>CM070674.1:16400750-17897000 GCA_036346575.1 Dendrocalamus sinicus | reverse complement strand
TAGTTATTGCTAACTTGTCTGCAAAATCTCATAATCAAAGGACTTAAGACCATTGAGCAATTTGGGTTTTTTGTGTTGTCACTGTTTCAGTCCCTGTTTTCCCTTCTAGGGTTTGGAGAGGTTTCTTGTTTCCCTTCATGAGATGGTATGAAATTTGATATCTAGAGTCCAGAGGCTATTAACTTGTTATCCCCAAAATTTCATGGCCAAAGGATCAAAGGTTGGATGGGAATTTGAGATTTGGTACTGCTCTCTGCATATTTTCAGTCTGTAGGTGAAGTCTAAAATTCATGCCTTGAGATGGATTTTCTTGGCTCTCTGGTCTCCTCTTGTTATTAAGAATGTTATCTCTCAGTTTGGGACTGAGGAACCCAGAAAGAAAACCTTATTTCTCTTGCAGTGTGAAGTTTGAAATTTTTACCGAAAACCCCGCTTGTCGCCGCTCAAAAACGAGGCGGTCGACCGCCTCGGAGCCGGTCGACGGTTTAGAAGAACCGTCCGACCGGTGTTGGCCGACGGTCGACCGCCCTGCATCGGCGTGGTCTGGGCGGTCTGACCGGCGGCAAGGTGGCGGTCAGACCGGCCTCAACACTAAGGTCTGACCGGCCCCTTCAGTGCATTCTCAGTTGGTGCTAGTTTTTTCCTTCTCGTCTTTTCGCTTGTTCATCTGAAACATTCTCTGTGTATTTTATGCTTGCTCAGTAGAATCAACCAGAGAATATCAACCTTTCTCTTCATAGATTTTATATCTCTCGGAGAGAACTTTTTGATTTAACTTCTTGAGGGGCTAGTTTTAAAAGTCGACATTCACTCCCCCCTTTGTCGCCGATTTCGATCCAACAAGTATTTTAAGTATAAAAGCTTATACGAAAATAAGTTGGAAATATTTTTCCTAATTTCAAAATGATTTGATAAATTTCTGTGAATTTTTCTAGAATTTTTCTAGAATTTACTTGGTATTTTTCTGAGCCTTTTTGGTTTTCACAGGCTTTTCTAAAAAACAAAATTGGAATTCAAATTTTAATCTCCCTCTCCCACCCCTAGGCCGACAAGTGGCCGGCTCGAATCATGCCACCTCACACCAGCCCAAAATCCCTACCGCCCGCTACCTCACCCTCTCTTCTCTCACTACGCCGTGGGTCCCACCTGTCATCACCCCCACCCTCCTTCCTCCTCCCTCCTCCTTTCCCCGCGTGAGCACCGTCGACTTCGCCATTTCCACCGATGCCCCGCCCTTCCCTTGTCCGCAATGACCGCTCTCTTTCCCTTTCTTCTCCCCTACTCCGTGCGCTCGTCTCCTCCACTATTCCTGCGCCGGATTCCCTAAACCTCGCGCTCACTTTTCCCAATCCCTCTGCAATCACCGCCGCTGCCCATAATTTCCGGTGAGAGATTGCCATACCTGACCTCCCAAGAGGCCCTATAAAAGGGCCCTACTTTGACGACTCACACTAGACTACAGAGCAAGGCAAGTCACACCTCTTGATCATGTTGACCCCAGATTGTGAAATAAAATTATGTTGTCTTAAATTATATTGCATGCTTAATTTTATTCAATATATTTCAATTTTAGTTTTAAATTTTGTTATTGCCTACTTGTTAATTCCTCCATTGACATTGAATTCCTCGATATCTTGTCAGCCTAGAATAAAATTGTAGTTAGTACACTAGTATGGCTAGAGAATTTTCGTAGCAAATGCTTAGACCTGCATAAATATAACTTTAGGCTTGGAATACCCTTTTCACATAAAATGATGAGCTTTTCAAATGTATTCTTAACTTCGATGAGTCAAGAAGGATTATAAAATATTTCAAAATAAAATATAAAAGCTGGCTTAGACTTAGGCTAACGGTTAAGTGTTGGGTGCAGGCATGCACTGTTGTTCGGTGACACAGTGTTGATTGTCGGGCATAAGGGGTATGTGGTTTAAGCATAAGTCAAGTTAAGGATCGGTCTGTGAGGTATTGTTGCAAAGCCTTTTTCGTACTACTACAAGGCTGGTATGGGATAGTTTTGACTAACTAATTGCAGGTCCCAACTTGAGTGTCGTTGTAGGTTGAAAGTGAGCATGACGTAGGCTATGTAAAGTCTCACTCAGCTCAAGAGGGGGCCCCAATCTAGTGTGTTCCTTATTGGGACAAAACCTTAGTGTTGCTTTGGCCAAGTTGAAGACTTTGCATTGTAAAGGCCTTGTTATGATTACTCAGTCGCATGCTTATAAAAGTGTGTAATGACCGACATTATGAGATAATCATATCTTGTGAGTCAAGCTATACAACCTCTATAGAGTTGTATAATCTATCCTAGATAGCCATGCCCACGGTCATGGGCACGCTGAGTAAAGTTTTTCGTGGATTAGATTTTATTTTTCAAAAGCTTATGGATGGATGGAATCCATGAGAGATCGAAAACGTATGGATGGATGGAATCCATATGAGATGTTTTGGAAAAGATGGTCCAGGTGGGATACCCGTGGTTAGGCTGGCGTCTGGTCGGTGTCTGCTCCAACGGTACTATTTTCCTTAAATTACTGTTTTTACTTACTATATTAAATTCAGTAATTTCTAATCTATTTACTGTATTTCTGTACATGCCTTCCTTTGTTGCCTTAATCATTATATTGCATATCTCCGTATGATTTGTGGAGTACAAGTTTGTACTCACCTTGCGATCTCCACATAGAGAAAGACGACTTCAACAACGATGAAGACACGGACGAGTAGGCCGCGTCTTACTGTCGTTTACCTGTGGGCATGCCTGTTGGGCTTCTTCCACTTCGGTGTTTTTCTTCCGCTGCTTATATTTAAATTTGGCCTATGAGCCATGGATGTAAACTTTAGCAATCATGCCCATATTTAGTTAATAAATATCATTATAGTTGATATTTATCTTTGTTGTCCACCGTGTGTACTAGCTGATCCTAGCCTAGTGCGATTTACACAGAGGATCCAAGAGTTGTTGCTCTGGAGTCCGACACACCATAACTACATGCATGCAAAAGTTAAGCACGCTCCAACTAAATAATTAATAGTGACTAATAATAATCACTAATGGGGCCACGATTCAGCCACAACACACAGGAAGACATAGTCCAAGCACCACTAGCCCACGTCCTATATGACCGCAAGTGGAGTTGGTTGTAGCACCTGAACTGCCCATTAGCATAGAGAAGAAATTAAACAAAGAAGTTGTTGTAACTTCCCTCCATGAACCACCCTCTCATCCTGGCTCTATAAATAGGGGTGAAAGGTACAGCAAAGAGGGGGGACAGAGTACATTTGGTAGGAGAAGGAAACTGTTAGACCATGTGGTGGTCGTGCATAATGATGAATAATTGACATTTAGGATTTATTAGAATTTTCGTTTGAGAAAGTTTTGGTCAATACACGTTAGTTAAAACTGGATCTCTGGTTTAACGGTCTAACTACTTTGTATTGAGCGGTCTGACTAGCTAGATTTTTATCACGTTTGGTAGTCGGTGGTCTGAACGGTCTTGTATCATTGGTCCGAAGAGCTCTGTGTTGGCTGGTCTGAACAACTTTGTCTGATTAGCAGCTTCGACAATGGTTAGTCGAGCAAGCCAGATTTCTACCACGTTCGGCTTCGACCACATTAACAATGACCACGTCAAGCTTCGACCATGGCAATCAGACCATGGTATTTTGACCTCATCATTTTTCGATCATGATCAACCACAAAACATTGTCTATGAGAGATCGACCATACCTGGTTAAAGATGGTAAGTTATAGTACTTTTCAATGGTTGTAGCTATAGTACTTTTTGATGGTCGTAGCTATAGTACTTTCTAATGGTCATAGCTATAGTGTCCGGTCGACAGTCGATACTCGTGGACTTGACTGGTTGTACTCCATAGTCATAGTCTTTACTAGTCGATACTCGATAGTCATAGATTTTATTGGTCAATAGTTGTAGATTTTATTGGTCAATGGTCTTAGACTTTGTGATCAGTAGTCGTAGACTTTACAAATGGAAGTCGAATACTTTGTAATCGATTGTCGTAAGGCTTCACGGTCTCTACTTGTATACTTCATGGTTGGCACGAGTGCTTTAATTATTGCTATCTTCGAGCACCTCAAGTACTCGTGGTTAGCCAACGGTATGACGGGCGGTGCAGTCTTGGAGGTTTCGATGCGAGCAGTGATGGTGCGTGATGAAGATTCAGGAGATACTATCCTGGAGGTTTCATCACATGTTGGGTTAGCAGTTGTGGATAGAGTCCATAACTGAGAAGACTGAAAGAGGTACGGATAGAGTCCGTAACTTGGAAGAGATAGAGATTTGAACAAAACCCGTGCTAGAAAGGATTTCAGGTCCCTTGATTTGAGGAAGAGATAGACTTTTGCATTCGTGTTTGAGGCGAACACGGTTTGGACATTAGCCTATAAAAGCAAGGGAGGCTAAGAGCTAATATGTGGCTTTTGCAGGAAGTTTTTGGTGTAGTTTTGGTGTGGCTTTCATCGAGAAGGTTTTTAGGGGTGCTTGTGAGGGCACTTTGTAATTCCACAGAGATCCTGCAATAAAGATAAGTATTGAATCGATCTGGTTCTTGTTTTGCTTGTAGATTGGTTGTGATTGTAGGTGCTATGGATCTTACAACAACATTCAAAGCAATTAGGCAAGCAATCATATGGAGCGATCGGGTACACGGTCATATGCTGAGCGATTGACCAGGTTGTTCCATTTCAAGTGGACGAAATCTTCTCTGACTACTGAAAGACTCCAAGTAGCAACAATTATTCACCCTTCTCTGATTGCTATCTTCAATCCTACAAGTGGTATCAAAGCAAGGTAGTGATGGATTCAGAGAGGTATGTGAATCGTCTCCCCATGCTGGATGGAACTAATTTTGCTTTTTAGAAGTGTCGCATGCAAGCTTACATTGAGGCTTAAGGTAATATGTCTAGAAAAAGGTTTCTCAAATTTATGTGGCTCCTGTGGATGTTACTGCCAAAAATAAAACAGATATAGATTTAAATGCACGTGTTCGTAACTTGCCTTTTTAAGGAATTTCTCGTAAAGAATTTGATCATGTAGCTCACATTACTTCTGCTCACTTAATCTAGAAAACTATTTACAATTATCATGAGGGAATGACTAAGATTAAGAAAGTGCGCAAGAATCTTTATCAAAAGGAGTACTCAGATTTTGCTATGAAACCTGGTGAATCTATAGATGATCTTTTTGCTCATTTTGAAAACATTTTGAGTAATCTGCGTAGAGTTGGTGTTATTTCTGCGGATGGAGATAATGCTATTAAAATCTTAAGGTCTTTAGGTTCCGAGTGGTTGATAGTCGTCACAACTATTAATTAAATTGTTGATCTAGATACTCTAACCATGGACGATCTATATTCTACATTGTAAACCTATGAGATGGAAGCTTTGCAATCTAAGAATGATAAATCTTCATCTTTAGCACTTGTGTCTAATCCCATGTAGGCTGCTTTGTCAAGTACAATATCTTGTGTTTCCTTGTCAGCTTGGACTTCCTTTTTAGAAGAACAATTTGAGCAGCTACCCTAAGAGGATCTGGTGCTAATCTCCTCATGAGCATACAAGGCACTCAATAATGTGAGGATGAGGAAGCATGGTGGCACTCCAGGTTCGATCAGATGCTTTGAGTGTGGCAAGCAAAGCCATATCAAGATGGATTGCCCCAAGCTCAAAGGGAAAGTGGTTAAGGAAGACAAGACTTATTGTCATCGACTATTTAAGAGTAATACCAAGGGTGGATCCTTCCATCGTAAAGTTCTACCAACCATTGAGTGCCTTGATTTGAGCAGTGAGGATTTTGAGAGCTACGATGATGACGACCACGACAACGACAATGCCAAAGGCAAGAAGAAGAGCACCAACAACTTAACGGGCATGCGTTTCATGGCAAACAACAATGACAATGATGACAACTACAGCAATCCCGATGAGGTAAGACCGTCATACGATCAGCTTGAAGATAGATTAGTTAAACTTGCTCTTAAATTGAAAAAGACTAAAAGGAAATTGAAATAAACAATCTCGTAGTTGAAAGCTTGAATTCTGAGATTAATAAACTTAGAGCATCTATTCCTAAAGATGATTCTTATGAAGCATGTTAAGTCTTACACTCTAAGTTGGAAATTGCTAGATCTGTTAATGTAACAAGTCAAGTGCAACTTAGAGATGCAACTGATAGATTTGATCAACTAAGTTTACTACATGATTCCTGTGATGAAAAACTCAAACTTGATAATGATAAAATTGAAAAGCTTAAGTCTAACTCAACTAAAGTATGCTCTAAATGTGATTTACTCCAACCTAGACTTAACTCTTCTTAGGAATCAATTTAATAGATGCTTTATCATGAGACTCTCTCTTGCTCTAACTGTCCTAAAATTAGCACTGAAATAGAAGCTTTAACTAGAAAACTTAATGATTTTTCTAAAAAGAAGAAGTCAACTCAGTCTAGTGCATCTAAGGGTCTTGCCATTGAATCTGTTGAGTGCTCATCATGTTCCTCCCTAGCTAGAGAAAATGAGCACCTTAAGAATACGTTAGAGAGGTTTCTTTTGGCAAAAAGAATTTGAATATGATTCTAGATCAATAAAAAACAAGCATGAAAAAACATGGTCTAGAATTTAACTTTGTTGAGCATGCCAAGAATAATCCTTCTATGATTGTTAAACTTAATCTGAAAAGTTTGAAGTAGAACCTAAACCAAAGCCAATTGTGTTTAAATCTGCTCATATTATGAAAGAATTCTCTACCAAACTAAGTGTTGTGAAGTCGGTGAATATGACTACTCATCTAGTCAAATATCAGTGCATTCATTATGGTAAAGATGGAAACTTGGTTCAATACTGCTTTGAAAAAGCAAAGAAAGAAAAGGACAGGATGATGAAGTGTTTTCGACCAATAGCTTTCCGCAATTGAACCAGAAATATTGGACCAGATGTTCAACCAGTTGCTTCTCGTGGACAGACTAGCCTAGTCGAACAAGACTTTCGACTGGTTGGCTCCCACGGTCAGACCAACATCTCAAGAGACTTTTGATCAATAGTCTCTGCTCATTAAAATTGATCAGGAGTTAGATCAGCTTCACTCATATAGACAAAACATTTTTGACCAGTTTCTTCTGCTCAAACAGTGGTCAGACCAGCTCTGCTGTGGTCAGACCACCCGGTGGTCGAATTGACACCTCATCGACTGACTGGTCATAATATAACAAATGCAAATGTGTCACTTAAATCTTTACCAATGCATTCTTTTTCTATCGAGTATCTCAGTACTGGATACCTAAATCTTTATTATCTAACCCCAGTACTAAGGTACCGATGATTGTTCATGCTCTATAGGCTCATCGCAAGAGGAAGGAGAACGTATGATTCATTGACTCCAGTTGCGCTCGCCACATGACCGAATACTCACGATGGTTTTCCTTCCTCACTCATGCTTCCGGTGATGAGATTATCACTTTTAGGGACAACTCTCAAGGATGAATTCTTGCTAAAGGCACCGTGCACATTAACGATAAGTTCATCTTGAAGGATATCACCCTTGTCAGTAAGTTGAGCTATAATGTGCTTTCAGTTTCATAGTTGGTAAGCGATAATCTTGAGTTGGACTTTAAAAAGCATTCATGTTGTATTTTAGATTCAACTGGTGATCTGGTATGCAAATTAGTTGAGTTGGTCGTTTATTTAAGGGTGACTTTTCGTATTCAGCATCTTCTGATCTTAGGTGTCTTATTTCTTCAGATTCCAAGGATTTATTCTTTTGGCACTGTAGATTAGATCATATTGGTTTTAATTATCTTGTTAGGCTTAGTAATATGAATCTGGTGGGAGAAATTCCTAGTCCTAAGTTTGATAAGTCAATGGATTTAATCTGTTCACCCTGTCGACATGGTAAGATAGTCGCATCATCACATCCTCCACTCACTCCTATCTTGACCGACTCCCTTAGACAATTGTTGCATATGGACACAGTTGGTCCTACTAGGGTTCAGTTGGCTAGAGGTGATGAGGACGGGGTCCCGATCTTCCAACAGGTTCTGGATATGTTCGATTTGGTGGAGGCGCGACACAAATCGATCCGGCTTCCGAACGACACGTTCCGAACCCCGCAATCGCAGCACCACGTCTCCTCAGGTTATCAACCGTGTGTGGACCAGTTGACCTTGCCAAGAAGGCTATTCCTTGCCTGCGAATCGAAGAACACAAGCAAGAACAAGGAAGAACACAACTGAATTGCGGATGTATTGATGTAGCACTCGAAAAGTTGGGGTCTCACAAACCGATGAACGACAAAACTGTTCAAAGACAGAATTAATCTAAGAAAAACCCAAACCCTAATGGTGGGGGTGGCGGCTGGATATAAAGGAGTGAGGGGCATACAAAACCCCTGGACGCGCCCCTAATGGGCTCCAACACGATACAAAGCCGATCGGCCCAAAAGACGGTGACGCAGCACCCTGACAGATTCTGAATGCCCAATTATTTTGACGATTCCTGTTGACTCAGAAGGAATTTTGACATGGGACTAGAGCCATTGGAAAGGTAGTCTTCTTAGCTTTCCATACATATGTAGAACGTCCAAAACGGAGTCCGGATGCGATCTGGGTGTCCGTTTTAGTGTGGCCTGGTCCTGGACTCCGAATTGGATTCGAAGTCGGTTTGAGTTGGGCCTCCAACATGATTCGACCGCCCTTGCTGGACTTGTGCGCCTCGTAGTCCTTCTCCAAGTACTTCTAGGTCCTCTCCATGTTTCCTAATCATAATTAAATCATTAGGTAGCAATCGATTCTCAAGTGAACAAATAGAAGTACTTAGGAACGAGCTCACCTGTAAATTCAATTGTCGGCGCGCGAGCTCTAGTGATTGGTCCTTGAATGTCAAGTGGAGGAGTGTTGTGTGTATCCGAAGAAGTGATGTCCTCATCATCCTCCCCCTCTTGAAGCGGAGTTGTCCTCAACTCAGCCTCATCTTCTTCTCCCAAGTATGGCTTCAAATCTGAAATGTTAAAGGTGGGACTAACCCCAAACTCGGGAGGCAACTCAAGTTTATATGCATTATCATTTATCTTCTCAACTATCTTAAAAGGACCAGCAGCTCTAGGCATCAATTTTGATTTTCTTAACTCAGGAAATCTATCCTTTCTCAAGTGCAACCAAACAAAATCACCCGGTTCAAGTTTAACTTCCTTTCTACCTTTATTACCAGTAATCCTATATTTTTCATTCATCTTTTCAATGTTTGCCTTAGTAGTCTCATGCATTTTGACAATGAAATCAGCACGCTCCCATGTATCAGGTTGTAATCGCATGTTACTTAGTTCATTCCACCAGATAATAGCAAAGTCCTTAAACTCACTAGTAGCTTGTCTAACTCTATGTTGTTCAGGAACCAAGTGAGAATTAAATTTCTGCTCTCATCGTCATCTCCCAATCAAGATATATATCAGCATCATAAAGACCAGCAAAAGATGGAATGGTAAACTTGACTTTAGCAAAAGGGTCATCGTTACCATGACGGTTCTGGTTATTACCTCCCATACCCTGTCGGTTTTGCTGAAGACGCCGACGTAGTCGTGCATCTTGTGTCGCCCGCCGATCAATGTTGCCATCCGCATCATACACCGTGTCATCATCGGGACGATGGCCATCATTGACAGTGGCGGCGTGCCTCAATGTGTCCATCCGACCGCTGAGGTCAGCCAACCGCCGCTCCACCCGCTCAATGCCTTCCGTGGTGTTCAACTTGGCAATGGCGGCGATGATGGTGTCCATTCTCGCGCCGAGATCAGTGATTGAAGCATTTTGTTTGTCGAGCGCAGCTTGTAGATGGCCACGACTAACACACTCGTTGAAATCGACCGGTGTCTCGTCTCCTTTGTCTCCTGCCATGGTTAGTGGAAACACAGAGAAAACAAAAGGATTATCCCTATCAACTACAAATGAAGGGCAGGGGGAACTCGCAAAGGAAGTGGCTTACCAAGCTCTTACAAGTGTTCTTACCAAAGCAAGCAGTGGTACAACCGGTGGTGGTTCGTGATACCATGTCGAGCGTGGGTACAATTGCAAGGGTCAAAAACTGTGCTATCCAGAAGTAGATATGTGGAGCTTGGAAGGCCAAATATATCAGTGGAACACAAATCAATAACAGATAGTAATGCTGAATAAATGTCCAAAGCACTAGTCCTAGTTGCTGGCCTAAATGTGTCCTATATCAGTGTTAGGATATGATGAACAAGGAATCACGGCCAGAAAGTAAGCGAAGACAACAACAAAGATGGCCAGGAATGAGAAACTTAATTCAGTATAAGTACAAAACAAATGAAGCTCTATCACCTAAAACTGTGCTCTATCCGGTTTTTCTATTAGGTAGCAATCTATTCTCAAATGAACAAAAAGAAGTACTTAGGAACGAGCTCACCTGTAAATTCAATTGTCGGGCACGAGCTCTAGTGATTGGTCCTTGAATGTCAAGTGGAGGAGTGTTGTGTGTATCCAAAGAAGTGATGTCCTCATCATCCTCCCCCTCTTGAAGCGGAGTTGTCCTCAACTCAGCCTCATCTTCTTCTCCCAAGTATGGCTTCAAATCTGAAATGTTAAAGGTGGGACTAACCCCAAACTCGGGAGGCAACTCAAGTTTATATGCATTATCATTTATCTTCTCAACTATCTTAAAAGGACCAGCAGCTCTAGGCATCAATTTTGATTTTCTTAACTAAGGAAATCTATCCTTTCTCAAGTGCAACCAAACCAAATCACCCGGTACAAGTTTAACTTCCCTTCTACCTTCACTACCAGCAATTCTATACTTTTCATTCATCTTTTCAATATTTGCCTTAGTGGTTTCATGCAATTTGAGAATAAATTCAGCACGCTTTTTAGCATCATTATGTGTTCTCTCAGTGGTAGGTAAAGGCAAAAGATCAATAGGAGCACGGGGGTTAAATCCATACACTACCTGCAAGGGACTTACCTTGGTGGTGGAGTGTACCGCCTTATTATATGCAAACTCCACATGCGGCAAACACTCTTCCCACATCTTCAAATTGCGCTTCAAGATCGCTCTCAACATGGTGGACAATGTTCGATTCACTACCTCTGCTTGTCCATCGCTTTGGGGATGACAAGATGTAGAAAATGAAGCTTTGTCCCCAATTTATTCCACAAAGTGCGCCAAAAGTGACTCAAGAATTTTGCATCGCGATCTGAAACAATAGTAGAAGGCATACCATGCAAGCGAACGATTTCTTGAAAGAAAAGGTCAGCAATATGAACAGCATCGTCGCTTTTATGACAAGGAATAAAATGTGCCATCTTAGAAAACCGATCAACCACCACAAAAATACTATCCCTCCCCCTCTTAGTCCTTGGCAATCCCAAAACAAAGTCCATAGATATATCAACCCAAGGAATAGAAGGAACGGGAAGAGGCATATACAAACCATGTGGGTTCAACCGCGACTTAGCTTTTTGACATGTGGCGCACCGAGCCACGAACCACTCTACATCTCGTCTCATCCTTGGCCAAAAGAAATGTGTGGCCAGCACCTCCTCCGTCTTCTTGGCACCAAAATGTCCCATCAATCCACCTCCATGCGCCTCCTGCAACAACAAAAGACGAACGGAACCAACTGGAATGCATAGGCGGTTAGCTCTAAACAAAAACCCATCATTGATCACGAATTTATTCAATGCTTGTCCCTCTTTACAATGCAACAACACATCCTTAAAATCAGCATCAAGAGCATATTGTAATTTAATGGTTTCAAGACCAAAAATGCGACAATCAAGTTGAGACAACATGGTATAGCGTCGAGACAAAGCATCAGCAATCACATTATCCTTCCCTTTCTTGTGTTTAATGACATAAGGAAAAGATTCAATAAATTCAACCCACTTAGCATGTCTATGATTCAAATTGGTTTCACTACGAATATGCTTAAGTGATTCATGATCAGAATGAATGACAAATTCTTTAGGCCATAAATAGTGTTGCCACGTCTCTAAAGAACGAACAAGAGCATACAATTCTTTATCACACATGGAATAATTAAAAGCAGGAACATTCAATTTTTCACTAAAGTAGGCAACAGGTTTGCCTTCTTGCATTAAAACACCACCAATACCAATTCCGCTAGCATCACATTCCAGTTCAAAAGTCTTACCAAAATCCGGAAGTTGGAGCAATGGTGCGTGTGTAAGCTTGTCCTTCAAAAGATTAAAGGACTCCTCTTGTGATGGCCCCCAATGGAACACGACGCCCTTCTTTGTCAACTCAATCAACGGTGTCGCAATGGTGCTGAATTCTTTGACAAAGCGGCGATAAAATCCTGCAAGGCCAAGAAAACTCCGCACTTGGGAGACTGTCGTGGGTGTGGGCCAACTCCATATCGCCTCCACCTTGGCTCTATCAACCTCAATTCTCTATGGAGTCACAACATAGCCAAGAAAAGAGACTCGATCCGTGCAAAAGGTGCACTTATCAAGGTTACCAAACAAACGTGCATCTCTCAAAGCATTAAGAACAGCACGTAAGTGAGTCAAATGTTCATCCATGGACTTGCTGTAAATCAAGATATCATCAAAGTAAACGACCACAAATTTGCCAATGAAAGGACGTAAAACCTTGTTCATTAATCTCATGAAAGTGCTAGGTGCATTAGTTAAACCAAAAGGCATGACTAACCACTCATACAAGCCGAACTTAGTTTTAAAAGCAGTTTTCCATTATCGCCAAGTTTCATTCTTATTTGGTGGTATCCACTACGCAAGTCAATCTTTGTGAAAATTATAGCACCACACAACTCATCAAGCATATCGTCTAGCCTAGGAATAGGATGACGATATCGTATAGTAATGTTGTTAATGGCTCTACAATCTACACACATACGCCAAGAACCATCTTTTTTGGGAACCAAAAGAACAGGAACAGCACAAGGACTAAGGCTCTCACGGACATACCCACGGTCCAAAAGGTCTTGGACTTGTCGCTGAATCTCCTTAGTCTCTTCGGGATTGGTCCCAGACGCCGCGACGGTTTGGCAAACTCGCTCCAGAAATCAAGTCAATCTGGTGCTCAATCCCTCGAATGGGTGGAAGTCCCGGAGGTGTCTCATCGGGAAAACATCTCTAAACTCCCGCAAAGGTTAGTGACAGGAGCAGCAAAGTGCAAGGCATATTATCAAGAGAAAATAAAGCATCCTTGCACACCAAAGCATAACATGTCTCATTAACATTATCAATTTCAGCAAGGTCTAATTTTGTGGCAAGCATAACAGAATTTTTCAAATGGATTACTTGCTGTTTTTCAGATTTATCATGTTCCTTTGGATCATTAGCAGCAGCAGCTCTCTCCCTATCGGCCTCTATAATCTCAGCTGGGGTCAAAGGCAGTAAAGTAACTTTCTTTCCCTTATGCATAAAAGTATATTTGTTACTACTACCATGGTGTAAAGCATCATTATCAAATTCCAAGGTCGACCCAATAAAAGAGAGCATGCTTGCATGGGAACCACATCACAATCAACATGATCAGCATAACCACCAATGGAAAAATGGACTCGGCATGTTTGTGTTACCTTAGCTTTTACAGAGTCATTTAACCACTGAATATGGTATGGATGTGGATGCGGTCGCGTGGTCAAGCCAAGCTTCTTGACCAAATCAGAACTCACCAAGTTGTTGCAGCTTCCTCCATCAATGATGACACATGCGCGCCGGTTCTTGATTGCGAAGAAAGTCTGAAACAAAATATGGCGTTGAAGCTTATCGGGTGTTGTACCTGTGTCCGAGGACTCGCTGCACAATGATGCTGCGTAAGCGTCGCTGTGGACGCCCACCAAGGACCAGTCGTCATCACCACCGCCATTGTCATCCGAGGCAGCAGCAACATCATCATCCTCCTCGACATCCGGCGCTGATGTAGCCTCCATCTTCTCGTGGCGATGTATGCCCGCTGGCTAGGGCAATTCTTCCGCACATGACCAAGCCCATGGCAGCGGTGGCACCGAATGTTGGAGGAGCGCCCGTTGAAGCCACGGAAGAAGAACTGCTGGCTAGAACTCGCAAAGAATTTTTGTAGCATTTGCAAAGCGTGTCGTGGAAGGTGGCTTCGGTGGCGCTGCTGCATTGTTCACAGTGGTGGAGAAGAACGAAACTCAAGAAGACTTGGGCATCCCGTCGATGTAGTCGTGCGCGCGTGTAGAAGGGTCGTCCGTGCTTGCCTTCGCTGATTCCTTGCGCCCTCGCAATTCTTTTCTCGCAAACATAGCAAGCTGGAACAACCGGTTGATAGTAGTAAATTTTTATAATCAACAATGTCCTGAATTTCACGTCAGAACCCCCATAGAAACGACAAATCTTATCCTCCGTGTCCTCAACAACCCCACAACGCATCATACCCTTTTGAAGCTCAGATAATAGTCCCGAATGTAACGATCACCTTGTTCTAAGCGCTGTAATTTTTTCTCAAATCAAGTTTATATGTGGGAGGAACAAAACGACACGCATATCTTCTTTTAACCGCTCCCATGTATCAAAGTTGTAGCGCATGTTACTTAGTTCATTCCACGGATAATAGCAAAGTCCTTAAACTCACTAGTAGCTTGTCTAACTCTATGTTGTTCAGAACCAAATGAGAATTAAATTTCTGCTGCACTGTCATCTCCCAATCAAGATATATATCAGCATCATAAAGACCAGCAAAAGATGGAATGGTAAACTTGACTTTAGCAAAGGGCCGTCGTTACCATGACGGTTCGGTTATTACCTCCCATACCCTGTCGGTTTCTCAAGACGCCGACGTAGTCGTGCATCTTGTGTCGCCCACGATCAATGTTGCCATCCGCATCATACACCGTGTCATCATCGGGACGATGGCCATCATTGACAGTGGCGCGTGCCTCAATGTGTCCATCCGACCGGTGAGGTCGACCAACCGCCGCTCCACCCGCTCAATGCCTTCCGTGGTGTTCAACTTGGCAATGGCGGCGACGATGGTGTCCATTCTCGCGCGAGATCGTGATTGAAGCATTTTGTTTGTCGAGCGCAGCTTGTAGATGGCCGCGACTAACACACTCATTGAAATCGACCGGTGTCTCGTCTCCTTTGTCTCCTGCCATGGTTAGTGGAAACACAGGGAAAACAAAAGGATTATCCCTATCAACTACAAATGAAGGGCAGGGGGAACTCGCAAATAAGTGGCTTACCAAGCTCTTACAAGTGTTCTTACCAAAGCAGCAGGTGGTACAACCGGTGGCTGGTTCGTGATACCATGTCGAGCGTGGGTACAATTGCAAGGGTCAAAACTGTGCTATCCGTAGTAGATATATGGAGCTTGGAAGGCCAAATATATCGTGGAACACAAATCAATAACAGATAGTAATGCTGAATAAATGTCCAAAGCACTAGTCCTAGTTGTTTGGCCTAAATGTGTCCTATATCGGTGTTAGGATATGATGAACAAGAAATCACGCCGTAAAGTAAGCGAAGACAGCAACAAAGATGGCAGTGGAATGAGAAACTTAATTCAGCATAAGCACAAAACAAATGAAGCTCATCACCTAAAACGTGCTCTGTCCGGTTTTTCTCTCTTTTCCCTTTTTTGGCCACAGATAGCACTTTTCTCTCTCTTCTCTACTAAGCCGAAATTTTTCTTTTTGTGTCTTTTAATTTTATTTTTTCACAGAGCAGAGCACAGAAATAGGAACCACACAAAGTTTCAACTCAATCTGATGTAAGGTGTGGCCTACAGAAAATAATGAATGTGCTGGAAATTCGGTGAATCAATTTCGGAGCTCGAGTACTGCACTTTCCAGGCCAAATTTGGGGAAAATAAAATCGCCGAACCCAACAAAGTTGGGGAGTATCAGATGTAAAATTTAATTTCACCCAATTTCAAAAAAAATCGCCTGATTTCGAGTCCGTATGCGAAAGTTATGGCCGTTTGAAGAAGGGGCTCCGAGTTATGGTTTCTATGGAGGCCGAAACGAAATTGGGTGGAGGAAATTGGTGGAAATTGGTGGCGGAAGCTCGGGAAAAGGTGGGGGATGGTGCTGTGTGATCACGAGATGCGAAGGAAGAGTCAAACAGAGGGCGGGATATGGGTGGAAAAAATAAAAACAGAGGGTGGAATACACGATGGATGACGGCTAGGGTTTGTATGAGAGGTAGCGGAAGCAAGATAACCCAAACAAAACACGATCTAAACTAGCAACACAACTCGACTAAGGACACAAACTCAACACTACGGACTCTGGAATCAAATTGTGCAAAAGGCTAAACGAGATCTAGGACAGGAAACAACCTACGACTACAATATTTTTTGTAGGGCTTTTTCGTGGACTCTAGGATGAAACCGAAAACAACAAAGGAGGGTAACGCGAACCTGAAGGAACACCTGAAGCTCTGATTACCACTTGATGGGGGCGGTGTCGTGGGCGTGCATCTTGGGCAGCAAATGAAGCACTGGCGTCGCGGTTTTGTCTCTCATTATCATCTCCCTCCTCGAGATCTTGGCCTGCATAGTGATCATACTCGCGTCCATTGTTTGGCAGCCGATTCACTATTCTTTCAAGGCGTGTAGTGAGTGCTGTAATACTCTCATTGATGGAATCGATGGAGCGCTGAAATGCATCCGTCGAAGCTTGAAGCTTCCTATCGATGCGTGGTTCATCCAAGAGCTTCATGAACTCTCCCTTTAAAACACACTCTTGATCATACCACTTGATGGGGACGGAGTCCCGATCTTCAACAGGTTCTGGATATGTTTGATTTGGTGGAGGCACGACACAAATCGATCCGGCTTTCGAACGACACGTTCCGAACCCCGCAATCGCAGCACCACGTCTCCTCAGGTTATCAACCGTGCGCGGCCCGGTTGACCTCGCCAAGAAGGCTAATCCTCGCCTGTGAATCAGAGAACACAAGCAAGAACAAGGAAGAACACAACTAAATTGCGCATGGATTGATGTAGCACTCGAAAGTTGGGGTCTCACAAACCGGTGAACGGCGAAACTGTTCAAAGACAGAATTAATCTAAGCAAAACCCAACCCTAATGGTGGGGGTGGCGGCCGGATATAAAGGAGTGAGGGGCGTGCAAAACCCCTGGATGCGCCCTAATGGGCTCCAACACGATACAAAGCCGAACGGCCCAAAAGACGATGGCGTAGCACCCTGACAGATTCTGAATGTCCACTTGTTTTGACGATTTCCGTTGACTCAGAAGGAATTTTGACATGGGACCAGAGCCATTGGAAAGTTATTCTTCTTAGCTTTCCATACATATGTAGAACGTCCAAAACGGAGTCCGGATGCGATCTGGGCGTCCGTTTTAGTGCGGCCTGATTCTGGACTCCGAATTGGATTCGAAGTCGGCTTGAGTTGGGCCTCCAACTTGATTCGACCGCCCTTGCTGGACTTGTGCGCCCCGTAGCCCTTCTCCAAGTACTTCCAGGTCCTCTTCATGGTTCCTAATCATAATTAAATCATTAGGTAGCAATCTATTCTCAAATGAACAAAAAGAAGTACTTAGGAACGAGCTCACCTGTAAATTCAATTGTCGGGCACGAGCTCTAGTGATTGGTCCTTGAATGTCAAGTGGAGGAGTGTTGTGTGTATCCAAAGAAGTGATGTCCTCATCATCCTCCCCCTCTTGAAGCGGAGTTGTCCTCAACTCAGCCTCATCTTCTTCTCCCATGTATGGCTTCAAATCTGAAATGTTAAAGGTGGGACTAACCCCAAACTCGGGAGGCAACTCAAGTTTATATGCATTATCATTTATCTTCTCAACTATCTTAAAAGGACCAGCAGCTCTAGGCATCAATTTTGATTTTCTTAACTCAGGAAATCTATCCTTTCTCAAGTGCAACCAAACAAAATCACCCGGTTCAAGTTTAACTTCCTTTCTACCTTTATTACCAGTAATCCTATATTTTTCATTCATCTTTTCAATGTTTGCCTTAGTAGTCTCATGCATTTTGACAATGAAATCAGCACGCTCCCATGTATCAGGTTGTAATCGCATGTTACTTAGTTCATTCCACCAGATAATAGCAAAGTCCTTAAACTCACTAGTAGCTTGTCTAACTCTATGTTGTTCAGAAACCAAGTGAGAATTAAATTTCTGCTCTACTGTCATCTTCCAATCAAGATATATATCAGCATCATAAAGACCAGCAAAAGATGGAATGGTAAACTTGACTTTAGCAAAAGGGTCATCGTTACCATGACGGTTCTGGTTATTACCTCCCATACCCTATCGGTTTTGCTAAAGACGCCGACGTAGTCGTGCATCTTGTGTCGCCCGCCGATCAATGTTGTCATCCGCATCATACACTGTGTCATCATCAGGACGATGGCCATCATTGACAGGTGGCAGGCGTGCCTCCAATGTGTCCATCCGACCAGTGAGGTCAGCCAACCGCCGCTCCACCCGCTCAATGCCTTCCGTGGTGTTCAACTTGGCAATGGCGGCGATGATGGTGTCCATTCTCGCGCCGAGATCAGTGATTGAAGCATTTTGTTTGTCGAGCGCAGCTTGTAGATGGCCACGACTAACACACTCGTTGAAATCGACCGGTGTCTCGTCTCCTTTGTCTCCTGCCATGGTTAGTGGAAACACAGAGAAAACAAAAGGATTATCCCTATCAACTACAAATGAAGGGCAGGGGGAATTCGCAAAGGAAGTGGCTTACCAAGCTCTTACAAGTGTTCTTACCAAAGCAGCAGGTGGTACAACCGGTGGCTGGTTCGTGATACCATGTCGAGCGTGGGTACGATTGCAAGGGTCAAAATCGTGCTATCCGTAGTAGATATGTGGAGCTTGGAAGGCCAAATATATCGTGGAACACAAATCAATAACAGATAGTAATGCTGAATAAATGTCCAAAGCACTAGTCCTAGTTGCTGGCCTAAATGTGTCCTATATCGGTGTTAGGATATGATGAACAAGGAATCACGGCGTAAAGTAGCGAAGACAGCAACAAAGATGGCCAGGGAATGAGAAACTTAATTCAGTATAAGTACAAAACAAATGAAGCTCTATCACCTAAAACTGTGCTCTATCCGGTTTTTCTCTCTCTTTTTTTTGGCCACGGATAGCACTTTTCTCTCTCTTCTCTACTAAGCCGAAATTTTTCTTTTTAAGAAAAACCCCAACTTGTGAACTTAATCTTTATTCGCAATACAGATTGCATCTTTTAATCTCTTGCTCGTGTTCTCGATTCGCTTGCAGGAGATAGCCTTCTTGGCGAGGTCAATCGTGTTCGGCACGGTTGATAACCAACGGAGCAGTGGTGTAGTGATTGCGAGGGGTTCGATCTGTTTTGGTCGGAGCCTTTGGATCATCAACGTCGAGATCTCCATAATCGACTTATCTGTACCTCTCGGAAGATCGGGACCCCGTCCCCATCAAGTCATAAAGTTTCAACTCAATCTGATGTAAGGTGTGGCCTACAAAAAATAATGAATGTGCTGGAAATTCGGTGAATCAATTTCGGAGCTCGAGTACTGCACTTTCCAGGCCGAATTTGGGGAAAATAAAATCGCCGAACCCGACAAAGTTGGAGAGTATCGGATGTAAAATTTAATTTCACCCAATTTCAAAAAAAATCGCCTGATTTCGAGTCCGTATGCGAAAGTTATGGCCGTTTGAAGATGGGCCTCCGAGTTATGGTTGCTGTGGAGGCCAAAACGAAATCGGGTGGAGGGAATTGGTGGAAATTGGTGGCGGAAGCTCGGGGAAAGGTGGGGATGATGCTGTGTGATCACGAGACACGAAGGATAACTCAAACAGAGGGTGGGATATGGGTGGGAAAACAAAAATAGAGGGTTTAATACGCGATGGATGACGGCTAGGGTTTGTATGGGATGAAGCGGAAGCAAGACAAACCGAAACAAAACATGATCTAAACCAGCAACACAACTCGACTAAGGACACGAACTCAACACTACGGACTCTAGAATCAAATTGTGCAAAGGCTAAACAAGATCTAGGATAGGAAACAACCTATGACTACAATTTTTTTTGTAGGGCTTTTTCATGGACTCTAGGATGAAACCGAAAACCACAAAGGAGGGTAATGCGAACCTGAAGGAACACCAGAAGCTCTGATACCACTTGATGGGGGCGGGGTCCCGATCTTCCAACAGGTTCTGGATATGTTCGATTTGGTGGAGGCGCGACACAAATCGATCCGGCTTTCGAACGACACGTTCCGAACCCCGCAATCGCAGATCCACGTCTCCTCAGGTTATCAACCGTGCGCGGCCCGGTTGACCTCGCTAAGAAGGCTATTCCTTGCCTGCGAATCGAAGAACACAAGCAAGAACAAGGAAGAACATAACTGAATTGCGGATGTATTGATGTAGCACTCGAAAAGTTGGGGTCTCACAAACCGATGAACGGCGAAACTATTCAAAGACAGAATTAATCTAAGCAAAACCCAAACCCTAATGGTGGGGTGGTGGCTGGATATAAAGCAGTGAGGGGCGTGCAAAACCCCTGGACGCGCCCCTAATGGGCTCCAACACGATACAAAGCCGATCGGCCCAAAAGACGGTGACGCAGCACCCTGATAGATTCTGAATGCCCACTTGCTTCGACGATTCGTGTTGACTCAAAAGGAATTTTGACATGTTACCAGTGCCATTGGAAAGGTAGTCTTTTTAGCTTTCCATACATATGTAGAACGTCCAAAACGGAGTCCGGATGCGATCTGGGCGTCCATTTTAGTGCGGCCTGGTCCTGGACTCCGAATTGGATTCGAAGTCGGTTTGAGTTGGGCCTCCAACATGATTCGACCGCCCTTGCTGGACTTGTGCGCCTCGTAGTCCTTATCCAAGTACTTCTAGGTCCTCTCCATGGTTCCTAATCATAATTAAATCATTAGGTAGCAATCGATTCTTAAGTGAACAAAAAGAAGTACTTAGGAACGAGCTAACCTGTAAATTTAATTGTCGGGCGCGAGCTCTAGTGATTGGTCCTTGAATGTCAAGTGGAGGAGTGTTGTGTGTATCCGAAGAAGTGATGTCCTCATCAGGAGGTAAATGGTATGTTCTTGTTATAGTCGATGATTACTCTAGATACTCTTGGGTGTATTTTATGGCATCTAAGGACAAAGCCTTTTGTCACTTTCGAACCTAGCCCTTAAACTTGCTAACAAACTTTCAGGAGCACTTAGAGCAATTAGAAGTTATAATGAAACTGAATTCAAGAACACTTCTTTTACTTCCTTTTGTGTGGAAAAGGGTTTAGACCTTCAGTTCTCATCAGGTTGAGTGCCTCAACAGAATGGTATAGTCGAATGTAAGAATAGAACCTTGGTCGAAGTGGCTAGAACTATGTTAGATGAGCATTCAACTCCAAGGAAGTATTGGGCAGAAGCTATTTCGATTGCTTGTTACATTTCAAATAGAATATTTTTGTGTGCTAAACTACATAAGACCTCCTACATAAAACTCATTTGAGGGTGTTTGGATGTCGATGCTTCATACTTAAATATGGCAATCTTTATAAATTTCAATCTAGATTTTCAGATGGCATCTTTCTTGCTTATGCAGTTCACACTCGAGGCTATCGTGTACTTAACTTAGAAACTAATAAAATCGTTGAGACCTGCGAGGTCACTTTTGATGAGACTAGTCCCGGTACTGGACTCGACAATGCAGGTATGCAAGGAACTGACGCACTCAAGGACCTCTTTTATTCGTACAGATATATGTGGATAATATCATCTTTGGTGGTTCCTCTCATGCTCTTATTTCTAAGTTTTCAGATACTCTGACCAAGGAATTTGAGATGAGCATGATGGAAGAGCTCACATTATTCTTAGACTTTCAGATTAAGCAATCAAAGTTGGGTACTTTTGTTCATCAGACTAAGTACACAAAGGATCTACTTCATCAATTTGACCTGGGGACAGTCATACCAATTTCAACGCCCATGGGGTTTACGGCTGTGTTGGATCCCGACAAACATGGAGAGCCTGTTGATCAAAAGGCATATAGAAGTATAATTGGCTCTTTTTTGTATCTCACCGCTTGAAGGTCAATCATACATTTTGCTGTGTGTTTGTGTGATCACTTTCAAGCTTCTCCATATGCCTCACATCGTTAAGTGGTAAAACGAATTTTCAGGTATCTTTAATCAACCTTGGAATTTGGCTTATGGTACTCTTCTTCCTCTTGTCTTACCTTTAGAGCTTATTCAGATATGGATTTTGGAGGTTATCAAATTGATAGGAAGAGTACGTCTGGCACTAGGACTGTGCAATCGATTTTTTCGGTTTAATCGGTTGGGTATATATGGTATATACGGTAAATACGGTGTTTGTAGTTCGGTAATATACGGTATTTTTAGAAGTACGGTTCAGTATCGGTAAATCCCAATTTATTTCGGCGCGGTATCGGTAAATACCATATTTACCAAAGTTGACGCTAATTACAAACGATATACTGACTAGCAAGACGAGTAGGCGAATAATATCGCATGGACTAGATGCCAGCAAAGAACTTGGTGGCTCTGGCTGTGTCATACTCTACTGCAAACTCTATCGACTCAATGAATCAAGCAGTTTGATACTTTGATGGACGTCAACTTCCTCTTGAGTTCGCTGCTTTTCCCAGGCCGGAGATGACCGGAGAACATGCTGAACAAATTGTTGCTAACTTAATTAAGAAATGTGCAAAGTTCATAAGAAGATTGACACACTGCAAGCTAGTGGCGTAGCATCCCCATCATTGAAAATTTCAACTCCCATCTTGATGCTTGTTCTAGAAATTAGCATATAGCAAACTCCCATCTCAAACTTTCCATTTTGTTAACTTCGACCGGAGAACCGGCGAGAGGTGCATTAGTGCACCTACGGACGGACCGACCATTGTTGCGTAGTATATAACCTATGTTTAAAGCTAGAGTCAGAGCTGAGCCTAGCTCAGTTGGCAAGAGCGTGTGGCTCATTGCCCGCCCGCCCGCGTTTGAGTTCATCTCTGCCACCCATTTTCGGTATAGATTACTACGCGACCCGCTTGCACCGCCCACTCGGCGCTGCTTGCCGCTTTTGGATCGCTTTTTGGTTTTAACCGATTTTTCCCGAAAAAACCGAATACAAAAAAACCCAAAATTTGAAAACCGAACAAAATACCAAAAACCGGTCAAACCGAGTTGACCGGTTCGGTTCGGTTTTTTCGGCTCGGTTTTTTCGGTTCGGTTGAAAAATGCACAGCCCTATCTGGCACATGTCACTTTAGACACATCTCTTGTCTCATGGACTTCTAGGAAACAAGTTTCTATTGCACTTTCAACTGCTGAGGCTGAATACGTATCTACTGCTTCTTATTACTTCCAATTGCTTTGGATGGTAGCTACTCTTAAGGATTTTGGCTTAAAATTAGATAGTGTTCCACTTTTCTATGATAACACTAGCTAGTGCTCTTAGTATTACTAAAAATCATGTGCAACATTCTAGAACCAAACACATTGATATTCGCTATTATTTTCTTAGAGACCATGTTGAAAAGCGAGATGTTGTCTTGTACTTCATTGATTCTGATTCTGAAGTTGCTGATATTTTCACCAAACTACTTGATTGTTCTCATTTTGCTTGTTTGCGGAGTGAGTTTGGTGTGTTGCATCCTATGAGATTATTATGAGGGGGAGCTTGGTGTTTAAACATTCGGAAGCCTTGTTTATTATACTTGTCACATTATACATCAAGTCCAAGACTTTGTAATCAAATGAGAAATAGAGCTATCTTTATCATATTTACTGTTCTACTATGTAGTTATGTTTGTAACAAGTAGTAATAAAATGTTATACTTGAATTAAAACATGACTTGGCAGAAGACCTTGACTAGAGTGATTATAGGTAGCACTGTGGGATGTACATCTAAAAGGATTAGCTAAATCGTGAGTCTTATTCTAAATCATGGCATTGAGGTTAGTCTGTTTCATTTTGCAATCTTTTTATGATTACTCAATTGACATGTCATTAAAAAATGCATAAATAAAAAGAAATATGCTTCAAGCATGCCATAGTTAAACAAAAATGAAAAGGCACAAAAAGTGCATAAAATCAAAAGAAGTATGCTTCAAACATGCCACCATTTAATAAAAAAAATACTACAAAGATGGCATTATGAAAAAAAAGTATGCTACAAGCATGCCACATGCTAAAAGTTTTGAGTATGGAATAATGGGTTGCTTTATGAGACTACTAGCTCATCTTTGCTTAAAAATTGCTTCACTTTTAGGCTTACGCTTTTTCGGTGTGATATCACTCTGTGCTCTCTGTAGATCGGTTTGGTCATGGTCGTGATGCCTGTTATTAATGTAACTGGCTTAACCATGTTAAAGACTTGTTTTGACTTGCTATAGGGTATATGACTTTATATGATCTAGAGAGCTCTACTTGCAAAGATGACTTGGGTACTTTCTTAAATCAATGAAAAGTGCCTTGAATAATCCTCAAAGCTTCTGGATGTTTACTCTCCTTGCTCCATTTTTAGAATTATCCTTTCTTTGGTGCCCTTGATGATTTTATTGCCAAAGGAGAAGAAATTAGAAGAAACAGGGAGAATTTGGACAATTTTCTAAGAGTTTTGAAAATTTTTGAAAAACTTAGTTCTCAGGAATTGAGGGGGAGTTTTCTGAGCTTTCTGTGAGTTTTCTGTGGTCTACAGTTTTTTATTTATTTTCCTTCACAAATTTCTCAGACGTGTTTGCAGTGTTGTCAATGTATTCATTAAGAGGGAGATTTTTAGACCATATGGTGATCATGCATTTGAGTGATGATGAATAATTAACATTTTGGTTTCATTGGAATTTAGGATTGACAAAGTTTTGGTCAATGCGTGTTTGTTGAAACTGGATCTCTGGTTTTATGGTCTGACCGCTTTGTATTGAGTGGTCTAACCAGCTGGATTTTTTTATCACGTTTGGTAATCGGTGGTCTGAATGACCTTGTATCATTGGTTCGAACAGCTCTGTGCTGGGTGGTCCAAATGGTTTTGTCCGATCAGCAGCCTCGACCACGGTAAGTCGAGCACGCTAGACTTCGACCGCATCTAGCTTTGACCACATTAACTGCGACCACGTCAAGCTTCGACCATGGCAATCAGACCATGGTATTTTGACCTCATCATTTTTCGATCATGACATTTCGACCACAGAACATCATCTACGGGAGAATGACCATACCTGGTCGAAGATGGTAAGTTACAGTACTTTTCAATGGTTGTAGCTATAGTACTTTTTGATGATCATAGCTACAATACTTTCTGATGGTCATAGCTATAGCGTCTGGTCGATACTCATGAACTTTTCTAGTCGATACTGGATACTCGTGGACTTGACTGGTCGTACTCTATAGTCATAGTCTTTACTAGCCAATCTCGATAGTTGTAGATTTTACTGGTCGGTAGTCGTAGACTTTACTGGTCAGTGATCTTAGACATTGTGATCGATAGTTATAGACTTTGCAGTCAGGAGTCCAAGACTTTGTGATCGATTGTCATAAGGCTTCATGGTCTGTACTCATTGTTGGTACGAGTGCTTTAATTCTTGCCATTTTTGAGGGCCTCGACTACTCATGATTGGCCAACAGCATGACTGACTGGGGTAGATGGTCGTAGTACTCGGTGGTCGGAAGCACTCAGTAATTGATAGTTGTGGTTTCTGAGATCATGGTCAGCAATCGGTTGTCGGAGATTTGTGGTTGATTCCTTGGTACTGTAGTATGTGTGGTACTCAGTGATCAATATTGCAGCGATTGGTTGGAAATCGGTAGTCACGGACTTAGCAATCTGATGCTTTAGTCATAGCGATTGGTATTTGGTAGTCGGTATTCGTTGGCTGTGTGGTCGGTAGCGATGTAGATGTTTTTCCTAAGTGTTTTAAGTAAAGCAATTGTTATTCCCAAGTATTTGTTGGTTTCGAGTACTCATTGTGCTAGCGGTCGTAATGAGTAGTCTGAGGGTGTTTTCTAGATAGCAATAGAAAGTGTGGTCATGGACGATTTGGTTGGTGATCATCGATGATTTAATTATTGTCTATGGATAGACGATGGTGTGCTTCAAGTGTGTGTGTTGACATTGGTCAAGTTGTGAAGAACTTGTACCGGAAAATGTCATATGGTCTTTGCATGTGCAGGTGGGTGTAGAGACAATCATGGTCAGTGACGAGGAGGATCGGGACTAGGATGGGGAAGTCTGACGTGCAGGCGATCGTGGACTCCACACGAGGTGGTCGGGCTCACGCTGGAGCACATGGAGTTCAAAGGTGGTAATTCGTGATGAAGCTACGGGCGATGCGGTCCAGGAGGTTTCGACACAAGCAGTGATGGTGCATGACAAAGATTCAGGAGGTGCTGTCTTGGAGGTACTGAGAAGACTAGAAGAGGTACGGATAGAGTCTGTAACTTGGAATAGATCATGATTTGAACAAAACCCATGTTTGAAAGGGTTTCGGGTCCCTTGATTTGAAGAAGAGATAGAGTTTTGTGTTCGTGTTCGAGGTGGACACGGTTTGGACATTAGCATATAAAAGCGATCAGGCGAGCAATCGTATAGAGCGAAGTTTTTGGACATTACCGGGAAAATGTGTGGCTTTTGGAAGATGTTTTTGGTGGTTTTGGTAGGGCTTTTGTCAAGAAGGTTTTTAGGGGTGCTTGTGAGGGCACTCTGTAATTCCACAGAGATCATGCAATAAAGATAAGTCTTGAATCAATCTAGTACTTGTTTTGCTTGTAGATTGGTAGTGATTGCAGATGCTGTGGATCTTACGACAACGTTCAAAGCGATCAGGCGAGCAATCGTATAGAGCGATCCGGTACATGGTCATAAACTGAGCGGTTGACCAGGTTGTTTCATTTCAAGTGGTCGAGATCTCCTCTGACTGCTAAAAGACTCCAAGAAGTGGTGACAATCATTCACCCCCTCTGATTGTTATCTTCGATCCTAGAGAAACGCTGGGCAAACTCTAGGAGAAAAGAAGACACACAAAACGCACTCGAGAGAAGAAAAAGTGAGAGCAGCCAATCCAGGAAGAAGGTAAAGTTCTTGCTCTTGTTCTTCTTCCTCTTTCACTCTGCTCTTCGGTTTGGCCATCGCGGTACAAATCAAGGAGTATTCTTCCTATCTGGCCCTCTTCGCCCTTGGGTACGGCCATCGTGGTACGAATCAAGGAGCATTATCCTTATTTCCCCCCTTTACCTTTCGGTTCGGCCATCGCAATACGAATCAAGATGCTTCATTTTGTTTTACGACTTTGGCCCCCAGGGTTTTGTCCCATCAGTGGATACAAACCCAAAGAACGAGTGCTTGATCCCTTGTTTCTTAGGTTCGGTCCTCTATAAATAGACACAAATCAGGGCAAGGCATGAAGACCTCATTTCCTCGGTTTAGTCCCTTGCAAATGGATATGAACACAAGATAAGAGGCATGAAGATCCCATTTCCTCAATTCGGTCTCCTCAAATGGATACAAATTAGGGGTGGGTGTTTGCTGCCAAAAAAATAAAATATAATAAAGTATAATGCATAAAGGAAATCACTGAAATACAACCTTCGCCTTGGTTACGCTACATGCAAGCAGTCAATACATGTAGACGCTATGCAGTGCTAGTAATAATACAAAGCAGAGTAAAACAAATAAAAAACAATATAATGAAATACTCAAACTTTTGTTACACTACGTGTATAAAATCCTTGTCATGCTAGTCATATAAAAAAAGTTGTTCGCTTCGGTTACATACATTTAGGTGCTCGATATCCGTAAGCACTATGTAATGCTATTGCATGACCGTCTGCATATATTGTAGCTACGCCCATCAACCCAGCACTGTTGCTACGACCATCAATGAAGTATTGTAGCTATGACCATCAACCTAGCACTATAGCTACGACCATCAACTAAATATTATAGCTACGACCATCTCCAAATATGTTGTAGCTATGACCATCAGCATGCACCGTAGCTATGACTATCCACCATACGTTGTAGCTCCAACCTTCCATGGCCATTCTAGGCCCTGTTCTTTTCAGTTTCTAAAAGCTGCTTTTCGGATTTTCTACAGTAACTAACTTTTAAACCGAGTATTTTTTCAAGATAGGGTCTACTAGTTAATTGTAGTACATACTTTACTGATTTTATTTATATTGGTAAAAACTGCATGTGAGTTTCTGTTACTCTGTAATCTCTCGTACAAACAGCTCAAAAATCACAAGCCGCAGCCAAAAAGAACAGGCCCCTAATCACGCTGTTGTGGTCGTAGTCATAAACTCCAATCACGCTGCACTCATAGGTTTGCTAAAAATAAATACTATACCATGCTAGCAAAAATAATATTAATACAGCTAAAATACCCCCAAGCAAGCAGCCATCAGCGACACCAAGATTGAATATTATTTCTTTCATATTTTTGTAATTGTCTTATGTTATAATTAGTTGTAATGTTTATATTGGAATTCTCAATTAGGGGTTTTCTCGCAAAGAGATATAATTAACAGAATTTTTATATAAATATATTAATTCTGGAAGTAATGGACATGCAATACATGATTTCTTTATTTTATTTCTAATTAAATTTAACCAACTTGTTTCTAATAACACGGATGCGGGTTGCTATCCATTTTCCCGTCCTCACATATCACACAAACATACTGATACCATTTCAACCGCGTATAAACATATACTTTTCTACCTTCAGATTATGTATATATGGAATGGTGTTCAGGACGCATCTTTTATATATGCCATTTGAAATTTGCTAGTTCTTCTACCCTGAAATCATGTACTTCAGGAATAGATTTGTATGCCGATATATTTCTATGGATAATACAAAAGAAAAAAAAAGACCACGTTAATAAGTCAATTCATTCTAAACGGATTTTGACTTTAGAAGCCAGAACTGTTAGGAACAGAGCTATGTATACATCGAATGGTGTGCTTCAGGATGCTTCTTTTATATATGCCATCTGCAATTTGCTAGTTCTTCTACCCTGAAATCATGTACTTCTGGGAATAGATTTGTATTCTCCAGTAAAAAGCCATAACTTCAGCGGCGTCCGAGTAGCCCAGTCCCGGTCACGGCGACCAGACGAGCACACAGACCACGCGCAGCAGCCAAAACCTCCATCGTGCAGCTCCCGTAACGCGGCAGCTTTCATCGGACGGTGCGCAGGCCGCGCGCGACGTGGATAGCGCGGCGTGGCTCAGAGACGGGCAGGAGCCCTGTGCGCGCTCGAATAGGGTTCACGGGTTAATATATATTTAATTCCGAAGAGGCCCTAAAGATTGGTTTCAACTTGTAAACTGTCAATTTGTGCCTCCAAGATTCCGAGAACACGCCATTTTAACAGTCAACGGGGCAAATTCTTACCATATTCTATAATTCTTCTATCCTGGTCACCTGTTTGTAATGTGCTGAGGTGAAGAAAAATATCGGTCGCAAGTGTCGTTGAGTGAAGTCATTTTTCAAGTCAACTGCTGACCTTGCGCGCAAGCTAAGTGTATCGGTGGTCCTAATCTTCGCGATCTAGGGTCAAAGATATTTATAAGATACGGTTTATTTGTGAGAACCTATAAAATTTGACAAACAGTGATGACACCAATAACGGTATGAATAACTGAAGCCTACGAAACTTAATTCACCTAACAATACGAGTTGATTCTTGTTTACTCCCCACACAAAGAAGTGGACGTGCTCTTGCATGTTAGTGATATGTTTATGATATTTTGAATAATATATTATTTTGTCCATTCCATAAATATCTTTTATATTGATCAACAAGTATGTGACTTATCGTGGAGCTCTTTACTTATGTTTTGATGTTATTCTAAATTATCCTTATTCTTAAATCATTATGTGGGACAATTATGATTTATAGATCATCACATGTATTGATTGATCATGTTTCAAGGATTATGGATATAGAGATATCAAATCAATAATATGGACATATGTTAAAGAACATGGTATTGGATTGACCTACCATGAGACACTGCGAAAATTATTATATTCTTAAGTGTCATCAGTTGTCTCATATATAGTATATGCAGGATCCTTAGACCTGAGATCATCATAGTTTCATACATATGTAATAGTTTATTTAGGAGTTGTCAAACACTACTCCATAATTAGGTGGTCATAAAAGCTATGTTTTGAATTTAATATGAAACATACGGAGCAGTATGAGTGATTAAGACATCTTACTCGCATAACTTTCTGGTTTAGGTGATAGAAAAATTTATTTTATACTAGTGTAGCCTACCCCGTATCCTAACACTGTAATACCCAAAGAAAATTACAAGAATAATAGAACAACATAATAGGTTGGAACTTTGTATTATAGTGGGGCAATGTTCGCTCAAACCCTAGAATCAAGAGTGGATGAATAATCTAAAAATTAAGATGTCCAAACTGGTACATGAAGCACACCTCTTGGCTATATAGCTCTCCTAAGATACCTAATAAAAATTAGAGTCTAATATGAACACAAAAAGAAAAAGATAAATTTTTTGCCACCACTTTGTTTCAAAGACAGCGGTCGATTTGTGATGTTTCTGAAGCTGGGACCTCATCTATTGCTTGGGTTTTGAAATAAGTTTTCCAAAAAATACAAGAGCACTCAAATCGGACTTCATTTGCAAAAATTTATAAACTTTTTAAACAGGTCTGTTGGCTATTCTGAACTAAGTACAAATTGATTTAAGATTTGAATCTGAATTTGAGTTTGGATAGGCTTGAAATGGATCCAAATTGAACTTAAAAATGTTGTCCAAAACTCATACTTTATATTCCCAAACCTCTCTTATTTTATTTCCTCTTTTCTTCTCTTTTCTTCTTGTATGCTGTTAGGCCCATGTGCATGTCCCATGGCCGCATGCACACATGCACAAACACGCACACGCATGGCACTCACGGCAGGCAGCATGGCTATCTTCTTTGGTGTCCAAACCTCCCTCTCCTCCCTTTTGGAAGCAACTCCAAGTAAACAAAATGAATGGACCTTTTCATAGTCTTCTTTGCTCTCTAATGCTTCTTATCCCAAATGTTAGAAATTGGTCCATATGAATAAGGCCCATTTCCTTAATTCTAAAGTATGTATAGTTTAGTACTACATTGCTAAGATAAGATGAGGGAGATCAATTTATAAGATGGAGTCCTTACCACTCCTTAAATATAGGTAGAGATGGCATGACGAGGGCTTTAGCTAATCACACATGCATGTGTGTATTTGCGTATTTTCACGTGAAAATTGCATGACTTGTAACTTGTTACCATGCCGTGACGTGGCACACCACTTGGCAAACTAAGTCCATCTTTATTTTTGCTGAATCGCACACCACACTCTCTGTTTGAATGAGATTCAATGTTTGAATTTGAGGCTTTTATTAGGTTTTGATGACAGTAGTTACTAGTGGATAAATGACTAGTTAAATGTGTCAGTTACTAGTGGGTAAATGGCTATTTAATTTTGTCAGTTCACAGTCTGTCTATATATATACCTGGAGATGTCTAAAGTATATAGCTGAGAATCCCACTGCCTCCATTTCTCACTTGTGCTGTTGTGCTGCGCCGTCTGAACCTCGTCGATTCTTCTTCCCGACGTACAGGCCGTTGCTGACGTGAAGGCCTGCATGGGGGCGGCAATAAGGTTTCTGGGCAACACACACCTGCGCGACCGCTCGCTGCTCTGCTTCATCTACGTCCTAGACTGCATCGAGCCTGCACTGCTTCCTGTTCTTCATCAAACCCAACAGTAAGTCGTTCGTGCGTACGATCGACTTTGATATTATATGTTTCTTTGCGTATTTTCTGAAGTACAATGAGTAGCCTACTGTTAGTTTTGTGTTTGATATCACTATTTTTTTATTGTATTTGTCTCCTAGTAAAATTTGGAATTGAAATATTGCCCATATTTCCAACACTAAATACTTAACAACAATGAAAGTAAAAATATTAGATAGTATATTATTCTCATTAGATGCAAAGTTAAGCTAATTAAGAAGTGAATTCATCTGTTCATTTTTCCTCTTAACCATTGTATGTGTGATTGATCCTTTGTACATCTCTTTGTCTGTATCAACTGAAATTAGAGCTTAAACAGACGTACTAAGATCACTTAGTGCATTATAAAAAAGGATGCATAGAAGTCTCATAGGTGCGGATGTCCTCATCACCAGGAGAGCTTTGCTCGTCATCAACAATGTGTCATTAGGGCTGTAAACGAGCTAAATTCGAGCGAGCTTAGCCAGCTAGGCTCAGTTCGATTGAAGCTCACGCTGAGCTCGAGCGAGCCTAAGTTAGCAATCGAGCTTTGAGCTCAGCTTGACAAATCTCGTCTAGCCTCGGTAAGACATGACTTCATGTTTTCATCAAGAAAATTTCATTCTCACATTGACGAACAGGGCAATCACCAAATAAGCAAATAATCAAAGCCACAAATTGAAAATAACTAAAAGCATACAAAGAGCATAAGGAAAATAGTTAATAAAGGGGGAAGAAAGGAGAGGAGAAAACTCACTGGAGGCCATGAAGCCAACAGTCGAACCACAGAGACTCCATAGCAGAGGACGACACGGGAGCTAGAGGAAGCTGGATTTGGAGGGGTCAGAGGAAGTGCAGGGGGCCGGAGCCGAGGCCAAAGGTGGCGTAATGGGTCGGGGCCAGGGCTGGAGGAGACGCAAGGGGCCGGATCATGGCTGGGCTGGAGCAAGCTAGGCGATGCTTGGGAAGGCGGTGGCTAGCAGCATGGAGGCTAGAGGCGCCAGATGGCCGAGCGGCGTAGGGAGCCGGTGCGACCGTGCAAGGGCCAGCGGCCGGTCGAATGCCCGGATGGTCCGGATCTGGGGGAAATTTGGGGAGGAGGGAGTCTAGGAGTTGGGGTGGGGAAGGGGAACATGATCCGAGGGTCTAGGGTGTCTAATGGGGTGGGGAAATCTGGGGGCTGGGGACTTGGGGTGTCTTCTCACCTGGTTGGGTCGGGTGGGTTAGGGCCCGTTGGGTAGTGGGGTGATAGATGGTAGTTGGACGGACCTGAGGGTTGAATGACCGGATGAGCCGAGCATTGTCGAATTATTCGAGTTTGGCTCGAGTAGACTCGCAAGCTTATGATGAGGCTCGAGTTTGGTTCGTTATAAGCTCAAGCCAAGTTTGAATCGAGTCTAAACCAAACTAAACTCGAATAGTTCAGATTTAGCGCGTATCCTAAAGGTAAAAATGAGATGTTATTTTAGCTGGCAGACTTGACTTGGAAGAAGTTTTTTTTTTTGGGGGGAAAGAGCTTTCATTTATTAGTTAACAGGAATACAGTCGTGCTGCAACACCAAAAAGTCCGGTGTCATCAGCTAGTACTCATTAGAGTTTAGTTTTTAATTTAAAGTTCCTAGTTTTTTAATTTCATCTTTTCTTGTCCTTTAGTATTTTATGTTTTTTTCTTCTTATTTTTTTCATTGTCCGGATCATATAACTTTTTTTTCTTTTTATTTTTTAAAATTTATTTTTTCTGAAAAAGTTACCAGTAGTTAAGTAAAAAAAAACTTGAACAGTGTTAACTAAGCTAGAAACTCAGATTTTTAAATTTAAATGAGCACCCGGTCTATATGCCCATCCACATCAAACTACTCTGAATTACCGTTCCTCGAATGTCAGCCGTCCAACTGAAAAATCAATATACTAAATTAATCACTACAGTAGAAACTACGTTACTAGACCTAGTAATATTGCATCATGGACTACGCATGGTTCTTTTTCCTCGACGGTTTCGAACTTTCAATTAATAATTACACGGTGCTGAACCGGCCCCGGCAAATATTTCATTGCTTCATTAAGACAGATTTACGAGTAAAGTGCGTTATAATTAAGGTCCTAAACTTGCGCGGCATAACACTTGGTCCTAATTGTATATTTAAATCCCTAAGCTTATATAAGCATGCCATATAGGTACAAACAATACTTAATTAGCAATTAATGATTAGGTCACATTTGGACCCTATATGAGCAAAAGTTCGACCTCTGAATGCTAAGATCAATCAGAAGCCCGTAAAAGTTGTCCAGTGACATGTGAAAACTTCCATAGAATCCGAAAGGTACTGATTCTCCCATGATTTCAAATGGCGATCTCATGGTCAAATAATGATTTATATTGAGCTATGGTGTCATGTCATCCTTAGTTACCAATAAAGAAGGATTTAGATTTTTGTTGTCGATTAATACAAGTTTAAAGATTTAAATGTGTAATTCTTAAATTTGACACAAACGGCTAGTCCGCACACTGTAGAGACTTACGGTGCACCAATTTCGCATTGCTGATTGCTCAACTTTGCTAAAGCTCCGGTTCGTATGGGTAGCTTTTCTTCCATTTTTATACGTTTGGTATAACAAGGACAAGTTCCGGAAAAAAAATACGAAAGAATCTTTCATAAGCCATCATGACGGTACTATTTTACTAAAATTAGTAAAAATGCTGATATCGATAGCACAACGTAAGCCGTGGCAATCATCGTACCACTCCGTACCCTCGCTGCGCCTTGCAGCCGGTACTGTACTGAGGGATGGCAGCCGTTGGATGCGTATGAGCGGTGGATCAGGCGTGGGACGGCACGGGGTGCGGTGCCTCCAGTCCTCGGGAGGAGCGCGTCCGGGTGTTGTGTTACTACCCGTAGGGCATTCGCAGCAGGCTGCCAGACTAGCAGCAGTCGCGCCGCGAAGCATCTTCCCTCCTCTCCCCTCTCGGCTCTCGCCCTCCGCCTCGCCGGCACGCCGCGCGCCGCCGCCCTCTCCCCACCGGCCAGATCCCTCTCTCCCCCTCTCCCCCAGGTTCCTGGGCCTCCCTGCCGTACGGATCTGTCTCCTCCCCGCCGCCATGGCCGGGTAGTGCCTCCGCCGTCGCGTGAGCTGCGGCGGCCGCCGGTACTCTCCGGCGACCGAGCGTTGCCAGCGTCCCTACCGCCCCTCCGAGGTACGCGCCGCGTCCGTCTTGGTCCTCCCTGTGAAGACTCTGCTTCGCTCGTCCCTGCTAATCCGCTTGGGCGTACTGCTCTCTGCAGGTGATCCCCCGTCGCCGCTGCCATTTGCTGCCCCTTGCCGTCCTAATTCTCGTGGAATTGAGGTAAAATCCTTCCTTCTTGCCCGATCTGTGATGGGACTGGGCCAATTTAGCTTAAGATAGTGGTCGTTGGGGGTAAGAGATTGGTTAATTTTGATTGCTTAGTCGTATACTTCTTTGGATTATTGAGCCTGGGGTCCTTCGCGTAATGCATTCACCTCAAAAAAAGAAATATACACATAAATTCTATACACTCAATTTCAACGGCTATTGAGTATGTCTGCACTAAGATAACTTCAGACAGAACCTTTCTTTCTTTTTATAGTCTGAAAACAAGGAATTGAAAAGCTCATAACTTTTGTGGCCGCACTTTGATGAGTTGAGCCCATTGCTCTCTTGTTTTGCTAATTTGTTGTCCATTGCTGCGGTGCGGTGATATCTCTAAACGGTTCTTTCTGTACCATGATATTATTGGGTTTAATGGATTTTCCTTAGCTTGAGGATAAGGATCTGAATTTCAATTCCACACTTGCAATAAATCATTCCAACTGTCGCTCGTCTTGCGTTCGTTGCTTCTTTCTTATGAACCTGTCACATGTATTATTTCTGCATAATGTAGCGCCCCTGCACTTGTTTGCAGTTTTGTGGTAAAGTGATGGCAGAAGTTCAGGATGGCCATTATGATTCGTCCGCTGACAGCTTACGTGTTGAGCCTATATATGAATCATTCCTGTGTCCACTCACAAAACAAGTTATGCGGGATCCTGTCACTATAGAGAGCGGTGCTACATTCGAACGGGAAGCCATTTTGAAGTGGTTCAAGGAATGTAATAGTAGTGGAAGGAGACTTGTCTGCCCTGTTACTAAGAAGGAGTTTAGCAGCACTGAGTTGAATCCAAGTATTGCTCTGAGAAACACTATTGATGAATGGATGCATCGAAATGAGGCAGCAAAACTTGACGTAGCCCGTAAATCCTTAACTTCCGAGAGTTCAGAAAGTGATATTTTACAAGCACTTGAATATGTAGCGGGGATATGTCAGAGAAGTAGATCCAACAGGCATGTAGTGAGGAAGCTTGGCTTGATAAGCTTAATTGCCGACTTATTGAAGAATAGCAGTACAAAAGTACGGCAAAAAACATTGGAATGTCTTCGCTTTGTAGCAAAAGATGACAATGAAAACAAGGTACTCTTTTCCGAATCTAGTTTCTTTTAGTTTTCAACCTGTTACTATTTCGTTTCTAATATCTCGGAACATTCTTTGCAGAATGAGATTGCTGCAGGGGACAACATTCGCACAATTGTGAAGTTCTTATCTCATGGGCACATCCAGGAGAAAGAACAGGCTGTGTCTCTGTTATATGAACTTTCAGAATATAAACATCTTTCAGAAAAAATTGGCAGTGTTCCTGGAGCCATTCTTATACTTGTTGGCTTGTCAAGTGGTAAAGTAGAAAATTTGTTGACAATTGATAGAGCTGAGAAAACACTGGAGAATTTAGAGAGCTGCGAAAAGAATGTTAGACAGATGGCTGAAAATGGTAGGCTGCAACCCCTTCTTAGGCTTCTCCTTGAAGGTATGATTTATATGCTTTGCTTTTCTCAACAAAATTGATTGCATTTGTTGCCATTTTACAACAGAAGGGCAGTGATATTCGCCACCCAATATTCTAATTACTTTGCTTCTTGGTTGCATTTTTGTTTTCCTGTATCCCTTCTTTCTTTGTTGCTCATTTTGTCTCACAACCCATATTGAATAGTCATTGCTAAGCACTATTTGGTTCCATACGCATGAAAAACTATTTGTCAACTCCAATATGTAAAGCAGAAAATTATCATATATGCAGAGGGATTATGCACGTTGGGATATCGTGCATTAACTGGCTAACTACCTTAGAATTTATGGTAGTAGATTAGTTTCGAAGATAGGGGTAATCAATGATGGGGTTACTGCATGTCAAATATGTACAGTTTGCAAGCTACTGTTTTAAATTTACTCATATATAGTTTTCTTATTGTGGTATGCTCCAATGTTTCGATAAGGACAGACTGGGTATATGTTTGTCATGGCCGTGGGCCAGCCTGGCCACGTGAGGAAGGCGATGGCAGCAGTCGGCAATCATTTAGATATTTTTATTTGGAGTTTTCCTTTTAGTTGCATTTGCTTGGTCCTTAAGCCAATTAGTTAGGAAAGATTATTTTTCATTCCATCTTTTAGTTGAAGTTGTTAGGGCCTACCGCTATAAAAGGGAAGGCAAACCATTGAGATCAATTAAGAAAAGTGTAAACAGAATTATCCCATCTCCTCCCTCACGTCTCCCTCTTATCTCTCCTCTGCCATAGCCCCTATCTCTGTTTTCTTGTTTATGTCTACTTTCATTTCTCTACCCCAATTACCCTTCCCTATCCTAGCACATAACAACTTATGTGTGTGGGCCAGCTGCAAGCAGGAAGCCTCGGCAGTAGCAGCAATCCCACAAATTAAGGAGAATAAATTGATTATTTATCATATTTAGTTATAGTTTTCCTTATCTAGTTTGGGATGTTATCTTATTAGTTGGAAGGTTTAGATTTGATTGTTTGGTGGCTGCTCTATATTAGCACGGCATTGTCATCTCTTATCGACAAGAAAGGAATAGTTCATTCTCATTTATAGTCTCCTCTCTCCCCTCCAAGCCATCCGCCGTCCGGCCATCCTCTCGACGTTGTTTGACCTCCATGAAAGAAAGCCCACAACAACTTGGTATCAGAGCCAATCATTGCCCCTTCCATCATGTTGGGCAGCGAGCGTTTCTCGATCAAGAGGATGGGCGCCATGTTAGATCAGATCATGGCACAACTTGCCATTATCAACAACCACCTTGACAGCCATGATGTGCGTCTAGTGCACTTGGAGAAGGCTACTGTGGTAAGACAGATGCAATCACAGCACCCGAGGCGCAGTTAGAGCTTGTCACGCAGTTGTGGTGCTGCCGATTGAGGCACTACTGGAGTCCGCCGTGGCAGCCAAGGTTCTGCCACAGCTTTCCATGGTGCTACCGCCACCTGCCACAGCAACGGCGACACTCCCAAAGTCTGCTGCGGCAAATACAACGCTCTTGAAGCTCGCTGCGACAATCACAGTGCTACTGCAGCATCAGCTGTGCCTGTCACAATGCTTGTCGGAGCGGTCGCAATGCCTACCATATATGCCGTGGCATTGCCACAGCCGACTGTGGCATTGCCGCCTCTGCCACGGTGTTTACCACCTCTACTGTTGCGCCAACCAACATTACTATGGTGCTAAATGTGTTCTGCCACCTTCGTGCGCTGTGTCCTGTCCTCGACATGGGGCTAGCAAGGTCTTCTTCTGTGGCCATCACCTCATAGCTACAGCTATCTTGCCGCAAAGGGTGAAGTGTTATGGCCATGGGCCAGCTGCAAGAAAGAAGCTTCAGCAGTAGCATCAATCCACAAATTATGGAGAATAAATTGATTAGTTATCATATTTAGTTATAATTTTCCTTATCTAGTTTGGGATGTTATCTTCATTAGCTGGAAGATGTAGATTTGATTGTTAGGTGGCCGACTCTATATAAGCATGGCATTGTCATGTCTTATCGGCCAGAAAGAAAGAATATTTCATTCTCATCTATAGTCTCCTGGATCCCCTCCAAGCCATCCGCTGTGCAGTCATTTTCTCGATGGTGTTTACCCTCCTTGAAAGCAAGCCCATAACAATGTTGGCCTTGGAGCATTTCTCATTAAGCATGTGTGCTACTAAGTGCACGCATTGTATATGGTTTCCAAACGGTATTATTGGAATAATGGAATATTACAGAAGCTATCTAGCTGTTGCAAATGTTTTTTATTATTCAATGTTCTCTCTTGTTTGCTCTTGTATTCAAAAGTTCATTGCTTCTTGTGTACCATTTGCAGGTTCGCCTGATACACAATTATCCATGGCTGCATATCTTGGGGAACTTGTTTTAAGCAACGATGTGAAGGTCTTTGTGGCACAAACAGCTGGCTCTGCACTGGTCAATATCATGAAAAGTGGGAACAGGGAGGCCAGAGAAGCAGCTCTGAAGGCATTGAACCAAATTTCATCTTACGATACCAGTGCAAAGATACTAATTGAAGCAGGTATTCTTCCACCTCTCATCACAGACCTCTTCACTGTTGGCAGTAACCAGCTTCCAATGAGGTTGAAGGAGGTATCAGCAACTATTCTTGCAAATGTTGTGGCATCAGGTGCAAGTTTTGAGTCCATTCCCCTTGATCACAACCACCAGACCTTGGTGTCAGAGGACATTGTTCACAATCTGCTTCATCTCATCAGCAACACAGGACCTGCAATCGAGTGCAAGTTACTCCAGGTCCTTGTTGGTCTAACCAGTTCTTCTACAACTGTCCAAAACATAGTTGATGCCATCAAAAGCTCAGGTGCTACTGTCAGCTTGATTCAGTTTGTTGAAGCACCTCAAAGAGAGGTTCGCATGGCTTCCATCAAGCTCTTGAATAAAATATCGCCTTGTATGGGTCAAGAACTGGCTGATGCTTTTCGTGGAAATTTTAGTCAACTCAGTAGCTTGGTCAGGGTTATTGCTGACAACAATGGTATTTCTGAAGAGCAAGCAGCAGCTGCTGGCCTCATAGCTGATCTTCCTCTTGAGGACTCGGTGCTCACCAGACGTCTTCTTCAAGATGGGGCCTTTGCCATAATCATATCAAAAGTGACAATGATCCGGCAGGGGGAGATTCGTGGGGGCCGTTTTGTCAACCCTTTTCTTGAAGGTTTAGTTAGGGTAGTCTCCCGGATCACATTTATCTTGGATGATGATCCAGATATAATTGCTGTTTCTCGTGAATACAATCTCACTGCACTCTTCACTGATCTGCTTCAGATGAATGGTCTTGACACTGTACAGATTGTCTCTGCTGCTGCACTAGAGAATCTCTCGCGTCAGTCGAAGCATCTAACGAGGATACTGCCAGCTCCCAACCCAGGATTGTGTTTTTCAATATTCCCATGCCTCAGTCAGAAGTCTGTAGCAACCGGGGTGTGCAGAGTTCATCATGGGATATGTTCTGCAAGGGAGAGTTTCTGTCTCTTGGAAGGGAAGGCAGTGGAGAAGTTGGTTGCTTGCTTGGATCACAACAATGAGAAAGTGGTCGAAGCTGCTCTAGCAGCATTGTCCACTTTATTGGAGGATGGAGTGGACATTGATCAAGGTGTGATGGTCTTGTGTGATGCACAAGGGGTAAATCCGATACTTGATGTATTGTATGAGAATCGGACTGAGACACTCAGACAGCGAGCGGTGTGGGCTGTGGAGAGGATCCTGAGGATGGACGAAATAGCTTATGAGATCTCAGGAAACCAAAACGTTGGTACAGCCCTAGTTGAAGCTTTCAGGCATGGTGACTACAGGACAAGACAAATTGCAGAACGAGCACTAAAGCATGTCGATAAGCTGCCCAATTTCTCTGGGATATTTTCCAAGATGGGGACACAATGACCATGCTACACAAAAGTAGGCTAGTTCTATTTTACACATCGATTGCAGATCCTCTTTGAGTTGCAGAAGAACGTAGAAAAATGTTTGTGCGTGCCAAATCCCAGGCAAATTGGATTGCATTCCCAGCTTAACCTTGTCAGTTTTGCTGATTGCTGCTCTCCGGATAGTTCCCGAACCAATCAGATTGATTGAATGGGAATTGCTCGTGTTGTATAGTGTGGTGTATATTTTCTACCTGTAATCTTGTTGTGTCTGTATTATTCAGATTGGCCAGGTCCATAGCGTGCTATTTTTCCTGTGTTCATACAATAATTACGCATAAGCCCCAACTTGGGTTGGAAAAAAGGCAAGTCTTGCATAAAGAAATTTGCAGTTTTCTTATTTCTGTTTGTTGCTTATTGAGCGCGAGTGTTTAGTTGTTACATTACTACTACATTATGATTTTGTATGGTGTATGTTTGTTGAATGCATAGCTTCCCAATTGTGATTAGGATTATCCTCTCTTTGCAGTTCTACAGATGCAAGTTTCTTCATCATATTATGTAGCTGTAATGTTACTATATGCCATCTATTCTGTTCTTTTTTTTCCTGCCCCATCTTGCATGTGATACCTGGTATTGCAAAACAATGTCCCCAATAATCCTGAGGCATATATTAAAATATTCCTACTAATCTTAAGAGAGTATATCGTATTCCTAATCCTAATTGGTGTCTTCAGGGATACAAAAGGAGCTCTGAAGAGATACCACTGAAAATCCGGCAACTTTGAAGGCTTTGATCTCCCTTATTTTGCTCCATATTTTGCATTTTTTTATTATAGATGCGTGCAAGTGTAATGATATGTAATATATCAGGATGGAAAGTCTTAATCATGGATGGTGGAATCTATGATTAAAACTTTCCATCCATGATTGAGATTTTTTATTCATGATTAAAACTTTTCATCATGATATATTATATATCATTGCACTTACACACATCTAAAAGCAATCTAAAACCAGAGAGACTTGGTGCCCTATTTCAACGTCCTATATCGAAACTACGCTGGTGTTGTGCTTCCAGGCCAGTCGCAGCAAACTAATGGATGCTAGCGCAGGCCTTAATGCAACTTTAATTTTTAGCTCAACTCCAATTTACGTGCTGGAATTTAACTTTTTTTTTTGCGAAATTCCTATGAAAAATTTTGCATTGCAAAAAAGACCTAAGCTAGGAGTCTAGGTGCTGTTCGATTGGGCTAAAATAAGCTAACTTATGGTTGAAATTATATTGTAACTGATTGAAATTACACTGTAACTGATGATGGCTTATTTGGCGTAACTAAATTTTAAAAAATTTTAAAATAAAAAAGAATATGTTAGCATATCACGAACAATACAAACGAATATGGAGAAAAGAATCAGTAAGAAAGCTCAAAAAAGGCAAAAAGCTAGAAAAAACAAAATTTAGGAATACCAAAAAATAAGCTAGAAGTTAGAAGCTCAAACTGAAATGAACGGGGCATATGACATTTTAAGCACGACACATCTCTCTCCAAGCAGGATCTATCCATCAGTCTCATCTCACCATAATTGTACATATTAAGTAAAAGAAAAACCCGTGCCTCTTTACTCCTCCCACCCCAAATTCTAGGGCAGATGTATCTCATCTCACCATAAATTGTAACAACCCAAAAATTTCATTTCTGAATTAAAATAATAAAAATATTAATTTCCTGAATTTTCTGATTGTTTTCTAATTATCAGCGTTTCTAAAAGGATTTTCCAATTTGTGTAAAAATAAAAACCAGTTTTAAGTTGAAAATATTTTCCCAAGTTCAAAATGTCTCAAGGATTTTCTATGAATTTTCCAAAAATTTGCTATTTTTCTAAGCTTCCTATGATTTCTAAAAAAAAATGAATTAAAAATACTCAATTCGCTCTTGGGCTGAATTTCTTCCCTTTGGTCCATTTCCCTTCAAACCCAACCCATTTTTCTCTCCCTCCCACCACGATCCCCTTGTTGCTCTAGCCGAAGGAAAGCTTGGATCTCTTCCTTTCTTCCTCCCGTCGTACATCGCACGCCATGGGATCACATTCCCCTATCCCCGCAACCCTCTTTTCTTTCTTCCTCTCTCTTTCCTTTCCGCTACTACAATCTCCGTTGAGAAATCGCTGCACCGTGTCCCTTCCTCAACCCTATATATATATATGTAACATCATGAAAATTTTAAATTTAAAAATATGAATTTTTTGAATTACTTTATAATATATTTTGTTGGAATTTGGCATTTTATGGTATTTTTCCGAATTTGAGTGAGGTTCCAAAATTTAAGAATTCCTAAAAGACAAAAACAGATATTAATGATACCCTAAAAAGAAAGGTGCAAATAATAGAAAGATAATATTTCAAGCACGAATCTGAAAAGATGATCCAGTCTAGGAAAAGAGAAACCAGAATTAAAATATAAAAATCTCATTTTGAAAATCATGACATAAATAGCAATAAAAAGTGAGTGAATAAAATACAAACATATAAATGTGTGTGTGTGTAATATATGTATGTATATGTATATGTATGTGAGTGCATATACAAATTGTGCAAGAAAGAGCCTGTTAAAAATAGCAAATAAAAATAAGCAAGAATTAATTAAGCCAGCCAAAATAACAATATAAGGAATTATACATAAATATATACATATATGTAAAATTAATGTGCAAATAAACATATATAAATATATAAATAAAACAAATGTATATGTGCAAAATTAAGTAGGCCATCAAATAACAACATGTGAAATTATATATATACACATATAACCTAAATGATAATAATAATAAACACTCTCGTTTAATAGTGGGAAATTTAAAGCGTGAATTCTAATGCCATCCAAAAATCAGTAGGATGTAAATGCAAATTAAAAAGTTCAAAACCAAAAATCCGAAGTTCAGAAAATGAATAAGACTATCTCTCTTTTCCTTCTTCTCTCTATTACTTGTGGGGTCCCAACCCCTTATTCTCTCTTCTCTTCCTTTCTTCTCTCTTCTCTGCCTGCGGGCCCTGCTCCCTGCCGATGCTTTTCCCCTCTCCTCCTCCTTTATGCACAGCCGGACCCCCCTCCCTTCTTCCATGGCAGAGCAAAGTCCACGTCTCCTCTCCCTTATTACCACGCGCTACCTCCCTCTGCGCCGACTCGCTCTGCGCCTTGCACGCCCGAAGGACCACGGCCACGTCGCAGCGCCCAACCCCCACACGCCGCTGTGCCCCCACGTTGCGCCGCCTGCCTCCGCACTGCACCCATGCTCCGCCGCCACTGCTCGTACGCTGCCCGATCGGCTCGTGGCCCTTAAAAGCGAGTTGCCTCCCCAATCCGTCTCGCCTCATCCCCCTTTACCTCCACCCCCAGTTAATTGAAATTCCGTGCCCGATTTCTCACCGGCGCCGCCTTCGTCTCCGCGGCCGGCCGCCGAGCTAGCCACCGCACCGAGCCGCCACCGCCCAATTCCTCTTGCTGGGAGCACCCTCAAGTCGCCACATAGCCACCCCGGGCACCACCCCGCCCTTCCCTCCACCGTAGGCCACCGGCGACATGGGCCCCTTCACGCCACCGCAGGCCCACGCCGCCAATCATCCTCCGTCTCCCTCCGTCCCTACCAAGTCATCGGTGAGCTTTCCCTCTACCCCTTCTGCTCCTATGCCGGCCGATTTCCCTTTTCCCTCCACCACGGCGCCGCCGCCCCTTTCCACCCCCACCGCCGGCCGCTCCCATCACCGCCCGAGTCGCCTCACCGCCATTCCAAGCCGAGGCACCTCCCCATTAGCTTCCTCACTTCCCCGGGAATCCATTTCACTGGTCTGCCTAGTCTCCCCGGCCTCCCCTCACCGGCGACACCGCCCGGCTCTTGCGCCGCCGGGATGCTCTGTTCTGGAGCCTCTCCACGGAGCTACTTCTTCCACCTACGCTTTCCCCTTCTCTTCAGGAAATACCGAGAGGCAGAGTGGTTATTCACGCGCATGTTAAGAATTAGTAGGCCCTTAGGTTATGAGTTCGAATTCGGCCGGCCACACATGTTCACGCCATTTTCTTTTGCCCCATTTTCTTTTGTTGTAATTTATTTCTGTTTAGGAAAAATTTAGGAAAATGGGAAGTAATCTAGGAAATTTAATAGATTTAATTAGAACATAAAACAAGAATATTTAATATTGAAATGTGGAATAGCTATTCTATATGAATAATTAATCCTATTAAAAAATTAACTAAAAGGCAAAATATTAATCAAAGACTTCGATAAAGAAAAACACCTTATAGTAAATGACCGAATAAAAATTGTCATTTATTAAAAATTAAGATTTATGCCTAACATTTAAAATGCTGCCATTAAATAAATCCCAATAGTAGGTTCTGCTAATTAGCAAATATGGGAATGTGGCCTTGCTAGAAAAATAAATTTTAATTAAAGCTAATAGCAACTAAAATGAAGAAATATATTATATATATATATATATATATATATATATATATATATATATATATATATATATATATATATATATATATATATATATATATATATATATATATATATATATATATATATATATATATATATATATATATATATATATATATATATATATATATATATATATATATATATATATATATATATATATATATATATATATATATAAGTTCATGTAAGTGGTTAGAAAGTGATATCATGTATGCACTTACTAGTAAGCACAATAATACAACTGCGTTCACCGTAGACCCCACCAAAATATATAAACACTATCATAAAAACACGCCAAATCTTAAATGATAGCTTTAGTATGTAATGATAACAAAATGCCATACCTAGACTATAAGGCTAACTTGGTAAGCTAAAATTTGCAAACATTACTTATATATATATATATATATATATATATATATATATATATATATATATATATATATATATATATATATATATATATATATATATATATATATATATATATATATATATATCATATGCCCTGAACATTAGCACTCGACAAAATACACCAATTCATAGGTTTAACCTAGCTCATGGAACTTCCTTGATAAATACCAAAATAATAAAAGAAATTGCTAATAAAAAGATCCAGTCATCGTACTCTACCATTGCCCTTACCTCAAATAACACAAATCATCTATTAACTCATAATAAAACTAAATTGAGTTTATTCGAATTTATTTGGATCTTTTTGAGTTATTTGCTTTTATTTGGATTCAGTCGTTTGCCGCGTAATTAGAAATCGGAAGTCGTGAAGATTCAATGGATCAGCGAGATCAAGCTCGAAGTGAAGATAAATGCCAAAAACTCAAGAGAAAGCATCGTGTGGGCTCAAGACCACGGTAAACCGCTCCAGGCGAGTCAATACTTTGATCATGTTGAACCTACATTTTATGCAAATTACTCTCGTTTAAATTATCAAATTGCATGCTGTTATTATGTGCTAAATATGTTGATTTAAAAGTTTAGCTATATGCCCATCGTTCAACTTGACTAAGTATTACACCCCTCTTTGGTATATTGCATATGTGAGCCTTGTCGCCTAGTGGAAAACTTTATAATGGTTAGCTTTCGAAAATAAGTCCTTAATTATATGCCATGCTTAGCATTGTTTAGGAACCCGGGCAAGAAATTGCCCCAAGCATCACTTTTAATCATGAGAAATTGATTCGGACAATCATGGTGGGAATGACTGGTATATTTTGACATGGTTATTTTATGCTAACAAAACTCTTAACTTGCTTAGTATCTGAGCGGATGGTTTGGGGGCTGGTATGTGGTGCAGTGGAAGCACAAATTATGGAGTGTGGTAGAACCGCTCAGATAATACTAAGGACTGAATCTTGTCATGACCTCCTGTGTAAAACAGTACAACCGCAAGTCTATAAAGTACAACTTGGCTAAGTAAATTTATCGAAATCCCTGGACTCATCTCACCAGTAGTGGATAGAAGTGGATATGCTATGGCAAAGGGGCCTGAAGGGACACTGGTGGAGGGTGAAGTTTTCCCAGCTGTTCTAAGCGTTGCGGGGAGTTGAGAAGCCCGGCTGCGTTAGTAACTGTGGGGAAACATCCCGTGCATAGATGGGACCCACCGCAAGTGGGCAGTTTCCCATAAGGTGAATGAGAAAAGGGACTAGATACTTTGAAAAGTCACTGTGTTGGTCTGCTCAACCACATGACTAAGGAATCATGTGGGGCAACGAGTTGATTGTCTCTTGTGGTGGAAGTGTACACACTCTGCAGAGTCAAAACTATTCGAATAGCCGTGCCCACGGTCAAGGGCGGACATGGGAACTTAACCAGATATAGTTCTATTTCAAAAACCTTGTGGGTGGTATTGGAAAAGTGAAGGGCTGCAGATGGTCCTGGTTTGAATTGTCCTGGGTGTCATCCCAGTGGTAAGTTAAGCGTTATAACGCTGAAAAATAAGCATATGGTGTAGATGCCATATATGGTGAACGAAAGATCTGTATCACTATTGATGATATTGCATTCCTTTCACATATTATGATTTAGTCCAAACTGCTAAGTCTCAGGAGATTTCTATGTATCATATTTCAAATGCAATTTAAGGCAAATAAAATAACCCGAGCCTTCATTTGATAAGCCATGCATATTATCTACTTGCATTATGTGTGTTGGCTCGCGGAGCACGGTGGTTTGTGCTCACCCTCGCTCTTACAACTAATCCAGCATCAGGTGTCAAATCACTACGCTTCAGCAATACGGCTATCAAGATGGTGTAGAAGACGAAGATGGCAGGAATTAGGCCGCGAACCTCCAGTTGGCTGCCTGTGGGCATGTCTTGAAGGTCCCACTTGTGTGCTTTGTTCTTCCGCTGCTGCAATTTAATGATTTCGGCCTGATCGGCCCATGAGTAAGTCTACTATTATATTTACGCTTTCGCATGATATGTATTTTGATATACATTACTGTAACTGTGAGCACTATCTACTGATCTAGGGAATAGTGCAGTAAAATCACAGTGGATTCCGGATGGTAAAATCTGGGTCTGACAATATAAAACCCCTCCCTGACACTACTTCTCATTGCAACACAACTCCCCACTGTCTCCTCTCCTCCTGAAAGCCCTAGTGTTATAGTGTCGGCTTCTTCCTCCTTCGATCTCCGGTGAGGTCATTGGCAAGCTCTTCTCGCCGGAGCAAGTGGAGCTGAGCCACACCATTGTCACTGCAAGCTTTGCCGCATCACCTCTGACCACGTCTACCCCTTCTCTACCCCAAAATACCGTTGGGATCTCGAATTAATTGGAGCCGTGATCTCATCACTGCTTCGACCTCACTTCCAGGCATCGTTGTCCCTCCTGGTACCAAACCATAGTTCAATTGAATCCCTAACACTTCCTCAGTTGTTTCTGCTCCTTACTGACTGTAGTTGTGCCACCATTCACGGCGACCATAGGGTTCCATGCACGACCGCCGACCAACAAGCCATGTGGTAGCCACGTCAGTGCCGCATCATCCACGAACCCATGTCATCCATGTCCCAGTTCACCATAGACCGAGCCGAAATTATGGACGTAGTCCACATATTGTGGCCCACATGTCAACCCTCCTTTTTCATTTAACAACTGGATGATGTCAGCATGATGAAATAATTCTAAAAATTCACATAAGAATACTTTCTCTCTCTTTTTTCTGAATTTAATATTCCAGAAGCATATTCTCCTCCATTTAGCCCCATTATTTTTTTTTTGTAAATTCATCTAAAATCCTAAAATTTCATATTATATAAAACTTTTGATTTTTATTTGAATTTTATACGTTAACACTTTGAACGAATACGAGGGTTCTAGCAGCCATTTGAGGAGCAAGGCAAGTTACATCTTTGACCATATTGATTCTAATATTTTAAATTACTATAAGTCTGGAACTTGATGAAGATGAATATCAGGTATTGAAATAAGGGTGACTGAATATAAAATGTTAAATTGATGTTTAGCTTGTTTATTATTCTTCTTTATACTTACTGAGTTTTGGACTTACTCTTATTTATTGTTTTTTAAGCGAATGTTGAAGGCAACATGCACGGGTAGATGTAGGACATGGTTTATTGGATACTTGTAGTTCTTCACTCCACCTAGCAACTTATTATTAATGGCCATAAGCAATTAGTAGTTTCTATAGCATTGATTAGACAATTTATGGTTTCCCTTAGTCTTTGTAGTTCATAATATTGCTACTTAATGCTTTACTTAATTTAGACTGTTTATGATTCATGTTTGTATTGGTTCATATTAAGTTCAGTTTTTGGTTTACAGTATCACTGAAATTTATTTTTACTATCATGTTAAATGCTTATTCTTGAAGCCTAGTTAAATTTGGTAGTGATAGTAATTATGGGTGACATCTTGGATATTAATTAAGCTGGGGTGTAACATATGAGCTCATTAGTCCACATACATCCGTATGTATAAGGGCTAACAAGTCATTTGCCCTCTCACCTAGACTAGTGAAAGGTGTATTAGTCATTTTGCCAAGTAAATAAGACTTGTATGTTTCAAATGATTCAAAATCAAATAGTTTAGGAGAGCATCCTTGTGGAGCTTCATCATATGTTTCACATTAGTTTGGAATGTATGGATGATTTTACCATGATACAGGCCCAGTGCCCACCGATACGTGAAGCAATGGATCAAGAACGGACGCCGTTTGGTATAGTCAAAGGGGAGTATTTCAGAAGGAATGGACTTGGGCAGTATCAGTGCGCGCTGCGGAATGTCCCCACTGGTCTGCTCGGCAACGTCGACGGCCGGACTTGCACACGGACGGCGGGCTGACAGCACCGACTGCTGTGCGGTTCTGGAGTTCTTGGAGGGCAACTCGGGCATGGCCGATTGCAATGCTCCGGTTGTTCTGGTCACACAAACATAATCATCATCGAGCACGAGGCCTGGAGGCGGATGCCACTGCCACGCCCGCTGCGCCTCTTAGAAGCGTACCGCCGCGGCTAGCCGTTGTCCACCTCAAGAATCTTGGCGTTCTTGTTGTCATCCGTGTACCTCTCCTTCTGGCGCAGTTGTTCCCTTTTTCTTCTTCATCGACGATTGCCTTCTTTTTAATGGCAGCGCTGTCTTTGCTGGATTAGAAAATTCTCTTCTTTGCAACCGCTGCTTTTGGAGGTCGCCATCTAAGCTGAATATTTTCGTTCCCAATAGGAGAACACCGTAACTGCGAGGAAGAAAGGAAAGGGAAGGGCGACGTGGGGACTACGGAAGAAGATCGGGTGACGTGGCTTGATCTACGCCACGTAAAGGAGTTAACAGCTCATATTTCCTATTCTCTAATCTCCAATAATCTCTAATAATATTAAATAGGTGTTTGTTGGTTCACCATTCTCCCTTTACATGGCTTTCATCCAAAAAACCGAAAAAAAATCCAGCGTCAACAGGTGGGCCTCTCCACTAGCCTTTCCTATCAAAAAACGAAAAAAAAATATATATGTGTTTGGTGCTTTTGAATCGCAAAAGGTAGCATATATGAAATGTTTACCCTTTCTTACAATTAGTTAGATAGTCGTCATATCAATCATTGCTCTCAATGGATTATAGTAGATATAGTCAAACAGTAACAAACTCCTATTCTTTTGAGTAAGAATATATAATCTTTACTATATAAAAGAAGGAGTTGGTGATTGGTCCGGCCTCACCCACCCCTTCTCAGAAAAAAGCTCTCACAAAAAAGCTGGCTGACGTGGCCCCCACCCTCCCCACTTCGCCCTCGCCTCGCCTGCCTCCCGTGCGCTGCCTACCCCACTTCCGCCCTCGCCTCCTCCCCCGCTCCGCCGAGTCCTCCGCCGCTTCGGCGCCGACGCCTCCTTCCCTCCCTCCCACCCCGCGCCGACGCCTCCTCCTCCCACCCGCGCGCCGACGCTCCTCCTCGCTCCTCCGTGCCGCCGCCTCCTCCCCCCCCGCGCCGACGCCTCCTCCTCCTCCCACCCCGCGCCACCACCGCCTCCTCCTCCCTCCCACCCCGCGCCACCACCGCCTCCTCCTCCCCGCTCCTCTGCTCGCCGCCTCCCCCCCGCTCCCACTCGCGCCACCATCTCCTCCTCCTCCTCCTCCGCTCCGCCGCCTCCTCCCCCGCTTCTCCACTCCGCCGCCGCCTCCTCCTCCCCCACCCTACGCCGGATCTGGGCTGGGCCAGCGCGGTGATGGCGGGATCCGGCGCAGGCTGCTCAGATCCGACGAGGCAGCGGCGCCATGGGTGACGGAAAGGTATCGGCGGCGACCAGATCTGGGCGCATCGAGACCGGCAGCGACCAAAACCGAGGCGACAGCGGTTCCTTTTGCCCCCAACGTGTTTGATGAAATGCCGTTCAATAAGTCTGTTACCACAAGCCAATTTTATCTTGTGTGTGATTTGATCCTTATAGTGTTCCCCTCCATTTTTCTTCAGTTGGTGAATTTCATGACATTAGATTATCTGTTGTCTGCTTGATTTTTTGCTTTGTTGTGTAATTGATATCAAAGCCTCTTAAATCTTTACTGCAGGTGTTCTGCTTATGTCAAAGCTAGAAAACAACTTAGTGTGAATGAGGTGCCGAACATATTACCGGTAGTTCTGAAAAGATTCCAGGTATTGTTATATTTCATGCAATAGATCTGTTCCCAGTAAAAGTTTGTATTATGACTAATATTCAGCTACATGTTTGGAAGCATATGTTCACACTTGTGTTGTCGTGAGATATACATTTATCAGTATTTGAGAATTGTCACTTGAATTGACTAATTTGTAATAGAATTTCATGAGGTTATGTTCTGCACCTTATTTCAAATTGCAACCAAACCCCTCTAATAAAATGTAATGAAGCACATTTTGGGCAATTTTCGCAAGCATGTGATTCATTGGTTGGATCACTTATTATATGACTTGTGTTTAGTTGTTTACTGCTCCAGCTACACTGCAATCACATAGGTACCTGACCTTTTCTATATGAAGGAACTAAGTGAACTTTTTTTTGCTTTAGTCAGGGAAGTACGGCAAGGTTAACAAATGCGTCACTTGTCCTGATATGTTGGACATGGTTCCTTTTGTGACTGGGGCTGGTGATAACCCTCCTCTTTACTTCTTGTATGTTGTGGTTGTACATTTGGGCACAGAAAATGCATCATTCTCTTAAAGAAAAATTAAAGCTTGCGTAATGCTGTGGTAAACATTTAGTCATTAAGTTATAACAAAACTTAAAGCTTGCGGCCCTATGTCTAAACTTAATGACGCACGGGCATTCATCTAAATTTGTGGTATATTGCGGCCCTGAGTCTGTTAGATGGCCTACTGTTCGGAAGTAGATGTACATCTTTGGAATCTTTAGCATTGCCTGAGTTGCAGGTAAGCAGTTCTGAGCTCTCAAATCTTAAGGATCATATTTCATGTAGTAAGCTCCAAATGAGGGTTATGAATGTTAGTTGCAAGATGATCAGAATAGTCTGTCAGATTACCATTTACCATGTGAATTGTAGGCAATAACTTCATATTTCTTTTAACATATCAGTTCAAAGAACAAATGGATCTGTTCATCATTGGTGAAGTAGGTAAAATGGAGCTGTTCAGTTCAGCGTTTTCCCTGCTGTGATGAGAGTTATTGAATCCAACATCCCAGTGGTAGCTACCGTACCAGTACCAAGATATGGCTGAGACATTCCTGAGGTACCATCTTTTCCTAATTTGCAGCTTGACAGAGGCTACTGATTATTAAATTGTACATGTATTGTATAAAGTACCGTTTCTTTCCTTGCCCTTAACAACAAATTTAGTCATTGGTATTTGAGGAAGTTGCATTCCGATACATTTAGCTTGATACATTCTATCCAACGATGCTATGTTATAAATCTAAGAAATTAATGGATAGTCCCAAAATTGAAACAAGACTTATTTTTACTATTCTGACCAAGCTTTCGCCTTGAATCCTGACCAAATACTTCTCCCCCACAAAATGCAGTTGCAATGTTGAATCATCCTGGAGCAGTTGTTTTCACATTAAATGCTGGTAATAGGGATACCATGAGAGGGGGCATCTACAATCAGTTGAGCAATTTGTTGCAGAAGAGGTGATTTTGTTGGGAGCTGATTCCGGAGGAAGCTTGCACTGGAAAGAGAGGGGCGGAACCAGCTGCTGCTGAGACTCTGGATGCGAACGCAAAGGGTACCAAGAAGGAAATTACTCATCTTCAGCCATCGATCCGGGATTTCCACTGGCCAGGGCTGAAGCATGACGTCTCAAGTAATACTAAAACTTTCTTTATTGCTTGAGCTCAATATTACAGCCTATCCCTCCTTTTATTATACTACATGTTCTAAAATTAACGGGTGGTAAAATTTGTTGGATCGTGTATACAAATATGTTCTAATTTTTTTTAAATCCATATCTGTTAGACAAAGCATCTTTCATCATCTCTTGACTCATGGCAGCTAGAATGACATGCATTCTATAAGGATTTTAAGGCATGGAGCTTCATTTTACATAATAAATTTCGGTATTCTTGTTGAGAATATAGTTTTTAAAAAGAAAGGGAGATATAGTTCTGTTAGTTACATGTAGTTTTCGTTCCATTTGAGAAAAAGAAACAAGAACCCTCTGATACTCTTGTGCCACTTTTTTTTCAGGGCACTAAGGATGATATAAGTATGGAAATAGAGACATGGTATGATCTAGCCCTTTTATACCTAAGTATGTCACAGTGGAGGGATGCAGAGAGTTGCATATCAAAGATTAAAGCTATCAGTCTGTATTCTCCCTTGGCTTGTCATGCTACAGGTGCTTCATGTTCTATTTATCACCATGCTTAGAATCCTTGCATTGTATTAATACCAAACCTTTTTGGGAGTTAAGGCACTGTTCATTTGTGTTGTAGGGAAAATTCTGAAATTTTGTTAGAGGTAGCACTGAGAAAATACAGTGAGTGAAAATACACATGATTGTTTTGCTGATATTGATATTTATTATATAGTTCAGGATCCTTATATTTATGTATTATCTTTTTTTGGATTCCGTTGCAACGCACGGGCAATATACTATTATAACATAATGTTTAGTTTAAGTTCGAATTTTTGTTGTAACACACAGATACTTAACTAGTTAATGAAAAATCACAAGTTGGATTTAAAGGGTACTCTAGGGGGATCTGCACCCTCCTGATACAGTTGACTTTCGAACTTGGCATGTGATGCTCATGGTCGTTTGGTTTTGGCATGCCAATGCTCGTTGCAGAGGAAAACAGAGTAATGCTTACTTGATGTAAAATATTGAGTGCTTTTATTTTTAAAATTTTGTAAAGCAAGCACCTTGTGTTGAACATTGACATAGTTTCTATTATGAAAACTGACTTGACCAGATAAATAATGAAGAATAATTAGGAATATGAGACAAAGATTCAACGTAAAAAACCTTTGTGGGAAAAAATCACGGATGCATAATCGGTGAAATCACTATATAGAAAAAAAGTTATAGAACGCTCTTAGTGTATTATCTATGTAAATAACTTATGTTGTGCACACTATCTATCATGAGGTTTAGAGGGGGTTATAAATAGTCTTGGGATCAAGAGTCCCATAGAGGAAGAAATAGAGTCTTAGTTGGTAATGAAAAAAGAGATATACTCTGAAACTAGAATAGTAACCTTCTCAATGATGGGAACAACACCCCGCTCAGAGATGAAACAAAGTCTCAGAAGATGACGGTGCAAAGTTATAGTTGGAAATGCCTCAAGTAGCCATATCTGACTCCAGTCGGTGCAAACATCTTTGGATGCCATGTCTGGTGCAAGTCGTTGTAGAGTTCATCACGAACACGAAGATGATCCCAATCATAACTTTTGACCAGTTCATATGATTGACCAGTTATACTAGCTAGAATATATCTTTTTTAGTGAAACCTGATAGGATTCTTCAGGTGGTCGGACCTGACTAGATTAAAATACAACAATTTTCACCTTAAGCCAAATTACTTTTGTAGTGAAAAGAACTAAAGAACTTCACGAATAACTTGTGAAACACTTCTTGTACATCAAATGTCCGAAATGACTAATGAGCAATACCAACCAAATCTGAGTAGAGCTCAAACTTAGTGGTAGGGATTGGCTCTGTTATCATATTAGCTGGATTATCATGAGGACTGATCTTGTAAACTTTTAATATCATCTTAAGAAATAACTCATAGGATGAAGTGATATCTGATATCAATATGCTTTATTATCTTAGGGACATTTGGTATTTTGTATGACAAATAGTACTCTGATTATCACAGTGGATATTGGTGCAAGATGTACTTTCACAAAGTTTGGTGTACAGATCTCTTAACAAAACAACTTATTTGTAGGCTTCTGAAATAGCTATGTACTTGGCTTCAGTGGTCGAAAGAGCAACAGTAGTTTGTAGACAATCTTTCTAACTTACGTCATAGTCTCCAATGGTGAATGTATAACCAGTAAGAGATCTCCTTTCATCGAAATCTCCAGTAAAATCAGAATCCTCATATCTAATCAATCCAGTACTGGTCTTTCCAAACTGCAGACTAGCATTAGAAGTACCCCTTAAATATAAGAAGATCCACTGAACTGATGTCCAGTGGTCTTTCCTTGGATTGGCCATATATCTACTGACAACACTTGAAGCATGAGATAGGTTGGGGCAAGAGCAGACCATGGTATACATCATAAGTGACCTGACTGCACTTGCATACGGAACACTGATGATCTCTGATGATTTCCATATCAAGAATCTTCTTTGCTATACCGAGATCATTCATCTCGAATTTATTGCTTAATTGTGCTTTTAACCTTGAAATTGTAGCCTTATCTTTTGTCATGATCAGCATATCATCAACATATAGGAGAGAGTAGATAGCTGAACCGTTGATGGCCTTTAAATAAACACAGCTATGTAGTCGGATCTCTTGAAGCGTTGAGAGATTATAAATGAGTTAAATCTATTGCACTATCGTCTTGGTGATTGCTTCAACCCATAAAAAGACTTCTTTAATTTACATGCAAAATTCTTCTTTTCTGGAACAACAAAACCTTCTAGATGCTCCATATGTATGTCTTCTTCCAACTCTCTGTGTAAGAGCACAGTCTTAACATCTAGTTGCTCGAGCTCATAATCATGTATAGCTACAATTGTGAGTAAGGTCCGAATGGAACTATGCTACACGGTCAATATCTGTAAAGTCAACTTCATGGAGAAGGCATCTGTAAAGTCAATATCTAGAAGTTGGCTGTATCCTTTAGTAATGAATCTTGCCTTGTACCTAACATGATCGGTTTGAGATGTGCTTTCCTTCTTATTATAAATCCACTTGTTGCGTATGTGTTTCTTTTCAATCAGGAGTTTGACCAACTTCTAAGTGGAATTCTTCCCGAGAGATTCTATTTCTTCATGAATGGTAGTCATCCACTTCTCTGACTCATCAAAGCAAATAGCCTCTGAATAAGTTAAAGGTTCAACAGTGTTTTCAATATCTTCTGCCATGTTTAAATAATAAGATGCAATGTTGACTTCTTCAATTAATCTATTCAGAGGCTGAATTTTCCTTCTTTCCTAACAAGCACAATGAATTATTGGTTCCAACCAGTTCTATTGGAAGATTGCTGTTTGGAGCTTGAACAGGGATGTCCTGTGTATTCTCCTTGTTGGCCTCTAGTGAGAATCTTGAATCAATGACATGCATCACCTACATTCTGGTCTTCTGCGGCTTCTAAATGTGTGAATCACTAGTCGTAATTTCTTTTAATAGAGCATACTCATCGAAAGTAACACTTCTGCTCATGATCACCTTTTGGGTCTCAGGATTCCACAACTTATGGCCTTTAACTCCAGGCTTATATCTGAGAATGATGCACTTAACGGCTCTTGGCTCAAGTTTACCTCTATCAGTATAAGCATAAGTAGGGCAATTAAAAAAATCTTATTGTTTAGTAGTCTGATGGAGAACTAGACCACATCTATCAGAGTTTTCATATTGTTGGTATTGTTCAATGATCGATTGATCAGATAATAAGTAGTGGAAGCGGCTTTAGCCCAAAAACTATTTGATAGAGTAGACATGGACAACATGCAGTGCACCCTTTCTATGATGGTTCTGTTCATACGCTCGACCACACCGTTCTGTTAAGGTCTGCTCGGTACTATGTAATACCTTACAATACCTTTTGATCGGCATAACGCTTCGAATTCTCTCGAATGGGATTCCAAGTCATTATCTATTTGGAGTTTGTTGACATGCTTGCCAATCTGTTTTTTCAATGATAATCTTTCGCTCTTTGAATGTTTTGAACACATCAAACTTGTGCTTACTGAAGTATGCCCAATGATATGACACCTAGTACTACCATATCAAAGAGGCCAAGAGTGAGGAGAGGGAAGAAGGCTGTGGAGAGAAAAGCCGCTGCCATGTGGAACGGTATCACCTCATGGATGCTTGCCCAGGTGCGAGTGTGTGCTAATAGGGCGTGCAGCGTGTAAGAAGTGATCAAGCTGGCGTGGGCAATTGTGCAATCAAGCACATCCAGCATGTGACCAATGGGTGCCGCATGAGAAGGCATGTGGGCCAAGTGATTTCCATGCAGCGATCAAGCCAACGAGCTAGGGCGCATGAGTTGCGTGTGGCTCATGTTGCGCATAGGCAACGAGGAGTGCAGGCGTCAGGAGTTCCTACAATGCACGGCTGGTTCACACGTGAGCAAAACGAATCATGCCAGAAGATTACAAACCGGAAAAAGAAATAAAAAGCCAGAAAAAGAAACGGCTAGCTAGGAGCTCGGCATGTACGTGGGCTCAATATGGATCGAAATAAGCATATCTTATTTCAAATCAGTTACATGTAGATTGGAGGCTGATTGCTTTGCATATTTATTTAAGTCGGTTATTTAATTCCTAGTTTAGTCGTGCATGTATGTAGGGATTATGTAATGTATAATAGAAGTTGAGTTGGAATGGGACTTTTGGATGTGTACGTGTGTATTAGGAGTCAATGGCTATGCCTACGAGCACCAATATAAGGCTTAGGAGTGTATCCCATCAAGGGGAGTTCAGTTTTCTTTTGAGTAAGATAAACCCAGAAAATCGCCTAGTATGGCGGCCATGTTGTGTTCTTAGCTTTTGTCTAAAGTCATCTAGAGTTGTGCATATGGTATCGTGGATTTGATCTAGTGGATCGAATTTACATGCTGATTGTCTCAATCCTTTCTTCTATTCCTGTGTCATGAAGTGCTTGGGCCGAAGAATATCTAGGTCTTGGCGGTAGCTTCAACCAATCTGCTATCAAATCAACTATCTACTGCTGCTGCTGTTCAGTTGGAGAGGACAGAGAGCATCTAATTTCATGGTGTGGCCGATAAGGATACTTGTGATTACATGTTTGCTGTAGGGAGGAACAAGGATATAGGTGGTACTGATTTTTGCATTCACGGGAGGATTGCTACTGTTAGCTGGAGATCAAGAGAAGGTTATAGCATTTGTACCATGAAAGATCGAGCCAAATTCATGTAGAAATTAGGTCATCTAATTTGTGTCGTATCACCCAAACTCTTCGAGAGTAGTTGTCGATTATGATTAGCATAAATTGGCGTCTCCATGGGATGGAATGTGAGACTTATCCCATAGATCAGAGTGAACATAATCCAATATACCTTTTGAAGAGTAATTTGTAAATCTAAAGTTGACCTTCCTCTATTTACCAAAAACACAGTGTTGATAAAACTTTAACTGGTCAACACCTTGACCATCGAGCAGACTTCTTTTGTACAACTCCTTTAAGCCGACTTAACTCATATGCCGAGATATATATTCCATAGGGCTATCTGATTAGCATCGGACAACCTGGTTGAGGCAACAATAGCCTTCCCAACTAGGCTAGTGCCTAGAAGATGATAAATATTTGCTACCTTCATATCACATTTCGTCACAACAAGAGAGTTTTTGGAGAGCTTCAGATCTACCTTTACCTAAAAACTCATGCCCTTTGGTATCAAGAGTACTAAACGAGATAAGGTTTCTTTTCAAATTTGGAATTTGTCGGACCTCCTACAGGGTTCTGATGTTACCATCAAACATCTTTATCTAGACGGAGCCAATGCATACAATCTTGCACAGAGTATTATCTTCCATTAACACTGCTCACTCATAATAGCCTTATAAGTAACCAAACAGTCACGGTTCAAGCTCATGCGGAAAGTGCAGGCTGAATCAAGAATTTATTTATCATTGGTTTTGGAATCACCAGCAAAGGCAATAAGAGTCTCCCCTTCGGAACTATCTTTTGTGGCAATGGTGGCTCTAGCTTCATCATCTTTTTTATATATCTTGAAACTATTATTCCTATCTCCTTATTCTAGAGTTTTCAGCACTTGGAGATAATGAGATTTCATGTCCACCATTCTTGCAACAGTGGCACGACTTCTGGGTCTTTGACTTTTGTATCTGCTCGAGCTTTTGCTATTGGAATCAATGGTTAGAGACCACTCAACTGGTTTACCATGAATAGACAAACCTGCTGCATACAAACTCAAGCTCTCGCTTGAATCCGTACTTTTCATCTGTTCCTTGGCATACAGACCTTCGTAAATCTCCTACAGAGTAAGAGTATCTTGACTGTAGATAATTGTGTCTCCAACTATAGAGAATGAAATAGGTAGTGAATCGAGTAGAATAAGATCCAAATCTTCAGTATCGTATTTGACCTCTATAGCTTCAAGTTCGGTGACCATATCTTTAAATGGAGTCAGATGATCTTACACTAATCTGCCTTCTACCAGATGAGTGAGAAAAGCTTCTACTTCAAATGCATCTTGCTGATCATATCTTGGCCATACAAATCTGTTACAAATTTAGAAAGATCAAGATGAATCTAAGAGAGATCCTTACGATCTCTCCTTTGTTTCTCATCAATGGACCATACAACAGGTATCATGTCAATTCCCAATAACGCATCATCCAAATTGAGCTATGATGGAACAACTCGCATCTTGACTAGCCAGAGAGAAAATATTGTGTCACGATCCAGCAGCGGAAGATCATACTCATTAATGTTATGTCCAGGATGCTCTAGATTGATTAGGTGAAGAACCAAGATTTTATACCACTTGTTGTGAAAACTGACTTGACGAGATAAACAATGAAGAATAATCAGGAGCATAAGATAAAGATTTAACCAAGAAAACCCTTATAGGAAAAAAACCACAGACGTACAATCAGTGAAATCACTGTATTGGGGAGAAGTTGCAGAACGCCCTTAATGTATTACATGTGTAGATAACATGTGCTACGAACTATGTATTATGAGGCTTACAGGGGGGGTATAAATAGCCTTAAGAACAAGGGTCCCAGACGAGGAAGGAACAGAGTCCTAGCCAGTAATGGAAACAAAGACCTACTAAAAAACTGGAATAGTAACCTTCTTGACGGTGGTGCTACATCTGACTCTAGTCGGTGCAAACACCTTTGAATACCATGTTTGGTGCAAGTAGGTGCAAAATCCATCACAACACAAAGATGATCCCAATCATAACCTTCAAACAGTTCACATTACCGACCAGTCATACTAGTCGGAATATGTCCTTTTGAGTGAAACCTGATAGGATTGTTCAAGTGGTCGGACCCGACTAGATTCGGATTATAAAAATACAACATTTTCCAATGTACCACTTCAACCACTAATTAAAATTTACCATAATATGCTGCTACAAATCACAAAAATTATATATTATGAAAATATATTTCATGATGGATATATCGATACCAATTTCAAGTAGCCAATCTAACTACATAGAATTTCAAGTATCCAATGAGGTCCTGCCTCATGGGTGTCAAAGATGAACAAAAATTGCAAAGCTGAAGTGAAGGATACTCTTACTATACTCAGATAGCAAAGGCCCATGCCTCTTGCTTACAAAGAGAGACTGAAGACCCAAAGCCAAATTGATAGATTTAATGCTGAACATTGCCTCCAATAGGGCAGCTATTGGCAAAACTTTGAATGACACGCTGCGAGAACCACGTAGAATTCAGGTCGTCCTTGACCAGTATTATAAGTAACGGGAACCTTTAAGCTTCACCAAACTATGGTTCTCAAAATCTTTCCCATCTTTCAACATTAGAATTTCCTTGAATAATATTTAGACCTGGGAACGTACTTGACCATCTTTTTACTCAGAAGAGTGAATTTAAACCAAATGGCTTTCGGTAGTATATTTACAGAGCATTCGTGACTTCACAGATTTACAAACATATTCTTGTAAGGCACGATACAAGCATACACATACAGAATGTACTATACGAGAACATGAGGCGTGTAATTATTCAATGTGGGTGGAGAAATTTATGGCACTTAACGCCCTCCTTTCTACTCGGTGGGTAGAAAAGCTGCATGGCTTGTTAGAAGTAATCTAGTTGTCTTTAATTTTACGACCACGGTAGACTACGATAATGTTCTATGACCATATTCGAGCACTGCAGCGGTTGTAAGTCGTAAAAGTACTATAGCAAGCACAGTCGTAAAAGCACTGTAGCAGTCGTAAGTCGTAAGAACACTATAGCGTCATAGTCGTAAGGGGTCAGGAGTCAAAATCCGTTTAGGATTTAGAGTGGTCGTAAAAAGGAAGATCGGGATGTTTCTGAGTTGGATTCTCAGCGTGGTATGCCGCGTTGGTTCCAAGTCTTGTATGTTACTTCTCTGTATAAGAAAGAGAAAAAGGACGTATATGCATCGCATTGCATCATGTCGCCAAAGATCTATCTATGTTTACTTGTGTTTGTGTGCATGATTTCAATGTTCAAGTTCTTCGCACATCTAGACCCTGGGCAAATTCTCCAACAATTAGTATCAGAGCCTAAGGGGATGAAGTGATGGCCAGTAACCCTGTTGATCCGAAGAAGTCAGGAGTACTCGTCAAGGTTACGGGCGATGAGATCGATCCATCGAAGTTAGGCATGTTTATCAAGCCGATAACAAGAAGTGTCACAATCCCGATTTAATACCCAATGTTGAGTGAAATGAATTATGGCATATGGGCTATCAGGATGAAACTGATCTTGTGTTCGCTAGGGGTTTGGTCGGCAGGTGAAGATGGAGACGACGATGACAAGGACCAAAGGTGTAATGGTGGCCATCTCACAAGTGGTGCCAGACAATATGATGATGTCGATTACTAAGAACGAGATGGCGAAAGAACCCTGGAACGCACCCAGGGAGATGCAAGAAGGCGAAGATCACGTCAAGAAGGCACGTGCTAAAGTGCTCAAAGGGTAACTGAGTAAGATGCAAATGGGAGACTCAGAGATGATCACTGAGTACTCCATGAAACTCATCACACTAGTAGGAAGATCCATTCACTCAGCGTGCAGCTAGAAGAGAGCGACATTGTCAAAAAGCTATTCAGTTCAGTTCTAGATCGATTTCTCCATATTATCGGAACGATCGAACAGTTCAGTGATGTTGTAGCAATGTCGATATCGGAGGTGATCTGTCACCTTAGAACTTTCAAGGAAGGACTCAAGGGTCGATGGCACTCAAAGGACAGAGGAGAGAAGCTGCTTTTTACCGAAAACAAGTGGGAAGAGAGGAGCTCGAAGACCAAGAAGAGCGAGGCCTCGAGTAGCGCTCACAGAGGAGGTCATAACGGAAGAGGTTGGGGATGTGGCCATGGACAAGGCGGTGGCCGAGGAGATGTGATGTGACCACGCCACCAACACATATGACCATAGCGCCTAATATCAAGATTGAACTAAAGGTGAATTTGTTTCTTCAGTTTCAACATATTTTAAATGAGAATATGATGCTACCTAATGATGAAGATATATAATTTTATAGCACCACATCACTTTTGCAACAATTCAAGCAAGAGTTCAACTTGGATACGTTTTGGAATCCAATTCGGCCTCCCGATTAGTTCGGAGTCAGCCTGACGGCCCAACTTCAAATGTGCATAACTTTCACATACGAGTCCGTTTGAGGTCCACGAGTACTTGATGGAAAGCTTTTCTCGTCCTATTTCCAATGGATCTAGAATCATCTCCAAATTCCTTCTGTACTTACCACAATCACTCAAAGAATGTGCTACATCACCTATTTGGGTCAAATTGGGCCTTGTAATGTTTGGGCCCAAAGGGGAGGGGCTCCCCCACCTAGGCCCATACTGTTCACGGGTGACTATTCATGTGAACAGTACCATGAATAGTACCACCCCTTTTTTCTTAGTTTTGCGCGGCTTTTCCACCCCTATTTAAGGAGGCTGTACCCTTTTAGTTTTCTTGGATTTCGTTTGATTAGTTTTTCCATGGTGAAAACTTTTGTTCTTCGCTTGTGTCGACCAGACCAGCCGTAAAGAACCTCTGCAGAATCTCACCTTTTTGAACTCAATTTATATATTTGCAATTTCATATTGCTTTTATCTTGTTCTTGTGTGTTCTTCGGTTGCATGCAGGAATAGACCTTCGTGGTCAGGTCAACCGCGTTCTTGGCACGGTTGATAACGACTTGGGTGTGGTTCAGCGATTGCTAAGGCGCAAACAACGTCGTACGGTTGTAGTCGAATCGTAAGAGTCACCTCCACCAAAATCGATAGTTATCATCCTATCGGAAGATCGGGACCCCATCGCCTCATCACAAGAATTTTGAACATGCAAATTCAGAAACTTTCTTCATTGCACATTCCAAAGTAGCGGGCTCATTAAGCATGATATAGCATGATGCATCAGCAGGGGATATTCTATCAAATACTTCCTTATGTGAAATTAATTCGACATGTGCAAAATTATGAGAATTTAGATCAGCACATGATTCCTTCAAGTAAACATAAGGAATATCAAAAGATTGCACTACAGTAGATATATACTCACAAGGTTGCTTTATGTCTTGTGGTAGCACCAAATCAGTACCTTGTCATTATCGTCCTCATCAGATACTTTAGGTACCTCAAACTTCTCCTCTAACGGCATAAGATGCACTAGATCATCCTTCATCTCTCCAAGCATCTCAATGGTATCTGTAGATGGAGTAGGAGCCAAAACAATGTCAGCATTTTCAGTTACCTTAAGTTGCACCTCGCTTGTGATAGTGGGTGGTGGAGGTACAAAACGACGTCACAATTTCTTCTTCATCTCCTCCCATGTGTACATGTAGTGGAACTCGAGATTTGACCACCAATGTTGAACATCACCAATCAGTGCCGTCCTTGCCATGCTCATCTTCTCATAAGGATCAAGATTTTATCTTTCAAAGTAGCTATCCATCATAGTCACCCACAAGAAGTAGTCCAACGACGTACTCTCAGCGGTGAGTGGCATGATATATATACCGGTAATTGTTTCCCTTCGAGTTCAAATCTGCTCGCGATGACATCATAATCTACCAATTTTCTCAAGCCTATCATTGTTAGTAGAAAACAAGGAAACAAATCACAAGTAAATGTTCCTATTAACTACTAGGATATGGAGGCTCAAATCAAGTCACGCATCTCTCAAGCTCTTACTAAATTCTTACAAGTTCTTACCAAAGCAAACAGGTGGTGCAACCGATGGCTGGTTCGTGATAAATCTAACTCAAGTGATGAGTAAAGCGATTGCAAGGTACAGCGAGACCTGTTCGGTTAGTACTCGTGGACCTTTCTAGTTTTCTTGGATTTTGTTTGATTAGTTTTTCCATCAAGTACTCGTGGACCTCAAATGGACTCCATATGTGAAAGTTATGCACATTTGATGTTGGGCCGTCAGGCTGAATCCGAACTGATCTAGAGGCCGAATTAGATTCCAAAACGTGTCCAAGTTGAACTCTTGCTTGAATTGGTGCAAAAGTGATGTGGTGCTACAAAAATATATATTTTCATCATTAGGTAGCATCATAATCTCATTTAAAATATGTTGAAACTGAAGAAACAAATTCACTTTTAGTTCAATCTTGATATTAGGCGCTATGGTCGTATGTGTTGGTGGCATGGTCACATCATTCTCCCCTTCTTGATAGAAAACCGTCTTCGGTTTTAGCATATGTGTAGCCTCACGTATTGCATGATCTTCATTATAAATCTCGGTACATAATAACAAACGCAACAAACTCTCATTATGTAATATCATAAGTTCTTTATCAAACAAAGTAAAACCTCTTTGCAACGAGCTCACCTGATAATTTAAGTGATGCGTAGAGCTCTTGTAATTGGGACAAGTATAGCAAATATGGTTGTATCCATAGGGGACAACAAGTGATTGCGGTGGTGAGTTTAGCTTGAACGAGTTCGCAGACTACTATGAGTTCTTGGGTATTAGGTGTTATCTGATAGCGCCTTATTCTCCCCAACAGAACGGTGTGGTCAAAAGGAGGAACCAGATAGTGGTTGGCATGGCGAGTAGTCTATTGAAGAGCATGAGTGTCCCGGAGAATTTTTGGGGAAGTGGTCTCGACTATCATTTATCTCCTAAATTGGGTGCCAATGAAAAGTGTCATTGGCAAAACTCGTTACAAAGCCTATTACAACCGAAAGCTAGGTCTGAGTCGGCTCTGAACTTTTGTGTGCGTTGCACACATGAAGACGACCATGCCACACCTCTCCAAACTAGTAGATTGAAGCAAGCCAATGGTGTTCATTGGGTATGATTCAAAAATGGAAGGCTATCAGATGTTTTATCCGATGACATGATGAGTTGCGGTGACTCATGACACAGTGTTCAAGGAGGAGAGGAAGTGGGAGTGGAGCAGAGATCCCTTAGCAGAGGTACGACCTATGGAAGACATCTTTAGGGTACATTATCCTCCTAACACTGATGTAGATCTTGATGACCACATACCCGACACACCGACCATGGTGGGCGTAGTCGGAGGATCCGACCATATCATGGTCGTAAATCCTAACGACCATGTTGTAGTTACCGACACTACGATCATGAAGAACAAAGTTGAAGGACATGACCATGTTGTAGAAACTTCAGGCATGACCATGGCAAGTACGAGCGTGGGAGCTGGGATGCCTGGCTCGACTACACGTGTACTCCTGCAGCAACAATGGAGTGTCGATCTCACCTAGAGCTCCACGAAGGTTGGAGCTTGACGAGAGCTCATTTGAAGGACCACGATGGGAGCATGACATTAAAAGCCTCTATGATGCCACATCTCTGATAGTGCTGGAATTTAGAGTTTTGTTTACTCGGTGAAGAGGAGCCTGCGAACTTCGAAGAAGCCAAGGCAAAGCTAGAGTGGAGAAGAGCTATGGAGGAGGAGATGTTCTCTATCCAAGAGAATAGAACATGGCAGCTAGTTCCATTGCTAGTCAGTCACAGACCGATTGAGTCAAAGTGGGTGTATAAGGTGAAGAAGGGCACCCAAGGCGTGATCATAAAGCACAAGGCGAGGCTAGTTGCAAAGGGGTACATTCAACAACAAGGCATTAATTTCTATGAAGTCCTTGCCCTTGTTGCAAGACTAGAGTCGGTGTGACTGCTTATTGCGATTGCAGCACATGAAGGATGGGAGGTTTATCATATAGAGGTGAAGTCAGCCTTCCTCAATGGTGATATATAAGAAGTCTATGTTGTACAACCTCCATAATTTGAGAAGAAAGGAGAAGAACACCTGATATTAAGATTGCCCAAAGCCTTATATGGTCTGCGTCAAGCCCCAAGAGCTTGGAATTCAAAGTTAGACAACTCTCTAGTGGTACTTAGTTTTGAAAGATGCCCGTTAGTGCATTCAGTATACAAATGAAACCAAGGAAAAGGGAGTTTGTTAGTTGAAGTTTATGTGGATGATTTGATCATCACTAGAGAGAGTATCGAGGAGATAAATAGCTTCAATAGCCAGATGAAGAAATTATTTAGCATGAGCAACCTCGAGTTACTCAGCTACTACTTAGGCAATGAAGTACGTCAAAACTTCAGGATGATTACTCTCAGCCAGTCCGCGTATGCAACAAAAGTGTTGGACAAATGCGGCATGAAGGATTGCAATCCAACGCAAATTCCAATGGAACCTCGCCGGAAGATGAGTAAGGACAGCACAAACTCTCTAGTAGATAAGACTTTGTACAGAAGCATAATCAAAAGTTTGAGATGCTTGCTACACAAACGATTGGATTTGACATTCTCGGTTGGGATGGTGAGCAGGCACATGGAGAACCCGACAACAGAACATATGGGTGCTGTAAAATGCATCCTGAGGTACGTAAAAGGAACATCGAGTTACGGGTGTGTCTATGAGAGGAAGAAAGAAGGTTTGGGGCTGATCGGTTACTCAGATAGTGATCTAGCCGGTGATATGGATGACTGTAAAAGTACTTCGGGCATGATGTTTTTCCTTGGGTCAAACCCAAGCAGTTGGTGTTCTTAGAAGTAGAAGGTGATCACTTTATCCTCGTGTGAAGATGAATACATTGCAGCTTGTGCGGCAGCATGTCAAGGGGTATGGCTGGGACGATTGTTGGCTGACATGTTTAAGACGAAGTTTAAGATGGTAACCTTGAAGTTTGACAATCAATCTGCAACTGTGTTGTGCAAGATCCCAGTCTACCATGAGAGAAGCAAACACATTGACACTCGGTTCCATTACACAAGAGAATGTGTGGAATCAGGGGTGATAGAAGTGTAGCATGATGCACAGAAGACCAACTCATAGACATCAGTGTGTGAAACATCGACAGAAGACAACAAGATTAATGAGGAGATTGTTGAAGTTAATCTAGTTATCTGCAGTTCTATGACCACGGCATACTATGACAATGTTTTATGACCACGGTAGTCTATGACCATGTTTGAGCACTATAGTGGTTGTAAGTCGTAAAAGTACTGTAGTAGGCATAGTCGTAAAAGCACTGTAGCAGCTGTAAGTCATAAGAACACTATAGTAGTCATAGTCATAAGGGGTCAGGAGTCAGAGTCTGATTAGGATTCAGAGTGGTCATAAAAAGGAAGATCAGGATGTTTCTGAGTCGGATTCTCAGTGTGGTATGTCGCGTTGGTTCCAATGTCTTGAATGTTGCTTCTCTATATAAGAAAGAGGAAAAGGATGCAGATGCATTACATTGCATCGTGTCGCTAAAGATCTATCTATGTTTACTCGTATTCACGTGCGTGATCTCAAAGTTCAAGTTCATTGCTTGTCTAGACCCTAGGCAAATTCCCCAACATGGCTAGGCCACACATGCCCCTCTTTTCAGCAATGTCCTTCTCCATTCTCAAGTACCCGCTCTCAACCCATGTCATGCCCCATGAGTTCTTCATCACCCAATACTTGGTGCCATTCCTCGCCTTGCCATATCCAATCGCGGCAATCCCGTGGTCCAAGTTGCTGCCGCAGGAGCCAGTCATCATGATGGGGATGGGGTCTCGATCTTCCAACAGGTTCTGGATATGTTCGATTTGGTGGAGGCGCGACACAAATCGATCCGGCTTCCGAATGACACGTTCCGAACCCCGCAATCGCAGCACCACGTCTCCTCAGGTTATCAACCGTGCGCGGCCTGGTTGACCTCACCAAGAAGGCTAATCCTCACCTGCGAATCGAAGAACACAAGAAAGAACAAGGAAGAACACAACTGAATTGCGGATGGATTGATGTAGCACTCGAAAGTTGGGGTCTCACAAACTGATGAACGGCGAAACTGTTCAAAGACAGAATTAATCTAAGCAAAACCCAACCCTAAAGGTGGGGGTGGTGGCTGGATATAAAGGAGTGAGGGGCATGCAAAACCCCTGGACGTGCCCCTAATGGGCTCCAACACGATACAAAGCCGAACGGCCTAAAAGACGGTGGCGCAGCACCCTGATAGATTCTAAATGTCCACTTGTTTCGATGATTCCTGTTGACTCAGAAGAACTTTTGACATGGGACCAGAGCCATTGGAAAGGTATTCTTCTTAGCTTTCCATACATATGTAGAACGTCCAAAACGGAGTCCGGATGCGATCTGGGCGTCCGTTTTAGTGCGGCTTGGTTCTGGACTCCGAATTGGATTCGAAGTCGGCTTGAGTTGGGCCTCCAACTTGATTCGACCGCCCTTGCTGAACTTGTGCGCCCCGTAGCCCTTCTCCAAGTACTTCTAGGTCCTCTCCATGGTTTCTAATCATAATTAAATCATTAGATAGCAATCTATTCTCAAATGAACAAAAAGAAGTACTTAGGAACGAGCTCACCTGTAAATTCAATTGTCAGGCGCGAGCTCTGGTGATTGGTCCTTGAATGTCAAGTGGAGGAGTGTTGTGTGTATCCAAAGAAGTGATATCCGCATCATCCTCCCCCTCTTGAAGCGGAGTTGTCCTCAACTCAGCCTCATCTTCATCTCCCAAGTATGGCTTCAAATCTGAAATGTTAAAGGTGGGACTAACCCCAAACTCGGGAGGCAACTCAAGTTTATATGCATTATCATTTATCTTCTCAACTATCTTAAAAGGACCAGCAGCTCTAGGCATCAATTTTGATTTTCTTAACTCAGGAAATCTATCCTTTCTCAAGTGCAACCAAACAAAATCACCCGGTTCAAGTTTAACTTCCTTTCTACCTTTACTACTAGTAATCCTATATTTTTCATTCATCTTTTCAATGTTTGCCTTAGTAGTCTCATGCATTTTGACAATGAAATCAGCACGCTCCTTAGCATCATTATGAACTCTCTCACTAGTAGGCAAAGGTAAAATATCAATAGGGGCACGGGGATTGAATCCATACACTACCTGAAAAGGACTTACCTTGGTGGTGGAGTGTTCCGCTCGATTATATGCAAACTCAACATGCGGCAAACACTCTTCCCACAGCTTCAAATTATTCTTCAAAACAGCTCTCAACATGGTAGACAATGTGCGGTTCACCACCTCAGTTTGGCCATCAGTTTGTGGGTGACATGTTGTAGAGAACAACAACTTTGTACCCAACTTGTTCCATAGAGTATGCCAAAAGTGACTTAAGAACTTGGCATCACGATCTGAAACAATAGTAGACGGCATACCATGCAAACGAACTATCTCTTTGAAAAAGAGGTCAGCAATATGAACGGCATCATCGGTTTTATGACATGGTATAAAGTGGGCCATCTTAGAAAAGCGATCCACAACAACAAAAATGCTATCCCTCCTGATGTGACGATGGCCCGATCTTCCGAGAGGTACTGATAAGTCGATTGTGGAGATCTCGACGTTGATGATCCAAAGGCTCCGACCAAAACAGATCGAACCCCTCGCAATCACTACACCACTGCTCCGTTGGTTATCAACCGTGCGAACACGATTGACCTCGCCAAGAAGGCTATCTCCTGCAAGCGAATCGAGAACACAAGCAAGAGAGTAAAAGATGCAATCTGAAATTGCGAATAATGTTTAAGTTCACAAGTTGGGGTTCCTCAAACCGAACATGCGGCGAAACTGCTAAGCAGAATAAACTCTTAAGAAAAACCCGAGGAAAACTAAAGGGGTGCGACCTCCTTAAATAGGAGTGGGGGAGGCCGCACTTATCTAACAAAAGGGGATGTGGTACTATTCACGGGTACTGTTCACATGAACAGTACACCCATGATTAGTGCAGGCCCAAATAGTCTAAGTGTGATTACAAGGCCCAAGGCCCACTTTGACTCGGACTGGAAAAGTGACGCCACTTGTTTTGCAGTTTCTGATCGGCTCGGATGGAATTTCGAGGTGAGACCAGATTCATCTGAAAGTAGACTCCAAGATCTTTCCAACGAGTACTCACGGGCCCTGAGAAACCTTCTAGATCAAAAGTTATGGTCATTTGAAGTAGGCGCTGTCCAGCAGTCCGAATCTGAGTCGAACTCGCGAATATGAGTTGGCTTGCGCTTGACGGTTCCACTTCTATACTTGAGCTCGCGTGGTTCTTCTCCATGGTTCCTAAGGATAAGAAAATCACAAGTCTTAGGAAGTATCGAATGCTCAGCGGAAATATTATTGACTCCTAAAAACGAGTTTACCTGATAGTTGAGTTGACGAGCACGTGCCCGAGTGATTGGACCTTGCCCATCATTCATGGAAGCAGTAAGAGGGGTGTTCATATCAATAGAAGTGATGTCCTCATCATCCCTACAATCTACACACATACGCCAAGAACCATCTTTTTTGGGAACCAAAAGAACAGGAACAGCACAAGGACTAAGGCTCTCACGGACATACCCACGGTCCAAAAGGTCTTGGATTTGTCGCTGAATCTCCTTAGTCTCTTCGGGATTGGTCCTGTACGCCGCACGGTTTGGCAAACTCGCTCCAGAAATCAAGTCAATCTGGTGCTCAATCCCTCGAATGGGTGGAAGTCCTGGAGGTGTCTCATCAGGGAAAACATCTCTAAACTCCTGCAAAAGGTTAGTGACAGGAGCAGGCAAAGTGCAAGGCATATTATCAAGAGAAAATAAAGCATCCTTGCACACCAAAGCATAACATGTCTCATTAACATTATCAATTTCAGCAAGGTCTAATTTTGTGGCAAGCATAACAGAATTTTTCAAATGGATTAATTGCTGTTTTTCAGATTTATCATGTTCCTTTGGATCATTAGCAGCAGCAGCTCTCCCTATCGGCCTCTATAATCTCAGTGGGGTCAAAGGCGTAAAGTAACTTTCTTTCCCTTATGCATAAAAGTATATTTGTTACTACTACCATGGTGTAAAGCATCATTATCAAATTCCCAAGGTCGACCCAATAAAAGAGAGCATGCTTGCATGGGAACCACATCACAATCAACATGATCAAGATAACCACCAATGGAAAAATGGACTCGGCATGTTTGTGTTACCTTAGCTTTTCCGAGTCATTTAACCACTGAATATGGTATGGATGTGGATGCGGTCGCGTGGTCAAGCCAAGCTTCTTGACCAAATCAAAACTCACCAAGTTGTTGCAGCTTCCTCCATCAATGATGACACATGCGCGGTTCTTGATTGCGAAGAAAGTCTGAAACAAATTATGGCGTTGAAGCTTATCGGGTGTTATACTGTGTGCCGAGGACTCGCTGCACAATGATGCTGCGAAGCGTCCACCGTGGATGCCCCACCAAGGACCAGTCGTCATCACCACCGCCATTGTCATCCGAGGCAGCAAGAACATCATCATCCTCCTCGACATCCGGCGTGCTGATGTAGCCTCCATCTTCTGTGGCGATGTATGCCCGTTGGCTAGGGCAATTCTTCTGCACATGACCAAGCCCATGGCAGCGGTGGCACTGAATGTTGGAGGAGCGGCCCATTGAAGCCACGGAAGAAGAACTCTTGGCTGGAACCTGCAAAGAATTTTTTGTAGCATCTGCAAAGTGTGTCGTGGAAGGTGGCTTCGGTGGCGCTGCTGCAATCTTGTTCACAGGTGGTGGAGAAGAACAAAAACTCAAAGAAGACTTGGGCAGTCCCATCGATGTAGTCGTGCGCGGCGTGTAGAAGGGTCGTCCGGTGCTTGCCTTCGCTGATTCCTTGCGTCCTCGCAATTCTTTTCTGCAAGCATAGCAAGCTGGAACAACTGGTTGATGATAGTAAATTCTTTATAATCAACAATGTCCTGAATTTCACACCGTAACCCCCATAGAAACGACAAATCTTATCCTCCGTGTCCTCAACAACCCCACAACGTATCATACCCTTTTGAAGCTCAGCATAATAGTCCTCGAATGTAACGATCACCTTGTTCTAAGCACTGCAATTTTTTCTCAAATCAAGTTTATATGTGGGAGGAACAAAACGATTACGCATATCTTCTTTTAACCGCTCCCATGTATCAAAGTTGTAGCGCATGTTACTTAGTTCATTCCACCGGATAATAGCAAAGTCCTTAAACTCACTAGTAGCTTGTCTAACTCTATGTTGTTCAGAACCAAGTGAGAATTAAATTTCTGCTCTCACCGTCATCTCCCAATCAAGATATATATCAGCATCATAAAGACCAGCAAAAGATGGAATGGTAAACTTGACTTTAGCAAAAGGGTCGCCGTTACCATGACGGTTCGTTATTACCTCCCATATCCTGTCGGTTTTGTGAAGACGCCGACGTAGTCGTGCATCTTGTGTCGCCCGCCGATCAATGTTGCCATCCGCATCATACACCGTGTCATCATCGGGACGATGGCCATCATTGACAGTGGCGGCGTGCCTCAATGTGTCCATCCGACCGGTGAGGTCACCAACCGCCGCTCCACCGCTCAATGCCTTTCGTGGTGTTCAACTTGGCAATGGCGGCGACGATGGTGTCCATTCTCGCGCGAGATCGTGATTGAAGCATTTTGTTTGTCGAGCGCAGCTTGTAGATGGCGCGACTAACACACTCATTGAAATCGACCGTGTCTTGTCTCCTTTGTCTCCGCCATGGTTAGTGGAAACACAGGTAAACTAAAGGATTATCCCTATCAACTACAAATGAAGGGCGGGGAACTCGCAAAGGAAGTGGCTTACCAAGCTCTTACAAGTGTTCTTACCAAAGCAAACAGTGGTACAACCGGTGGTGGTTCGTGATACCATGTCGAGCGTGGATACGATTGCAAGGGTCAAAATCGTGCTATCCGTAGTAGATATATGGAGCTTGGAAGGCCAAATATATCGATGGAACACAAATCAATAACAGATAGTAATGCTGAATAAATGTCCAAAGCACGGTCCTAGTTGCTGGCCTAAATGTGTCCTATATCGGTGTTAGGATATGATGAACAAGGAATCACGGCGTAAAGTAAGCGAAGACAAAGCAAAGATGGCAGGGAATGAGAAACTTAATTCAGCATAAGCACAAAACAAATGAAGCTCTGTCACATAAAACTGTGCTCTATCCGGTTTTTCTCTCTTTTTTTTCCTTTTTTTTGGCCACGGATAGCATTTTTCTCTCTCTTCTCTACTAAGTCGAAATTTTTCTTTTTTGTGTCTTTTTAATTTTATTTTTTCACAGAGCAAAGCACAGAAATAGGAACCACACAAAGATTCAACTCAATCTGATGTAAGGTGTGGCCTACAGAAAATAATGAATGTGCTGGAAATTTGGTGAATCAATTTCGGAGCTCGAGTACTGCACTTTCCAGGCCGAATTTGGGGAAAATAAAATCGCGAACCCAACAAAGTTGGGGAGTATCGGATGTAAATTTAATTTCACCCAATTTCAAAAAAATCGCTGATTTCGAGTCCGTATCACGAAAGTTATGGCCGTTTGAAGATGGGCCTCCGAGTTATGGTTGCTGTGGAGGCCAAAACGAAATCGGGTGGGGGGAATTGGTGGAAATTGGTGGCGGAAGCTCGGGGAAAGGTGGGGGATGATACTGTGCGATCACGAGACGCGAAGGATGACTCAAACAGAGGGTGGGATATGGGTGGGAAAACAAAAACAGAGGGTTGAATACGCGATGACGGCTAGGGTTTGTATGGGTTGAAGCGGAAGCAAGACAACCCGAAATAAAACACAATCTAAACCAGCAACACAACTCGACTAAGGACACGAACTCAACACTACGCACTCTGGAATCAAATTGTGCAAAGGCTAAACGAGATCTAGGACAGGAAACAACCTATGACTACAATTTTTTTTGTAGGGCTTTTTCATGGACTCTAGGATGAAACCGAAAACCACAAAGGAGGGTAACGCGAACCTGAAGGAACACCTGAAGCTCTGATTACCACTTGATGGGGACGAGATCCCAATCTTCCAACAGGTTCTGGATATGTTCGATTTGGTGGAGGCGCGACACAAATCGATCCGGCTTCCGAACGACACGTTCCGAACCCTGCAATCGCAGCACCACGTCTCCTCAGGTTATCAACCGTGCGCGGCCCGGTTGACCTCGCCAAGAAGGCTAATCCTCGCCTGCAAATCGAAGAACACAAGCAAGAACAAGGAAGAACACAACTGAATTGCAGATGGATTGATGTAGCACTCGAAAGTTGGGGTCTCACAAACCGATGAACGGCGAATCTGTTCAAAGACAAAATTAATCTAAGCAAAACCCAACCCTAATGGTGGGGGTGGCGGCTGGATATAAAGGAGTGAGGGGCATGCAAAACCCCTGGACGCGCCCCTAATGGGCTCCAACACGATACAAAGCCGAACGGCCCAAAAGACGATGGTGCAGCACCTTGACAAATTCTGAATGTCCACTTATTTTAACTATTTCCGTTGACTCAGAAGGAATTTTGACATGGGACCAAATCCATTGGAAAGGTCTTCTTCTTAGCTTTCCATACATATGTAGAACGTCCAAAACGGAGTCCGGATACGATCTGGGTGTCCGTTTTAGTGCGGCCTGGTTCTGGACTCCGAATTGGATTCGAAGTCGGCTTGAGTTGGCCCTCCAACTTGATTCGACCGCCCTTGCTGGACTTGTGCGCCCCGTAGCCCTTCTCCAAGTACTTCCAGGTCCTCTCCATGGTTCCTAATCATAATTAAATCATTAGGTAGCAATCTATTCTCAAATGAACAAAAAGAAGTACTTAGGAACGAGCTAACCTGTAAATTCAATTGTCGGGCGCTAGCTCTAGTGATTGGTCCTTGAATGTCAAGTGGAGGAGTGTTGTGTGTATCCAAAGAAGTGATGTCCTCATCACATCACGCCACCGGAGTAGAACTGAAACATCTTGTCACCTCCATCCACCGCCACTGAGACGGGCTGGCTAGCGACGGCCTTCGTGAGGGCGGACTCATCATTGGCTGGCACATCCTGGTACCCCTTGATGGTCGTGGTGTTATTGGCCGCCTTGCTAGTCTTGCACTTGCCTTCTTCTACCGTGTACAGGTAGTTCACCTCAGTGGTGAGGCCACCGTTCTTAATGATGAACTTGAAGGCATCTTCCATCTTGCCTCCCTCACAGCCATGGTCCACGCTGTGGATGTCGCGGTCAACTAGCTCTTTCTCTGACAACGAGATGAGCTTAATAGTTCTCAGCTTCACGATGCCCTCCATTGTAGCCACAGTCGAAAATGCCCAACAGCAGCCTGCAATCATGTTGAGCTAGATATCATCACCATTGTCACAGAAGCAAGATATGACGCATCTATCTACCTAAATCTCCTTACCACATTGGCCTTGGTCCTTGATAGGAGTGACAGCACCCTTGGTCCTCCAGTCCATGGTTGCAGGAAGTGCATCAGTGCTCACATTCTCGTACTTGAACCCAGTTGGAACCCTAACACCACTAGGATTGAAGCCCTTGTTGTTCTTGGTTGCCCTGAACTCGTCGTTGGAGAGGTCAGCGAACTGATTAACGCCGAGCCAGAATTTGTGATTCCTAGTGTTGAATGACTCGATGAAGGTGACGAACGGCCTTGAACACCTCAAACCATCGCGTCTTCTCAGCAGTGTCTTTGTAGACACAGCCATACTACACCATCCACTACTCATGCCTATCCACCATGGCCGCGTCACCCAGCTCACGAGCTGCTAGGACAGTGCTACCACCTAGGCAGGCGCATCCTACATGACAAGGAGCAAAGCCTTCACTAGTGCACAATAGGTCATCATAGATGATTTAAAAACGTCATCACAAATGGTTTCATGAGCCATATGAGTTTATGGGTCAGTACTAATATGAGGTCATCACAGACAACTTTTGAACCATCTATGATGCAGACTATCATAAACAGTTTGTAGTAAAAATCATCTGTGATATATGGTTTATCATATATAGTTTTAACTACAAACCATCTATGATATATTAATATCACAGACGGTTTCTACTACAAACCATCTGTGATAGTAACTATCACAAAAGACTATGAGTTAATAATCATCCGTGATATTCTTTTTTATTTCTAAATCTATTTCTTTTTGTTGGCTAGCCTCAGGAAATGCTAGCCATGCCCTCTGAAACAAGCAGATCAACACAGTATATATGCATCCAATTCACATTCATTCATTTCAGAAACAAGAACATCCATTTCATAAATCAATTAACAGAAATGAAATATAAATACACATATGAACAATTAAGCTCAATCTTATCCCACTGAAATTCATTCTACATTGTGGAACTCTCCATTTTCTTTTATGACTTTAGACATCATAAGTACATATACTGTCCTCGAATATGTTTGAGCTCGACCTATTCTAACAGCGTTGTAGTGATGGATGGAACCTGTCGATATAAAGATCCATGTCATGTATATATATATATATATAAAAATAAATTAATAAGTATGCAATAATTATCGCAATATTGACAAACCTTAGGATTGTTCTTTGCAAAACCGACGAGTAGTTGCATGTTGTAGCGAACATAGAATCCACAGGTTGTTGCCCGACGACTACTAGTGGTACTACAAAAATAGAATTTGTTAGTTCGAGAGGCTTACTACAAAGTGTTGCATAGGATTAATGTGTACTAGCGAATATCGGGAAACCTAGAATGTGTTGTAGGGCGTCGATCCCTCCTTGGATTTTCATACCTTTGAAACATATATGATAAATGACCTACGTGATTCTAAAAGATAGCCTTAGTCATTGGGAAGGAAGGAAAGACTACGATAGAGTTATCTATGAAGGAAATATGTTTACCTGTCGATTACTTGTTGGACAACTGTGTAGTCGGCTTTATTCTCTTTTAAGGAATCAAGGTATATTACCCTGTTCTATTTTGGTATAATTATAATTAGAATCCAGTGGAACCTACACAGGTATACCATTGTCATTAAACCTAAGTTCGTGTTGCTTATAAAGTACAATCAACAAGTATAGCCACTAATGTAGCACTTACCCCTGCTGTAGGCCACAAGTATGAATTCCTTGTTGCAGTGAACCTTTAATACCTTTGTAATGTAATTCTCGATGAATAATGCATTCTCCTTGATGATATCCATGGTGACCAAGTGTGGGTCGAGGAAATCAACCAATGATTTCGTTAATCTGGCTTCACTCACTATGTGTGTGTGTATATAGACACTCACAAAAGTAATGAGTTATATATGATATTTATCAGCATTACATAAATGTAGACCACGATTGTACAAACTTACAACGTCCAACATCGAATGAGTGAGGCGTCGAGTGTGAAGAGAAAGAATAAGTCCTCGAAGGTCATCGTGAAGATACAATCATGAATATTGTGCTGTAGATGATGCGGTAGGAACTAGACATTGACACTCAGCACCGTTGTTCCTTTGGCTTATTGGCTTGTTCCATGTAATACATATGCAATCTCTGATAAGATAGTCCTAGAATTAGAAGGCACTCTTTTGGGACAACCAACGACTCGCCTAGCATGAATTGTTAGGCCAACGGCAAGTTGGGGATCTTATCATCCATTTTCTTTGGTTTGCCCTTACTGCCTCGATTGTAGGTCGACTTCACGGTAGTTGACTGGGCATGAGATGTAGATGCACTGTGCCCTTGTTGTGTCTATGCAGTAGAGTTGGTGCGGATCGCGCTTGTGGAATTGGCACCGGTGCAGATATATCCTGTGGACTTTTCACCAGTGCAGGTAGATCGAGTGGACTTAACACCAGTGCAGATGGCTCTCGTGGACTTGGCACAGGTGCAGGAGCCTCTAGGCAGATGGTGCTCTTGGGCCACTGGATGAATGTTCCAATGGCTTGCCCTAGAGTCATGACCTCGTCGTTGGGGGGGCATCTGTAGCGAGATGATCTCGAAATTGGCATGAACATCGTCCACATTCACTTTTGTGAAATCTGGTGCTAGAGATATATCATGCACCAAGGCTCGAGGCCTGAATGGATGCCTAGCTCCAAGCAGCACACAGGGCAACAGAGGTATATCTCACTTGAAGCTTGTACTTTGTAGCCACCTATGTAATGATACAAAATTTGCTACTCCAACAGGCCTATCAATGCATCGAGCATTGCAGAGATAATAATTATTACCAGTATGTCATTGACAGGAAATTGGTGGTCACTTTTTGAGGTAGAGTTAGACGCGCAGTTACTCTGACGGTTGGGGGCTGCCTAGTACAGGAGCGGCGAGGGCTTCCTACTGATTTTCCTTATACCTTTGCATCTCATCCTTGACCAACCTTTGCATCTTATCTTTGATTTTTCCTGTAATGTCCTCTCGTAGCTGTGCCTCATGCTCAGCTTTGTCCCTCCTTGTACTCCGAAAAGCATCGGAGTCCTCTGGGAAGCTATGTTTCCAAGAAACATAAAGATCAAGGCCTCTCATGTGACCCAAGTGCTCCTTATTTCCTAGGGTAGCAGAGAAGGTGCTCCTTATTTCCTAGGGTAGCAGAGAGTAAATCTCTCTCCCTAACTGCCTCAATTGAGCCTTGGGAAGATTCTATACTTAGCGCTTCCAAGCGGTTGGACACTTCCTCGTTTGTGGGGTTTCGAAAGGAGATGGCCCTGAGACACGGTAGATGACCTTGCTCTTATCCAGTTTCAGGAGTGCTCATCAGGGATCCTGACAAATGAAAGGGAGGTCTCCCGCAGGATTGCCTGCTCATCCTCCTACCTCTATTGCAGGATTTTACCCGCATACCCAGCGGTGCCAAGTCTGTGGGAGTGCGTGTTTTTTTGCCTGGAGGGCCCTGTGCGTGTAACACCCTAAAAATTTGGGTCCTAGAAAATGTGTAACTTTTGAAATATTTTGAAATGCATCTTCTTGACATTTGGATTTTTAATGGATTTTGGTTGAGGTTCCAACAAAGAAGAAAATTATAAAAATAAAACTCCGAAAGAAAGGTAAAATTAATAGAGAGTAAAATTTCAAATTAAATATGAATCTAAAAAGATGATGCAAAATTTAGGGTCAGAAAATCACTTGGAATTGGTTAGCAAAAACTCGAAAAGGCAAAAATATGCAAGGATGAAAAATTTGTTAAATAAAGATGGCTAGAGGGGGGTTAATAAAAATCTAGAAATGTGCATTGGGCAAAAGTAATAATAATAATAATAATAATAATAATAAATAACAAATAAATAAATAAAAAGAAGAAGAAAAGAAAGAAAGAAAAGCAAGCCTTTTCGGCGTGGCCCTAGCCAGCCACCGGGCCGGCTCTTCTTCTTGCTTCCCCCTCGCTAGCACCCGGCCATGGCCAAAGCTCCTCGCCAGGCCATCGTGGCAGCTCGCCTCCCCGCCACGCTCTGCTCAGACCACTAATCACCAGCATGCCTCCGCGCTCGTACCACTGCAGTCAGCTGTAGCTCCGCCCGCGTCACCACAGGCGCGGCGTCACATCCCAGCCGTGTTATTTGACTGTTGCCTGGCCGAAGGACGATGAGACACAGTTCCACCCCGATTGCCATGCCAAACATGCCAGGTCAGCCACAGTGGGCACCTCTGCCATTGCAACCAACTCCTTGATCGTTGTGAGGCATTCCACTGCCCCGTCGCGTCACCATTCCCTTCGAGCGCGCTGCCTCCGTCAGCCACAGTGCGTGCCTGCTCCCGTCGCATCCCTGCCTCAGCTCCTGACCTCTCCCCTGTTCTGGTGTCAATGAGCATCCACACCCACATGCTGGCCATCCCGTCGCCCATGCCCTGTAGCCCCGCATCGACGCCACGCCTCCGCCATGACCGGCCAAACACCCCCACGTCGACAGCCTGTTCTGCCGCCCATAAACCCCGACTCACCCCCCAGGAAGCACTGCCATCCTCCACTCATCCTTTTACCCTGAGCAATCGACCTCCCCGTGCCTCTAGCTCGCCAGCGGCTTGATCTTCTCCAACGCTGGCTGAAAGGAGTAGCTACTGATTGGAGCCGCGCCGATCCAATTCCATCTGATTGGAGCATCCTTGGAGCATCGTGACGCCATCCCTGTCGTCGGTCGGACCTCTCACCGCCTGCACCTCACTGGCACCATGCTCCTCCTCTGCTCGTCACCGTCTCACGCCGCCGGACCACCACCGCCACTCCCGAGCCACGCCAACCCCCCGAGGTAGCCTCCTGATCCCGCCTAGATGCTCTCCTACCGAGTAATTAGATTGTACTGCTATGAACTGTTGTATCCGCTCCTCCCTGTTCCGCTGCCGCCATGGGAGCCGCTGGCCATCGCCCTGGCCATATTGGCCGGCGAGGCTTCGCCTACGGGTGGGCGCGGGCATGAGCAACCCATTGTGTGGATGCTCACGTCCGACCACCGCCTCTATTGCCGGTGGCGAGCTCCTCCCTTGCCAGTGAAGAGGAGGGTGGTACTGTTCATAGAAATTTATTTAAACCAATGATTAATTAGAGGCTAATGACGTTTATTAACCCTAAAATGCTCACTAACATGTGGGCCATACCATTTAATCCAAAACAGTACCCGGTCCCACATGTCAGAGAGTTAGTAGAGAAAAAGATAAAAGAAAAATTAAATTGCCGAGGGCCCCACCTGTCAGTCTCTCTTTCTCTCTCTCTTTTTTTATCTCTAATTTATTTAAATAGATAACTTCAAATGGGCATAACTTATTCATCTTAACTCCAAATTGAGTGAAACAACTTTCTAAATTCATCAAAATTCAATACCTGTCTAATGGAACCAAAACCATAATTTTTTAATCTTATTTGAATTTTTGTGAGAATTTATTTGGTTTACCAATTTTATTCAAATGTTCGCGCAATGTAAACTTGCGTACGAGACACAAGAGGAAGAGGCAGAGCTAGGCTGAAGCAACTCATGACAACCAAGTCCAAATCAACTGCGACCAAGGCAAGTCAATACTTTGATCATGTTGAACCTACATTTTATGCAAATTATTTTTGTTTTAAATTATCAAATTGCATGCTATTATTTCATGTGCAAATATATGTTTGATTTAAGATTCTAGTTATATGCCCATTATTTAACTTGTTAGTATTATACTCTTTTGAAATGTTTGAGTATTTGAGCATTGTCACCCTAGAAAAATTATAATGGTAACCTTTTCAAAAAAGTCTATAATTATACGTCATGCTTAGTACTGCTTAGATACTTGGGGGCATCAAAATGCCCCAAGCATCACGTTAACGTTTGAGTATTTGAGTATTGTCACCCTAGCAAAATTATAGTGGTAACCTTTTAAAAAATAAGTCTATAATTATACGTCATGCTTAGTACTGCTTAGATACTTGGGGGCACCAAAATGCCCCAAGCATCACGTTCAATCATGAGAAACTGATTTTGGAAGTAATGGGTGGAAATAACTGGTATATTTTGATATGATTATTTTATGCTCCCAATACTTCAACTTGCTTAAATATCTAAGCGAATGGTACGGGGGTGTGGTGCAGTGGAAGCACGAGGTGTGGATTGTGGTAGAACTGCCAGGATAACCCTAAGAACTAAATCTTGTCGTGACCTCCTATGTAAAATAGTACAACCACAAGTCTGCAAATTACAACTTGGCTAAGTAAATCTATCTAACTCCTGGATTCATCTCACTGGTAGTGGAAAGGAGTGGAATATTGCAAGGGCAAGGGGAGGCCTAAAGGGACACCGAGTGGAGGGTGAAGTTTCTTAGTCGTGCTCGCGTTGTGGAGAGTGGAGTCCAAATGTGCTAGTATCAGTGGTTAACATCCCGCACAATGTATGAGACCCACCACAAGTGGGAGTAGCCCATAGGGTGAGATGAAAAAAGGGGCCAGATATTTTGAAAAGTTACTGTGATGGTCTACTCAACCACATGACTAAGGAATCGTGTGGAGCAACGAATAGATTGTCTCTTGTGGGTAAAGTGTACATACTTTGCAGTGTGAAAACTATTCGAATAGCCGTGCCCACAGTCAAGGGCGGACATGGAAACTTAGCTAGATATAGTTCTATTTCAAAAACTTTGTGGGTGGAATTGGAAAAGTAGCGGGCAGTGAAAAGCCCTGATTTGTGTTGCCCTGGATGTCGCCCCAGTGATAAGATAAGCGGTTATAACACTGAAAGGTTAGCATATGGTGCAGAAACAATATAACGGTGGATGGAATCTGGATCGCTATTATTATTATTGCATTCTTTCATACATTGATAAAATCTGTTTTTAGTTAAAACTGCCAAGTCTCTGGAAACTTTTATGTATTGTAGTTTAAAATTAATTTATGGCAAATAAAATAACTTGAGCCTTCCCTTGATAAGCCATGTATGTTAGCTATTGCATCCTGTGTATTAGCTTATGGAGCATGGTGGATTTGCGCTCACCCTCGCATTATCAAAACCAGAAACAGGAAACCAAAACCACTACACTTACGAGGACACTCTGCCTCAGATGGAGGAGCCGACGAAGGGAACTAGGATGACTTTTTCAAGTTCGAGTCCTAAACAAGTAGACTTAATGGAGATTGTGTGCACACATATTATCTAGACCTAGATAATACCTGTTGCACACACTTACCCCTCAGTTGCTTGCCTGTGGATGTTGATCTTACTTTTGCTTGTGCTTTCAAATATTGTCCTTTATAATGTAATCATTTGGCATGATAGGCCCTTTTGTAAACTGTAACCAGACATGTGTATTTTAACTCTGATATGTAATATTATGGTTTAGTATGTTTATGCGATGTATGAGTTGATGTAGCAATGTACATGTGAGCACTATCTACTGATCCAGGGAATAGTGCAGTAAATCACAGAGGATTCTGGGTTAAAAAATTTGGGTCTGACGGTACGCCACACTTTCACTTCTAAAATTATCTGTCATCTTCATCACCACAAACTCTTGCCATTGCGGTTCTAGGAATGGGTACTTGTTGAAGGTGTCAGATTCTTCTCCACGTATTGCTTGACAAGCAGGCTCTTGAAGTTCTTCCACACGTTGCACGTTGCTCACAATGTATGTCATCGCACGAAGGCCTGATGTTCTTCTGAGATCTTGAACGATAAAAAACTTCTATCAGCAGTTCACTTTTCTGAACTTTAGTCACTTCTTCCACGATACGAACATGATCTCAATCCATTCCTGTGCAACTATTCCAACTATTCTCCGGAATGTGGACACTACTTGGCGAGGATTGAGAGGGGTCCCAGATGCATCGACATCCGTGATGGTAAACTGGCCCTCGGGCCTTTTCAATAGTCGTCTTCCTTTTTGAGATTTTCTAGAGGATGGTGCATCACATGCATCCGCGAGGATGTTGAAGAATGAGTGGATGACATCTTCAAAACATAATAGAAGTGAGAAATTCTTGAGCCAATTCTTGGTGAATTTAGAGTATGATGACGTATTTATGTGACAATTTGTCTAATTAGTCAGGCTTTGAACTCTAGACTACCTTATTGAATATCTAAAGACAAGCAACATTGTTATTTTGTCAAAACTATATACTTCAAGTAAATAGCATTCATATCAATAATATATTCCTGCTCTATGGTATCTAAAATTCAGAATATATGCTCATTTTATTATCCAATTAGACTTATTTTGTCATTCAAATGCTGGTGGAATTATGCTTTAAACTGAGCAATGAATAGAGATCAAACTATTATATCTCAACATGAACAACGTAATCAAGCCAAAGGGCAATATGCTAGACTGAGCACAAGCATGGGCATTTATAATTAACATAATGCACATAATACTCAATCTGACAAGCTATCCTCATCAAGTAATTATAAATCAATACTAGCAGAATACTCTCTCATTAGTCACAGTGATCTCAATCTAACAAGTTATCCTAATCAAGCATTCACAATGCCCACATTCTATTATGCAAAGTCCCCCATCCTAGACCTTACGAGGGTCGCCAGAGTCGGGGGAGGCGGCGACGGGCTCGGGAGGAGGAGGAGGGCGATGGCCTCAAGGGAGGAAGGTCGCCAAAGTTGGGGGAGACGGCAACAACAACGGCATCGAGGGAGGTGGCAACGGGCTCGAAAGGAGGAGGGCAATGGCCTCTGGGGAGGAGGGTGGCGGGCTCGGGGGAGGAAAGCCACTGGAGTTGAGGGAGGCGGTGACAGCGTCAGGGAGGTGGCGACAGGCTCGGGAGGAGGAGGGCGATGGGCTCGGGGCGAGGCGGTGGCGTTAGTGGGCAGTACAGTAGGGACAAACCCTAGTGCGCAATATATATAGGTGAATAATCATAGACAATTCTATTTAAGAACTATCTGTGATATTTATTATCACAAACGGTTCTTATTTAAAACCGTCTATAATAAAAAAACATCACAAACGATTTTAATATATAACCGTCTGTGAATATATATATCATAGATGGTTTTACTTTAAAACTGTCTATGATATTCCCTACTGATATATCACACATTCTCATATACATAAATGCATATTCACATATATATCACACATTCTTATATGCATAAATGCAAATTCACATATATAACATAGATTCACACACACACACACACACACACACACACACACACACACACACACACATATATATATATATATATATATATATATATATATATATATATATATATACATATATACAGAACATATGTCATAAACATTTCATTCATTAGTCCACTTGCTTATTTCCTTTAAAAATTAGCCCTTCATGATGATGGACGCGTATGTAGCTACTTTCGTCACGCTCTGCCATTTTCGAAAGTAGACAATTTATCAAATTGATTGTATTCTTCCTTGTCCACTACATTCTCAACTCCAACATTCCTTCTTTTTCTATGAAGAACTACGTGGCGCTTCTTATTTGCTTGGTCGATTACATAGAAAAGTTGAACAAGTTAGTTGGCGAGTATGAATGGTTTGCCTTTGTATCTAACACGTTAGAGATTTACAGTAGTGACACTGTACTTATCGACCTTCACCTGTGGGAGATGGATCGAACGGCACCGAAATAAGGGGATCTTGTTGGATCAACCATTGCTTCCCTTTAATTTCATCAGTTCAAGTACGTTGACAACCTCATGTACTTTGACTAGTCTCACGTGAACAAAGGTTTCTCCGAGTCCTCCATCAAGCCCCGGAATTTAACATACTCTCTCTCATGAAAGTTCCCTTCTGCATCACGAGGTACCTGATCCAAATTGTCATCATTCAACCTATCTGAATCAGCGATGTCATTATTACGACCTTCTTGTATAATCTGCTCTTCACCATGATTGGTCCAACTTATATACCCTTTTTTGAAACTACTTCGAATCAAGTGTGCTTCAATCTGCACGCGGCTCTTAAACATCTTTAGATTCTCACAGTCAATGCATGGACAGTACATATATTCCACCCCTTATTCAATATATCCTCCTCGACAGCTCTTGTAAAAAGCAAAAACGCCATTAATGTTCTCTTCACTCACATGGTTCCCATGTACATCCAGTTTTGGTCCCATGTTACGCATATATTAATTTAGTATAACATATTCAATAAATTAATTACTATACTATACTAGTTGAATGCTCATGCGTTGCTACGGATTACTACATGTTTTAAAACTTACGGGTGGTAAAATTTTTAGAATATGCATACAAACATGTTCTAAAAGCTTTTAAATCCATCAAGTAAGTAGGAAGCCATCGATCACTCCTCGTGGTCATAAGTTGGAAGACATCGACCACACCTCGTGGTAGTAGGTCAGGAGCCCTCGAGCAAACCTCGTCGTCGAAAGTTGGAAGCCATCGACCATCGCGCATGATCGTAGGTCGGGAGCAGTCGACCATCGCTGGTGGTCATAAATTGGTAGCGGTCGACGATTGATCGTGGTCCTAAATCAAGAGCCTTTGACAATGGCTCATGGAACTCTACTTACCTTATGGGTAAACACATATTGCCATATAAGAGCACCTTATTTGTCTTCCTTCACACCCAAGCTCATCAATCTCATAGCTCCTCCAGCAGAACCCAAGTTAGAGACCTCAAACTTACTAAGGTTGATTGGGTTGTTGGTGAAAAAATATTTTCTTTTTTAGAACTTTTTCATAAAGCTATACTTTGTCTTTCTGGAGTATACTACCCTACCTCTCTTGTAATTATTCATAACATTCTTGAAATTGCCACTCACCTAAAGGCTTTTGAAAATGATCCTATACTATGAGAAGCTGTAGTTACCATGAAAACTAAGTTTTCAAAATATTGGAGGGTTTATATGCATTCGCCTTTATTTTAGATCCTAGGGACAAGCTCCAAGAATTTACAAATGTATTACAACTTTTAAGTGATGCTACTGGTTTAGATTATTGTACATACTATAGAGTAGTTAAGGATAAAGTATATTAGGTATACGAGAAATACAAAAATAAGTTTGGGTCCATGTGTTTGAAAAGACCCTCGGTAGCCCAAAGCACCTCTGTGGGGACAATGCAATGCAGCATAATTTTTTATTCTTCCTCTAGAGATTCTCGAGCAGGTATACATCAGTTAGGAGGAGGAAGAAGGCAAAGCACTGGAGACCTATCAAGCTATCTCAACAGTGATAGCGTCAGCTTCGAGCAAGAGTTGAACATCCTCTCATGGTGGTAAACCCAGAAAGTAACATATCCAGTGCTATCCATATTAGCATGGGATGTGTTGTAGGGGTGGCCCCCACCTAAACCCAGCAGGCCTGCTAGGAGGTTATAAGGCCCAGAATAGGCCATGTGTAATGACATAAGTGCCCTGAGGATAACTTGAGATGTAAGGGTATAAGCTGTAAAAGCACTCCTCATGTGTGCATATATATGAATACAGGTCATGGGGAGAAGGCAGGCCATTACGATCACTCACTCCCAACTCTCCACTACCATCTCTCTCTGCTTGGTCCAGAACCACACAGATTGGTGCCGTCCGTGGGGAGGGCAGAGTAAGCCCAAACCTGAAAAAGGATGGCACCAAAAAGCCGTCACAACAGCGGCGAAGGGAAAGAAGGCGGCCGGGTCGGAGCGTCGCATGGGTACGAGGGCTTCGGCATCGGCAGCGGCGAGCGCGGGTGGCGATGCAGGCGCGGTGGCCGAAGACGTCGACGTTCGCTCTGTGACGACCAACCCGTCCACCGCATCTGCGATGACCAACCCGTCACCGCGCTGCGGCGACCAACCCGTCCACCGCATGCGATGACCAACCCCGTCACCGGCGCGACAACGACGAACCCCGTGGTCGAAGACGTCGATGCTGGTGCGGCGACAACCGACCCCGCCGACGCGACGGCAGCCGACCTCGCCGACCTCGCCGCCCTCGCCGCAACCCTCGCCGGTAGCGCGGACCGGGCCATTCGAGGTAGCCACAACGGAGCGACCGGCAGCTCGGGAGCTCACAACGCGGTCGTGCCCGCGCCGATCCGTCCGTTGGGTGTGCCGGTGACCCCGCCCGCACAGGCGGTGGAAAGCGCCCTGTTGGCGGCCCTTAAAGCGTTCCAGCAGGAGCTGGGGGACCTTCGCGGGGCTGTTCGAGACATACAAGAGGCTCGGAGTCAACAGGCCGCGTCGGTGGTCGTGCCAGAGCCCACGCCGGAAAGGGCGGACAGCCGCGACGCCCCCACATCCAGTCGCGTTCCGTTACGGCGCGTCGATCCAGAGTCCCCACTTTCGGCAGGACTACAGCAAGCAGCGTGGCCCGAAGACTTCAAATACCCCAGTGTCATCGAGCCCTACAAAGGTGACACGGACCCCGCGAGTTGACGTGCGTGTCCCCCTCGCGAAACCGCACCGAGGCTCCATTTGCGTGTGGAGATGACACCACAAAGGCGAAGGGACTCCCCCTCGCGTTGCAAGGAGTGGCGCTCTCCTGGTTTTTTACCATAGAACCGAACTCCATTTGCGTGTGGGAGCAGATTCGCGATCGCCTTCATAACAACTTTCAAGGAAATTATGTCGAGCGGGTCGACGCGGACCAGCTCTTCGTCGTAAAGCAGAAACCTTCGGAGAAGCTCCGGGACTACTTCAAGCACTTCGCGAAGATACGTTGTCAAGTCAAAGATGTCATCTCCGGGGGCTCCTCGTTGGAGTTTGCCTCGGCACGGCAGCGGAAGGCCTACGTGCGGAGGCTACACCACGTGGCGGCATATCCAAAGACGAGCACCGCCGGGTGGGCACAGCATGAGGTCACGTTCACCCCCGCCGACGTCGAAGGCGTGGAGCTTCCTCACCATGATCCCCTCGTCGTCCGGGTCGTAATAGCGGGCTGCGATGTGGGACGCGCCCTGGTTGATGGCGGCGGTTCGCAAACATTCTCGTTCGCGCGCGCCGACGACCGATGGGGATCCCCGGTCGCCTCGGCCCATCGGAGTCCCGCTACAAGGCTTCGAGGACAACCTCTACGGCGCTCGGCCAAATATGCTGCAAGTCTCCTTCGCCGGGCGATAATGAAAGGGTCGAAGACGCCACATTTGACGTCGTCGACCTCCCATACCCATACAATGCCATATTGGGGCGTCCAATCCTCAACGCCCTCGGGGCGGTACCGCATCACAGCTATTTATGCATGAAGCTTCCGGGGCCGCGAGCCATCATTACCCTTCGGGGCGACCAGGACATGGCCCGGTGCATCGAGCACGGCACCAGATGCCCCCGTCGCGGCGGGCAGCGGCACCCCTAGGATCGGCACCGCCGTACGAAGGCACACGGCGAAATCCGGAGGCGACCCCGCAGGCCCTACCGATAGTGCAGCTACTAGAGGCTCCAGCCGCGCTGAGCACAAACGGTTAGTGCACCCCCCACCCTCGTATGTAATCGCTTACCCGTGCAAACGGGAATGTAATAAAGTTCCGCTTGCCGCCAACTTATTACCGCTGTGCAAAAACGCGCGGCGAGTGCACATGGAGGCCTCGCCTACGCGTGTGCTCCCGTAGTATAAACCAAAGACGCACGTTCGCGTGTGCACTCTCCGTAGCCAGGGGTACGGGTATGAGTATAAACCAAAGACGCACGTTCGCGTGTGCACTCTCCGTAGCCAGGGGTGCGGGTATGAGTATAAACAAAGACGCACGTTCGCGTGTGCACTCTCCGTAGCCAGGGGTGCGGGTATGAGTATAAACGAAGACGCACGTTCGTGTGTGCACTCTCCGTAGCCACGGGTGCGGGTATGAGTATAAACGAAGACGCACGTTCGCGTGTGCACTCTCCGTCAAAGACACGGGCATGAGTATAAACCAAAGATGCACGTTCGCGTGTGCACTCTCCGTAGCCAGGGGTACAGGTATGAGTAAAAACCGAAGACGCACGTTCGCGTGTGCACTCTCCGTAGCCAGGGGTGCGGGTATGAGTATAAACCAAAGATGCACGTTCGCGTGTGCACTCTCCGTCAAAGACACGGGCATGAGTATAAACGAAGACGCACGTTCGCGTGTGCACTCTCCGTCAAAGACACGGGCATGAGTATAAACGAAGACGCACGTTCGCGTGTGCACTCTCCGTCAAAGACACGGGCATGAGTATAAACGAAGACGCACGTTCGCGTGTGCACTCTCCGTGAAAGACACGGGCATGAGTATAAACGAAGACTCACGTTCGCGTGTGCACTCTCCATCAAAGACACGGGCATGAGTATAAACGAAGACGCACATTCGCGTGTGCACTGTCCGTCAAAGACACGGGCATGAGTCTAAACAAAGACGTGTGGGGGGGACGCCCCTGCACGCACTCTACTGAGTATAAACAAGACGCGAACCCCGCGCACGCCAGGGACTTCGTCCTTGGGCGTACTCTACGGAGTATAAATAAGACGCGGAGGTTCTCCCTGCGCACTCTACTAAGTATAAACAAGACGCGAACCCCGCGCACGCTAGGGACTTCGTCCTTGGGCATACTCTACGGAGTATAAATAAGACGCGGAGGTTCTCCCTGCGCACTCTACTGAGTATAAACAAGACGCGAACCCCGCGCACGCCAGGGACTTCATCCTTGGGCGTACTCACGAGTATAAATAAGACGCGAGGTTCTCCTGCGCACTCTCGAGTATAAACAAGACGCGAACCCACGCACGCCGAGACTTCGTCCTGGGTGTACTCTACGAGTATAAATAAGACGCGAGGTTCTCCTGCGCACTCTCATCGAGTATAAACAAGACGCGAACCGCGCTGCATGCCTCTGGACTTAAGACGCCTTGCGCGAGTATAAACAAGACGCGAACCATAAATCGACGTGGATGCCGATCCCACGCGAATCTTGCCGATCGCGAATCTTGCGCAATCGCGCACTGGCGCGTTGAGGCTCGCCTTCGCACATCCTGGGAGGTGTACGCAGGGGGTACTATGGAAACCAGGTCCGGGAGTTCCAGAGTACCGACGTTGCGCGCCAGAGGCTGGCCCCAGCGCCGGCGCGCACGTGGAGTAGGCGATACACCAGAGGCCACCCTCACCCCGGGGTGGGGGGGCGGAGGTCCGCCTTCGCACATGCTAGTCCATGAGACTCTAAACAAGTCGTTGTATGGAGGTCCGCCTTCGCACACGCTAGTCCATGAGACTCTAAACAAGTCGTTGTGCGGAGGTCCGCCTTCGCACACGACAGTCTGCGGACTCTAAACAAGCCGTTGCGCGAAGGTCCGCCTTCGCACGCGCTAGTCTACGGACTTTCAGCAGGCCGTAGTATTAACAACTGCCGCCGCACGTGCTAGCTCCGCGGAGTACTCAACGCGCGAACCCCGCGGGCGCATTGGCACCCGGACGACGAACAGGAGGCAGCGCTCGTACGGTTCACACCAACGGCGAACTTGGAAGGTGGGGATCCTGGCTCCGCACAGTACGACCGCGCACGCCCTAATTATCAGGAGATCTATATATCGGGAAAATCTTCCAAGTACAGAGGCCCGACAACATCCCTGCCGCTCTAAGTAGCTATTCGGCAGGCTCATCCTTAACACGCGATAAGGACGGGGTTCCGCCGAAGAAGATCGGCCCGCCCAAAAGTTCAGCGATTCTTCGGCCCTTCGCTAGCGTCGAAGGCGTCGCCGGGTGGCAAGGTCGGCCGCAAGAAGTCGACCCCAGCAAGGAAGCTGCCCGGGACATAGGCGAAAGTCAGAATGTATGGAGCAAGAGTGCACTTCATTCACAAAAAGAGGGGGCATTACAACGCACGCCTACACCCAGGCACCACGGCGTCACACCTGCGAGTTCCCGGCGCCTTCGGAGGCCTTAGCGCCGCCCTCGTCGCGTCGAGGGACCCCGTCCAGGAATTGGCCGAGGCTCCCCTCCCCGTAAAGTGACTTCCGGAGTTCGACCCGCGCTGCGTCTGCCCTGATGTAATCCCAGACCCGTTCATAGAAGAGCTTGATGACGCGGCGAGCGGAGCGGACGGCACCGGACATTACTCCGGCCCCGCCGGGCATCTCCAGCTGGGGGTCCTCCAGTCCGGCGACGTGTGTGCAACCGCGGTGTTGTAGGAGCGCGCACACCAGGCATGCCGATGTGTATGCGCAGTGGTTGCCGAAGGTCGTCGCAGCGCCGCGCGCGACGGTGGCGGCATCTCCGACCCAGCGGAGAGTCCGCAGCAGTTCCTCCGGGCCGAAGGCGTGGTCTGGCACTTTGGCCACAAGCCCTTGGAGATGACTTTCCAGCGCTTGCATGGCATCCCATGCAACCACCGACGCCTCGCCAATCGTCCGATCCCGCTCCGCTAGGGTCAGGGCGAGTTCGCCTTTTTCCTTCTCTAGCGAGGCAACCTGTTGCAGAAAGCCATCCCGCTTGGCCGCAAACTCCTGCTACACAGCCTCTGCGGCCGACTCCCGCGTTGACGCAGCAAGTCCTTCGGCGTGCGCCTTCGCTTCGGTGCACTCCACTTCCAGCTGGCGGATGCGGGCATCCTGGGCAGAGCGGGCTCCCGAGGCCTCGCGTAGCTCCTCCTCGGCGGCCCGCAGCCTGTCCTCAAGCGCCCTTTGGGCACAAGTATAGGCCGTTTGCACGGCCTGCCCCAGCACAAGTGTCTGCAGAATGGAAAGGCTTAGCAAGCTCAGCCGGCCCAGGCGTGGTCGTATGAGTACTTACCCTCACCCCAGACACCTCGAAGGCGTCCCCGAGGCGCCCCGCCCCGTAGGCCTGCAGCGCTTGCTGGTCGACGCTGGTGGCCGCGTCATCCACAATCCCGCGCCATGCCCTCAGCATCTCCGGGGGAGGCACGAAGTCCGCGGGGCTCACACGCGCAGGGGTCCCGCGTTCCGCCAAGCGCTCCTCCTCCGGAATGAGCGACGCTGCAAACAGGGAGGTAGGTAAGCACCGCAAGACATAAAAGAATACGCCAGGGTAAGCTAAGCCACCCTACCTTCGGTAGCAGAAGGAGGGCTTCGGGGACCCGCCCCCTATTCCCAGACGGGGCTGCGGTGGCGTCAGCCCCCGCAGGAAGCATGGTCCCGCAGCGAGCAGAAGCCTCCGCGTTCGCGGCCGGCGACGACCGTTCCTGCACGGTGGGCGGCGTGGCCAGGGAGGCAGGGGGAGCGCACGCCGCAGGGTCTTCGGCATCTGCATCGGAGTCCCACAAGCTTCTGATGCCCGTCGCCACGACGAATCCCCGCGGTGTCCGGTGGAGCTTCGGCCGTACACACGGCCGTTTAGCTGGGGCAGGCAGCAGCAACGCCGCCCCCGCAGTCGCTGCCGGAGAGACCCTCGCGGCTGCGGCACCAGGGGGCGAAGGTTCCGCTGTAGCAGTTTTTGTAGGGGGTGCCTCGACTTCTGCTGCTGCTGTTGGTGAAGGTAGCACGGTTTCGTGCGCCTCCACGGGGGGCGTCTCCGGCACCACAATGGCCACGGTCGAGGGCTCCACCTCCGCATCGCCGGTCCGCACGGGTTCTATCTCGTCGACTCCGGCGGGCGGCGAGACTTCCCCCCTCCGGCTGCTCACGGCAAACCTGCCATCCAGGGCGCTCGCCGAAGACCCCTCGCCTCCGGCGTCCGCGCCATCCAAGCCTGAATCGGCATACTTCGCCGAATCCAACTCCGCGTCTATCGTGCCCTCGGAAGCACCAGCAGCAGCCATAGCAGCTGCTGCACCAGGCACGGCAGGCGCCCCGCTTCGGCTCCTCTTCCAAGACAACACCTTCTTCTTCTTCGCCGCACCATCGTCCGGAGCGACACGGCAAGGCCCAGGGCCTCGCACACGCGGTTTATTCGCCCCAGCCCCACCTCGGCGATAGCAGATGCGCGTTGCTCGTGCTCCCTGCCGGTGTACGGCCCCAGGAATACGTGCGCGGCCTGCTCCGCCTCCTCCAAGCAAATCCCTGAAGCAAAGGAGATAACGTTAGCATACAACGCATTTCGCGTGAACAAAGGAGAGACACGGTCGAGGCTTATGAAGACTGGAGGGCGCCGGCAGCAAGTAGATCGATGGCGAAACGTTGTCATCTCGACGCTTCTCGGCGGCAAGACGCCAGTCGCGGGCAAGCGGTGCCGCGCCGTACATCACGTACTCTTCGGCGAGGTCGCGCATGTTGAGGTGGGCGGCGACTCCTACGAGCCGCCGGGCCCTCCGCCTATCCTCATCATCGAGCGTCCGGCCGGGTAAAGGCTTGAACGCGATCGGTCGGCCTGTGCACTCAAGACCGCTCCCGCTCTCCACACGGTGGTAGAACCACCGCTTCATCCAGTGAGACTCCCACTTCCCGCGAGTGGAGTTCGCAGGGAAGAGCTTCTTGCATGTCGCACGAAGAACAAAGGTGACGCTGCCGAAGCTCGACAGCGTCCCGTCCTTTCGATCCTTGGGCTGGCAACGTGCCTCGTGAAGGAGGGCGAACAACGAGGCGCTGGGCCAGCACGCCCCCGAGCTCAAGGCCCAGCTGTACACCGTGAGCCGGGCCACGGCGTTCGAGTCGATTCGCCGGCTCGGCCGAAGGTCGCAGCCACGTCACCCACGATCGCCGCCACCAGAATGCGGAGCCCCGCTTCAAAAAGGCAACGAATACGACCGCCTCCGACCTCTCGGGGTGTGGTTCCGTCTCATTGGCGGCGGGCAATCGCACCGCCTGGCGCTCGGACAGCTTCCCCACGCGCAGAAGCCCTTGCATCATCTTCTCGATCACGAGTGAGGGGCCTAACTCGCCGGAGAACGCGCCTTCCTCCTCCGCCACCGACCACTGCTTGTCCGCCGCCGCCGGGTCACGTTCTTTGAGCGCGTACTTCACCTCCAACGGCGAAGACCACCGGCGGATGCCGCAGACACCACCCGCCTGACTACGCTTACCATCACACGCCATTGCTTCTCCGGGAAGGAGGATAGCGGTGAAGAATACTACGCAAGTATGGAATGCGATACAAGCAAGAAGGGGGCGTACGACTGCGGGAGCGTGGTCACGAGGGCTACTTCAAGCCACCTCGCCCCAATGCCGAAGCGTCGCGACGGTCCATGTACGGGACGCGACCGCGGTCGTACAAATGCCCGTCCAGCGCAAGTCCCCATAACCAAAGGTGAAAGGCCACGACCACAGCACGACGCCCCCTAGCCACCATTAAAGACGCAATAATGGGCCCTGGGATCACAACGGCTTCGGCGCTGCGCCATTCATCGCCCGCCCCGTGTCCCCCTTCCCTAGGGAAGAGGCGAGCGGCCGCGAGCACGCAACCGTCTACATCCCGCCGCGCACCAGTCGTAAGCCGCCACGTGCCCTGTGCGCGTCGAGGCGGGTCGAACGGTATGGGAACCTAACCTGCGCGGACCGGGGCGGCGTGATTCCGTGAATCTTTCTGATGCGAACCGCATCGTGAGATCTCAAGTCACCGCGCGTGGCGGTGTTCGCGATCGCGGTCGCCCGGCTCGCGCCACCCGCTCAAGGGTAGGGGACGAGCGCGCGTCTCGCCGGGCTGGCGCCCGGCTCGCGCCACCCGTTCAAGGGTAGGGGCGGAGCGCGCGCATCTGCCGACTGGCGCCGCTCGCGCCACCCGTTCGAAGGTAGGGGACGGAGCGCGCGCGCCGCTGCCGGCTAGCGCCCGCCGCCACACCGCTCAAGGGTAGGGGCGGAGCGCGCTGCCGCTGCTGGCGCCAGCTAGCGCGCCACCCGCTCGGGCCGGAGCCCGCTCGAAGGCGCCGACTAGGGCCGGAGTTCGCGCGCGGCGGGCGCGTGCCGCCGCTGGCGCCGCCTCTGCGCCACCCGCTCGAAGGGTAGGGGCGGAGCGCGCGTGTTCGCCGGCTGGCGCCACTCGCCGCCACCCTTCGAGGGGACAGAGTGCGCGCGTCTACTTCGCCTAGGTGCCAGCTCCGCTGCCACCCATTCGAAGGGTAGGGAACGGAGCGCGCGTGTCTACTTCGGCTACGGCGTAGCCCTTGGTCAAGTTTGCAAAAGTTCACGGTGCGCGGACGAGGAGGGCCAAAGGACTCGGCAACATGGCCCGGCCTGTGAAGACCTTTACCATGAGAGGCTCTGTTGTAGGGGTGGCCCCACCTAAACCCAAAGCAGCTGCTAGGAGGTTATAAGGCCCAGAATAGGCCATGTGTAATGACATAAGTGCCCCCGGAGGGGATAACCAGATGTAAGGGTATAACTGTAAAAGCACTCCTCATGTGTGCATATATATGAATACAGGTCATGGGGAGAAGGCAGGCCATTACGATCACTCACTCCCAACTCTCCACTACCATCTCTCTCTCTGTTTGGTCTGTAACCACGACAGGATGTGTTGACTATTCCTGTCTCTGCAGTCTCCTCAGAGTCAGCCTTCAGTCTATCTGGAAGAATTATCGAGGAGCGATGAACAAGTCTCTTGAACAAGATGGTCGAAATCCTTCTGACCATCAAAGATCGGGAACAAGCTGAATGAAGACTCCAAGATACTGCAGAGAATACAGAGTTAGATGAATCTTTTGAGAATTTGTATCTAGATAGTAATGAATAGGATTTTCAATATTTTTTCTTCAAATGTAGTCATTAGTGAGCTTTATAGGTTGTACTCTTTTTTCTTTACCAAGATTTTCTCAAGTTGAGTTTTTACTTGGTAAAGTTTTTAACGAGGCAGCCATGTCGTCTAATTTAACAAGTTAATAAAGTTCATTATGTCATTGAAAATAGTTATCTTGATGATTAATAATTTCTACAATTTTCTATAAATTTTTTTTTATAATTTTCTATAATTTTTCCTTAATTTTCTATAATTGTCTGATTTTTTTCTCTTTTCCTAGCTCAACGGGTCAACCGTGCTGGCACGGCCCGTTAAGGCCTAACCGTGGGCTGTGCCTGGGCTCAAACCTCAGCCCGTGGACTGGCACGGCATGACCTGTTTATTTGCCATGCCTAAACAAGTTGTGCTTGGACTGGGCCCATGCCGCCCCGGCATGGCCCAATGGATAGCACTAGCAATTAGCAACACCATAGGCCCCACGAACTAGAGCAAAGATGCCTTATGCCTCGGACATTAGCCACCATTATGGCAAGTCTGCAAGTTGGCCCAAAAAGCTGCGAGTCTACTATGCTCATGTCGCTGGAGACTAAGAGCATGTAGAATACGGTGCTTCAACCAGATGCCCCCGACAGGGCCACCTTCACTACAAAAGTGAAAGGGTGCCTCACAGGGTATCAGAGTGACTTCTCTTGAGGAGAAAGGGTGTGGTCATGGTAGAGATAGGGAGGGAGAGGAAAGGAGAGTAGGGCACCTAGTGCGTCACGGCGGCTGAGTTCATGCTTGCAAAGATGAAAATGACCACCAGGATAGCGAAGGCTGTAGAATCCTGCCAGATCTAGGTGGATACAACCGGATCCAGCTAGATCTCCATGGTGGCGAAGCTCCGGGCAGAGAGCTGGGATGACGACGAGAGCATACCACAGCTGATGACACTGATGATGCAGATGGACCGAGGATGACAACAACGAGCGTGGCTTGGTAGCGGTGGCCAGATCTGGTCAAATCTAGATGGGTCCGACTAGATCTGACCGGATCTTGCTGCAGAGAAACAACGAGGACGATGGCCAATTGGCCGGGGCGGCACCACGGTCATGATCATTTGTGGGGAAGAGGGAGAGGCAATAGAGAGAGAGAGAGGAGGACCGATGAGAAAATTATATGGTTGGCAGGTGGGAATGGTGGTGTTTGCAATAAGTTTTTTGCTTGTAGGGTCTATGTTGTAAATGTTGAATACAAATAAAATTGAAGGGTTGAAATAGAAGTTTTTGAGGGATGAAATACAAAATTATCTATGGGTTCATTTGAAGCTACCACGCATTAAGTGGAAAGTAACTTGAGAACATCCATGGCTACATGTAACTCATTTTTTTCTTCTAAGATCACCGCCCATGGGTGCTTTCATTATACATAGCTAAGGTCTTCTCGAGCATCGGCTTAGACCTGGCGCGCGTAGGAAAAGGGGTTCCGACCAGCATTTAGCTTCGGTGGACGCCATACCTCGCCGGAATGGTAGGTCCGCCCTTGTGTACAGAGGTTTAACAAGGCTGCACAATTACACATCAACCAGCTACAATGAAGCAACAGAGCCAAAAGTGCTGAACAGTAACATTTGTTTTGAAAATAGGGTAGGACCTCTGTCAGTCACTATTAGAAGAAAAGTACAACTATCAATCTTAGCCGAGGAAAAGAACCGTAGCAAAAAATGACAATCGAAAAAACGTCATTCTTCCACCGAGTATCTAATCAGGAAATGCTAAGCAGTGGAAGCACTTATGTATTTAGCAACCTGCACTAGAAATCTACGTCCAGGAGTTGATTATGAAGAAACATACTTCCCAGTCATGAGTGAGATTACCTTTAGATATTTGATCTCAATGGTAGCGAACTTAAATTTAGAAATGAAATTGATGGACGTGGTAACTGCATATCTTTATGGAAACTTGGATTTGGAGATTTATATGAAGGTTCCTGAAGGAATCCCTCTCCCAAACCAAGATAGAGCAAATAGAAATCCGTATAGTGTGAAGCTCAGGAAATCACTGTACGGACTGAAGCAATCTGGCAGAATGTGGTATAATTGCTTAAGCGACTTTCTCTGCAAGAAAGGCTACACGAATAATGAAGATTGTCCCTGTGTGTTTATACGATGATTCCAGAATGGATTTTGTATAATCTCAATATATGTAGATGATCTGAATATCATCGGTACAATGGAAGACATAAAAGAAGCAAGTTCATACCTAGAGTCGGAATTTGAAATAAAAGATTTGGGCAAAACCAAATTCTGCTTAGGCCTACAGCTTGAGCATGTCCCTGAAGAAATATTAGTACATCAGTCGGCCTGGGTGTTAGAAAGGTTTGGCTTTGAGAAGGCATACCCATCAAAAGTACCGATGATCGGAAGGTCTTTATAGCAAGAAAAAGATCCTTTCCGACCTAGAGAAGAGGGGGGAAGTTCTGGGACCGGAATTCCCATACTTAAGTGCAGTGGGAGCACTTATGTATTTAGCAAACTGCACTAGACCGGACATTGTATTTGCCGTAAACCTGCTAGCAAGGTATAGTGCAGAACCTACCAAAAGACATTGATAGGGAGTAAAAGGCATCTTCCGATACCTCCAAGGAAGTAATGATCTTGGATTGTTCTACAGAGAGAATCAAGATTTGAACTTGATTGGCTATGCAGATGCTGGGTACCTGTATGACCCGCATACCGCAAGGTCACAAACAGGCTATGTATTCCTGTGTGGTGGAACTGCAATTTCTTGAAAATCGTCTAAACAAAGTCTTGTAACAACTTCAACGAACCACTCAGAAATTATAGCGCTGTATGAAGCCGCACGAGAATGCGCTTGGCTCTGAAGAATGATTCACCACATCCAGCAGTCATGTGGGATGAATATTGTGCAAACCCCCACAATTATCTATGAAGATAATGCAGCATGCGTTGCATAAGTGCAGACGGGTTATGTGAAGAGTCATCTCACAAAGCGCATTAACCCCAAGTTCTTCTATGCTCATGAATTGCAAAAGATGGACGAGATTAAAGTACTGCATACTAAGTCATGTGAAAATTTGGCAGATTTATTCACTAAGTCACTCCCTACATCTAGCTTTGAAAGGTGCGTACGAGGAATTGGAATGATGAGACTTAGAGAAGTGCAGAATTCAGGGAGAAAATTCTCTCAAGCCCGTTATTAAATCTTGGTCATAAAGATCAAGTACCCAAAAGAATAAGTTCTGAAGATTGAATGAAATTGGGTGAATTTTACTCTTTTTCCCTTGATGAATTTTTCTGAAGTTTCTCGGCTAAGGTTTTTAATGAGGCAATTCGTGCATCGCAGCATAATATGTATCATGTACTCTTTCTCCAAATTTTTCCCACTGGGTTTTTATGGAGTTTTGACGATGCATGAACGTGTCAGATGAGTGCCCAAGGAGGAGTGTTAGGAAACCTGGGCCTAGTGGTGGGCACCTTATCGGTAGACTATAAATAGGGAGCCGTACCGGCAGATTTTGTACACATGCAATCAAAAAAGCAATAAAGAAAGACCATGAATTCTCTCTACTCACTATTTTTTTAATCTATTATTTTGTCTTCTGTGATTGATCTTATTTTGTATTAAGCAAAGAAATTGATTGGATTGGTCGTCAGTAACGGTTCACAGTTGCTACCGATCGTTTGCCTCGCAGAAGAAGATGCTGAACATGTTATTGGACGCCACCAACTTCACTGAAGCGCCGATGAGGCTGACCGATGTCGAGATAATGCCCAGGCCGGCGCTCAGCGGCGACACCATCGTAGACGGCACATCGTCCTTGCGTTGAGCAGCAGCTATACGGCCCTTGCGCTATTAAGCGGCGACAGCTTAATTATGTTGCTGCAAAAACCTCTTACTTTATGCCTAAATACCGTATGATTGTGTATTCTCTTATCCACTCTATACTGAACTTAACAACATTTAGAAAAATGATTTATCATTACATATTTATACTATAGTTAAGCTGTATATGTTGGCGGTGAAAATGGGTATGTGGTGAAAAATCTGAAAGTACGGTCAACGTTGTAAATTTTCACCAAATAGCTATTTTCACCGGATACCTTGCCCGAACCTTTGCTGCTAAAAGTATGCGTTGCCAAATTTTGTCAACATGACGAGCATTGGCAAGTGTGACATTATTAGTCCTGTTAGATAGACAATATAATCACTACTCGACAAACTCGTCTGCTTTGTTTTCCAAGCCAGAAAATGCTAGTCACGATTAGATGGAGTGAGAATGACATCCTCCAAGGAGTTACAGAAGCTAGCATGACTGCGATTAGGAGTCCTAAGTAGGTAACACAACACAGCACAACAGATACGAATGAAAAGAATAAGCTATTATTTACTGGAAGCCCTAAAATGAGCAAGACAGAAAAAAAAAGGTAACAGATCTAGCACAGCCTTCTAAGAGGGAAGCAACATATTAGTTTGTCCTTGGATGCTCCTTTGCTCATTGGGTGTGCACAACTAACATCATTCAGTAGATGATCGCTGTTCGGCAAATTTGTGATCTCTTGTGCACTCTGCATTTACATCCTTATTGTCAGAAACAGAATCAAAACTTCGGCACAGGGATGCAACTATTGATGAAAGGAGCAAATCTATATACAGTAGGGTGAAAAATATCTTTGTACTTCAGAGTAATACAAGATCCCCGAAACACTATATATCAGCTCTCATTTGTTTATACATTCTGCGGCTCAAACAATTTTCAGACAATTGACAATAGATAAATAAGCTCCGGAAATGGCTATGTGTAGGATTAACCATTCCATGTATTTTTGCATCCAGAATTCATAATTTTGACTAATCCTGGAGATAACGATGAATAAAATTAATGTTTTAAAATTTCACAGGACTTGCGATGGAAAACGTCGACAACTAAGTAACTTTTCTTTGTTATAATGGAATTGATTTGTACTACAATATAGCCCAAATTTTGTTGCTACATCATTAAGATGGCTTTTATTCCTTCTATGCAGAATCGCATATCAGAGACTAAAACATTGGATTTCAAGTTCGATAGTGTGCAATGCCAAATGAGATGCAACCGAGCTTTCCTGCTAGTGTTCCTATTGTTCAGAAAAAATAAGAAGGAACTTGCTTCTGCAAAATTTCAAATGAAGTGAATGCCATTTCCAAACATGCAGGTTACACGCCGAATTTTTTGCACAATGACTATAATTTATTTCTTCCCCTTCATTTTTGGTTATTCTCTATTCTATTGCCTATATATTCCTTTTGAGCATGATGAGCGCATAATTCTGCTTTGTCATCCTATGAAGTGATCAGCAACAAAAGTTGAACCATTGATCAAGGTTCCCTTGTTGACAAATGAATGAATATTTCTGAACTTCTCTGGGTTGTTATGGACTTGTTCCCTGACGATCCCCATAAATGTTTACATAAAGGAACATATGAAATTGGTACACCATAGCAATGAGCTGTTGTCTGATGGATGGATCAATGACCGTAAGTCCTTAACACCTCTCCACAAAGCTCACCCTATGTATTAAAGCAATCATTTTTGAGGTAGGAAGACTGGAAGAAATGTGCGGCTATTCCATGGTCTCAAATAAAAGTGTTACCATCAGTATGAAGGCTGGTTATCTACAGAGTGGTATTGGTTTATCTCTGGTTCTTTCTATATTAAGGATTGTAGTGAGGTGCCCTTTACCTATCGCATACAAATTATTTTGCATAAGATTTAGTCAAATATCAAACCAAGATATAAACATATGTTAAAAAACTATGTCAGGGGAAAAAAGTGGAGGAAAATTTGCACAGAATGTATGAACTTAAGTGTGGTGATACTATTCCAGCTTCCAAGTATCAGACACAAACCATTATTTTACTTCCCTCATATTTTAGGTCTCATTTGTTTATGGTTCTGAAAAAAAAAGCTTAATTGTGACACTATTCTGACTATCAGAAATAAACCATTATTTACATGTTTAGATCTTTTCTGTTTATAGTTCTGGATAACAGAAAATAACCCATGGATACACAAAAGGAAGAGTTCTTGTTCTTGGAACATGTTCACACCCTATGATGTACTTGTTACAAGTGCTTGAGGTCTTGACGTTATATAAGCAGAACAAATTACAAGTTCATTGGGATGTATGTGAAGTTCATTAGTGCTAGACAAGTACCTTGGTTTGCCTAGTAATAACAACCAATAGGTAAGAGAAACATTTCTGGTACGATTTTTTTAATGTGCTCAACAACTGAAAGTACTGAAAGATGAACTCCATGCTAACCAACTGGTCGTCACAGGTAAACACTAATATTAAACCCAGCAAGTATAAAACATACTTTAATTTACATTTGATACCAAACATTGTTTTTTAAAGAAAACATGAAGCAACCAGTGGTAACTGGTGTAAGACTGTAACAAAATATGATCCCAAATACATGCTTTTCTTTTATACAAAAGCAACTAGCCTAGCATTTTACTAGACCTCCTTTAATAACTAGACGTAAAGTGTTGCCAGTAGGTTGCTGTGACTGGCTTGCTAACGACCAAGAAGAATTTGATACCATGCATTCAATTAGCTTAGGGAATTGCAGTAAAGGATTGTACCTGCTGACTTGAATCCTTCACTTGTTTATTTCTCCAATAGAAATTTGGCAGTGGCCTGGCCTTGAAACAAATGCTCTGGCGCGATTCTTTTAACTCAGGTACATTGCTGGCTTTTCCCTGAATGATAGTTGCTCGTAAGATTTTATATATTGTACTATAATTTCTTTGCAGTCTTAAGTTTTGTTTTGGAAGCAAGTAGCTTTGTAGAATCATTACTGACTAGAGAACGATGGAATAGATCCTTGTTAGTTTTCAACTGTCAGAAGTGATGCAAGTAAAATGCTTACAAACAAAGTTTGACCACTACGATTTTTGTATTTTTTTTCAATATTCTTGAAAAAAAATTATTACTGTCACATTTCTTCAAGAAATTTAATATAACAGCAGGGAACTCGACATAACATATCAAAATAAGACAGTAATGCTGTTTTCCTCGTATCTCGTTGAGGCATTCAAGTGCTTACCACCTTTTCTCTAGTTATATTGGTTTTCTGATGCACTGATGGTGAACTTGAATCAAATAACTTTTCTTTGACCCTCGTTACATGTGAAGACCTGAATGATGCAAGAGGATACAATTAGAGGATGGTTTTAAATTATGGTATTTGATGAACAACATTAGCATGAGAAAGGAAGCATGTCATTCTGTCAACGCAATACCGTTAGATTTTGGAGAGAACAAGCACCACCATTATCTATTTGAAGTGAAAAGACAAGCTCTTTTCATTTTCATTTCTAGAATGTAAAATTTTCGTCTTACAGAGATGAAATGTTTCACTATAAGGATCTGATGTTCCGATCAATTGCTACAGAGATGAAATCACTTTAAGGCTTTCGGCTTTCGAGTGCTACCTTTGTTCTTCCAGTTGAGATGTTCTCGAAGCAATTTCTGGCACACCTTTGAAAAATGCCTGAGATATCCAGCAAATTAACTTATTAGTGAGACTCAGAACTTTTAATTCAAAAAATTTAAATCCACTCCATGCATTAGGAAACATTAAACCTTTCTCAGTGGCCTGAATTGGTTCGCTTCAGGTTGAGCATCTTTCACAGGCCTGCTTACAGATTCCAACTGACTAATCCTGGCAGCAATTGTGGATCCAAGATTTCTTGAGCTCGAGGCAGCACTGCCCGTTTCACATCTCGTGAAGTTCATAGACATATGCAACGCTGCCAGTGTCGACCTCTTTTGAGGGACCGAAGTTGCTGCTTGCTTGCTACTGTCAGTAGTTGGGGGAGGTGAGCTGTTCTCCTTTGCTGAATGCAGCAGCGACCGCCTTTTCACCAATGAAGACACCCCTTTCTTTCCAGAGGGGGGAGAGCTGAATTTGGTGGGCTTCTGAAGCAGCGACGGCATCGGAAGCCTCCTTTTCCTGGCAGAATCCGTTACACCCTGATTGACAATAGAACTCTCCTGCAAAGAATCCACATGTTATGTTGCTTCACTTCGTTAGTATCCAAACATCCAATTCAATTGCACATTATGACCAAAATTCCCTTTGGAAAATCAACCGATCAGTCACCTTTAACGGTTGCTTCTCGACTGCATCAACAACCACCAAATTGTCATCGCACAAATCTTGACTAGTATCCTCTTGTTTCTCCTGCACTTGCAACCCTTCTCTTGCTTCACCAACTTGCGCATCATCCTCCCCGTGGCACAGTTCATACGCTCCATCCACCCTGCAAGACGAACAAACCCCATCCGTGATGGCCTCCAGCTCCTGCGACGCTTCCACCGGTCCAGCAGCGACAACGCCGCCGCGATCCACAGCATCCGAATCGACGCCGCGCGCCTCCTCCCCAGCGGGTTCATCCGTCATACAAGAGGAGTCCGCCGAAGAGGCCTCAGGGCCGTCCGCAGCATCGAGACCGACATCACGCGCGTCGTCGTCATCCTCGTCGTCGACGTCGGCCTCGCTCTTGCGCTTCCTGGCGTAGTGCGCCTCGAAGAAGGCCTTCTTCTGGGCCACGGACCCCGGGCGCGACTGCCGCGCCGCCTCCTCGAGGTACCGGTTGTGCGCGAACGCCGACCACTTGCCCCACTCGAGCGGCTCGGAGAGGAACCGCCCGAACGACACCGACTCCCCCAGCGCCGACATCATGTCCGCCTTCCAGCTCTAAAACCAAACCAAACCCAAAAAAAAAGAAAATCACGAAATCGACCTCTGAAGAACGGGGGAAGAGCCAACGGCGGGACGAAGCGCAGCTTACCCGGTGCTCGTGGTGGAGGACCTCCGGCTCCGGCGACCGCGTCGGCGTGGAAAGATCCGTTTCGGCTCCCATTGCGCTGTTGCGAGGATGGATTGGATTGGATCGGATCTGAGCGAGGAATCGGCACGCACGCGCGGGGCAAATAAGCTGCGCTGGATTTGGGATCGGGTGCGATTGGTGTCGAAATTTGGGTAGTGTAGGAGGCACCGTTCTGGTGCTGGTAAGGTGGGTTTGATTTGAATCAGTCGGGTGGGGGAGGCAAGTGTACGTTGGGGGAGCTGGCCTGGCCTGGCCTGCCTGGGCCACAGGGGCTGCGAAAAGTGACCGTTATACAGTATTTGACCTGGGTGCGCACTGTTAAGGCGCCACTTGGTTTGGCTGAAATAAACTAACTTATGACTGAAATTATATTGTATCTGGCTGAAGTTACACTGTAACTAATGATGGATTATTTGGCGTAACTAAATTTAAAAGTAGAAAAAAAACAAGTTAGTCCATCAAGGACAATACAAATGAATACGGGAAAAAAAACCGGCAAAAAATCTCAAAAAACCAATAAGCCAGAAAAGGATAAAATTTAGGAATAGTAAAAAATAAGCTAGAAGCCAAAAGGTTAAGCCGAAATGAGCGAGACAAGTCAGATACTCAGCCTTTTTTTAAATAATCTATTTTTTTATTCTGAATTACAGTATATATCTTTCTTATTTTACATTAATAATTCTTTATCGCTCTACCGTTGAATGACTTGGGCTAGTTGCTTAACGGTTATGCGCCAAGTATCTAATTCATCCACCGGTTGAGCAACTAGTGCTAGTCGCCCAACAATTGAGCGACTAGTCCTAGTCACTAATCGCTCAATAGTTGAGCAACACATTGATAAGTCGCGCACCGGTTGAGCGATTTAAAATAATAATATTATTATTGTATTAATCCGATGAAAATAATTATGGGGAATAAATGGCAATTTTTGTAGGTAATATATTTAGCAAATCTTATTTGTACGCTATTATTTTCTTGGAAATAAAAGGGCAGACAAGATAGGTTGGTTTGTTTGTGATTTTTGTAGATTCTCAAAAGTATGAAATCTATTAGACTTGTAATAACATTTTGTGATCATCGTATGTTGTTGTAGTGCGATAATTGTTTTGAAGAATTTTATGAGGACACTTGAGATAGCAATAATTCGTAAGTAGAAAGGTAAGTGATATTACGATGCAACAAGGAATTCAAACATGGAGAACTTTAGATAAATGGCGTAACGATAATAACACAACAGTTGATCCGACTAGAGGGTTACATGGCATGCAGTCTAACGAACTAAGGACAATTCACGCATGCCTTTAGGGAATTAAAAATATATGGGATATATGGATAAGAGGGTCGAACTATTGTATGGAACGTAGCTATTTGCCCTTGCAACCCAACTCACCGTTGTACTCCTCGCCTTGCGCCTTATCTTTCGCCGCGATGGCCCTCTTCTGCGCCCTATTGGGCTCTCATCACCTAGCATGCTCGTGCTCATGCTCCTTTTGCAGCCTCTTCTACCTCTTGTTCTCCTCCATCTCAGCGTACAGCTCTTCGAGGCACCTTTCATGGCCCTCATAGTCCTCCCTATCCCACCTGTTCCGTGACAGCAGCATCCACATGTCGTAGGGATGGATCTTGTTGTCGATCCACTGGCTGAAGTCGCATAGGCACGGTGGAGACTGTGGTGGGAAGAGAGACGTGGTTACAGCATAACGGAAAGCAAAATATATAGTGGTATGCACTGAAATGCAATTTCATTACTGGTTGCCTGTGGCTTGGGGTGTCAAACCTACGGTCAGGGTAGTTCGCACAGTAGTTCGGGTAGCACCAATAGCGTTGCCCAATGGTCCACTCGTTGGTTGATTTGACACACTTGCAGGCATCCCGACACCAACAAAACGATTATAACCCACTAGTCACCAAACGATTAAGCGACTAGGGGCTATCACCAAACGGTTGAGCGACTAAGGGCTAAGTCGTTTAACGGTTGAGTGACTAGTAGCCGAAGGGACTAATCGCTCAACTGGTGGGCGACTTAGACACTTGACGCGTAACCGTTGGGCGACTAGCCCAAGTCGCTTAATGATGGAGCGACATAGGATTATTAGTGTAAAATAAGAAACAAAGGTATATTACTGTAATTCGGAATAAAAAATAAATTATTTAAAAAATTCAAAAATCCATTGTATGCGGAATAACTTCCGGTTCCACAATTTGCCACTGAATAAGTGCTTACTTCTTGCATGCCATTAGTTTTCAAAACTTTGTCACTCCATAGCATCATTGACCGTTACTTAAAAGTTAATTGTAATACGCAAAGACTAACTAGCCTATCTTTTAGACAAGAATAAATAAAATTGCTACAATCCTAGCTCTTCTTCCTCCTCCCTTCAAGCCCCGCTACTTTGCTTCCAAGAGGGTAAGAGATGAATCTAATTTAACTATTTTCCTAGAAATGGATCAGCATAGGCACACGAAATCATTAGGATATGTATTGTTGTATGAAGATTTTAGTAACAGAGAAGTAAGAAATGACTTAAGCAAAGCATTGCATATTTGCTGTGTATTATTTCTGCAGGAAGTCTAGTCATGAGCTCAATGTTACTTCAAAATGTTTGTTTCAGCTAAAGCTCTAGTGTAGGATCTAGATTTTACAATCCAGAATCCTCTGTGATTTATTGCACTATTCCCTGATCAGTAGATAGTGCTCATAGATACAATACTGAACATCAAAATACATATCGTGCTGAAGCGTATTATACTCATGGGCTGAGTAGGCCGAAATCAATAAAATGCAGCAGCAGAAACGAAGCACACAGGTAGTAGAACCCTCAGGACATGCCCACAGGCAGCCAACTGGGGGTTTGCAACCTAGTTTTTGACACCTTCCTCTTCCCCACCATCTTGACCAAGAGTGTTGCTGAAGCGTAGTGGTCTGACTCCTAATTCTGGATTAATTGTGAGAGCGAGGGTGAGCACAACCATCGTGCTTCGCGAGCCAATATACAGGATGCAAATAGATAACATTCATAGCTTACCAAGGAAAGGTTGGGTTATTTTATTTGTTATAAACTGCTTTTAAAATATGATACCTAGAAATTTCCTAAGACCTAGCAGTTTGAACTTAAAACATAATGAAGGTGATAATAATAGTGATCCAGATACCATCCACCGTTACATGGTTTATGCACCATATGCTAATCTTTCAGCATTATAACCGCTTACATTATCACTGGGATGACACCCAGGGTAACACAAATCAGGGTTTTCACCACCCTTTACTTTTCCAGTCCCACCTACAAAGTTTATTGGAAATAAAACTATATCTAGTTAAGTTCCTATGTCTGCCCTTGATCGTGGGCACAACTATTCAAATAGTTTTGACTCTGCAGAGTTTGTACACTTTAGCCACAAGAGACAATCCGCTCGTTACCCCACACGATTCCTTAGTCATGTAGTTGAGCAGATCATCACAGTAACTATTCAAAATACCTCGCCCCTTCCATCATCTCACCCATATGGGCTTCTCCCGCTTGCGGCAGGTCCCATAAGTTGTGCGGGATGTTCTTCCCCTATGTGGCTAGCAGTTGGACTACCCACACCAACTAGCACACCGCGGAAAACGTCACCCTCTGCGAGTGTCCCATTCGAGTCGTCACCCAGACAACCACTTGCACTACCTCACCTCCTCCACCAATGAGATGACTTTTAGGGTCTAGTAAATCTACTAAGCCAAGTTGTACTTTACAGACTTGTGGTTGCACTTGTATTACACAGGAGGTCGTGACAAGATTTAGTCCTTAGAGTTATCTGGGCGGTTCTACCACTATAACCACACTCTCATGTACTGCTGCACCATACCCCCGAACCATCCGCCCAGATAAGCAAATTGAGGTTTTTGGGAGCATAACATAATCATACCAAAATATACCAGTCATTACCACCATGACTTCCCAAACCAGTTTCTCATGATTGAAAGTGATGTTTTGGGGCATTTTTGGTGCCCCCGAATATCTAAGCAATACTAAGCATGGCGAATAACTGTAGACTTATTTTCGAAAGTTCTAACATTATAGTTTTCGCTAAGGTGACAAGGCTTAGATATTCAAGAGTTTCAAACAAGAGTAATACTAATAAGTTTATTAATGGGTATTTAACTAGCAACTTGAAATCAACATAGGTTTGAACATAAAATAACAGTATGCAATTTGATAGTTTAAAACAGAATTAATTTGCAGAAAATATAGGTTCAACATGATCAAAATATTGACTCACCTTGCGTGGTTTTACCATGGTCTTGAGCTCATTCAAAGCTTTCTCATTTAAAGGTCCAGAGCTTCTGGTCTTTATCTTCACCTCGATCTTGGCCTCGCTTGATCCATTGATTCTTCGAGACTCCCATTTCTACTTACTCGCTAAACAACTGAATCCAAATAAATGCAAATAGCTCAAAAGTTCAGATAAATCCAAATAAACTCAATTTTGCTTTATTATGAGTTAATGGGTGATTTGGGTGATTTAGTCATGGTCGATGGGGTGCGGAGTATTAACGGAGTCAAACAAAGCTTGAGCGAATTTGAGGAAATGACAGCAAGGAAATCCACCGAGACGGATATCAAGGAGGGTTCAGGATATAGGAATATTCCGATCCAGACTTGAGGATGGCTAGGCATAGCCGATGGTGGAATATGATGACTCTATCTTTTTATTAATAACTTCTTTTATTATTATTTTTATATTTATTAAGGAAGTTCCATGAGTCAGGTTAGACATATGAATCGATGTACAAGTTTAGCTGAGCATTATTTTGTCGAGCATTAATATTCAGGGCATATGTTTTAGCTATAATTACGGGTAATCTTTAATTTAAAGCCTTGCTTTTATAGTTAAACGTAATTTCCAACTTATTTCCCCTTTAACTTTAACTTTAATGTCGTTTTAATAAGGATCTTTATTAAATTTGAATACTTAACCAAAGTCATCTTTTACTAATGCCTAATAATTAGATTTTAATTAAATGTTCCAAACTACATTGGCTACTCATATGACATTTAATCCAATACTAAATCTTAAATAATCTTATTTTATATCCTAATCAAATTTATTAGTTTCCCTGGATTATTTCCCTAACTTTCCTTGATTTATTTCATAATAGAAATGGGTTAATAAAATAAAAATAAAAAGAATGTGCACAACGAGGGTTCGAACCTATGTCTGTTGCGTGAGATTTACTTCGGCTAGCCAACTGGGCGGAAGCCCTGGGCTGACACAATAATCGCACAGAAACAGAAAAATCGAGGGGCGGTTAGAGCAAAACAGAGGAGGCTCGGGCGGCGCATGGCCGACGGCATCACCGACGAGGGGCGCGCGGGGAGGCTGACGTAGCCGAAAAAATGGATTCCGCTAGGGATGGGGAATCCAGTGGAGGAGGTGGCGTGGCCTGGGATAGTGCCAGGAGGGATCAGCGGCGCTGAGAGCGGCCGGCGCAGGGAGCTGCATGGGCGGCGGTCGTCGGAGGGGAGGAGGAAGCGAGATAGGGGAAGCACGAGTTGGAGTGGGCCACGAGGAACTCACCCAGGTGGTCGACGGAGCCAGAGGAGGGCCGAGGCTGGCTGCCAACGTGCATGGGCGGCAGTGTGGTCGGGTCGCCGTGGAGGGGGAGCTCGGGCGGCGGAGGGTGTCGGCCGGCAGTCGGGGAAGCTTAGGGGCGTCGAGAGGCTGCTTCCATAGTGAGGAATCAGAGGGAGGTCAACCAGGGAGGAGTTGGTGGCGGAAATGGCAACGGCGGGAGTGAAAGAGGAAGGAGGTAGGGGAGGAAGGGGAATGGCGCGCGGGGAGCAATGAGGGCAGCCAGACTGCTACTTATAGTTGGAGAGAAGTCATGGAAGTGCGTTATGGATGCTTTGTTGCTGGAGACGGGGGAACAGTGAGCAGCAGGGTCGTGCAGCGGAGGCATGCGAGGCGCAGGGCGAGGTGACGCGGTGGAGGCACAAGGCGATGGCGACGGGGCAGGCGCGGTGGTGACACGGAGACATGGTGATGGGACGGGAGTAGGCGCACAGCGAGCGACGCAAGCGCACGACTGCCACGAAGGAGCGAGAGAGAAGAAGGAACGGGGAGAAGGAAGGAGAAGAAAAAAAGAAAGGAGGAGGGGGCTCGGCGGTAGAAGAAAAATCAGGAGAGAGGGAGGAGGAAAGAGAAAAAGAAGTGGGGCCAATATGTAAGAGAGGGGGAAGATGAGAAGAAAAGAAGAAAATAAAGGGCTCAAGCCAAAATTGTGAATTTTGAATTTTTAACATAAAATTTTAACTTACCTTTGGATTTATCGATTCGAGGTTTTGCATGATATTGAAAACTTAAATTTTTATTTATGTTTTGGATTCAATTTTTGGATTTTTAGTTTAATTATTTAAATGCGAGCTTTTACTATTCTTTTGGCCCCTGTTTTTCTTTATCTAGGTAAATTGAATTTCAAATTTTTATTTCCATTCTTTTATTATTATTTTTTGTTAGACTCATTATTTGCATTCTGAAATCATTTCCAGTTATTTACATCGATACTATTTCTCAATTTATTTGCACAAAACTCAAAAGATTTCGATTAAACCTTCAGAATAAATTTGAATGCCAGCAAATCACAAGAAAAAGTTTTAAAAGTCCCATATTTTTGAACACTTGAAATTTAGGATGTTACATCTTGGCATCACAATGAAGTTATCCATCCGAAAGCCCAACTCAAAGTATCTTAAATTCTTAACACAATCCATGGAACTTAACACCTTTTACATCATGAGTTCTCTAACATCCTCCAGGATTTTTTAAGCCACACGATGTGGGTTGCCCAAGCAAGTTCCTCACATCCAGTAAACACTCCAAAAAAATCCATCCAATGCATAGCATGAAATCAACAAAAAAAATTATACTTCTACAGTGGCCTGGTATTCCCCCAAATATATTTCCAAGAATCTAATCCAAGATGCTTGTCCTAACAAGATTTGCAAACTTCACTAATGCGCCTAAGAACCAACTTGAAGTCATCTAGTGACATCAATCTGTAACATATACACCAGCACAAGGAGTTCTAGTGTTCTCCTGGAATTCACAGGAAATTTTGGACTTCTCTTTACCTGTGGAGGAGCGCGAGCTTGTTGTTGCAGAGCGCAGCGAACGAGTTGAGGAATTGCACTGTGTTGACTATGAACATGTTCAGCTGTAGTTCATACATCCGTAATCAGTCAAAAACACCTGTGCTTGCTCTGGGGAAACATGACCCAGATCGGGAGATTGGAGAGGAAGGGGAGAAGGGGCGGACCAGGTATATGGTCCTCTGATCGGAGACGACAATGGTGCTCGCGTTTTCCTCGTCATTGTCTTCCGTCGGTGTGGGCATAGGAGGCAGCGGCGACGAGTGGCTAGAAGCGCTCGCCGCGCTCGATCTCAGGTGACGCAGCATGACATAGACGCCTCTCGCGACGATGATGAGGAGGCGGTGGGGGAGGTGGCCGAAGGACAGGCTGTTGGTTGCCGGGGAGGACAACTCGGATGATTCCGATTAGGGTTCAAACTATGACGACGACGGCCCCGCCTCGCTGAAGCGGGCCTCGACGGTGGCGCTGCCTGGGTACATCTCATCGGCGCCACACATGCTACTCTCCATCTAACCGTCTACATGTCAGAGAGGGAACTAAGGAGGAGACTGGGAAATTTGTGATTGCATTTCTAATTTTGACTGGGTCAATAGGAGAGAAAAGTCAGAGTGTACGAGGACAATCTCTACTATTATATAAAGAGTAGTTGGTAGTCATCGGTACGTTCTCCTCTTCCCTCTCTATAGCTATCCTATTTGATCTGGACTATTCATCTCTCTCCTCCTCTCTCTTTCTCAGATACAACCGCCCACCCCCTCCACTTTCCCCATCTCCTCGCGCATTCCGGCCACCCTTCTCTCTCTATTGCTTGCTCTCCAATATTTGATGTGCAAAGTTGGCCAGTAAGTTTTGTCTCACCATTTTTATGATTTTGTTGTAACACATGGGTCTCTAACTAGTACTACAAAAAAAGTGACATGGTTAATGGCTGGCCATTAACGGGTGGTAACAACGATAGCATAGAGTGACAAAGTTTTAAAAACCAATGGCATACAAGGAATAAGCTCTTATTCAGTGGCAAGAGGCAAATTGTGGAACCAAAAATTATTCACATACAATAGATTTTATCCAGAAAAAATGCCACTTGTATACTTTTGTGCACACAACCCAAAAGCCCAAAGCCCATAATGCCTTTGAACAAGGCTTGGGAAACGCAAATCTTAGCCCATTCTATACCATCTTAATAGGACACAGCCAAGGTTATGACGCCTCTATGAGTAATACAAACAACTCCTATCACATAATACAACACTGCAATTGGCCCTCCTATCTTCCATCACTGCATTAGTAGCATGTAACATCCTAAAAAGGGAACTATAGTAGCAGGCGGCCATCGCGCAGGACAACCGGGACGCGGCACTCGTCCACCGCATTGACCGGCCAGGTGATTGGCGAGAGCCCATCTTCAATTTCTTGCAAGGCATCGCCGAGCCCGAGGACCCCGCCGAGCTTCGGCGCTTGCAGCACCGCGCAAGGTCCTTCTAGGTGTTCGAAGGGATACTCTACAAGAGAGGGTTTGTGCACCGCCCCGCGCGCTCTCGATCGAGGGGAAAGGAGCTTCTTGCGGAGATCCACGCGGCGTGCGATCCCACCGCACCGAGGTCATTAGTCGGCAAGGCGTTCGAGCAAGGCTTCATCGCCAATCGCCATCACCGACACCCGTGACCTCGTCCGTTGGTGCCAAGGGTGCCGATGGATGGCGCGCATCATCCGCAGCCCCGACGAGCTCGAACCCCATTCCCGGTGTGGCCACCGCACGCTGGGCCTCGACATAGTAGGACCACTTGCCCGAGCCCGTGGGACCTCCGGTTCGTGGTAGTCGTGGCCGAGTATTTCTCCGATGGCCGAAGCGGTCGCCGCCAAAGTAACTTCGCGCCATACGCGCTTCCTCGCAAAACATCATATGTCGCCGGCGTGCCCCGAGCTCACGGTTGACAATGGCCTACGATTCGATGCCACCTCTTCAAAGACTATTGTGACAAAGATGGGCATCACCCTCCGATTCGCCTCGGTAGGGCATCCCGATCCAACGGGCGGTCGAGCGGCGAATGGCGCCATCTCCGCCGCCATCAAAAGCGCTGGTCGGATTGCCGGCGGGCGGTGGCTGCCGAGCTTCACAAAGCGTTTGGGTCGCCGCACAACGGTAACGCGCTCGGCGAGATTCACGCCGCTCGTGCTCCTTTTCGGTGACGGCGGTGACGCCGAGGAAATCAAGGCCGGCTCGCGGAGGGTCTCGCCCAAGCACCCAAGAGGAGCGCCGTGTGTCCTGGACCTCCTCGACGGATACGGCGATGCGATCCACCATGTCGAGAAGTATGCGCGCGCATAATGCGCACGGGACCGCTCTATATGCCCGCGGGTTCAAGCACGGGATCTCGTTCGAGAGCGGCGCTCGAGCGAGACCGTTGGCAAGCTGGAATCAAGTGGGAAGGCCCGACATCGTGATGGAGGCATTGCCGGCGGGGCGTATCGCCGCCACGCCAAGGACAAGCCCTCCGGCACACATGGAACGCGGACAAAGTTGCGGCGATACTACGCCTAGAAGCGGGATGACAAGCGTGAGAGCCACCACCCTTTGTTGTACGATGCTCGCCGCGCAAACGGGAGTTCAATAAAGATTGCTGTTCCCAGAGCATTGTCTGTCCGCGCTGAGCAGAACAAAGGCTACGGACTTTAAATAAGGTGTAGCGTTGAGGTCCACCTCCGCACGCGCGAGTCTCTGGACTATAAAGGAAGTCGTAGCGTCGAGGTCCGCCTCCGCACGCACCAGTCTACGGACTTTAAATAAGACGTAGCGTGGAGGTCCGCCTCCGCACGCGCGAGTCTCCGGACTATAAAGGAAGTCGTAGCGTCGAGGTCCGCCTCCGCACGCACCAGTCCACGGACTTTAAATAAGACGTAGCGTCGAGGTCCGCCTCCGCACGCGCGAGTCTCCGACTATAAAGGAAGTCGAAGGCGTCGAGGTCCGCCTCGCACGCACTCGCCCACGGACTTTAAATAAGACGTGGCGCCGAGGTCCGCCTCGCACGCACCGCCTACGGACTTTAAATAAGACATAGCGCCGAGGTCCGCCTCCACACGCACGATCTACGGACTTTAAATAAGACGTGGCGCCGAGGTCCGCCTCGCACGCACTCGATCCACGGACTTTAAATAAGACGTGGCGCCGAGGTCCGCCTCGCACGCACTCCGCCTACGGACTTTAAATAAGACGCAACGGGGACGCCGCGCACACGATCTCGCACTATAAAGAAAGTCGAGTGTCGAGGTCCGCCTCCGCACGCGCTAGTCCACGGACTCTAAATAAGACGTGGCGCCGAGGTTTGCCTCGCGCGCGCGAGTCTCTCGACTATAAAGAAAGTTGTAGCGCCGAGGTCCGCCTCGCACGCACTACCCACGGACTTTAAATAAGACGTAGCGCCGAGGTTTGCCTCGCACGCGCGAGTCTCTCGACTATAAAGAAAGTCGTAGCGCCGAGGTCCGCCTCATACGCGCTAGTCCACGACTCTAAATAAGACGTAGCGTTGAGGTTTGCCTCACGCGCGAGTCTCTCGGACTATAAAGAAAGTTGTAGCGCCGAGGTCCGCCTCGCACGCACTCATCCACGGACTTTAAATAAGACGAAGCGCCGAGGTTTGCCTCCGCACGCGCGAGTCTCTGGACTATAAAGAAAGTCGTAGCGTCGAGGTCCGCCTCCGCACGCACCAGTCCACGGACTTTAAATAAGATGTAGCATCGAGGTTTGCCTCCGCACACGCGAGTCTCCGGACTATAAAGAAAGTCATAGCGTCGAGGTCCGCCTCCGCACGCACCAGTCCACGGACTTTAAATAAGACGTAGCGACGAGGTTCGCCTCCGCACGCGTGAGTCCCCCAGACTATAAAAAAAAGAAAAAAGTCATAGCATCGAGGTTCGCCTCCGCACGCGCCAGTCCACGGACTCCAAATAAGACGCGGATGCCCTACCTGCGCACTCTACGGAGTATAAACAAGATGCGGAGGTCTTCTTCCCTTCGCATTCAGCGGCAGATAACACCAAGGATAAGGTACTACTTGGTTTCATCGTAAAAGCAAAGGCGTTACATGGCTACAAGCATAAGAACCGGTACATCATCCCCTGCCTACCCGACCAACCGCCGGCCTTGGCGCGTGCGACGAACCCGCGCCGCCATCGCCGTGGCGGAAGGACTCTTCGAGCCGTGGAGGAGGTCCTCTCCCATGCAGCGTCGCTGCACGGCGACCCTCGCGCATCTTCCCGGCGCCCCGCATCCGCTGATGGAAGTTCGCAGCTAAGCCCGATGGAGCGGATGGCGCCCGACATGACCCCGGTCGGCCGGAAGATCCATTGAGGATTCGCCACCATGGGTATGTCTACACCCATGAGTGTGAAGCAAGCGAGGGCGAGGCACGCACCAAGATAGCCGCAGTGCTCGCCGAACGCTCGGCGCCACGAAGAGTAACGCCGCCTCTCCTCGATCAGCTCGAAGCGTCTCGGCAGGCCTCCGCCGCGTGCGTAGCGCCCGCACCGACGCACGCATCTCTGAGGGCCTGGTTCGAGACTCCATAGCCCGCCACGCCGACATGGACGCATTTTCCAAGACGAGACTATTCCTCGCAGCAGACTCCGCCACCGGGCGTTCTCCCTTTAGGGCGGCGACCGCCGCAAGAAGGCGCGCGCCTCACCGCGGGCACACGGCTTCCGTGGCCTCGAAGTTGTGCGGCCGCCATCGTGCCCTCCAAAGACGCGGAAGTTCTTCATCCTTCACCGCGAGCATTGTTCGCTTCACGGTGGCTTCCGAGCCCTCCGCTCCCGAATGCGGGCCTCGCAAAAAGACCGGTGAGGGCAAGCATCCGCAAAACAACAAGTCGCAGCGCCCGTAAGTACCGACAAGCTGAAGCGCACATACTTACCCTCATCTCGAGGCTCGCAAAGACAAGCGCTAGGAGTTCCCCTCGCATGACGACAACATCTCTCGGTCAAGGCCGTTGTCGGCACGCTCTGCACCGCGGTGAGGACGCCGGTGTCTCTAGGCGAGGAAGGAAGTCCGAGCGAAGCGAGCCCCGCCCCAACGTGCGTGATTTACCGAGGCCGCGCCACGCCAACAAAGAACGGACACCGCAGGCACCGATGTTGGCGTAATGAGCGAGCAGATCGGAGAGAGTCTCGCGAAGTCACGAAGAAAGGACTCACGCCTACCTCCCGCGCCTCGTGACGGTAGGAAGTGGCGCCGCTTCGATCGCCAAGGGGAGGCGCGCCTGGTGGTCGGCGAGGAGGTCTTCGGCGCGCGACGCCGTAATCCCGCGGCAAGGCCCCGCAACGTATCAACCCGCTCGGGCGGCGGGATCTGCGTCCGAGGGTGTTTCGCTGCGCGCGCACGAGCGATTCTTTCGGGCAACACCAGCTACGGCTCGAGTCGCCCCACGGTTTCCTTCAGAGGGGCGCGCCGCCGGTCGCCGCGATTGATAGCGCACCATCAACCGTGGTTTTCGCCGAACGGTGTTCCCCGTGTTGGCGACTTCCACCAACGATGGCCGCGAGCACGGGTTCGTTGGCGCGGCGCGAGGGTGCCGGGGACTCGCGCGCACGCTCCTCCGGCGCAGTGGCGTGCCCACCGCCGGCCGCACGCCCCATCTCACCGTGCTAGTCGCCGAGGCCGGCGGGTCGCATACGGCGGACGGGAACGGGCCCGCGTCGCGAAGATAACACCCCACAGGCTCTCACCTCTGGCGCCGAGTCTCGGTGGAAGCTCCCGCACCGCGCTCGGACACGTAATGCCCACCTCGCATGTGCGGTTTACCCGCCTTGCTTAGCCGCTTGATCGCGACCTCGCGAGCCCGGTGCTCCTTGCGTGCACAGCCGTGGAGCGCCGCGACCACGCACTCCGCATCTTCTAGCCGAGCCATCGCGCAGAGATCATGTCAATCGGCAGAGACAAACAGATACAATAGCACGCGTCAAACGTCCGGGCGACTTTACAAGGAGCGGAGGCGGAAGCGGCGCGATACGGATGGGTGAACCGCCTCGCGGGGCCGTTCGCCCAACATACTTCCCCGGGAGGAGAGTGGCGCCGCCCATACATTGTGAACTCCTCGCTAGGTCGCGCAGACTCATTCGACGCGACACCGACAAGACTCGTAGCTTTGCGTGTCGCCAATCTCCGCCTTCAAGCTCGCGCATCGTTAAACGAGATCGCCCACCTCGGCATTGCATTCCGCTCTTGTCGGTCACGGTGTAGTAGAACCACCGCCGAGTCCAGCCGGACTCCCATTGCCTCGGCGAGGTGGCGCGGGAACAACGCGTGCACGACGCCCGGCACGAAGTCCACACCGCCGGTTGACTCGCCCGTCAACTTTTCTAGGTCGGCGGCGTGCGTCGTGCGAGTGGCGAACAAGCTCGCGCCGACGCCACCCTCTCGTCCGCATCGCCACGTGAAGACAGCTAGGCGGAGTATTGCGTGAGGCGTCAATTGGGCTAGCTCCAACTTGTAGGCCCGCAGGACTTCGCCCACGAACAACATGGAGGGCATTCGAAGGCCGACATCGAAGAACGCGACAAAAACAATCGCCTCGATGGCCCGGGGCTTCGGCTCCGTCTCGTCCCGATGGGGTAGGCGAGCCCCATCGTGTTCCACGATCTTCCTCTCATCCACGAGTCGCTGCAGTGTCCCTTCGGTCATGCGGCTCTTCCCCAGCACACGGGAACAGCAGCCTCCCGAGTGCTCCATGGCGTCCCACCACTTGTTGGTGCGCGAGCTCCCCCGCGGCACCAACTCGTACTTCCTGGAAGGATGGGACACCTCGTCCGGCTAGGCAGGAACCACCGCGGGATGGTAGGTGGCGCCGCCATGGCTAGCCATCACTCTCGCGACCGTGAGGAAGAAGCGAGGAAAGGAGCAATCGGCGTTGCGCTTAGCACGCGCGCGCAAAGCGCGATCAAAAGCAAAGTAAGAAAGGGTGCCTCGCCTCAACACTAGCACCTTATAAAGGTCGCCACCTCTCGTATGGCTCGAAGCACGCACAGATCAAATTCGCAGCGATTCGGCCGCCCAAGATTCGAAAAAGGAACCGGCTGGGCTCGGAGGGCCGTGCACGTAGGTGACCAAGCAGCACACAATGCTCGCACGCCTTCAACACGCGCCCAACATCCTCGGGAAGAGGCGAACGCCGCGCGCACGCAACCGCCACATCCCACGACGCACCGGGCCGTGAGTCGCCACGTGTCCCACCTCCGAATAGCAGTCGCGACGACGCGACACCGACCGCCGAGCCGGCGTCGGCGTGATTCCACCGCCATTAAAAGTGCACTACCGCATCGCAAGGTCACCACAGCTCGGCGCAACAATATCGGCGCCAAGCTCCAATCTTAGCGCGGGCGGAGCGCGCGCGCCTCGGCCGACTTAGCGCCAACCTCCGCCGCCACCCGCTCAAGGGTGGGGGCGGAGTCGCGCGTCTACCAGGCGCCACCTCCGCCGCCACCCGCTCGGGGTAGGGGACGAGCGCGCGTGCCTCGGCCGACTTAGGCGCCACCCCACCGCCACCCGCTCAAGGGTAGGGGACGGAGCGCGCCGACCAGGCGCCACCTCCGCCGCCACCCGCTCGATGGGTAGGGGACGGAGCGTCGCGTCATTTTCACCAGCGCCACCGCCGCCACCCATTCGGCGGGTAGGAGACGGAGCGCGCGCGCTCTACTTCGAGCCAGGCGTCGCCTCCATTGCCACCCGCTCAAGGATAGGGATGGAGCGCGCGTCATTTCACCGTGCACCGCCTCCACCGCCACCCGCTCGAAGGGTAGGAGATGGAGCGTGCGCGCCTCTTTGAGCCAGGCGCCACCTCCATTGCCACCCGCTCGAAAGATAGGGGACGAGCACGCACGCGTCCGCCGCGACAAGGCACCTTCCATCCTGCACCTCTGCCCCAACCACAAGCTTGGGAAATTCACAGCCGCAGGGACGGAGGGGCCAAAGGACTCGCGACATGGCTTCGCCTGTGAAGCCCTTCACCATGAGAGGCTCCTGTCGTGGGGTGGCCCCACCTAGGCCCAAAGGCTGTTAGGAGGTTATAAGAACCAGAGTAACATGTGTAATGACATAAGTGCCCCTAATGGGAGGTACTAAGTAGGGGCATAATCAGAAAAGCATACTCCATGTGAATATATGTATCAGGATGAGGGGGAGGCTGAGGCAGAACACTCCCACCTCTCCACTACCATCTCTCTCTCTGTTTGGCCTGTAGCCACAACAAACTTGTTTTGGGACAGTCATGGGATATAAGTGGCTGAATATTTGTGACAACTTAATTTATGCTTCTCCAAACCCTAAAAACTACTATACCCCTCTGGGCGGATGGTAAGAGTGGATGGCGTCGATGTCGCACGAGAGATTGTGGTTTGTGGTAAGAACCACCTGGACAAATTAAGAACTTAATCTTGTGATCGCCTCCTCGTGTAAAATAGTACAACCACAAGCTGGCAAACTGTAGGCCTGACTGAATAATTTACCAGACCCTTGAAGTCATCTCATAGGTAGGGGAAAGGAGGGATTGTGTAGGAGGAATAAAAAACCGGCCTAATCGAGACACCGTGTACAGGTGATGTTCGCTAGCTACGCTAGACATTATGGAGACAGACGTCCAGCTGCGCTAGACGTTGTGGTGGAACTTTCTGCACAACTTATGGGACCTTCTTCGTGAGGGATAAGCCCATAAGTTCTTATGTTTTAATTATGAAATATCTACCTCAACTAAAGAAGATTGCAAATAAGAATAGATTTTGGATGAAGAATACTCAAAATCTAGCTTCGATAATGAAGAATCCACTAGCCCCTCCATATCAACTCATTGCCTTATGTATAAAGATAATAAAAAGGTAAATAATGATAATGACAATGATGAACCTATTTATGATGAGTTGATGGATATGTTAGAGGATTTTAATGAGTAACCTTGGTAAGGAGAAGTTAAAATTCAAGTCTTTAAGAAAGACTTTCTTTTACTCAAGAACTCTTTTGACAAGTTAAAAGAAGTTCATGAGACTCTCCTTCTTAAGGATCACGCTAAGTCCAAGGCGGATATAGGTATTGCATACGATTTATTAGGTGATGTGCCATGTGTGGCTCGTAACCCTTGCATGTCATCTAAGGTTAGCACATCCACTTCTTATGATGATTTGCTTGACATGTCATGTTGCTTTCAATTAGATGCTTCTACTTTTTCTGTATCTTACGATACTAACTTTGTAGAGGAAAACAAAAGGCTCAAGACCCAAGTCACTAAATTGGAAAATGATTTGGAAAGAAGCTACAAAGGGAATGCCTCTCTTGACAAATTTTTGAGTAATCAAAGAAAGTCAAATGACAAGAGAGGTATTAGCTTCATATCTGAGAAGAAGAATAGCAAGACACGACACAATGCAATACACACAAAGAATGTTAAGTGCTGTGGTTGCAACAACAAGGGTCATATTGCCTCAAAATGCCCTAACAAGATGGATGATAAGACAACATCATCAAAAATGAGACAAGCCACTAATAAGCGAGTTATCAAGATAAGAAAGGGAATCAAAGACATAACTTGCTATAATTGCTATAAGAAGGGACACTATACCTCTATATGTCTAAAAAAGATGGTGGGCAAGCAAGTATCTGTAACACCCCAGCCAATCAATGACCTGGAATGCTACCAAACTAATAACATAATAAGGAAAAACTAATATTCATCTTACAAAATTTCGGCAGAACCTCCTTTGTTTATTGAGTAAATCAGAGGTTCCAACAAGCATAATCAAATGATATGAATAACAGTAAGCAATATATTCATTTATAAGCAAAACTGAATTATGTTCATCATCACACTCATAACAATACTATTTAGATAAAGAACGGAATCAATGTAAAAGAGTTCTAATCTTTTATTACATTTTGAACCTGATAGACATTAATCAAATACCACTTGAATTATTCAGTAAATAGTGTTTAATGTTCTTTCTTTCTTCCATGGTGAATAGACTGTGCAAGTGTAACAAAACTAATCCTTCTTTATCCCCATGCATGCCGATCTCATGTAGATACCTAAAACAAACAGCAACCACAACAACAACAACAAGAGTGAGTTCAACGACTCAGCAAATATAATAAGTAGTAACAAGAATAAAAGTAAACATTATTTCACAAGTTCATCCATTAATCATATAAATAAACCATGCTATGCAATATGATCAAAAATCTCTTTATCTCTTCTCTTTCGCATTTTACCGTGACGCGAGTGTGCATCCGTCAATGCACACCCATGCCTGTACTATCCGGTACAGGGGACCAATGCCCATACTCCACAAGTATGGGGACCTTTAGCCCGTCATGTCATCAACATGACGGGGACCTCGGCGCTTGGTCATCTCGTGACCAAGACTTCAATAAATCAGCATGATGCACAAACGTGAATATCTCAACAAATAAAACTTGCATTCACAACATCTATGCATCAGAAATTCTCCTGAACACTTTCAATTGCAATCGACCATAAACAATATCAACATATCATTAACATAATCAAGATCACATATACTCATAATATAGATCAAACATCTACAAACCAACAATCATCAACAATCTACACTATAAAGTTTAAACCATCATTATACTTGCCTTAACCGCGAGAAAACGGGTGATGAGCAGAAGGTGCGGCCCTAGGATCCGTCCTCCTCCTGAACAATAATTATAATGACTGCTAAGACAATAGTAGCGAGTCTTTAGATTAAACAAAAACACCCCAAAACTGACCCAACATGTTTAGCTTGACTCAAAACCCCAAATCCTTTCGGCCATCCTGTCCCCCTCTACAGTCAGTCAACTTCAAAAATTCGTATCTATTGGTACAGAAGTCCGAATAGGGCGTTCTCAGATTTCCTGGAGATATAATTAAATTATCTAACTAAACCTAGTTGGTGAGTCTCCCTGATTCGGCCATCTTCTACCCGCACCATCCAGTTTTCTAGAAACAGCAGGCTCCTATCGGGTCCTCTGGACAGCGCACTTAAATTGCCATAACTTTCACCCCGAGTGCCCGATTCGTGATTTCTTGACCTTTCTGGAAATATATGGAAATTATCTACAACTTTCATAATATGGAGATCCTCTGATTCTCCTGTTCTCTAATCGCCCAAACCAATCTACCGAAATCTGACAGAAATTCCCCCGATCTGCAGAACAGTCTTGCTAGAAAAATCATAACTTTTGTTACACAAGTCTGAATGACGCTTTCTAGCACTCCATGGAAAGATAATTACGTCCTCTACAACTCTTTAGGAGAAGTCCAGACCTGAATTCCCACGGATATACCCCGAAACAGCCGTCTAACATAATCTGCCCTAGCAGTCCAGAATACTGACATTGAAACAACTAGTAAAAAAATGCATCTAATTGGGGAACAATGGGGATTACCCTTGATGAACCACTGTAGATTATGATGAACGCCCTACGAACTCCTCCTCTTCTCCTTTTCCCTCTTTTTTCCCCTCTTCTTCCCTTCCTCCGGATCCAATCGTCTTGCTGCGAATGATTTCTTCTTCCGCTCGACCGGCAGCGAATAGAGGTATTGCTCACTAGCTATGGAGGAGAGGGGAGGGGAGGTGCTGCTGGGGGCATGCAAGGGCAGCAGGGGGCGGCGCAAGGAGGGAGAGGGGGAGGCGCAAGGGGGGAGAGGGGGAGGGGCGGCTAGGGTTGGAGGGGGTGGGCGCCTCCCCCCCCTCTTTGGCTGGTTTCCCTCCTGGGCCTTGGCCCAGGCCCAGGTTGTCCAAAAAATTCAGAAAACCCCCCTGAAAACACTATTTTATTCTTCCCTTTAAGATCCTTTTCTCCGATTAATCGATTATTTGTCAAATCTCTTCCGGGATATTACAGTATCATCATCAAATAGACAAATGTCAATAAGAAGACAAGATGACTACGAGTGGAGCAAAATGTCAAATGTGCTATAATTGCTGGGAAAATGGACATTTTAGTAAGGATTATCCCATAAGTATCACTCTTAAGCCCTCTATTTATAATGATTATTATTTGTTTAGGAAGGATCACAATGGCAATGTATTTGCTAAATATATTAGTTTACCTAAGTCAATTACTAGGACTATTTGGGTCCCTAAATCCATTGTGACTAACAACTAAGGATACAATGGAGTTTGGGCACCAAAATATGCTTAATTGTCTAATAGGTGCTTAAAGATGCATTAGAAGTGGATTTCGCCATAAGAAAATATGGAACCAAGCTTGAAGATCAACATCTCGTCTCTTGAGCTAATGCTATCTCGGTAACAAGTATTTAAATTGAAGTATCTAGCCCTTGCCATGTGTAGATTGCATTACATGAAAATCTTTTCAAAATTGTGTTAGTTCTCTTACTCAAAAACTCTTTATTCGCAATTTTGAGCAAAGTTGGGTGTGGCACATTAAGGGGGAGTGCTAAATCATAATCATGTATATCACATCTCTAAATATGCCCAAACTAATTAAGTGCTAATATTAATTTTCAAAAGTAAGCCAATTTAGCCAAAAAATTAAATTTTTTGTAACTATTATTATATCTTGAAAAACTAGTTGCAAAATGCATATAAAACTTTGCAAATATTTTTCTAAGGCTTTATCTTTGTAAAAATTAATTTCAAAGGAAAAACAAGTTTTAAGCCCAAAAGATAGTTACTAGTATCTTGTTTTGGTTTTAAATATGTATTTTGCATAAAAGTAATTATACAAGGATCTTGGAAATAGTTTCAAAATGAAAATCCTAGAGTTGGTCTTTCTTTGCAATTCTTATATTTAAAAGTTTCTCAAAAGACCAACATATCAAATGTTATGTTATTTTGAAACTCACCCAAAAATCATCCTTGACCTATATTGGTCATATACTTGCGTTATGTGAGTTTAACCTCTTGGACTAGATATTTTACTATGTCTTGGTTCAAAATAGTATTTCAAATTTATACATGTCATTCAAATTGAAGAGTTTCTTATTTGGTTCATTTGGCATTCATGGAGTGAAACTTTAAGTATATGCAACTTTAGATTTTTCCAATGGAGCCTATTTGGTCAAAAGTCAAATATCTTGTTTAAAAGGCCGAAATTATGAAACATTATATAAAAGTACTCAATATTTATTTTAAATGTTTTTCAATCCTTTTGGAGTAAAAATTTATATTTTATAAACAAAATAGGAAATTTGGCCTCGAAATGATCTTGTATTGAGTTTTTGAAAAAGTTATAAATACCAAATTGTAGGGTTGGTCATTTCAAATATTTCTCTAGTTCAAAATTTTCATAAAAGACTAACTATTTAAAAGTTTTACTCATTTAAAATTCGCTAAAAAACTAGTATTGACCCAAAATGACCTATTCTTGCATATAATGGATTTGGCTATTTGAGTCAAATTTATTTATGTATCTTGACTTGAAATAATATATCGAACTCATAAAGTACTAAGAATATGAAAAACTCCCTGAAATTTCAATTGAATTGGATTTTGAACTTTCAATGAAAAATAAACCTATCCTCTTGCATTCAAGGTGCAATTTATCATTTCATTTGAAAGAAATTCTCTTTCTCAATAATTCTTATTGAAAAATGCTTTAACTATTCCAAACTCAATGTATGGAAAAAATCCAAAACAATTTATCTCTTTTGAAATTTTTTTGCTCATCGCCTCACTTTAGGCAAAAGTTACAAAGAAAAGTTATTTTGGCACAACTTTTAATGGGAGAATCCTTTCTTAAAAATTCTTGTTGAAAAAGGTTCTCAGAAGTATAAAGCTTATTTATGCCAGAATTGAATGCTTTTCAACTTTATTTGAGAAAGTTATGTCTTTTTCCCACTTTGCTCAAATGTTGAAAACTCACGTTTTGCATACTTTTGAGCAGATTTGTGATTTTTATATCTTCAAATTGGCTCAATTTTTTAGGAAGTCACAATAATGAATTTTAATATTCAATAATTGGTATTCTAAGCAAGATTCTATCAAAATTTTTAAGAAAATTGAAAATGCATACTATTGAAAATGCTTAATAGTGTCATTTGTCGAAAAATGCCCATCTTGACCTAATCTTGCCATGGAATGTTAATCTCTCTTGTGATTTTAGAATATAAACTTGGCATGTTATCAAAGATCTCTGTTGATGTATTCCTCTTTGTGTTGACTAAGAAATTTTAAAATTTGTCTTAAACGAGCCCTCTTGCAAAACAAAAGCTAATTTAATAAAACCTAATCGCAAAAGGGTTTCCTGAGGGTAAATAGGTTGGAAATGCTCCAAAATATTTGTTAAAATATGCTTGCTTGAATATTTGGAGCATGTACATCCACTTTCCCTCAGCTCGGCATTTTTGCCCTGGCCTCGGTCTGGCTGGCTACCTCCACTGGTCTGACCGGTTGGTTGTACCACTAGTCAGATCGGTCGGTGATACTAGTTGGTGGTACCGGTTAGACCGGAAGAACATCACCCAGATTTCTTTTTCCCTTCTCTACCCGAGCTCCTCTCTTCTCCTCGATCAGACCGACAAGCTCTCGGGTGGCTCCTCCCCTCAAGTCCACTCCAGCCCTCCTGTCCTCTCCAACCACAAGGCTTTGATTCTGGCCATCTCCTCCCCTCTCCAAGGAGCTAAAAAGATTCTCCTCCCTCTCCTCTATCTTTTCACCAATGGGTTTATACTCTCATGGTCTCATTTCCTCTTTGTGGCATGAAACCCTAGGTGTGGATCCCCTCAAATCCGGGCAAGATCTTCAAGATCTCTTCACCCAAGCATAATCCCTTCTCATTCTAGTTGGTAATCTATCTTTTCCCTACTTGTATTGCTCTCATTTCATGATTTCCAAGATTCTAGGGTTGTGATTTGCGCCATGAAAATCTTATATACCCTTGGAAAATCCATATTGAGCAAGTAGATTGGAACTGCCTAAAGGTTTACCCTTTGTTCCCTACCATCGATATATGAAATTTTTGCCCTAAAAATTTTGTGACCTTGCTAGTCTGATGATAATTCCTCTCCTTTGCTACCATGTAAATCCTTTTTTATTTCTTTGTCAGCAAAATACTGAGGACCAAGCAAGCATATCATAAAAATGTTACCCCTTCCTCCTTCAGAGCACAAGAAAGTTCATCCTCTCATCCTTAAAGAGATGATCAAGAAACTAAGATTCTTGAGCAAAATTTGAGACACCGTAAAGGCAAGGAGATAGCAGAAGAGCCTGAAATAGATGAGGAGGTTAAAATGGATATTGAAGAAGAAAATGAAGAAGCAGAAGATGTTGATTATGAGGAAGAACAAGGTGCTACATGCATTGATGTTTCCAAACTGACACTACAACCAAAATGAACATATTAAGACGTTTTGTTTAAGACACTTTGAATCATGCCTCTCTTTTTAGAACCACAATTGAAATAGAGACGCAGTTTGAGACGCTCTAAAGGGTTGCACGCTATTAAATTCTATTAAAACGGCTGCTGAGATGTTTTGGAGTACGTCTCATGTATAGAGACGAAATTTTAGATGTCTTATTTATCATTTGAGACGTATTATCTATTATCTCCATATAAGAATATTAAAAAAAACAAAATGGTGTAAGTAACGGTAGCAAATTCGGTAAACTGGGTTGGTATCCAGTCGGATTCTGTTTCGGATACGGATATGTGTAGATGAATTCGGTAGCGGATTCGATATAGCTGATATCCGACCGAATAAGTTCGGTATTCAGTTACTCGGATAGTATCCGATTAAAATCCGAATACGTATCCGAACTCTCCAAAGTCACACCGCACGGCCCACCTCTTCACGCCCACCTCCTCACGTGAAACAGCCACATCGCACGGCCTACCTCCTCAGACCATACTCTGTAGGGTTCCCATGTCGCCGCCGTCTCGGCGACCACCCTACCACGCCCGCCGCCGCGGCACCCTCCCACCACGAGATCTCGGCGGTGGAGATGGTCTAGCCTCGACGGCGCGCCGGCCACCACCCGTGCCGCGCCGCGCTGTTCTCGCCGGCGGCGCGCCTCGCTGCTTCCTCCTCCTCGTCGTCGCGTTGCTCTCGTCTCCCGCCACCACTCTCGGACCACCGTGCCCTCGCCTCCTCCCGCCGTCGCTCTCCCATGCCCCGGTATTGCGCTAATTCCTAGCCGCTCGCTTTTCCTCCACATCTCCCGATCTAAACCGTCTCGCTCTATGCGTCACAGCGCACGCGCTTGCGGCCTGAACAGCTCCAGCCCAGCGGAGGCATGGCAGATTCCGAGCGCCGCGAGATTTCCCGCGTTCCGGTAAGCATGCGCTTCTCTGGTTAGATTAAGCGCGCTAGTTCGTCATTTTATTAACCGAGTCAATTGGTTAGGTGGTTGTTTTGTTCAGTTTGTTGCAAAGTGAGTTAGATGCACCGCATTGCTTCCTCTTCCACCGACTAATTGATTAGTTTGGTGATCGTTGCTCTAATCGGTAGATACCTGAATTAGCTCCATTTCATGTGCCATTTTTAGCAAATGAGATGGTGGCAAGCTTTGGATTGAACTCCATTTTATTTTATTTCTGGAGGAGTTAGATTTGGTTTGTGGAGGTGTGAGTTAAAATGGACTTTATTTATCGTGTCACATCAAATTATTTTGAAGTGCGACATTTTCCTTTAAGTAAACAATTTGGTTGTTAGTATGGTAAATTAAAACTTCGTGTTCAGGATTGATTAATACATTACATTTTCTCAAAATGTAGAGAAGTGGTTGGACCGAGGCGGATGACCTCTGGGTTCCAAGCTTGCTAGCAAATTCTACTGATGCAACAACTCAAGCGACAAGTTCCTTGGTGCGCAGTGTTTTGCCATTGATGTTGGTTAAAGTTTGGCATAGCCATATAGGGTTCTACTAGTATTTTAGAATGCCTGTGAATAATGTGTGTTCATGGTTTTGCTAAGGCATTCTATATTCTTGAAGTTATTTGTACATTTTATTTCTTGTGCTGGATTAGTTATCTTTGTACCTGTAGTGAATGTTTCAAATTGTGCAGATTCAAGTGTTATTACACAACCAGACTGTTATTTGATGATTGTTACAAGTGGAGGCCTCAATCAATAGAGAACAGGGGTAAGATGTATGCCACGCTGTTGCTGTTCAAATAGACAAATATTATGATGCTTGTAGATGGATAGGACAAAGAATGCAAGCAACCAGTTTGCACACGTATGCGGACAACTTTATGGTCTTGATATGCTCTAATTGCACTAGCCTTGGAGTTAATTGAATTTGTAATGAGCATTGTCATTTACTATAATCTTCTCCAAAATGCCGAGGATCCTTGAGTTTCCTTCATGCTAGATATCTTGATTTGAGGTTAGTGGAACAATATTGTCAAGTGGCTAAACTAATACTAGATTCATTATTAGAATTGACCCAAAATATTCTGATGTAGAAATACAAATGCACAAGGAAGCTAACTTATTGATACACTGCTAGATTAGATCAGTGGAACAATATTGTCAAGTGGCTAAACTAATACTGGATTCATTATTAGAATTGATCCAAAATATTCTGATGTAGAAATACAAATGCACAAGGAAGCTAACTTATTAATTTGTGTTTCTATTGTTCTCACTGCTTTCTTTTATTCTTCATTTTGCTGAACATTTGTGTTCCTATTGTTCCTATAATTAGCTTACAAAGTTTCTTGATGAGTATTGGTTTCACATTTTATATAAAACCGAGAGGTCGTTGTAACTTTGTAAGCTTTTGGAGCTGTAATCATCCGTACTATCCGCCTATATTATCTGTTTTCGAGCTGAATCTGTTACATATCCGTCCCGACGGTGCAGTATTCAAACTCCGAATATTCTGAATTCGTATTCAGATCCGGTCTTACCGTATTCGACTCGAATCCGAAGAAAAATGTGGGTTAGGATACGCTTTAAGCAATAAACATTCTACTCGCTAGGTATGCCACTTCTAGTTTAATTAACCGAACTTGTACCGTAAGATTTTTCATGATTGCTCATATCGATATTTTGTTGTTAATATTGCTATGTTTGCAGGATATGGAGGACTATGAAAAGAAATATAGAGTGGAAGACTGATGCACAATTTTACATTCAAGAAATAGACATGATGATTTATTATAGCAGTTTAAAAAAAGATGTGTGTCAAATTGGAGGATGTTTTACCGACATGTGTTTATCGCATATTAGATTTTTATTTAGTTGTGAACTCTGTTGATTTAAATGGATGCTATAATTATTTGTAAACCTCTCTTATGTAAACTTCTTTGGGGTTTGGAGGGTGCAATGGTGACGAATTTGTCAATTGCCAATGGTTTGCCCGGGGTGTGGCTTGGTTCCAGTTGTAGTTGGTTTGTTTTTCTTATAACAATATATCATTTGTCTGCGCCCATTCCTTATATTTTATAAAATATGTACTCAATATTATGGTGTTGCCTATAAAATTATTATATATACATGTATATAATAAATATATGGAATACTATATTCTCATACGGATACGTATTTGTGTGTATAAAAGAAAATATATACCAATCAAAATAAAAATACATACTACATAGGACATCTTGAGACGGCACATAACGTCTCAAGGCACGTGCTTATGTTAATTGAGACGTGGTGCGTGCTTTTATAAAAGCGTCTCTAACTTTATAGGATACAGATGCGATGTCTCTAATGAACGTCTCAAATAATATAGGCACGCCTTAGAGAGCGTCTCTATATTTTTGAGACGGTTCATGTAGAGGCGTTTCTATGACGCTTTATAAAAGCGCCTCAGTTGTCTGTGGGAGACGAAACAAAACGTCTCTATCCTACAAATATGATGTCTCCCCACAGATATTTTGTTGTAGTGTGAGTCATGAAGATTATGCCACCTTGAGACATGCAGATCAATGATCAATTTCAACATCCTCGTAGTGCAACTCAGCGACTCTTCCACACTTTATTTCAACAATATGTATATCATCTAGTGTATGCATCAAAGCAGTTTGCAAACCACAGATTTGTCGTATGGGTTTTTCTAAACAAAAATCCTCTCTTCAATGGTCTCTACTCTCTTCTCTAGTGAGTCTATCGAGAGAATTTGTGACATTAAAATGTGACTTTCATGCAAAGGCTCTCAAGCAATTCTATACTACCGTATATGTGTCCACTGAGTTTGATTTTCTCTTTTAGATAACTAGGAGCATGAGTGTTCAAGCTACCAAGGAAGAATTTGAAGCTTCCTTGGGCATTCAAGCTTCATATGGTATTAAGGTACATTTCAAATATCCTATTCCTCTTACCCATATAGATGAATTCTATGATCCAAATAAGAGATTTGTGCATGGAAGAGTGTCCAGACTTCTTCCAAGCATTATAAACCAGATCATGAGAGCCACTTTCTTTCCAAGAAGCGGAAACAATGATGAGATCCAAGAAGAGTTTGGAATGTGATAAAGTATATTGTGGATGGTACTCATTTTGATATTATGGATTTGATGCTTAGAGAAATTGTAATATCAAAAGGAGACAAAGGAAGGAGTATCTATTATGCCCCATACATAATGAAACTCATAATAGATAAAACAGGTTTCAACGTTGAATGCAAAATGGAGCATAAAGAATATCATTCTATAGAGGTTTATCCGCCTCCAATACCTCCACAACAGTACATGGGACAAGCTCATGAACATGTAGGGCAGCAACAAGAGCTTCCACAACAACATGCAATATGACAATTTTTTGATGATACATTCATAAATGAAGTCCAACAAAGCATTGGCCATCTCTCCTCTATGCTTGATAGAGTTAATTCTCGCATGAAAAACACGGAGTGCAATCAACATGAGGCCATTGTCGCTCAAGCTAGGTGGAACTCAAGGTTGAAGTCATTGAGCGACAAGTGACAGATTGCCAGAACAGGCTAAGTCGCATTGAGGGAGATGATCCTTCTCCAATGTATCATCACTTGTCGTCGTGGTGCACATGGTGGCTCCTCCTCCCGTGCTCCTCCTCCTTATGAGTACTCTTCCGAGTGGTTTGGCCCGCCTTGTCCCTCTCAATAATCATTCTTTTGGCTAAAGTTTCCTTTTTGGTTCTTGATTCCATAGAGGGAGAAAGAGAAGAAGAATAGAAGGAGAAGAAGAAAAGAGAAAGAGAAGGAAAATAGAGTAAGGAAGGAAAGTAGAAGATTAGAAGTAGAAAATTATAAATATTATGGTATTATTATAGGTCAATATACCTTTTAATGAGCCTTTGTGAGGATAAGTTTATGCGTTCTTATAACATCATCTTGCAAGCTTATTTGAACCTTTGTGGGGTTAAAATTTATCAGACAACTATTTGAACTTTATGACTCTATTTGGACTTTTGTTGCTTATCTTATAATCTTTGTCCAACTTATATCGTTTTGGATCCCACTCATATAGGTGTATGCATATTTACATTATTGTGAGTATTATTGATCATGTTGATATTGTGTCATGCCTCCTTAGATCTAAAATATAGAGAAAACTTCGCCAAAATTCACCAAATGCACATATATATGCATGAATTTTTTTCAAATCCTTATGCACATATTTAGAGAGAGCTTTCTCTATATATTGCGACTTTGCCTAACATTAAAATCAAATTCATCTTGTGCACAAATAAAATGAATTTATGCTTCCAAAGCCTATCCTAGAGCATACAATTGTTGCGTACAAGGTGTATACTCAAAAAATTAATTTCTACTTCATTGCTTATGAGTATTGTCATCAATTACCAAAATGGAGCAGATTGAAGGATCTAGACTTGCCATTATGAGTTAATAACATGTTTTGATAATTAATGACAATCGAATTATCGAACTAATATTTTCACTGAGATGGATGGATAGGATGTGTCCCACGATGATGGATGACTTGAGAAGGCTTCATGCGGGTGATCGTCCTCAAGTCCAAGAAAAGGCATTATGTGATGATGAATAAAGTCAAGGACACAAATTTCAAGTTAATATGTGTGTCATTAAGCTTCAAGAGCATTTGCAAGGCAAAGGTATGACTAGATAGGGTTAAAGATATGTTCCTAATCTTTTACCGGTTTTGGTGTTTGTTGGAAGATTGGGTTGCTAGTATAAGATGTCGTAATATTAAGAGGAGTCGTGATTAGTAGTTTCAATATATCATATGTTGAAAGCTCATTTACTTTCTCTAACTCTCTCCGTGGTATGATGCTAATATTTCCGAATGTGTTTTGAAAATAGTTGTAACTCATGCGTAAGTTCCTTGTGACATGTGACTTCAAATTTGCAAATGAGTTTTGCAAATTATTAGAGTCCATATTTTCACTCCTTATGGTATGATGCTAGAGTTCTTCAATAGTTTTAAAATAGTTGAGCTCATACAAAGACTTAGTATGTGCGACTTGAGTTTGACCAAAAGCATGTGAAAATTGGTTCAAATCCATGTTACCATTTGTATGGTATGACTCTAAAAGGCTTGCGGATATGTTTCATGACCTATTGCGAGTCTCATACCAACCTTAAGTGCCTAATATTCAAGTTGCAATCTTGGTATGACATTTCCTCAAAGAAATAGGCATGCTTTATACCAACCTTAAGTGCCTAATATCCTTGTGACCTATTGGAGGGTAAGGTTGGTTCCATTCTTTCATCCCTTGAGCTAATATCATGTTCTCTCCCTCATTTGTGCATATGTTGCACTTAGAGTGTTTTGGAGAGACATAACCTTATGCATGTGTTGCACTTAGTGGTGGACTTTGTGTCCTTTGAGCTGTGATACTTGATTCATTCAAGAGAGAGTCTCTGACTTGTTACTCTTGGAGGTTGCCGACTCATAAACAGTTTTAGAGACGTGGTGGTCCAGTGATCTTATTAAGAAGTTTGTGAGAAGGTCCGGCGTGTTGTGAGTGGTGTGGTGCTCGCCATCTCCGGAGTGGAGGAAGAGTAACCTTAGTGGATTGAAATAGTTAGGCTTAATTCGTGGAGCCAGTCCAATTCGTTTGGCCTTACCTTAATGTGGATTAGGATAAATTGGCAAGTTTTCGAATACCACGGTAAAATATTGTGCATCAAATTGTGGTTTGCCTTAGTTCAATCTCTTCTTGGAATCTACTTTCAGAGAAATTGAACTGTTTGCTTAGCAACCTAGCATTGCTTACCATAACCTAGAATTATATTGTTGGTAAAGTTAGTCGAACTTAGATAATTTAGGTCTTGCTTGTGCAAAACCAAATATTTTATACCTTCGTATTATAAATTTGGTAGTACCCTAAAGGAATTTTTAAAACTGCCTATTCACTCCCCTCTAGTCGGTATCCTCAATCTTACACTAGGCCTATTGTTGTTGAACTCATCAACTACTTGCTTCCAGTAGTACTCTGAATTTTCGCATTGCCATCAATGAGATTAATAGAATGCTTCAACTGGTGGCAAATCTAGAAGTAACAGAATCAATTGTTGCACTAAGGGATTGATTGTAAGGCTTCTCTTCTCCTTTTAATCGGCTTGAACAATGCTAGAATTGCTCTAATATTGTTCCCTCCCTTGTCTTCCACATACAATTTGCCACCTTACTGCTACAACTAGGGGTGGGCAATAATAACAGATAATCCGTTTTATCTGATATTCGTATCCAAGAAAATATGAATATGGTAAATAAAATTCACATTCGAAAATATTTGTATTCGTATTCAAGAATATTTTATCCGTATTCAAAAATATTCATATGCGAGAATATTTGTATCCATATTTGAGAATATTTGTATTCACATTCGTATTCGATAATATTCATATTCGTATTCGAGACTATTCGATTCGTGTTTGATACATTTTCGGAACTCGGAGAAAACTTGGACGAATTTTATGATTCAAAATTTGAATTTGGGCAATTTGAAACCGGTAACCGGTGAAAATCTGGCAAAACCGCTAGGAATTTGTTCTACCGAGATTTGTTACAGAAGTTGTAGGAAGATATTCGTATTCGACCGAATTAAGTACGTATTCAATTCAAATTCGTATATGTTATGACATTCAATTCGTATTCAAAAATATTAAAATTCATATTCATTTTAAAAGTATGAAATTACATTCGTATTTAAGACTATTTAATTGCATTCGATGATCCCTAGCCACAACCCCCACATGCAATGCCTCATCCCCCGTTTCAATTTCTTGTCCAGCACCTACCATCCCAATATCTAACTCGGGGCTTGTTCTTTTCCTCCGAAGCTGGTGGCTTTTGGTTTTTGGTATAGTACCTAACTTTCAAACAAAGTATTTTATCAAGATTGGGTCTACAAGTTAAACGATCTATACGTTAAAAGCCCAACATCTGTACCAGCCAAAATCATAAGTGAGTATCTGTCTCTCCGTAATCTATATCATAAACAACTAAAATTCAAAAATTTCAGTCAAAAACTATAAGCCGTAGCCAAACAGGCCCTCGGTCTTCTTACCATCATTGTTCCCGACAAGTCACCTAACTGGCGTGAAAACCGAATCTTGCGGCCTATCAGCATGTAAAATTTGACCAACTTTTTTCAGAAAAGAAAAAGAAATCGAGAGGAAGATAGCAACTCCGTATTTTTCGGTCGCCTGGGAAACTTTCTGCACCGAGGTGCCATGTTGAAGCCTCACCACCTCACGGCGCATACGTGGCAAAATCTACGGCCCTGACTACCCTATCCCGTGGGCGCCGATAAGGCGCAGGCAGCCATACAAAGAAGCCGTGGACGCGAACTCGCGCGCGCACGGGTCCCGCGCCCCGCTCGCCTGTGGTTGCTTGCCGCGTTGCGTCCACAAACATCCAAAAAGAGCCCGGGCGCACACGCTGTCACCAACGCCACCGCGCGACGCGTCGCAGCGGAGAAAGAAATGGCGGCGCCGTCGTCCCTCGCGTCCTCCCACCTCTCCCGCCGCGCCACCGCCGCCGCCTCCGCCCCGTCGCCAGCGCCGTCTCAGCAGCTCCGGACCGGGTGCTCCCGCTGCCCCGTGGCCGCGTCCAGCAAGGTGCGCTCCTGCCGCTGCCGCTGGTCCGGTCGGGCGGCGCCGAGGCGGCGCGCGCCAGGTGTTTGCTTCGTGGTCTCACCCAGCCAGCCAGGTTCTTGCGACTTCTGTTGCTGTTATTTATGCGTCCTTTCGACAGCATGGCAGGCTGGCAGTGGGACTGAGCTGGTGTTTTTGTGCAGATCTTGCTGCGATTGATGTGCCGGCAGCGGCGATTGCTAATGCGATGACGACGAGCGTGCCCGAGCGCACTTCGGTTTCTTCACTGTTGGAGGTTGTCTCGGACGACCTGCTGAAGCTCAACAACAATCTGAAATCGGTGAGCTTCAGCTTCTTCTAAAGGCCACATCCTTTTGTTCGGTTCACTTAAAATTATAGCTCTGGAAAGGGACTCATTATACATTCCTGTAAGATGTGCATGTATGGTGGCAGTTTCTCTTTGCGTGAGTACGTTTGATAGAAAGCTCGTAGTTGCAATGAGTACGGCCAATTATGATCACTCACATATATCGTGGTTGCAGCTGCATTTAACTGTAGCATTTCTCAGGCCGTGGTGTAGAAATTGCTTCCTAAGTAGTTATGTCAGCTGAAATTGACTCGGTCTTAACTTATTCCTCAAAGCATGCATTGCTTCTTCTCTAATATAGAACAGAAATATAAACAGAGCACCTGCAAAATAAAAGGTGTTGGGGTGGTGGAGGAACCCAGATTTGAGAAGTTCTGCAGGTGTTCTGGGTGTATGGCTCTGGCTCTAAGCGTGTCCTGTTTGCTCGTTCTTTTTTTTTTTTTACTTCTATTTAGGAATAAGGAAGAAGCTACATGACTATAATTAGAAGGATCGCATTGTGAAGAAGCTACAACCAGAAGAATTAATAAATTAAGAAGAAGCTGTAGATGGAGACAACCCACTTTGATTGCTGAACTTGCAGACCCAGAACTTCAATTGTGAAATAATTGGCAGCATGTGCCAAAGCTGTTAAGGGACAGTTGGGGTAGATGGATTGAAAAATCATGCAAAAGCTATATGCTATCATCTGAGTATAGATACTTGACTTGTGGAATCTTTTTTCCGAGTTCATGGAGATGATCTTCATGACAAATATACATGAAGCTCCTAAAGGAAAGAGGTGACCACTTACCATCATTTGTTTTGCACCAGTGTGCACTGGTTTTTGAAAAGTAGACTGCCGAGTGCTTGGGAATATTTTACAGAGATGATTAGAGCAAGTGAGACTTGCCTACTGGCCCCTTCCTTTTGAGTTTTGAAACCATTCTATATTCTTCATTTACTGGTCCCATATTTTGATGAATTGGAGGCTTGGAGCTTGCCAGCACCACAGTGGGCAGATTGCTTTCGCTGGCTCTAGTCTGGTATTTTTGCAGCATCCAAAACTTCTTCCACGGCCTTGTGTGTCCTTTTCTGCAAACTTTAGCACATTTTCTGAACTCTTGACATGTTTTCCTACTCTTGACTGAAATACATTTTTCTGGATTCTCCACGACACAGAAATCTCCATTAACACTGCATTATAATATCTTCTTTTAAACCCTTCATCCACAGAGCATCACTGTTTGTATAAGCAACGGAGCAAACTTTAGGGCATTACATATCAAATACTAATATCTGCATTATACGAACAGCAGAATAGGGAAAGTTTTACTTTAGTAGTTCTTGTTAAATTGAATCCCAACCTGCCACAATATCTAGCTGACATAACTTCGATAGCTTATTGGTGCAGAAAATCCAGTTTTAGTTTCTGCAGCGGAACAAATATTTGGTGCTGGTGGAAAGAGATTAAGACCAGCAGTAGTTTTTCTGGTGTCCAGAGCAACTGCTGAATTAGCTGGTTTGTTGTAAGTTGAACTCCTTTTGTTAGTTTAACCATACCACTTCTAGGAGATTGTTTTGAAATTAATTACCCAAATTAATTACTCAGACCTATTGTTTTTGGAATCCAGGGAGCTAACTACAGAGCATCAGCGCTTAGCAGAGATCATAGAGATGATTCACACTGCGAGTTTAATACATGACGATGTCATCGATGATAGTGGAATGCGAAGAGGTACATATGATGTTATGTTTGAACAAGTCCGCAATACTGATGATAGAAACTGTTGTTTCTTTCTTTTTTTTTCTTTTTGGTTTATAGATGCATATACTACAAACTTATGTTCTTAGAAACACTTTGTGCTTATTTTGGCATGGCAGAACATGATCTGGGTATCTTTGACTATTTTGTGGAGGCATGGATTACTTTGGAAATCAGGATATTTTTTGGAGTTCTTTTTCTACCTTCTTCTTTCTCACATTCTTTTTAGGGCATATATCATGATTGTAAATAAATAGAGATCATATAAAAATGTAAACAATTATATTTCAAATTCCGTCTAGCTTGAAAATATGCCTGTGTCCGCCTATTCCAGTAACTGTTGCTTTTCTTTTACTTTTGACATGGCAAGCATCATTTTATCTTCATCTTATTCATCATGATGAAAGGGGATAGCTCAAAAGGGGGATCAAGAAATTCACCAGTTTAATCTAAACTCTAAAGTAGATTGCATTGTTTTCAGGGAAGGAAACTATTCATCAGCTATATGGAACACGGGTGGCCGTACTTGCTGGTGATTTTATGTTTGCACAATCTTCTTGGTTTCTTGCAAACCTAGAAAACATTGAAGTTATAAAGCTCATCAGCAATGTAAGCAAAGATTTGAGCAAGCTTTCATCTCTTATTTAAAACTATACATGATTTGCTTTACAGAAAATGATGCTCTAACAGGTAATCAAGGATTTTGCCAGTGGCGAGATAAAACAAGCATCTACTCTTTTTGACTGTGACATCACACTTGATGATTACCTGCTTAAAAGCTACTACAAAACTGCCTCTCTGGTTGCAGCAAGCACAAAGTCAGCTGCCATATTTAGTGGTGTTAGCACCACCATATGTGAACAAATGTACGAATATGGCAGGAATCTTGGACTCTCCTTCCAGGTAGTAGATGACATTCTTGACTTCACCCAATCAGCTGAACAACTTGGCAAACCAGCAGGAAGTGACTTGGCAAAGGGAAATCTGACAGCTCCAGTCATTTTTGCTTTGCAAAATGAACCACAGCTAAGGGAGATCATTGATTCTGAGTTCAGTGAATCGGATTCCTTAGCTGCTGCGATAGAGTTAGTTCATAGAAGTGGTGGAATAAGGAGGGCTCATGAGCTTGCAAGAGAAAAGGGTGACTTAGCTATCCAAAATCTGCAGTGCCTTCCGAGGAGCGAGTTCAGAAGTACACTTGAGAACATGGTGAAATATAATCTTGAAAGGATTGTCTAGACGGATTTACTTGATTTCTCTTATCAGAGAAATGCCTCCTTTGTGGGTCCAGAGTAGCTCCCATAGAAACACATATTTTTATGCCCTGTTTGGAAAAGAGGATTGTCAAAGGAAATTCGGAGGAATTACACTGTTTTATATAAAATTTCTGTGGAATTCCTGTGAAACAGGCCACTAGTACCATGTTCATCTGTGACATGATTGATGCAGGATCATCACAAAGCAACGAGTTTGTCAGGTGCTTGCCACCTTGTGGCTACATGTATCTTAGCATTTTATTTTGCAGCTCTTGTAAATAAAAGAAGCATACTGTATCTTAGCATTCTTTTATTTTGCGACTGGCACATGCTTATAGACAAGCTATGTGTTATACTTGTATGAGCGCCTGACAGGCCGGCAATATTATGGCAGTTGCACATTCTGAACTAATGATATGCGAATGTTTCTGCACAAAACATATATCATCTTCCAATTCAATTACTCCTGTCATACTATGGTCATATGGTTTTGGCACTATTTTCTGCGAATGTTTCTGAACTATTTTCTGCACACTGAAGTAAAGGTTTTGGCATATAAATTCAGCATAACATAAATGAATCTCAACGCATTGTTTCATTTGTGTAGGCCTTTATTTCTTTTGAAAATAGCAGGAGAGCTCCAATATTTCGGTTGAAGGGTATAGAAGCCAAAATACAAATATTACAACAAAACACAGAATAATTTTTAGAAACGGTGGATACTATAGCAAACTACGTTTAGAATTCTGTCAGTATGCAGGATAGTAGTTCAATATTCAGGAACATATCCAGTGAAAGCCATCATTTGGGTGAAAACTTGAAAAAACATTTTTGGTTTGAGCATCAAATCAACAAATGAGTCATTGATACAAACTGTTTTAGAAATGTCTTTGCTAGTCCACACTTGCACACTGTAAATAATAGACGTGATAACAAAATTACCATTGCAATAAAACTGGATGCACTTTATCGCTGTGCAAAAACACCTTACAACTATACACTAGACAAAATTAACATCAATTATAAGTTCAACTGAAAACATACTTCAAATTCGTGTAGTTCAATTTTCAAACGAGTTGGAAAATAACATCAATATGTCACCGACATACAGTCCTAAGCCTCACCTATCATTGTAGGATATTACACTAAGATAGGCAATCAGAGGGGGTGAATGATTGCAACATACAGCGGAAACTTTTTTTAAAATTATTTTCTGCCTTTTTAATTGTTTTAATCTGTAAAAACCAGAAATAACAAAAACAAAAAATAGTTTTTTCCTGATTTTACTGTAGCACGGTATTGTAGCAAAGCACTGTAGCAACACTGTAGCGACTAGATATTGATCTTTGAACGTACACGTTTTTGCTCAAACTTCCAATCAATTTTTAATTAAAACTAATTCATGTATGTAAGCAAAAAATACCTAGACATAGATCAATGCATGTAGAAGATCAATGCATGTAGAATCTATATGAATCAAAAAACCAAGAAAATGGATAATAGATAAGAAAAAAAAACTCACAAACTTTATTCAAAAACTACGAGCACTATTCATCCATGTCTTCTATCTAGCCGCCACGCTCTGCTTTTTCTCCTCTGTTTTTTTCCTCCTCGCGTCGTGCCGTTTCTTTTTTTCGATCCTAAGCCAACCGGCGCCTATATATATATATATATATATATATATATATATATATATATATATATATATATATATATATATATATATATATATATATATATATATATATATATATATATATGCAGCCCTTTAAAACACCTCTTCAAACTCTACTTAAAATCCTAATCCAACTCCAACTAGGCCTTAAAATCCTAATCCAACTCTAACTAGGCCTTAAAAACCTAATCCAACTCTAACTAGGTCTGGACCTTTTTACCTCAACTAGACTTTTGGCCCACTAATTTTCAAGGGATCCGAAACCCTTCCTAACACGGATTTTTCACACTCATGACTTTTCTAACGCGTCACGTGTTGAAGCCTCTAGGACCACCCTCCCATAGCTTCTCTACGTATCATCCACTTTTGATCTCCATGCGCCCTAAGCATGAGCCCGATCATCTCGTGACCTCCTTGACCGTCTGAACCTCGGATCTCCCCATCCTAGTTCCGGTCCACCTCGTCACCGACTATGATCGCCTCCATGCACATGCAAAGACCAAAGAACATTTTTCCGGCACAAGTTCATCACAACTTGACCAACATCAGTCCGCACACACGCGACACAACTCGCATAACAACGCTTAAACAAAATTACCAATTATTCATCATAATAAATTAACAATTGTCAATTATTCATCACCAAAACATCCTAGACCTAACCACATAGTCTAACAGTTATCCTCACATTTGATATTATTTTTCAATTTATATAGCAGTTTTCCTGAGCAAATTTCCCCAATCTTTAGTTCTGAAAGTAAGCAAATTGTATACCATGTTATCTTTCCTGCTTCAATCATTCTTACCTGCAGGGAAATAAAACAACGTCTGTAATGCAAGAAAAAACACACGGAAATGTAAAGTAAACCAAAGAAAGTAGGCTCATGCAGTTTCTTCAGATCCACGAGGAAGATCAAGAAGCTCCGCATGCCCTCTTTTTCATCCCCATCATTGGTTCCATTCTACTTATCCACTTTGTTGTCACTATTACGTATAGCATCACTTTCATGCACAACTTCAGTTTTGTCAGAAATTAGGAATTCAGGATCCTCTTGAACTCTGTGGATCAAACTATGGAACCTGAATTTCTTCGTACTCAATTTCTTCTGTCTCCTAATGTTTTTCAAACTCCAGTTGCTCTTCTGTTTTGAGTGGTTCAGTAGGCTCAATCAGCATCGGAGGTTCAAGTGTTTGGCAGAAGCAGTGCATACTGCAATATATGGATCATATACAAACACAACAGAAACAACTAGAAAAATTGTATGTAACAGTCTCAAATGGGATGCAGCCATGGGGCGTCCAAATTGAAAGCTCAAATCCCTTCAATAAAAAAAAAGAACGGGAAAAAAGTGCTAAACACCTATGGTGCTAGAGATTTGCTTCTTTATGTGTAACACACCTGATGGCTGATGGTGCACATGTTAGACTATGTGATGATCGTGCAATTCGTTGATAATGAATAATTGACATTTGAGTTTATTGGAATTTGCAATCGTGAAAGTTTTGGTCGATGCAATTTTGTGCTTGAGTTTTCATGTTGGCAAAACGATCACGTATGGGTTTCGACCACAGACAGTGGTCCGATCGCCCTTGTGATGGATGGTCCGATCGGCAGGTCTAAACAACAACTTTCGACCACGGTAGACTCTGACCACATCCGACTTCCACCACCTCTAGCTTCGACCATGTCTGACTTCAACCACATCCGACTTTGACCATCTCCGGCTTCGACCACCTCCGGCTTCGACCACGTCCAGTTTTGACCACAGTAAGTCGAGCACTGCAGATTTCGACCACGGCAATCCGATCATGGTATTTCGACCTCGTCATTCTTCGATCATGAAGTTTCAACCACGGAACATCGACTGCGGTAGAACGACCATACCTAGTCAAAGATGGTAAGTTACAGTACTTTTTGATGGTCATAGTTACAATGTTTTTGTTGATGGTGGTAGCTACAGTACCTTGTCTATGATCATAGCTATAGTACCCGGTTGATAGTCATGGTCTTTATTGGTCGATACTCGATAGTCGTGGACTTTACTAGTCAGTACTCGATAGTCGAAGTCTTTACTGGTCGGTACTCTTTAGTCGTAAAATTTTCTGGTCGATACTCGATACTTGTAGACTTTGCGATCTACTGTTGTGTCTTAGACTTTTTGATCGGATGTCGTAGACCTCGTGATCGGTAGTCGAAGGCTTTGCGATCAGCTGTTGTAGACTTCACGATCGTTACTCGTAGACTTCATGGCCGGTTCAAAGTGCTTCAATTCTTGCTATCTTCGAGTACATCGAGTACTCATGTTAAGCCAGCGGTATGACTGGTTGATGAATGTAGGGACCCAGATTTTTCAATCCGGATTCCTCTGTGATTCCACTGCACTATTCCCTGGATCAGTAGATAGTGCTCACAGATTAGGCCGATTAGGCCAAAATCATTAAAATTGCAGCAGCGGAAGAACGAAGCACGCAAGTGGGACCTTCATGACATGCCCACAGGCAGCCAACTGGAGGTTCGCGACCTAGCCCTTGACGACGTCATCTTCATCTCCATCATAACCAAAAGTATTGCCGAAGCGTAGTGATCTGATTCCTGCTTCTGGATTTGTTATGAGAGCGAGTGTGAGCACACTAACCACCGAGCTCCGCAAGCCAATACACAGTATGCAAATAAATAGTATGCATGGCTTATCAAAGGAGAGACTCGGGTTATTTTATTTGCCAAAAATCGCTTTTAGTAGCATTATTATTATTTCATCATGGTGTTATTAATTCTACCTAAACCCCACACGGCGATTGCCATAATTGACTTAAACCACCAAATACACACTTTCCTTACTGATTGCTGTCTAAGACTCCAAACAACGAGCGTCATCATTACTTAATCCACCGAATATACTCTTTCCAAATTGATTGCTGTCTAAGACTCCAAATAGATAGGGACATCATCTATCTAATATCATTTAATTAATCCACCGAGCACACACTTTCTATATTGAGTGTTGTCTAAAATTCCAAACAGTGAATATCATCAATTATATAATCCACCAATATCTTTTGTATTCCAAATTCCTAACAATCCAATCCTTTTTATTGTTGATCTACAACCATAGTTTGCTCTTTCAATAATCAATCTTATTTTCCCATCATCTATCCCTAACTAACTCATTAGTATACCTCCACCAAAATATCATTGATCAAGTCTACGATTCACTAGTATTCATCCACCAAAATATCATTGATCAAGTCTACGATTCATTAGTATTCATCCACCAAGAATATCATTGATCAGGTTTACGATTCACCAGTATTCATCCACCAAGAATATCATTGATCAAGTTTATATTCCAATAAATGTTATCATACCTCCAAATTCCCAAAAATTCAATTCATCCATCCAGTAATTGATCAAATCCTATTCATCCCATTATCGCCAATATCTCCCAAGAATTTATATTAGTTATCAGCGTTATAATCCAGCAAATATCTTTGCACTCCCTAATTCTCCAAAATCATTTAAATCATCTATCTAACTTATGTATTCATTTAAGATCCACCAATATATTTATCTCAGAATCCACTCTATCGTGTCCTTTTTATGATCGACATGAATCCTCCAATATCTTTATGTATTCATCACAAGCATCTATCTCCTTTACTCACGACTCTATTTATTCCCCCTTGTATTTTATTTTGCAAGGATAGAAGTGCCATTATTTGAAATATAATACATAGAAATTTCCTGAGACCTAGCAGTTTTGAACAAAATCATAATGTTCAAGAAAATGCAATAATAATAGCGATCCAGATTCCATCCACCGTTGCATGGCATTCGCGCCATATGCTAACATTTTAGCGTTATAACCGCTTACATTACCACTGGGACGACACCCAGGACAACTCAAATTAGGGCTTTCCACTGCCCTTCCACTTTCCAATCCCACCCATAAAGCATTTTGAAATAGAACTATATCTGGTTAAGTTCCCATGTCCGCCCTTGACCGTGGGCACGGCTATTCGAATAGTTTTGACTCTGCAGAGTTTGTACACTTTCACCACAAGAGACAATCAACTCGTTGCCCCACACGATTCCTTAGTCGTGTGGTTGAGCAGACTATCACAGTGACTTTTCAAAGTATCTAGTCCCTTCTGTCATCTCACCTTATGGGAAACTGCCCACTTGCGGTGGGTCCCATCTATGCGCGGATGTTCCCCACAGTTACTAACGTAGCCGGGCTCCACTTCCCGCAACGTTAGAACAGCTGGGAAACTTCACCCTACACCAGTGTCCCTTAGGGCCCCCTTGCCCGTGCATATCCACTTCTATCCACTACCAGTGAGATGAGTCCGGGGTTTCGATAAGTTTACTTAGCTAAGTTGTACTTTACAAACTTGTGGTTGTACTGTTTTACACAGGAGGTCATGACAAGATTCAGTCCTTAGTGGTATCTGGCGGTCTACCACTAACCCACTTTGTGCATCCACTGCACCACACACACCCTCGAACCATCCACCCAGATATTTAAGCAAGTTGGGGTGTTTGGGAACATAAAATAATCATGTCCAAATATATACCAGTCATTCACATCATGACTATCCAAACCAGTTTCTCATGATTAAAAATGACAATGATGTTTGGGGCATTTCAGCGCCCCTGAGTATCTATGCAGTACTAAGCATGGCATATAATTAGAGACTTATTTTCGAAAAGTTACTATCATCAGTTTGCTAGGGCGACAAGGTTCACACAATCAAATATTCCAAAGGAGATGTAGTATTGATCAAATTAAATAAAAGGGGCATATATCTAGAATCCCAAATTAACATGTAGTTACATATAAAGTAACAACATGCAATTTGATAATTTAAACAAAAATAGTTTGCAGAAAATGTAGGTTCAACATGATCAAAGTATTGACTCGCCTAGCACGGTTTATCGCGGTCTTGTGCTCACACAAAGTTGTCTCATGCGATGATCTTTAATTCCTGGTCTTCATCGATATCATTCCCGCTTAATCCGTAGAATCTTTAGGCTCCAGTTTCTAATTACGCGGTAAACGACTGAATCCAAATAAAGCAAATAACTCAAAAGATCCAAATAAATCCGAAAAAACTCAATTTAGATTTGTTATAAGTTATTGGGTGATTTAAGGCAAGGTCTGCGGTAGAGTACGACGACTCGGTCTTTTTATTAATAATTTCTTTGATCACTTAATTATTAATATGCATACATGAGCTAGTCTAATTATAAATATTAAATAGTCTCATTTACATTCTAGTTAACTTTTGTTAGATCTCCAAAGCTATTCTCTAATTTAATTTGAGTATTATAATCGACAAAGGATTCTCGTTGTTGCTAGGGCATAGGGTTACGTTTTAACTATGTGGTGGCTAATTCTACAACCTTGCTATTATACAAGGATTTATGATTCATTCTTTACAAAATTTCCATTGGCTAAATCGTCATTTCATGGGGATTTGGACCTAGACTACATCCCTTCTAATATTGCTCACTATGTCTTGGATGAACAATTAAGCTCTCAAAATAAAGATTAATGCACATAAGTTACTAACATATAGTAGCTAATCCATAATTAAATCTCTAATGATCGTACCTTACACAATGCTTTATTCCATCTCTATAATTAAAATTTTATCCTTCATTTTAAATTTATGTTAAATACTTATATCTCACATAAGTATTCCCAAGGTTTATTCAATGGGTATACTAGGAAATCTTCAATTTAATTTTCAATTAATTAGGTGTTAGTGAGCTAATCCTAAACTATTTCTCTTAATCACTTAATTGCTTCTTATGCATATAAACTTTATATTATGCTGCATATATAAATTTTATTTAATCTTAAATCATTTACCCTAGCTTTCTTGATTTGTCTTCTAATTATTATCTAGTAGAAATGGGTAAAAAAAACTGAAACAAAAATATGCAAATAGGGGAAATCAAACCCAAGACCTGAGATGGACTGGAGTGTTAGCGCGAGTTCGGCTGACCACTGGGTTGTTGCCCCTTTGGTGATGTTGAGAGGGAAGCACAATTGAAAAGGGGAGCGGGGCTGGGCAACTAAAGCAAAGCAGCCGGCCGGCCGAAAACAGGGCAGGCGGGGGCGCACGGTTGGCAGCGTTGCCCGGTGAGGACCGGCCGGGGAGGCGCCGGAGACCCGCAAAACATGTTCCCCCGCGGATGGTGAAGATGTTGGTGGGGTCAACGGGCCGTGGGGGTGTCGGAGGTTGCCGGCGTCGGCGCGAGCGGCCGGAGGCGGGGATGAATCGGGGGCGCCGATGCTGGGGTAGAAGAGGGCGAAGTTGGGAGGGAGTGGAAGCATGAGGGCGCTGCGGGGAAGCTCACCGTGGAGTTCACTGAGCCGGAGGGGGTCTAGGGTGGTCTGGCAGCGTGGACCGGCGGCGGTTTGGGGAGGACTTCGACGCCGGTGGGATTCCGTCCACGGGAAGCTCGGGCGAGGCCGGAGATGATTTCGCTAGGTCCTAGAGGTGGCTCGGGTGTGGGGAATCGGACTCTAGCGGCATAGTTCGACAGGGAGGGTGGTCGCCGGAGTTGGGGGACATGAGGGCGATGGCGAGCTACGTGCGGTGGGCGTCCGATTGCAAGCTATGGGAGGAAGTAGAGAGCTCGGGGAAGGGTTTAGCAGGCTCGGCGGCTCTTGTAGATGGGATGACAGGGCTGGCATCGGGAGGCTCGCTCGACTAGTCATGTCGGCGAGCGGTGGAGCAGCAGCGGGTGAGGTGACGGGACGGGGCAGGCGCATGGCAGGGGGCAGCGATAGGACGAGGCGGAGCCTGACGATGCAGCGCACGGCAGAAAAGCTAAGCGGCGCGGGCATGATTGCCAGGAGGAGGCGTGCACTGAGCAAAGGGGAGGAAAACGTGCGCAGCGGGAAGAAAAAGAAAGCAGGAAGAGGGGATGGCCACGCGGGAGGAGGCCGGGTCCACTGGCCAGAGGGAACGGTCGGGAGGGGAAGCCAGTCTTTGGGCCACGCGGCGGCAGGAGAAGGCGCGGGCGGGGCGCGGGCCAGCTGCGCAGAGGGAGAAAGGCGCGGGGTGGAGCGGGCTGGGCCGTGCTATTTGGCCGGCCTGGCTCCCTCCGATTCTTTTAATTTTATTTTTATTGTTGATGTATTGTAGGTGTATATATAGGTATATACATACACACACACACACACACACACACACATATATATATATATATATATATTTGTTTATTTGTATTTTTGTATAGGTATATATATTTATTTCATTTATATATATTTATACATACACCTATATATACATCTTCATTTATTTGCCCATTCATTTCATATACATGTATATATATATACACATATTTCCTTCATGCCTTTTTTTTGTATAAATATACTTTTATTTGCTCAATGTGCTAGGCTTTGTATACCTTTTTGCATATAATTTATTTATGTATTTTTGTTGCCCCATTGTAATGCTTTTGTCAATATCAAAAATTTTATATTTTAATTCAATTCTCTCCCTCCTTTCTAGATCATCTTTTCAGATTCAAATTTTTAGATTTTATTTCTCTATTATTTGATCATGTTGGTTTCTCTCTTGAACTTTTTAACTATTTGGAACCAAATTCAGGAAAACACCATAAAATCCAAATTCCAATAGAATACATTGCAAAAATAATTCAAGAAATTCATATTTTCAAATTCAGATTTTTCAGGATGTTACAATGCATGGTTGTCGTTGATCGGTGAACAATACTCAAAGGATTTGGTACTAAGAAGATGGAAGTACTCGGTGGTCAGATGGTCGTGGTACTTGGTAGTCGGAAGGACTTGGTACTCAGTTGTTAGAAGGACTCAGTACTTGATAATCATGGTTTTCACGATCATGGTCAATGATCGATTGTCGAAGACTTATGGTATGTGATCTTACTCGTAGGCTACGAGTAAGCGTTGGGATAGCGATATGGTGTTTTAGTCATAGTGATCGGTACTCGGTGTCGATACTCGATGGTTCTGTGGTCTGTAGCGATGCTTGTTATTTCTGAGTGTTCTGAGAGATAGTGTTTTCCTGAGTATTTGTGTTGGAGTACTTGATGAGTTAGCGACTGGTCTTGTATAGCGGTTGTAACCGGTCGTAATGAGTGATATGAAGTTGGTGATTTCTAGAGAGGGGGGAGATTATAGTCATGGATGACCTGGTTGGTATTCGTGGATGGTTTGGTTCTTGTCTATTGACAGATGAGCGTGTGTTATATGTGTGTGCTGATGTCAGCCAGGTTGTGAAGAACTTGTGCTGGGGAAATGTTTCTTTAGTCTTTGCATGTGTAGGTGGGCGTGGAGATGATCATAGTCGGTGATGAGGAGCACCGAGACTAGGACGGGGAAGTCCAAGGTCCAGGCGGTCGGGGATGTCGTGAGGATGTGAAGATCAAAGGTGAAGCTAGAGCACGTGAAGATCAAAGGTGGTAATTCATGAAGAAGCTATAGGCAGTACAATCCAGGAGGCTTCGACACCATATAAAAATAGGTAAAGGCTAAGGGTCTTACTATGGCTTTGAAGAGGCTTTTTGTGCTAGAGTTTTTGGGTGTCGTGAGGACGCTTTATAGCCACAGAAGATGATCCAAAAATAATAGGCCAGATCTTTCCAAGAAAAGTTAGTCAGCGTCGGCAACATGTTTTTTCTGAGCATAGTTTTTCCTATGGTCTCAGCGGCGTTGTGCTATCACATCATGGTCTTACGATCTACAAGCACGGTGTTATCTTCGACATGGTCTCATTCGAGCAGCTAAATTTTTCAAGCAGAGGGAGATTTTGATTGTGCAGAGGTCAAGCGGGCGGTCATAGTGAGTGGTCAAAGCGAGTGGTTAAATGTCAAGCGATCGAAGTGTTAATCGAGCACGTGCGAAAGAGTCAAGAGCGAGTAGTCGAACAACTTGTTGTCAAAATTTGCATCCGGGTAATTTAGATTGCTTTTGTCCTAGTTTGAGATTTGTTTTTCGGTATCAAAAAGTGGAGGCTATCATTCACGCCCCTTTGATTGCGCTATACGATCCTACAAGTGGTATTAGAGCCAGCTGTGATGGCATCAAAGAGGTATGTAAACCATCCCCCCATGCTAGACGGTACTGATTTTGCTTTTTGGAAGTATCGGATGCAAGTATATATTGATGCTCAGGGTAATGATGTTTGGAATAAGGTATCTAGACCGTACGAGGTTCCTGTTATAGTTACAATTCTAAATAAAACAAATGTTGATATAAATGCTCAAGCTCATAACCTGTTATTTCAAGAAATTTCTTGTAAAGAATTTGATCATGTAGCTCATATTGCTTCTGCTCACTTAATCTAGAAAACTCTTTGCGATTATCATGAAGGAACGACTAAGATTAAGAAAGTGCATAAGAATCTTTATCAAAAAGATACTCGGATTTTGCTACAAAACCTGGTAAATCTATTGATGATCTGTTTACTCGATTTGAGAAAATTTTGAGTAACTTGCGTGGAGTTAGTGTTATACCTTCTGATGGAGATAATGCAACTAAAATTTTGAGGTCTTTAGGCTTAGAGTGGTTGATGGTCATCACGAATCAAACAGTCGATCTAGATACTCTTACTATAGATGATCTGTACTCTAGATTGAAAACCTATGTGATGGAAGCTTTGCCATCTAAGATTGATAAATCTTTATATTTAGCACTTGTGACTAACCACATGCAGACTGCTTCGTTGAGTACTTTGTCTTGTGTTTCTGTGTTTTCTTTGACTTCCTTTTCAGAGGAATAGTTCGAGCAACTACTTAAGGAAGACCTGGTGCTAATCTCTTCACAGGCATTCAAGGTACTCAACAACATGAGGATAAGGAAGCGAGGTGGCACTCCAGGTTCAATTAGGTGCTTCAGGTGTGGTGAGCCAGGCTATATTAAGATGGACTGTCCCAAGCTCAAAGAGAAGAAGGATGGGAACTATCATCGTCGACCATCCAAGAACAACACTAAGGATAGATCTTTTTATCGCAAAGTGGCTAAGAAGGTTCTATCAGCAATCGAGCACCTTGATCTACGTGATGGTAACTTTGAGAGCTGTAATGATGATGACCACGATGAAGATGATGTCAAAGGCAAGAAGAAGAGCACCGACAACTTCACGGGTATGTGCTTCATGGCGAGCAACAACAACGATGACAACTACAATGATCCTGACTAGGTAAGACCATCATACGATGAGTTTGAAGAAGGTCTAGTTAAACTTTCTATTGAATTGAAAAAGACTAAAAATAAATTAAAAGAAAATAATTTTGTAGTTGAAAGATGATTCTTGTACTTGAATTCTTTTAATTTATTCCTAAAAATGATTCTTGTGAACCTTGTCAAGTCTTATACTCTGAGTTGGAAAGTGCTAGATTTGTTAATGTAATAAGCCTAGTTCAATTTGGAGATGCAACTAATAAATTTGATCAATTAAGAATGCTACATGACTCCTGTGATGGAATACTTAAACTTGCTAATGATAAAATTGAAAAGTATAAGTCTAACTCATCTAAATCATGCTCTAAATGTGATTTGCTCTAAGCTAGACTTAACTCTTCTCAGGAATCAATTCAATAGATGCTTTATCATGAGACTCTCTCTTGCTCTAACTGTTCTAAACTTAACATTGAAATAGAAGTTGACTAGACAACTTAATGATTTTGCTAAAAAGGAGAGGTCAGCTCGGTCTAGTGCTTCTAAGGGTCTTGCTAATGAATCTGTTAAGTGCTCATCATGTTCCTCTCTATCTAAAGAAATCGAGTACCTTAAGAACACCTTAAAGAGGCTTTCTTTTGGCAAAAAGGATTTGAATATGATCCTACAGAAATCAAAAACAAGTGTGAAGAATCATGGTCTAGGATTTAATTTTATCGAGCTTGCCAAGAATAATCCTTCTAAAATTGCTAAGCTTCTTGAACTTAGAAAATTTGAAGTACAATCTAAGCCAAAACCAATTGTGTTTAAATCTGTTGGTATAACAAAAGATCCCTCTACCAAAGTGAGTACTGTGAAGTCATCAGATACGACTTATCATCAAGTCAAGTATCAATGCACTCATTTTGGTAGAGATGGTCATTTGGTTCAATTTTGCTTTCAGAAAGCTAAGAAAGAAAAGAGAGACAAGTTAAGAAAGCATTCTTGAAGGGGATCTGTGCAATCTTCTTGTTGTCGCTTTGCTCCTTTTAATCAGTCTTCTGCAGATTTGGGAGCTTATTATCTCTTTGTTCTCTCTAACCAATCATCTGTAGGTTGTCGCACTGCTCTCTCAAATCATCTTTCTGCAGGGTCGAAAGTTTTTCAACAGGACCGATTAGATCGGCTTTTTCTCATGCTAGGAATAGTGTAATCGGATCAACGCTTCAACTAGCGCTTCAACGACTAGTGATTCGACTAGTTCTTTCTACTTGATCAGACCGATCGACAGTCAGACCAGTCAAACCAGCTACTTCCCATGGTTGAACAAGCGAGGCTGGACTAGATGTTTGACCAATTACTTCTCATGGTTGAACCAGTGTAGCTAGACAAGACTTTCAACCAGGTGTTACCCGTCGTCGGACCAGAGTAGTCGAATAGGATTTTTGACCAGTTGTTTCCCACGGTCGGACCAGCTCCTCAAGAGACTTTTGACTAGGTTTTTTCTGCTCGATTATACCAGTCAGCGGTTAGACCTTTCTTACGTAGTCGGTCAAATCATTTTTAACCAATGTCATCCATAAGATCCGACCAATCAGCGGTCAGACCAGATCTACTGAGAAGTTCAGATTGCCTAGTGGCTGAAGCAGTTGTTCAATGATCGACTGGCCGAAATATGTAAGATGCCAATGCTTCACTGAAATCATTACCAGTGCATGCTTTTCTCCTGTTCGTTGAGTATCTTAGTTCTGAATACCTAAATCTTTATTGACTAACCCAAGTACTAAGGTACCGACGATTGTTCATGCTTTGTAGGCTTATCGTAAGAGGAAGGAGAACATATGGTTCATTGACTTCAGTTACTCTTGCAACATGACTGGAGACTCACAATAGTTCTCCTCCCTCATTCATGCCCCTGGTGATGAGATGATCACTTTTGGGGACAACTCTCAAGGATGAGTTCTTACTAAAGGATGTCGCTCTTGTCAACCTAACAATGCAGGTATACAGGTAACTGGCATACTCGAGGACATCTTCTATGACTCCGACAATGACAGCAGGGAGTTCCCGGGTCACTCCAAGACACGTACGACCACCTCTACGACCATTCCTTTAAGTGGTATTCCTACGATCACTCATGAGGTAGAGGCCACTATGACCTCTTCGACTACATCTACGACCACTCATATGACAACTTCACAAGCTCCTCTACATATTCAATGAAGTCATCCCCTGAACAAGTAATCGGTGAGTTAATCGAGAGAATTCTTTGCAGCAGGTATAACTCCAATGCCTCGAGTTACTGATATTTTCTCTCTTAACTGCCTGATTCTTCTCTTTGTGTTTGGTTGAGAGGTGAGTTGGATGTGTTGCTTTCTTTGGGATTATTCTAAGGGGAACTTGGTTTTCAAATGTTATAGAAGCTTTGTTTATTATAATTGTCAATTAATACATCAAGTCCAAGTTTTTGAAATCAAATAATGAGTAGTGGAGTTGTCTTTATCATATTTACTCATATGCTATGTAGTTTTGATCATGATTGATTTTAATAAATTTGCTACATTTGAATTAAAGTATGACATGGCGGAACACTTTGACTAGATTAACTATAGATAGTATTTTGAGATGTTCACCTAAAAGGATTAGCTTGATTGTGAATCTTATTTCAAATCTTGGCTATGAGGCTAGTATGTTTCATATTGCAATCTTTTTATGATCACTCAATTGGCATGTTATTGTTTAAAAAACACAAGTGCATAATGAAAAGATGTATACCTCAAGCATACCATGGTTAAATAAAAAGAAAAGGCACAAAAAGTACATAAATGAAAAAGAAGTATGCTTCAAGCATGCCATCATTTAAAGCAAGTTTGCTATAAAAATGTCATCATGAAAAGAAGTATGCTTCAAGCATGCCACATGCTTAAGAACTGAGTGTGGAGTAATATATTGTTATATGAAACTGCTAGCTCGTCTAGATTTAAGGTTTGCTTTACTTTTAGGCTTTGAATTTTTGTTGCAATATATCATTGTACTCTTTCTAATTGGTTTGGTCATAGTTGAGATGTCTGTCATTAATCTAATTTGCTTAATCATGCTAAAGACTATTTTTGATAGTTCTATATGATGTATGACTTTATATGATCTAGGAAGCTCTACACGAATGACTTGGACACACCCTTAAATCAATACACAGTGACTTGGATAGTCTATAAACTTCTGGATGTTTATTCTCTTGCCTATTTTTAGAATTATTCTCTTTTTGGAGTCCTTGATGATTTCATTTCCAAATGGGAGAAATTAGAGAAAGGGGAGAATTGGAGAATTTTTTTTATTTTTTGAGAGTTTGGGGAAAAGGAAAAATTTTAAAATTGCTCTCTAGAGTTGAGGGGGAGTTTTCCAAGCTTTTCTGTGCTTACTGCTGTGGTCTGTGCTATTTTTGGCTATGGTCGGTTCCTTTTGCAAATTCTCTCATTCAATAGTTTTTGAGGTGTTGTCAATGTATTCATCAAGGGGGAGATTGTTAGCCATGTAATTGTCCTGTATTTTGTTGATGATGAATAATTGACATTTGGTTTTATTGGAATTTGCAATCGTGAAAGTTTTGGTCGAAAGCTTTTGGTTGATGCAATTCTATGCTGAGGATGGTCCGACCACGACCATGGTAGACTCCGACCACATCCAACTCTAACCACGTCTGACTTCGACCACATCCAACTTTGACCACCTCTGGTTTTGACCACGTCTGACTTAGACCACGTTTAGCTTCGACCATGTCCGACTTAGACCATATCCGGCTTAGACCATGTCTGGCTTCAGCCACATCCGACTTCGACCATGTTTGTCTGACTTAGACTACGTCTGGCTTCGACCACGTCCAACTTCGACCATGTTCATCTTCGACCACGGTAGTCTTCAACCATGGTAAGTCAAGCATTGCAGATTTCAACCACATCAAGCTTCGACCATGATAATCCGACCATGATATTTCAACCTTGTCATTCTTCAATCACAAAATTTCGACTATGAAACATTGACTACAGCAAAATGACCATACCTAGTCGAAGATGGTAAGTTACAGTAATTTTTGATGGCCGTGGCTACTGTGCTTTTATCGATGGTTGTAGCTACAGTACCTTGTCTATGGCCGTAGCTACAGTAACCGGTCAATAGTCATGGACTTTACTTGTCAATACTTGATAGTTATGGACTTTACTAGTCGATACTTGATAGTTGTAGATTTTATTGGTCGGTACTCGATAGTCATAGTCTTTACTGGTCGGTACTCGATAGTTGTGGACTTTTCTGGTTGATACTCGATGCTCGTAGACTTTGTGGTCTGCTGTCATGTCTTATACTTTTTTATTAGTTGTCGTAGACCTCACGATTGGTAGTTGAAGGTTTTGCGATAGGTTATCGTAGACTTCATGGTTGATTCGAATTCTATAGTTCTTGCTATTTTTGAGTACTCATGTTAGGCCAGTGGTATGACTGGCTAATGCATGGTGGTCGATGATTGGTGAACAGTACTCAAAGGATTTGGTTCTCGAAAGATGGAAGTACTCAGTGGTCAGATGGTCACCGTACTCAGTAGTTGGAAGGACTCGGTACTCGGTAGTCTTAAGGACTCGGTACTCAATAGTCATAGTTTTTGTGATCATGGTCAACAATTAGTTGTCAGAGACTTGTGGTATGTGATCGTACTCGTAGGCTGCGAGTAAGCATTGGGATAGCGATTTGGTGTTTTAGTCATAACAATCAGTACTCGGTAGTCGGTACTCGATGGTTCTATGGTCTGTAGTGATGCTTGTTATTATTGAGTATTCTGAGCGATAGTGTTTTCCCGAGTACTTGTGTTCAAGTACTCGATGAGCTAGCAACCGATCTTGCATAGCAATTGTAACCGGTCGTAGTGAGTGATCTGAAGTTGGTGATTTCTGAAGAGGGTGGAGATTGTGGTCATGAATGACTTGGTTGGTATTCGCGGATGGTTTGGTTCTTGTCTATTGATAGACAAGGGTGTGTTATATGTGTATGCTGATGTCAGTCAGGTTGTGAAGAACTTGTACTGGGGAAAATATTTCTTTGGTCTTTGCATGTGCAGGTAGGCATGGAGACGATCATGGTCAGTGACGAGGAGAACCGATACTAGGATGGGAAAGTCTGAGGTCCAGGCGGTCGAGGATGTCACGTGAGGTGGTCGAGCTGACGTTGAAGCACATAGAGATCAAAGGTAGTGATTCATGGGGAAGCTACAGGTGGTACGGTCTAGGAGGCTTCGACACGAGCTATGATGATGCGTGGAGAAGATACAGGAGGTGTGGTCCCGGAGGCTTCGACACATGATAATGATGCTTGTTGAAGATACAGGAGGTGCTAGCCTTGAGGTTTCGTCATGTGGTGAGATTGGAAATGTTATGGAAGGTGTCTGTAACGGGAAGAATTAGAGTTTTGTTAAAACCCATGTTTGGAAGGGTTTCAGGTCCCTTGAATTTTGGAAGAGATAGGATTGCATATCTAGGTTGTTAAAGACATGGTTTGAGATGTCCGTGTTTGAGGTCAATACAGTTTAGAGTTCTAGCATATAAAAGTAGGTAGAGGCTAAGGGTTTTAGCCATAGCTTTGAAGACCCTTTTTGTGCTAGAGTTTTTAGGGGTGTCGTGGGGGCACTTTGTAGCCACAGAATATAATCTAGAAATAATAGATTAGATCTATTCCAAGAAAAGTTAATCAGTGTCGATGACGTGTTTTTCTGAGCATAGTTTTTCCTGTGGCCTCGGCGGTGATGTGCTATCGCATCACTATCTTGCGATCTACAAGCATGGTGTTATCTTCAGCATGTTTTCGTTCGAGCAGCTAAAGTTTTTGAGTGGAAGGAGATTTCAACTATGTGCAGAGGTCAAGCGAGCGGTTGAACAACAAGCGATCAAAGTGTTCATCAAGTGCGTGCAAAAGAGTCAAGAGCGAGCAGTCAAATGACTTGCTGTCAAAATCTATTTCCGGTAATTTAGATTGCTTTTCTTCTGGTTTGAAATTTGTTTTCAGGTATCAAAAAGCATAGGCAATCATTCACCGCCCCCTCTGCTTGCGCCATACGATCCTACATCACATATTCCAACATCACATGATTAAGCCAATGATAAGGCAACACTATCTAATTTCTGAAGATGACAGTCCAGGAAAGCACAATATCCATATTTCATGTCCTTTCATAGATTTTTTAAATAATCAAATTTTAATTCTGAAATACAGTATTATACCTACTTTTTAATATTTTTGTTGTTTTGACCATAAATCGCCTAATCGTTAGGCAACTTGGGCAAGTCACTCAACCGTTGGGCGACAAGACCCCTAGTCGCCCAACCATTGGGTGACTAGGGAGTAGACCCCCACGCCACACGTGGCCGAGCGAGCGCAATGCTCATTTTGGTTCAGCTGAGAGAAAAGAGAGGAGAGGAGTAGAGGAGGAGAAGAGAGGAGAGGAGGGAGGAGAGGAGTAAGAGGAGGAGAGGAGGAGGAGATGAGAGGGAGGGGAAGAGAGGAGGAAAGATTTGTGCATCGATGACGTTGAGTCTTCCGTATTTACTTTTGAAACATGCTAGGATAACAACTAAAATTATTAGATGTGTACTTGTGTTTGGTACATCACATAATATTAATAGTTTTAAATAGCGTAGTCGTAGAACTAACGCCGATTTAGTTCTTAATAGTTGCATTGCCATTTAGATCACTTTGTTGCGCATTTAAAGGCCTAGTTAATTTTGTTAGCTGCTTATAAATTGTACAACCCCTAATAAGTATTCTTAATGATAATTAGTAGCCAAAAAAAGATTTAGAACTATTCAGGATGATTAAAATAGCATGCACCGATTTGAAATAGTACGTGATGATTTAAGATTATACATAGCGATTAAAATTGTACGCGGTGATTTAAATAGCATTTGGGTCATACAAAATTCACAAATGACTAAAATAAAATTAAGGGATCCCACAGGGACACCTTAGTATAATTTATTTAATTATTATTTAAGATTTACTTTCTGTTATCTGTAAGTAAATCGTCATGCGTGTACTAATTACGGGAAAAGAACCGATACCAAGAGAGAGGAATTTAGTCAATTAACCCTAAGACCTAAAATTATTTAGGGAGGTAGATAAATACGTATGCATGTATGAGAAATTAAATAGGCATAATTGCATATGTGAAATCGCCTTGGAATGATTTGAAGAATTTTGGAGCTACGCTATTAATAATTAAACCAATAATTGTGCTATAATTGCTAACTTCAAATTGATTTACAGGTATGGCTCGTGACCTTGGTGGTTCAGACTGGCCTTTTGGCCTACTAGACTAGCACATCAACGTGCAGCACCGCGCGAGCCATCACATCCCGCATCTTAAGGGCAGGGATGAGGCAACCCAGTTAGGGGTGATCCGTATGCGGACACCCTGACAGGCTTGGATACTAGACTCACGCTAGAGAGACAAGTTTGTGTATAAACTATGGTACATCTTTTTACGATATTTTTGCTATGTATTTACTTCTTCGTGCTTTTCTGGCTGAGCGATGTCAGCTTTCTACCTCTCACGCGGATGGTAGAGGCCGCTGATGAGCATGGTGCTCCGATCGAGGAGGATGACGAGGTCCAAGCTGACCCAAAGCAGTCATGACAGTTCTCGCTCCACCATTGCCGCTGACAGCTCTGCGACCAGTGGTGGCCTGAGATGCACACCTTTCACCTCCCACTCAGGGAGATGTCCCGCACTCTGTAGGATGTCGTGATGCTGCTCGGCTTGCCTATCAAGGGAGAGGTTGCCTCCCAGCAGGATGCGCCTACCAACTAGTGCATGACCTACTGGGTAGGTTTGATAGGGTTCTACCAGGTGAGGTCGTGACAGTGTACCACATCTTCTTGGCGCGACAGAAGCATGGCCCTCCCATGTGGTGCCTTTCGCAGTTCTGAGTACGTATGCTATCCATTTTCTCTATTTAGCGATGCACTATCCTTATCATATGACAGGATTACTATTTTTTATTTGTGCACAGGTTGAGAGGATGGACCTAGATGCCAATGAGTACCAGGTGTTGTGGCACCTTGAGGCGTACTTGTTGTGGCTATTCGGCTGGGTACTATTTACCAGTAGCCACGGTGACTCCATCGACACCCGCCTCGTGCGGCATGCGAGGGCCATCGCTGACGGGGAGGAGGTGCATGTCAGCTGGGGATCAGTCGTACTTGCCACGACATACCATGATATGTGCGACGCTTGCCACGACAACCCCTATCCTCATAGGCTGCCCCCTCTTGCTTTAGTTGTGGTCATTCTAGCACTTCTCCCTCGGATAGCCGATGCTGCTCGACAGTAGTCTGTACCATGCAAACATGTACCATAGGGGCGTCATGGACCAGCTGACGGCATGGTCCCTTTGGTACTGTAGACGGGTACGTACTCTCTTGAATCTTTACCATACGTGTATTATAGATCATCCTTTGTAACCACTATTCTGGCTCGTAGGCACAGTTTGCACACCTACAGATCACTCGTGTGTACAACAACTTCATCAAGCACCTCGACCACCTCACCACTAACAACGTGCGCTGGGAGTCGTACTCTGGCCAGGAGATGGTGGACCATGCCCCTGTTGGGCTCTCGTTGATGTGCTTGCGCGAGCAAGCATACTGGCTCACATGGAAGAAACTCATCTTTGGCATGTTCATCGAGGACTATGCGATGTTCAGGGTGATGCGATAGTTCAACCTCCGCCAGGTTGTTCCAGTCCTCATCGAGCATCGGGTGCCTGACTCGGTCCACACGTGAGTTACACACAACACATGTCCCTATATTTTTCGTAGTTCTGTTACTATGTCTCCTAATTGCAGTTGTATGTTTCACAGAACAATAGGAGGGGTGGTAGTGGGATGAGCTGTGCCACAAAGATGGCATTGTGGGTGGCAGAGTGGGTGGAGGCGCTCGAGGACTTCATGCAGGAGGGCACCGTGTATGACCCTAGAGTGTACGACGAGTATCTACACTGGTACGCTTCGCACCATGTCGTTGCCTCCTCCCGCTCACATACCAACACCGACTGACGCATACCCCGTGCACTTAGCGCATAACTTCTCCCTTGTCGTAGGTACTCTCGTGTTTCAAAGTGTTTGAGTACGGTTACCACAATTACTAGTTTGATGCTTTCATGTACTTCTTGCAGACGGACATCGCCGCCGACATTTTGAGGGACACCGGGTTGATCATGGACAGGGTCTCTCGTGGTTTGCAGGTGACACACGACAAGTTGCTGCACGTTGTCCATTGGGTCTACGTTGCGTCGAGGCGTGCCGTCGCCCTCTCGTCATGTAGAATGCTCTCAGAGGTGGCCACGTCGATGCGTACGCCAAGGCCGCCACGTCCTATAGCTCAAGTAGAAGGCTTCGGATGGCCACGTACATGTGCCTCGCCAGCGTCTAACCAGACCAGAGGGTCAAGGTGGCCACGTGCCTACCCCCGGGCACCGCCACCACAGCCGCCGTGCCAGCCTGGAGAGTTAGGGTGGGCACGTGCCCCGACACCAGTACCACCGTCTTCTGTGGACCCCTACCTGGCAGCACGAGGGCAGTACATGTTGTTCGACCAGGCCAGGTACGGTGGGTACGACAGTTGGCTGCAGGCCATGGCCTATGTGGAAGGTATGTTTCGTTTCTTGATGTTTCTTTGTATCGATATATTGCAAAAATAAATAATACCTAGCCTGCAGGTATGGCACCCATGCTAGGTGTTCACCTATCTCTGCACGAGGATCTCTTGGTGGATGTGAGCGACTTCCTCGCGAACACCCTGGCGGAGATTCTTTCTGGGTTGCAGCTCAGCAGTGCCCCAGTTCCTACACAGCCATAGGTAGAGTCGACCCCCAAGGCATTGGGAACATGGGTTAGCAGGGCTCCTGACTGTCTCACCTTGTTAGTGCGTCGACACCCCGCACTGAGCAAAGCCAAGCGAGGCCATACGAGCGAGCACGGATCAGAGGTGAAACGTGGTGACGACGGAGGAGGTGCTGCAGGTGGTGTAGCTAGTTGGGAGTAGTGGGTCGTCTTCTTGCTTTGTGTGCTTTTTTCGTTGTGTACGTATTTTGCTTTGTCTTCCTTCGTACATGAATTCCTATTACATTACAATATCACTTACCTTCCTACTTACGAATCGTTGTTATATCAATCGTCTTCACAACTCTTTAAAAATTTATCATACTACAACAACATACGACAATAAAAAAAAGCTATTGCAAATATAACATATTTTATACCATTCAAAATTTACGAAAATCATAAACGGGCCAACCCACATCATCTGCCCTTTTATTTAAAAAACAACCTACAAATAAGATTTGCTAAATGTACAAAAATTGCCATCTACTCTCTCACAATTATTTCTATAGGATTAATACAATAATTATATTATTATTTTAAATCGTCCAACCTTTGGGCGATTTAGGCTTGATGAGGACATCCCTACCATTGACATAGCCATGTCTAGTACACAGCAAGGACCTTTGACTCGAGCTCGCGCACGACAACTTAATTATCAGGTAAAGTCGTTCCTTGCTGTCCCAACAAGTTCTCTGAATTGGGTGCTACTAACGTCTTGTGATGATTTTCTTATGCTTAGGAACTTGGGGGTTGAGCCGGCTAAATGTAGAAGCAATCAAGATAACAATCACATGGATATTGGAGCACACAAGAAGAAGATCGGACCAAATGTTCGGACTGAACGTTCGGATCTACAGGAAGCGCCAATTTGATTGGGCCATAACTTTTGATTCCGGAGTGCGTTGGAGGCTTATGAGTACTCGTTGGAAAGATCTCGATGTCTACGGTCTAATGGATCCAAAATCACCATCAGATTTTAGTGGAGCTGTCGAGAAATTGCAGAAGAACATTTGGACTTCCAACCGGAGTTCTGGGCTTTATTTCCAATAGAGCCCATTATGGGAGCATCCAAGTTAGGGTTTCCCACGTCCCTGGCTGTTTTTCCCCTATTTAAACCAGCATTAGCCGCCAGGGAGGAGTTGGGTTTTGATTAGATGCAAGTTTAGCTTTTGCTACTTCCTTGTAAATGCGTGTGTTGGCTAGACCACCCGATTTACTTGTTTCAGAACCCCACCTTTGTATCTCAGTCTCATCTTTTGAGCAGAATCCATGAGTTTTGCTTGTTCATCTTGTTCTTGCTTTGTTCTCGATTGCTAGCAGGTTCAAGGTTGTTCTTAGCACGGCAAGAACAGCAACAATTTGGTTTCGGTGTAACTGTCGCTAAGGCGCAGCACCCCTGTGGTCGTTGTAGTCGGGCAGCACAACATCGAACTTCCACCAAATCGAGTTATCTCCACTCTCATCAAAAGATTGGGAACCATTCCCTGGTTACATCTCCATCAAGTGGTATCAGAGCTCAAGGTTGCTCGGTGAGAGATTTATTATTTCTTTGCATTTACCTACAGTCCAGAAAACCCCAAAAAAAAAACAGGTTAGAACCGAAATTTTCCAAGAAAACAAGTTGAGCCTTCGCTTGTTCCGCTTAGTCCTGCATGTTGAGTTTTCAGTTGCACCATCGGTTGAGTTGCTGGTTCTAGTTGTCTAATCCTTTAGAGTTTCGGGTTCTATTGACTTTTTAGTCACCACTTTCTCCACCAGATCCGCCGTTGCCATCTTTTCCCATCTCCACAAATAACATCCCCCTATTTTCATTTCAGCCGCCACCTCCAAACGCCTGTTCGTATGCTTTGGAGTTTTCGGACCATTCTGAACAGCCACTCAAGACCGGTCCGAACATCCACTCGATCTAAACTGCCACTGCCACCGCATTCTTTTCCCTGCCACCGCAAGCACCTATTCGTTTCAGGTGTTTTCGAACTAGTCCGAACAACCCTTCATTTTGCAGAACCTTTGGGTTCAGATTTGAGTACCCTTACTTTTGAGAGAGAGAGAGTATCTTTTAATTACCTTTCTAGCCCTGGTAAAAAAAGAAGTTGTGTGTTGGTAATATCCTTGTGAAATCTCAGATTGGTGCTAGTTGTGCGAAAAAAGAGAGAAAAAAACGAAAAAAAAGAGACAAAAAGAAAGAAGAAGAGAGGAAAGAAGAAGGGTTCTCGCTGCTGTTTCCCTTGTGCTCTTTGGGTACTTTTGGTGCGTGACAACGTTTGTGTCTAGGTTCGCGTCTCTAGCATGTTTTAGCCTAGGACCAGCACAATACCGTTGTTGAGCGATTATTCAACTTTCATTGACTAACGTGGTTCCAGCTGTACCTTGATTTATATTGCAGCCACCTATAGCTCCACAAATTTATCTGCCACGTCACAGGTTGTGCTTGTTGCCACCATTTGTTGCTATTCTTGCTGGTTGCCAACACCCCCTGCATAGCGTGATAAGAACAAGTAAGAGCTTGGCTGCACAGGTCTGAGAGAATTGGAATTTGTTATCACATAGTCCTACTATCTGAAAGACCATAAATTTTCTTGCGATTTTCTTGTTGTGTACTAACCATGTCAGAAGGTACGGGTGACACACCTCCCCATTCACCACAGACGAAGGCCTTGATACAACATTTTGAACGTAAAGTAAGGCTGCATGCTGAAGGCCTTGATGAGGATGTTCGGGTCACCAATGACCGCCTTGGTCAATTGGAGTCGGCCCAAATTGACACCAACTCCAAGCTAACCGCATTAGAGAGCTCCCTTGGGGCTGTTAACACATCTCTTGCAGGCATTTTGGATCGGTTGGAGAGGATGGACTAAGTTGCTCGTGATGGCTGGGGTCGGCGCAACAACAACAGCCGCTACACCATGGGCAGCGCTGTGGGAGAGGATGAAGTCGAATATTCTGCGGACACCGAACTCGATGATGAAGTAAATGATCCTTCACGAAGACAACAACAACGCAGCCGCCGAGGTACAGGTACCCGCCTACCACGGCGAGAGGTACGTGATGTTGATGATTCTTTAGGCAAGATCAAGTTTAGCATGCCCTCTTTCGATGGAAAGTATAATCCTGATGCATACCTTACTTGGGAATTAGTTGTTGACCAAAAATTCATTTGCCATGATTTTCCTGAGGAGAAATGTGTCACTAGTGAGTTTGCTGATTTTGCTTCTGTTTGGTGGAGCGAGTACCATCGTAAGAGACCAAATAATACTCCTCAAACTTGGGACGCTTTAAAACGAGTCATGCGGGCTAGATTTGTTCCTTCCTATCATGCTCATGATTTGTTAAATAAATTGCAGCAATTGAGGCAGGGCACTAAATCTGTAGAAGAGTATTATCAAGAGCTACAAATAGGAATGCTTCGCTGTGGCTTAGAAGAGAATGAGGACGCTGCTATGGCAAGATTTATGGGTGGGCTGAACCGGGATATTCAGGACATTTTAGCTTACAAAGAATACAATTCAGTCACTCGTTTATTTCATCTTGCTTGTAAAGCTGAAAGGGAAGTGCAGGGATGAAGAGCCAGCATGAGAACTAATATTTTTGCAGGGCGTGCTAGTGCTTGGACACCTTCAACCACTGCAGTACCATCGACTCGAACAGCTGCACCATCTTCCTCGAGCAGTAAACCACGTCCCTCCACATCAAATTCAGCACCTTGGACAACTGAGGCAACAAAGGGGGTAGTAGCTACACCTACTAAGAGTTCATCATCAGTTGCATCATCGGGTCGAACCAGGGACATTCAATGCCTACGGTGCAAAAGCTATGGACATGTACGCAAGGATTGCTCGAGCGCATGTGTGCTAATTGTACGACCAGATGGTGGGTACTCTTCTGCTAGTGATTTCGATGAAGAAACATATGCTTTGCTTGCGGCTAACAATGCAGGGAAAGATGATGTGAACAATCAAGATGAAGAGCACATTGGGCCAGAAGATGCAGAGCGCTATGAGAGCCTTGTGGCGCAGCTAGTGCTAAGCGCACAAATGGAGAGGGTTGAACAAAATCAGCGCCACATCTTGTTTCAAACCAAGTGTGTGATCAAGGAGCGTTCCTGCCGCGTGATCATTGATGGAGGAAGCTGCAACAACTTGGCAAGCGCTGAAATGGTGGAAAAGCTTGCATTGGACACACAACCACACCCACAGCCTTACTACATTCAATGGCTTAATAGCAGCGGCAAGGTAAAGGTAACACGGTTGGTAAGAGTTAACTTTACCATCGGTTCTTATCATGATTCCATTGACTGCGATGTTGTGCCTATGCAAGCATGTTCGATGTTATTAGGTAGACCATGGCAGCATGATAAAGATTCCATGTATTTGGGCAAATCAAATCAGTACTCATTTGTGCATAATGGTAAAAAAAAATTGTGTTGCATCCTATGACTCCTGAAGCCATTTTGAAAGATGAACTTGCTAGAGTTAGCAAACTCAAAAGTCAAGAGCAAGCTAAGAGCGAAAATCAGATTGTGGCACATGAACATGTGAAACATAAAAAGAAGAACACCAAATCTGTCCATGATAATAAAAATGAGATCAAGTTAAAAGGATCATGTTTCATTGCTACTAAATCTGATTTGGAAGAGATTGATGATACCACTACTGTTTGCTATGCTTTGGTCTGCAAAGAAACCTTGTTCCCACTTAAAGATACGCCATCTTCTTTGCCTCCTGCTGTCCTTAACCTTTTGCAGGAGTATGCTGATGTGTTCCCAAAGGAGGTACCACTGGGGCTGCCACCAATTCGAGGGATTGAACACCAGATTGACCTCATTTCCGGGGCTTCCTTGCCAAACCGTGCGCCATACAGGACCAACCCTAAAGAAACTAAGGAGATACAACGCCAAGTGCAAGAATTGCTTGACAAAGGATATGTACGTGAGTCCCTTAGCCCTTGTGCTGTTCCAGTGCTCTTAGTTCCTAAGAAGGATGGAACATGGCGCATGTGTGTAGATTGCCGAGCGATTAATAACATTACCATCAGATGTCGTCATCCCATTCCTAGGTTAGATGATATGCTTGATGAACTAAGTGGCTCCATTTTGTTCTCTAAGATTGATTTGCGTAGTAGATACCACCAGATTCGCATGAAGTTAGGAGATGAATGGAAAATAGCTTTCAAAACTAAGTTCGGTCTATATGAATGGCTAGTCATGCCTTTTGGTCTCACTAATGCACCTAGCACTTTCATGAGATTAATGAACGAAGTTTTACGAACTTTCGTTGGCAAATTTGTGGTGGTATACTTTGATGACATACTGATATATAGCAGATCACTAGAGCAACATCTTGAACATTTGCGTGTTGTTTCCGATGCCCTACGTGATGCCCGATTATTTCGTAACCTTGAGAAGTGCACCTTCTGCACGGATAAGGTCTCTTTTCTTGGATATGTTGTGACCCCGCAGGGAATTGAAGTTGATCAAGCCAAGGTTGAAGCAATACACAGCTGGCCGGTTCCCACGACGGTCACACAAATGCGAAGTTTCCTCGGTCTTGCTGGGTTCTACCGTCGTTTTGTGAAGGACTTCAGCACCCTTGCTGCACCGTTACATGAACTTACCAAAAAGGGGGTGGCATTTACTTGGGCTCCAGCACAAAAGAATGCCTTCGACACGCTGAAAGATAAGCTAACACATGCCCCTTTGCTCCAGCTTCCTGATTTCGATAAGACCTTTGAGCTTGAATGCGATGCTAGTGGGATTGGTTTGGGTGGTGTGCTGTTACAAGAAGGAAAACATGTGGCATATTTCAGTGAGAAGTTGAGTGGGCCTAGTTTGAACTATTCTACCTATGATATTCCTTACTTGCTCTAGTTCGAACTTTAGAAACATGGCAGCATTATTTATGGCCCAAAGAGTTTGTTATAGATTCTGATCATGAGTCTTTGAAACACATCCGAAGTCAAGCAAAACTAAATCGTAGGCACGCCAAGTGGGTTGAATTATCGAGTCTTTTCCTTATGTCATCAAACACAAAAAAGGGAAGGAAAATATCATTGCTGATGCTTTGTCTAGGCGTCACACCATGCTCTCCCAACTTGACTTCAAAATATTTGGATTGGAAACAATTAAAGAACGGTATGCTCATGATGATGATTTCAAAGAGGTATTGCTGCATTGCAAGGAGGGAAAAGCATGGAACAAATTCGTTCTCACTGACGGGTTTGTGTTTAGAGCTAACAAGTTATGCATTCCAGCTAGCTCCGTGCGTATGTTATTGTTGCAGGAAGCTCATGGAGGCGGGCTGATGGGACACTTTGGTGTAAAGAAGACGGAGGATATCCTTGCTGGCCATTTCTTTTGGCCAAAGATGAGGAGAGATGTCGAGCGATTCGTTTCTCGCTGCACGACATGCCAAAAAGCTAAGTCACGACTTAATCCTCATGGTTTCTATATGCCTCTACCTGTTCCTAGTGCACCTTGAGAGGATATTTATATGGACTTTGTTTTAGGATTGCCTAGAACCAAGAAGGGGAGGGATAGCGTCTTTGTTGTGGTGGATAGATTTTCTAAGATGGCACATTTCATACCATGTCATAAGACCGATGATGCTACCTATGTTGCTGATTTGTTCTTTCGTGAAATTGTTCGATTGCATGGTGTACCAAATACCATAGTTTCTGATCGTGATGCAAAATTCCTTAGTCATTTTTGGAGAACCTTGTGGGCTAAGTTGGGAACTAAACTTTTATTTTCCACTACTTGTCATCCCCAAACTGATGGACAAATAGAGGTTGTGAATATAACTTTGTCTACCATGCTTGGGGCTGTTTTGAAAAAAAAAACATCAAAATGTGGGAAGAATGTTTGCCTCATGTTGAGTTTGCTTATAACCGCTCACAGCATTCTACTACTAAGAAGTGTCCATTTGAGATTGTTTATGGTTTTATACCTCATGCACCTATTGACTTGCTCCCTCTTCCATCTTCAGAGAGATTGAATTTTGATGCTAAACAACGTGCTGAACTGATGTTAAAAATGCATGAAACCACAAAAGAAAACATAGAGTGCATGAATGCTAAGTATAAGCTTGCTGGTAGTAAAGGAAAGAAACATGTCATTTTTGAACCAGGTGATTTGGTTTGGCTACATTTAAGAAAAGATAGGTTTCCAGAACTGAGAAAATCTAAGTTGTTACCAAGAGCTGATGGCCCTTTCAAAGTGCTAGAACGGATTAATGATAATGCATACAAGCTTGAGCTATCTGCAGATTTTGGGGTTAGTCCCACATTTAATATTGCAGATTTGAAGCCCTATTTGGGAGAAGAGGATGAACTTGAGTCGAGGACGACTCAAATGCAAGAAGGGGAGGATGATGAGGACATCCCTACCATTGATATAGCCATGCCTAGTACACAGCAAGGACCTTTGACTCAAGCTCGCGCACGACAACTTAATTATCAGGTAAAGTCGTTCCTTGCTGTCCCAACAAGTTCTCTGAATTGGGTGCTACTAACGTCTTGTGATGATTTTCTTATGCTTAGGAACTTGGGGGTTGAGCCAGCTAAATGTAGAAGCAATCAAGATAACAATCACATGGATATTGGAGCACACAAGAAGAAGATCGGACCAAACGTTCGGATTGAACGTTCGGATCTACAGGAAGCGCTAACTTGATTGGGCCATAACTTTTGATTCAGGAGTGCGTTGGAGGCTTATGAGTACTCGTTGGAAAGATCTTGATGTCTACTGTCTAATGGATCCAAAATCACCATCAAATTCCAATGGAGCTGTCGAGAAATTGCAGAAGAACGTTTGGATTTCCAACCGAAGTTATGGGCTTTATTTCCACTAGAGCCCATTATGGGAGCATCCAAGTTAGGGTTTCCCACGTCCCTGGCTGTTTTTCCCCTATTTAAACCAACATTAGCCGCCAGGGAGGAGTTGGGTTTTGATTAGATGCAAGTTTAGCTTTTGCTACTTCCTTGTAAACGCGTGTGTTGGCTAGACCACCCGATTTACTTGTTTCAGAACCCCACCTTTGTATCTCAGTCTCATCTTTTGAGCAGAATCCGTGAGTTTTGCTTGTTCATCTTGTTCTTGCTTTGTTCTCGATTGCTAGCAGGTTCAAGGTTGTTCTTAGCACGGCAAGAACAGCAACAATTTGATTTTGGTGTAACTATCGCTAAGGCGCAGCACCCCTGTGGTCGTTGTAGTCGGGCAGCACAACGTCATTTTCAACAAATCGAGTTATCTCCACTCTCATCGAAAGATCGGGAACCATTCCCTGGTTACGTCTCCATCGAGGCTAGTCCTCAATCAAGCTGGACAACAAAAGTCTTATCGTCCAACGGTTGGGCGACAAAGTCTAATCGTCCAACGGTTGGATGACTTGACCATGTGCCTCTCAATAGTTAGACTATTTATGGTTAAAACTACAAAAACAAATTATAAAGCAAGGATACTATCGTAATTCAGAATAAAAAATTGATTATTTAAAAAATTCTCCTTTCATAACTGCGACCTCCAGAAATCATAATTCATAAATGCGTCAATTCGTAACGCGAGTGATACTTCTACATTATTTGAAAGAAAATCATAACTGACTAAAATGTGGTTATTTCGTGGTGATAACAGACAAAGCCACTGGCATCAATAAAACCACACTAAATTTCAGAGGTACGAAGTACATCCAAAAGCCCAGAAAGATTCAAAGAAACAGGAAAAACATACATGTAGAACAGGATAATGTTATGTCAGCAATATACTGCCAGCAACTACAAATATATTATACACATCCAATCATGTATTTGAGTCTGGAATCGCAACTTGGAAATGGAAGCCACAGGTAGATTATACAGATTTTTCCCCAGGAAGGTATGATGGAGAACTGCCGTCGGCATGGCTCTTCTTATGGAACATGCTTGTGATGTTTGGCAGCATAAAGCTCTTTCTCAATAGCGTTCTGCTGCTCCTTTGATGCCCATCATTCTTCTCAGTGGCTTTTCCAGCAGAAGCCTTCTGCACAGGCGGAGATGCAGTTGCATGTGCTTGTGTTTCTGCAGAAGGCTGGGCCTCTGCAGTTTTCTTCATTTCCTTCTCACGCCACCTCTTAAGCTCACCTTCTACAGCTTTCTTTGCTGCTTCAGCCATCTCTGCTCTCTTTAGTGCCTCCTCTGTTGCCAATTCCATGTCTTCCATCTCTTTCCGTGCAGTTTCCAATTTCTTAATTGCCTCATTCTCACTGGCTCTGACAGCTTCCACTTGAGCCATAGCAGCAGCAACTTTCATCTCACTCAACTTCTCTGATTCCTCCACCTTTCGGCTAAGAGATTCGAACTCCTCTTTTGAGATTGTGATCTTTGCTCCAGATTCAGAAGTTGAGGCCCGAGTAGCACTTGCTCTGTCTGACAGTTTCTTGATCTGATCAAGGGCCCTTGCTTCAGCTGCTTTTGCTTCTTCTGCTTCCTTCAAAGCCGATTGCAACTTTCGCTCGGCTTCTGCTAATGCAACCCGCACTACTTCAGCTTCATCTCTTAACTCTGCTGCACTCTTCTGCATCACTTCAGCTTCCTGCAGAGCAATTTTTGATTCAGAAGACAGCTGCTGAAGGGCCAGCATTAAGTCATCAGAAGCTGATGTAGCTTTTGATTCAGCAGCTACAGCTGCCTCAAGGTCAAATTTGCACTTCTGAAGCTTGACATGTAGGTCTCCGACAATGGATTCAGTTTCTGTATCCTTCTCTTTGAGCTGATTGTGCTCCTGCTTAACAGATTCTAACTCCTGTTTCAGTGATTCCACTAAGCTCCGAAGAGAACTTTCCTCTTCTGCTACTTTCTGCAACATTTCCTTGGCATCATCCAACTCTGAGCTGACAGCAGCAACAGACTCTAAATCTAGAGCCCGGGCATCTTCTATCTTTTTCTGCATATATGCAATCTCAGAATTGGTCTCATCTAGCTTTTCTTTGAGACCTTCATAAGTGGCAGGATCAAAATCATTTCTCAAAGATGACAGTTTCTTCTCAGTTTCTTCCAAAGCTTGCTTGTAAGTTTTCCTGGCAACATCCTTCTCAGAGAGGATTTGTAACTCTTCTTCGTGTGCTTGCTCTGTAGCTGCCTTGACATGCATAAGAGACTCTTGAATTGCTGCAATCTCATTACGAAGTTGAGCAGCCTTTTCATTGTTGCCTTCAGTTGAGTGCAATGACTCCTCTTCCTGCTGGGCAGCAGACAGCCTCATATCCAATGAGATTTCAAAATCTTTCTTAAGCTTTCTAAGCTCCTGTTTTGCTGCATCAAGGTCTTCCAGAGCAACAGCGTACTGCTCCCTTGCACTGTCCAGTTCCTGCTTCAAAGGACCATATTTTCCAACAGCCTCATTCGCGTTTCCACCTTCAAGCTGCTTGGTTCGAGTCTTTGCAGCCTGAAGAGCCAGCTCTTTGGACTTGTTGATTGCATCCAGCTTATTGGTTAGCTCCTCAACAGTTTTCTTAGCTTTCTCCAGTTCAGATAGTGCTTGTACTCTGGTTGTCTCAGCATTACTCAGCTGTTCCTTGTATTTATTCAGCTCTTTCTGGGCCAAGTGCAGTTCTGTCTCCTTAGCTAACACCCTCTGCCACAATATGATTTCAAAATTACAAGCGTCAGAGTATATTTGAACAACCAGAGACGAAATAGATCAAGTTAAATGCATTCCATGGATAATAAAGTAGAGACTATGCCAGATAAACTATGCCGATGTATCAGTAATAATGTAAAATGTAGTAGCAAGATATAAAGGAGCAAACAGGCAATACGCTTTGTTCCTAAATGCAAAAATCTAGATGCATGAGAAAACCTGTTATCTACAAGATTAAAATGCATCATCAAAAGAAAATATAAGTAAAATCGGAAGTTATGAAAATTGGAAACAGCTAACAAAGCCCATAGATATTAGGTCAGGTACCACAGAGTTAGTGGATGGTGCAGCTAGTTGACAAAGGGAAAGTTGTAGCTGATCTCGGGCGCAGCTGCATCCGTTACACCACTAATATGGATGATTACAGGGGTACATGTACCACTGTACCTAGGCACCTAGAGATAGATTTATTGGTTGCCACATCTCTATGTGCGCAGGAAAGGCTGACCGATGTTGGGAACATGTTGGTGGGATCTGCCATTTAGGTATATATATATGTTCTACATGTGCCTGATACTCAGGTGAAGAACACAGCTTGGAGAAAAGCACAAACGTGTGAGCCGATGTGTGAAGAAGATGACTGCCTGTAGAAAACGAATGGCTGTAGCGTTCACATGTGATCAATATTGTGCTCTCTCCTCTTGTGCAATGATGCTTGAAGGGAAGAGTCTGCGTAGAGTAAGGCTAATTAGCTAAATAAAGATTATTGTTCAACAAAAATAAGAAAATGTTCCCTTGCTACTTGTAACTTATGATGGATTATACAGTGATAAATCTAAAATTTGAAGTTCAAGTCCAATTTGTTTGTTTGGATGAATAAACAGATAAAATTGATAGCAACATACAAAATAAAAGAGAAAGTGGGATGTAAAAAAGAGTTACAATTCAGAAACACAACATTTTAGGTTCAATTTCTAAAATAAAATTTTTATTGTGTCTCCGAATACGTCAAATTCTATATTGAAAAAAAGTGAGTTTTTCCACGGTGATTGTAGTAGCCAAAAACAAAAGAAGATAAATCCATATATTTTTACCTAAAAGATGGTTATGCACCGGACGTTCAATTTCTAAATCACGGTATTTTAAATGCCTCTAAGTACTTCAAATTCTATCTTTGCAAATTGTGACCCTAAATACTTCAAATTCTATCTTCCCAAACCAGCATTGTGTGATCCAAAAAAAAAACAGCATTGTGTGCACTGTCATCCAAAAGCGGTGAATGAAAACAATCCAAGGGAGAATCAAAGAAAATGAAACGGTTTTGCCATGAGAACCCTTCGGCTTTAGAAATGCCAAATGAATTAGCGCTCACAAAGGTTCTCAGACTGTTCGAGGCCAGTTGGCGCCTCTCGCTTATTTGGGCATCGTCATCCGGCAATAGAGAAAATCCAACACCCACGTTTTACCGTCTTAACGTCCACAGTAGGAAAGCCACTAAACGGTACAAAACCCACCCTTTGGACCAAAAGGTCCTTGAGGCCAACAGCCACATGAGAGAGAGAGGAGTAAAGGAAAGGGCGGGATAGCCTGGTCAATTCACAAAGCCAAGAGAGTCTCACGGCCATGCCACAATACATAAGCAACCAGCTACAGAGAGCTTTCCCCCCTATCTCTTTTCTCATTTTCTTCCTCCACCCGAGAGCTAACCAAGGTATGGGCAAGAAGCCAAGCCATTCTATTCTCTCCTCACTTTCCTTTGGCCAACAACAGAGCAAATCGAGAGCCAAAGCCCAAGCCTAACACCACCACCAAAGACCAAAGCCACCACAGAGGTAGTAAGGGAGAGCCCGAAGGAGAGAAGGCGACGATTGCGGAGGTATAGAACCTTTGACACCGTCGAGACCGCCCCAGGTAAACCGGGTGGCTACCAAGACTAGTAAACCGATCACAGCTAGCAAGCAAGTAGGGCCCCCAACTCTTTCCCTCTCTATTCATAGCATGGCACAAGCGGCGAGCCCAAAGGATCGCTGTGCGCCCTTGGTTGAGGGTGCATGCTCCCCAACGCATGTCCCCGCCAAGTCCTGTCATGGCGACACCCGTAGGCTTTCCCAAACCGTGCGTGTATGAGCATAGAACCAAGTGAAAATAGAAGCTCAATTGAAAATGTAAGAGCAAGGGGAAGAGTGGACCGTCCCAAGTAGGTAGTGGAGTAGAGGTGCATTGGTGAAGCTCGGGCCGCCTTGGCCAAAACCATGGCCAAGAGCAACCGAGGGAAAACCTGGGGATGGCGGCGCTTGGGGCTCGACCATGGCTAGAGGCTGAGCCACGGTGTCAGCAGCCGGTGCAAAGGCTGGAGGGAGGCGCAGCAGAGGTAGGAGCGATAGGGGCTAGGGGCCGCAGTGGGCTTGTTAGAGTAGCTACGCGGAAGTGGAAGCTAGGAGCTGGAGCCGAGGCCACGGCCTGCCGCTTGGCCCTGGACTGGCCAGCGGCAGGCCGTGGCCGGCAGACTTGAGGGGGCAGCGGTGAATGTAGATCGTGTGATGGCCGAAGTCGTGTAGGGTGACAAAGTCGTGTAGGGTGACAAAGTCGGTAAGGGCCCAGGCCCAGGCCCAGGCCAGGCCGACGCACCCAAGCCCGAAGGCAGCGTAGTATAGACCCAAGAGGAAGTGGGAGGCGTGTAGCTCGGGAGTAGAGGTGGAGGAGACGGTCGAGGACCGGCGTCCGACGGTCGGTGGCCAGCGGCCACACCCTAGATCCAATGGGGGGATTTGAGGTAAACACAGGGAGTAAGGGGAGTAAAGGGGCCGGATCTGAGGGTGCCGAGTGAGGAGCCAAAGGAGAGGCTGGGGCGAAGTCAGGGGGCTTAGTAAGGCTTGAGCCTCACCTCCCGATGTGATGACCCCCTCCCCACAAGACGACGGTACCGACCAACAAGACCGCGGCGGCTGGCGACGTATGGAGAAGGGCAGCTGCAAAGAAAAACAAAAAAACCTGGTCAAGTGGTCAGCCCACTGCCCTTAAGAGGCCCAACAAATTCATCTCATGGACCCACCAAGACACCCACTCCAACTCACAAACCTAGCAATATCAACTGGATTTGCAGAGAGACGCACTGGTGCATGACACAACACAGAGGGCTGGGGGTGGCCGGGCAAGGGAGAGCGCAGAAGGGGGTGCCCCGGAGCCGGACCGAAGCTAGGGCAGCTAGATCTGGCGGCGAGCCGACCGAGCTGTTGGGGGCCGGGGAGAGTCGGACCAGGGCGGCAAGGTGGGCGTAGCCGGGGCACGGGAGCTAGATCGGGGCGGCGAGGGCCGAGCCGCCACCGACGAGTGTGGCGGCGCGCGAGAGAGAGCCGGGCGCGTGGCCGCGTGGCGTGCCTGCGCCGCTACTCCGCCTAGTCGCCTGGTCCGCTGGTCGCTTGGAGGTTGGAGAAGACGAGGAGATTGGAGAGGGGCAGAGAGGCGAGAGGCAAGTGAAATAGGGGAAGTCGGCCGTCGCCTGTCTGGATTGATTCGAGTGAGACAAGAGTATGAGTAATTTTTTCCTAGTTCCTTTCTTATCAATTTAGTATTTTAGAGTTTAGATTTTAGACTCACATTCAGTGTAGTCTTTATAATTAATTTATATATTTATAGCTTGTATTGATAGAAATTAATAATTTATTTACAGATTTTGCTATAATAGAGAAACGAACTTTGTGTAAATATTTCGCAAGTAATTCAAGTAGTTCTTGTCCAACCGATGAGAGTACAACTCAACCAACGAAGCTTCTAAGGCATGAAGTCGCGTAGAATGCAATTGCCCTGTGATTCAAATTTGCCTTGTGATTCAAATTAGTTTAATTCTGGTATGTTTCATATGATCTAAATTTTCACTGCCATTCACAATTTTCTATTATATCACTAATTTTGACATGCTTCATACATAGGTGAGTTATCGCTATTCCGTACTCATGGCAGAATAATTATATATTTTTGGATATACGCTTTCTATTATCGAGATACCTACTTTTTATTTCTGTTTTTCATGGTTTGTTTGCATCCAATTGTGTAATTTCTATATGAATCTAAAATTCCATAAGAGTAAAAGATTAAATTTATGTCAACTTAGTTTAGACCTATAAATAGTTCACACCACCCTTAATTTTATTCCTAGCTTCGCCGCTAAGGGAAGGAGTGGGGTGGCGCGTGCGAGAGGCGGCGGAGTCGCCGACAGCTGGTGGCGCGGGGGTCGGTCACGCCATGAGGCCAGGATGGAGAGAGTGAGGGGAGCCAAGGTAAGGAAGAAGAGGTGCGGCCGCTTGGCCAAAATGAAGAGAGAAGATAAGCCAAGTAAGAAAAGAAAGAATAGAGAGAAGAAAAGCAAGAAAAGCAAGAAAAGAGAAAAGAAAAGGGGGATTTGCTACGTGCACGTCGAATCCTTACCCCTGCGTGTCTTTATGCCAGTATTAGGCTTTGCGCGTAGAATCGATAACATTCATATAAGTGCATGCGTATCGCTATACTGTATTGAGTCGGGTTGATGCTTGTACAAGTGGAGGTCCTGATTCAGAACCGTCCACGCATTGTCCCCGAGGCCAACCAGGCAAGTGCATAGCAGAGCAGTAACTGTAGATGTTATGGAATACGTGATGTTTACATTATTTGATGCTGTTTGATTGATGATGATAATTGTGATATATGGTAAAATGATGGAGAATAGCACTCATGATATGACATGTATTATGAGTTAGGGCGGTGAGAAAATCAATAGCTGTGAGTAAATCTATCTGACTAATCCGGCGTGCTATTGAGAAAGGCCTACTTTGGTGGGTATCTCCATGGGATAGAGAGAAAGACCTACTTCAGCAGGCACCTCCACAGGATGGAAGTATAGGGTGACATCGACAGGTGTGCCTTCCACTTTATCGGTATAAGCTACAGAAGAAGAATGAGACTTGATCATGAGCATTGAATGAGACTTGATCATGAGCATTGCATTGTATTAAAAGTAATTGAGATGAGCTATCGAGACATGTGAAGAATGATCGTGTTATGGTATGTTTATATTTAAATTAATGTTGAAAAAGTGTGGAAATGACATGTGTTGTTGTTGCTGTTATGAAATGACATGGGGTGTTAAGCCGATGGCGGCCCGAAGATTGGTGGCGCCGGCCCGAAGAGGCGCAAGTAGGCGGCGGCCCATTGGACGGCGGCGACATGGCCGCCCCCGGGAGCGAAAAACATCCTCCCGGGGGCAACGACAGCGGAAGACCTGGTTGTTGGCTAGGGCAGCAGATGCGGAAGATTGATGAGGTTAGGGTTTTAAACTAAGCTCTGATACCATGTTATGAATATTGTGTATATTGATATGAGACCCAAAGGGTCATATATATAGGAGAGTACAAGAGGATATGCTATATAGAGATAAGGCATATATGGAATAGAATACAACTCTATCTCCTAATACAACTCTATCTCCTATTCTCCTTAACACCCCCTCAAATGCAAGGCGTATGCAATAGCATTGCATTTGAAAAAGGGTTAACACTAAAACAAGATAAATCCGACATCCGAGTCGTGATAAAGTCGTCGTTGCGTTCAGTCTTCGAAGAAACTGTCAAATCAAGCCGAAGAGGAATAGATAGAAGCATGACGGCACAGATCGAAGCCTGAGACGGTGGCGGCGCAGTGCACAAAAAGCGCAATGGAGGCGCGGTGCAGAAGAAGCGCGGCGGCCTTAAAAACTCGGGGTGGCGGCTCAAAGAGAAGCGGCGACATCATAAAGACTTCTACGATCTGCAGCGGCTCAAGGAAAAGAGCAGCGGCTGCCATGCAAAAGAAAATTCCTACACTTCTATGACTGATAATAAATTTGTGGACTCGCACGGCTTGAACGAACTAAAAATTAAAGACTACGGATTTAGATGGACGCAGCGAAAAACTTACGAGAAAAAAAAACTCGAAGACTGACTGATTTAAAAAAAACTCGAAGACTGACTAAGGAAATCGGGAGCAGAAAATCCCACTCCCTCAAAACCCCTTCTCTCTCTCTCTCTCTCAAAACCCCCTCCCCTCACACGCGCAAAGGAAATCAAAGCCTGCCTCCTCCCGTCTCTCTCTCGAGCACGAGAGAGAGGAGCGCGCCGGAAGGACCGGAGACGCGGCGGCGGATGGGACCGAAAGCGCGCGCGGCGCGCGAGGCGCGGGCGAAGGCGGCGCGCGTCGCGCGGCCGTCAGTGGCCGGGCGCAGTGAGTCGCCGACAGGCGGCGGCAGGATCAAGGCGGCGGCGGACGGAGGTGGCGAGAGCGACGGATCCGAGCCGAGCCGCGGCGGCGGCGCGGATCGAGCGCGTTGAGGCAGCGGACATGCGATCGGCGAGATCGAGCGAAGAGTCTCAGCGGCGACAAGCCAATGAGATCGGCCGGATCCGGAAGAGGAGCGTAGACGCCAGATCCGGGCAGGACGGCGGCGTCCCGTCGTCGAAGAAGCCCGAGAAGGAGCGGTGACGACCGGATCTGGAGGCAACGGATGCGGAGGCCGAATCCAGAGACGACGATGGCCGGTAAGAATCTGGAGCCGGCGGCGATGAGCATGAGCCGGCGGTACGACAAGCACAAGCCGATGGCGGCCCGAAGATTGGTGGCGCCGGCCCAAAGAGGCGCAAGCAGGCGGCGGCCCATTGGACGGCGGCGACATGGCCGCCCCCGGGAGCGAAAAACATCCTCCCGGGGGCAACGACAGCGGAAGACCTGGTTGTTGGCTAGGGCAGCAGATGCGGAAGATTGATGAGGTTAGGGTTTTAACCTAAGCTCTGATACCATGTTATGAATATTGTGTATATTGATATGAGACCCAAAGGGTCATATATATAGGAGAGTACAAGAGGATATGCTATATAGAGATAAGGCATATATGGAATAGAATACAACTCTATCTCCTAATACAACTCTATCTCCTTAACAGTTGCTTGTGCTTATGGTAGTATTTATCGGTCTATCATGTGCGTGTTGTGTCTAAAGATTCACTCTTGCTTTGTTTTTTTAAGGTGATCATTAAAGACGTCATGCACGGGCGGGAGTAGCACATATGTAATATCACATACAAGCAACACTTCATGAATCACCTCTTGTTAGTATGTTTAGACTCTATTGGTATGTTAGAGTAGTTAAAGTTAAAATGGTATGATGTTAATCTAGTCATTGCAATGTAAATAAAGCAGTGATTGCTTAAAACTATAAGCAGTGGCTAAAAATCATAAAATTATGCAATAGTAGTAGCATTCCAGATCCATATGATGGGCGGGATGTTACACTGGCAATGACCCTGCCTGCCTCGCTTAATTGTTGCCGCATCTCAATGCATCCAACATGAATCAACGTCCACAGTAGGGGGTGCAGCTGCTCCCGTGCTCACCTAGGCTGCTCTCGTTGACAAATTATGTTCCTCTTTATTACAGGACATCCCAACATTGGGCAGTGTGAATTCATTGCCCTCTATGTAAAGAATAATGCTCAAGTATTTGCACATGTAACTTCTATAAAGTCACAACAATTCAGAAGAATTTCAGCTATCATTTCTAACTACTGTTCCTTTTCTTTCTATTGTCCATTCCAAACATAAATAACCCAATTAAAAAATCAGCTCAATTTAAAAAATACAGTTTCCACTTGCATTAATTATATAAATTGCATAGTTTTCTGTCCAAGAATCTAACTAGATCCTTCTGGGTGAACCAGCCATGAGAAGGCTACAATCTAGATTTATTTGAAAAGCCACCAAAAAATAAAAAGAAAAAGAAAAAATATCTGCCATGAAAAATTGCACTGACTGTGAAAAACTCAGAGGTGTTAATATTATAAAGATAAACAATGGAAAAGTAGGATGCAAAACTAATATTCTGTCAGAAATGCAAAACAAACTTTTGTTGTCATAAACTGGAGGATGTAAATTTAGCAATAATCCATGTGGTTAAAAATACTCATTATTTCCATAGGAAACGTAAAAACAACAAATGGACTGGGGAAAAACCTGAAATTTCTAAATGAGGAAAACTATCCCCATCCTCATCAATAAAAGAAATAAAAAATAAAAATGCCTGTAAATAACAATAATGAGTGGGTACCAAAACATAACTGATATTACTCACTGAATTACTGAAATATGCTGGAAAACAAATGGACTGCCAAGATGACAAATTCAACCAGCAAAAAATAAGAGTAAAGGCAACGATTTTAAGCAAATGCCACATGGGAACTTATTAGACATTTCAAAGGGGATAAACAAGGAAGATCAAAATTATGGCATATTGGCACCTGATTGGAAACATCCACAACTTTTAGGCCAGAGAACTTTCTGACATAAGCTTTGAAGCTAGCAGTTTTGGCATCAAACAAGACTTAAGAACAACAAGGTTTTAATTTTTTCAATATTATACTTATAAGTGTTGTGGATGCTTTTGTTGGGACAGTGTACACACGCCGCAACAAGAAGCCAACATCCACCACGGCTGGTTAAGATAGGTTTGTTAGAAAGTGTTTCCAACTGGATTGGGTTGTTAGAGAGTTTGTTAAACTTTACATGCAGATTAGTTAAAAAGGGTTAAGGCTTGGCGTGGGGGAGGAGTTAGCCTACTGGCTTTATATAGGGCTGTAAGCACTTGGTTAAGGAGGAGGGAAGTTAATATAAGTAAAAGGCTGTTCTCAACCTGCTAATAGAGGTTGAGCAAGCCGTTCTTCCCCAAATCTGCCCCTATTCTCCAGCTACTATATCATCTTTGGTATCAGATTCTCCTTCCTGCTTCTTGATGGGTGCTCCTCTCTCTGCCGACTTCAAATCCTCCATGGACAAGCTCTTTGAGAGATACATTCTGTCCGGAGGATCTCGCCACACGAAGATCGACGAGCCGCATCTGGTGGCCATCAACCGCTGGCCCGACCACCACGAGGCCGGCAACATCTCGGCGAGCAACAAGAGATCGGAGTTGGAGACGCCGCCACCCCACCGCCCCTTTCGGGCCGCCCACAAGCTGCGCTTTCCATCCTCGACGGCCCGCCGATCCCATCGGCCGCTCCACAAGGCGAGCAATTCTTCGCGCCATCGCACGCCGGACGAGAAGGTATGGCGGCTTCCTTCTACATGGAGGGCGCGGCGCAAGATTGGTACTACCGTTTGGAGCAGAATCGCGGCGTTCGTCCTGCCCCCATTCATCGACCGGGTGCAACGCCGCTTCGGTCCGCCCGTGCGGAGCAATGCTCTCGGCGCTCTCATGAAGCTCCGCCGCACGGGTACCGTCGCCGAGTACCAGGAGCGCTTCCTTCCCCTTCTGGCTCGCTGCCACAACGTCACCGAGCAACAACAAATCGACATCTTCACGGCAGGCCTCCGGAACCCGCTCCAGACCGACGTTGAGCTTCAGAACCCAGAGACCCTGGATGATGCTATGGCTTTGGCGCGGGCCTTTGAGCGCCGTCTGGAGCTCGACGACGACGACTCAGGCGTCATCCGCGTGCCTCCCCGCTCGCTCTCCTCAACCCGAGCGGTGGTATCAGCGGCTACCGCCCCGCAGCGGACCCCCGCCCCTGTTTCTCGGATGCCAGTTCCGACTCCTCCGGCCCCGACTAAAGGTCCTCCGCCTGCAGGTACCCGCTTCAAACGCCTGACGCCACAAGAGATGGCGCAGCGCCGGGCGGACGGACTCTGCTTCAACTGCCCGGAGAAGTTTTCTCGGGAGCACCTCTAGAAATGTACCATGAAAGGACTCTATCTGATGGAGTTAGACGACAACACCTCGGGGGAGGGTCCCAGGAAGAGGAGGCGGCCTCTGATGACGATGTCCAGATATCCCTCCATGCTCTTACCGGCATTACGGCGGGAGACACAATGCACCTCTCTGCTTCCATTGTCGCGGCACAACTGCGCGCCCTCGTCGACTCCGGCTCTACTCATTCATTCGTGGCCTCCGCTACGGCTACTCGCCTCGGCCTCACGCCAGAACCACGCCCGGGCCTCACGGTGGGAGTCGCCAATGGCGACCGTGTGCCTTCTTCGGGCGTCTGCAAGCAAGTCCCGGTTACCATTGACAAGGAGCGGTTCTTCATTGATTTATCGTCCCCGCCACTTGACGATTATGAGTTGGTGCTGGGCTGTCAATGGCTGAAGACGCTCGGTCCTATCCTATGGGACTTCGAGCGGCATACCATGTCCTTCTGGCGACATGATCACCTTGTCAAGTGGTGCGGTCTGGAGGCTCCTTCACCACTACAGCTTCGCGCCATGGATAAGCTGGACTTGCTATCCCTCCTGCTAGCTCAGTTCACAGATTTGTTTGAAGTACCCTGTGGTCTTCCGCCTCAGCGCCATCTGGACCACCGTATCACCTTGCTCCCAGACACTCCTCCAATTGCGGTACGACCATACCGTTATCCGCAGCTCCTCAAGGATGAAATTGAGCGGCAGTGCGCGGAAATGCTGCAACAGGGTATCATCCGCCCGAGCACATCGGCATTTTCCTCGCCGGTGCTCCTGGTCCGCAAGAAAGACGCTAGTTGGCGTTTCTGCGTCGACTATCGAGCACTCAACGCCAAGACAGTTCGAGACGTCTTTCCTATTCCCGTCGTCGACGAGCTCCTGGACGAACTCAAAGGGGCGTCCTTCTTCACCAAATTGGACCTCCGGAGCGGCTATCACCAGATCCGTATGCACCCTGACGACATCGCCAAATGACCTTCCGAACTCATCATGGCCATTTTGAGTTCTTGGTGATGTCCTTCGTGACCAATGCACCGCCGACATTTCAAGCAATGATGAATGAGTCTTGCGGACATTCCTTCGTCGGTTCGTCTGGTCTTTTCGATGACATTACGATCTGACCCATCATGGTGAACACCTTGAAGATGTCCGCACCGTCTTCACGGTCTTTGCGCGCCATAACCTCTTTACGGCGTCCCAAGTGCACGTTTGCGCAGCGGCGTGACATACTTGGGTCACATCATATCGAGCGGCGTCGCCATGGATCCTCCAAGGTGGAAGCGGTCCAACATCGCCTCGGCGCGCACACTTCACGCGCCGCGGATTTCTCGGCCTCGCGGATACTACTGGCGCTTCATCCACAATTATGGTGTCATTGCGCCCCTTGACATCTCTACTCAAGAAGGATGCATTTCGTTGGTCTTGGCGGCAATTGAAGCCTTGAAGCACTCAAGGCCGCCACGACCACGGGGCGATCCTCCGCTTCGGACTTCACCTCGCCTTCATCGTTGAGTGCGACGCGCTCCGCTCGCCGGCGCGTGTTGCATCAAGGGGCCGGCCCCATTGCGTTCTTCAGCCGCGCCGTCGCCCCCCAGCATGCCAAGTTAGCCGCCTACGAGCGGGAACTCATCGGCCTTGTCAAGGCGGTCGCCATTGGAGGCCATATCTGTGGGCGAGGCCATTCACGGTGCGTACTGATCACTATGCATTGAAATTCTTACTGGATCAACGCCTCTCCACCATTCCCCAGCACACATGGGTCAGTCGTCTATTCGGCTATGACTTCACGGTGGAGTTCAGACCCGGCCTGATGAATGCTGCTGCCGACGCCCTTTCACGTCGTGATGAGGACTCCCTGGACGCCATGGCGTGCGCCATCTCTCGTCCTGACTTCCAGCTTTTCGAAGACCTCCGCAGTGAGGCGACAAGCCTTCCTGCCGTTGTCGCCAAACATGCAGAGGTGGAACGGCATCGCCGTGCGGCTGGGCGGTGGTGGATGGCCGTTCGCGCATCACGGTCGTATTTTCGTGCCCGACTCTTCCGCCCTGTGGCCAGCCATTCTCACCTCAGCTCATGGTGCTGGCCACGAAGGCGTCCAGAAGACACTGCATCGCCTCCGCGCCTCATTCTACAATCCTCATGCCAATCGGCTTGTTCGGGATTTTGTCCAAGGCTGCGCCGTCTGTCAACAGAACAAGACTGAGCATCTCCATCCGGCGGGACTCTTACAGCCTCTTCCAGTGCCCGCTTCAGTCTGGTCTGATATTGCCATGGACTTCGTGGAGGGCTTTCCCAAGGTAAACGGCAAATCAGTAGTGCTGACAGTGGTGGATCGCTTCTCCAAGTATGGACATTTCATCGCGCTGGGACATCCTTATTCGGCGACCTCAGTGGCCCACATCTTCGATCAGATTGTGCGACTCCATGGCATCCCCTGCTCCATCGTCGCCGGCGCGATCCGTCTTCACGGCGCGTTACGGGCGGAGTAGTCGTTCACACTCGCCGGCGTGAACTGCGCCTCGGCTCATTTTTCATCCGCAGACGGATGGGCGTCGAGGTGACCAATCGGGTGCTTGAGTATATCTGCGGTGCCTTGCGGCGGCGACCGACCACGCAGTGGATTCGCCGCTACCATGGCGGAATTCGCTACAACTCCTACCGACATAGCTGCGAACAACTCCTTTCGGGTGGTTTACTGCCGTCGCCCCGACTTTGATGTCATATCAGCCTGGCCTCTCCCGAGTGGCGGCGGTCGATAAGCAGCTGCAGGATCGCGACGTCTTTCTTGCCGAGATAAGGGACCGTTTGCTCCAAGCCCAGGACCACATGAAGCAGCATTATGATCACCACCATCGTGATGTACACTTGGCGCCAACGACCGGTGCAGTTAAGGTTGCACCACCGATCAGCAGCAGGCATCATCGACAAGACTGATGGGAAACTCGCACCACGCTACTACGGCCCGTATCAAGTGGTGGAGCGTATCGGCCCGTCGCTACGCCTCGCCTCCTCCCAAGACCAAGATGCATGGCGTTTTCCACGTGGTCTTCCTCAAGCCGTTCCATGGCGAGCCCCCAGCCGAAGTGGCGCCTCTTCCTCCAATGGTTCGCGGCAGCGCTGTTTCCACTCCAGCAGCAGTCATTCGTGCAAGGCTCAACCGCGGCAAGTGGGAGTTCTTGGTCACCGGGTGGGACGTTCGCACTGAGGCCACACGGGAGAAGCTCGATGACTTCAAAGAGGCACACCCAACATTCCACTCGAGGACGAGTGTTTCTCCAGAGGGTGGTAGTGTTGTGGATGCTTTTGTTGGGACAAGTGTACACACGCCGCAACAAGAAGCCAACATCCACCACAATTGGTTAAGATAGGTTTGTTAGAAAGTGTTTCCAAGCTGGATTGGGTTGTTAGAGAGTTTGTTAAACTTTACATGCAGATTAGTTAAAAAGGGTTAAGGCTTGGCGTGGGGGAGGAGTTAGCCTACTGGCTTTATATAGGGCTGTAAGCACTTGGTTAAGGAGGAGGGAAGTTAATATAAGTAAAAGGTTGTTCTCAACCTGCTAATAGAGGTTGAGCAAGCCGTTCTTCCCCAAATCTGCCCCTATTCTCCAGCTACTATATCAATAAGGATGTTGAAGATCAGAGCATCCTCAACATTCATGTTCAAATATGTACGTTCAATCATGACAAACATATATGTGTGCAATTGTAACATGCAAAATTTATTTCAAAAGTACCTACCTCTGCTTGAGGAGCCTTTGGCTTTCTCGCAGATGATCTGTCAGATGAAAACCGAACTTCCCCAAACAAGCTAACTGCAGCTTTGACAGATTCAAATGGAGCCCTTGTGTCTATTTCTCCAACCTCCATTTTTTCTGCATCAGCAGAAGGTGGATGAACTTTTGTAGCCATATTTGCCTTTACTAATATACTATATGCAAGCTGCAACAGAATAAATGGAGTTATAGAAAGATGGTGGCAGAAACGTTATTGGTATGTACAGGAAGTCAATAAGAAACACTAACATGATCAATTTGTTGAAGGAAACTACTAGGATGTGCTAATAGGCCATGAACCAACAGTAATATATGGCTTAGCAACCTTTTAAAAAAACATATTTTGATGATTCCTATGCAGGCTTATTAAGGCGTCGCTTAGGCGACGCTTAAGCAGTAAGCAGTAAGGCGGTCTGGTGTGGCAAAGCGTCGCCCCCGCCTTGCCGCTCGTGACTAAGGCGCCCGCCGTGCCCGCGCCGCCGTCTCCAGCCGCCGGTGGCGAGCGGTGGCATCGCGATAGGGGAAAGCGGCGCAGGTGTGGCGGCCTGGAGACGGCAGCATGGCAGCAGGGGAGACGTGGAGCGGAGTGCCGGAGTTGCTACCGGCAAAGAAAGAGAGAGAGAGAGAGAGAGAGGCCGGCGAGCGAAGAAAGAGAGAGAGAGAGAGAGAGGGAATCTGGGGGCGGTCGACTCGATCTGGGGGCTGGGGCGGCCGGCTAGGGTTAAAAGGGTGTGTTTGGTATCTTTACAGTTTAGTGCTCAGAGGTTTATGAAATTACAATTAGGTCCTTCTAGGTCCTCCTCCTCTTTAGATTTCTTCTGATTTAGTCCTCCAGAACTCCGTTTTCTTCGCCTTATGATATATGTAAGGCGTCGCCTCGCCTCACGCCTTACCGCTTAAAAGGTGTGAGGGGAGTGGGTCGCCTTACCTCACCTTAATAACCTTGTTCCTATGGTCATAATACTAGAAATTAGTTTTAGAATACTGGAAATTAGCTTCATAATACTACAAATTAGTTTTAGACAATACTACAGGTTAGTGACATAATTTGGCATTTGTGAACTCCAGGTGAGGCCCATCTATCCAACATGTGGGCAACATACAAGCTTTTTTTTCATTTCAAGCAGAAAATTCTGCTCTCTTATCTCTGTCATCCCCAGCCCCATAGGCCATGCGGCCATGGTGACTCACTAGAAATTTGATCCTATAAAGCCCTAGAAACAAGCTCTATGTATCAATAACAACCGTGCCGTCATCTGATATTGATTATAAAAAGTAGCACACAGATCATAATGGCAACATGTATTAATGTACATTGAATAAAATCATTTGGCCCCAGAGTGAAAATTTACATGCGTAGCCTCGTCCCCTCACCGTTTAAGCATTACAGATGCATACATGGCATGATGATAGTTCATACTTCATAGTTCTTTCTGCGAGTGAGCTATGATTGCACTAATTTATCAAGGATTTCGTTGCAGGCATGCACAACTCCTCCAAATTTCACTTTATACAGTATTAGTCGACATGATTCCTCATTTGTAATCTAAAATCCACCAAATTTGGCATCAACCAAGCTCCTCAAAATTCCCCTTTCTACAGCGGTGAGGAATGAGAAATGTTGCGGAACTTCTAACATTCAACCCTCAACATCCTCATACTTTTAGGAAGAACCCAACACCACACACCCAAAAAAAAGTTCACAGATTTGCCCCGAAATTCCCTTGAATACTGCGCGAAACATCTCAAAACGGACGTTGCTCAGAGGACAAAAAGGATTTCACTCCAGACTTGACAAAGAAAACGCAAACAAGCGAAAAGGAAAGTAAAATAGATCCAAACAACCAAGACTAGGGCTTACCAGGAACCACGAAATGTTTGTCCGTATCGATCCAGCAGACGGGTAGAGAGAGGAGGAGGAGGTAACCGACCGATGCTTCCAGAGGAGATCGATGTCTGTACGCAACGAGAAGGCTGCTACAGCGGAGATGGTCGGAGAAGAAGGGCGGGGGTTGACGGCGGCGGCGGAGGTGATTGGGACCTTAGGCGGTCCGATCGGTCCGAAAGGAACGTGCGGCTTGGCTTGGTCGGAAAGTGAAGTAGGGCATTTTTTTTCCCGCTGTGCTTAGTAACAGCTTGCAGGGATGTATGTCATATATCAATAGATATAAATAAAACCGTAGTAGATCGTAATTTAAAAAGATAATTTCTTTGAAAGTTAAATACTATAAAAATCATTTATTATTTAAAAACAGAAGCTAAAGCTTAAAAAAAAAGAAGAGTGCAGTAAAAAAGGCACATGTATTTTCCCAGCACCAATAGTCGATTCAATGGCAGTGGCGGGCCCATGTTGTTCCCAGTGAAGAAGGTAAAATTTTTGCTTTCTAGCCCAAAATTTTAAAGTTTTTTTTACATATAGACCCCTGGAGAAAAGATTTACAAAAATGGACCCCTAGAACGGCGCCAACTCACATGGCGCCCAGGGTACACGGCACGGCACCATATGCTTTGGCGCCGTGAGTGGACACGTAGAATCCATGGTGGCACAGCACGGCGCCATATGCTTTGGCGCCGTGAGTGGACACGTAGGATCCATGGTGGCACAGCACGGCACCAAAGCACATGGCGTCGTGCCATCCATACACGGCGCTAATGATCGTGGCGCCGTTTCCTGGGACTTAAGACCGAGCGCAGCCCCCGGCCCCCTCACTCCACTCCTCAGACCGACACAGAGAACAGCCGCCGCCGCCCCTCTCTCCCCCCTCAAAATCCACCCCAATTCATCGATTTTTTCACGATTTTGCTTCCAAACCGAGCTAGCAAGGTGAGTTCCCTCTCCTTCTTTGATTTTTTGCAGTATATATGGATTATTTGAGGTATATTTCGTAGGGCAAAAGTTGAAACCCTAGATGAAATTAGTTGGATTTGGCTCGGTTTTAGATTCGATTCGCAATAGATATGCGTAATGTATTAGTAATAATGTGTATAGATCCGTTTTTAGGTTGAAATTAGTTGGATTAGGGTTTGATTTGGGTAACTAGCTAACCTAGGGTTAGAAACGAGAAAAATTATAAATCTTATTCATTTCGCATTTTAGGTTGTCATGGGCTTCACTCGTTTGCCACCTCCATCCGGTGTTCCCGTGCCGATGTGTTATTGCGGCGATCCTTGCAAAGTGGAAAGGTCGGATGATCCGGATACATATAGGCAGAGGTACCGGATGTGCGCCAACCGGCGTTCAATCCGCCACGCGTCGCCGTTGTCCTCGGCAAGATGGTATGTTGTATTGTCGATTCATCGAATTGGTATTAATTTTGTTGGTTTAACGAATGCGTACATTTGCAGGAGCCTCCACCGCTTTGTGATTTTGAGCAGTGGATCGACATGCGATCGCCGAGGATGACAAAAATATCTTGACGCCAATAAGAAGTGGGATGAAGAACGAAAGGAGAGGTGGGAAAGGGAGAAGAAGCAGGAGGAGGCCGCGAGGAACACCGTGAGGAGGAGCGTGGGAGGGCCACGGCAAAGCGCAAGGGAGAAAGGCGAAAGAAGCTAGAGAGAGCGCGGCGTGCCAAGGCGACCCTTGAGCGATACCACGATGCTCGAGGAAGGGAAGTGGCCTCGATGCACTCGTAGAGTTATTGCTATATATATTTAATGTTTGATGTATACGGACGTATGTATTTTCTGAAAATTTATAAACTATGTATGTGGACTATGTATGTATGTGGGCGTATGCACTCGAGATGTTATTTTGGGTGTGCTTATTCATTTGGTGAATGTCAATTAGTATTGTTTGTGCGGATGGAGCGAAACAACTAGGCCGAGCTTGCACTTTTAAAGCAAGTGCAGATAATCACGGCGTCAAACACCTGGCGCCATATATAAGTAGCACGGCGCCAAACACTCTGGCGCCGAGATATTGAAATCTGACGCACAAAACTTTGGTGCCACATGATGGCGCCAAAGGTTCTGCGCCGTTGTTCAATACCTTGGCGCGAGTATTTGGCGCGTGCTACTAAACCTCTGAAAAAACAGCAGAGAGTCACTGTTACTGCATATACAAAACACATGCACACATATACATACATTCACATATAAAACACATACGCATAACTCTCAATAAAGTCTAGATGCATACATTTTACATATATATATCTCAAATCATACATACATACACATATAAAATACACATACATATATGTACACATACATCGTCATGCACACATATAAAATACACATACACATACACACAACTCTCATCATCATGGGTTGGAGGACGCAGTATGGGAATCATCGTGAGTTGCCGCGGTGCTCTCTGTCGTAGAACTCGTCCACCAGCCGGTACCTCGCCATCCTGTGCATTCAAAATTATGTTAGTGATAAAAATAACAAAATATCTAAAAATTATGCTCTCTAGACCTAACGCCGCTAACTTTGAGTGGAGCAGCGTTGACACATCCGTGAATTGTGAACCATTAGACCACACATACCGCAGTGTGTCTCCCGTGGGTCCTCAACGAAGGATTTGCCCTACCCCTCTTGGTGCGACCGGTGTCCGATCCATGTCCATCTTGTACCTTGACCGCTTCCTGCCGCCCTCTTGTGCCAACGTAACCCGCGTCCGCTATGTACCTGGGACCCGAGTAAAGTGGCCACTCGCTTTCATCACGATATGGCTCGAACCGTGGGGCCCATGTCCTCACCAACGCATCCACGCTGAATAGTCTCGGGATTTTGGTCTCAACATCGACATTCCGGGCCCTACATGCGGTCACCATGTGGGAGCATGGAAAATGGAACTTGTCGGGAACACCGCATGTGCATGTGAAGGATGTAATCACGAGCTTATGCTTTCGGGCCTCTCGGAGCTCTCCATTCTCGGTTGTCCCTCCACCTCAACAACCTCATACGTGCGTCACATGGTCAAAACAGTGGTACTCTGTTCATTGGCTTGCATATTCGCTTTGGTAATGAAGCGCGAGGACGAGGTGGCCAACGTGCATGTGCCTTTAACATGTCTGAGGCTTCCCGGTGCCGGTTGACAAACCATGCAACACACTTGTATAAAGTGAACGCCGCAATTGCGGTAACTGGCAATCCACATGCCCCTTAAGCAGCCCGTTGAAGCATTCTACCATGTTGCTAGTCATGAACCCATACCTCCTTCCCAATGGGTCATGAGCCCTTGACCATTTGTGCACATCCCTCATTAAACCCCTTATCCAATCACAACCCTCGGCATTAGTTTCGTTTTCAACTCCTTTAACTTCTCATCGAACAACTTGACCTCCCTCTGCGACATACCTCCTCGAAAAGTGCAAAGTTGGCCTTCACCCCATCTTTTGAACAAGTTCTCTGCAAGGTGCCTTGTGCACCAACGATGAGTGCATGGGTAAATGTCCCGGTATCACTTCCTTAACGGCGCTCAAGATCCCGTGCTGTCGGACAACACACATACCTCCTCCCGGGCCAACCATGGATCCGTACAAGCGTAGAAACCAAGCCCGGCTAGATTTGTCCTCCTTCTCTACCAAAGCAAAGCCAGCGGCACAAGCGAGTTGTCCGCATCACGCCCAATAGAAATCAACAACGTTCCTCATACTTGCCCAACAAGAACGTCCCATCAATTGTGAAACAGGCCTACAATGTTTGAAAGCCTCGACACACCGACCAAAGCACGGAATGCTCGAAAAAATCTGTCTTCCATTAACCTATACATCGGGCTTAGGCACGTACTCATCTGCATTCTGCATTGGCGCTTTCATTGCGTTCAACATGGCGACAAACGCTCATCGCCTCCTCCCAATCACCATAAATCAACTTCAAAGCACGTTGTTGTGCCCTCCATGCTTTCTCATACTTGATTGTGTAGTGCCACTTTAGTTTAACGGCCTCTATCACTGCGCCACGCGCATCGTCGGCATATGCTTTATCATGGGGTGCAGGCGGGTTGCAATGAACCGAGAAGTCAGCGGCGATGTTTACGGTTGGGCTCGGAAGACCCACACCATGCGGTCCATCCACGCTTGTAATCTTAAACCTCTCCGTACCCTTCACCTTCCCGCACAGACTTTCCATGCACACCTGTGCTCTCACATTTGATGGTGTACCGACGGTTTGGCGTATGAGTTCTTAACCCGGTATGGGCGGTTGTGCACGATCGAGTACTCTTTCAACCACATCTTCAATGCCGACATATCCTCAAAGACATGACCCTTCTGAATTATGATACTAGCCCCAGGCCTAGGTACGTCCCTCTGCATTTGCCCTCCGTCCGCGACAGCCCTATGTGCGATGCTTAGGTCGTTATAATCGGACACTAGTGGATCACGGCCAGGAAATATTCTTCTCAACATCTCAATTTCGCTAGACGTCAAACTGTGGATCGATGCGTCATCATCGAGTCCACGACCCTCGCATCCTCATAAGCCTCATCTCCTGCAAGCTGTACATCCACCCTGTTAGATGCTACACAAACCATGGGTTCCTCAAACACTGTCTCCTCGTCGAATCCACCAACAAAGCGGTCATCGACACCCTCAGAGTCAGCTTCTACCTGAGTCAATGGAACCTCACATACTTGAGCCGAGGATACAACTTGCACCTCGACCTCTTCATGATCCGGTGACCCAACCAACGGTGAGTCATTGGGATCCAATGCAACCCTAGGAGGTGATTGATCTCTCACCACCCTCTGCACAAACAAGTCAGGTGCTCTGACCTCTGAGTCCAAAATAATGGCCACATAGTTATCCCATTCACCGTCGCTGCCAATCGAAACCAATCTCTTTATACGCGGCCCCTTTGACGACCCAACATCAATCAATCCTTGCATAACGACATCACCATGCTCATCTGTCCATCCCAACCTCTCTTTCAAGCGATAAATGACCTCACCATACGACGGACGTGAACTAAATAGCAATGTGGTCTCTTCCATGCCCTCCAAATCAACACCCCCATTGTCATTTCTCTTCACAGTACCACCATGGTGCAAAGTCACAACCTTATCCATCTATAGCACAACAAACAAACATACCTCAGTCATTACGTACAATAATCAAACCCTACAAACGGATCTATACACATTATTACTAATACATTACGCATATCTATTGCGAATCGAACCTAAAACCGAGCCAAATCCAACTAATTTCATTTAGGGTTTCAACTTTTACCCTACAAAATGTACCTCAAATAATCCATATCTACTGTAACAAATCAAAGAAGGAGAGGGAGCTCACCTTGCTTCTCGGTTTGGAAGCAAAATCGCAAGAAAATTCGATGGATTGGGATGGATTTGGGGAGGGGAGAGACGGGCGGTGGCGGAGGTCGCTCTGCTCGATGCATTCGAGCAGAGCACCGAGGTGGTGGGGGCCGGGGCTGCGCTCGGTCTTAAGTCCCAGGAAACGGCGCCATGACCGTTAGCGCCGTGTATGGATGGCACGGCGCCATGTGCTTTGGCGCCGTGCTGTGCCACCATGGATCCTGCGTGTCCACGCACGGCGCCAAAGCATATGGCGCCGTGCCGTGTAACCTGGGCGCCATGTGAGTTGGCGCCGTGCTAGGGGTCCATTTTTGCAAATCTTTTCTCCAGGGGTCCATATGTAAAAAACTTTAAATTTTTGGGCTAAAAAGCAAAAAAATTCGTGAAGAAGGGGCCATGCATGCGTTGGTAATGGATTATCTTGGATTTGGAATTCTGGTTGCCAATTCTCCGTGGGCTTTCATGTTTCAAGCATACTTAAACTATTAAATAAATGTGAAAGAAACTATTAATACGCATTTGATGGTATAAATTTTAATTCTACACCTAACTGTTAGTAAAAGTTAGAATTTTTTATAAAATTTGTACCTTAAATTTGACAAAAGGGTCACTTTCGATGCCGAGGTTTCAAATGGGCTAAATAGATAGATGGTTTCGAATTTAGGTCAAAGAACCTCATATAATAGACCAATCTCCATTCAACATGTTAAATTGATAGGTCAAGCAACACCTATCTAATTCTAATAAATACTATCCACCACCACAAATAGGAAAAACCCCTTAACCCTACATAACACGTATTTACTCATACACTACATTTATGCATATTTTTCAAAGCACATAAACCCAAATTTGCTAAGTCTTTAACTTTTGATCCAACTTGATCTTCTTAGCTTCTCCTTGACCTAAACCACTCTCCCAAGCGTCGCTCAAGCACCGCAGTTTTGATCCAAGATAGTTTCTGATTGTTTGGTGAGCTTACCAAAATACCGTTTCTTAACCTGATCTTCATCTTCCCTTGCAAATAATCGTTATGTTTGCCATGTGTAATTACACCACTGACTTACCACATATCGACAAGTATCTCTCGTTCTGATTCCATTGGACCACACATCACTTGGATCGATCAAGCCACATGGTGCAACCAATCGTTTCAATTCTTCTTTAATATTTTTCGCCTTTCTCGTACTATGCCTAAGTTCAGCCATGTCACTCGATATCCTTGATTGTTCTTAGCCTCGGCTCCTCCATGAGCGTAGCCATGTCCTCGCTGTTGACCATAGTTCACTCCAAACCTCCCTACACATCCAAAAACAAACAAATCATTTTCGAGTACAAGTTCTTCATAATTTAACCCACATTAGCTGAAATATGCCTCATGCAATGCAAATACACAGACATAAGTCAAAACAAACCAACCCCTAACCACAATTTTCAAAAAAACAACACTTTGGCCAAAGCACCAAAGTCATGCCGGTCAGACTGCTCCTTCTAGCCGGTATGACCGTTGGTAGCGGCCAGTCAGACTGCTGAAGATAGCTGGTTTGACCGCCTACTCTGGGTAGTCATACCACCAAGTCTGCACGAATTCTAGAAACTGCAAATTTACAAATTCTAAATTTTTACTCCGCTAAAATGACAATAGTTCATCACTACATAGTCTCGGACGTTCTCACATGGCCTTTTAATCTATCCTTTGACGAATCTATTGGTAATTTCTCAAAAATGCAAATAGGAAGTGGTTTTAGAATTTAAAGAGGAACTTTTGCAAATAGAAGCTCAAAATAGTCACATAAACATTGCAAGGATTGAAAATAACTATATGAACCGGAAATAGAGTAAAGCTACTAAAAATAGCAAGTTTTCTACAAAAAAAGCTTCAAATCCAGCAAGTGAATTGGGAAATATCACTTTAGGTCCATATGAAAGAACAATTGTTCTATTTAACCTTGGTCATGATGATAAGAGATCCAAAGATCAAGAGAATTACAACAAAACATTAAAACTCCAACTTAGCAAGAATTTGCACAAAAAACTCCAAATCAAGCTCTAGATATGCATTTTTACCAAGCTTTCTCCCCCTTTAACAATGGAGTCATCATGATGCATGGAAGAAGATAGTACATGAATGAAATGAAGTGTCTATATTTTATTCATTTTCAGCATAAGGAGCTATGAAAATTATCCAAAATGACTCTACAAGTATTGCTCCAAACCATATTATGTGAATAAGCTATCTAGATTGTGGTGAATCATATATAGCAAAGCTAAAAGCCAAATAAAAAATAACCTAAAATTAAATAGATTTTTAGCATGTCAAGTTACTCAAGATTATAGTTTAGTCAAAGGTATTCAAAAATGAGCTAATCCATATCAATAAACTAAATGGAACTAAGAAACTACAAATGAGTCAATTTAGAGTGCTACAAGTTTAATGTTGAATCACATTGTTCAAGGACTTGGAATTTGAGCAAAATTAGCATATTTGGCTATTTTTAAAATACTTTTTGGTCTTATCTTCGTAAAGCAAGTCATGGACTATGAGCCATCCACAACTGCCTTCTAAGCTCTAACCATTTTTCATATTTTTTTGCTTTTCTTATCCATGTGTGTCGGATCCCGGAGCAACAACTCCGAAACCCTCTGTGTAAATCGCACTAGTCAAAGAACAACTAGTGCACATAGTAAAACAAAGATACATATCAAGCACAAACGACCAACAATATTAAATAAAAGAGTACGACCTTATGGCAAAGTTTTACATTAAGATCCCTAATAACACAAATAAAGGAAAAATAATAGCGAAACAAGACAATAAATAGCGATGCGCGACAGCCTGCCCACAGGCAGACGACTGTAAGGCGCGGCCTGCTCATCCAGGTCATCACCATAGTCGAAGTCCTCCTCCTTTGAGATGAGATAGCAAGGAGAGTACAACTTATACTCCGTAAGTCACACGAAGAAATGCAACATAATGATAAAGGCAACAAAGGAAGGCTTCTAGGGTTAGTGTGCAGCATAAAACAACATTTAAAGAAATACAGTAAATAGATTGAAAAATGCTGAACTTAGTACAGTAGTAAAAACAGTAATTATGTTTGAAAATAATACCGTTAGTGCAGGCTCTAACCCAACACCAACCTATCCATGGGCATCCCACCCGGACCATCTTTTTCAAAAACATCTCGCATGGATTCCATCCATCCACTCGCTTCCAATCACTCATGGATTCCATCAATCCACAAGCTTTCAATCTCTCATGGATTCCATTCATCCATAAGGTTTTCATAAACCATTTTGAAAACAAAGTCTAATCCGTAAAAAACTTTTACTCAGCTTGCCCATGACTGTGGGCACGGTTATCCAGGATAGATTATACACTTTGCAGAGATTGTACAGCTTTACCCACAAGACATGATCATCCCATATTGCCACCGGATTAATACACTTCCTTTGGTGTGCGGCGAGGAGATCATGACAAGGCCTTTACAATGCAAAGCCTTTAACCTGGCCAAGCCAACTCTAAGGTTTCACCCAGTAAAGAATCCACTAGACCGGGACCCCCTCTTGAGCCGAGTGAGACTTCTCACGGCCACGCCACGCTCACTTTCAATCTACGACGAGACTCAGGTTGAGACCCGTGAGAGACTATGTGGAGGTATCCCCATGTTTGTGATGAGTAATTGATAGTTGGTTTAGTGAGTTTGAGTTTGTTTTCGGTATTCTAGGGTTGAGTACCTTTTACTTATGCTATTGTTGATATGCTGTTTCGTGCGGTGCTATGTGATGGTTTGCTTATCTGTGTGACTGCAGGACTTCGAATCTAGGTCATGGTGAGGCGAGGAGGACCAGGACTAGGCACAGAAGGTGTTGAGGTCCAGACAGTCGGTGATGCCGAAGATGATCGAGGCTGGTGAGGTGGTTGCGAGTCGGGAGACGAGGAACCGGAGCTGGAGCTACCGGTGACGGACACGACGGGCGACAACTGGAGAACCGGGACTAGGCTCAGGGTGGAGTCGGAGGTCTAGACGGTTGGAGGTCGGTTGCGGTCGTGTACGACGGAACAGACCAGGACTAGACGTAGGTGGAGTCGGAGGTCTCGGTCGGTGTCGGGTGGACACGACGGGTAGCGGCGAGTGGATCAGGACTAGGCTCAGGGAGGAGCCGGAGGTCCAGACGGTCAGGATGCCGGGCGCGCTCGTGTGCAGTGGAGCGGACTGGGACTAGACCAATGGAGGAGTCGAGGTCCAGACGGTCAAGGTATCGGATGCGGAAGCTTCCGGGAAGGTGCTCGATGGCAATTTGGTAAATTGACTCAAGCAAATGAGTGGAGTGGGTGGATTTGCCTCCAAAATCTGGTTGTTGACTTATTGCCTCATATGGTGTGTGAAGTGAGGGAGTGGTTGTTGTATGACACTTCTTGATTTGCTATTAGAGGGAGAGACTTTTCCTTCATATGTGGATGGAGGAGGCTCAGGTTAGCAAGCAAGTAAGTGGGCATTTCCAGTAGAGAGTGAGCTGAGCAATGTGAGTGAGTCGTATGTGTGTTCTCAGCATGTAGTGAGGTAGCAGAGGAGTGTTCTGCGTGTGTTACCTCAAGCATGTAGTGAGAAGGTTGTAACTTTTCTACTCAACTGCATATGGGGACGTAGTTGGTTGTATCTATTGTAATCATTCATGGAAATGAAGCTTCCTGAGAGATTTTAGTCTTTTCTCTCATTCTCTGTAATGTTTTCAGTTCTGTCATCTTTCTGTTTTCTTTTGATTTGAGATGATCTCTTGGGAGAATAGGTTTTGATTCCTGGCTCTGTGATGGGATGTGGTCTCAAGACCATTTGGTCAGTTGATTCCCAAAGAGCCAAATGAAAGAATCAAAAATTTATCAATTTTCATTGTTGGGCAGCCACTACTCTGTTTTTCACTGTAGCTAGGGTTTATACCCAGAGCACACTTGAGATTAGTGGTTTCCTTTCAAAAGGATGTGACTAGGTGTGGTGTTTCAGGTCCTCTTGTCATTGCTAAACTATTCTCAAGAGTTCATGAGCAAGAGATGTGAGAACAATGGGCTATTTGGAAATTAGCTCATTTTCAGTCAGTTTACAGTCTTGAGCTCAAAAAGTTGATTTCTTGCTTTTCTGAGTGATTGCTTGGAGTTCTTAGGTCCCATTGCTATTAGGTTTAAGCTTTTTGTTTTGGCCTGAAAAGAGCTGCAGAAATCCATCAATTTCTCTGTTCTCTGAAGATCTGCAAAATTCAGCCCTAGTTTCAGCCGAGGAATCTGAATTCTAGGGTTTAGGCCGGTTTGACCTGTCTGCGCATTGCGGTCAGACCAGCCAACTCATGGCGGTCCGACCAGAGTTACGGCGATCTGGTCGCCCCTACCGTGATCGGACCGGTATGGCGGCGGCGGTCGGCCGGCGGCGAGCGTGGTCTGTCGCCCAACACCACCGGTCTAACTGGCCCTCCTGCAGGCTATGCTGTTCTTTGCTTTTCTCTGCTGATTTTCTTGTTTAGTTTTGTTCTCCCTTGTCTTCCTCTTGTTGTTGTCCAGTATGGATTTCCAGAGAGCTTGAACCTTTGACTTCATAGCTTTTATAACTATTGGAGAGAAGTGTTTTTGAGTGGATATTTGGGGGCGATTTTTAAAAGGCACCATTCACCCCCCTCTATTGCCATTTCCGATCCTACAACTCGCAAATTAACTGTCCCACACCAGCCTTGTTTTAGTACAATAAAGCTTTACAATAGTAACTCACAGATCGGTCCTTGATTGACTAAGGCTCAACCACATACCCTCTGTGCTCGACAATCAACACTGTGTCACCGAACAACAGTGCATGTCTGCACCCACCACCTATCCTTAGCCTAAGTCTAAACCAAGTTTCATATTTTATTTTGAAATATTTCATAATCCTTCTTGACTCACCGAAGTCAAGAATACATTTGAAAATGCTATTGTTGTAGGGGTGGCCCCCACCTAAACCCAGCAGGCCTGGTAGAAGGTTATAAGGCCCAGAATAGGCCATGTGTAATGACATAAGTGCCCCTGAAGGGGAAACTCAGATGTAAGGGTATAATTGTAAAAGCACTCCCCATGTGTGTATATATATGGAATACAGGCCACAGGGGAGGCCCAAGCCATTCCTGTCACTTCTCCCAACTCTCCACTACCATCTCTCTCTCTGTTTGGTCTGTAACCGCAACAGTTGGCGCCGTCCGTGGGGAGGACAAGAGCAAGCCTGAAATCTGGAGGATGGCACCGAAAAAAGCTTCGTCAACGGCGGCGAAGGGAAAGAAGGCGGTCGGGTCAGAGCGTCGCATGGGTACCAGGGCTTCGGCATCGGCTGTTGCGAGCGCGGGTGACGACGCAGGTGCGGTGGTCGAGGACGTCGATGTTCGCGCTGCGATGACCGACCCCGTCCTCGGCACTGTGGTGACTAACCCGTCGCCGGCGCTGCGGCGGCCGACCCGTCATCGGGCGCTGCGACGGCCGACCCCGTCGCGCGCTGCGACGGCCGGCCCGTCCTCGGCACTCGGCGACCAACCGTCGCCGGCGCTGCGGCGGCCGACCCGTCGCGCTGCGGCGGCGATCGACCCGTCGGCGGCTGCGACGGCCGACCCGTCACCGGCGCTGCGGCGACCAACCCGTCGCCGGCGCTGCGGCGATCGACCCGTCACCGGCGCTGCGACGGCCGACCGGCAACGGCGGCAACCAACCACGCCGCCCTCGCCGCGCGCTTCGCCGTGCGCGGGCCGGGCGATTGAGGTAACCACAATGGGTGGCCGGCGGCTCGGGAGCTCGCGAGGCGGTCGTGGCCGTGCCGCCGCCGTCCGCTGGCGTGCCGGCGGCCCGCCACGCAGCGATGAAGCGCCTGGCGGCGGCCCTCAAAGCGTTCAGCGAGAGCTAGGGGATCTTGGCGGGCTGTCGAGACATACAAGAGGCTCGGGCCGCGGGCGCGCCGATGGTCGCGTCGAGCCCACGCGGAAAGGGCGGGCGGCGCGGCGCCCCATATCCAGCCACATGCCGCTGCGGCGCGTCGATCGAGTCCGCTTTCGCGGGACTACGGTGGCGGCGTGGCCCGCTTCAAATTCCCGGTGTCGCCGAGGCCTACAAAGCGACACGGACCCCGCGAGTTCGTGCGGCGTGTCTGAAACCGCAATCGAGGCGCGCGCGGAGATGACACCACAAAGCGAAGGACTCCCCTCGCGTTGCAAGGAGTGGCGCTCTCTGGTTTTTACCAAAGAGCCAAACTCCATCTACGGCGTGGGAAGCGGATCCGTGATCGCCTTCACAACAACTTTCAAGGAACTTATGTCGGCGGTCGGCGCGACCAGCTCTTCGTCGTGAAGCGAAACCGGGCTCGGGACTACTTCAAACGCCGTGAAGATCGTTGTCAAGTCAAAGACGTCAATGAAACCACCGTTGTCAATGCAGCCGTACAGGGCCTTCGCCCGGGCCCGATGGCCGAGTACAACGCACGCAAGCCTATCAAGACGGTCGCCAAGCTCTTCGACAAAATGGAAGGGTATGCGCGGGCCAAGGAAGATGCGCGAAGACGCAACACCCCCGCCCCCGACCTCGCCCAAGCGAAGCGCTCGCCATGCGAGGAGGTGGGTGGTGATTCCCCACAGCAGGACCGCAGTCAACAATCCCGCGAGGCCACTCCCAGAAGCAACAGCCCCGGGGAGCAGGAAGGCTCGCCAGGGGACAGGCGCAAGCCCCGGCGTCACCAGCGCAGACCATGCAAGGTCCGCCATGTCCTTGGTATCGGCAACGCCCTTCAAGGACCGGCCCCCATGTCGTGGGGAGGGCGCCGAGGATGCGGGGGCGGACCAAGTCGTGGCGAGCAACCTCACGCGGAGCAAGAGCTTCGGGACTGCGGCAAGTGGTGCGAGGTACATGGTTACGGCGATCACTACACGAAGGCATGCACCGCAGTCACGGAACTGCGACGGGTGATGGCCTCGTCTCGGGCCTCGTCTCCTCGGCCCCTTGCCGAAGTCCATGAGCGGCATCCAAGAGGTGGTCCCCTGCAAGCCTCAGACGGGGAAGACACGCGACACCGCTGTCGCGTCCTCACGGAGGTTCCCTATTAGGGGCCCCCGTGGAGCGCTACCGTGGGTGCCGCCCTGCAACATCACCTTCACCCTGAATGACGCCAGGGGTGTGGAGTTCTCTCACCAAGACCCTCTAGTCATTCAGGCTCACATCGCAGGCCATGACGTTAGGCGCGTCCTCGTCGACGAGGGAAGTTCTGCGAATATTCATTTGCGAGGCCCTCGGCGTATGGGAATCCCCAAAGCCGCTGGAAGCGATCGGGCTCCACTTCAAGGCCGGAGGCCAACGGTGGAGGCCATAGGACACGTGTCCCTTCGATTACATTCCGCCAGAGGAGCAACACCGGCGCACACGTCATCTTCGGCGTCGTGAACATCGCACCCTACAGCGTCATATTGGGACGACCTGCCATCAATTCCCTCGAGGTGATCCCGCACCATGCCTTCCTATGCATGAAGCTCCCAGGCCCAGAGGGCGTGATCACTGTCTTCGGCGACAAGGACCTCGCCAGGTGCATTGAACTCAGCAGGCGGAGTTGGCACCGCCTAGTGCACACCCTCTCGGGTATGCCCGGTGACACGCCCTCCGCTCCGGGATGGACGCCTAAGCCTCGGCCCGAAGGTGTGGTCAAGAAGGTGCCACTCCAGACGGAGGGGCAGTTTGTGTCCATTGGCGAGGGCTCCTGCGGAGGTTGGCGAGATCTACTCAAGTACTCGAGGACAACGCCGACATTTCGCATGGTCGCCGGAGGACATCAAGGCGTAGACCGCGTAGTGTCGAGCACCGCTTGGCGGTCCGCCACGGCGCCAAGCGATCGGCGAAGCCGCCGTATGTCCATGGATCGGCAGCGCGCCAAGGTGGAGGTAGCGAAGCTTCTCGGCCGGGTCGTCGCGAGTCCATCACCCGAGTGGCTCGCCAACCCGTCTTGGTCAAAAAGGCGGCGGGGCACGGCGTATGTGCATCGACTTCACGGCGCTCAACAAGGCGTGCCCAAGAACAACTACCCTGCGCCACGCATCGACCAATCGGTCGATGCTACGCCGAATCGAGCTAATGAGTTTCTGGATGCTTATTCGGTTATCATCGGTATACATGGCGAAGACGACGAGGATAAGACCAGTTTCATCACACCGATTGGGACCTTCGCCGTCGAATGCCCGCCGGCTTGAAGAACGCAGCACTACCTTTACCCGCCTCGTCGCGCTTGCCTCGCAGCCCGGCTCGGGAGGAGCGTGGAGGCCTCGTCGGCGGCGTGGTAGTCAAAACTTCGCAGCTCGCTTTGCACGGCCGGGACCTCGAGAGACCTTCGACAACCTCGGGAGGGCGGCATTAAGCTCAACCACGACAAATGCGTCTTGGCGTCGAGCGGGCAAACTACTAGGCTTCCTCGTATCCGACAAGGCATCGGCGAACCCCGACAAGGTGGAGGCCATTCTAGGCATGGAGCCGCCCAAGGCGACGAGGAGGTTTAGAGGTCGGCGAGCCGCATGGCGGCCTAAGCCGCTTCTGTCTAGGGCGGCGGGCGGGTGCCGTTCTTCAAGACACTCCGGGTGCGGCGGTTTTGGTGGGATAGCGATCGCGCGGAGGCCTTCAATGAGCTCAAGAAACACTGGCGAGCCTCCCTACTCAGTCGCCCGGCACGAGAGGCTCCCCTCTTGCTCTATCTGGCGCGTCGATTCACGGTCGATCTTCCTCGTCTTAGAGGAAGCGCGCCTGCCGCCCATGTACTTTGTCTCCGAAGCCCTCCAAGGCGCCAAGGCAAGATATGCGGAGCTTGAAAAGCTAGCTTACGCGTTGGTCATGGCCTCCAGGAAGCTTCGGCATTATTTTTTGGCCCACCCGATCACAGTGCCTTCCTCATTCCCCCTGGCGGAGATGTTACACAATAAGGAGTCCACGGGGCGCATCGGCAAGTGGGCTGCCGAGCTCGCCCCGTTCTCCCTAACATACGCCTCGCGGACGGCAATCAAATCTCAAGTCCTCGCCGACTTCCTCGCGAGAATGGACTCCGCGGCTCGGCCGCTCGGAAGCACGGCGACCGATGCGGACCTCACCATAGATGGGGCTTACGGCGTCACGGCGCGGTGTAGGCGTAGTAATTGTCACACCCGGGGCAGCGCTTATTGTACTCGGCGTGCCTCGCGTTTCCGGCCACCAACAACACGGTGAGTCGGCGCTACTCTTGGCGACCAAGCTCAAGGCAATCGGTGCGCGCGAGTGCTCATCGCCGGATTAGCGTTTGGTGGCGGCCACGTGAGACAAGTCATATCAAGCCAAGGACCACCGAGTGGCTAAATACCTGCGCCGCCGTAAGAGCAAGGAAAGGCATTTCTTAGGTGTCACGATCAAGGCCATCCCTCGCGCGAAAACGAGCAGCCGACGCTCGCGAAGCGCAAGCGGCACTGCCACTCCACGGCGGGGTATTTTACGGCGTATTGCCACAAGCGGCCATCGCGCGGACAGCGGGATGCGGCTCGTTCACCACGCCGTCCAGCAGGCGGCGTGGCGAGCCCATCTTCAATTTCTGCGAGGCATCGCCGAGCGAGGACCACGCGAGCTCGTGCGCAACACCGTGCGAGATCCTTCGGTATTTGAAGGGCGCTACAAGCGAGTCGTGCACCGCTCTGTCTTGCCTCTCCGCGAAGAAGGGAAGAAGCTCCTCGCGGAGATCCGCGCGGGGGCATGCGGGTCTCACCTCGCGCCGAGGTCATTGGTCGGCAAGGCCTTGAGCAAGGCTTTCTTGGCGATCGCCATGCGGCGCCTAGGACCTCGTGCGTCGGTGCGAGTGCCGATGGATGGGCGCATCATCCGCGAGCCCCGACGAACCTCAACCCTATTCCCCGGTGTGGCCGTTGGCACGCTGGGGTGTCGACATAGTGGGAACACTCCCGAGCGGGAGACTTGCGGTTCGTGGTAGTCACGCTGGAATACTTTTCGGATGGCGAGGCGGTAGCCTAGCCAAGATAACCTCGGCGGCCATGCGGTGCTTCCTCAGGCAGAACATCATATGTCGCTTCGGCGTGCCCAGGGAACTCACCGCCGACAACGGCCTGCAGTTTGATGCCACCCCGTTCAAGGAGTTCTGTGGTGACATGGGCATCACGATTCAGTTCGCCTCGGTGGGGCACCCCCAGTCCAACGGAGCGATCGAAAGGCGGCGGTGCCATCTCTATTGCCATCAAAAACGCCTGGTCGGTGCGAGAAGGCGGTGGCGGCGAGCTTCACGGCGTCCTCCCTTCGCCGCTGCGCGGTAACACACCCGACGGGTTCACGCCCTTCAAGCTTCTTTTTGGTGATGAGGCGGTGACGCCTGAAGAAATCAGGGCTGGATCGCGAAGGGTCCTCGTCCAAGTGCCCAACGAATAGCGTCGTGTGTCCTTGGACCTCCTCGGCGAAGCGCGGCGGCGCGACCAACATGTCAAAAGTACGCGATGAGCGATGCGTGCTCGAGACCGGTCCGTATATCGCGAAGGTTCAAGGCGGGGATCTTGTCCTCGAAACGGCACTCCACGCGGAGGCCGTTGGCAAGTGGAGTCAAGTGGGAAGGTCCATACATTGTGGTGAAGCATTGCGAGAGGAGCCTACCGCCTCGCCACGCTCGAGGGACAAACTCTCCGCCACACATGGAACGCGGACAAATTGCGGCGATATTACGCCTAGAAGTAGGATGAAAATTATAACGGCATCAGCCACTCCTTGTATGATGCTCGCCCGCGCAAACGGGAGTTCAATAAAGCTCGCTGTTTCCACAAATAACATTGTCTGGCCACAATGTGCAAAGGATCACCCCCGCGTGTAGGTACGACAGTCTACGGACTATAAATAAGACGTAGCGTCGAGGTCCGCCTCCGCACGCACCAGTCTACGGACTCTAAATAAGACGTAGCGTCGAGTGCGCCTCGCGCGCGGCGCTCTACGAACTATAAATAAGGCGTGAGTGTCGAGTCGCCTCGCGCGGCGATCTACGAACTCTAAATAAGGCGTGGCGTCGAGGTCCACCTCCGCGTGGCGGTCTATGGACTATAAATAAGGCGTAGCGTTGAGTCGCCTCCGCGCGCACCCGATCTCGGACTCTAAATAAGGCGTGGCGTCGAGTCGCCTCGCGCGCGGCGATATACGGACTATAAATAAGGCGTGGCGTCGAGGTCGCCTCGCACGCACGATCTCACGGACTCTAAATAAGATGTAGCGTCGAGTCGCGCCGCGCGCGACGATTTACGGACTATAAATGAAGTCGTGGCGTCGAGGTCGCCTCGCGCGCGCGATCTCACGGACTCTAAATAAGGCGTGGCGTCGAGTCCGCCTCGCGCGCGCGCGATCTACGGACTATAAATGAAGTCGTAGCGTCGAGTCGCCTCGCCTGCGCCGATCTGGACTTTAAATGAAGTCGTAGCGTCGAGTCGCCTCGCCTGCGCCGATCTACGGACTTTAAATGAAGTCGTGGCGTCGAGTCGCCTCGCCGCGCGCCGATTCACGGACTTTAAATGAAGTCGTAGCGTCGAGTCGCCTCTGCACGCGCCAGTCTACGGACTTTAAATGAAGTCGTAGCGTCGAGGTCCACCTCCGCACGCGCCACTCTACGGACTTTAAATGAAGTCGTAGCGCTGAGGTCCACCTCCGCACGCGCCGGTCTACGGACTCTAATGAGACGCAGCAGGAGGGTGCCCTTGCGCGCACTCTCCGGAGTATAAACAAGACGCGAATCCCGCGCACGCACAGGTGTTGCTCCTGTGTGTACTCAGAGTAAAATAAAAAAATAGCATACAATGTTAAGAGCGGGTGCTTCGGTTTTCCACAAAAATGCCGGGGTTACATGACCACAAGCAGGAGCGTGTAGCACACCGCTCCCCTAACCAACCGCTCACCCTTCGCGCGGTCCCGATGGGCGACCTGCTGCAAAAAGGAGGTGCGTTCCTCCGCCGCGGCGCGCTGGACTTCCTCGATGCTTTGTTGCCGCGGCGCGGGCGCCCTCCGGCCGCGTGAAGCTGTTCGTCGCCGTGGCATGGCGTCATCGCGGCACGAATTGACCTCGAGGCTCTCGCTCCGGATGCGGGCCTCATCTAGCGCGTGGCCAAGGGCAGCGTCGGAAATAGCGAGAACAAGTCGTGGCGCTCGGCGGTGCGCTAGCGGCCGCGGCGCACATCCTTACCCTTATCTCAGAGGCCCGCGGTCACGGCGCGGGAGGTCCCCCTCGCACGGCAGCGGCATCTGTTGGTCAAAGCCGTCGCGGGCGCGCTCCGCGGCTGCATTAAAAGCGCGAAGCGTCTCCGGGCGCGGGAGGAAGTCGGAGAGGACGAGCCCCGCCCCCGCCACGTCAGCGGCTGCGGGGGCTTACAATGGCAGCCGCCTGCAGGATACCCCGTACGGGGTCCGGCACATCGCGCGCACCCCCGTTGCTCGATCCTTCACCACGGCCGGGAGACGTCGTCTCGCCTGATGTCAATGGAATGAGCGAGCAAATCGGGGAGAGTTTCACGAAGTCGTGTGAGGAAAGGGAGCTGCGCCTACCTGCATCACGCCACGGCGGAGGTGCTTGTTCAACCGCTAGTTGGGAGCGAGTACCTAGGTGGCGGTCGAAAGACCTTCCGCGCCCCGACCACGTCGGCGCCGCGGCTCAAGCACGGGGCGGCAACGATGTCCGACCGCTCGGCGAAGGAGGCGAACTTCGAGGCGTTGCGCTGTGGCTCCGAGCGATTCTTCCGCGGCGTTAGCGGTGGAGCTTGTCGCGCTTTCGGTCACTACCACCACTGGCGCCTCCTCGGCGGCGCGTGGGTGGCAAAGCACCGCCACGAGTAGTGTCCTCCCGGGTTGGCGGGTTCGGCTGCGAGGCGTACTCACGAGTCGGCGGCGCGGTGGAGAGCGCCAATGGGCTCGGGGCGGCGCGCCCTCTGAGCTGGTTGGCGGATCCATCACCGCGCGACTTGTCCGTGGTGCGGCCCGGTGCCGGTGCCGAGGAGGCTGGCGGATTGGATGTGGCAACCTCGGAGCATGCCCCCGTTTGGCTACCGCCACCACGACGGCTCGAAGCCCGTGCGGGAGTCTCCGTCGGCACCGCGCGCTCGGGCACAGCAATGCGCAGAGCCTCGCACGTGCGGTTTATCCGCCCCTGCTTCGCCGTCTTGGTTGCAGCCTCGCGCAGCTTGTGCTCCTTGAGTGTGTACGGGCCCAAGAACGTCGCAACCGCGCTCGCATCTTCGGCCGAGCCCTTTGCACAAAAGGCAACAAGTTGGTCAGCGGGGACTACGCAGGCACAAAGGGATGCGCACCAATGCACTGCGCGACTTACAAGGAGCGGAGGGCGGATGCAGGCAAGACAGCGATGGGCGCACCCCGTCCTCTCAGTCGTCGCCCCGTCGCCCGTACTTCCACCAGGCGGAGAGTGGCGCCACCCCGTACATCGCAAACTCTTCAGCCAAGTTGCGCATATTCAGCCGACGTGCAACACCGGTAGCCTCCACGGCCTCGTGCGTCATCGACCTCGGCTTCACACTCGGCGAGCTATTGAGCGAGATTGGCCCACCTCGGCACAGCAGGCCACTCGTGTTGGTCACGACGTAATAAAACCACTGGCACGTCCAGCCGGATTCCCACCTCTCCAAATTGGCCGGCACGGGGAATAGTGTTGTGCTGGACCCTCGCAGCACGAAATCCACGCTGCCAAAATTGCATCTGACCCCTCAACCTTCTTGGGTCGGCGGCCGCGCGTCGTGCGGTGTGGCGAGCGAGGCTCGGCTGTTGGGCGCGGCCTTCGTCCGTGTAGCCCATGTGAAAAAGCCGGGCGGACTATGGCGTGTGGCGTCAACTGCGCCAGCTCCAGCCCGTAGGTCTGCAGGACGTCGCCCACAAACATCGTTGAGGGCATTCGAAGGCCAGCATCGAAGAACGTGACAAACGCGATCGCCTCGTCTCACGGGGCTTCGGCTGCATCTCGTCTCGGCGGGGTGGCGAGCCCCATCGCGCTCCTCGATCTTCCCTTCCGTACAAGCCACTGCAGCGTCTCTTCGGTCTCACGGCTCCTTCCTAGCACACGGGAGCAGCGACCCCCTGAGTATTCCATGGCGTCCCACCGCTTGTCGCCACGTGAACGCCCCCGCAGCACCAGCTCGTAGTCCTCGAAGGAAGGACAACTGCGTCCCGCTAGGCGAGGAGCCGCCACGGGATGGCGGGAGGCACCGTCGTGGCCACCATTGGTCTCTAAGATTAGGGCAAAGGGCTATCGCACGAAATAAGCGAGCTAGGAGGCAGGCGAAATAAAGCGCCCCTACCACAACGATGGCGCTTTATAAAGCCCTCTCGCCTCCTCCATGACCAGAAGTGTAGCCAGATTAAAACCACCAGCGGTTCGACTACCCATGGCGGAAAGAAAAACGCGACATACGGAGGCGTGCACAGTAGGTGGCGAGCGGCACACAACGCCAGCATGTGCCCGACACGCATCCCATGGCGCACCAGGCATAAACCGCCGCGTGCCCCACCCACGGAAGGCGGCGCACGACCACGACAACCCGCCACGGCGGTCGGCGCGGCACGATTCGGCCGCCATTAAAAGCGCACTACCAGGTGCGGGTCACAACGGCCCTGAAGTGCAACGGCGTCGGCGGCGCAAGGCCGCCGCTCTTCGCCGGCCACAACCGACTCGGCCCCCAACGCGGCACCACGCCCAAGCGGTCGACCTCACCTCGGCGGCCTCGATTGCATCTTTCAGCGTCTGCCCGGCTGGCGCCGCTCGCTCCACGCTCGAAGTGCGGGGCGGAGTGCGCCGCGCTCTGCCGGCTAAGCGCCCGGCCGCTGCCATCCATTGAAGGTAGGGGACGGCGCGCGTCGTCGCCGGCTAGCGCCCGGCTCGCGCCACCCGTTCGAAGGTAGGGGCGGAGCGCCCGCGCGCGTCTACCGCCGGCGTCGGCTCGCGCCACTGTTCGAAGGGTAGAGGACGGGCGCCCGCGCGCGTCTACCGGCGGCGTCGGCTCGCGCCACCGTTCGAAGGGTAGGGGCGGAGCGCGCGCGCGTCTACCGGCGGCGCGGCTCGCGCCACCGTTCGAAGGTAGGGGCGGAGTGCCGCGCGCGTCTACCGGCGGCGGCGTCGGCTCGCGCCACCGTTCGAAGGTAGGGGCGGAGCGTCGCGCGCGTCTACCGGCGGCGTCGGCTCGCTGCCACCGTTCAAGGGTAGGGGCGGAGCACGCGTGCGTCTGCCGGCGGCGCCGGCTCGCGCCACCCGTTGAAGGTAGGGAGCGGGCGCGCGCGTCTACCGGCGGCGTCGGCTCCGCGCCACCGTTCGAAGGGTAGGGGCGGAGCGCGCGCGCGTCTACCGGCGCGCGCGCGGCTCGCGCCACCCATTCGAGGGTAGGGGCGGAGCGCGCGCGCGTCTACCGACCCGCCCGGCTCGCGCCACCGTTCGAAGTAGGAGCGGAGCGCGCCGCGCGTGTGCCGCCGGCTGGCGCCCGGCAGGGAGGCACCGCGCGCGTCTACGCCGGCTGGCGCCCGGCTCGCTGCGACCCGTTCGAAGGGTAGGGGCGGAGCGCGCGTCTCGCCGGCCAAGTGCGGCTCGCGCCACCGTTCAAGTGTAGGGGGACGGAGCGCGCCGCGCGCGTGCCGGCTGGCGCCCGGCTTGGGACGGGGCACCGCGCCGTCTACCTCAATCGTAATCTAGCCATCGGCCTCGGCTGCGCCCCAACCCTCCGTCAAGTTCGGAAAAGTTCCCGAGGCGAGGACGGAGGGGGCCAAAGGACTCGGCGGCATGGCCCGGCCTTGTGAAGCCCTTTACCATGAGAGGCTCTGTTGTAGGGTGGCCCCACCTAAACCAGCGAGCACAGTAGAAGGTTATAAGGCCCGAGAATAGGCCATGTGTAATGACATAAGTGCCCCTGAAGGGGAAACTCAGATGTAAGGGTATAATTGTAAAAGCACTCCCCATGTGTGTATATATATGGAATACAGGCCACGGGGGAGGCCCAAGCCATTACTGTCACTTCTCCCAACTCTCCACTACCATCTCTCTCTCTGTTTGGTCTGTAACCACAACAGTTATCATTTTATGTGAAAAAGGTATACCAAACCTAAAGTTATATCTATGCATGTCTAAGCATTTGCTACAAAAATACTAACTAGAGTTTGATTCTAAGGTGACAACGTATAATGTTGCTCAAAATCAAAGGTGTCGATAACAATTGGGAATTAACTATGTTTAAAAACTGGAATTGAAATACTTCGATAAACATATGCATGCAATATAATTTAAAATAAGATAATTTTATTTGTAAACTGGGATCAACATGATCAAGGTGTGTAACTTGCCTTGCTCCGCGGTTGGGTGTGAATCATCGTCGAAGAATTCTTCGAAAATGTCGCAGTCTACACATGAAAATAACCCACCAAATTCAAATAAACGTCACAAAAATGGATAATTTTGAATTTTTGATGAATTTAGAAATTTGAATGGGCTCAATCGGAGTTAGGACAAAGGAGAACGGGCTCTCAGAAGTTTAAAAAGAGAGAAAAAGAATAAACTGGATTTTGGAGTTATTTTAATAAAGGAAAATGGAATTATGACGTCAGCCCTACGAATTTATTTTTGACCGAATTATTTTTCTACTGGAAAAGGGAATTATGATGTCATGCTTACGTCAGCCCTGGGTTGATTTTCAGGCAAGGAGCTGACATGTGGGCCTGGGTCTATGGACTGGGTCCACGAACGAAGGGGGTGGCTGAGGTGGCAAGGGGGGTGGGCATGGCACTGACATGGCTGATGAAGAGCCGAGGTGGTCGAGATGTGGCGCCAATCTTCTGCCACATCAGCTCGGCGGCTGACGTGTCCTGGCCGGCTGGGGTGCACACGAGGACCAAAGGCTCACCGACGTTCCGGCGGGTGGTGGTGGCCGGTGAGGGGCAGAGGAGGGAGAGGAGAGTGAGGGGAGCTTAGGGAGGCCGCGAGTTTTACCGAAGGCGGCCGAAGAATGGTCAGCGGCGAGTGAAAAGTGGCGGCGGCGAGGGTGCTCCGATGTGACGGTGCTTCGATGGACTCCATCGACGGGGAAGGGGCATACTGCGATCGCATGGATGCGGGGAGGCTGAGGGAGGCGACAGCGGGTCTCGAGGGTGGTCGAGACGGCGGTGATTGCTCACCGGAGTTGGCGGCAGTGCTCGGAGAGAGAAGGCATGGCGTGGGCGAGCTTGAGTGGCGAAGAGGGGAATTTGCGGGTGGAGGGAGGTGGAGCAGAGAGGGCCAAAGTCGGGAGGGGTATTTATTGTGGCGGAGGAGGAGCGTGGGCGCGGGAATTCCTTGCCGGAGAGGCGGAGGTGGGCGGCGGTTGCGGGAAGAGGGGGAAATGGGTGTGGGAAGAAGGGGAGGTGGGCACAGAGATGGCGGGGAAGGTGCGGTGATGGGGGAGTGGGGAGGTGGGCGGCATGCTCGCGGGAAAGAGGGAGGAGGCCGAAAATGGCGGAGTGGTGCCACGGCCTGGCGGCGACACGGCGAGGAAGAAGGCGGCGGGGCGCGCGGGGAAGAAGGTGGGGAGGAAGAAGGAGGCGTGGCTGACAGGTGGGGCCGAGGTGTCGGTGGGAGCAGGATGGGAGAGAGAAAGGAGAGGGAGTGGGTGGCGAGGATGCAGCCACGTGGCGACGGAGCGAATCGGGCGGCCGAGAGGAGAGAAAGGCGGTGGACGGGGGAGATGGGCCGGGTGGCGGCGTGGCTCAATCTGGGCAGTCCACGCATCGGCCCAGGGGAGGGAAGAGATAATTAAATTTCGGTTCTTGATTTTGATTTTCAGAAAAGCCGAGTAAATTCAATGGCTCAGAAAAATATGAAATAAATTCCAAAACTTCTAGAAAAATTCACAGAAATTCCTGGAGATGTTTTGTACTTACATTAAATATTTTTCAACTTAATTTGGTATTATATTTTTATACTTAAAATACTTTTTAATTTTAAAAATAGATTTTAAACTCCAGAAAAAACTAGAAAATCCAGATAAATCCCAAATAACTCCAAATAATTAATTGGTTTAGCATCTTCTAGAAAAAGAAAATATCCTTTTTCTTAATAATATTTTCAAACTTTTACTTAAAATACTTTTCAAATCCAGCCCTTTTTTCCTCAAAAATTGTAATAACAGCTAGGCTGTTATAATGTGCTAGATCTCAAGCCTTACTAAGCTTAAAAGAGTGGTCTTAATCATCCAAAACTTCCTCTGAGTTCATGTCTATTGCATTCTCAAGTTGTGTTATGAGAAAGAAAACGTGAGATAAGTTTTTTTTGCACAAAAAATATCATTTTTAGTTTAAAAATAAGAAGCTACTCCTTGGTCCGTAAGCTATGTCCGAGCCGCCAAAGCTCAGAAGAAGTAAACTCATATTTCAATAAAAAAACTAGTATAGCTCAATCTAAAACTTAAATTAGGTTCAAGACACAACTTAGTCTATTTAACATGGCATAAATCATAAGAGGTTCATTAGAGTAAAACTAGCCACAAGATCCAATAAGACATAATTTTAGTTCAAATTTCTCGTATTTAAGAAAACAAGCATGGCAAAACTAAGCTATACATAGAAAGACATGAAAAATCTAGTAACCTAGCATAAGACATGGCAAGATGTAAAGTAGGATATCATGTCACACAAGGATAATAGTCAAAGCTCCATTTAATTATTTTACAATGGAAGTTACTGAAATTAAGTATACAATACAATACAATACAATACAATACAATACAATACAATACAATACAATACAATACAATACAATACAATACAATACAATACAATACAATACAATACAATAGATGCAAAAGAGTTAAATTCCCCCTAAAACAGACCAAAACGACTAATAACTCCCAACTCCCATTGTAAAGAAGTAAAATGAGAAAAATCAAGAGTCTTAGTGAAAACATCTGCAACATGTTGCTTTGGCTCTAAAAGTGAAGCACAACATTACCTTTCTCTATATTGTCTCTAAGGAAATGGCATCTAATATCAATGTGCTTGGTGTGTTGCATTGGGTTTTTGGCAATATTTTATGGCACTAGTATTGTAACAGAAAAGAGAGACACTATCTAAGACCAACCCATAGTCCCGCAGAGTAGATAAGATCCAGAGAATTTGATAGCAACTACTAGCAATAGCTACATACTCTGCCTCAATAGTCAACCATGCAACAGAGGACTACTTCCTATAAGCCTAAAAAAAATAAGGGATGTGCTTAGGAGATGACAAGTGACGGAGATACTCTTCCTATTTATTCTACACCCTACAAAATCAACATAAAACACACACAAAGAGAAAGTGTATAATTAGAAGAATACTAGAGTCCAAAGTCAAGAGTGTCCTAAAAGTACATGAAGATATGACACACTGCTTGACTATGCGAGGCACGTGGGAAGCCTGAAATCGAGTGTACAAATACACAACAAACTGTATGTCTAGCCTCGAAGCTATGAGGTAGATGATTGAGCCGATCATGCTACGGTACTCCTTCTGGTCCACGTGCTCTCCATCCTCATCAAGATCCAACATAGTAGAAGTGGAAATTAGAGTAGACATAGGATTGGTATTTCCCATATCAAAGCGTCAAAGAAGGTTCTTTATGTACTTACTTTGATGAATGAATGGTCTATTCTTTTTGTTGCTTGACTTGAAGACCAAAGAATAAAGTCAGCTCGTCCATCATACTCATTTCAAATTCCCCTACTCATAGAATTTGAAAATCTGAACACCAAAGTATGAGAAGACCACCAAATATAATGTCATCCACATAAATCTGAAAAAGTAAGAAGTCATTGTCGTACGTGAGAGTGAAAAAGGTTTTATCTACCAATACTATTTTGAAGTCATTCTTAAGCAGAAAACTCTTAAGCCTATCATACCAAGTTCTAGTAGCTTGCTTCAATCCATATAAGGCTTTGGAGAGCTCACACACATAGTTTAGAAACTTGGATTTTCAAAACTAGGGGGTGTTTGATATAGATCTCTTATTCTATGAAACCATTTAGAAAAGCACATTTGACATCTATTTTAAAAAAAGCTTAAAGCCCTTAGACGCTGCGAATAATAGCAAGATGCGAATGACTTCTAGTCTAACTACAGGTGCAAAGATCTCTTTAGTCTAAGCCATCTACTTGGAAAATTCTTGAGTTACAAGTCTAGCCTTGTTGCAAACTATCAACCCATCCTCACTTTGCTTATTTTAGAAAACTCATTTTTTACCAACTACATTATGATTAGGAGGATGTTCAACTAAGATCTAGACTTGATTTCTTTCAAAGTTTTTAAACTCTTCATGCAAGGCATTGACCCAAGAGGAATCAAATAAACCATGGGTGACATCTCAAAGTTCAAAAGACATAACAAAAGCAAAATGTACATGAGAATCTGGAGAGACAAACTTAGAGCGAGTAACTTGCTCATGCAAATCCCCGACATCTGCTCTTGAGAGTGTCATCATTGAATGTGAAGTGGAGGTCCTGATGCAAACGTGGCCTTTACCAAATGGGTTGTGCTGGTAGGAGCAAAGCCACTTGAAGTGCCGATGAAGGTGGGAGGATGTTACTCTACTGAAGCTGGAGTAGTGGAAGCAAGCTCTCCAACAAACTCAGGAGTGACTAGAGAAGGGATTGGGTCCTTGTCCTCTAAGTCAGGGTTATCGTTGATGAAGATGCTCTTCAAATCATCATGTACCTATGTATCTGCATTGTGAATCTAGTACTAGGACTAGTCTCATCAAAAGTAACTTCACAAGTCTCAATGATTTTGTCAGAATCCAACTGTGTCTAAGTGCAGGAGCTATCTAGGTCCATTAGTCATCACTAAGGTAAGAGGAGGATGAGAAGCTGAAACCATCTTACCATATCTACAGGGTGTGCAAAGTAGGTCCTTGTATTTTGAAGCCTAGGCAATCCTTTAATAAGATTCTTGCTATGGACTCTAGTCAAATGATCGAAGTCTATATGACTAAGGCTATGATACCACAAAACTAGATCATGAGAATTAGAAACCACAAGACACTTAGGGCTAGAAATAGAAGAGATACTAAAATCAGCATTAAAGATTCTCTCAAACCTTGAGACCCCAAAGACAAACTCACTCGAGGAATCTAGAACTCTATATTCACTACTCTTGAATCTCACTTCTAGACCCTCATTAAGAAGCTGGAAAATAGATAGTAGATTATACCATAGCTTACTTACCAAAGCAACATCCTTAAGCATGAAATTGTTATTGACACGCACTATACCCTTTGCTATCATGGTCCCTGTAGAAGCATCCATAAACATGATCAACTTGTTGGATGCATGCGTAAGGAAGGTGAACCATCGAGAATCTCCGGTCATGTGTCATGAACAACGGGAGTCGACAAGCCACACGTCCTCCTTCCTCACTCGACAGACCTACAGGGCATAAGAAGGAAATATCTGTACCTTAGTATGAAAGTTAGTAATTAAAGACTTGAGAATCCAATACTTAACCACACGATGTCTAGGAATAGTAGTAGAAGCAGAAATAAAATGGTTAGTAAGATAATCATGAGGATGCGTACGGGAACCACTTAGACCTCTCTGAATTGGCCTACCAAAAGGCTGATACTCGCCCTGTCTAGGTGCTACCCGTGGTCTACCCTCATGATATCCTAATGCAAAGTGCTGCCTACAGCCACCAAAGGAGTTAAAGAAGTTATCTACAAACCTAGACATATTTCTAAAAGGAAAGACAGGAGGCCTAGCTCTAAAGACACTCACAGGTGAATGAACTCCTCTAATGGACCTCAAAGCATGTATCCACTCTTTTCTCTCAACCTTGACTCGACGGAAGCAGAACTCAACAATATGACCATCCTTCTTGCAGAAGGTGCAATGATACTTGACCTTTTGAGGGGTCTGACATACTGAAATGGGAAGAAGTAGGAATTGATATTATTGCCGACTTGCCACAAACCAAGATGTGATATGACTCCATATGTGTTATATTAGATTGATTAACAAAAGTCACCCATTTCATTCCTATCAGGACCACTTTCAAAGGAGGCCACCTTGCAAGACTATATATGTCCCATATTGTATACCTACATGGAATACCCAAAAGAATAGTCTTAGATTGAGGTTCTCAATTTACCTTGTAGTTTTGGGCTAGTCTTCATGAAGCTCTTGGAACCCTATGAATTTCAACATGGCTTATCACCTACAAATAGATGGGCAAACTGAAAGAATAAACCATATCCTCGAAGACATGCTTCGAGCCAGTGCTATGGAGTTCACCAAAGACTAGGAGAAATGCTTGCCTAAAGATGTCTCCATTTGAAGCCCTTTATGGCTGGAAATACCAAACCCCATTGCACTAGACCGTAGTAGGGAAAGGTTATGTCTTCTGATCGGATACCCTAAAGTAAGCTGAAGAGAGAGTTGATTTAATTAGAGATTGATTGTAGGTAGCTCAATCAAGACAGAATAGTTATGTCAACAACCGAAGATAAGAGCTAAGTTTTGAAGTTGGTGACCATGTTTACTTGAAGGTATCCCTACTACGTGGAACTAAAAGATTCAAGGTTAAAGGAAAGCCTGTGCCAAGATATGTGAGACCATTTTCCATGATTGCCAAAAAGGGAAAGGTGGCCTACCAGTTGAAACTGCCTACAAGCTTACAGATACACACAACGTGTTTCACGTATCACAACTTATTGAGTGCTGAAAGACCAAACTCCACTAGTGACCATTAAGCTGAAGGAAGACCTGATCTATCAAGAGCACACAATTAAAATTCTTCATGTAGTGGAAAAGAAGATAAGGCACCCGAACATTCATCCATACAGAGTCCAATAGAATAATCATGCCATGGAAGAAGCCACCTGGGAGCAAGAAGATCATTTGAGGAGAGATTACCCTTATCTGTTCTTTGACTAGGTGGAATCTTAGGGTCGAGGTTCTTTTTAAGGGGGGGTAGACTTGTAACATCCTCAAAATCAAGGCATCTGAAATTGTGAAAAAATTTTGAACCTTTTGTTCAGCATCTTATTGGCATTGGTACTTTTGGCCTTTGATGGAGGTTCCTAAGAAATAAAATACATAAAAATAAAATTTATTAGAAAAGATGCAATTAATAAAAATAAAACCAAATGAGTACTCGAATCTAAAAAGATGATCTAGGAATAAGACAGGAGGGCTTACAGTAAAAATCTTGCTAAACAAAAGCTAAGTTTGAAACTAAAATTTAAAATGCAAGCATGCAATTTAATAGAAAGAAGAGCGAAATCTTAAAAAACAAATTAAGAGAGGAAGAGTTATGACTTGAAAATTTAATGATTTAAATCCTAAAAGTGAGAGCAATTTTCAAATCCAAGCCAAACCAAATTTCAATTAGGGATTCAACTTGAAATTTGTGGCTCCATAAATCAAATGTCAACCAAAGGCTTAAATTGGTATTTTAGAGAATCTGAATATTAGCATGAAGCAAGTTCATGGTAAAAATTGATCCTAGGACAAGTTGGCCATGGTTTGAATGGAAATTCAAATTTAAAACTTGAATTCAACTCTAGAATTCAAAAGACAAATCAAGAAAATTGGAAGAACATGATGGCTTTGCCCATCTGGCCTATTTGGCCCACTTGGCTTTGACCCATTTCCCCTCCCCTTACCCTTGGTCTGGCCCAGCAGTGCTAGCACCAGTAATGCCCGACGCATGCTAGTGTGTGTATGGGATTCTCCATATCCTCACCGACCATCTGCTGTGCATGCTTGCAAGTGCCATCTTCATGTGCACTGCACTATGCATCCCATGCCAGTCCTATGCGCCAAAACTAGCCGCAATTCTTGACCTCGCCTACATTCAGACCAATGTACGCCGGGAAATTTAACTATTTGACACTCTTAAGAATGCCACCTATCCAAATGCCACCCTCTTCATTGCAATTAATATTTTGCCACTCTCGAGCCTACGTGGCGCCTAGTCACCGCCATGTCAGCGCCCGGCCTCCCAGCGCCGCCGCCCGCCTCCCGCGACTCCCGCGCCGCCGTCAGCCTCCCGCGCCGCGCTGCTCGCCTACCACAAGATTTCGCTGGCGCGTGGCGGCGAGAGTCGCGGCGCGCAGCGCAGCGCGGCGGCGCGGCCAGCGGCGCGGCGAGCGGCAGCGCGCGGCGAGCGGCGGCGGCGCGCGCGGCGCGCGAGGGAGGCGGAGGCGCAGCGGCGAGGCGCGGGCGGGAGGCGGGTGGCGGGAGGCGGGCGGCGCAGCGCGCGCGGGAGGACGGGTGGCGCGGGGAGGCCGGGCGCTGACATGGCGGTGACTAGGCGCCACGTAAGCTCGAGAGTGGCAAAATATTAATTGCAATGAAGAGGATGACATTTGGATAAGTGGTAAGAGTGGCAAATAGTTAAATTTCCCATGTACGCCTAGTCTTTCCCTGCCTTCAAGTGCGCCACGAAGCCGACCACTGCATTGCACCCTCTCTGCCACGCTGTCGCGTCGATTGACCACTGCGCTGGTGACTAGCTATGAGAGATGCTCTGCAACTCATGATGCCATGCCTTGTTCAACCAGATCATTGAGCGGCACTGCCTTTTCTTCATCCCTATGGTCATGCCCGTGCTGACGCTGACGAATGGAAGTCATCATGGCAGCTCACATCCACCACTTAAATTCTAGAAAAACAGTAAATTCCAAAATTTCCCTCTTCTAAAATAGCAATGATTCATCACAACATAGTTCCAAACCTTCTCACATGGTTCTTCAATTATTGTCTACTATGGGTTGTTACGGTAAGATCCACATATATAGATTCTAAGGTGAACTTGCAATTTGGGCTATGCTTGATCAAGGAGATTTTAAAGAAATATTAATGCCAGTTGTGGAAATAACTGAATTTTGTGTTTCGTTCACCATTTGAATTTGTTCAATTGGATCACTTGTGCAATCATTATGGATGAGTTTATTGTATTCTTTTCGCTACCAGAGAAATTTGGCTCAAGGTGGTGATTGTTGTATTTTATAATCCAAATCTGGTCATGTCCGACCACTGCTGGTCCTTTCAACTGCTTGAAGAATCCGATCAGGTTTCACTCAAGCTATGTGAACTGGTCGAAGGTTATTATTGGGATCATCTTCGTGTTTGTGATGGACTCTGCACCGACTGAAGTTAGATGTGGCTAAAACTCTCTGAGCGAGGTGCTGTTCCCATTTTTGAGAAGGTTACTGTTTCAATTTTTGATAGGTCTTTATTTCGTTATTGACTAGCACTATGTTCTTTCTTTATTAGAGACTCTGATCCCTAGCCTATATATATACTCCTGTAGTCGTACAGTGGACACACGATGAAGTTTTTCGTGCTTGTAACTTCTCTTTATATAGCGATTTCATTGTTTGTGCATCTGTGGTTTTCACCCGAAAAGGTTTTTTCATGGTCAATCTCTATCTTGTATTCTTGATTGTTTTGTACTTTGTCTTGTTGATTTCGTAACAAGTGGTATACGATCCTAATAGTACACACACATACGTATGATGTGTGGGTCAGCACGTGCCCGTGCTTTGGAGGCCTTGTAGCCTCCGATCAATGGTTATCTATAGGCATGTGTAGTAGACGTATACACGTGTGTGCGTGTATGTGAGCGGTATGTGTTGAGTGTACATCTACGTTGTACCCTTAAAAAAATTATCTCTAGTGGTGACTGGGCAGCGGCCCAGTGAACTATGTGTCAGTACTAGGTGTAAAGGAACTACCCCACCCTTTCTCTAAAGCTCCATGAAACATGATTGGTTTTGTTTTATTCTTTTAGTGGTCTCATGTATTTAAAAAAATCCAGATTGATTGGACAACTAATCCATTGGCATATTCATTTTGAAAAATGAAAATGTGGGTTCAACAATTGTAACTATCCAATTAGTCAAGTACTCAAGTGTTATACAACGGTTCACTATTATTATTTTACTTTTCATATTATGTACTTCCTCCGGTCACAAAGAGTGAAGTTTTGATATTTCAAAGTCAACAAGATGCTACTTTGACCACTAAATTCTCTCATCATTTATTCGAAAAAAGCTGTAAAGAGTAATATTACGGAAGTATTTTCTAGTAACAAAGTTACTCGTATCATTTTTATATATCCAAGCATATATACATTTTAATAATATCTTTGGTTAAAATTAACAAGGTTTTATTGTACGCATTCCAAGGTTATCACTTTTTTATGACCGGAGGGAGTAGCAGAGATGTGTGTTATACAAGCTGACCGTAAAAGAACAAAAGTTCACCTCTTTTCCTTTTCATTTTTAAGAGTTTTTTCTGTAGACTGTAGTCTCTACTAAAGTGGTGACGGTTCCTAGTAGCCTAGCCAAAACCAATACAGTCAGCATCTTTCGGTATATTCTGCGTCCCAACTCCAAACCGAAATGCTACCAGCTAATCGCGAGTCCGCGACCACTCCACGGTTGCTTCCTCCATCCAAGCCCATCCATACGGTTTAGGGTTCGCTCCACCACGTCATTCTGTGAGCTAGTAAAATGCTAAGATCAACCTTCCCGCTTGTGTTCCAGTTTCCACCCATGGAACCACCCCAAATCCTTTTAGAATAATTGATAAAGTTGTCAGTTTGAGTCAGGTTATTGAGCATGCCTTCCTAGTTGTGCGCGTCAAGTAGTCAAGCACGGCGTCCGGGTCATGCGCTTAGTCGAGTCTTTCTCGTTTTCAACTAGAGAACATGCGCAGTTTGCAGTCGTGGGATGGAATGACCATGTAGTCATGGCGCGCGAATAGGAGGGGCCAAACGGCCATTACTTGTACTCATTCAGTATAAATAGAGACCCTAGAAAAGTTGCAGTAGGTGATTTTTGCCAGTAACACAAAACCCTGTGTCTTCCATCTCTACCGCGTGAGTTCAGCTAAAGTCGTAGAGTGTTTACAACTTGCAATTCGGATATGACTTGCTAGTCTAGAGTGCCTCTGACTTACTAGTCGTGTACGACTTCTGACTACCAATTGCGACTAGATACTCGCGGTAGCTCCGAGTACCCGTACACGACTTCGTGGTCATAAATTCGAGTGCTCATAAACAACTATGTGGTTGTAGCTCTGAGTGGTTGTAAACGTCTGTGTGGTCGTAAGTTCGACTAAGTGGTCGTAAGTCGCTCTGCGTGGTCGTAAGTTTGACTATGTAGTCTTAAGACGTACTGCGTTGTCATAAGACATACTGCCTGGTCGTAAGTTCGACTATTGCTCTACATGGTCGTAACAAGTACCAGGTACTCGTAGTCATGGGACTAGGCTTCAACAAGTCGTATCAGGGCTTGGTGATTATCTGGGAGATATGTCTTCATTGAGGGATCGACCGGGAAGGCAGTCTATGACTCCTCTGTGGTAAGACCGTTCGTGCTCACCTATGCCTCCTCCATGCCGACTGCAGCACCGTGACGATGGTGGCTGTGTGCCAGTCGTCTAGCACGTCGTTAGGGAGGCTTCGGGCTCAGTGGTCTACACCATGCTCACACGAATGAACTACAATGACTGGGCGCTCATCATGCGAGTGAACCTCTAGGCGCAAGGTCTCTAGGAGGCCATCGAGACCGATGACACTGACTATCATGACGATCGGCTCGCACTGTCGGCAATTCTCTGCGCCGTGCCGGCTGAGATGATGTCGACACTCACTGTCAAGAACACGACGAAGGCTGCCTGGGAGGCTGTGAAGACCATGCATATGGGCGTCGATCGCATCCACAAGGCCAATGTGTAACATCCTGAAATTTTAAAATTTAAAATATGAAGCTCTTGCATTAATTTACAATATGTTTATTGGGAATTTGGATTTTATGGTGTTTTCCCGAATTTGGATGAGGTTCCAAAATTGAAGAAATTCATAAAAGACAAAGATAGATATTAATAATTCCCTAAAAGGAAATGTGCAAATAATAGAAAACTAAAAACTGAAAACAAGAATATGAAAAGATGATCCATATAAGAAGAGAGAAATATATATATATATATATATATATATATATATATATATATATATATATATATATATATATATATATATATATATATATATATATATATCATATTGAAATATAATAGCAACAAAAGTGAAGGAATAAACTACAAACACATATACATATATAACTTAAATAATAATAGTACTAGAAACACTCATTCAATAGTTAAAAATGTTTTTAAGCTTAAATTTCGAATGTCATACAGAAATCAATAAATATAAATAGGAAACTAAAACATAAGTTAGAAAATAGAAATCCAAATTCAAGGATCAAAATTTCAAAAACTGCTAAAGCTACTCATTCTCCTCTTCTTTATTTTTCTCTCTATTACTTATGGGCCCCACACCTTTTCTTTCTCTCCCCTTTCTTTTCTCTTCTTTTCCCTACCGGATTTCCTCACTGCTAGCGGGCCTGGTCCCTCTTTTCTCTGCCGACCGCACGGTCCGGACCCCCCACGCGTTCAGCTCCTCCTTCTTCCTTTTCTTTTCCCCTCCTCCTCCCTTCTTCCATGGCAGAGCAAAATCAACGTCTCCTCTCCCTTTTTGCCGCGCGCTGCCTCCCTTTGCGCCGACTCGCTCTGCGCCTCGCACGCCCGAAGGACCACGGCCATGTCGTGGCGTCCCATCCCCCACGCAGCTGTGTCCATTCCCCGCGCGGTGCCATGCCCTGCAACAGCCACGCCGACGCCATATTTCTTCACTGACGCCATATCGAGTTCAGATCACCGATCCTCCGCCACGGCTATAAGAGCCCGCTGCTCACTGCCTTTTTTCCGGGCTTCCCCATTTTCCTTCCCCGTTCCTTCTCCCGCCCTGTGCCCGCGTGCCGCCATTGCCACCTCTAAGCCACCCTGGCTATTCCGACAAGGCCTCGCCATCCCGACCGAGTCACGGTGTGCGCCCGCCTTTCCTCTGTCTTCCCTCAAATCTAATTTGAGAATCTCATGCCGAGCTCGCCGGAATCGCGTTCTTCCCCAATGCCGGCCGAAACCACCGCCACCACTCTCATTTCTTGATCGTCGCACACCGACTGAATTCCTTTCGTAGAAGTCATCCCCAAGTTGCCCTGAAGCATCCCCGAGCGCCGCCCTACCCTCCCCTTCACCGTAGCGCGCCGGCCGCGGTGACCCCTCCACTGCGCCACCGCCCGTGCTCGCCGTTGGCCTGCTCCAGCGCCCCTCGGTTGGAGCCGCCACCTCCGAAGGCTTCCACTCCTTCCCGTGTGCTCGTTTTGGCCGTCGCTACCGACTCCCCAGTGGTCCCTCGCTGGCGACGCTGTTGGCTTTGAAGTGCGCCGAGCTCCTCTGTTCTACCGAGGCAATAGCTTGCTTCTTCTAATATGTTTTCTCCATTCAAAGCGCAAGAGGGCTGCCGCCCAACTGGTCAGCCCATCCGATCCTCACACCGAAGGTCCTGAGTTCGATCCCTCCCTGGCGCATTTCTTCTTTTTCCTTTATTTTGTTTTGTTAATCATTTCAATTAAGGAAAAGCTAAGGAAGATAATTAGAAAATAAACCCCAAGAAGCTAAGAAAATTTGTTTAGATTCAAATAAAGTTTACCTATACCTTAAATATGGAATTATGAGTATATTGACAAATAAATGATTAAGGGAAATGGTTAGGTAAAAGTTCAAATAATTAATTGGAATGCAAATTAAAATGTAACTAAAATATGATGTAAGGATAAGTTGAGTTAAACCCTAGCATTAAGATTCATGCAAAATAGAGGTGCAGCCCGGGGTTATTATACGTTAAATCTAGATTTACTTTTAGGGGTACCTCTGATTAATATAAAATGTAGTCGATTAAAATATGATGGTCGCTCCTATGTCTTCAGCAGGTACATAAATTGATAGCAACGTTTAATTGATTGGGCGTCTTCAGGTAGAAGTGTCTTGTTAGAAAGATATGTATGTATATGTGCGGCAATTACAGTAAAGTAACCCCTAGGTCATCAAATGTTAAAAGTAATCTACCTAGTGTAGCAATGTGCATCATAGTCATCCCTAGCGTGCCATCGACAAATGAATCTCAGCCGTGGATTCAGTAGAATATTGATAGTAAAATATAACCTAGTGCAGCAGGCTCGACTTGTAAAAGGATAAAATATCGATATTAGTAATTTTCAGAGAGCACTCAAATTAAGAAGTCATAATAATATAGAGGTGCTAAAATATATTATCCCTAAGTCATCAAGCCTCAAAATACTCTCATAGACATATAGATACTCTAAAATAAATATGTAGCCATTAACACGAGTAATTAGGGTCACATAAAATGATACATATCAAGCATTGCTCAGATTGCTAAGTTTAGACTAAAATTAGAAATAAAGTTAAGCCTAATAGTAACTAAAGCATAGATAAAATAATAACGGTATCATTAATTAAATCTTTATACTAGATTTAGTAAATAATGAGCATGAAATAACACGATATGGCCCATACAACTGAATCCTAATTCAAGTAGAAATAGGCTTAATGAAAACTAAGGCTACATAAAATGTCACCTCAAAAATGCTATACACTTAGACTCTAAAATTAATTCGGTAAGCCAAAATGCCCTGAAAAGTAAAGCTCGACAAAATAATACCTACTCATAGGTCCATCCTAACTCATGGAACTTCTTTGATAAATATAAAAATACTAAAAGAAACTGTTAATAAAAGATCGAGTCATCGTTTTCTACCGCCGGCCTTGCCTCAAATCACCCATTAACTCATAATAAAACAAAAATTGAGTTTATTCGGATTTATTTGGATCTCTTGAGTTATTTGCTTTCATTTGGATTCAGTTGTTTGTCGCGTAATTAGAAATTGGAAGTCGTGAAGATTCAGTGGACACAGTGAGATTAAGCTCGAAGTGAAGATAGAGACCAGAAGCTCAAGAGGAAGCATTATGTGAACTCAAGACCGCGGTAAACTGCTCCAGGCGAGTCAATACTTTGATCATGTTGAACCTATATTTTCTGCAAATTACTTTGGTTTAAATATCAAATTGCATGCTGTTATTTTATATGCAAATACATGTTTAATTTAAGATCCTAGTTATATCCCCATTGTTTGCCTTAAATAATATTACACCTCCTTTAGAATATCTGAATGTGTGAACCTTGTCGCCCTAGCAAAATTATAATAGTAACCTTTCGAAAATAAGTCCCTAATTATACGCCATGCTTAGTACAGCACAGATACTCGAGGGCGCTAAAATGCCCCAAGCATCATTATCATTTTCAATTATGAGAAACTGGTTTGGGAAGTCATGGTGGTAATGACTGGTATATGTTGGTATGATTATTTTATGTTCCCAAACATCCCAACTTGCTTAAATATCTGGGCGGATGGTTCGAGGGTGTGAGTGTGGTGTAGTGGAAGCACAAAGTAGGAAGTAGTAGACCACCCAGATACCACTAAGGACTGAATCTTGTCATGACCTCCTGTGTAAAACAGTACAACCACAAGTCTGTAAAGTACAACTTGGCTTAGTAGATTTACCGGACCTTGAAAGTCATCCTCACGAGAGGAGGTGGTGAGGTAGTGCAAGCGGCTGTCTGTGTGACGGCTTGAATGGGACACTCGTAGAGGGTGAAGTTCTGCTGTGGCGAGCTAGCGATGGGGTAGCCAGTGCTAGACGCGTTCGAAGGAGAACATCCCACACAACGTATGGGACCCACCGCAAGTGGGAGCAACCCATAGGGTGAAATGATGGAAGGGGCGAGGTATTTTGAACGGTTATTGTGATGGTCTACTCAACTACATGACTAAGGAATCGTGTGGGGCAACGAGCAGATTGTCTCTTGTGGTGAAAGTGTACAAACTCTGCAGAGTCAAAAACTATTCGAATAGCCGTGCCCACGGTCAAGGGCGGACATGGGAACTTAACTAGATATAGTTCTATTTCAAAATGCTTTATGGATGGGTTTGGAAAAGTGAAGGGCAGTGGAAAGCCCTGATTTGAATTGTCCTGGGTGTCGTCCCAGTGGTAAGTTAAGCGGATATAACGCTGAAAGATGCTATATGGTGCGGATGCCATGTAACGGTGGATGGAATCTGGATCACTATTATTATTGCATTCTCTACACATAACGTTTTTGTTCAAAACTGCTAGGTCTTAGGAAATTTCTATGTATTATATTTCTGAATAATGTTAATACATCTCACAAAGTAAAATGTCAGGAAGAATTGATAGAGTCATAAGAAAAGTAGATGCTTGATTGTGTTAACCGTATAAAATTGTTAGTGGATTCATGTCAATCATAAAGGTGAAAATGATAGTGCGGATTCTGGGATAAATAAATTGGTGGAGCCTAAATGAATATATAGGCTAGATAGATGGATTAAATGATTTTAGGAGAATTAGGGAGTGCAAAGGTATTTGCTGGATTATGACACTGATAATTAATATAAATTCTTGGGAGATATTGGCGATAATGAAATTAATAGGCTTTGATCAATTACTGGATGGACGAATTGAATTTTTTGGGAATTTGGAGATGATAACAATTATTGGAGTATAAACTTGATCAATGATATTCTTGGTGGATGAATACTAGTGAATCATAGACTTGATCAATGATATTTTTGGTGGAGGTATACTAATGAGTTAGTTAGGGATAGATGATGTGAAAATAAGGTTGATTATTGAAAGAGCAAACTATGGTTGTGGATCAACAACAAAATGGGATTAGTAGGATTGGATTGTTAGGAATTTGCAATACAAAAGATATTAGTGGATTATATAATTGATGATATTCGTTGTTTGGAGTTTTAGACAGCACTCAATATAGAAAGTGTGTGTTCAGTGGATTAATTAAATGATATTAGATAGATGATGTCACTAGCTGTTGAAGTCTTAGACAACAATCAATTTGGAAAGAGTATATTCGGTGGATTAAGTAATGATGACACTCGCTGTTTGGAGTCTTAGACAACAATCAGTAAGGAAAGTGTATCTTTGGTGGTTTAAGTCAATTATGGCAATCCCCGTGTGGAGTTTAGGTAGAATTAATAACACTATGATTTAATAATAATAATGCTGCTAAAATCAATTTTTGGCAAATAAAATAACCCGAGCCTCTTCTTTGATAAGCCATGCATACTATTTATCTACACCCTGTGTATTGGCTCGCGGAGCATGGTGGTTAGTGTGCTCACACTTGCTCTCATAAGAAATCCAGTAGGAATCAGATCGCTACGCTTCAGCAACACTATTGGTCATGGCGGCAAAGAGGATGAGGACGTCAAGGGCTAGGTCGCGCACCTCCAATTGGCTGCCTGTGGGCATGTCCTGAAGGTCCCACTTGTGTGCTTCGTTCTTCCGCTGCTGCAATTTAATGATTTCGGCCTAATGGGTCCATGAGTAAGTCAACTATTATATTTACGCTTCCGCATGATATGTATTTTGATATTCAGAACTGTAATCTGTGAGCACTATCTACTGATCCAGGGAATAGTGTGGTGGAATCACAGAGAAATCCGGAATGTAAAATCTGGGTCCCACACAATGCCTAGCAACTACGCAAGGAGTTCGGGAGCATCTCCTTCAAAGACAGTGAGTCCATCGATAACTTCTCAATGAGGATCTCTGGGCTTGCCAACAACCATCAACTGCTCAGCGATCTCGTCCGAGAGAAAGAGGTTGTCAAGAAACTCCTTTAGGTTGTCCCGGATCGCTATCTCTAGATGGCCATATCGATAGAGACGCTTCTCGACATGAGCACTCTCTCGATCAAGGAAGTGATCGGATGACTTTGAGCAGTGGAGCAGCGCTACGCCAACCGAGGGATCGACGGCAGGGGAACTCGTCTGCTCCTCACGGAGGAGGAGTGGCAAGCACGGGGTGCAGGCATGCGATCGGGATGGATCAAACTCCAATAACAAGTCATGTGGCAAGCCACATGGCAACTGTGGACGGGACTCCTCCGGCAATAGAAGGGAGAACCATTCCCACAGCAGCTTTGACAACCCCAAGAAGGATGAATGCAGGTATATGGCAAGCCGGGACATTGAGCTCATGATTACGGCAAGAAGAAAAGGGAGGAGGCGCATTTGGTGCAGAACACTAACGATGTGCTATTCCGTAAGCCATACCTCTACTTCCGCTGTTCTGTTCCGCATGCATGCAAGCTCATGCACATCTCTTTCTATAGCTTTGCCGTTGCCACATAAATCACCGTCGCCGTAGACCCTTCACCGCCGACGAGATCACCGATGCTAGCTTCTTCCTCTCATGAACTATCATCGCCCTCGGTGAGCTCCTCCTTCCTCGTAGCCGCTTAAGTCAAAAAGGAGAACTAGCAATAATCATAGTCAAAGAAAGAACTATGGTAGTCAAACTTGTAACAAGAACTGAAGTAGTTGAACTCGTAAAAAGAGAGCTGAGGTAGTTAAACTCATAAAAGGGACCGTGGTAGTTGAACACGAGAATGGAACTATAGCAGTCGAAGTCAAGACCTTCAACTGCTGGTGTTGTCGAAACCTTCGATCGTTAATGTGTCAAACTCTTCGACCACAGCTGGTGTTGAAATCTTCGATCGATAACGTTATTGACATCTTCGACCGCTGCTATGTCGCAATCTCTGATCACTAATGTTGTTGAACTATTCGACCACTCGCGTAGTCGAAACCACTAACTGCAGTAGTTGTAATCTTCAACCTTTGATTATAGTCGTAACCTCGGTTGCTAACGATAGTCGATAAACTCGTTAGTCGTAAGTTGTGGTACCGGTCAGCAGTCGATAGTCATAAATTGCAGAATGTAGTCAATAGTCGTACACTGCAGAACATAGTCAATATTCGTAAACTACAAAATGTAGTCGATAGTCATAAACTTCAGAACATAGTTGATAGTCATAACCTACAGAATGTAGTCAAAAGTCATAAACTGCAGAACGTAGTCGATAGTCATAAACTACAGAACATAGTCGATAGTCGTAAACTGCAGAATGTAGTCGATAGTCGTAAACTAAGATCGTAGTCGATAGTCGTAAGTTACAAAAGCTGGTCGTAGTTATTACAAAAGCTGGTCGGTAGTCGATGTTCTGTAGTCAGAGCGTCCTAGTACCGTACCGAAGTTTGTAGTTGTAAATAGCTCTGTTCTCACCGAGAAGAAACAATTCAAACCAAGCGAAAACTTAAACTCCACTAACTTTTGCATACGAACTCTAAATGTAGTGATCTTTGTTTCTAATTTTTTTATAAAAATAAGATCTTTCTGAATTTACAAAAATATTTGAGTCTTGTCTCTATTTATTTGGCTCTTATTTGCTTTTATCTAGATTTATTTACAAGTTAGACAACTCCACGCCAGATGACACCGAGAACGCATCTAAGACATTCTCTGAGCAATAGGAACAAGGCAAGCACCCCCTTTGATCATGTTGATCCTAGTATTTTAATTATTGTATATTGTTTGCAAAACCTATTATGCATGCGTGTATGTTCTATTAAAATTGTTATACTGCGGGTAAAGATAATTACGACGACTCATATGCATTAAACATCCTTGAAAACTTGATACCCTCACTGTTGTAACCTCTAGGAAATGGTTTAGACAATGTATACTGTCAAATGGGAATACTACTTGGATATATGGTCTAGATGCTTAGACAAGTACTAGTTTCTACTAAGTTTGAGATTTGAATAAAATCTTCACGTGGGAATGATGGTTTCAAAAATGTTGGATCAAATGGGAAATCTCTGTTACTTTGGTATAAAAAAAATGAAAACCTAGTTTTGGACACGACCGAGCTATATGGTAATCTGTCAAATATGAGTGGGAATCTCACACGAGAGGGAATCTCGCATGTATATAGGGAGAGATTCTCGCCTGAGTCAATTAAGGACCGAACACTATTGCTACACATCTAAGTCACACCGTACAACCACATGTGCTATATGGGCTCTGGCATTTTGCTCATTAAGTTGTCTAGGTCTAGCCTTGCATTGTGGTAGGCACAGAAGTAGTAAGGGCACTCCGGTTAGGTTTGCTCGTAGGGGCCCCTAACACCACGATGCTCAGACCAAGGCTTTTAAGTAGCGATGAATGCCTACATAGGGGACGGACCTAAGTGAGGGTCTTCACATAGGGGATTTACCTAAGAAGGATTCGAATGCTTTCTTAGGTGTGTATCTAAGAGAGATTCAATGTTCATTTGGGCTGGTGCAAGGTAGGACTAGATGACCTAAAGGTCATAAGATCATCAACTTTTGTCACATGCCGAAGGAAGTGTAAAGTTGCCGATAGTAAAATTTGACTATCTCGTATGGGTAAAGCTGTACAACTTCTACAGAAGTGTTAAAAACTATTTGAATAACCGTCTCTCGGTCATGAGTAAGCTTGGATGTAGCTACAAAGGGTATAGCTTTCCTTTTCAAAACTGTTTCACTGAACATATGGGATGGCACGAACGACTAATCGTGTGCCATGCCCATGGGTGGAAATTGTGTAATGTTCACAGTCGAGGAAGGCTGCGAATTGTTTTGATCTACTGTTATGGAATTTATGCTAATATTATTTTATTACATGTCAAATGCTCTTTACATCTTTGCTTGCAAATTATTACTTAATGCTATTGCAAAATGAAACCTGCCTTATGCTGAAAATAACTTAGTATAGAGCCTCATTTATTGACAGCCTTGTATATATGTAAAACTTTACGATACGCTACAAGTCTTACTGAGTACGCAATGTACTCAACCTTGCTTAAATTGTTATTGATTAGAGAATGAAGATCTTTTGTCCGACGATGCATGTTTTGCTCCAGGCATCGGGGAATTCGATGAGGGATCATTCTAGGGTTTGACTCCAGTCGGTTGCCTACGGGTTGTAATGGCACATCACTAGATACTTTTTTTATTAGACTTCTGTTGTTTTTGTTCGAGACTTTGTTGGTCTTATGGCCAGTTGGCCTTTTATGTATGTACTCTTTTATACCTCGCATAATTCATATCACTCCTTTTATGTAAGCTAATTATGTGCTTTGTGCATGGATGTGATCACAATGATATGAATGTGTGTACTAGCTACTGATCATGGGACTAGCTAGTACAAAATACATGCGGTGACAATGGGTGCTCCCACGCCTAGGGTCCCCACAATGGTTTAACTGGAATAAATTGCTGTAATTAACAACCAATTGCAATATACTAATGTATACAAATTTACTTGACGCATAACACAGCCATGGTCGTCTTCAGCTATGTTACATCTAAGTATCTAACGACTTTGTTATATATTAATTTGTACTGAGCTTTTTCATGGAAGGTTAAGTGATTCTCATATGTAAATAGGTAATACTGGATTTTTTTATTGATATAAACCAGCAGTAGAAATTCAGCTCCATGGACAAATTGATTCTGCTGACAAATTGATGCCAATCCGCTCTCTCTCTCTCTCTCTCTCTCTCTCTCTCTCTCTCTCTCTCTCGGAAGATGCCAATCCTTTTTTCATATTAAATGTTGCGGATATACTCCTGGTGTATATCCTCTTCCAAGCGAGACAAAGTCTGCCAACTTCTACAAGATAGCTTCAAAACGGCTTGCTGAAGCTGGATATAAGCACTATGACATCAGTAGCTACTGCAAGACTGGCTATGAGTGCAAGCACAATCTAACATATTGGCAAAACCGGTCATTCTATGCGTTTGGTCTTGGATAAGCAAGCTACATCAATGGTGTCAGGTTCTCCAGGCCCAGAAGAATGAAGGAGTATGCAGAGTGGGTTCAGAAGCTGGAAGATGGAACATGGAGCCATGAGTCTAGCAGCTCTGAGATGGACATGGCAATGGATATCGTGATGCTATCACTGAGAAAACCTTGGGGACTAGATTTGCAAAGTTTCAGTAAATCCTTTGGAAAGAGTGACGCTGTCATTGTGTAACACGTTTATGCCTTTTGTGGAGAGTGGACTTGTAATTGCCATGGATGCGGAGCGACAAGCCTTGCAACCTAGTGAGCTTGAGTTAGACTTTGTTTATTTGTTAAAAAATTTACAGGGTGGTCGAATTTTTTTTTGGTACATTCTTGTTTGTGAATCAGGGTAGAAACTTTGTAAGAAGGTGGAAGAGGGACTTCAGAGGGGCAAATGAACCACCATCCCATACTACTACAGAAAGACTAATAGTAGACGCCAAATCACAGACGGTTTTGTGAAACCGTCTGTAATGTACACTATTACAGACGGTTTTAATTTGAAGGCCGTCTGTGGTATTTGTGGCGGGAAAAGGAGTATCACGAGCGGTTCTTACCGCTGAACAGATGCAGTGATCTTTGGAATATCACGAGCGGTTTTATTAAAACCATCTGTGATAATCTGGGATTATCATAGACGGTTTTTAATAAAAAACCGTCTGTGTTGTGTCGACTATCACAGACGGTTGTTGTTAAGAACCGTCTATGAATGTTCACAGACGGTTTTTAACAAGAACGGTCTGTGATGTCCCTTAGTCTGTCATATTCTAGATTAGAGGTTAATATATAAGTACACATTGCTTCTAATAACTTAACTACAGAACTACTGAGACAAGAGATCACAAATTAAAGGCAAATTTATTAATTTCAATTAGAGGCAAATTTATTACAAAAGTCGCACAGGTAAAGAGTTTCCCAGATTGTAATCTTTTGGGCTTTGTACGCTTCTTCTTCGACTTGGGGACTTGGAGGATCAGCCGCTAAATTCTCGAACGCCGCTAAGATTGCCCTTGTCCTCAGCACTTCCTCCTCCAGCCTGGGCAAATGATCAGCAGCATCCATAATGTCGTAGAGAATAGCATGAAAAGATTCCTCAGAATCTGCCGTATTTGCTTGATCGGCAAGGCTATCCATCAGTCTCTCTAATGCGTGCAGAGCTTCTTCCGCTTTGCGCACATTGTGGAGAAGAACCAGGGTGAGGGCTGTTTCCCTTTCTTGAGCGGCAGCGAGACGCCTCCGTCGACGGCGGAGGATCAGGTGGCGGATGCAAGAAAGTCGGGGAAGGAGAGCAGGGCGGGTGCGGAGAAGCTGCTCTAGATGCAAATTGTTGGCCGCCTGTGTAAGGTTCCAGCCGAACAATTCTTGATGAACAGATGAGAGGAAGGAGATGATCACAAGAATAGTAGAAGCCATGTTGTATTGTATATTGTATTGTACGTACGTAAAAGAGACCTGGATTAGGCGTGCATATTTAACCTTTAGCACAGACGGTTCGTATACCCAAACATTAATGATATAGACGCTTCGTATAACGATCGAGAGACGTTAACTAGACGATCGAAACACGGCGTTACGGCATCAAACACGCGGCGTTACGGTATGAAGCTTATGACGATTTTTAATAAAAAAGCGTCTCGTGATAATGACTAAGGCATTAGTTAAAAACCGCTGCGTGATAATGACTAAGGCATTTATTGCATCGCTCGGACGCATCTCTTCATTTCGATCCGATCTAGCCACCGATGCGCACTTTTTCACTCGGGAGGAAGCTAGGCGATTTGTGCCGATTAATTTGGTGGGAGAGGCGAGATTGAGCTTTGAATTAAGATTCGACTTTCCGATTCTTTGTAGATATGGTTAGTAATGCAATTTATTTTTTCTTTAATTGCATTACAATTTAGGTCTAAGTAATCCATGAGTGGTTATTGAAGATAGTTAATTTGCAAAATTGTTGGTTATATAATAGCTGTTGTGTTTGTAATATGAATTAAGGTAGCAAATTAAGTCTCAATATAATAAATGTGGCCGGTATATATGTAGTTATAATTAGTAAATCTAGATTTTAATACTAATTAAGTTGTTATATATGTACGTAACATAGGACCGAAGCTGGATGTATGCCGCGAGCCGTGTGAGTGAAGAGTACATTAATGGCATTTCTGCTTTTATAAGAGCCACCGAGGAGGATATGTTGAATAAGGGGGTGGAATATATGTGCTGTCCATGCACTGACTGCGAGAATTTGAAGATGTTTAAGAACCGAGGGCAAATTGAAGCGCACTTGATTCGGAGGGTTTCAAAAAGGATTATACGTGTTGGACCAGTCATGGCGAAGTGAATGATCATATGCGCGGATGACATCGCGGTGAAGTGAATGATATGCCCCGGATGACATCGCGGTGAAGTGAATGACATGTTGCGGTGATGTCGATTGTGGCTCGGATTCGGATAGGTTGCACGATGATAACTGGATCGGATGCTTGCGATGTAGAAGAGAACTATGATGAGAGAGAGTATGTTAAATTCCGTGGCTTGATGGAGGACTCGAGAGAAACCTTTGTGCACGGCTGCAAGTACACGAGGTTGTCGGTGTGCTTGAATGTTGAAATTGAAGGCAAGCAACGGTTGGTCCGACAAGAGTTTCACGGAGCTGCTAGGTCTTTTAGCGGACATGCTTCCGAGGGAAATGAGTTGCCTAAAACCACGTATAAAGCCAAGAAGGTTCTTTGTCCGTTGGGAATGGAAGTAGAAAGAATACATGCATGCCCGAACGACTGTATCCTCTACCGTAAAGAGTATGCAAACATGCATGTATGTCCGGTGTGCAACGCATCCCGATACAAACATAACAATCAATCGATGATGGCGAGGAACAGAGGCGAAGAAAGGACCTCTGCTAAGGTGGCATGGTATTTTCCTATAATTCCCATTTGAAAAGGTTTTTGCAAATCCAAAGGAGGCAAAATCTGCTGCGTTGGCACTCGGAGGAGCGCAAGAAGGATGGAATGATAAGACACCTTGCTGATTCCGCGCGGTGGAGAAACATCGACGGGAGGTTTGCGAGTTCGTGTAGAACCAAGGAATATAAGGTTTGGACTGAATACGGATGGAATGAATCCTTTCAAAGAGCATGAGCGGCCACATAGCACATGGCCCGTGACTCTCTGCATCTATAACCTTCCTCCTTGGTTGTGTATGAAGCAAAAGTACATTTCTTTGTCGATACTTATCCAAGGGCCAAAACAACACAGGAATGATATCGATGTGTTCCTAGCAATCGTTGGTGGAAGATCTAAAAATCTTGTGGAACGAAGGGGTGCAGGTATGGGATGCATACAAGCGAGAGAACTTCACTCTGCGCTCCTTATTGTTCTGCACCATAAATGATTATCCTGCCTTGGTAACCTATCGGGCCATAGTACAAAAGGTGCCAAAGCTTGTACTCACTGTTTAGATGGTACCGAGAGTGTGTGGCTGAGACACTCACGCAAAACCGTCTACATGCGTCGCCGCCGGTTCCTTCGGAGGGCTCACCCATACTGCAAGATGAAGAAACAATTTGACGGAGAGAAGGAAGACGGTTCAGCTCCAAGGCATTTAAGGGAACACGAGGTTTACGATATGGTTAAGGATTTAGATGTTGTCCTCGGAAAGGGACGTAAATTGAGGGCTCATGAGAAGAACACCTGGAAGAAGAGATCAATATTTTGGGACTTACCTTATTGGGAGTACCTAGATGTTCGGCACTGCATCGATGTCATGCACGTAGAAAAGAATGTGTGCGGCGGCTTGATTGGTCTCTTCACGAACATCCGTGATAAAACAAAGGGCGGTGTCAACGCACGGCTTGACTTGGTGACATGGACATCGGGCGGAGTTAGCACCGACAAGCACCGATAATGGACGAACGTACCTTCCCCGCGTGTTACACTCTGTCCAAGGTGAGAAAACAGAATGCGGTGCTTGCATGGTGTCAAAGTTCCGTCTGGTTACTCCGCAACGTGAAGAAACTTGTTTCGATGCAAGATTTGAAGTTAAATGGCATGAAGTCTCATGATTGTCATGTGCTGATGACACGATGCTCCCAATTGCAATTAGAAATATTTTGCGATCAAAGTCAGAGACAATCATGAGGCTATGTTATTTCTTTAACACAATTGCTCGAGAAGGTCATCGATCCCGAAGGACTAGATGCTCTGCGAGGCGAGGTGGTGATGACTCTATGTCACCTTGAAATGTATTTCCCTCCTTCGTTTTTCGATATCATGGTCCATCTAATTGTTCACGTTGTGTGGGAGATAAAATGTGCGGGCCGTATTCCTCGTAGCATATACCCATTTGAGAGGTTCATGGGAATTCTCAAGTCCTACGTGCGGAATCGTTCTCGGCGGAGGGCAGCATCGTCGAAGGTTATGCAAGCGAAGAGGTCATTGAGTTTTGTGTCAATTATATGGCTCGATTCAACCGATAGGTGTCCCTCAATCTCGTCATGAGGGAGGTGAAGGGTCTCGGAACTATCGGAAGGAAAGCAATCACTCCGGATATGGACACGTATACTCAAGCCCATTTCACGGTGTTGCAACACATGACTGAAGTGGCGCCTTATGTGGATCAGCACAAGGGTGTGCTTTGGCAACAGAATCCGGAGCGGCCGGTTGTTTGGATCATGAAGCAACACAACTGTCGGTTCAACCAATGGTTGAAGGAGCAAATCGCTAGGAGCTCGCCGAGTGAGACGCTAACATGGTTGGCAAAAGGGCCGACATTTACAGTTGTGACATGGCAAGGATATGACATAAATGGGTACACATTCTATACGCAGTCTCAGGATGTCAAGAGCACTAACCAGAACAGCGGTGTCCGCATAGATGCATTCAGTACCGATGGGTTGAGAAACTCGTACTATGGCTTCATAGAACAGATTTGGGAGCTTGACTATGTGGTTTTCAAGATCCCCTTATTTTGCTGCCGTTGGGTGCATCTCCCACAAGTGAAGGTTGATAAGTACGGTGTCACGACCGTGGACCTCCAACGTGTCGGGTACAAAGACGAACCATTCGTACTCGCCAATCAAGTTGTTCAAGTTTTCTATGTAACCGACCCGGCAAATAAGAAACGCCATGTAGTTCTTCATGGAAAAAGAAGAATTGTCGGAGTGGAGAATGTAGTGGACGAGGAGGAATACAATCAATTTGACGAGTTACCTCCTTTTGAAAATGGCATAAGGGTCGACGATGAACAACGTGACGAAACTAGTTACGTACGCATTGATCATGATGAAGGGCTAATTTTTAAAGGAAATAAGCAAGTACAATAAGAGTGTATATGTGAAAATGTATATGAGTATTGGCATTTATGTATATGTGATGTATATGTGTGATGTACATGTGATGGTTGATATGAATGCAGCTGGTTGGTGTTGTATATGAATGCAGCTGTTTGGTGGTGGATATGAATGCAGCTGTGGTTATTGGTGTTGTCTTAATAACTACAGTCGCAAAGGCTTATCACAGACGGTTCTGAACTTAGAACCGTCTGCGATATCAATATCACAGACGGTTCTAAGTTTAGAATCGTCTGTGATAGTATAACTATCACAGATGGTTATGAACTTAGAACCGTCTGTGATATTTATCACAGACGGTTTTAAGTTTAGAACCGTCTGTGATAACCTCCCTATATATACCCTCTGGCTAGGGTTTTCCCTGTGCGTTGCGCAGTTATTCGATCTAGATCTGATTAAATCCCGAGCCCGTCGTCGCCTCCGCCTCCCCGAACCCTCGTCGACCGCCTCCCCGAGCCCCTCGCCGGCCGCCTCCGCCTCCCGAACCTCGCGCCGCCGCCTCCCGAGCCTCTCGGTGGCTGCCTCCGCAAGCCCGCCGCCTCCGCCTCCCGAACCCTCGCCCCGCCTCCCGAGCCTCGCGCCGCCTCCGTCGAGCCCGTCGTCGCCTCCGCCTCCCCGAACCCTCGTCGGCCGCCTCCCCGAGCCCCTCGCCGGCCGCCTCCGAACATTAATTAGTTTGCTATTGTGAGCATTGTTTACTGCAGTAGCTTAATTAGTTTGCTATTTGGTACATATTACATTGGTACATTGTTTACTGCAGTAGCTTAATTAGTTTGCTATTTGGTACATTGTTTACTGCAGTAGCTTAATTAGTTTGCTATTTGGTACATATTACATTGGTACATTAATTGTTTACTGCAGTAGCTTAATTAGTTTGCTATTTGGTACATTGTTTACTGCAGTAGCTTAATTAGTTTGCTATTTGGTACATACTACATTGGTACATTGTTTACTGCAGTTGCTTAGTTTACATTAGTACATATTACATTGCTTGTTGTGTTAGTATATAGTATTATAGTATATAGTATAGGCACATAACCCCTCTCTCTGTCCACATCACCCCCTCCCTTCTCCCCCTTCCCTCTACTCCTCTCCTCTCTTCCTAACATTGAGCATCATGTTTCACTTTTCTTGCTTCCTCATCTTATCATGTTTCACTTTTCTTGCTTCCTCATTTAGTAGCGGGACGGCCAAGATTAATCTTGTGCAACCCTACAATTTGAGAGCACAAATTAACCAATCAAGGACCACTCTAGTGTATATGCCACATAGACCTTCAAGGAGCATGAAGTAAGTGACACACTCGAGTGTTCCCGTTCAATGAACCGGATACACTAGTTTGTGTCATTTGCTTCATAGAACTTTGTTTAGAGACCTTGTAGTAATAGTATATGCCGACTACTGCCGAGATGTGATGTCCACTCCCACAATCCTTCTTTTTCCTTCTTAAATTCAAGGCAATTTTATTACAAAAGTGCAAAAAAAAGACATTCCCAGATTCTTCGTGAGCAGCCGACATAGCCGATTTCTTCGGTGAGCGACTATCCGTCTGCTTCTTCCCACTTCTTCTCTTCATCTCTGGTCTCTGGATCACATACGCCAGTAGCGATGATTCAGAATAACTGTGAATGTCTTTTTTTTGCACTTTTGTAATAAAATTGCCTTGAATTTTGCGGGAAAAAGAAAGATTGTCGGAGTGGAGAATGTTGTGGATGAGGTTCCCAGATAATGAAATCTTGCAATTGTTGCAAAAGATACATGGAGCATTTGGGGTGGAAAGATGAACTGTTTCATCAGGCGCCTAGAACTGCGTATAGAACTTTGTTTAGAGACCTTGTAGTAATAGTATATGCCACATAGACCTTCAAGGGGCATGAAGCAAGTGACACACTCTAGAATTCCCGTTCAATGAACGGGATACTCTAGTTTGTGTCATTTGCTTCATAGAACTTTGTTTAGGGACTTTGCTATTTGGTTTATAGTATTTGCAACTAAAGTAGGTGCTAAGATAGGCACATCATCCCCTCTCTATGTCCATATCACCCCCTCCCTTTTCCCCCTCCCCTCTACTCCTCTCCTCTCTTCCAATTCAATATGATCACTTTCTCATCTTATCTGAATAGACCCACAAAATGAGCAACATGTCACCCGCGCATTCTTCAACATCATCGCCGGAGGTGTCCGCTCCAATATCAAGACGCCAAGGAAGAGGGCTATCGAAGAAGCCTGAGGGCCGATAGACCATCGCAGCGGTAAACGCATTTGGGGTCCCTATCCTTCCTCAAAAAGCGGTAAGCGCATTCCGAAGCATGGTCGGAATAGTTGCACGAGAACGAATTGAGATCACATACAATACGTGGAAGAACGTGCCTGACACTCGGAAACGTGAGCTGTGGACCAAAATTTTGGCATCGTTCGAGTTCCCAGAAGAATACCTATACGCTGTGCAACGACAAACCTACCTAGCGGCGTGCAAAGCATGGAAGAACTTCAAGAGCACGTTTGTTAGGAAATAAGTGGAGACGGACGAAACGCCTTTTCATAAATACCCATTCCTGGAACCACAATGGGAAGAGTTCAAGGCGATGAAGACGTCCGAAGATTTCAAAAGTACAAGTACGGCGAACAAGGCCCTCCAGGCAAAAAACACACACCCCCACAGACTTGGCACAGCAGGGTATGCGGTTAAAATCCCGCAGTGGAGGAAGGAGGATGACTGACAGCTGCACAGACATCGCCCGCCGTTTTCCAATATCCCGGATGACCGCGCTCGAAATTGGATTAGAGCAAGGTCATCTACAACGACATCGGGGGACATCTCCTTTCGAAACCCTACAGACCAGCAAATGTCTCAGCACCTGGTAAGATACCGATAGAACTACATAGCTTGTAATTACTCCACAACTTCGTACGAATTGAAATGACATTTTGTGCTCTTGCAGGAAGAGCTGAGTTTTGAATCTACGCTGGGATCATTCCAGGGAACAAGGGAGAATGATATGCTCTCCGTGGCCCTGGGAAACAAGGAGCACCCGGGTCGTACGAGAGGCCTTGGGCTTTACATTCCTTGGAAACATGGTTTCCAAGATGACTCCGGAATGTATCGGCGTAGGAAGAGAAACAAAGCCGAGCGTGTAACACCCCAGCCAATCAATGACCTGGAATGCTACCAAACTAATAACATAATAAGGAAACTAATATTCATCTTGCAAAATTTCGGCAGAACTTCCTTTGTTTACTGAGTAAATCAAAGGTTTCAACAAGCATAATTAATCGATATGAATACCAATAAGCAATAAGTTCATTTATAAGCAAAATCAAGTTATGAACACCATCGCACTCATAACCATACTACTTAGATAAAGAACGGAATCAAAGCAAATAAGTCCTATTCTTTATTACACATTGAACCTGATAGACAATAATCAAATACCACTTAAATTATTCAGCAAATAATGTTTAATGTTCTTTCTTCCTTCCATGGTGAATAGACCGTGCATGTGCATCAAAACTAATCCCTCTTTATTCCCATGTATGCCGCTCTCATGTAGGTACCTAAAAACAAACAACAACCACAACAACAAACAACAACAAGAGTGAGTTCAAAGACTCAGCAAATATAAATAGTGGCAGCAAGGATAAAGGTGAACATCACTTCACAAATTCATCCATCAATCATATGAATAAACATGCTATGCAATATGATCAAAAATCTCTTTATCTCTTCTCTTGCGCATTTTACGGTGTCGCGGAGTGTGCATCCGTCAATGCACACCCATGCCTGTACCCTCGGTACAGGGACCAGTGCCCATACTCCACAAGTATGGGGACCTTTAGCCCGTCATGTCAACAACATGTCGGGGACCTCGGCGCTTGGTCATCTCGTGACCAAGACTTCAATAAATCAGCATGATGCACAAATGTGAATGTCTCAACAAATAAAACTTGCATTCACAACAACTATGCATCTTAAATTCTCAGGAACTCTTTCAATTGCAAACTACCATAAACAATATCAACATATCATTATCATGATCAAGATCACATATTCTCAAAGCATGGAATAACCATCTTCATAGCAACAATCATCAACAATCCACACTATAAAATTTAAACCATCATTATACTTGCCTTAACCACGAGAAAATGGGGAATGATCAGAAGGCGCGGCCCCTGGGATCCTTCCTCCTCCTGAATAATAATTATAATGATTGCTAAGACAACAGCATCAAGTTTTTAGATTAAATAAAAACACCCCAAACTAACCCAACGTGTTTAGCTTGAACCAAAACCCCAAATCCTTTCGGCATCCTGTCCCCCTCCACGGACAGCCAACTTGAAAAATTCATATCTATTGGTACAGAAGTCTGAATGGGGAGTTCTCAGACTTTCTGGAAATATAATTAAATTATCTAACTAAACCTAGTTGGTGAGCCTTTCTGATTCGGCCATACTCTACCCGCACCAACTGGTTTTCTTAAAACGTCAAATTCTCGTCAGGCTCTCTGGACCGAGCACTAAAAATACCATAACTTTCTGTACGAGTGTTCAACTCACGATTTCTTGGACTTCCTGGAAAGCTAAGACAATTACCTACAACTTTCATTATACTGAGGTTCTCTAATTCTCCCAATTTCTAATCGCAAAACTCGATCTCCCAAAACCTGACGGAAAACCCACCGATCCGCAGAACAGTTCCGCTAATAAAATCATAACTTCTGCTACAGAGATCCAAATGACGCGTTCTAGCACTTCATGGAAAGATAATGACATACTCTACAACTCTCTAGGCAAAGTCGAGACCTAAATCCCCACGAATCTTCCCCAAAGCAGCCGACTAACCCGATCTGTTCTAGCAGTCCAGAATACCGACATTGATTACGCAATAGAATATACATCTATTAGGGGAAGAACAGGGATTACCCTTGGCGAATCGCTGTAGAAATACCACGTACACTCCACGAATTCCTCCTCTCCTACTTTTCCTCTTTCCCCTTCTTCTTCTTCCCTTCCTCCGGACCCAATCGCCTAGCTGCGCCTTAATCCTTTCCCCCGATCATTCGGCAACAATTGGAGGTCTTGATCACCGGCAATGGAGGAGAGGGGAGGAGGAGTCACTGCTGGACGGCGCGAGGCAGAGGGGAGGGGTGCACCACAGAGGGGGCGGCACAAGGGAGGGAGGGGGCGCACAAGGGGAAGGGGGGTGGCGGCTAGGGTTAGAGGGGAGGTGGCGCCTCCCCCTTTAGGACGAAATCCACCTGGGCCAAAGCCCAGGCCCAGGTTGCAATAAAAATTCAGAAATTCCCCCCTAAAACTGATATTTTACTTTTCCCTTTAAGGTCCTTCTCCCCGATTAATTGATTATTCGCCAAAACTCTTCCGGGACATTACATTCTACCCCCCTTAAACAGAATTCGACCCCGAATTCTAACCGTACCCTCACCAGAGATTAATTACAATTGAACTTGATCATAAAACACGCACCTGATGTGAATAAGATATTGTTCACGCATGCGAGATTCCAATTCCCATGTAGCCTCCCTTTCGGTTTGCTGCGACCAGAGCACCTTGACATATTTTAAAGTTTTGTTCCTCAACGCCTTCTCTGATCTTTCCAGAATTCGCACTGGTTTAGACTCAAAGGACATATCTTGCTCAAGTATTAATGGTTCCAGTGTGATATGAAGCTCTGGATCTCTCAGGTATTTCCTCAACATAGACACGTCAAACACGTTATGCACTCCACGCATAGATTCTGGAAGATCCAAGCGGTATGCCAACCTCCCAACTCGCGCCAAAATCGTGAAAGGCCCAACGTACCTCGGGCTAAGCTTCCCTTTGGTACCGAACCTCACCACACCCTTGGTAGGAGATACTCTCAAGAGCACCTGATCCCCCACTTCAAATTCCAGATCCCTCCTTCTCACATCAGCATAACTTTTCTGCCTGCTCTGGGCGGCCAACAAATTCTGCCTCACCAAGGCCACTCTTTCAACTGTCTGTTGGACCCAATCCGGACCCAAAACTGCCTTCTCGCCCACCGCCTCCCAGCAAAGGGGCGACCTGCATTTTCGGCCATATAATACTTCAAATGGTGCAGCCTTGATACTTGAATGATAGCTGTTATTATAGGCAAATTCCGCTAAAGGCAGCTGATCTTCCCAATTACCCCTCCAAGACAAGACACAGGACCTTAACATATCTTCCAAGGTCTGGATGGTGCGCTCTGACTGTCCATCTGTCTGAGGGTGAAATGCCGTACTCGGCGGTTGGGTGCCCAATGCACTCTGCAAACTCTCCCGAACTTGGAGACAAACTTGGCGTCTCTGTCTGAAATTATGGTCTTTGGCACACCATGAAGTCTCACAATCTCTCGCACGTAAATAGGAGCCAAATCGCTCGCTGAGCTGGTCGTACAAATGGGAATGAAGTGAGCCGACTTGCTAAGTCGATCCACTATCACCCAAACAGCATCCTTCCCTCACGGTGACCGAGGCAACGCAACCACAAAATCCATAGAAATATCATCCCAAGGCCACTGAGGGACCTCTAATGGCTGCAACAACCCTGCTGGTCTCTTGTGTTCCGCTTTCACTTGCTGACAAACACCACAAGAAGCCACATAATTCGCTATATCCACCTTCATCCGTTTCCACCAGAAATTCTGTTTCAAATCACGGTACATCTTTGTCTCCCCTGGATGAACAGTATATGGGGTGCGATGTGCTTCCCTCAATATATCACCTTTAACCTCGCATACATGGCACATGATGCGTCCTTAAAACGCATGCACTGCACTCATCCAAACTGAAATCCCTTCCTTGCCCATCTCTATATGCTTCGACCCTTTGCAATAATCGATCATGTTGTTGTGCTTCCCGCTGCACGCTCTGGAATGGTGACTCAAGATCAATCGTGACTCCACCGTGCCGTGCCCGCATAACAATATGATATCCCCATACGGTCAAAATCGGTAATAAGACAATCCATTAGCGGCGTCGCCTTGCGACTAAGTGCATCGACCACCACGTTGGCCTTACATGGGTGATACTGAATGGTGAGATCGTAATCCTTAATCAACTCCAGCCATCTGCGTTGCCTTAAATTCAGGTCCTTCTGGGTAAAAATATACTTAAGACTCTTATGATCGGTGAACACGTCACAAGACTCACCATACGTAGTGCCTCCAAAGTTTCAATGCAAACACTACGGCCAACTCTAGGTCATGGGTTGGGTAATTCGCTCATGTTTCTTGATTGCCTTGGCGCATAGGCTATAACCTTACCATCCTGCATGAGAACACATCCTACCCAACTCGTGAGGCATCGGAGAAAACCGTGAAACGTTTCCTGGTTCCGCAACAGTGAGAACAGGAGCGGTCACCACTTTTCCTTCAAAATCTGAAAATCTGCGCTCACAATCATCATCCCACAAGAACCTCACATCCTTCTGTGTGAGCCTTGATAAAGGCTTGGCAATGATGGAGAAATCTTGCACAAATCTTCGGTAATAGCCTGCCATCCCGAGGAAACTCTTCACCTCCTTGACATTGGTCGGCCTTCCCCACTCCACCACTGTAGAAACCTTACTTGGATCAACTGATATTCCCTTATCACTGATGATATGCCCCAAGAACCCCACCTGTGACACCCAAAACTCGCATTTCTTTAACTTCGCAAAGAACTTATGCTCCCTTAATGTTTCCAGTACAAGCCTTAAATGTCGTTCATGTTCTGCTTCAGTCTTTGAGTAAATCAAGATATCATCAATGAAGACAACTACAAAGTCATCCAGATACTCGTGCAACATCCTGTTCATTGTCTCCATGAAAGCAGCAGGGGCATTCGTTAGTCCAAAAGACATAACTTTAAATTCAAAGTGCCCATACCTCGTGGAGAATGCCGTTTTCTCAATATCATCCTCTCGGACAGGGATCTGGTTGTATCCCGACTGGAGATCAATCTTGGAGAATACCTTAGCTCCTCTCAACTGATCAAATAAATCTTCAATGCGGGGTAAAGGGTACTTATTCTTGATGGTCAACTGGTTGAGAGCACGATAATCAATACACATGCGCCAACTTCCATCTTTCTTCTTGGTAAATAGCACCGGTGCCCCCCACGGCGACACACTCGGTCGAATAAGGTCCTTCGCTCTCAAATCATCTAACTGCTTCTTTAGTTCTTCCTGAAAAGGTCGAGCCAACCGGTACGGGGTCATAGAAACTGGTCGTGCCCCTGGCACTAAATCAATCCTGAACTCCACTGGACGCAGAGGTGGCATCCCTGGCAACTCTGCTGGGAATACATCCAAGAATTCTCGAACCACCGGAATACTTTCTGCAATCAAAGAGGAATTTGGCTTTTCCACTAGGGATAAAAGAAATCCACTCTTCTTGCTCTCTTGCGGGATACGACTAGCCAGCACACTAGGTGAAAAAGAGGGAGCACTGCCCTGGAAAACTATCTCCTGACCCGACGGCGCTTGCAGAGTTACTGTCTTCCAAAAACATGATATGACAGCACGGTAACTATGTAACCAATCCATTCCCAAAATAACATCAATCGGCTCCATCCTCATAACCATCAGATTAGCAACAAAAACCTCCCCATCTATAGTAAGCACACATCCCGGACAGTCGTGGGCGGAAAGAATTCCCCAAGGCGAATTAACTAGGACGGACTGAGCTATTTGCTGCATACTCAAATTTGCCCGGCTAGCAAACTCTAAAGATGCAAAGGAAAAAGTAGCCCCAGAGTCAAACAAAACAAAAGCCTCCACTGAGTCCACCAAAAGCGTACCTGTCACCACATCGGGACGACCCACCGACTCAGCAGTCGGCATGGCATAGGAGACTGAGGCTGGGGCGGCTGGTGCCCCAACACCTAGGTGTGGCGGTGCCGCCGCGCAGAAGTCTTGAGGCGCCACACTGAAACAATGCCGCGGGGAAGGCGGCCAAAAGTACCTCGGTGGCATCCCTCCGGAGAAGGGTAGTGAGGCCGAGGCGGCACCCAAGGCCGAGGAGGAGCGGCGCTAGCATCTGCACCCTCGAGAAGAAGCGCGGCGCTGAAGATGGTGCTTGAACCGGTTCCCATTTAATGATGTCGGGATTCCGCTACAAACCAATGCCTTGTGGCCCTCCCGACCACAATGGCGACAAGCTCCAGCCCAAGAACACTCCGAAGCACGATGGTCGCCTCCACATTTGAAACATTTCATTCCCTGTCCTGGGGCCGGACGCATCATAGGAGCATTTGCTGAAGATCGAAAGGTAGATGATGCCTGGGACTTGGTGAACTTGGACTTGAATGAATTTTGTGGGCCTTTAAACTTCTTGGGAACTAGCTTCATTGCCGATCCACTACTGCCATAACTCTTCTTCTGACTGCTCTCCGTACCCTCAGAAGTCACATTACCACCTGTACCCTCCCCAAGCTGCATCTCTAGCTCCATGCTCCTAGCTTGCTCCACCAAAGAGCCAAAGTCACGAAGCTCCAAAGCTCCCAACACTTGGCGAAACTCCTGCCTGAGCCCTCTGCGAAACCTCTTGGCTTTCTCCACATCATTAGTAGCCACAAATGGTACAAAGCGGATTAAATTATTAAAACCCGCTTCATACTCTGACACGGTCATCTTACCACCTTATAGTCATTCAATGATACCTCCATCCTTTCCACAAATGATGCGGTAAAACCTCCTCTGAATCTGTTCCACAAATTGTTCCCAAGTCGCTGGTCCTTGGGCGTGTTCGCCGACAGACTCCTTCCCACCAGATATCCGCTTGCCCCTTCAACTGAAAAGCCACATACCGAACCCTCGCCCAAGTCAAACCCAACACTCCCAAATGCCTCTCGATGTGCCGTAGCCAATTAGCAGCATCCACTGGCGTGCCCAACCCGTCAAAGGTGTCCAACCTCAAAGCATTCCACTGATGCAGTCCCATGACACCCATCGCCGGTACTGGCGCAGGTACCGCCACGGGTGCGGCAATAGGTGCAGCTGGTGGAGTTTGGTTCCCCTGAATCGCTGAAGCAACCTCTTCCTCTGACCCCACAGAACTAGCCTCCCGGCTACAGAGTTACGAACTCAAAGCGAGCACGGCTGGCCTCGTCCGGCACCTTGCCGACCACGACCACGACCACGGCCTCTACCCCTTGCCATCACTATAATACAAACAAACACAGAGTCACGCATTAAGTACACAATCATCAATGATAATCGACAGCAATTTAGATGCAATGCAAATCCCACTCCCACCTACTGTGCTTAGTGTGTCAAGTTTAAGATTTCATTAACCACGGACCTACAGCCCGCTCTGATACCAACTGTAACACTCCAGCCAATCAATGACCTGGAATGCTACCAAACTAATAACATAATAAGGAAACTAATATTCATCTTGCAAAATTTCGGCAGAACTTCCTTTGTTTACTGAGTAAATCAAAGGTTTCAACAAGCATAATTAACTGATATGAATACCAATAAGCAATAAGTTCATTTATAAGCAAAACTGGGTTATGAACACCATCGCACTCATAACCATACTACTTAGATAAAGAACGGAATCAAAGCAAATAAGTCCTATTCTTTATTACACATTGAACCTGATAGACAATAATCAAATACCACTTAAATTATTCAGCAAATAATGTTTAATGTTCTTTCTTCCTTCCATGGTGAATAGACCGTGCATGTGCATCAAAACTAATCCCTCTTTATTCCCATGTATGCCGCTCTCATGTAGGTACCTAAAAACAAACAACAACCACAACAACAAACAACAACAAGAGTGAGTTCAAAGACTCAGCAAATATAAATAGTGGCAGCAAGGATAAAGGTGAACATCACTTCACAAATTCATCCATCAATCATATGAATAAACATGCTATGCAATATGATCAAAAATCTCTTTATCTCTTCTCTTGCGCATTTTACCGGTAATGCGGAGTGTGCATCCGTCAATGCACACCCATGCCTGCACCCTGCAGTACAGGACCAGTGCCCAAACTCCACAAGTATGGGGACCTTTAGCCCGTCATGTCAACAACATGTCGGGGACCTCGGCGCTTGGTCATCTCGTGACCAAGACTTCAATAAATCAGCATGATGCACAAATGTGAATGTCTCAACAAATAAAACTTGCATTCACAACAACTATGCATCTTAAATTCTCAGGAACTCTTTCAATTGCAAACTACCATAAACAATATCAACATATCATTATCATGATCAAGATCACATATTCTCAAAGCATGGAATAACCATCTTCATAGCAACAATCATCAACAATCCACACTACAAAATTTAAACCATCATTATACTTGCCTTAACCACGAGAAAATGAGGAATGATCAGAAGGCGCGGCCCCTGGGATCCTTCCTCCTCCTGAATAATAATTATAATGATTGCTAAGACAACAGCAGCAAGTTTTTAGATTAAATAAAAACACCCCAAACTAACCCAACGTGTTTAGCTTGAACCAAAACCCCAAATCCTTTCGGCATCCTGTCCCCCTCCACGGACAGCCAACTTGAAAAATTCATATCTATTGGTACAGAAGTCTGAATGGGGAGTTCTCAGACTTTCTGGAAATATAATTAAATTATCTAACTAAACCTAGTTGGTGAGCCTTTCTGATTCGGCCATACTCTACCCGCACCAACTGGTTTTCTTAAAACGTCAAATTCTCGTCAGGCTCTCTGGACCGAGCACTAAAAATACCATAACTTTCTGTACGAGTGTTCAACTCACGATTTCTTGGACTTCCTGGAAATCTAAGATAATTACCTACAACTTTCATTATACTGAGGTTCTCTAATTCTCCCAATTTCTAATCGCAAAACTCGATCTCCCAAAACCTGACGGAAAACCCACCGATCCGCAGAACAGTTCCGCTAATAAAATCATAACTTCTGCTACAGAGATCCAAATGACGAGTTCTAGCACTTCATGGAAAGATAATGACATCCTCTACAACTCTCTAGGCAAAGTCCAGACCTAAATCCCCACGAATCTTCCCCAAAACAGCCGACTAACCCGATCTGTTCTAGCAGTCCAGAATACCGACATTGATTACGCAATAGAATATACATCTATTAGGGGAAGAACAGGGATTACCCTTGGCGAATCGCTGTAGAAATACCACATACACTCCACGAATTCCTCCTCTCCTTCTTTTCCTCTTTCCCCTTCTTCTTCTTCCCTTCCTCCGGACCCAATCGCCTAGCTGCGCCTTAATCCTTTCCCCCGATCATTCGGCAACAATTGGAGGTCTTGATCACCGGCAATGGAGGAGAGGGGAGGAGGAGTCGCTGCTGGATGGCGTGAGGCAGAGGGGAGGCGCACCACAGAGGCGGCACAAGGGAGGAGGGGGCACAAGGAAGGGGGTGGCGGCTAGGGTTAGAGGGGAGGTGGCGCCTCCCCCCTTTAGGCCGAAATCCACCTGGGCCAAAGCCCATGCCAAGGTTGCAATAAAAATTCAGAAATTCCCCCCTAAAACTGATATTTTACTTTTCCCTTTAAGGTCCTTCTCCCCGATTAATTGATTATTCGCCAAAACTCTTCCGGGACATTACAGAGCGTGACGCACAGCTACGAGAAGAGATCAAGGAATCTCTTAAAGAGGAGCTATTAGTTCAGATGGCTGATGTAATCAGAGATGAGGTGCAGAAACAGACAGAAAGTCAGCAGGCCGCCACCGCCACTGCTATGCTAGCTAGCCCGCACAACCGTCCGAGTAGCTGCGCGTCCAATCCGACGCAAACCCAGTCCAAATTTCCTGTGGACGACATCTTGGTAATAATTATTACCTCTCGAATGCTTGCTCCATTGGTAGGCCTATGTGAGTAGCTAATTTTGTATCGTTATGTAGGAGCCTACGAAGTGCAAGCTCCAAGTGAGATATGGCTCCATTCCCTTGTACGCTGCTTGGGGCCAAGCATATTCGTCTGGTAACGGGGCCATGGTACACGGTCAAGCTTTAGCGCCAGGCTTCGCAAAAGTTAATGTGGATGGTGTGTATGTCAATTTTGAGGTGGTCCTGCTACCGAAGCTCCCCAACGACGAGATCGTGACTCTAGGACAGGCCATTGGAACATTCATCCAGTGGCCCAAAAGCGACATCTCCCTGGAGGCTTCTTCACCGGTCGCAGGACCAGAGCAACTTGCACTGGTGCCATCTCCATTACAAGACCAGTTGGTTCCACCACTGGATACTACACCGGTGCTATCTCCACGGGCCCTATTCTCGCGAGAGCAACTTGCACCGCTTGCTACCTTCAAAGTCGACCTATAGCCGAGGCGACAAGGCGGCAAGGGCAAAGCAAAGAAGACCAATGATGATATTCCGTACCACCCTTTGGCCCGCAAATTCGTGCTTGGTGAGCGTTGCTCGAGCAAAAGACTTCAAAAGCTACCACATAGTTGCATGCAATTGCACACGTGGTATATGCAGCGATCCAATAAGCTAGAGGAGAACGGACTTCAAGTATCACTATCAAATTCACCGAGGAAGATTTACACCACAATCTTCAAGAGTGTATGTTCGTGGTCGCTTTGAGGATTTATTCGATCTGTTCACGCTCAACACTCTTAACGTCTCAATCGTTCGATCTTGACGCCAGAATCGTGTACAATCACGGTCTCAGTTAATGTCATACCGATAAATGCCATATCTAATTTTTGCTTTCGTGTGTGTATATATAGACACATGCTGATTAAAGCTAGATTATCCAACTCATCGGCTAGTTTCTTGGACCCACAATTGGTCGCCAAGGATACCATCGACCAGAGACACCCCTCGTCGAGAGGTACATTGCATCGGGACTCTTTGAGTTGCATAATAAGGACTATGTACTTATGCCCTTCAATCGAACTTTCATTGGATTTTAATAGTAATTGTACCAAAATGGAACAAGGTATATTACCTTGATTCCCTAAGTAAGAATAAAATGGACTTCACGATTGTCGACCAAGTAATCGATAGGTAAGCACATATTCCCCATACATATCTACATTGTACTCTTTCTTTCCTTCCGAATGATTAAGGTTAACTTTTTGAATTACGTAGGGCGTTCGCGATGTACATTGAAAAGGAGGTGACTCGAGCGCGGAGCCAAAGGCTCTTGACACATGTTCGAGATTTTAAGGTATTTGCTATTTCACATTAATTAATCCTATGCAACAGTTGGTACTAATGCCTCTTGAACTAACACATTCCATTTTTGCGGTGCCACCAAAGAAGAACCGAGCAACACATGTGGATACTATGTTTGCCAACATATGGAACTACTCTCGATTCCTCGAGGCACACCAATCGCAAGGTTTGTCACTCTTCCCATAATTACTTCATACTTATCACGTTACATATATATGCACATTGATATTCCTATCGACAGTCGTGTCCATCCGTCAATTGCATTGAAACGATCGATTTTGGAGGATTCAAGGAGAGTTGGCATACTTTTTGCTGACTCAAGTCATAAAGCCAGGAGGACGGTTCCACTGCGCACCATGATTTCTTATTGGTCTTATCACTAAGTGTAAATGCAGTGTAGATCTTTTGTAACTGTGCATTTGTTAATGGATATTTCATTTCAATTCAATTAATCGATTTGCGAAATGGATGCATGCTTTATGTTTGTGAAATGAAGTGCCATGTCAACTGGATGTTTTATGTATGTGAAATGTATCTGAAAGCAAATGAGATGTGTGAATTGTATGTTTTTGTGCGTGATTATCGCTTGTTTGAGAGGGCATGGCTAGCATTCATGAGGCTAGCCAATAAGAGAAATATATGTATGGGTCGAAGGGAATATCACAGACGGTTTTTACTCAAAAACCGTCTATGATAGCTGATAATCACATACGGTTTTTACTCAAAAACCGTCTGTGATAGCTAATAATCACATACGGTTTTTACTCAAAAACCGTCTGTGATAATCAGTATCACAGACGATTTTTAACTAAAAACCGTTTGTGATTATCAGCTATCACAGACGGTTTTTGAGTAAAAACCATCTGTGATAGCCCATAATCACAGACGGTTCGAAAACCGTCTGTGATGACCTTCGATTATCACTGACCCATAAATATAGACGGCTCACAAAATCGTCTGTGATGACGTTTTCGAACCGTCTGTGATGACCTTTTCTGTAGTAGTGCCAACTCTTTGTGCTATGTAGTAGAGATATCTTATTGCAAAAAATTATCATAATGGATTATGTATAGCCTGACGTAACACTTCGCAATGAAGGTATGAATTACATGACGCATAGGGTTTGGTTAGGTGCGTATGTTTGTTTCACTGCTCATACGATACAAATGGCAATATACACAAACCATTAACTCCAACTGCAGCTAAGATACATGCACGCCATTTGGAAATCATGTTGCAGTCATTTGTCGTATACATTTCGGGTTCATCGGTGTCTTTTTCTTCTCTCTTTTGTGGGCTTTAGCTCTCGTGACCTACGCCTAGTACTTGGCTTTTATAACTTGTGTAGGTTTATCCTGGTCAGAAATAACATAGTGTTCAAAGGGGCATTAGGGACCATTGGCGTCTTTCCCTTGCCCTCCGCCATCCTGCTCTTTCCCATGTCATCTAGGTGTACGGTTTCTAGCGTGTGAATATCTTTGATGCCACTCGGTAGTTGAGTATGTATTTCTGTTCAATGAATGCCCTATCATATACCTCTAGGCCATTGATCCATTAGAAGAAGTAACAACACTCTGTGGTCTGCTGTCATGCACGGAATAGGTTAGCAATGTGTGGAATAAAACATGCAATGTGATTTGTCAATATATGACATTAGCTTACAAGAAGTTCACCACTTGTGGTGTGCTTGGGCAGCGGTGGCTGGGTGTGTAAACTAAATGATATGTGTTGGATTGTTGCGGCCGCACTACGGCCATGAAAACTTTGACATCATAGTGCATCCTTGCAAGAATTATCAGGGTAGGATCCCTTCTTCTTGACCACCCACTTTCGCTTGGAAAGCATCTCTTCGTAATTCGACATCTCTAATAGCAGCGCAGTGAGGTCCTCTACCTGTTCTCTCTTCTCCCTCTCCTTTTCCCCTATTTTGGAGATCAGCTCGAGTGGAGTCTTGGATTTGGTTGTAGAGGGGTGGCTGGACTTTATAGGCAATCATTGTGCATTGTTTGGGAGTAAAGCTAATACGTGTTATTATTAAAGCTAATATGTGTTATTATTTCACTACAGAAAGCTAGTGACATTTGATAATGAGAAAAACTATCGCGTGTTGTCTATTCGCTTAGAAAAGTTAGTTCGTGTTGTCAACTCACTAAGAAAAGCTAATATGTGTTGACAAATTACTGGGGGAAATTGGTACATGATGTGAACTCACTGAAAAAAAGTTGTTGTGTGCTGTAAAATCACTAAGAGAACCTTAGCGTTGCAGAATTGCACTACACATATCGATAAATTCCATATCCTACTGGTACAACGAGGAAAAAGCATTAACGAGTACATAGTTAAGTTTGATACTTGGAGTGCAAATTTAGGGTCAGTGGAACAACTTTTCGACATGCTCGGTGCAAAGTGCTAAGACTGGATGTAGTATGGGGTCAAGTGTTGTCCACTGCCCACTTCTTTGGTGACAAAGCTAGTTCTCAGGAAAAGTTAGCTTGTCCGAGGAGCATCGTACGTCGCACAAGTCATATTGCAGTCGTCATTGCTATAGTACCAGCTCAGTACTCGGTGGTTGATGGAATAATGATTGGTTGATGGCCAGTAGTCATATACCGGGAGTGCTACGATGCTTGTGTTTTGCAAGTGTTCTGAGCAGAGCAATAGGAATTCCTGAGTACTTGTGTTTTTGAGTACTTGATAAGCTATCAACTAGACATTGCATGGAGCACATAACCAGTCATAATGAATTGTCTAAGGCTGATGTTTCGAAAGCGATATAATGTGTGATCATGGATGATCTAGTTGGTAGTTACTGATGGTTGAGATTGTGGTGTATGTGTGTGGTCTGATGATGGTCAAGTTGGGAGAACTTGTGCTGGGAAAAATGTTCTTTGGTCTTTGCATGTACATGTTGGCGTGGAGACGATCATAATCGATGACGACGAGAAAAGGGACTTGGATGAGTAAGTCTGAGGTCCAGGCAGTCAAGGATGTCACGCACGTGGAGATGAAAGGTGGTGATTCATGAGGAAGCTAGGGGCAGTGCGGTCCTGGAGGTGTCGACACGGAAGTTGATGAGGCGTAATGAAGATACAGGAGGTGTGGTCCTCGAGGCTTCGTTATGTGTTGAGTTAGGAGTTGTGCAGGTAGTCTATAACTCGGAAGATTTAGAGATATGGTAAAACCTATGTTTGGAAGGGTTTTTGGGTCCTTTGATTTTTGGAATGGGTAGAGATTGGTTTAGAGATTATGGAAAACTCATGTTTGGAAGGGTTTTGGGTCCTTTGATTTTTAGAAGAGATAGGATGTCATATCCGTGTTTGATGAGAACACGTTTGGGGCGTTAGTCTATAAAGGTAGGACGACCCTAAGGATTAAAGCAAGGGCTTTGGAAGGTTTTTCGTAGAGAGACTTGAGGAGTGATATTTTGTCAAGAAGGCTTTTAGGGGTGCTTATTAGGGCACTTTGTAAATCTAGGGAGATCCTACAATAAAGATAGTCTTGAATCAATCAGGTTATTGATTTGCTTGAAAAGCGCTGGTGATTGCAGGTGATTTGAATCTTACAACAATAAGCAAAGCGTTCGAGTGAAGTAGTCGATCGATCGAGCGGTTGAGCAGAGCGGTTGACCAAGCGGTCGTACGCTGAGCAATTGATCAGGCGATTGATCACCAAGCGGTTGAAACCATCACCAACCATTTGGAGTTATTTGGTTTTTATTTGGGTTTTCTGAGTTTTCAGGGGTTCAAAATGCATTTTTGAAATTTAAAAGTATTTTAAAGTATAAAAATTAAATACCAACATTAGTTGGAAATATTTTTATTAAGTCCAAATGTGTCCAGGAGGTTCTCTGAATTTTTCTGGAATTTTTGGAGTTTATTTTGTATTTTTCTTAGCCTTTGTGAATTTATTGTGCTTTTCTGAAAATATGAAAATCCAAAAAATAAAATTAAAACCCCCTCCCGATGGCCGCCTCGTCACACCGGACCATCCCACTGTCCGCCCGCCCTCCCCTTATGGCCGTCGGATCTCCATCCGCCACCGCAGCCCCTTTCCTCCGGTGAGGAATTCCGGCCGCTCCGCTCGCGCCCGCGTCCAGCCGACACCGCCTTCGGCTTCGCCGCGCCGCCCTCGACCCCGTCCGCCCCTTCGCCCGGCTCGAGTGCTGCCCGAAGGCCGACTTCGTCGGTGACCCGAGTGCGCCGCCGCCCCTCCTCGCTGCCGGCCCTGCTCCGGCCTTCTCCGGTAATCGTTGACCTCACCGCCGAGCTCCCCCGTATCCTCCTCTCTCTCCTCGGCCCCTCGCTGTCAGCAGCCGAGCTGCCGTTCGTCGGTGAGCTCCCAGGCCCGAGCTCCTCCCCGCCGGCACCATGCCACGTCAGCGCCGACAGTGATGTGGCTGCTGACGCGGCCGCCACGAGGGCACCACACGTGCACCCAGCTGCCACGCAGGCCGCACCCCATGGTCCGTGCCACCTCAGCCACCGCCTCCACCCGTGGACCTGGTCCATGGACCAGGGCCCCACCTGTCAGTGGGGTTCACCCCATGCTGACGCCAGCATGGCGCAATAAACCCATTTTTCAGTTCAAAAATAATTCCGGCCGAAAAAGAAATTCCCTGCTGACGCAATAATCCAGATTTTTCTTTAGAAAAATAATTCCAAAAATCATGTTTTTCCATTTTTCTCTCTTTTTAAACTTCCCGGAGCCCGTTCTCCTTCGTCCTGACTCCGTTTTATCCCATTTAAATTTCTAAATTCATCAAAAATTCTGCTCTATCCATTTCTAGCCTCAATTAAAATTTTTGAAGTCAATTTGAATTTTATTTGAATTTGGTGGGTTATTTTCGCGTGTAGACTTCGACGATTCGGGAAAATTCTTCGATGAAGATACAAACCAAGTTGAAGAGTAAGGCAAGTCACACTCCTGGATCATGTTGATCCCAATTTTCAAAATAAAATTATGTTGATTTAACTTATTCTGCATGCATACTTTTATTCAATTATTTCAATTCATTTTTGAATTTAGCTATTACCTACTTGTTATTATCTCCATTGACCTTGAAATATCTTGATACCTTGTAACCCTAGAGTCAAACTCTAGTTAATACATTAGTGTTGGCTAGAAAGTTTAATCAAATGCTTAGCCCTGCATAGTCATATATTTTTGTTTTGGGATATCTTTCACATAAAATGATGACCCTTTTTACATAAAATGATATGTACTCTTGACTTCGGTGAGTCAAGGAGGTTTATGAATTATTTTGAAAACAAATATAAATCTGGTTTAGACTTGGGCATTTGGTTAGAGTGGTGGGTGCAGGCATGCCCTGTTGGTTCGAGCCGCAGTGGTTGATTGTCATGCACAGGGGTATGTGGTTGGGCCTAAGTCAGATTAAGCACCGCTCTGTGAGCTACTGTTGCAAAGCCCTAATTGTACTACCACATGACTGGCATGGGACAGCTCTGGCTGAATAATTTGTGAAGTCCCAATCTGAGTCGAGTCGTAGGTTGAAAGTGAGCGTGGTTGGTGCCATGTGAAGTCTCACTTGGGCGAGCGTGGTTAAGCCATGAGAAGTCTCGTCTAGGCTCAAGAGGGGGTCCTGGTCTGGTGGATTCCTTACTGGGGTGAAACCTTAGAGTTGGCTCGACCAGGTTGAAGGCTTTGCATTGTAAAGGCCTTGTCACGACTCCTTGCCGCACACCAAAGGAAGTGTGTAACTCGCGTGGCACAAAAGGATGATCGTGTCTTGTGGGTAAAGCTGTACAACCTCTGCAGAGTGTATAATCTATCCTGGATAGCCGTCCCCACGGTCATGGGTATGCTGAGTAAAAGTTTTTTATGGATTAGATTTTGTTTTTCAAAATGATTTCGAAAACCTTATGGATGGATGGAATCCATGAGAGAATGAAAAACCTTGTGAGTGGATGGAACCCATGAGGGAGATTGGAAGCTTGTGGATGGATGGAATCCACGAGTGTTTGGAAACGTGTGGATGGATGGAATCCATACGTGATCTTTTGGAAAAGATGATCCGGGTGAGATGCCCGTGGATAGGTTGGTGTTTGGTCGAAGCCTGCACTGACGGTATTATTTTCAATTACAAGTTATGTTTTTACATACTGTATTAAATTCAGCAATTTCAATCTACTTATTGTATTTCATTAAATGTTGTTTTATGCAAACTAACCCTATAAGCCTTCCTTTGAAGCCTTTATCATTATGTTGCATTTCTCGGTGTGATTTGCGGAGTAAAAGTTTGTACTCACCTTGCACCCCCCTACACAAAGGAAGATGTCGACGACTACGGTGAAGATCTGGACGAGTAGGCCGCGTCTTACTGTCGTTTGCCTGTGGGCAGGCTTGGGCTTCGCTTTTATCAGTTTGCTTCCGCAGTTATTTCCTTTATTTATCTTTGCCAATGGGCGTTGATGTAAGACTTGGCCATAAGGCCGTACCTTTTATTTAATATAATCAGTCATTTGTGCTTGGTATTTATTTTTGTTGTACTGTGTGCACTAGCTGATCTTGGACTAGTGCGATTTACACAGAGGATCCAGGAGTCGTTACTCCGGGTTCCGACAGGTAAGACCATTGTATGATCAGCTTGAAGATGGTTTAATTAAACTTGCTATTGAATTAAAAAAGACTAAAAAGCAATTAAAAGAAAATAATTTTGTAGTCTAAAGCTTGAATTCTGATAGATGATTCTTGTGAAACTTGTCAAGTCTTACATTTTGAGTTGGAAACTGCTAGATCTATAAATGCAACTAACCTGGTTCAACTTAGAGATGTAATTGATAGATTTGATAAACTAAGAATGGTACATGATTCTTGTGATGGAAAACTTAAACTTAAAAAGCTTAAATGTCTAACTCTTCGAAAGCTTCTTCTAAGTGTGATTTGCTATAAGCTAGACTCAATTCATTTCAAGAATCAATTCAATAAATGCTTTATCATGAGACTCTTTCTTGCTCTAACTGCCCTAAGCTTAACACTTAAATAGAAGCGTTGGCTAGACAACTCAATGATTTTGCTAAAAATGAGAGATTGGTACATTTTAGTGCTTCTAAGGATCTTGCTCATGAATCTGTTAAGTTCTCATCAAGTTCCTCACTGTCTAAAGAAAATGAGTACCTTAAGAACACTTTAGAGAGGTTTTTTTGGCAAGAAAATTTTTTGAATATGATCTTAGACAAGTTGAAAACTAGTGTGAAAATCATGATCTAAGATTTAATTCATTGAGCATGCTAGAAAAATCCTTCTAAAGTTATCAATATACTCGAACCAGCAAAATTTGAAGTAGAATATGAACCAAAACAAGTTTCTTTAGGTTTGCTGGTATTGCAAAAGAGTTCTCTACCAAATTGAGTGCTGTGAAGTCGGCTGATATGACCACTCATTAAGTCAAGTTTCAGTGCACTTATTGTGGTGAAGACAGCTATTTGGTTCAATACTGCTTTAGAAAAGCAACGAAAGAGAAGAAGGACCAGATGAGGAAGTGTTTTTGACCAGCTGCTTCCCTTGGTCGAACAAGCAAGGCCGTGCCACATGTTCGACCAGATGTTTCTCAGGATCATGCTATTGCACACAGTATAAACAAAGATGAAATATCGACCATATCACGATATACTAAGAAAAGACTCAAATATTATTAATAATTATGACAGTATGACCTTATGGCCAAGCTTACAAATAATAGCCTGAAGGGCTTAAGAAACTTGCAGTGGAAAATAAAAATAAGTGTAGTAGCCACTTGACATGCCCACAAGCAATCGACTAGGGAGCGAAGTCTTAATCCGCAAAGTCGTCAAAGTATCCTCTTATAATACCTCCTGCTGATCTGGTACTTATTCCTTAACTGAGCAAATATAGATAAAGTCGTGAGTACATAGAGTACTTAGTAAGTCGTTTGTAACAAAATTTCAATATAGTATGCAAGACTTACCAATGGATGACTGAAAGGTTAATTTCATGGAAAGCAACAATTTAAAGTAAATACAATAAATAGGTTGAAAAGCGAGATTGAAAAATGATTAATATACAATCAAAGGAATTGAGACAAACCACAAGTGTACTGACCATTCACTCCAATGAATCACCCGTGAACTAGGATTCACGTAATGAACCACCAGTGAACTAACCATTCACTTCCCAACTTAACCCATCCAGATTTTATGAAAACTATACCCTTTGTGTGAAATTACCAAGCATTGTCCATAATCGGGGATACGACTATTCGAATAGTTTTACACTCTACAGAGGTTGTACAACTTTACCCACAAGAGATAAGTCATCTTAATAGCCAACATGCTTCCTTAGGTATGAGACCCAGATAATTATCACAAAGTTTTACCTCACTCCAATCTAGTTAGACATCACCCGCTAAGATTTCACCGCTGAAGGGTTAACCACCACAGTCAGAAGTCCCCTCTTGCACCATATGAGTACATTAACCCTGTTCCTCAGTGTGAGTAAACTAGTACCCCTGGTACTCACTTACCATTGGTGATATCTGAACTAAACCCTTGCAAGTTAATCAGCTAGGTCTATCCCATACTAGACATGTGGTTTGTATGTTAAGACTAAGATCAATGGCGCATAAAGTAAGTCCTTAGATTTACCCAAGCGAAACATCCACATCCTAATGTGCAAGTTGCACCCCCTTTATTGCACAATCATTCACCCAAGTGAAAAGCATTTTTTTGTATAACCAACACCAATGACACTACTCATGTCATGGTACTCAAATTTTATAACTATGGCTGACCACCAGTTCCAATATATCATTAACTCAAAATTAATTAATTGATCACATGTGATGATGAACCCAACGCGACTATAAGCATGGCTAAGCATAATAATCGTACACCCCATGTGACAACTAATACTGTATCACTAGATAAGTACCCATCCTATGGTGACAATAGAATCATGGCATTCAAATTATCAAGGAAAAATAAATCAAATAGGTCATTAACTACCAATACAAAGGTTTATATAATAAAGTAGCGATGCATAATAATTTAAAACAAAATAATACATGATAGATCGGAAAACTAGGTTCAACATGATCAAAGGACACGACTTGCCTTGGCCTTGCTCAGTTAATGATTCTTGATCTTCAAATATTGCTTCAGCTCCTTCGAAAGCGTGATCTAACGAGAGAGAAAATGAATGAAGCACAAAATAAATTCAAATTAAATTCAAAAAAATCCCAAAAACTTCAAAACTAGAACCAAAATATAGAGCTCAATTTTAGATGAATTTAGGAAAAAGAATCTGGTCAACAAGAGCTAGGACGGAGGAGAACGGGCTCTTGGAAAATCTAGTATAAAGGAAAAGGCTGAAAATAAAAAATTCTACTGTGCTATGAACCGGGTTCATGGAAAAACTGGTCTACGATGGACTCGGCTCATGGAACAATGTACTGGATGACTAAGCTTGCTGACGTGGTGGACACGTGGCCTACACGTGGTTGACAGGTGGCAGGGTAGGGCTGATATAGCATGGTGACGTGGCAAGCTGATGTGGCATGCTGACATGGCACCTGAGATGGCTCGATTGCTGACGTGTCACTAACGTGGCATGACACATCGGATCTAGGGCTGAGGTGGCTGCTGACTTGGCTCGGCTGGCTCACGGGTCTATGGAACAATGCTACTGACATGCGGGCCCAGCTTGTCAGTGACTCAGTGCGCGGTGGACTGGGTTCAACAAGGAGGTAAACTGTCGCACGGGCACGGGTGCTGGCGCGTGGCAAGCACGCGGTGCGAGGCATCACCTCGGCTGCATGACGGCACACAAACCGAGGGTGACAGGTGGGGCAGTGGCTGGTTGGCGGTGGGACGAGGGGTCGACAGCAGCAGAATGGCGACTCACCGATGGCACTGCTCGGCGAACGGTGGCGGTGACTGACGACGGCTGAAGACGAAGACAGAAAGGACAACGCAGAAAGCTGCAGCGAAGGCGTTGACTCGGCGAACTCAACGAGAGAGATGGTGGCTCGGGATGCGAAGAACAAGGGGTTGGCTGGCTTTATAGCACGGACACTGAGGTATCCCAGATGGACACGGCAGCAGAGTTCAAAGTAGAGACGATGGCGGTGATGGCGGTGGAACAGACTCAGAGATTGAGAGTCTCAGAGGGAGACTACTAACAGGTAGGCCCCACATGTCAGTGGCATGTCAAGAACCAATGGCCAGGATTAAACACGGGCGAGGCGAACACACGGATAAGTTACACGTGTGACATGCGTCATATTTGCATATATTTACATGCCATTTTACCCTCTTATTTTTCGCATTTTGGGATCATTTATCATCATTTACACGCTTTTATATAATTGCTCGAAATGGACTGCTTTACACTTTTTGTGCTTTTCTGCAGGCTGACGCGATCTAGACGCATAAACGACAAATTGGACTGCTCCATACAGATGTACGCATCGACACGAACGCTTAGGATCAAACCACAATGAGATCGGGTTTCCAGAGGGCTAAATTGGAAGAAAACAAATAGAGGAAGGTGTCACATCCCAAATTTTCGCTTTCTGAAAAATTTTATTTTAAATTAATTATTTCAATGAATTTGAAGCTTATTTGGATTTATCTGGATTTTATTTCAAACTTTAAAGCAAGAAAATGTATTTAAAATATTTTATTAAAGCCAAAAAGAGTTTATTTTATTTTTCCTAGCCTTCCCTAAATTATTAAATAATTTTTGAGAATTTTCTAGAATTTAAAATCAATTCTCAAAGTTAAAAAGTATTTTATAAAATTATAAAAATACAAATCTGAAACTAAAAATATTTTTAATAAGTCTAAAATGCTTCCAGAAATATTGTATGATTTTTATGGAATTTTTAGACATTAAATATTAGTTTTCCAAGTGTTTATAAAGTTTCTAGTATTTGCTGAAATTTATTCCGAAAATAAAAATCAAATTAATCCTATCTCGCCATGTGTCGCTCTCAGATTAAATCAACCCTCTCCACGTTTTAATCCTAGCCACACATGATCACTACCCCTTCATAACCATCCCAAGACCCTCATCCACTCACTTGCCACGTGTCGCGACTCCGACGGCCCGTACCCCTTCACTTACTCTCACTCACTATGACACATGGACCCCACATGTCATATGTTTCTTCAACCTCTTCTTCCTCCTCCCACCCTCTCTCTCCTCCACCATTAAAACCGAAAATGAGCTTTGAAATCCCGCCGTTTCTCCCTCTTAAATCCCGGTTAAAGCGTGGAAACGGACGCTCTAATCACCCTCATCTGTCTCCCGGCCGATTCCCATCCTTTAATCCACTAAAACCCGAAATCACTTCCCCTCCCTTCTCTTTCTATAAATTGGCTCCCCACCACCATTCTCCCCTTTCCTCCCTCCTATTCGGCCGGCCCTCACCTCCCACCTCTCCCGCCACCGTGCGCCACCCCTCGGCCGCCGCCGCGTCCGTCTCCGCCGTCGCCTGCGACCCGCCGCCACCACCGCCTCCCGCGCGCCGGCCACTCGGCAACCGCGCCTCCGTAAACCGTGCGCCGCCCCGCCACCCCGCCGCCGTTCACCGCCCCGCCTCCGGCCGCCGGCAAGGTCGCCTCCCGTGCGAGCCCCCGCGTACCTCCATGATTCCTTCTCTAGTCATATTCATCCATGTTTATTTGGTATTTGTTGTTGCTCCTTTTTCAAGAAATAGCAAGTGTTCACTTGGTTATTGGAGGCTAGCTAGTGAATGCATGCATGAGGTTGTGTGTTCAAGTCCTGGGCAAAACAATTTTCAGTTTGGCTTTATCTAAATTTTTGTTCACCTCTATTCAATGACAAGCGGGACCCACTCGTCATGCAATAATAAAATAAAATTCTACACCCAATGACAACCGGGCCCCACGTGTCATACACTCCAAAATATCCCAAAAATCAGCCAAAATAAGATTCCAGAGAATATTCGCTCGTTTTGCATTTTCTGGAATTTCCAAACCGATCAAACTTCCAATCGCTCGTTCTCCCTCGTCGGATCTCCGAATCCAGTGATTCAAAATTTTAAATTTGTCTAAAATCATAATCTATGTTGCAGTATATATTTTATATTTTTGTGATTTTATTTTTATTTAGTTATTTGTTTGTTTTCTTGTCTCGCGCGTAGAAACCGACGTCGCCGAAGAGTTCGTCGAGCCGCAGCAAGAAGGACCAACTAGCGTGCAAGAAGGCAAGTCTCCTTTGATCATTTTGAACCCGTGATTATGAAATGTTTTAATTATTTTAAAGTTATGTGCATCGCTATTTACATAGAACTTTAATTTTGCTTTAGCCAGTTAGTTAAACCAAATGTTGTTATACCCTCAATTGAATTTGAATATCATGTACCTTTGTAACATTAGGATTACCTTTGTCTCAATAATGAGATTATTATTTAATCTTTGCTAATATAAGAACGGTAGTATAATGCTTAGCCTTGCTATTGAATCTCGTTATAGTTTTGAAATGGGAAATTGTATCTCAATAATGTTTTATTCAAAAGTTAGTGGCGATTTGTGTGGTCACTGTTCATTTAAAAATAAAATAAAAATATGGAATTATTTTAGACCAGGGCGGATGGTTGATTTGGATTGGTGCGGTAAGCACGAGAACTTTGGAAAGGGTTTGTACCGCCCTAGTCGATTAAGGACCGACGCTTGTGTTTGTCCAGACTAAGCATTAACCGTACAAACACATGTGAGCCCATGCTATGATTAATCAAGAAATGTCATGCCAAATTTTTCATTGTGCTAAATTGTCACTAGTTCCTTGTATGTTTTAAGTCACGAGGCATCATATTAGAGCTTGAGCTTTGTTTATTACCATTGATGTGCTTAGAAACCTTGTGATCCTATAGCATTTGATTCATTGCGAGTTACACATGTGTTTTAACCATTTGCGGATTGAATTGGTTCTAGTCATCGCCTCTTGAATGATTATATCTTAGATTCATGCTGTAGTCCTATCTTGAGCCAATAACTTGGTTGATTTATCTAGGTATCCATGTCTCGGGACACGTGTTACTTAGCATTAATGAAAACCAGTTAAAGATGCTTAATCTTAAAAAAAAAAAAAATTGTTTTGCAAGGAGTGAGTGAGTTGAATAAGTGACTTTGTCACATTGGTTTGCAAACGTCTGAATAAGTGGCATTTTTGCCCAATTGAAGTTTGAATGTGTGAATAAGTGGCAAGCTTGCCCAAGGATTGGAATAAGTGGCACTTGTGCCCAATGTATGTTTTAAATTTGCTAAAAATCAACAAAAATTAGGTATCATGGCTCAAGTGTGGGCTTTTTCATAAATATCATGCAACTATTAGTCTCTTTGTCTCAAATAACATATGCCTTAGTGTGACCCTTTGCTATGCTCATTCTTGATGTTATACCTAGTTCTGATGCCTTACAATTTTGGTTGGATACATGTGATCACTTTAGTGTATTTTGACACTTTTGTGTGTAACTTGATTTAGTCAAATGTTGTAGTTATCATTTGAGATCTTTGCTTGATTCATTCTCATCTTGGATGGTCCTCAAAACTCAAGTTAGATAATCACATTTCGCATTGTTGTATGTCTCTTGACTTATTACATGCATTTAACTAGTCTTTTACCTCATGATTACGTGTTGTCCGGGTTCGATAATATCATGCCATTTACTTGAGGACAAGTAAAAGTTTAAGCTTGGGAGTATGACATGCATCATATTTGCATATATTTACATGCCATTTTACCCTCTTATTTTTCACATTTTGGGATCATTTATCATCATTTACACGCTTTTATATATTTAATTGCTCAAAATGGACTGCTTTACACTTTTTGTGCTTTGATCTAGGCGCATAAACGACAAATTGGACTGCTCCATACAGATGTACGCATCGACACGAACGCTTAGGATCAAACCATGATGAAATCGGGTTTCCAGAGGGCTAAATTGGAAGAAAACAAATAGAGGAAGGACTGGATTGTGAATGCCGGAAAATGGGAGGACAAAATCAAAAATCGCCGAAATCCCCACCAGCCCACATAACCCTAGGGCGCCGCCGCAATTGCTCTTGAGCCCGGTTTTCTTTCTCCCATCGCCTCCCCTTGCTTTCCTCCCCTCTTCTCCAGCCACGGCGCCGGCGAGGCCGGGCCATCTCGCCGCCGGCAGCCACCGTCTCTCCTCCACTTCTCCACCTTCTCCATCAACTCCCGCCGCTCCTCTACCACTTCTCCACCCGCGCAACCTACTCCCGTGCGCCCCCGCTTCTCCTCACCCGCACCGCCTTCTCGCCACCTCCGGCCGTCGCCTCTTCGATTAGCGCCGCCCCCATCTCGCCGGCGGCCAACCACACCTTCCTCTTCCACGCCACTTCTCTCCGGCTCCTTCTTCGGCCGCCCCTCTGCTCTCCTTCCACCGCGCGCCTACATCTCCCCACCGCTCTTCCTCTCCTCCACCACATCTCCACTGCACCTCCTCCTTCTCCATCCGAGCGCCGCCTCTCTTCGCCGCTTCTTGCTCTTCTACCAGATCCGCCGGCACGCCTCTCTCCGCCGCTCCTCACCACCGGCGTCTCCACCGACACGAGCTCCGACAGCTCCACTGCTTCCTCTACGGTGCCGCCGACAGCCTGACCTCCTCAGCCCTCTGCTCTGCTTCCTCTACTCGGTTAAATTTCATTTCCTCACCCTTTCCTCTTTCAGTTCTTAATTACAGTTCAAGTAATTACTGTTAATCTGAATTTGTGATTGGTGATCTATGATGATGAATTATGAATATTATTTGTGATGTGGGCATGAGATCAGTGGATATTATATTGTGCCCTGTTCTGTTATTGTGAATCATGCACTGTGATGAATGCTTGAGCTCACTCAGATGTTATTGTGGTTTGGTGTTAATTTGTTAATTGTTCTGGTGTCAGTTGGTTAGTGTCCGTCAGTGTTTAGTGTTCGTGTCCTGTGCTTGTGGGGTGTTAGTTTCTGTGATGTTTGTGTTGTGCGATTTAGCGAGTCGGCGACCGTATCCCTTCCATGTGCTGTCTCGACCCACCTAGTGCTTCTAGATCCTTTCTTGTGCTTCTCGACCTCCCTCTTTGCTTCTCTCAGCGGTCGTTCAATAGTTAAGTCGTGCGTGTGTTCGTCGTAGTTGTTTGTTTTTCCTGTCGTCGTCGTCTTGTTAGCAATCGACCATCTTCTCCCTTATTCTCTCTCGACTCCCCCAGTGCTTCTCGACTTCCTCGTGCTGTCTCGCGGTCGGTAGTTAGTTAGGTTGTCGGTCGGTAGTTGTATTCGTTCGTGCAGTCGTCATTGTCGTTTGTGTCATAGTCGTGTAGTTCGTTCGGTCGTACGATGTCCATTCGTACGGTTGTTCGTCCCGTCGTCCTTCGTTCGTTTGTTTAGTCGTTCGTCGTTTTGTCCTTGCGAATTAGAGTTCGTTCTGTAGTCCGTTCGTTCGGCTGATTCGGTAGACGTTTTAGGTTTAGTTCTTCCCCGTTTTGATTGACCTAGCTTTAGCTGAGCACCGGTAGCCTTAGTCTAGTCCCTGTGGAGAACACGACACTCGCCGCTATTTCAGTGGCAGCCCGTGCACTTGCGGGTGTGCTATTTTTGCACGATCAAGCATTTTGGCGTCGTTGCCGGGGACTAGCTTAGAGCGACAGTGTTAGGCTATAGACTAGGTCGTTTGTTTTCTTTTGCTTGTTTTGTGTTTGTGCTGACCTGTCTTTTATTTTGTCATTTTTCATATTTGTGATATCTCACTAACCCCTAACCCTTTCCCTAGCTATTTCTCTCTTGCGCAATTTTTCGTATCCATTCTCGCAGGTTGATTGATATGGTACTTATTGAGGCTATGGCTTACTATTCTGATTCTCGTGATTTTATGAGCACCCCTAGCACTTATGATACTATTGAAGAACAGGTAAATCTATTGTCTCGTCAGTTAGAACGCTATGCTTTAGAGCGAGGAGTTGTGTTAGAGAGCGGGCACGATCAGTACAGTTCTTTATCAGGCGCTCGCTCTCCAGTTGTTCCTATATGCCAGACTTGTGGTTTTCAGGGCCATTCACCCGCTGAGTGCCAGCGTGGTTATTTGTCCACTCCAGAGTGTTACGGGATGAGCTTTGCTCAGCCGAGTGGGCCATACCCTGACACTTATCACCCTGGATGGCCTGAGCACTCGAGTTTGTCATATGGAAACAACAACCCTGATATTTCATCATTTTCTTTTAGTACACCATTGCAGGATTTTAGATTTGGAGATCAGGATATTTCTCATTGGTCACACCAGCACTATCCTGTACCTCAGCATCAGACTCCTACTCCTGAGCTCGATCAGTTGTCTAGATTTGAGGAGAGGATTTCTAGGATTATAGGAGATCATGAGAGTAGAATGAGTAGTTGCTTCGCATTGGATCTGACACCTCCTGCCTGTAGTTTACCTATGCCTTGCGGGTGTGCTATTTTTGCACGATCAACGTGGCAGCCATTCGACGGGCGAACACGAGCGTCCATGCACGACGTGTGGCGTGGGCTGGGTTGAGTTGGGGGGTTGGGCCGAAGAAATGGCCTTCGGCCCATCTAGCTTTTAGGGATTTTCCTTTTTGTAGAAATTCAAATAAAATCAAAAGAGCTCTAGAAAACAACAAATAAACCCTGAAAAATCTAAGAAAATTCCAAAAAAAATCCTTGAGACTCAAGGAACCAAAATAAAATATTTCCAGCAATTGTTAGAGTCTAATTTAGACATATTAAATACTTTTAATTAATAAAAGTTCTAAATAAGCTTTAATTAATTCCAGAAAAATCCAAATAGTGAATTTTATTTTAAAAGCTTCAAAAAGGCTCGAAAAATCAGGATGTTACAACTTTCGACTAGCAGTCTCTACTCGTTTAGACCGGTTGGAAGTCAAACCAGCTTTACTCATGCAGTCAGATCATTTTTGACCAATTTTTTCTACTCATTTAGACTGATTAGCGGTTAGAAAAGCTCTACTGAGGAGGTCATATTACCCCATGGTCGAACCAACATCTCATCGATCATTTGGTTGAAATATGTCAAATATTAATGCTTCACTTAAATCTTTATCAGTGTATGCTTTTTCTCCTGTTTGTCGAGTATCTCAGTACCGAATATCTAAATCTTTATGGTCGAACGTAAGTTTAGAACTTTGCACGAGATGGCTAGAACAATGTAAATAAACATGCTACTCCTAGGAAGTATTGGGCTAAAGCTGTGTTGACTGCCTGTTACATTTCGAATAGAGTATTTTTGCGTGCTAAACTGCATAAGACCTCCTATGAACTTCGGTTTGGTCATTCTCCTAATGTTTCTCATTGGAGGGTGTTTGGATGTTGATGCTTCATACTTAAACATGGCAATCTTGATAAATTTGAATATAGATTCTTAGATGGCATCTTTCTTGGTTATGCAGTTCACACTCGATGCTATCGTGTACTTAACTTAGAAACTAACAAAATCGTTGAGACCTACGAGGTCGCTTTTGGTGAGTCTAGTCCAGGTACTAGACCCGACAATGCAGGTATACAAGTCTCTAATGCACTCGAGGACATCTTCTATGATTCTGACGATGACAACAGAGAATTCACAAGTCACACTACGACATCTACGGCAACCTTTACAACCACTCCTATGACCGCTCAGGAGGTAGAGGCCACTACAACCTCTTCGATCACATCTATGACCACTCCTACGATCACTCATAAGGTAGAGGCCACATGACCTCTTTGACTACATCTACAACCACTCCTATGACCAGTTCACAGGCTCTTCTACATATTCAACGAAGTCATCCACCTGAACAAGTGATCGGTGAGTTAAATGAGAGAGTTCTTCGCAACAGGTATAACTCCAGTACCTCATATCCTCATTTTGCATTCATCTCCTCTTTTGAACCCTAAGATATAAGTCATACTTTATCTAACGAGTCTTTGATTAATGCAACACATGAGAAATTAGAAAACTTTGAGTGTAATAAAGTCTGGTCTTTGGTTTCATCTCCTCATGACCATAATGTTATTCGAGCTAAATAGGTCTTTAAGAACAAACAAAGTGAGGATGGTGTTGTTGTTTGAAATAAGGCTAGACTCGTGGCTCAAGGATTCACCTAGGTAGGTCTTAACTTTAGTGAAACATTTCTCCTATTGCTCGATTAGAAACCATTAGAATTCTGTTAGCATTTGCTATATCAAAAGGTTTTAGATTATATCAAATGGATGTGAAAACTGTTTTTCTTAATGGCTATATTGAGGAGGAAATTTATGTTAGACAACCACTTGATTTTGAAAATCCTAAGTTTCCTAATCATGTTTACAAATTGTCCAAAGCTTTATATAGTCTAAAACAAGCACCTAGAGCATGGTATGATAGACTTAAATCATATTTGCTAAAAAATGACTTTCAAATGAGCAAGGTAGACAAGACTTTGTAAAATGATCTTTTACTCGTTCAGATTTATGTGAATGATATCATTTTACTCGTTAAGATTTATGTGAATGAAAATGATATCATTTTTGGTGGTTCCTGTTATGCTCTTGTTTTCAAGTTTTCAGATGCTATGAGTAGGGAATTCGAGATGAGTATGATGAGAGAGCTGTAAGATCAAGAGGCCAACTAGAGAGGGGGTGAATAGGTGGTCTAAAAATTTTCTTCAAATTAATACTAAAAATTAAAGACCTTTTCTATTTGCCTAAACCAAGTATATTATGCGGAAGCTAAAAACAATTTGGTTTAGCTCAAATAGCGTCTAAATCAAGTAAATTCGTCTAAGTGCACCAACAATACTAACCTAGGTCAAGGTTTGCAATCGTAGGTTTACAAGTAATCAAAATAATGCTAAGTAAGTAAATTGCTTGAATGTAAAAAGAGCACAAGAAAGCAAACCACAAATGACACGTTCTCTTTTTACCGTGGTGTTCGGAGACTTGCCGTCTCCCCTAGTCCACGTTGAGGTAAGCCCGAACTAATCAGACCGGCTCCACGAATTAAGCCTTCCACCTCAAATCCACTAGTGGTAGCTCTTCCCTGCTCCGGGTAAGTGAGCTCCAACCTTCACACACGCTGTGATGTGACCACGTCACCAACACGTACGACCATAGCGGCCAATATCAAGATTGAACTAAAGGTGAATTCGTTTCTTCAACTTCAACACATTTTAAATGAGAATATGATGCTACCTAATGATGAAAATATATATATTTGTAGCACCACATCACTTTGGAACCAATAGAAGCAAGGGTTCAAGTTGTATAGCTTTTGGAATCCAATTCGGCCTCTAGATCAATTCGGATTCAGCTTGACAGGCCAACTTCAAACGGCCATAACTTTTTATCCAAAAGGCTTCTCGGGGCCCGTGAGTACTCGTTGGAAAGCTCTTGGAGTCTACTTTCAGATGGATGTAGTTTTACTTCCAAACTCCACTCGAGCATATCAGAAACTACGAAATAAGTCACATCACTTTTCCAGTCCGAGTCAAAGTGGGCAGGGCCTTGTAACTTGGGCTATTTGGGCTGGTACTGTTCACATGAACAGTACCATGGCCGTGTGAACAGTAACTATAAATAGTACCACATCCCTTTTCATTAGATAAGTGGGGCTTCCCCCTCCCCTATTTAAGAAGGTCGCACCCCTTTAGTTTTCCTTGGGTTTTTCTTAAGAGATTATTCTACTTAGCAGTTTCACCGCATATTCGATTGAGGAAATTAGATTCAAAAGTTTGTTATCCATCTATCTGTAAAATTTCACGCCATTCCAGCAAGGCAGTTAAGAGATATGTGCGGTGACCCAATTATCTGTTTTGAATCTGCAACAATCAGCAGTTGTGATTTTTGTGCGAATTTCTGTGTCAGGTTTAGGAAGTTGGCCCCAAAAGAAAATCTGTAGAAAAAGCCGTCAGAAAATAGACGAAAAAAGAATCAATAAAAAAGAGGCATCTGACAAAAAGTTACGGCCAAAATACAGATGTGCTGTCTAGTGGACAGAAATCATCAGTTTTCAGTTTTGGGTCAATCCTTGTGTTCTTCAATTCCAGATTGCATTGGATTGAATTATCTTGTATTTACCACTCCTACACATTGCCATACACTTGTTTTTAGCCTTCTTCCATTCTTTGTTGATCAGCAACATAGGCTAAGTGCTAGATACGAACTATAATTCAATTCTATGCAATTCTGAAATTAACTGATTGTTCTCCATTGCTACCATATTGTGCCTTCCAAGCTACACCTACTCTTGATCAGAACAGGTTCCCTCTTGCAATCGTACCCACGCTTGACATGGTATCATGAACCAGCGACCGGTTGTACCACCTGCTGCATTGGTAAGAACACTTGTAAGAGTGTGGTAAGACGTTTGAAAATGTGTGATTCCACCTTCCACCACCTAGTAGTTGATAGGGATAATACCTTTGTTTTGTCTTTTGTTTTCTACTAACCATGACTGGTGAGTCATCTGATGATTAAAAGTGTGTTTTAAAGGGAGAGCTCATGACGCTCTTGGATGAACAATGCACTACCATTATTGAGGACTTCACAGGAAGTTTCAAGCTACGACAGATACATTGCAGCGCGCCATCAATGAGAGTATTGCACGCATTGAAAGAATGGTCAATCGGCCACCAAACAATGGACGCGAGTATGATCACGATGCGGACCACGATCGTGAGGAGGGAGATGATAATGAGAGACAAAACCGCGACGCCAGAGCTTCATTTGCTGCCCAAGATGCACGCCCATGACACCGCCTACATCACAACCGTATGGGAGGTAATAATTTTTAGCACGACAATGCTCGTGCTAATGATGAACCATTTGCTAAAGTTAAATTTACCATACCATCTTTTGCCGGTGTTTATGATGCTGAAACTTATCTAGATTGGGAGATGACAGTTGAACAAAAATTTAATGCCCATCTAGTTCCTAAAGTGCATAGAGTCAGACAAGCTACTAGTGAATTTAAAGATCGTGCTATCATTTGGTGGACTCATGTAGTTAATTAGGGTTTAGCACCTGATACATGGGATAAATTGAAGGTAGCTATGCGTGCTAGATTTGTTCCTCCTGCTTTTACACATGAAATGCATAAGAAATTACAGCGCTTAGACCAAGGTAATAAATCTGTCGAGGAATATTATCAAGAACTACAAATAGGCATGTTGCGTTGTAATGTTGTAGAAGATGAGGAGGATAAGATGGATCGTTTTTATGGGGGCTTAAGGCGTGAAATTCAGGACATAATTGATTACAAAGAATATAATGATATCAATAGATTGTTCCAGCTTGCTTGTTTGGCAGAAAAAGAATTGCAGAGTAGGCAACAAAGGACAAGGAGCAACTTTAAAAGTACGTCTACATCAAGATCGACGCCTAGGCAAGCCAAGACAGCCCCACCTCCTATTTTTCGAGCTGCTGCCCCCTCTGTGAGTAGGGCGCGTTCAGCAGCACCGCCGCCACCATCACGTGCACCCGAGATGAGCAAATCTACTAGTGTGCAAGCACCAGCACAGAGCTCTTCATCGGTTACTTCCACGGGCCGTACGACGGGCATTGTGTGCCACCGTTGTAAAGGGATGGGCCATGTCATGAGAGATTGCCCAAGTCAGCGGGCGTACATTGCGACAAAAGATGGTGGTTATGTAAGTGCTAGTGATGTTGAGGATGAATATGATCTCGCAGCTAACCTTGCAGGCAATGGTGATGATCATGCGAACAAACTCGTGTTTGTGCCCTTTTCTGTGACTAACAACTTGCAGGTAGTTGAGAACCATGCCAAAGAGGAGCATGAGCTGATTGAATCACTGACCCCATTGGTTGAGAATGAAGATAAGGAGATGGATGCACTTATATCATCTGAGGAGAGCCAAAAAAGGTAAAGAACATGGTGCTATCATCGCTCACGGTACTGATTTGGTGCTACAACAAGACATAGAGCAACCTTGTGAGTATATACCTGCTGTAGTGCAATCTTTTGATATTTCTTGTGTTGACTTAAATGAACCGTGTGCTGATCTAAATTCTCATAATTTTGCGCATGTCGAATTAATAACACATAAAGAAGTTTTGACTAGAATTTGTTCTGCTAATTCATTGTGTTACATCATGTTAGATCTACCTATGAAATTGTCACATGCTTTGGAGAAAGTTTCTGAGCTTGAATGTTCGAAATTCTTATTTAGTACCTACACCTCTGGATATAAGTTTAATTTGATTGGAGATTATGGTGTGGAAAATCAATTTCTTGTATATCGAATATGCATAACTTGCGATCACATAGATGAATTGAAACTTGCTGTTTGGGACAACAATTCTTGTATGCTGAATCATGTTCAATGTGAGAGGGAAGTAAAATTTAGTACTCATCTAATGCCTATGTGTTCATCTCTTTTTGCACCATCTAGTATGGACAATCTGAATAAAGATGATGAATTATGGCAGAACATACAAATCTCTTCACCCTTGTTAGATAAATTTGCTATTGTTCGATTGAGATATGATTATATGGATGAACTTTGTTTGATTCCAAAAGTTGTAATTTTGCCCATATGTGCCACCACTACAAGTTTACAAATTCAACAATTTGAATTGCATAAATGCTACACTTACATTTGCAAAACAAGTTGCAATAAGTACTGTGTGAGCAATTTCGAATTGCTCATTAACATATATGATTACTCTTAGGTTAATAATACAATGAACTTTTATGATCATTGCTGTTTTATAACATTAAGTGTGCAACAACGAAGAACTGTTAAAACGGATGTCATATACATATACCATGCATACACCTTGGCTTCTTTGTTACCATATTATCAGCTTATCAAAAGTCGAGGACGGCTTTGTTTGCAAGAAGGGGAGGATGATAAGAACATGTACCCTATGGATACAACCATATTTGCTATACCTGTTGTTCCAATTACAAGAGCTCCTACGCATCACTTAAATTATGAGGTGAGCTCGTTTCAAAGAGATTTTACATTATTTGATAAAAAACTTATGATATTACATAATGAGAGTTTGTTGCGTTCGTTATCATATACCAAGATTTATGATCAAGATCATGCAATACGTGACGCTACACCTATGTTAAAACCGAGGACGGTTTTCTGTCAAGAAGGGGAGGATGATGTGACCACGTCACCAACACGTACGACCATAGCGACCAATATCAAGATTGAACTAAAGGTGAATTTGTTTCTTCAACTTCAACACATTTTAAATGAGAATATGATGTTACCTAATGATGAAAATATATATATTTGTAGCACCACATCACTTTGGAACTAATAGAAGCAAGGGTTCAAGTTGGACAGGTTTTGGAATCCAATTTGGCCTCCAGAACAATTCGGATTCAGCTTGACAGGTCAACTTCAAATGGCCATAACTTTTGATCCAGAAGGCTTCTCAGGGCCCGTGAGTACTTGTTGGAAAGCTCTTGGAGTCTACTTTCAGATGGATCTAGTCTCACCTCTAAACTCCACTCGAGCAGATCAAAAACTGCAAAATAAATCACGTCATTTTTCCAATCCGAGTCAAAGTGGGCCGAGGGCCTTCTAACTTGGGCTATTTGGGCCGGTACTGTTCATATGAACAGTACCACGGCCATGTGAATAGTAACCATGAATAGTACCACATCCCTTTTCATTTGATAAGTGGGGCTTCCCCCTCCCCTATTTAAGGAGGTCGCACCCCTTTAGTTTTCCTTAGGTTTTTCTTAAGAGATTATTCTGCTTAGCAGTTTCACCGCATGTTCGGTTGAGGAACCCCAACTTGTGAACTTAAACATTATTCACAATTTTAGATTGCATCTTAAACTCTCTTGCTTGTGTTCTCGATTTGCTTGCAGGAGATAGCCTTCTTGGCGAGGTCAACCGTGTTCGGCACGGTTGATAACCAACGGTGCAGTGTTGTAGTGATTGCGAGGGGTTCGATCTATTTTGGTCGGAGCCTTTGGATCATCAACGTCGAGATCTCCACAATTGACTTATCAGTACCTCTCGGAAGATCGGGCCATCGTCACATCACGCTGGGCCTTCTCACCAGCTTCTTTGAGAAGATCATCGAGCACGACGCCTCCAACGCCGTCTAGGAGTCGGCAAACTCCAAGAGTAACAAGTCAAATCTCTCACTTGACTCTCACCACGTACAACGAATGCACAAGCTCAATCCGGACACAAAGTCCTCCTATAGATGCAACACATGCACTCTAGATCACCTCTCCTCTCTCACAAAGTGCAACACATGCACAATTGAGTGGAGAGCCTCACACTAGCTCAAAAGAATGAAATAGAGTGCCAAAAACCTTACCCCAACCGGCCACAAGGGAGTATTTATAGCCCACACCTCGAAACTAGCCGTTGGATTCAAAAACAGGATTCTGCGGAACTACCGCCGTTATAGGTGCGGTACTACCGCTCCCCATCATAACGGCTAGAAAAATAGCCGTTAGTCAGTCATTTGCAGAACTACCGTAGTTATAAAATGCGGTACTACCATTCTGCGGTAGTTCCGTAAAGTCGGCGCGGTAGTTTCATTTTCAGCAAGACAGCACTCGGAAAAACGGTCATAACTTTTGACTTTGATGTCGGAATTGAGTGATCTTGGACTCTATGAAACGCGTATTCAGAGGGCTACACAACCCATCTATTTGCATGATCTCAAACACATAAGATCAATGCAAAAATCAAAAGAGATCCAAAAGAGTCACTCTCATGGTCTAATGTCATAGGAAATAGCAATAAACGATTTTAGACCATGCTAAAGGATAATGCATGATCTCCAAATTTTGCAAAACACATTTGCAAACTTAGATCATGTCACAAGGAGTAGGCACATGGACTTCAACCTTTTGCAAAACACATTTGCAAAGTATAGTCACATGTTACAAGGATTCGCCACATGAGCTTCAACCATTTGCAAAACACATTCACAAATGCAAGCCTCACGCCAAGATGAGCTAGAGCAAGTGAGGTTGAGCCATCAACACATGACGAGACTCAAACTACTAGACATGACCCTCTTAATAGTACGGCAACCTATACTAGCAATTCGGTTTTTCAACCAAACACCAAGACCAGTAAAAGACTAGGAACACATCCTTAGCCCTAGCTAGTCATACCTTTGCCTTGGGTTATCATCTCAATATGCATCAACTCATGATGCATCCTTCTCATCAACTTCATCAACATATGATGGTCTTCTTTGACTTGATAATCAACACATGAACATTTTCACATCGGAATCTTGATGTGCATCAACACATGATGCATCTTTTTCTTGATAACCTTCAACTCATGAAGTCATCCCAGTCATCCTCATTTGTGGACCTAACCTATTCATCCAACTCATGAAAAATGTTAGTCCCATAAATCGATTGTCATTAATTACCAAAACTCACCATTAACTCATCATGGAGGGACTAGATTCTCAATCTTTCCCTTTTGGTAATTGATGATAATCTCAACAAATAATGAGATAATAAATTGAACATAAAATCATTTGAATTCAAAGTGTGGTGCTACCGCCGTTATAAAATCCAGTACTACCGCTCTGCGGTAGTTCCGCAAATCGGCGCGGTAGTTCCGCTTGAGCCGGAACCAAACTTGGCGCTCTCTGGAAAAAAGGCTCCGCTCTACCTCCGGAGCTTCCGGGCTCCGGAACTACCGCTCTATACTGCGGAACTACCGCCTCCAGCAGTAGTTCCGGCATTGAAATCACCGGTACTTCCGATCCCACGAAATCTCAAATGCATCCGGAGGGTGCTCTCTGGAAAAAGGCTCTGCTCGCAATCCGGAGCTTCCGGTCGCCGGTAGTACCGATTTTGCCTGTGGAACTTCCGCTCTACGGTAGTTCCGATGTTGAAATCTGCGGTACTACCACTCTTCCAGACAGAGCACATATTTGCTTTTAAAATAGATTTTTAATGAATTCATAATCCTAGTTTTATCCCAGTGTATGTATAAAGGAAACATGGATCAATACTAATGAAACTCCAAAACATAGAGAGAGAGAGAGAGAGAGAGCTCCCCCTAAATGTGTGCATACAAGTCTATATAAAGAAAAACATATGCACATATTCATTTAAACTATTTGAGGAGTTCAATCTATATTTTGGATCTAAGGAATGCATTAGCATATGAGAAAGTGATTTTGAATACATACCTTTTTGATTTCACTTTTTCATCCAAATGAGACTAAACTATAATATACTTTGAACAAACATATTAGTCTCATATATACATTTGTCATTATCACTAAAACAATATAAAAGTATTTGTCATTAACATCAAAATATCATAATGGCATTTGTCATTAACACCAAAACCACCTTAAACGGAGCTTGATCTTTCAATCTCCCCCTTTTTGGTGATTGATGACAAATCCATTTATGATAATAGCATATAGGTGAAAATGACCAAATGATATAACATGAAGTGCATAAGAGAAGGTGAAAGCATTATTTGACATATAGATTAAAAATTTTAATTTCTCCCTAATGAATATGTTATCACATTTCTCCCCATTAGCATTGGTATTTCTATTATTCTATTATCCAAGCTATTATTTCTCCCCCATTTGGCATTATCACACTTTTAAATTTCTCTCCCCCATGATCCAAGGCTATTATCGCAAATTTCAATGCTATTATCATAAACTTCTCCCCCATTTGGCATTAAGCACCAAAAAGAGACAATTATCACAAAATAGCATTGATTATCGTTAAAAACAAAGGAAGAATACAAGTTAAGCCATGAAAGGAGATATTTTATCATGAGGAGCTTGATACCAATTGTATTGTTATTATGAGTAGTTTGATACCAATTTGATTTAACTTAATATGGTCATGAAGAAATATGAAACTAAATGCAAATGACCATTTGAAACCACTTAAAATAGCTAAAGATATTTGAAACACATTCAAATAATCTTACTCATGAGAGCTCCTTGAAGACTTTTGAAGTTTTCTTTGTTTGGTATTTGATACCACTTGATGTTATACCACTTGAGTTGATACCACTTGTATATAAAACACTTGTAGCATGTGGATCATTTCCTGATTTTGCATTCCAAGTGGCCTTCAAAAGCTTCCTGCAAAACTGACTTACAAGTATCCAATAAATTTGAGAAAAATTGTTACTATAGACCAGCAGTAGAGGATCAAAAGTCATAATTATAGATTGCTCAGATTATGAGTCTATTTAAAGATACAAAAATCGTAAATCAGCTCAAAACAAGAGTTTTCAGAAATCTGAAAGTCTGAAATTTCAGACTTTTACATCTCACTTTAGCATCTAGAGAGAGATGGAAAATTGATCAAATGCTCTTTATAAATTCTAAGAAAATTTGAAATTGACAAACAACAATAGAGCATCAATATGCATTATTGTGGCTTCCTCTAAATCAGAACCCATTTGAAGATACAAAAATCACAAATCGGCTCAGAATCATGGAAGTTCTGAAAATTTCAGCATTTTGCCCAAGAGAGAAAAGGTCACAACTTTTTCAAAGTAACTTGAAACATTTTCAAACTTTGCAGATTTGAACTTGATGCTATTTGTGACCTTTCCAACAAGAATTTTTGAAAAATACTTCTCCAATCAAAAGATATGCCTAAATGCGCTTTGAGAGCAAGAGAATGAATTGATTTTTGCATCTTACGCTTAAAATCCAAATAAATTGGATTTTCATGGATTTGGATTTGTTTTCCTAGCTTCATATAGTCAAACCAATTTTCACACCCACGGAATCTACGACTGTGTTGGATCCTGGTGAAGATGGAGAGCCTGTTGATCAAAAGGAATACAAAAACATAATTGGTCTTCTTTTGTATTTCACTGCTTTAAGGCTAGACATACACTTTGTTGTGTGTTTGTGTGCTCGTTTTCAAGCTTCCCCACGTGCTTCACATCGTCAAGCGGTAAAGCGAATTTTCGGGTATATTTAGTCAACTTTTGAATTTGGCTTATTGTACTCTTCGTTCTTATGTCTTACCCTTAGAGTTTATTCATATGCGGATTTTGTGGTTGTCAAATTGATAGGAAGATTACTTCTGGGACGTGTCACTTTTTAGGCACATCTATTTTTTCATGGGTTTCTAGGAAATAGGTGTTTGTTACACTTTTCACTATTGAGGCTGAATATATAGCTTCTGCAAAGCTAGTCATACTGCCAGGCAGACAAAATAGGTTACGGACAAAACAGGTTAGTCGTGTATGCATGAATAGTATGATACAAATATGACCTTGAAATCTTTTACCATCTCATCATGCCACACCACACGGTGTCGGTTCGGGCCTAGTGCTAGCATGTCGGTGTGCGTGGCTTGGTTGAGGGCTGCGTAGGGAGCCACATTGGTCTGCAATGGGTTTGCGCCATGTACCACTTCAAGTATTTGGGGTACATGTCTGGGTCGTACAGCCGTCGCTCTTGCATAACCTTTGTCCTCATAGATTGCTCCTAAACCGTCGTCTCCAGCGCTTGTGTTGCCCTCTAGTCATCGCTCTTCTATCCCTTCCTTGTTTGCCTGTGAAAAATGTGGTGGTACGCAACTGTTTTTTGAGTGGGGAAATAAAGAAGACACAAATTGTACACGACTTAAAAATTAAATTTATTAGACCATGTGGTGTTATGCATTTAGTGATGATAAATAATTGACATTTGGGTTTCATTGGAATTTGCTTTTGTGAGAGTTTTGGTCAAAGCGTTATTGTTGCTGGAGTTTTCAGGATAGCAGGTCTGGTTGATAGGTCGACCACAGCAGATGATCAAGGCGTCGACCGCGACATTCTGACCATGGCATTTCGACCTCGGCGGTTGACCACAGCATTTTGACCATGGCATTTCGATCACGGCATTTCAACAATGACACATCGACCATGGCATTTCGATCACGATAGATGGTGAGTTACAGTGAACTGGTCGTAAGCACAAGTGAATCGGTCTTAGCTATAGTGAACCGATCGGTGGATGTAAGCTCGTCTGCTACAGTAGCTGATCGGTAGTCGTAGCTACAGTGCTTTTGTCGATGGTACTAGCTACAGTTCTTTGTCCATGGTCGTAGCTACAATACTTGGTCGATGATCGATAGTTGTAGACTTTGCGGTCGTTGGCCGTAGACTTTGTGATTGGTAGTTGTAGACTTTATGGTCCATAGTCGAAGACTTTATGAGTGGTTGTCTCAGGCTTTGCGATCGGTTATCATAGGCTTCTCAATCAGTACTCGTACGCTTTGAGTAGTTCAATTTTTGTAATCTTCGAGTACCTTGAGTACTCGTCTAATGGGTCGAGAGCTTCAGTGGACCGATCGGGAGTGACAATAACTGGTCGGTGGTCTTAGTTACAATAACAGGTAGGTACTCGATGGTTATTGCTATAGTACCAGCTCAATACTCGGTGGACAATGGAACAATGATTTGTTGATGGTCGGTAGTCATAGACTGGAAATGCTACGAAGCTTGTGTTTTGCAAGTGTTTTGAGCAGTGCAATAGGAATTCCCGAGTATTTATGTTTTGAGTACTCGATGAGCTAGCAATCGGGCTTTGCATGGAGGGCATAAACGGTCGTAATGAGTTGTTCAAGGCTGATATTTGAAAAGCGATAGAATGTATGGTCGTGGATGATCTGATTGGTAGTTACTGATGGTTGAGATTGTGGTTTGTATGTATGTCACATCCCAAAATTTGCTTTTTCGAAAAATTTAAATTGAAATTAATTATTTTTAAAGTGTTTGGATTTATGGCTTTTCTGAATTTTCTGGAGTTTAAAATCTATTTTTAAAATTTAAAAAGAGTTTAAAGTATGAAAATTAAATACCAACTATAGTTGGAAATAATTTTATTAAGTCCAAAACATCCCCAGAAGCTTCTGTGAATTTTTCTGGAATTTTTGGAGGCATTTCAGATTTTTCTGAGGCCTAAATAATTTTCTAGCTTTTCTGAAAATTAAAAACCAAATTCTAAAATTAAAAATCAATTCTCTCCCTCCGGCCAACGCGTGGACGACCCAGATCCGCCCACGTCGCCGCCTGGCCTCTGCCGAGCGGGCCCGGCCCGTCAGCCCCGCCTTCCTCTTCTCATCGCCCGACACCTGGGCGGCCCGATGCGCGCCACGCCACCCGTGTTGTCCATCCGGCCGCTCCTTCCCACTTAAGCGTGCCCGCCGCCCGATTCCCCTTCGGACCAAGTGGCTGCAATCCGCGTCGTCCGCACCCCGCTCGTCTCCTCTCACTGACCGCGGGTCCCGCCTGTCAGGTCCTTCGTTCCCGCGCGGACACCGGCTTCTCTCTCCTTCCCCTTATCCCCGAAGATCCCGGCGACCGAATCCTACCCGAACTCTATCACCTTCGATTCGTTCGGGGATTTGAATTCCCGGGGAGATAAGCTCCTTATCCCCCTGAAATTCGGACTCCGCGCCGCCTCCGTTGGCTTATCCCCAGTTTAAACGGATCGCTGGCCGTCGACGTCGGTGAGAAATTCCCGCCGCCTCATCCCTCCCCGAGCCCTATAAATAGCCCCCCGGCCTCCGCCTCTTCCCGCACCACCTCCCAGCGCTCTTCGCCCATCTCCCTGAGCCCCGACGCCGCCGCACCGCGAGCTCCCCGTGCGCACGGTAAGAACTCCGGCGAGCAATCGCCGCCGCCTCGGTCACCCCGGAGCCCGCCGTCGCCACCCCGAGCTTCCTCGTGTTCGTGCGATCCTCCCCGACCCCTTGGCCACCTCTCCCCGTCGCCGGAGCGCCGCCGCACCGAAGCTCCCGAGCCGTCTCCGCCGCTGCCTCGCCACCGGCCATCTCCGTTCATCCCCGGACCTCGCTGACGCCTCCAACCGAACCCCCTCCGCTCCGGGATAGCATTTCACGCATCGCCCGAACCCCTTCGGCCTTCCCTCGCCGCCGTCGCCGTCGCCTCCGGTCACTCTACCCGGCCCGCTAGCAGGTAACCCTCAAAGGGATACCTACCCTTATTGGGTAGGCAACGCCTCCCCGCCCGACTGGTTACCAGCGCTCTCTCTTCTCCCCCTTGACTCCCCCAGCGCGCGTTCGAGCCCCCGGCTCCGCACGCTGAGGTTGAGTTTTCCTCTTTTTTCCGCACTGACAGATGGGCCCCACCCGTCAGCGGCCGCCGGTCTGCGCTAGCCACTGTCGCCTGGGTCCCACTCGTCTGCGTCAGCCTCTGACAAGTGGGTCCAGATCCCAGCGGGTCCCACTTGTCAGTGACCAAAGCGGATGTGGTCACTGACAGAGGGGTCCCACATGTCAGCGACCACCAGAGGGTCTACTGTTCAGTGGGTGCCACCTGTCAGGCTCTCGGAATTAAAATAAAAGATTAAAATTTAAATATTCCAATGGGCCCCACCTGTCAGAAATTTCTTAATTTCTGGATTTATTCAAACTAAAAACTTCAAACAAGCATAACTTTCTCATTTTAACTCCAAATTCAGCCATTCAAATTTCTAAATTCATCTAAAATCATGGTCTATCCAACTATGGCCTCTATTTGAATTTTTGAGTTTATTTGAATTCTGTTTGTATTTATTTGTTTTGTTGTTATGTCTTTTCGCGCGTAGAATCCAACGTTGTCGACGATCACTCCACTCAATAGCAAGAAGACCCAGAGAACCTGCAAGAAGGCAAGTCTCCTTTGATCATCTTGAACCTATGATTTCGAAATGTTTTAATTATTTTAAATTATGTGCATTGCTATTTATATAAAATATTAGTTCAAATCTTAAGGCATTAGTTATATCGAACCTTGTTATGCCCTCACTTGAATTTGAATGCCATGTACCTCTGTAACCCTAGAAATTCCTTTGTCTCAATAATGAGAGTATCATAATTATTTGTGGATATTAGAATGGTAGTTTAATGCTCAGTCATGCTATGTAATATTCTTGAAATCTTGCAAATGGGAAATTATGAATTACTGTAATACCCTTGTTTCTAAAGTCTAGTGGTGATTGGAGTTGCCACTAATCCTTTAAAAATAAAAATAAAATTTGGAAATTGGTTTAGATTAGGGTGGATGGTTGGTTTGGATTGGTGCAGGAAGCACGAGATCTTGTAAAGTGTATGTTCCACCCTAGTCAACTAAGGACCGACGCTTGTGTTTGTCCAGACTGAGCATTAATCGTACAACCACAAGTCTATATGGGTACGACCTAGCTGACTAACTTATGATAGTCTAGTTTAGGTGCCACCAGTGGAAAGTGGGTGCAGGATGGACCGTTATTCACGGTGAGGGACAGGATTTACTATACTCATATGGCGCAAGAGGGGCTTCGGTTGGGCGGTTAGCCTACTGCGGTGAAACCTCGGCGGTGGTATCTAGCCGATTAGAGTAAGGTAAAGCTTTGTGATATTTTATCCGGGTCTCATGCCAAAGGAAGCGTGTTGACTTTTAGGATAAATTATCTCTTGTGGGTAAGTTGTACAACCTCTGCAGAGTGTTAAACTATTCGAATAGCCGTGCCCACGGTCAAGGGCGGGCAAGGAATGCATTCACATGGTAGATTTCTGGTTTTGGTTTTTAAATCAAAGTTTTGTATTCCGAGAGTGGAGGGAACTCTCGGAAGGGTGTCCTGGCGGTTGGAGCCAGAGAGGGTGGATGGAACCCGCAGTTTAAAACTTGACCAATTGTAATTGGTTAGCTAGTGTTGGTAGTTGGAACCTTCACTAGATAGTTAAAGTTAGTTCTGTTAAAACAATTACTTTATTAAAATTGATGCCTTCGAAAATAATTAGAAGTAATTAAATAAAAATATTGCTTTGTGCAAAAGAACCATATAGCCTTCCTTTGTTAAGCCTTGCATCTATTGCATCTTTCCCAAGACTTGCGGAGTACTTTATGTACTCACATGCTACACTCAAAAATAAAAACCAGAGGAATACGAAGCTCAAGAGGGAGACTACGACTACTGCTTCGCTTGCGGCTGTGATGGATTTTTCCCGGAGGACTAGGTCGCGCTTCCCCAGTCAATTGCCTGTGGCGTATTGATGGGTCTTCATCGAGTTTATCTTTTGCTTCCGCTCTATTTCATGTGTGCGAGGTCTTGAAACCTCAACTGTAATAATGAGACCTTTTCGGTCAGTACTCTCAATTATTGTAATAACACGATGCTGGTGATGTATTCATTTCTGTTTAACTGTGTGCACTAGCTTTGATCTGGGACTAGTGCAGTAATACACAGAGGGTCCGGGTTTGGAAATCCGGGGTCCCAACAATGTATGTGGTCAATTTGGGACAACTTGTGTTGGGAAAAACATTCTTTGGTCTTTGCATATGCTGGTTGGCATGGAGACGATCATGGTTAGTGACGAGGACCTGGACTAGGATGGAAAAGTCTGAGGTCAGGCGATCGAGGATGTCACTCGAGGTGGTCAGGCTTGCGCTGGAGCACGTGGAGATCAAAAGTGATGATTCGTGAAGAAGCTACAGGCAGTGCGGTCCTAGAGGCCTAGACACAGAAGTTGATGAGGCGTGATGAAGATACAGGAGGTGCGGTCCTGGAGGCTTCGTCACGTGTTGAGTTAGGAGTTGTGGGGGGAGTCCATAACTAGGAAGATTTAGAGATATGGTAAAGCCATGTTTGAAAGGATTTTAGGCCCCTTGAATTTTGGAATGGATAGAGATTGGTTTAGAGATTATGGAAAACCCGTGTTTGGAAGGGTTTCGGGTCCCTTTATTTTTGGAAGAGATAGGATTTCGTGTCTATGTTTGATGATAACATGTTTGGGGAATTAGCCTATAAAAGTAGGGAGAGGATAAGGGTTAACGCAAGGGCTTTGGAAGGTTTTTGGCAGAGAGACTTGAGAGGGCTTTTGTTGAGAAGGCTTTTAGGGATGCTTGTGAGGGCACCTTGTAAATCCATGGAGATCCTACAATAAAGATAGTCTTGAATAAATCTTGTTTGTAATTTGCTTGAAGAGCACTAGTGATTGAAGGTGGTTTGGATCTTGCAACAATGAGCAAATCATTCGAGCGAAGCAGTCGAGCAGAGCGGTCGATCGATCGAGCGGTCAAGAAGAGCGATTGATTAAGTGGTCATACACTGAACAATTGATTAGGTGATTCATCACGCAGCGGTCAAAATCATCATCGACCAATTGCAGTATTCAATCCTACAAAAGTAATAGATTGTATGAAATTAGGTTATAAATAAATTTACTTATAGGTGAATGTGACTGGGAAGTGTTTGACCTGGTGCTGGTAGCATTTGTTGGTGAAGCCCGAACTGTCCCATAAGTCGTTGGGGGGCGTACGGCTCCACCATATAGGAGAAAACAAGGTGGTAGTTTGTAAGCCAGTAGTCTCTGTCCTACTCAGATTGCTTTGACAATTTGAAAGGTACTGTCTTAGAAATGAACTCTACGATACCCATGTGTAAGGTCTCAAATGCATTGTGGAAATCCAGGTACATTCACCGTGGTCTCTCCCTAGACCATCCTAGCTCGCTAGAAATCCAATGAGTACCCATGGTAGGTCCGTCCATCGGGTCGTCACCATCGACGTGATCATAGAACTGTGCCTTCAATTGGTATGGGTGCACCTACACCCGAAAGTACAGCCAACAAATAGGGAAGTTCTCTCATGACCACATCTGCAACAAGATGTAGCAAACAATAAGGTTTGACTCACCAATAATATGCTGCGAGCCGTTGTACAAACCACTGTAGGTCACGCACAATACAACCAATCTCAACTGTACAACAAGACCCCAGGGCAGATGCATATTTTCACATAGGGGGCATAGGCACCCGCACTGATTTTAATTTTTGTTGCTTAGAGTCCAAGCTTACATAGTGTGTGCCCCCGTATACTAAAAATTAGTGCCCCTACGTCAAGAACTACATCTATCTAAAAGAAAGAAGGCTTGAACATGTTAACAAACAGGGGGAAAGAAGAAAAGAAAAACACACAGGATGTTAACAAAGCAAGACACTCCAAAAAATATGTGTAAGTTGAAGTTGGCATGATACAACATATCAATTGACAGTGAAAAGAGAACAAAATAATAGGGACTACTTGAACTGATCGAGTGTGGGCCACCACCGTTTAGCACCAAGCCAACGCCAACCCAAAGCCCAAGCGTCCAAGCTAGCACCAACCCAAACCAACCAAGTAGGTAATGTCAGGTCCAAACGATGCCTTACCTACCTTCCCCTATTCCCCATGCCATGTAGGCAACCTTTGGTGAGTTGGTGTTTTTGTTTGCAGTGACGATGGGCCTGGCGCTGAAGTTGCCAACGTCCGAGAGCACACTGGCCGCTTCCCCACTATGCCTACATGCGTCAGACTCAGATGGTATGGTTAGATTTCTCGGTGTGTTAATCTCATTGCGCGCGCATGCAAATGGAGTAAATCTAGGTGTATGTATCAATGTATGCAGTATGGCCAACGGTCACGGCAATATGTGAGGTCATCCACTAACCACTCATTGTGTCATCCTGGCTGACTGGCTCCTTGCTTCAAAGTTCAATGATCTTCATAGCTAACGAAGTAATGATCAGCCGACCAAAATAGGTATTAAATTTTGTGATTTGGATTTTAGGGTTTTAATTCTATGATCTTTAAAACATTTGTGGGTTAGGGCTTTCATATTAGAATACCCTGTTTTAATTATTTCAACAATTGAATTAGAAAATTTTTCAATGTGTTTCAAAATCTATTTCAGTGTGTTTCAATAGCTAACCATATTTTGTTCTCAGATTTATCCTAGATCATTCTCTAATAGTAGGTTTTTTTTATTTTGGTATGTTGCTTGACAAATAGTTATTTATGATTGAACTTTGTTATGAAGTTAGTTGATGTTATAAGATTTAGACTGCATTACTATCTTCTACATTATTGATGCATATGTTGATAAATACATGCATAAAGCATGTGGCCCCCACATCATTTTTATTCTAGATCCGCCACTAGTAAGACCTCATTAGGCTTGACGTTGACTAGGGACTTAGTGATGTGGATGTAGCTAGGGTACACACAATCTCACTAGGTCGTAAAAAACAGGACCTACCCAAACATGAAGAGCAAGTAAGCAACTTGGTGGGACCTCACAATCTCTACAAGTGCGTCTGCTAAGCATTACCTATACTGCCGCAATCATGAATGTGACACTCCATGGATCCTGTCTAGAATGGGTTGACCAAACTAGTGCAATAGACATGCCTTCCAATCGGCTGATCTGGGGGTGCAACTACGGGACGAGCCAGTAGTGGCAAGCCAATAAGGTACGCAACATCCTGCAGAGTGATGGCCATCTCCCCCCACCAAAAGTAAAATGTGTGGGTCTTCAGTCTCTATTGGTTAACGAGTGCCGACAGAAGTGATGTGTCCAACACAAATGAGCGCCCAATGTGCATCATCCTCGCTATGGGCAGCAACACATCCTGCTGTAGAACTGGAATGTACCGATCATCGAGAGGCCAGTCATTCTGACCTCCACGGAGAACAAAGGGGAGCGGTCCATCACCGCTCGACCATGCTTGACAACGATGCTGCTCGTCCCAAGATGGGTCTAGCAACGTACCATGCTCGTGATCGTCATCAGTAACCATCCCCTGCAATATAGTAAATAATGTGTTGGTGTCCAACGATGCTAAATACAGCCTACCATAACCCAGAATAATCATGTACATATACATAACCGAGCTACCAATTATTCCTAGGGCCATGTGCTTATATGCATGCATACAAGTACATATGTATATGCGTACATATGCACACATATGCTATAACTAACAGTGCATACTTCTGCAATTCTAGCATCATTTTCTACAATTTTTAGTTGGACAAGAACAGTAAATATATACATGTAGATTTGCATACATATTTCCTAAATTGTGAATGCACTAGGAACACTAAAAATAATAGCGTGTATTTCTTCAGCTATTTACAAAAATAGTCATTATGCCTATGTGCATGCATACAGGTGCACACGTATATGCATACATATGTACACACAGATACTACAACTAATAGTGCACACTTCTGCAATCCTAGAATCATTTTTCTACAATTTTTTAATTGCACAAGACCAATAAATATATATATGTGCAGACTTACATGCATATTTCCTGAATTGCAAATGCACCGGGAATATTACAAATAATAGCGCATATTTTTAACTATTTACAAAAGTAATCATTCTCGCCACTAATACGTCCTAAACATGGCTAATTAAAAAGACATCTGTCAACTAAATATGGCTATCAAGCATATTTCACAATACTAAACCACCATTACGCTAATAAAATGTTAACGATATATTAAGCATATTGCTCGCATGTGAATGAAGTATACCTTTTCTTGAATGTCTTCACCTACTTTACAATCCTTCCAACTACGAAAGCTCCTAAATCACAGTTAAACCACCTAAAAAATTATTACAAACTTACCTTTTAATATCTCTCTCTTTCTTTTCCTCGCTGCTCTCTCGCTCAGCAGGAAAGAAATTGAGCTGTACAGCTTCAGATGAGAGGACAGACCGTAAGGCCTCCTATTTTATACACACAGGAAGGCATTTGCTACCGACATTCCCATGCAGGCGCGGAGGGCAACTGAATCCCCCACTGAATAAAACAAAAATATGCGTCACGTCGTCGCTGTCGGCCCCACGAGATTCTCTCTTTGCCAGGCCAGCCAACCCAACCGAGCTGCCCTTCGCTCGCTAGGCCACCTGCCGAGCACCAGTGCTCGGTAGCGAGGTACCGAGCCTGCCACTGCTGCTGCCATGCGTGTCCCGTCGCCGGCCGCTGTCCAGTGGCCTACCGTGCGCCAAACGCCCTGCAAAGCTACAGGGGTGTGGCTGGTGACAGGTGTCACTTGACGCACCTGTCGAGCTTGGGACGATACTATTTTTGAAAAAACGATTGTTTAGAAGCTAAATTTGAAAAAAAAGGACTACAGTGCTACAAACGTAAACAATTCTGTGCTCTTCTTTGGTCATCTCTTAGTATAGTTTCTTCGAGACGTTCTCTTCTTCGGTCACCTTGTTTGTTAACTATCGTGTACAAAATCCGAAAGTGACACAAACACGTAGGAAAGGGGGTAGGTAAAGACTAAAGATCCAAAATAAGAAGAAAAAAAAACTAGAGAGTACACGTTTGCGTTTAGACGTTGGAACAAGTAACCTTTGTCGTCATAGACTAACGTGGTAACAAATAAGGTATACTAATCCAAGGCGCCGTCAAAGATCGACTCGTTCCATGGAAAATTTCACGATTGCAATCGAGGACAGTGAAAACCGTAGCTAGAGGTGGAACCGGTCAAAGCCATGGCACTGTACAAAGATGTTTAGATGACGCCTATTTATTTTATTTTGTACTGATAGCTTTTGATTTTAGCTTATAAATAGTAATAGTCTACAGTGAGCCATTTGCAGAAAGAAACTCGCATACGATTTTAGCTGATATAAATGGAGTCACTATATTATATACTACAATTAACTTAGTAGATCATATCTTAAAAAACACTCCATTTCAAAATTAGATACTGAAAAAAGCTTTTTACTATAGGAAAAACCTTTTAGTATATAAAAGTAGCTCTTAGAAGTTAACATGAACATGGTTTAGGCTCCTTTTTTTTAGTCTTATGGTTTTTGGTGTATCTACAATAAGTAATTTTTAAATATAAGTCGATTGTAGTAGACACTATACCGATTTCATATATATCGGTCAAAATCGTACGTCAGTATCTTTCTCCGTACTATCCCTCATGAATATCTGGAATTTAAAAAATTCAGCCGAAAATCATAAATTGTAGCTAAAAAAACCTTTCTGTCGTGCAAGCTCCGGACATTTCGATGGTGAGTAACGATGAAAAAGCTGGAGCTAAGCAGGCGTACCCCCGGCAGGAGAGAATTTTGGGGCGATTTTGCTGTCGGGAATTCGTCGTCGTGCTAGCTACTCTCCGTTTTAGTCAGACTTGTCATTGTTATGCATTCGGACAAATCAAATGTCTACTGGCACTGTTTCAGTCAAACATGCAACGGGTTAGACGTTCGATTAAGAGGCTTACTGTCACATACATAGGGCATATTCATATTGATTTTTACTAATAATTTTTAATTACGGCTGATAAATAGTAGTAAGTGATGAATAATAGTGTATTATATATGAAAGACGGTGTAACAAAAGACACTGTAATATTTGGATCGTCATGCGACTTACAAAATTGTGATATAATAAAAAATAAAATACGTTACAATATGTGAAACAAAAAATAATAGCTGATAAAAATGATCGCATAATCAGTGATCACACCTACTCAAGACGTCGTCGTCGTCTTCTTTCCGTAAAGAAAGACATTCATACGACCAGCAGCAGCGTACGTACTCCATCGTTCTTTTCTTTCCGTAAAGAATTCTGTGGGACGAAGGAAATGTCAGCTGTATTGACCGAAATTAAAGTCCTAAGCGCATAGAGGCTGCAGCAGTTTAGAACGTACGGTGACCAAAGCCTACACAACGATTTGGGTAGCATTTCTTGACTTCCACCTCGGCGATGTGTGCATCCACACACGGGTGTGATCATTTTGACTTATTTTGAGTGACTTCTGGCTGAAAAGTATTGTAGTTGACTGAAAAACACTGTAGCTGACAGAGACTTATTTAGCATAATTAAATTTAAAAAAATTAAAAAATATTAAAAAAATATGTTAGCCCATTACGTATAATACAAACAAATACGGAAAAAAGAGCTGGCAAAAAAGCTCAACAAAAAATCAAAAATTCAGAAAACGATGAAATTTATGAATAGTGAAAAATAAGTCGGAAGCTAAAAGCTAAAGCCGAAAAGGCTTCTAGAGTTCTAGGCCAATCTGTCAGTGTGGGTTTGTCATGTATTATGAACTTGTAATATCTTATGTTACTGTCGATGCGGGTTTGTCATGTGTTACGGACTTGTAATCTCTTATTTTGCTGTCGATGCGGGCTTATGTGTTAATGGACTTGTAATCTCTTATTTCGCTGGACTTCGTTGTAACGCGGAATGGTAATGTTTGGAAGATTTGTTATCTACGGAGCTCCAAAACTAGTCAAAGGAGAAATAAACACACTCTTTTATCTGTACTGTACTCATGCATGACATGATGTGACATATGGTTTTATCGCTGGCAATGAGCCAGAAGTTGGCCAGAGACCAAGCTCGAGCTAGGTTGTTAAGGAAAGGAGCTGAAGAGGCAGCTTGGCTTGACCGATGGAAAGCTCAATCTGCTCACAAGCAGCTCGTGATTGTGTGAAGCTTAAGAGAAGCTTGGAGGACCAAATGCAGGGTGAATAGAAACTTACTTTTTTTTAATATTAAATCAAACCTTTAGCTTGTCTACGGCTTCGAAACCCATAGTGAAAGATTAAGTACACGGAGACTACAAGCCAACTCTACAAAAACTGAGCCAAAAGAGCTTGAACTTGCTTGGACAGTCTGACCGCAGTGCAATGGACAGTCTGACTGGGTAGATGTGGTCTAACCTCTCCTCTAGGCAGTCTAGCCGGCTTTGGGTGGTCAGATCTCTCCTACGTGGATGGTCTGACCTCTCGATACAATCAACACAACAACGAGCGAGAGAAACTTGCAAAACTTTCAAGCTGAGACTTCAAATCACTTTAAATTTGGTGTGCATCTTTTCTAGAATGTCAGAAATATATTCCCATCAAAGATTAAGAAGATCATTGCTAAAGTTATGATTGTTTCTATTTAAAGAAAGGTTGCAGCAAAAATGGACAAAACACAATAACTTGAATCAACATTTGTTCATGGGTAAAGGATGGTCAAGATGACCTTGGATCTACCCTCACACATCCTAGTAAGCCTAACAACAGCAAGAACTCAAGGTAAAACCCTCAAGATCAAAACTTCCAAAATCACCCTTTCTTGAGCCAAATCAGACAAACTCAAGAACTTCCCATACAAAGTGCCTAGATGGATGAGACTAGTCTTCAAGAGATATCTCTATCACTTATATATCCCTGGGACTAAGAAAGATCAAGAGGAAAGAAAAAAAACATAAAAACCAAGCCAAATCAAGAAATCAAGAACTTCAACTTAAGTACAAAGACTTGGACGAATTTGGTATATCTATTGATACTTGCAGATAAATATTTACAACTTTATCATAGAAAGTATAGCTCTAACCCTAGAGTACTCACACAAAATCTCTCAACACAAGGAAACCCTAACCCTAAAGTACTTCTCTAAGAATAAAAGAGATTTTCTCTTAACACACAAGGGCTTATATAGTTCAGGTTCCTCACCATAAACCTAACCCTAATAACCAGCCCACACTTAGTGGATACAACAACTTAAAAAAAAGAAAAACCTAGTAACATACACACAAACGGATTTTACACTTACATACTTGCACGCTTTTCAAAGTGACTTCCTCCTGGCTCTAACATCCTGATAAGAAGCTCCATCCTCCATGACATACGCTAATCCACCTTAGGCCACAGCCGTGATTTTGCAAACCGCCTCTCCACCTGGTATTGGATAACTTATGCAATTGCCACCCACCGGCCTTCACGATGCTTCTCCTCGAAGCAAACTCCTATACAAAATCTATGATACCTAATGACTTGCCGTCAAGCCTATATGCCTTTGGCCTCCTCCTAGATAGTCTCCATTTAAAATGGCCTAGGTCTAATGGCACATCACATGTATGCATTTGCCTCATCACGATCCTTGTCTTTCTCCTGTGCTTCTCCGCTTGAGATGTAGCCTCACCTGGACTTACGCGACCCTCCAAAGCCTTAGGCTCCTCCCTTAGCCTGGGTGTTACCATAGATTGCCAACAATCACTAAGCGCCCTATATATCAAAGAACAAGCAATCGATCCAAGAACAAGTGACATGTATTTGACTCTTGTTAGTGAACACCACATGGCACTCCCAACCATGGTTAACAAATGCATGAGCTCCCACCATCACTAACACTTGCATGAACTCTAGCTAAGACGAACATTTTGCAAGGACTCCTAAAAAGTTCCTAGAACAACAACACAACCGAGACTAAACTCAGCTCACACATTTAGCAAAGGCCAGTTTGATTACCAACGGTCGGTCAGACTGCCCAGTCAACCCTAGTCAAACCCTGGTAACAGGGGACCAATCTAATCGCTGGCCCAACGCCGCTCTGACCGCACTGGTCTGATAATTGACCACAGGTCAATTAGACCGCTTAAATACCAAAAAAATGCTTTATTTAGAATTTAGTTAATCTATATCTAGTTTCAGCTTAGAGCTCCAAATTAAGTGGTACCAAGTGCAAAGACATCCTCAAACACACCACACAAGTATTTGGTGTCTGTTGTAGGGGTGGCCCAACCCCCCGTGACTGGGCTGTGCAACTAGCCCAACATGTAATACGCCCAATAGTGTAGAAGAATATACCAGTGTAAATATACCAATGTACCCCCATCCTTTGTAAATACTAAGGGGTAGAATGGGGATTTCCCATTCTACCCCACTTGTATATATAAACCCCCAGGAGGGGCAAAGGGGGACATCCTCTCATTATCACACCTCTCCAGATCTAGCTCTCTTCCTCTCCTATCGATGCCCCCTCTCTTCCTGTTTAGCCTGTAGCTACGACAGATGGCGCCGTCCGTGGGGACGACAGGAGGTTACGTATGGAAGAGATTTCTTCAGCATTCAAAAAAAGGGTAAGAAAAGTCTGCGTCGAGTGCCGGCGGCGTCTGCCCGGGTGGTCCGCGTCGTCGGCGAGCATGGGCTCACTTTGCTCAGGCTCGTCTCGGCCCTTGGCTCTCCGTGCTCGCAGGCGGTGGCGCCCGTGGCCGCGCCGCTTCCTTTCTGGGCGTCCCGGACTCCGGCCACGCCCGAGCGGAGTTAACTTCGCCAGCACTTGCCCCCATGCCGCGGTCTCCGCTGTGTCTCTCCGCGCCGTCGTGGCCTTCGCGTCGACGTCCTTGGCTTCGGCTCTATGCCTGTCGCCTCCGCAAAGTCGCCCCGGCCTCCAGGTTCGGCTATGCTGTGAGTTCACGTGGAGTGCAACCAGGGAGTGGAACCCCTCCGCGCCACTGGGACAATCTGTCAGCGGAGACGTCCACTACCCATCCATGCAAGCAATCACACACGCGGCAGGACGCACGCCCGCCGACTCGGCCTTCGCCTCGGCCGGCTCTGGCTTCGCCCGCGGAGTGTACATGCATATGCATGCCTTCAGGAGAAGAGGTAAGTGTACGTGCGGAGCGCTCTATTTGTTATGTGCTGCATGTAGGGAAAACATCAACTGCTTGGAGCTTGGCGTCCCATGCTGAGGTCTTCGCGCCATCCATGCATGATTCGGGGTCTGCGCGTCGTCACGACACCGGCATGCACGCAAGCGCCATAGCACTGACTCGGGCATGTTGTAAATAATCTTGTTTAGGAGTCAGGAACAAAGTTTGGATGTAATCGAAGTTGAATTGCAGCCGCAAATTCAAAGTCGAAGTTAGAAACCGAGTCAAAGTCGTAGTTGGAATCCGAGTCGAAGTCGTATGAGACTCGTAGTCGGAGTAGGTTGAGAACCCGTGTTGAAGTAGAACAGCCGGGTATAAAAAGAGGCTTAGAGCCATGTATTCGATGTACCAAGCAATTGAGAAAATACCAAAAAGAGGGAAAAACCACAAAGCTTTGTGTTGTCGTGTGATTGTGCAAGACGTGGTCGGAAGGACTCACGATCATCGCAAGCATGATCGGGAGGAGTTACGACCACGCAAAGTTTCAACAGCGTGATCGAGAGCGCTACGATCATGGAAAAGGTACGATAATTCTTCGACTATGTTGAAGAAGGGCGTAACGTGGTCGTAAAGTATTCGATCACGTTGAGAAGGCTACAACTACGGTGAACGGTGATCGCCAGCATCACTGCGTGTTCGTAAGAGTTTACGATCACGGTATTTTCGAGAGCGGCTGGAGGAAGACAGCGCTCGATAAGGAGGAGTGGTCGTAATTGCTACAGTGTTTTTACGACTACGAAGAAAAGTTGATCGATAGAGTTTGAAGCGATCGGAATGGTCAAAAGCATCCAGATGGTCGTACTCAATTTATCGGTCGTAAACGACTCTAACAAGTCGTGGAAGATCCTGGGAGGTCGTAAGACCTTACAACATTTGGTATCAGAGCCGTGGTTAAACATGGCTGACACGGCAAAGCAGAGCGTGTCGCTGCAGTACCCGATCCTCAGTTCGGACAACTATCCGGTCTGGGCGATGAAGATGAAGGTCAACATGATCGCGCAAGGCGTCAGGTGCGGTCGAACCAAAGGAGAAGGACAAGGTCCTCGATGATCGCCTCGACAAAATGGCGATGGCAGCGATCTATCAAGCCGCGTGCGACTCAATGATGCGACGACTAGTCGGCAAGGAGACAAATGAAGGAAGTCCGGACTACTCGCGAACCATGCATAAAGGAGTAGATCGAGTGAAGGAAGTTCAACTTCAAACCTTAAGAAGTGAGTTTGAAGCTATGAAGATGGGGAAGAGTCGGGCCGTGGAAGAGTTCTCTCAGTCGATTCAATGAAGTCGTAAATGAGATCAAATCTCTCGCGACGATCTAAAAGATGAAGTGGCGGTGAAGAAGTACTTACGAGTACGCCGAGAAGTTTCTCCCAGTTGTGACTACACTCATGTACTCACAGGACCTCTCAAGATGAAGATTGAAGAGGTGACCGGGCGCTCAAAGCACACGAGCAGCTTCAAGAGTTATCAAGCCGACAATGAAGGACAAGGGCCTTACAACCAACAAGCATTGTTTGTAAAGGAAGACACGAAGAACCGAGGAGAATCGTCATCAAGGGGCGGTCGTGGACGTGGTCGTGGCCGCGGCGCGTCTCATGGGCGAGGACAAGGACGAGGCTATGGCCAAGGTGATCGTGGAAGATGTGGTCGAGGAGGTCGTGGTGGTCGTGGAGATAGCAATCGCCAGACAGACAAGTCTGATGTCCAGTGCTACACATGCGAGAAATACGGACATTACACTGCCGAATGTCGGAGCCACATCCAGTGCCATAACTGCAAGAAGTATGGTCACTATGCTGCGAATTGCCGGAGTAAGAAGAAAGTAGAGGAAGCAAACCTGGCTCAAACGGATGAGCACAAAGAGCCGACATTGCTATTGTCGCTCTGCACTGCAGACGAACCGACAATGGTTCTATTAAACGAGGAGAAAGTGTTTCCGAGTCTGTTGGAGAAAGCAGAGCAGACTCAAGAGCGGATGGCAGACTGGTATCTCGACAACGGAGCCAGCAACCACATGACGGGTACGTACTCGATGTTTTACGAATTAAATAAGAATGTGCTTGGAAGAGTACAGTTCGGAGACGGCTCGACCATTCAGATAAAGGGAGAGGCACGATCCGATGCGATGCAAGGATGGAAGCGAGGAGATTGTCGAATGTATACTACATTCCAAGTCTACGGCAACATTATAAGCCTTGGACAATTGATCAAGAAGGTTGTCGGATTGAACTCAAAGACACCTACCTGAAGATGTACGACCACACCGAGCGACTACTGATGAAAGTACAGAGAACGGTAAATCGTCTGTACAAAATTCAAATTGAAGCATGCAGGCCGAAGTGTATGAAGACTACAACCGATGATGCGGCCTGGCTATGGCACGCAAGATTCGGACATCTGAATTTCCAGAGTCTCAACACGATGGCGGGAAAAGAGATGGTGGTCGGATTACCGACAATCGACCACCCGGAGCAAGTCTGCGAAGGCTGTCTGGTGGCGAAACAAACTCGTAGCGGTTTTCCACAGCAGACGAGTTTCAGAGCTTCGCAACCACTCGAACTGGTTCACGTGGATGCATGCGGACCAATCACACCTCGCATGCATGCCGGAATCAATACTTCATGTTGATCGTGGATGACTATTCAAGAGCCATGTGGGTGTACATGCGTAAGAGCAAAGATGAGGCAAAGACGAACTTTCGAAGTTCGTAACTCTTGTTGAAAACGGTCGACAAAAGGTGAAGTCGGTCGGTCGATCGAGGAGGAGAATTCCTCGCGAAAGAGTTCGACTCGATTTGTGAAGAGAAGGGTATTGCAAGACTCTTCACGGCCCGTATTCACCTCAACAAAACGGAGTCGAGAAAGAAGAAACCGGACCGTGGTCGAAACGGCACGAAGTCCGTTGAAGAGCCGATTCTGCCGGAGACTTTGGGCGAAGCGATGCGACATCTTCGTCTATCGCTAAATCGTGCGACCACGCGATCACCGGATGGAGTCACTCCATATGAATAGTGGTCGGAAGAAAACCCAATGTCGAGCATCTAAGGGTCTTCGGATGCTTAGCCCATGTGAAGCCATCCACCTATCTCAAGAAGCTAGACGACCGGAGCAGACGGATGATTTATCTTGGCTCGGAACCAGGCACCAAGGCGTACAGGTGCTATGATCCCGTCGAAAGAAGATTCATGTGAGCAGAGACGTGGTCTTTGAAGAAAACAAACATTGGGAGTGGGAAGAACACGAGGACATTGAGAAGGACATGTCGAAGTGGGTAACCTTCGAAGTCGACGTCGTAAATGCCGACAATACGGAAGAAGCTACGACCACATCTCAAGACTCAAATATCGACCATGAAGTCTTACCTGAGATAGAAGACCTCGATGAAGAAGATTCAAATGGTCGAGTACCGAAGATAAGGAGCATTAGCGAGATCTATGCACAGACTGAACCAATGCAGTCTGAAGAATTGTTGCTTTACACGACTGCAGAAGAACCCACGAGTTATGAAGAAGCAAAGGGAGATGCATGCTGGAGAATTGCTATGCAGGAAGAGTTGAAGTCGATCGAAGACAATGACACATGGGAACTTACTTGATCTACCAAAGGGTCACGAGTGATCGGTTTGAAGTGGGTCTACAAGGTAAAGAAGAACACCCGTGAGAAGTCGAAACACAAAGCACGACTTGTTGCAAAAGGATATGTTCGAAACATGGAGTCGACTATGAAGAAGTCTTTGCACCATGGCTCGGATGGAAACAATTCGAGTACTTCTTGCGCTAGCAAGAAGCGGCGGATGGGAAATTCACCACATGGATGTGAAAACGGCGTTTTTGAATGGAGACATCGAGGAGGAGGTGTATGTCTCTCAACCGCCGGATGTCATTTCAAGAATCAAGGTTAGAAAGTTTTGAAGCTGAACAAAGCTCTCTACGGGCTTAAACAAGCACCACGTGCGTGGAATTTGAAACTCGACAAAGTTTGACGACACTCGGTTTGTAAGAAGTAACTCAACACGCCGTGTACACTCGAGGTGATGAGAAGACAAGATCGATCGTGGCGCGTTTACGTGGATGATTTGATCATCACGGGTCAAGTTCAATTGACATTATGAAGTTTAAGGAGGAGATGAAGAAGCTATTCAAGATGACTGATTTGGGACTTCGAGCTATTACCTCGGTATCGAGGTGAAACAAACCGACAACGGCATATCACTATGTCGGTCGTGCGCCCCAAAGATTCGGAGAAGTGCGGTATGGAAGAGTGCAATCCTTGCCAAATCCCAATGGAGAATAACTTGAAGTTAAGCAAAACAGGCCCAGACCTACCGTCGATGCCACGCAAATAGAAGCATTGTCGGAAGCTTGCGTTACGACACATACCCGACCGACATTGCTTTCGGTCGGATATGTGAGTTGGTTCATGGAGAAACCAACCCAAGAGCATATGAACGCTGTGAAGCACATTCGAGGTATATCAAAGGCACTTTGAACCTCGGGATCCAGATACAAAGAGGAGGTGGAAAGGTTTTGCAACCGACGGGCACAAAGATGTGATGACATGGCGGGAGATATCGATGATCGGAAGAGCACAACAGTGTAATGTTTGTGCTTGGGGAGAATCCGGTCGCTTGGCAACGCAGAAGCAAAGAGTGGTCGCACTATCGCCCCGTGAAGCGAGTACATCGCAGCGAGTACAGCATCGTGCCAAGGAGTATGGCTCGCCGATCGCTAAGTGAATTGTCGGATGAGACAATCCGAAGGTGACGCCGTGGTTGATAACAAATCTGCAATATCGCTGAGCAAGAATCCGGTTCTACATGATAGAAGCAAACACATAGACACAAGATATTATTATATCGAGATTGTGTCAAGAAGGGAAGATCGCTATCGACTATATCGAGCAGATGAACAAAAGGTGATATTCGTGAAGTCATTCGGGTGGATAAAGTTCTCGGAGATGAGGAGAAAGATCGGCATGATTGAAGTGGAAAAACAAGATTAGGGAGAGAATGTTGTAAATAATCTTGTTTAGGAGTCAGGAACAAAGTTTGGATGTAATCGAAGTTGAATTGCAGCCGCAAATTCAAAGTCGAAGTTAGAAACCGAGTCAAAGTCGTAGTTGGAATCCGAGTCGAAGTCGTATGAGACTCGTAGTCGGAGTAGGTTGAGAACCCGTGTTGAAGTAGAACAGCCGGGTATAAAAAGAGGCTTAGAGCCATGTATTCGATGTACCAAGCAATTGAGAAAATACCAAAAAGAGGGAAAAACCACAAAGCTTTGTGTTGTCGTGTGATTGTGCAAGACGTGGTCGGAAGGACTCACGATCATCGCAAGCGTGATCGGGAGGAGTTACGACCACGGCAAAGTTTCCAACAGGCGTGATCGAGAGGCGCTACGATCATGGAAAAGGTACAGTAATTCTTCGACTACGTTGAAGAAGGGCAGAACGTGGTCGTAAAGTATTCGATCACGTTGAGAAGGCTACAACTACGGTGAACGGTGATCGCCAGCATCACTGCGTGTTCGTAAGAGTTTACGATCACGGTATTTTCGAGAGCGGCTGGAGGAAGACAGCGCTCGATAAGGAGGAGTGGTCGTAATTGCTACAGTGTTTTTACGACTACGAAGAAAAGTTGATCGATAGAGTTTGAAGCGATCGGAACTGGTCAAAAGCATCCAGGACTGGTCGTACTCAATTCTATCTGGTCGTAAACGACTCTAACAAGTCGTGGAAGATCCTGGGAGGTCGTAAGACCTTATAACAGGGCACGACCTCTGCCCGCCTTGGCTCCGCGTATACGGACTCCACGCGCCTCAACCTCCGCACGCCGTGGCCGCGCTTCTTTGGCCTCCACGTACCTCGGTGTCTCCTCGTCATGGCTCCGCCGGCTGCTGCAGTCTTCACCCGCCTCGGCACGAGCGACCGGACCCGGCCGCACCTCAGCCGAGGTACCGCCGCGGTGTTCAGGGTCTGCGCCGAACCCAGATCTCCGCCATACGGCGACGTGCCCACATCCGCAGAGCGGTACGAGGAGACGGTGGAGTTCACGGGGCGCCTCGCACCGCCTCGGCACGGGACTCCGGCCGGCCCGGCGGTTGACCCCTGAAGGAAGCGGCTCTGACGAGGCACGTCCTCGGCGTCAGCACTTCGTCTACTCTCCGCGCCCCTCACTGAGCTACTCGAAGCCTGTCTGAAGCCTCCGCCCACGCCTCGGCTGGCTCTGCCGGATTCGCTCGCCAAGCGTACGTACGCGCACATGCAGGAAGGTACGGCGGGACGTGAGCTATACATGCAGGCATAGAACTCCTGTCTACATGCATGCATAGACATGTGCAGGGCCATGCGAAGCATCCAGCGTAAAGGCCCATTTGTGCTATAGCGCCCTCACGCCAGGACTCCGCCATGATACCGGGCTTCATGACGACGTCGGCTCTCGCCACTGGCTTCGCCACGAGGGACTTCACAACATCCAGCGCCCGCCTCTGCAACGCACCGCGACGGCGAGGACGCCCCCACAACGCGCTCTCCACTGCGTCTCTCCGCACCGTCGTGGTCTTCGTGTCGAGCCTTCCGCGCCTTCGCTCTGGGCTACGTGACTGCGCAACAGCCTCCGCGACGGCGAGCAAGCTGCGTGGGCCTCTACGTCAAGGTCTCCGCGTCAGGCCTCCGGAAAGCATCGTCGAGGTGATGGCTGGGCGACACCAAGGCCACGGAAATGCTTCACGCCAAGGTACGTCGAGTGGCATGGCCCACGTCCCGTGAGTCGGTCAGGGAAGCGCGGAGATATCCTTGTCTGGTAGAACAGACGGAGTGCCATGGAGGAAGCCGCCAACTCGGAAGCGGCGCGACTTCGCCCGCCTTCGCGTCTCGCGAAGCCTCTTCGCGTCACTCGGCGCCAACCTCCACGGCGCCTTCGCCGAAGTCCTTCGGACCTGGCTGCGCCTACCTCGCCATGACTCCGCATTTCCCCCAGCACCTTCGACCTCGGCTTCCGCCTCGCCGAAGTCATTCTGAGTTGGCTGCGCTAGGTCGTCGAAGAGGAGGACGTCACCTCGCACCAGGCTTCGCACGCACAGCTCGGGGGAGTCTTCGCCAGCCCTCGCGCGCGACTAGTGCAAGCACTAGGTAGCTCCGCCGAGGTCGTCGAAGAGGAGGACGTCACCTCGCACCGCTTCTGGCGAACCCGCACGCACGCAGAAGAGAAGCTATAGAAATTGCCTCGTCCGGATGGGCTCGTGCTGCATCGCGTCGGCGGAGTTCGAGGAGGACGAAGCCAGCGTCGAGGTGCCGGGGTGGCGTTCCACGTCCTCAACCACGACGGCGGCCGGTTCATCGGCACTGACGAACTCTTGTTCGCCGCCGAGCCCGGCAGGCACTGTGCCGGCCTCCGCGTCATGGTCCTCCGCCCGGCGCGCAATCCCCTCCAAAGCCTCCACGGCGTCAAGTCTACCCTCCGCGTCGTCAAGTCTACCCTCCGCGTCGCCAAGCGCCTCGCCTTCGAAGTCTTCGCGTCGTCAAGCGCCTTTGAAGGGCTCTGACCCCACATGATGGGCTTCACAGGGGCAGCGTTGGCCTCCGCTCGCTGGGCTCCGGCTCCGCACGACGGGCTTCGCAGGGGCAGCGTTGGCCTCCGCTCGTTGGGCTCCGGCTCCGCACGACGGGCTTCGCAGGGGCAGCGTTGGCCTCCGCTCGCTGGGCTCTGGCTCCGCACGACGGACTTCACAGGGGCGGTGTTAGCCTCGCCTCCACGCAGTGGACTTCGCCTCAGTACTTGTCACGGCTCCACATTTTCGACCCTGGCGCGTCGCCCGGAGTGCCTCGCAGCCAGCATCCAAGCCGGGCCATCACCTCCGACGGAGACAGCCCCGACGAGGTCGCCCGGAGCTCCGCTCGCCCCCGCGTGCTCGTCTCCGCTCAGGCCCGCGACAACGTAGCCAGAATTCGGTTCGGCTTCGAGCCCATCATCCAGATGCGGTTGCCCATGTCGCCCAAGGGAGGGTCTGCGTATCGCGCAGTCCGAATGGGACCCGTCTAGATCCTCGGCGCCCTACTCCTGCTCTACCTCAACAAGCCAGGAAGTGATGGCATCACTTGTAGCCATGGCCAAGAGCTTCTCCGCGTACATGTACTCAAGCTGCATTATTGCATGGCGTATACACCTCGCCCGACCCCGCCTCGGCCTGGCACTCGGGCGACACCCCCGACTCCAGGATTCCACACCAGGGGCTCCGCGCCATCTTCGAGTCTTCGCCGGTCTCCGCGCCGTAGTGGACTTCGCGGCGTTGAAGTCCACCACGGAGCCACCTCAACCAAGGCCTCCGCGCAGATGAGGACCTCCTCGACCATGGACTCCACAGATGAAGAGTCCTGACGAAGCTCGCGGCAATTCCATCGTCGAGGTAATGCCTACAGCTCTACTTTGAGAGCATTTGATTTGGCCGTGTTTGCTTCTCCAGTTTCCGCCTGTTCTGGGCATGCTTTTCCCGTGCGGCATTCTGGAGTGCTTTATTGTCGCAAGTCTTTGGCCATTTCTTTCATGCCTCTGTTTCGGTCTTCGTTTTTTATTTAAATCGCACGACGGCCTTGCGTCTCGGCGTACTTTGCGGAGTATAAATTAAGACGTAGCGTTGAGCTCAGCTTCCGCACGCACCAGTCTACGGACTTTAAATAAGACGTAGCGTTGAGCTCAGCTTTCGCACGCACCAGTCTACGGACTTTAAATAAGACGTAGCGTCGAGGTACGCCTCCGCACGCGCGAGTCTACGGACTATAAATTAAGACGTTGCGTCGAGGTACGCCTCCGCACGCACCAGTCTACGGACTTTAAATAAGACGTAGCGTTGAGCTCAGCTTCCGCACGCGTGAGTCTACGGACTATAAATTAAGACGTAGCGTTGAGCTCAGCTTCCGCATGCACCAGTCTACGGACTTTAAATAAGACGTAGCGTTGAGCTCAGCTTCCGCACGCGCGAGTCTACAGACTATAAATTAAGACGTAGCGTTGAGCTCAGCTTCCGCACGCACCAGTCTACGGACTTTAAATAAGACATAGTGTTGAGCTCAGCTTCCGCACGCGCGAGTCTACGGACTATAAATTAAGACGTAGCGTTGAGCTCAGCTTCCGCACGCACCAGTCTACGGACTTTAAATAAGATGTAGCGTTGAGCTCAACTTCCGCACGCACCAGTCTACGAACTTTAAATAAGACGTAGCGTCGAGGTACGCCTCCGCACGCGCGAGTCTACGGACTATAAGTTAAGATGTTGCGTCGAGGTACGCCTCCGCACGCACCAGTCTACGGACTTTAAATCAGACGTAGCGTCGAGCTCAGCTTCCGCACGCACCAGTCTACGGACTTTAAATAAGACGTAGCGTTGAGCTCAGCTTCCGCACGCGCGAGTCTACGGACTTTAAATAAGACGTAGTGTCGAGGTATGCCTCCGCACGCGCGAGTCTACGGACTATAAATTAAGACGTTGCGTCGAGGTACGCCTCCGCACGCACCAGTCTACGGACTTTAAATAAGACGTAGTGTCGAGCTCAGCTTCCGCACACACCAGTCTACGGACTTTAAATAAGACGTAGCATCGAGGTACGCCTCCGCACGCGCGAGTCTACGAACTATAAATTAAGACGTTGCGTCGAGGTACGCCTCCGCACGCACCAGGCTACGGACTTTAAATAAGACGTAGCGTCGAGGTCCGCCTCCGCACGCGACAATCTACGGTCTATAAATAAGACGTAGCGTCGAGGCCCACCTCCGCACGCGCCAGTCTATGGACTCTAAATAGCGTCACGGTCCGCCTCCGCACGCACTCTACGGAGTATAAATAGACGTGGTTGAAGTTCCCACGCACTCTACAGAGTATAAAAAATTACTACATGGCCGAGACACCAGGGAGTGCCTCGCTTTCAGCGGCGCACCATTTGGGTATCGCGCCCTCGCGCGCGTTGCACTAGGGAGTGCACCGCCCCTCTTTTTGAAGGTAGGGGAACGGCGGTCTCGCCTCCTTGCCTCAGCGTGCGTGGTGCCCTCGGCCTACGCCGCAAGCGCCTGCTCTTCGCGAGCACTCTTTTTGAAGGTAGGGGAACGGCGGTCTCGCCTCCTTGCCTCAGCGTGCGTGGTGCCCTCGGCCTACGCCGCAAGCGCCCGCTCTTCGCGAGCACTCTTTTTGAACGTAGGGGAACGGCGGTCTCGCCTCCCTGCCTCCGCGCGCGTAGCGCCCTCGGCCTACGCCGCAAGCGCCTGCTCTTCGCGGGCACTCTTTTTGAAGGTAGGGGAATGGTGGTCTCGCCTCCTTGCCTCAGCGTGCGTGGTGCCCTCGGCCTACGCCGCAAGCGCCCGCTTTTCGTGAGCACTCTTTTTGAAGGTAGAGGAACGGCAGTGTCGGCACGTCCTCGGCGCTCGACTCCGCCGTCCGCCTCGTAGGCATCGCCTCGGCGGGACGGCACGTCTTCGGCGCTCGACTCCACCGTCCGCCTCGTAGGCATCGCCTCGGCGGGACGGCACGTCTTCGGCGCTCGACGGCACGTCTTCGGCGCTCGACTCCGCCGTCCGCCTCGTAGGCATCGCCTCGGCAGGACGGCACGCCTTCGGCGCTCGACGACACATCTTCGGCGCTTGACTCCGCTGTCCGCCTCGTAGGTATCGCCTCGGCGGGACGGCACGTCTTCGGCGCTCGACGACACATCTTCGGCGCTCGACGACATGTCTTCGGCGCTCGACTCCACCGTCCGCCTCGTAGGTATCGCCTCGGCGGGACGGCACGTCTTCGGCGCTCGACGACACGTCTTCGGCGCTCGACGACACGTGTCTTGGCGCTCGACACGTCTTCGATGCTCGACTCCACCGTCCGCCTCGTAGGCATCGCCTCGGCGGGACGGCACGTCTTCGGCGCCCGACTCCGTCGTCCGTCTCGTAGGCATCGCCTCGGCAAGACGGCACGTCGGCGCTTCGGCACGTCTTGGCGCTTCGGCAGCGCGTCGGGCGCTCGACTACGCCGTCCGCCTCGTAGGCATCGCCTTGGCAGGACGGCATGTCTTCGGCGCTCGACTCCGCCGTCCGCCTCGTAGGCATCGCCTCGGCAGGACGGCATGTCGGCGGCACGGCACGTCTTCGGTGCCCGACTCCGCCGTCTGCCTCCTAGGCATCGCCTCGGCGGGACGACATGTCTTCGGCGCTCGACTCCGCCGTCCGCCTCGTAGGCATCGCCTCGGCGGGACGGCACGTCGGCGGCACGGCACGTCTTCGGTGCCCGACTCCGCCGTTCGCCTCGTAGGCATCGCCTCGGCGGGACGGCATGTTTTCGGCGCTCGACTCCGCCGTCCGCCTCGTAGGCATCGCCTCGGCGGGACGGCATGTCGGCGGCACTCGACTACGCCGTCCGCCTCGTAGGCGTCGCCTCGGCAGGACGGCACGGCTTCGGCGCTCGACGACGCCTTCGGCGCTTCGCGGATTTCTTCATAGGCATTGCCTCTGGGGTCTGCGAGCCACCAGTTGCATCGGCACCCTCGCGCTTGCTGTCAGGGAACGGGGGGCTGGGGTGGTTGATCGCGTCGGCCGCCATCGGGACCTCGCTTGCCGCCGAGGAGTACTATTGTAGGGGTGGCCCAACCCCCCGTGACTGGGCTGTGCAACTAGCCCAACATGTAATACGCCCAATAGTGTAGAAGAATATACCAGTGTAAATATACCAATGTACCCCATCCTTTGTAAATACTAAGGGGTAGAATGGGGATTTCCCATTCTACCCCACTTGTATATATAAACCCCCAGGAGGGGCAAAGGGGGACATCCTCTCATTATCACACCTCTCCAGATCTAGCTCTCTTCCTCTCCTACCGATCCCCCCTCTCTTCCTGTTTAGCTTGTAGCTACGACAGTGTCCATTCTCCAAAACACCACATGGCCGATTTAACCACTCCATAGCCATTTATCAGACCACTGATGCCAAACCGGTCAGACTGCTTAACTCCTAACAGCAACTCTGAAAACTTTAATAAAACTTGCACATCAAAATCAAATACTCATCACATACATGGAGTGACCTCCATGTAGTCTCACAAAGCTAAAAAGCCAAAATGTGTCAACAGACCAAAAAATGGCGAATTAGACGTTACAAAAACAAAACCAAAGCAAATTTGATTTTTTTATTTGGCCCCTTTGTGCTACCTTACTTTCAAAATTAGCCTCATATGGCACAAAATTGCAAATCTAACCCTCTTGCCGAGCGCGAAGAACCAGCGGCTGACGCGTGGCTCGTACCATGCGCCTGTACTGTGGCAGCATTCAACCATCATGGCAACCCCCCAACATAGCATAGGTTAGCCCAGCACGGCAGGTGGCAGGACCCACGAAGATGCCACGCCACCCAACCGTGGCAGGGAGCAAGGAAGGTGCCGCGCTTCTATTCTACAGCACCATGCCCCTCGTGGTACATTTACAACTAAAAGATTTATAGAGAGGAATTTGGATAGCTAGGCTAGGGTTCATTGTCTGCACATGGGACTCTGTTGGTAAATGCTTTACATCACGAGTATGCCTTGCAAACATAAAAACATCTGTTGTAGCCTAGCACTATCCTTCCCGTAGGGTGTAAATCCCTCTTTGACCCGCTAGGATAACAATATGCTTGGGTCTCAGCAAGACACCTACAATGACTTCTCCACAGTCCAGCCTACCACCGACCTTTCGTACTGTGACTTTCGAGATGTATGCCACTCTCTTGACAGGGTCATCTTCCGTGAGGATCAGCTACACTGTCAAAGCAAGCGGCAGATGGATGTACCATGAGTTTATGTATGTCGTCTTCAGTACCATTGCATTTTATCTATACTCCTCTGTATGATGTATGTCTGTACAATGCATATCCACGCCTGTAGCTTAATAGACAGTTACAAGTTGTTATTACTGCTTTGATATCTTTGGATCACATTAATTTGTATAGATCATTCCGTTGTTATGACCCAACAAGGGAGTTTTGTGCAGCGCTGTGACCTAATGAGGCAGTTTTGTAAAGCGACTGATGACAGGATAATAGATATGTCGTGCAATTTTCATTTAAACTTTAGTTGTTTATATTGTAACGGATTGTTAGCGCACCATAATTTATTAATTTGATGATTTTTTATTTTAGATATATTTATTTATGTTTTAAGTTCAGGACAAATTCGGTGTCAACAGATGCCCCATCGAGGTTTAGGTGCGAAAAATATTTGCTTTCGGATCCAGAGCTTGACATGCTATATGTGCAACATTTGTATTTTTTGGTATATTTTGGATAAATCTGATGTATGTATTTGGATTCAGATGTGGTCAAGCTAGCGAGCTCTATACGAAGACATTTTAGGGATAGGCATATACACATAGCCACGCATGTATTGGTTTTGGCTGTATACAAAATCTGTGGTACGGGTTCTCATGTCATTAGTTCTTATCCACTCTTATCTTTTAATAACAAATAATTTGATCTACAGACAATGCTGAAAGCATCTAGACCCCTAAAAATGATTTTGGTAATTAATAAAATTATGTGAATATGGGACTAACATGTTTACTGAGTGTTTAAAAGGTTTAGTCCCTAAAATGATTATGAAATGTATACTAAGGGTCAACATGAAGATCAATGTGGCTCACAAGAATGGTATAAATAGACTAGTATCCCTTTTTCTTTTATCGGTCTTAGGAGAAAGAGTGGAAAACCGGATTATAGAATAAATACCGTACTATTAAGATGAATCATGGCTAGTAACTTCAAAGCATATTCTTGTGCCATTTGGATCAATTTAGGATCATGCATTCTCTTAAAACTAAAATTGATAGCCAATCTGTACTCCTAACATCCTAAGTTTCATATGTTCAAAATTATGGAATTTTTAAAACTTTTCATTGAATCTTATTGTCTTTCGAATTGCTTCTACAATTTTATTTGAGTTTTTAAATTTTGTGCTGTACCAATTAATACTAGGAAATAACTCCCAAGCGAAATGCTAATAATAAAATCGGAAATCCCAATTGAATTACAAAAATCTAAAATGTAAATGCCAATATCCAATCTTGAAAATTGAAGTTCAAATCAAAATCCAAATGTCAAAGTTTTGCTTGAGCCTTTCATTTTCTCTCTTCCTTCTCTTCCCCTTTTTCCCTCTCTCTTACATGTGGGCCCGTCCACCTTTTTCCCCCTCTCTCCTCCTCCCTTTGATTTCTTCTCCTAGTGCAGCCCGGGCACCTCCCTGTTCTTCCTTCGTCTCCTCCCTCCTCTCTGTTCTTCGCTCCCAACCGGCCAGCCCTGCCTCCCCTGTGCGTGCATCACCTCGCCTAGCCACCTCGTCGTGTCGCCATTTCACTCTCGCATCTCCACCACGACTCATGCGCTCGCGTCCTTTCTTCCTTCCTCCTCCCCTTGTCCTCTCTGGTGCCATGCCTAGCCACCGATGTCTTGATGCTCGTGCCCATGTCGCCGCCTAGTCCGCACCTACCTCCATCATGTCCCACCTAGGCTCCCGCGCCGGACCATCCATCTCCTCCCCTGCTCCGATGTCAGCCGCCCTATGCCACGCATGTCTCCACCATGCCCTACCTTGGCCCTAACACCTACACGCCGTCACCATGCCCTGCAAACGCCTATGTCCTACCGGCCACCTTGTTGCGTGAACAACACCCATGCCACGTCATAGCCACGCCAGTGCCATACTGTGCCCTGTTCTCTAGTCACCAACTACAGCACCCCTACAACATCCCTCCACCCCTATAAATAGCACTTGAGTGCAGCTTTTTGCCCTTCCTCTCTCCTTCATTCTCCCGAGCCCTGCCCAAGCTAGCCTGTGCGTCGGCCGACCTGCCTCCCATGCAATTTCAGTCGCCCTGGAGGTTCCTTCTAATTTTGAGCACATCACTTCGTGTCCCTACATCTCTTCTTCCTCCCCTTTGGTTTAATTGGAGTTCCATGCGTCGAGGATCGCCACACCGCCTTTGTTCCCGAGCTCCGACCAAAATAGCCTCTACCGCCGCTGATTGTCCTCCATCGCTTCCCCCGCCAATTCCTCCCTCTGGCACCATCTACGTGCCTCCCTGGAGCTTCCCCAATCATCGTTGGAGCTCCTTCCTCACCCCAAGATGCCAAAACCACAAAGCACCTTGCGCCACCCATGGCTCCCATCGCTAGCCTGCCTTAACCTCTCTCTGGTCACACCACCACTGCACGTGAGTTCACCCTACCCCACTCGTGCTCATGCTCCTACTATTGTTCTTCCTCTTCCTCCCAGCTACCGCCGCCTCGTTCCATCCCTGCCTCCGGCCACCGTGCGTCACCTCCCGCCTGGCTTGGTGTCGCTCGAGCCATGAAGCTACATCCCCTAGCCTCTACCTTTCCTTGCAACTCATTTTGGTGGTTGCCATTCCCTCCCCGGCCACCACCTGCCACCGGCGAGCCTAGCACCGAGTGTGGCCCAGTTGCTCTATTTTGGTCCCCAGCCACCCCCTCATCTCTTCTATTTATTTGCCTCCACTAAGTCACCTCAGGGCAAATGCCTAGATGGTTAGCCAAGCCAATAGTGAACACTAGGTCCCAGGTTTGAACCCCCGTCCCCACATTTCTCCTTTTTTATTTTTCTTTGGTCCATTTCAATTAAGCAAAACTATAAAATAATCCATGGAAGCTAATAAATTTGATTAGAATGTAAATAAGATTATTTAAGATTTAATATTAGATTAATTATCATATATCAGTAACTAATGTGGCTTGATTACTTATTTAAAATCTAATTATTAATAAAGGCCATCAATAAAAGATGGCTTTAGTGAAATATCCAAATTTAATAAAATCCCAACCCGAAGGTAACAAGGTGAATGACAAATCAAGCCGCTTCATAAAATTAATTAACTGATATGTTGTAACCATTTAAAATAAAATACACATTTAAATTAGAAAGCCATAATTTAAAATGTAATCCCCACCATTAGCACGTCACCGATAAATAAATCTCAATGGTAGATTTAGTTAATAATGATAGTGAAATATAGTTGTGTATAGCAAGCTCGTCCCTATGTAAATAAAATTTAATTAAGATTAAATTATGACAGATGCTAAGTAAAGGGATAAAATATCAATGTCAGTTGATTCTCAGAGTGCCTCCAATTAAAAGGTCATATTAATATATAGGTACTAAAATATAGTAGCCCTAGGTCATTAGTGTAACACCCCAGCCAAATAATGACCTGGAATGCTACCAAACTAGTAACAAAACAAGGATAAACTAAAAATACGTCTTACAAAATTTCGGCACAACCTCCTTTGTTTATTGTCTAAACCAGAGGTTCCAATAAGCATAATCAAATGATATGAATAACAGTAAGCAATATAATCAATTCTAAACAAAACTGGATTATGTTTACCATCGCACTCATAACCACAATGCTTAAATAAAGAACTGAAGCAATGTAAAAGAGTTCTAATCCTTTATTACATCTTAAGCATGATGATCATTAATCAAATACCACTTTAGTTATTCAGCAGATAGTGTTTAATGTTCTTTCTTTATCCCATGGTGGGTAGATCGTGCAGGTGCAACAAACTAATCTTTCTTTATCCCCATGCATGCCGGTCTCATAAAGGTACCTAAAACAAACAGCAACCACAACCACAACAACAACAAGAGTGAGTCCAACGACTCAGCAAATATAATAGTAGTATCAAGAATAAAAGTGAACATCATTTCTCAAGTTCATCCATCAATCATATAAATAAACCATGCTATGCAATATGATCAAAAATCTCTTTATCTCTTCTCTTTCGCATTTTACCGGTAATGCGGAGTGTGCATCCGTCAATGCACACCCATGCCTGTACCATCTGGTATAGGGACCAATTGCCCATACTCCTCAAGTATGGGGACCTTTAGCCCGTCATGTCATCAACATGACGGGGACCTTGACGCTTGATCATCTCGTGACCAAGACTTCAATAAATCAGCATGATGCATATGCGTGAATGTCTCAACAAATAAAACTTGCATTCACAATAGTTATGCATCAGAAATTCTCCTGAACACTTTCATTTGCAATCGACCATAAACCATACCAACATATCATTAAGATATTCAAGATCACATATACTCATAATATAGTTCAAACATGTACAAACCAACAATCATCAACCATTCACACTATAAAGTTTAGACCATCATTATACTTGCCTTAATCACGAGAAAACGGGGGATGAGCAGAAGGTGCGGCCCCTAGGATCCGTCCTCCTCCTGAATAATAATTATAATGATTGCTAAGACAACAGTAGCGAGTCTTAGATTAAATAAAAAACACCCCCAAACTAACCCAACATGTTTAGCTTGACTCAAAACCCCAAATCCTTTCGGCCACCCTGTCCCCCACTACGGACAGTCAACTTCAAAAATTCGTATCTATTGGTACAGAAGTTAGAATAGGGCGTTCTCGGACTTTCTGGAAATATAATTAAATTATATAACTAAACCTAGTTGGTGAGTCTCCCTGATTCGGCCATCTTCTACCCGCACCATCCAATTTTCTAAAACATCAGTTTCATAACGGGTTCTCTGGACAACGCACTAAAATTGTCATAACTTTCACCCCGAGAGTCGGAATCAGGATTGCTTGACCGTTCTGGAAAGCTAAGGAAATTATCGGAAACTTTAATAATATGGAGATCCTCTGATTCTCCTGTTTTCTAATCGCCCAGACCAATCTACCGAAACCTGACAGAAATTCCCCCGATCTGCAGAACAGTCCTACTAGAAAAATCGTAACTTTTGCTACAGAGGTCGGAATAACACGTTCTAGCACTTCATGGAAATATAATGACGCCCTCTACAACTCTCCAGGAGAAGTCCAGACCTGACTCCCCACAATTCTATCCCAAAACAGCCGTCTAACCCAATCTGTTCTAGCAGTCCAGTATACCGACATGGCTAGCACAATTAAAATATATATCGACTTGGGGCAAAACAGGGATTACCCTTGACGATTCGCTGAAGAACACGACGAACACCCCACGAGTTCCACCTCTTCTCTTTTTTCCCCCCTCTTCCCTTCCTCCGGATCCAATCGTCTTGCTGCGATTGATTTCTTCTTCCGCTCGACCGGCAGCGAATAAAGGTATTGTTCACCGGCAATGGAGGAGAGGGGAGGGGAGGTGCTGCTGGGGGCACGCAAGGGCAGCAGGGGCGGCGCAAGGGGGCAGCAGGGGGCGGCGCAAGGGGGGAGATGGGGAGGGGCGGCTAGGGTTGGAGGGGGTGGGCGCCTCTCCCCCCTCTTTGGCTGGTTTCCCTTATGGGCCTTGGCCCAGGCCCAGGTTGTCCAGAAAATTCAGAACCCCCCCTGAAACAATATTTTATTCTTCCCTTTAAGGTCCCTCCTCACCAATTAAACAATTATTTCCTGAAAGACTTTTGGGATATTACAATTAGACATTGAAATGATTTCACAAATATATATTTAGATTTAAATATTTAACCAATTATACAATTAATTGATAATTAGGACCGCATAAAATGCTACATATCGAATTACTAACAATATTAATTAATTTGATAAACTAAAAGTCGTATATATCACTTATGGAACCCCATCCCTAATCCATAAATGCCAACACTCGACCAATAGAATACTTAATAACCAACTAAATTCATACACCTGTCCATATATCTAGCTCGACTCATGGAACTTCCTTAATAAATATAAAATTATAAAATAAGTTATTAAAATGGGTCAATCTATGGTATTCAACAGTCGACTAAAATTAACCATCCTCAAATCAAAAACGGAATATTCTCATGAATATTCCTTTATCATGAACCCACCTTGGCATCCGTCTCAGCGAATTTCCTTCTACCAATCATCGCTTCGCTCCAACCCTGTATGACTCTATCAATACTCCGTGCCCAATCAACTTTATCTCAAATCACCCATTAACTCAAAATAAAGCTAAATTGAGTTTATTCGGATTTATTTGGATCATTTTAGTTATTTGCATTTATTTGGATTCAGTTGTTTAGTGCGTAATTAGAAATTGGAGTCCTGAAGAATCAATGTATCAAGCAAGACCAAGATCCAGATGAGGATGAAGACTAGGAGCTTAAGACCATTAAATGAGAAAGCTTTGAGTGAGCTCAAGACTGCAGTAAACTACACTAGGCAAGTCAATACTTTCATCATGTTGAACCTATATTTTCTGCAAATTATTTTCGTTTTAAATTATCAAATTGCATGCTGTTATTTCATTTGCAAATATATGTTTGTTTTAAGATTCTAGTTATATGCCCATTATTTAACTTGTTAGTATTACAACTCTTTTGGAACATTTGAGCCTTGTCACCCTAGGAAAATTATAATGGTAACCTTTCAAAAGTAAGTCTACAATTATGCACCATGCTTAGCACTAGTTAGATACTTGGGGGCACCAAAATGCTTCAAGCATCACTTTTAATCATGAGAAACTGATTTGGGAAGTAATGGGTGGAAACGACTGGTATATTTTGACATGATTATTTTATGCTCCCAAAAACCCTCAACTTGCTTAAATATCTGGGCAGATGGTATGGGAAGGTTGGTGCAGTGGTGCACGAGAGTGTGGTTAGTGTTAGAACCGCCTAGATAACCATAAGAACTGAATCTTATCATGACCTTCTATATAAGAAAAGTACAACCATAAGTCTGTAAAGTACAACTTGGCTTAGTAGATTTACTGGACCCTGAAAGTCATCTCATCGGTGGGGGAGAGGAGTAGTGCAAGTGGCTGTCTGTGTGACGGCTTGAATGGGACACTCGTTGACGGTGAAGTTTGCCATGGTGAGCTAGTAGGTGTGGGTAGTCTAGTTGGGCTAGTCGCTGGGGGTAGAACATCCCGCACAACTTATGGGACCCGCTGCAAGTGGGAGAAGCCTATATGGGTGAGATGATGGAAGGGGTGAGGTATTTTAAAAAGTTACTGTGATGGTCTACTCAACTACATGACTAAGAAATCATGTGGAGCAACGAGTGGATTGTCTCTTGTGGGTAAGGTGTACAAACTCTGTAGAGTGAAAACTATTATAAAAGCCGTGCCCATGGTCAAAGGTGGACATAGGAACTTAACCAGTTATAGTTCTATTTCAAGAAAAGCTTTGTGGGTGGAATTGGAAAAGTAGCGGGTAGTGAAAAACCCTGATTTGTGTTGCCCTGGGTATTGCACTAGTGATAAGGTAAGCAGTTATAATGCTGAAAGGTTAGTATGGTGCAGGAGCTATGTAACAGTGGATGGAATCTGTGCTATTATTATTACAACATTCTTTTTACCCAATATCTTGTTTTAGTTCAAAATGCTAGGTCTTAGAAATTTCTATGTATCGTATTTTAAAAGTAATTTATGGCAAATAAAACAACACGAGCCTTCCATTGATAAACTATGCATGTTATCTATTTGCATCCTGTGTATTGGCCTGCAGAGCACAGTGGTTTATGCTCACCCCTCTCACTCAATTAATCCATAATCAGGAGTCAGATCACTACGCTTCAGCAATACACCTGGTCATGATAGTGAAGAAGATGAAGAGGTCAAGAACTAGGTTGCGATGGCTCCCTATGGGCACATCCTGAGGGTCCCACCTGTGTGTTCTATTTTCGCTGCTGTATTTTATTGATTTAGGCCTGATTGGCCCATGAGTAAGTCTACTATTATATTTACGCTTCCGCATGATATGTATTTTGATGTTCAGTACTATATCTATAAGCACTATCTACTGATTCAGGGAATAGTGCGATGGAATCACAAAGGATTCTGGATTGAAAAATCCAGGTTCGACAATAATCGGAAGTACCAGAGTGTAAATGACGGTACTTTCGCTTTTCGGAAGTTCCGTCAAAACGAACGGTGCATTTTTTGTAGAGAGCACCCATAGAATCACTTTGTCTCTGCGAAAAATGGAAGTACTAGAGTTTCAACGGTAGAACTATTGGAGAGCGGTAGTACAGCAACCCTTGAATAGTACTTCTGAATCATGGAAGCTCGAAAAATCCGAGCAGTACGTTTTTCCCAAAGAGCGCCAACTTTTGGCCTCGAAGCAAACGAAAGTATCGCGCAAAAAATTTGGAACTTCCGAATTTGGAACTACCGTAATTACAACGGCGGTAGTAACGCATCGATTTTCAACGGCTAGTTTAAAAACTCTGAAATAGCCATTATTGTTGTGTCAAAACAGGTGCGGTAGTACCGGCCAATGAGCGGCGGTAATTCCGCTCGCCCTGATTTTTTCAGCGATTGCCTTGTAACGGCTAGTTTTAGTTGGTGGGGGTATAAATACTCCCCCACCTGCTTAATGACATATGTAAGAGTCCATTGCTCATCCTTGAGTATTGAGCATTCACTCCACACCTCAATTTCACATTGTGCTTTCATTTGAGGTGGTTGACCCAAAATCAAGTGCATACATCTTAGATTGATCCTTTTGGCACTTAATGATCATCAAGCAAAGCTGTGATTTATTACTCTTGGTGCTTAACGCCACCTAGACAGCTTGGTAGGAGCTTCCACGGTGACTTCTTCAAGAAGGTTGTTAAGAATCTTGGCGCCGACTTGTGAGTGATTTGGTGTCCACCATCTCCAAAGTGGAAGAAGGACAACCATAGTGGATTGAGGAGCTGAGGCTTAATTCGTGGAGTTGGTCCAAGTCGCTTGGACTTTCCTCAGCGTGGATTAGAGGAAACCAGCAAGTTTTCGATGACGATGAGCCTTCTTATCTCCAACATGCCTTATGGCAAAAGGGGAGAATGTAAAATCTCTCGATGACGATGAGCCTTCTTATGATGAACTTATAGATATACTAATTGAATTGAATGAATTTCTTGGAAAAGAAAAGTTAAAATTCAAGGTCTTAAAAGAGAGAGAATATCTCCCTTAAAGAATCTTATGAGGAGCTAAAGGAAGCTTATGACTTGCTTGTGCAGGAAAACTCAAGCAAATCTTGCACTAGCATCGGTATTACTTGTGATATTTTGAATGAAATGCCTAGTGTAAAAGTGCTAGAGCTAGTGTATCTACTTCATGTGATGACTTGCTTGCCATGCCATGTTCATTTAATATTGATTCTAATAATGCAATTGCTAAGTTAGGTGATGCTAAGCTTATTAGTGAGAATAATGAGTTAAAGGAACAAGTGACCAAGTTAAATAAAAGCTTGGAAAGGTGCTTCAAGGGTAAGTCTACCCTTGACAAGTTGTTGAGTGAGCAAAGTTGCTCCTTCAATAAGGACGGTCATGGGTATGTGCCCAAGAAAGGTAAGAAACCGGCAAACAACCCCACAAGATTTGTGAGGCAAAATAGTAAGTATTGTCAAAAGTATTGGGTATTAGGACATGTGCAACAAAATTTTCATATGAGTATGACTCTTTCTATTGGACTATTTGACTCTTTTTGTATGCTTAAGAAATCCGATAATGGTAGTGTTATTGCTAGATTTGTTGGCTCTTCAATTTTAGGTGCTAAAAAGAATGCTATTTGGGTGTCCAAAGCCTTGGTTACTAACATCTAAGGATCCAAACAAATTTGGGTACCTAAAAGAACATGATTTTCTTTTGTAGGTGAACTACAATACCGATGGACGTCATTGGGTGCTTGATAGTGGGTGCACTCAACATATGATCAGAAATCAGAAAATGTTCACCACATTTGAGAATGGGAGCAATGAGAGAATCACATTTAGTGACACTAGCAAAGGAAAGGTATTCGGATTGGGTAAAATTGCTATCTCTAACAACCTTTCTATTTCTAATGTATCTCTAGTAGAAAAAAATTTAATTTGCTATCGGTTGCTCAATTGTGTGATCTAGGCTTAATTTACTCTTTCTATAAAGAAGAAGTAACTATATCAAAAGAAAAAAATGAACTTGTTTTCAAAGATTTTAGGTTTGAAAATCTTTATTTGGTTGATTTATCGTTAAATGATTCATGCTTGAAAACTTGTTTAATGGTAAAAACATTTTTTAGTTGGTTATGACATAGAAGGCTAGGTCATGTGGGTATGATTAAACTTAAAAAGCTTTTCAAACATGAATTAATAGTTGGCCTGAAAGATGTGAAATTTGAGAAAAATAGATTATGTAGCGCTTGCCAAGCCAAGAAGCAATATGCAAATTCTCATCCTTCTAAAAGTATCATGTCAACTTCTAGGCCATTGGAGCTCTTGCATATAGATTTCTTTGGGCCAACAACCTATAAGAGCATCGTGGGCAATAGCTATTGTTTGGTTATTGTAAATGATTACTCTAGATACACATGAGTATGTAACACCCCAGCCAAACAATGACCTGGAATGCTACCAAACTAGTAACAAAGCAAGGATAAACTAAAATACGTCTTACAAAATTTCGGCAGAACCTCCATTGTTCATTGTCTAAATCAGAGGTTCCAACAAGCATAATCAAATGATATGAATAACAGTAAGCAATATAATCAATTCTAAAGAAAACTGGATTATGTTTACCATCGCACTCATAACCACAATGCTTAAATAAAGAACTGAAGCAATGTAAAAGAGTTCTAATCCTTTATTACATCTTAAACATGATGATCATTAATCAAATACCACTTTAGTTATTCAGCAGATAGTGTTTTATGTTCTTTCTTTCTCCCATGGTGGGTAGATCGTGCAGGTGCAACAAACTAATCTTTCTTTATCCCCATGCATGCCGGTCTCATAAAGGTACCTAACACAAACAGCAACCACAACCACAACAACAACAAGAGTGAGTCCAACGACTCAGCAAATATAATAGTAGTATCAAGAATAAAAGTGAACATCATTTCTCAAGTTCATCCATCAATCATATAAATAAACCATGCTATGCAATATGATAAAAAATCTCTTTATCTCTTCTCTTTCGCATTTTACCGGTAATGCGGAGTGTGCATTCGTCAATGCACACCCATGCCTGTACCATCTAGTACAGGGACCAATTGCCCATACTCCTCAAGTATGGGGACCTTTAGCCCGTCATGTCATCAACATGACGGGGACCTCGACGCTTGGTCATCTCGTGACCAAGACTTCAATAAATCAGCATGATGCATATGCGTGAATGTCTCAACAAATAAAACTTGCATTCACAATAGTTATGCACCAGAAATTCTCCTGAACACTTTCATTTGCAATCGACCATAAACCATACCAACATATCATTAAGATAATCAAGATCACATATACTCATAATATAGATCAAACATCTACAAACCAACAATCATCAACAAATCACACTATAAAGTTTAGACCATCGTTATACTTGCCTTAACCACGAGAAAACGGGGGATGAGCAGAAGGTGCGGCCCCTGGGATCCGTCCTCCTCCTGAATAATAATTATAATGATTGCTATGACAACAGTAGCGAGTATTTAGATTAAATAAAAACACCCCTAAACTAACCCAACATGTTTAGCTTGACTCAAAACCCCAAATCCTTTCGGCCATCCTGTCCCCCTCTACGGACAGTCAACTTCAAAAATTCGGATCTATTGGTACAGAAGTCCGAATAGGGCGTTCTCAGACTTTCTGGAAATATAATTAAATCATCGAACTAAACCTAGTTGGTAAGTCTCCCTGATTCGGCCATCTTCTACCCGCACCATCCAGTTTTCTAAAAAACAGCAGTTTCCTATCGGGTTCTCTGGACAGTGCACTAAAACTATCATAATGTTCAGCACGAGTGTTCGAATTTGATTTCTTGACCTTCCTGGAAATCTAAGACAATTATCTACAACTTTAATACTATGGAGATCCTCTGATTCTCCCGTTTTCTAGTCGCCCAATCCAATCTACCAAAATCTGACAGAGATTCCCCCGATCTGCAGAACAGTTCTACTTGAAAAATCATAACTTTTTCTACAGAGGTCCGAATAACGCGTTCTAGCACTTCATGGAAAGATAATGACATCCTCTACAACTCTGCAGGAGAATTCCAGACCTGAGTCCCCACGAATCTATCCCAAAACAGCCGTCTAACCCAATCTGTTCTAGCAGTCCAGCATACCGACATTGATAACACAATTAGAATATACATCTACTTGGGGAAAAACAGGGATTACCCTTGATGAATCGCTGTAAAACATGACGAACACCCCACGAACTCCACCTCTTCTCCTTTTCCTCTCTTGCCCTTCTTCTTCCCTTCCTCCGGATCCAATCGCCTTGCTGCGATTGATTTCCTTCCCCCGCTCGTCCGGCAGCGAATGTAGGTCTTGATCACCGGCAATGGAAGAGAGGGGAGGGAGAGGGGCTGCTGGAGGCGCAAGGGGCAGGGGCGGCGCAAGGGGGAGAGGAGGGGAGAGAGGGGGTGGCGGCTAGGGTTGAGGGGGTGGGGCACCCCCCTTTTTGGCCAGCCTCCCCTGGGCCAAGGCCCAGGCCCAGGTTGCCTGAAATTTTCAGAAATTCCCCTCTAAAAATTCTTTACTTAATTCTTTCCTATAAGGTCCCTCCCTCCATTTAATCGACTATCTCTTGAATCATTTCCGGGATATTACAGAGTATTCTTCTTAAATGACAAGAGTGAAGCCTCCAACATTTTCAAAAGTCATTCAAAAAGGGCGCAAAATGAATTTGATTTCAAAATAAAGAAAATAAGAAGTGACAATGGTTCCGAGTTCAAAAACATCAAAATTGAAGATTTTTGTGATGAACTTAGAATAAAGTATGAGTTTTCCTCTACCTACACTCCGGAGCACAATAGAGTTTAAGAGTGGAAAAATCAAATATTAATTGAAATGGCTAGGACAATACTTGATGAATATAATACTTCTGATAATTTTTGGGTGGAAGCTATTAGGCTTGTTTGATATGGCTGCAGCTTATAGATTTTGACTGAAAATTTTGAATTTTAGCTATTTGCGACAGAGATTACGAAGAGAGAGATACTAGCTTGTGATTTTGGTTGATACAGATGTTGGGGCTTTTAACATGCACTACAATTAACTTTTAGACCCTGCCTTGAGAAAATACTCCATTTGAAAGTTAGGTACTATAGCAAAAGCCAAAAGTCGCTTTTAGAAGCCGTTAAAGAACAGGCCCATTAACACCGCTTGTCATGCCATAAATTGCCTTTATTTGCATCATCTTTTGAAAAAGACTTCTTACGAGCTTCTCAATGGAAGAAGATTGAACATTTCTTCTTTAGAGTATGTCGATGCAAATGCTATATCTCAAGGAAAGGTGTTCAACTTTCTAAATTTCAAAGTCGGATGTGATGAGGGATTTTTGCCTTGTTATTCTTCTAATAGCAAAGCTTATAGGGTCATCAATAAAAACTCTGGTTTAGTTGAAGAGTCATGTGATGTTCAATTTGATGAAACTAATAGCTCTCAAGAAGAGTAAGAGAATTTGGATGATGTGGTGATGAAGGATTAAGGCGAGCAATGGAGAATATGCAAATTGGCGACATTAAGCCAAGAATGATCCAAGTATATCTCCTTCATCAAAGCAAGTTGAAGCTCCATCTCCTACTTCTTTCATAACAAGCAACACTCAAGCAATGATATCGAAGAAAAGGAAGAACAACCTTTACCACCGAAGATCCACAACACAATCATCAAAGATCACCCAATAGATCAAATATTGGGTGACATGAGTAAGAGTGTTCAAACTAGATCTAGTGTAGCATCATTTTGTGAACATTACTCTTCTATTTCTTGTCTTGAGCCTAAATTTATAGATGAAGCAATAGATGATTCGGATTGGGTGAATGCAATGCATGAAGAACTCAACAACTTCATCCAAAATGATGTTTGGACATTAGTGGAAAGATCCAAGGATTACAATGTGATTGGCATAAAATGGATCTTCTGCAACAAGTAAGATGAATATGGAGTTGTGGTATGAAATAAGGCAAGATTAGTTGCTCAAGGTTATACTCAAGTTGATGGTTTGGATTATGATAAACAATTTGCACCCGTAGCTAGACTTGAATCAATTCGCATATTACTTGCCTTTGCATCTAGCTTCGATATCAAATTATTTCAAATGGATGTTAAAAGTGCATTCTTAAATGGAATAATTTCCAAACTTATTTATGTTGAACAACCTCCTAGTTTTGAAGATCCTAAAAATCCCAACTATGTGTATAAACTCTCCAAGACATTTGTGGCTTAAAACAAGCTCTTAGAGTATGGTATGAGCGCATTCGATATTTTCTACTCTCTAAAGGATTTGAAATTGGGAAAGTTGATACAACTTTGTTTACAAAGATTATTGATGATGATTTCTTTGTATGTCAAATTTATGTTGATGATATCATATTTGGTTATACTAATCAAGAGTTTTACAAGAAATTTGGTGAAATAATATTTAGGGAATTTGAGATGTCCATGATTGGAGAATTGAGCTATTTTCTTGGACATCAAATCAAGCAACACAAGGAACGGATCTTTGTAAGCCAAAAAAGATATGTGAGAGATCTATTCAAGAAATTTGGCATAGGGATGCAAAAACCATCAAGACCCCTATGGCAACGAACAGGCATCTGATCTTAACAAAGGAGGTAAACCAGTAGATTTAGAGCTTTGTAGATCCATGATTGATAGTTTGTTTTATCTTACCGCATCTAAGTTCGATATCTTGCTTAGTGTTTCATGTGTGCATGTTTTCAAGCATCTCCAAAAGAGTGGCATTTAATAGCCATAAAGAGAATTCTAAGATATTTAAAGCATTTCTCTAGCATAGGGCTTTGGTATCTTATAGGTACTAACTTTTATTTAATTGGATACTCGGACTCCAATTATGTGGGTTGCAAAGTGGAGAGAAAAAGCACCTCGGGTAGTTGTCAATTGCTAGGAAGGCCTTTAGTGTTATGGTCTTCTATGAAACACAATTTCATAGCATTTTCCGTCGCCGAAGCCGAATATGTTTCCACGGGTAGTTGTTGTGCTTAATTGCTATGGATGAGGTAAACTTTGATGGATTGTGGAACTAAATTTCACAAAATGCTTCTTTTGTGTGATAATAACAATGCGGTGAAAATATCCAATAACCCGGTCCAACACTCAAGAACCAAGCATATAGATATACGCCATTATTTCTTGAGAGATTATGTGAGCAAGGGAGACATTACAATTAGCCATATTCGGACCGAAGACCAATTAGCGGATATTTTCACCAAACTCTTAGATGAAAGTCGTTTTGGCAAGTTGAGGAATAAATTAAATATCATAGACTACTCAAATACTGCTTGAACTCATGCCTCATGCTTTTATGCTCATTTGGAGTTATTGTGGTATTTTCTTTTATTTTTGCTAAAAATCTCTATGTTTATAAAACTATATTCAACGATTTTATTTACTCTTCCTAATGCATAATGATCCTGAATGATCTTTATTTAAGTGCAAAATTAGGGATCATTTGTATATTTCTCTGATTTAAGTTCAATTCCCTGAAAGTTCCAGAAAAATCGGAACTACCAATGTGTTTCTTGCGGTACTTCCGTATTTCAGAACTACCGGCTATGTGATCACACTACTACTGCGTTCATTGGTGGTCCGAAGATGTGTGTGGTCGAAACCAACGTGGTCAAAATCAGTGTGGTTAAAACCAGCGTGGTCAAAACCAATGTGGTCGAAACTAGTGTGGTCAAAACCAATGTGGTCGAAATCAACGTGGTCAAAATCAGCGTGGTCATACAAGATAGCGAAGTCAGAACTCTAAAGAAGTCAAACACAAATGTGTTATCGAACCTACTGGAATTCTCTGTGGTACTTTCATTCGAGTTGGTTAAGGAGTTTACTACCGACCACATGAGCTTTTATTCCTTGACTTCTGTCCTCCACCGGAAGCTCCATCTCCTTCAATCACTCATGAACGTACGCCTCTCTCTCCCCCCTTCAACAAAACCCCCAAAACCCTCTTGTTCAATCTCCAAATCCCATGGGGATTTATTTGGTTTTTGGTGTTTTCTTGCGTCCTAGGGGTTCAACTCCTCCATTCCACAAGGTAAATGGGATCAAATCCTTTCTTTTATCTCGTTCTAAAACCCTAGGTTCAAGTCTAGGTGTTAATGTAAAATGTGAATGATTTAGAGTTATTTTCTTGAGAAAATTGCTATAGTTGATGTCTAATGATGTTTTCGCATCTATTCTATGGATTCAATCCAAGAAAAGCACCAAAATATTCATACATTGCTTGCCCTAGAAACAATCAGGGAAATCAGAACTACTGCTCGATAAGCGCGGTACTACCGCAGGTTGAATGTTGGCACTTTTGATTCTCTTGATAAAACAACCATCTCATTCCATTTCTTTTCAAACCTATTTTTGTTTGATCTCTCCATATCTCTGATATCTTCTCATTGTTTAAAGATGCCTAGGACAAGAAATGCTGGTCGCAATGTATGTCAGGAACTCCACTCCTATGGCTCTCGGTCAATCTGCATCTCGAACAAACCCTCTTGCAGCCCATGTGCTTCCTTTTGCACCTCTAGCCACCTCAAAATCTACTCAAAAGACCAAAGAAGACAGAGGCATGGCAATAGCCTCTGACTCAGAGATAGAAAAAGAATAGCAAGAGAGCTCACCTCTTAAACAGTCAGATGAGGATATGTATGATCGAGAAGAGCCTCAAATAGACCTCAGACAAATCACAGCTAAAGAGTATACACGTTTGCATCACAAAAACCAGTTTATGCTTCCCAATAATTCTATCAATCTAAGGTTTCATAATAAATTTCAAGAGCAAGTGTATGAGCAGCTGTATGGTCCAAGTAGACTCTTTGCAGATTACAAATATGTTGATTGGGACCACCTGAACTCAATCGACAAATATGTTGGGACTTATAGGCTATTTCAGATAGCTAGAATACAAAATCTCGTGGTTCTCAAATCAGACTATAATGAAGATATAATCAGGCAATTTTATGCTACGCTATATATTTCTCCAGACTTCTAGCATATCTCATGGATGACTGGCTGCCAATCCTTGGACTCCAATAAGCACGAGTTTGAGTTGGCTCTAAGGACAGAATCAAGTGCACATGAGAATGTATATAACAGACCTACAATTGAGCTCCCTGCCTTATCTGAGTACTATGATCAGAGTATAAGATTTGTTGGTCTCCTCCCTATTCCCAGCCTGGTAAACCGGATTATTAACCATACCATTCTTCCCAAGAGTGATAATTATGATGCCATAAGAGACCATGCATGGAACCTAATTGACTATGTTATGCAAGGTCACAAATTTGATGTAGTTGATATTATTATCCGGGATATAGCATCTTCTAAGAATGATAGGATCAAAAGGATAAATTATGCTCCATACATCATGGCCTTGATTCTTTAGAAGATTGAATACCACAGTGGTTTGATCGGTGTCCTCGAGTAGAACCTCTAATTCCTCTAGCTCGATAGCAAGAAGAACATGCAGCTACACCACAAGGACAAGTCTCTCTCTCAGATATACTTAACAATTCTCTAGATTCGTGACACTCAGGCTGAGGCGTTCACTTCTCTTTGCTTTAGAATGGACTCTATTGATAAGAGAGTCACTTCTATTGAGCATGTCTTGGCTTGTCCTCCATCCCAGTTATATTTGGCCGCCATCACTGTCGTGACCCTTCTTCTCAAGTACCACAAGAGCAGCATTTTTGGTCATTTGATGCCAAAAGGGGAGAAGACAAGAAAGGGGAAAGGAGCACAAGAAATGATAAGAGAAAGAAGATTGAAGAAGCCAAGAAGTCTATCTATCTTAGCTATCTATCTTAGTTACTATTTATGTGTCTTTACGACAAAATGAACTTGTGATGTAATGATCTTCTTGTTGAGAACATGCTTTATGTTATGTTGAACTTGAAGTTGTGGTTATCTTATAAAATTGCACATTGTGTTCACCTATGGTATAGTTGTGGTCATCTTATAAAATTGTACCTTGTTTTCATCTATGGTATACTTTACAACATTACAATTATCTATTCTCTCAAGCTTAACAAACAAAGGAAAGTCCGCCAATTTTTTTAAAAAAATCTTTACATGTCCTTGCTCAGGGGGAGCTTCTTTGATTTGTTTTTCAAATTCACAAAAGAATATACAACTCGTTTTCAAACAAGTAGTATATTCAAAACTTTATTCTTCCCACATAATATTTGTATTATCATCAATTACCAAAAAGGGAGAGATTGAAAGCATCTAGGCCCCTAAAAATGGTTGATAATTAATGAAATTATGTGAATATGTTTACTAAGTGTTTAAAAGGTTTAGTCCTTAAAATAATTATGAGACGCATTGTAAGAGTCAACATGAAGATCAATGTGACTCAAGACAAAAGTATATGTAGACTAGGATCCCTTTTGCTTTTACCGGTCTTAAGAGAAAGAGTGGAAGATCAGATTATAGGATAAATACTGTACTATTAAGAGGGATCATGGCTAGTAACTTGATAGCATATTTTTGTGCCAGAGTGGTAGTACCAGAGTTTCAACGGTGGAACTACCGAAGAGTGGTAGTACCACAACCCTTGAACGGTACTTCCAGATCACGAAATCTCTGAAAATCTGGTCAGTACGTTTCCTCTAGAGAGTGCCAACTTTCAGCCTTGAAGAAACGGACGTACCGTGCCGAAATATTTGAACTTTCGAATATCAGAACTACTGCGATTACAACGACGGTAGTACCGCACCTACTTACGTTTATAAGCTCTGAAATAGCCATTACTGTTATGTTAGAACAGGTGCAGTAGTATTGACCGATGAATAGCAGTACTTTCGCTCACCCTGATTTTTTAGGGATTGCCCTGTAATGGCTAGTTTTGGTTGGTGGGGGTGAAATACTCCCTACCTGCTCAAGGACAGATGTAAGAGACTCTATTGAACATCCTTAAGCATTAAGCATTCACTCTACACCCCAATTTTATATTGTGTATTCATTTGAGTTGGTTGAGCCAAAATCAAGTGCATACATCTTAGATTGATCCTTTTGGCACTTGATCGCCATCAAGACAAAGGTATAAATAGACTAAGATCCCTTTTGCTTTTACCGGTCTTAGGAGAAAGAGTGGAAGGCTGGATTACAATATAAATACCATGCTATTAAGAGGGATTAGTCGTAACTTTACTAGTATATAGTCATAACTTCAATACCGTGCTATTACTGGTTTGTAGTCATAACATTTACTGATCGATAGTCATAAATCTTTCTGGTCGATGGTCTTGGATTTTACAGTCGATACTCGTAGTCTTTGTATATTACTGTTGTACTTGTAGACTTCGTAGACTACTGACTTACTCATAGTCTTCATGGTCTGCTGTTGTTGTCTTTGGTTTTCCGATTGGTTATCGTAGACCACACTGAAGGCTTTGCAATCAGCTGCCATAGGCTTCACGGTCGTTACCCGTAGACTTCTTTGTCAATACGAGTGTTTTATTTCTTGTGACCTTCGAGTACTTTGAGTACTCGTGTTAGCCCAGTGGGTTGATTGGCGGGTGCGTGGTCGGAAGGGTCGGTACTCGATGGTCAGTGATTGGTAGTTGTTGGGTGTTGCGATCAGCTGTCTGAGCTTTGTGGTATGTGCTCGGTACTCTGTAGTCGAAAGTACCGAGTACTTGTTGGTTTTGTTTTCTCGATAGCGATGGGCGGTGTGGTTGTGTACGACTAGACTATGGTCGTGGATGGTCTTGGTCTTGTTCTGGATGGATAAGGGTGTGTTTTGAGTGTGTGTGTGTGTGTGTGTGTGTTGATGTTGGTCAAGTTGGAAAGAGTTGTGCCAGGAAAAATATTTCTTTGATCTTTGCATGTGCAGGAGGGTGTGGAGACGATCATGGTCGGTGACGAGGAGGATTGGGACTAAGATGGGGGAAGTCTGAGGTCTAGACGATCAAGGATGTCACACAAGGTGGTCGGGCTCATGCTGGAGCACATGGAGATAAAAGGTGGAGATTCGTGGAGAAGCTATGGGTGGTGCGTTCCCAAAGGCTTTGATACAAGGTGATGGTGTGTGATGAAGGTGTAGTCCTGGAGGCTTCGTTGCGTGTTGGTTTTGGATTGTTACGGATAGAGTTCGTGTGCAAGAAGGGTAGAGTTTGAATAAAATCCGTGTTAGGAAAGGGTTTCGGGTCCCTTGATTTGAGGAAGAAATAAGGTGTTGTGTTCGTGTTTGAATCGGACACGATTAGGACATTAGCCTATAAAAGCAGGGAGAGGCTAAGAGCTAACGTGAACTATTTTTTAGAGCTTTCATCAAGAAAGTTTTTAGGGGAGCCGTGAGGGTGCTTTGTAGCCAAAAACTTGTTACAGAAATAATAGATCAGATGTATTCCAAGAAATGTTCATCGGCGACATGATTTTCTTGAGCGTTGCTTTTGTGTGTTTGTAACACCCCAGGACCCACATTACCCTGGGATGCCACTAAAACCACTCCACAACTAGCCAATTTGCAAGATAAATTAAACTGGCAACAATTACTAAACAAGATAGTATAAGCAGAAGCATAAACAACTAAGGAATAACAGGATAGTGATAACAATTCAATGTTTAAAACATCCTCCAACTTTTTAATCTAAAACATAGTTCACAAATTTAACACTATTAAGTTAATGTAAACAAAGCTATGCAAAGGCCTAGAATCCTTTCAACTTTATTACAGCATAAAAATATGATTCACGTGTATCAGTGTAGTGCCGCTCTACCCTTCCCATGCATGCTCAAAGTCCACCTGTAGGGAGGGGGAAACAAGGGTGAGATAAAATCTCAGCAAGCAAACTATTTAACAGGCTAATTAAACTACAATAGTTTAATCATCAACATTTAATCTTCCACAAATAACAATGTTTATATCCTCAACCTCAAGTCACATCAACGACGGTAAAGCATTAGCAAATAAATCTTATTTGACTACTTTAAAACCTCAACCACTACCACTAACAAAGACAATAAAGCATATGTATGTTTTACTTCAATACTTTATTATTTCTCACATCCACAATTGCTATCAACAATTACTACAAGAGAAAAGAATCTCATGCCACAATCACAACCCTTACCATACACAAGGGACGAACCCCATTCCACGACCACATCCACAATCCTCATACCACAAATAGCTCACATGAGCCAATTCCACATCACAACTATGAAGTTGTATATTCCACATTACAACTATGAAGTTGAATATTCCACAAAATAACTTCACCACAATATATTGCATATGTATGCAAATGATCTTTCCACAATGCAATGCATATGAATGCTTTCATGCTATGCTCCACATCACTCTTTCCCAGCGGGATAAGAGGTGCATCGTATTATGGCAATATACGATGCTGTACCGATACGGTCGCGGCTAGGTGCGGCGACATCCACATATGCAAATATCATGATATGATATGAATGATATGATAATCATAAACCACATGAATTCCAACCTCAAAGGAGCATCAACATGCTCACAACATATCCACAACCACATATTCACAACATATTTGTTTTCATATTCTGCAATAGCACACTAAACAAATTTCCACATGATTACGAGCAAATTATCCAAACATATCAATGGATCAATAATTGCTACCATCACAACCACAAGTATTCACTAAGAATACTACCACTTAGACCACACTATACTCGTAAAGGTTTCTACCCCACTACTATATAGATTCACCAAAAACAATCCCACATATCCACAATTAATCCATCAAGATCATAAGCAATTGAATTCATAAAAATACTACCATTCGGACCACGTTAAGGAAACATGTAACAAAGACATAGCATCACCAATTAATAGAATTAATTAATGTGAAGGTAGAATAATTAACGAGTTAAACAGTAGCACATCCGCTACGTTTACATGCCTCAACCGTTGAAGCGAAGCAGTCACGTGCACTCAGGAGCAAAACCACTTGTCCACAAGGTATCTCTTAGCACCATGCTACAGCAAACAAAGCGCGACTTAAAGATTAAAGACGTCGCTAGAACCCCGAACCCGCACATACTCTCTCCACTCAACAATTCAACAATCTACCCACTGCAACAGCGCTGCTTAATATTTTCGTATCTTTAACAATACTAAGCCAATTACAGAAAATGATATATATCGGGATTCCACACTTAAATGCCTTCATTTTTTTATGTAGATCACATATTTTTATTTTGATCATAGCTAGGTGTAATTTAATGCACTAAACAGAGAAAATTCTCTGTTCTGTCAGACTGGACAGCAAGATTAAAACGCGTCCCAACAACAGTACAGGGGTCCAAAAAATATAATTTTTATACAGTAGCTAGATTACTGAATTCTCTACAATTTTCTGAATTGCAACCATAATCAAAAAAATCATTTCCCCTAAATCGCAGTTGAACAGCAGACTGTCCCAATCTGCTCCCCTGACAGACAGCGGTATTCCTGACTCTGCTACGCCCAGATCCCGCGGCCAAAAATTCTGAAAAAAATCCAGAAGATGGGTTTCGAAGTCCTCTACAATTTTACTTTCGAGACAATCCACAGAAAAAAATTGTGTGTCAAAACCGTGCAAACAGACGCGCTGCGCGAATCAATCTACAGGCAGACAGCAAGTAATCTCTAATTGGGCAATCAATCTATTAATTCCCTTCAAATTCCGTGCCAAGAACCCTAATTACTTCATAAAACAGATGGTTTGGGATTAGAAAAAATTACCTAAATGATCCCTTGGGATCATCTCTCTTCTTCCCTCCTCTTCTTCTCCTCCTTCCCTTCTTCTTCCTTCTCTTCCCTTTCTTCTCTTCCCTTTCTTTTTCTCCTTGGCACCAATGGACAGCAGCTTGTGAGGTGATGGAAGGGGAAAGGGTGCGGCCAGGGGTGGAAAAAAGGGGTGAGGGGCAAGGGAGGGGGTTTATAAAGGGGGTGCTAGGGTTTGGGAGGGGGTACGGGTCCCCATTTGGGCTGGCTGGCCCAAGGCGGCTGGCTCACCCCTCCGGACAGCCCAAAATATCCAAATTAGTTATTTTAATTTATTTTTTTAAGTTTGGACAATTATGCAATTTAATTTTCACCTCCCGCGATTTACCGGAAAATCGGGAAACTCCGCGATTATTTTAGAAACCTACGCCGAATCGACGATCAGGATATTACAGTGTTCTCGCCGACGCGCTACAGAGAAGGTGTTGTCTTTGGCTTGTTTTCGATTGAGTGGTCAATCGGTTCAAGCAGTCAAAGTTTTTCGTGCGATAGGGGATCTCAATATGTGATCATAGCGAGTTGTTGATCGATATGTGATATTAGCGAGCAGCCGAGTGGACAGAATGCTGAGCGGACAGATTCTTCTTCAAGCTTGTGCACACGATCAAGTATTCTGTGGTTGGATTTTATGTATATAAGATTAGATCATTTTTCTTCTAGTTTGAGTTTTTGGTTTCAGATTCAAAAAGCGGAGACAATCATTTACCCCCTCAATTGTGTCATACGATCTACATCTTTCTAGACTAAATTATGCTAATTATTTTTAAAAGGCAAGATAATTTTTTTTGAACCTCTTATTCACCCCCTCTAGTCGATTATCCTTGATCCTACAGATGTCGTTTGACCGATTTGCATGTGATTTTTGGACTAATCGAACGCTCACATTGTCAACCCTCGTCTTTCGTGGTCATATATTCTTTCCTTTTGATTTTCTCGTGACTCCAATAGCTAGAGTCAATTTTCATCACTCGATATGTATGGCTATTTACTTAATTGACTTCTATCTTCTTTGCCAAGGCATCTTTTCAATGACCACTATGCGTAATAACTCTTTCTGATTTTCATCATGAATTGGATGCTGTGTGGAATCAATGACTATCTTCTAACTGGGTTTAATGTGTCAGCTTCACTCTGGAAGGTGAGATTTTCCAATCCTGTCCATTTTTAGCAAATTGCTTTGTACTTCCGCAGATTGCATAATAATGATACATCATCTCGGACCGCATATTTGGATATGACCAACCATTTTTTTATATATTTTATTTTATTTTGTGAAAGAATTTCTTTTCACCACTGTTGGATCCCGGAGCAATAACTCCAGAACCCTCTGTGTAAATCGCACTAGTGTAGGATCAGTTAGTGCACATAGTGATAATAGGGATACATATCAAGCACAATGACAAACTATATTAACTGAATATGGGCCTGATGGCCAAAGTTTACATCAATGGTTCATAAACCAAAATTAAATACAAGCAGCGGAAGGAAAAAACCGAAGCGGAAGAAGCCCACTGAGCCTGCCCATAGGCAAACGGCAGTAAGACGCGACCTATACGTTCTAATCCTCACCGAAGTCGAAGCTGTCCACTGAAAAATGATGAATTGAGCAACGTGAGCACATAAAGTACTCCACAAGTTACACCAGGAGGTTTAACAGAATTAATGCATGCATATGGATTAACAAAGGAAGGCATAGTATGATTATTTGCACAACAAGCAACATTGGAGTAAATACCATAAAGTAAGTGCAAAAGCTAAATTTGATACAGTATGTAAAAACAATCATTTTAACTGAAATAATATCATTAGTACAGGCTCCAATCAAACACTAACCTAACCACGGGCATTCCACCCGGGCCATCTTTTCCAAAAAATATCTCATGTGGATTCCATCCATCCATAAGCAGTTTGTAAAACCATTTTGAAAAGGAAAGTCTAATCCATGAAAAACTTTACTCTGTTTGCCCATGACCGTGGGCACGGCTATCCAGGATAGATTATACACTCTGCAGAGGTTGTACAGCTTTACCCACAAGATACGATCATCCCTTTTTGCCACCAGATTAACACACTTCCTTAGGTGTGCGGCCAGAAGATCATGACAAGCCCTTTACAATGATCCGTTGTCAACATAATCATGCCGCCACTAAGGTTTCACCACAACATGAATCCACATGTTGGAGCCCCCTCTTGTGCCATGTGAGACTTCTCACGGCCTACGCCGTACTCACATTCAGCTTATAGCGAGATTAAGTTGGAACTTCACAAATTATTCGGCCAAGTCTGTCCCATGCCAGACTTATGGTAGTACGATAGGGCTTTGCAATAGTAGCTCATAGACTAGTCCTTAACTGACTTAGGCACCAACCACATACCCCTTGTGCCTGATAATCAACATTGTGTCACCAAACAACAATGCATGCTAGCAAGCACCCACCACTCTAACCATTTGCCTAAGTCTAAACCAAGTTTTTATATTTTGTTTGGAAATATTTCATAGTCCTTCTTGACTCACCAAAGTAAGAATACATTTCAAAAGCTTATCATTTTATATGAAAAAGATATCCCAATCTATGATTATTCTAAGCATGGCTAAGCTTTGCTATAAAATGTCCAGTTAATACTAATGTATCAACTAGGTTTTTCTCTATGGTGACAAGGCATAGGAAGTTCAATGTCAAATTTGGCCATATACAAAGGAATTGGGTATAACTAGAATTTAAATCGAATTTAAACTAGGTTTGAATAAAAGTACGCATGCATAATAATTTTAAAAACAATATAAATAATTTAAATTACTGGGTGCAACATGATCAAGGGTGTAACTTGCCTTGCTCGAAGACTTGGTGCTGCAAATCGTCACAATCGTACTCTCCGGAATAGTCGTAGTCTACACGCGAAGAACCAAACAAAATAAATCCAAATAAAATCCAAATAAAATCCGAAAATTATAAAATATATACTGGGAGATAGATTATGATTTTAGATGAATTTAGGAGAAAGAATCAACGGATTGGAGTTTGTATGAGTGAGAACGAATATCTGGAAGAATCAACATCCGAGAATTACTTTTTGAAAAGTATTATGTCGGTAGGCTGCGAGGTGGCTGGCGAACATGTAAAATGGAATCCTAGCGATGAGGCGAAGGTGGTGACACGGGTACGGCAGCGAGGAACGGCGGCAATCACCGGTGGTGAGAGAAAAATAGCACCGACGACACGGTAGCGACAACGACAGGTTTGAGAGAGATAGTACCGGGTATGAAATGTGGAGATGTAAGGAGAGAACGGGGTAGAACACAGTATGGTGAACACGATACAATCGATGTTTGAACAACGACGGTAGAGAAAAAGGAAAAACTTAATATCTTGGTGCTCAGTGAAGCGAATCTAAAACCAATTGGAAGATAGCTAAATGGGATGGTTTGGCACAATATGACGTGAACGGATTGGGGAAAACACCAACAGATAGATGGGGACACGAGATGCCATTGCAGCCATGGCGAGGTGTCGGAGGCGAAAATTTGTGGAGGCTTTTTGGGGAAAAGGAAGAGAGTACGGTGTAGAACGCGGCGAGATAAGTCTAAGAAAAATTATGGCATGGGCTAAAGCTTACCAGAGGCGACAAATCGACGTCGGGAGTCAAAAACGGCCATTTTCACGGAAAGCTCAATTCCTGACAATTGGCTCCACGAAAAATTAAATAAAATGTTAGAAAAATTTATTAGAGGCTAGGACACGATATGACGTGAACAAAAATCAAAGCGCTCACCGAAAAAGGGGTGTACATGCGAAGGCACGGTTTTAGTGTCTGGCTCGACAAGGTCGACGAGGACTCGGGGAATCTTCAGGTGATGACGATAGAAGCACGATGTAGAACGTATCGAGGTGAACTCAACGGTGCAAACGGCTCGGCCAAAGGATATCGAATGGTGGCGGAACACGGCGGAGTAGACATTCGGCGACTGACGGGTTGACATCGGCGTTCTGGGCAAACGGAGAGGAGTTAACGGGTGAGGTTTGCGGTGAAACGAAGAGGAGAATACGGGGAACACAATGCTTACCTCGGTTATGGTGGAACATGCACGGTCGGCTTGCAGCGAGAAGAGAAGCAACGACGCGGTTTGGCCATGGTGGTCCGGCGATGCTCCGGCGAAGCTCCGGCAAAGGCGAGAGAAACACCACGTAGAACGTGTGAATGTGAAGCTGGTGATGTGGCCAAAAGTGGCAGAACTCTACTGTAGAAGGCGCAAACAGCCGAGGAACGGCGCTCGGTTGACGAAAGAAAAATGGCGATTACGGAGAGAAGGAAGGGAGAGAGGACTGAGGGTGAGGAGGGGCACCCGATGCTCCCTTTTATAGGGGTGGAGGTGGACAGGAGAGAGAGATCAACCGATGATGTCATTTAGAGCAACGGTTTCATTTTCGTGTAAATGCACATGAAGGAGGAGAGGAACGGTTGGGAATGGAGGGGTCTTGAGGAGAGGAAGTGAATGCACTCGATTGCACGAAAAATCATGAAGAAATTAATGAGGAATGAAGAGCTCAAAGAAACGGCCATGGCGGCATTGCTCTAGACGGAAAGCTTCGTGAAGAAGATGAAGAGAGGAGAGAGAAAACGAAAATAAAACAATATATTCTTTCACAAAAAAATAATAAAATAAAATAAATTCGAAAAGAATTCAAGAAAATTCTACAAAAATCCTTGGAACCCGAAAAGATTAAATAAAATAATTTCTATTTTATTTGAAGTTTATTTTAACCATGTAAAATATTTTTATTTTCTAAGCTTTAATTTAATTCAAATAAATTCAAACAAACTCAAAAATTTGAAAACAGGATATATTGGATATATTGGAATTTTAGATAAATTTAGAAATTTAAATGGGCTCAATCGGAATTAAAATGAAGAAATACGATCTTTTGGAAGTTTGAAAGGAGAGAAAAATTAAACTGATTTTCAGAAATTATTTTTGAACTGAAAAATCAGATTATGATGTCATCAAGGGAAATGATTTTAGAGGAATTATTTTTCTGTGGGAAAAGGGATTTATACGTCAGGGTGACGTCAGCAAAGATTTTGATTTTCTGGCTGAATTATTTTTCAGCAGAAAAAGGGTTTTATTCACTGACAGGTGGAACCGGCTTTTGTGGACTGGGTCCATGGACCAGAGAGAAGGCTGAGGTGGCACACGGCCGGCGTAGCGCTTGCGTGGCTCTCGGCTGCTGAGGTGGCGCATGTGTAGCTACCAGATCACCTGCCACGTCGACTCGGTCGCTGATGTGGCATGGCCGGCGACGGGTGGCTCACGGGGACCGAGGGCACCAGCGGACGACGGCGCTACTGGGGTCAGCGAGGGGTGTGTGAGGGAGAGGAGGACACAAGGAGTTCACTATACCTTGGCGTGATGCTTGAGAATGCTCGGTGGTGGCCGACAACAAGGATACAGAGGCGGCGGAGTGAGGGCATTTGCGGCGGGGCTCTTCGGCAGTGGATTCGCTCGGTGGAGGGGCCGAGAATGCGCACACAGGTCTGGCGAAGGTGGAGGCGACGAACGACTGTCGGTTACACCAAAGTTAAGGTCGGCGCAAAGGCGAGTAAAGAGGGAGGTAAGCGGGGTTTAAAGTGGGGAAATGGTGGAGGTTGAATGCGGGAGTTATTAGGCTTTCAATTGTAGCAAATGCTCGGGCTAACGAGAAGAAACGATCAAATTTAAGAGTTCGCGCGGGGGCATCAATAGCGGCAGTGGAAGGTTGAAGAAGGCAAGGTGAAAGAAGAAGCTTACAGGTAGGGTTGGGCTATCGGCAGGAAAGAAAAGAGAGGAGAACGAGTGGACGGTCGGATATGCGACGCGTGGCACATGGAGAAGATCAAGGCTATCGGATTAAAATGAAGGGGTAGGTGAGATCGAGCGGCTGGGATTAGATCGGCTGAGGACGGATTGAATCAGGAAGCGACACGTGTCGGACCGAGAGAGATTTAGATTTAAAATTCATTTTTAATTTTTAGAAATACAATGAGGCTTTAAAAATACTTAGAAAATAGGAAATAAAGTCTAAAAATTCCAGAAAAATTCACAGAAATTCCTGGGAATGTTTTAGACTTAGGAAAAATATTTTGAACTTAAAGTTGGTCTTTTAATTTTTATAAAAATACTTTTTAGCTTTGAAATTGATTTTTTTAAATTTCAGCAAAGCACAGAAAAACCAAATAAAAGCCAATTGCTTTGAAATAATTAATTTGAACTAGGATTTTATAGAAATTCAAAATACTCTTTATTTAATAATATTTTAACTTTTCAATTAAATTACTTTTTAAAAAAAGTTTTTTTAAAGCTAAAAACACGCAAAATAAAATATCATAAATTCAAGCAATCAAAGAACTCTTGATTTTATTTTAAATTAATTTTTTTACTGAAAATTTTGAAATAAACAGCTGAGCTGTTACAACCACACTACATGTATATATTTTTTAGATGGCATGGGATCAACGGTTCTTTTTGTTCTAGTCAATGTCACTTTCACAGGTGGCAAGAAGGCAACTTTTTGAGCCTGATCTTGGTGAGGCTGTCAATCCCATAATAAAAGAGTAGGAGATGCCTCTGGGGATTATCGGTTTCAGCTGTCATGGGTGGAAATCAGATTCTTCATTTCTAGGTCTTTGTTATTATCCTCCAACACCCTTGCCCAGACTTAACAAAGCTGTGACCCTAGGAACCAGGATGGTTGAAGAAAGCCTTGGTTGGTAAAATCACAACATTGAACATATCTCATCTACAACTGGGTATGTTGAATGAGGAACAGAAGTCCTATGAAACCATTCTCTGGTTCTAAAAGGGGATGAGGCTGATGTTAATTACATTTACAGTGCCATCTATTGCTCTTCAGGTGAATATTCTACTTCCCCTTCTTTGCTAAGGTCCCTACTAGAAAAATGGAACCCATACACCAACACCTTTCTATTCCGCTGCGGTAAGCGCACCGTTACCCTTCTCGACATGCATCAAATAGCTAGATTGCTTTTGGATGAACACATGTATGAGGAGTATATGCCACCAACCCATGAGCTTGACTCATCTTTACTGCTATTTCCCAACTTCTTGTCCCATCTCTTAGATGTATGGAACAATCTCGCAGTGGATGGTAAAGTTTCCTTCTAAAAATGGTGCAACTATGTTCATAATAGCAAGGATGGTTCTTTATCATTTTCTTCTCTTCGAGATAGGGGCATCTATATGGTGGCTTTTCTCACTCTTTGGCTTTGTCGTTTCATGGTTGTTGGAGGTGGACTCTACATCCGCCAAGGTGTATTGGTAGTGGCGTCTTGGATATCATTAGGGCACTAAATTTCTCTAGCTCCACCTACCTTATGTTCCTTGTACTATTCTTTGTGGTTGATCAGCACTCATCCAATCGGCCCCTTCTATATAAGCAACCTTGGCTGGTCCATTTTGTTATTAGCTGGATGGGTGTGTGTTTAAAGAGGATCTTTGGCAATGGCGAGAACACCCTATTTCCCTACTTATAAGCATATGGTGCGGAAGCCAGCCATGATGAACACTATGTTTAGGGCCCCTAATCACTTTTGTCCTGAAGATGCACATGATTTTCTTTTAAAATTTACCAAATTTCATGGCATCCTAATGATTTGGCAAAACCCCGAGGTGCGAGTCACCGAAGAAAGGTCTTCTTGATTTCTACTCGTCGTGGTATGCTTCCATGGAGGCGTACCACTATGTCCACTGATTTGTGTATCATTGAGCCATACCATCCTGACCGTGTGGCTCAACATTTCAGATTCGAACAAGTTGTGCATTTCTCGCCCTTGCTGAATTTGTATATCAGGGATGACGCTGGGATTGCATATGCTCAATGTGCACATTTATTGTGCCCAGAATAAGCAGAATTATATCACGTCCTAGTTGACTCTCGTGATGGCAGCTCTTCAGTGGCTTGGACTAGGTGGTGGCATGAATTTATACATCCCTTTGTTTTGGTATTGAGTGAAATTCGTAAAGGCAGCGCACTTGGCTGGGTCCCATGTGAGATGAGGATGAACAATCCTGCACAGTACGGCCATATTCTTACACACAAACTCTCATCTAAAGATTTCATCGTGGTAAAAGAGGTACACATTGCTCGCCAAGCTCAACATGTAGTGGCTATCAGAAGGAAGGAAACAATGACTAAGGATCACCGGCGACAAGTCCTCCATACTTACCTCTCTAATGGCCAGGTTGTTGAATCTCCAAGACAACCTACCTCGATAAGATAATATCTATATATTTTAGTATATCTCTTGACATGTATGGATTTTGGTTTCACTTTTTTTTTTGCAGAGGCAAAAGGGCAACTCGACCAAAGACAAAGCAGAGGGCCCTCCATTTAATTTTTTGCCAATGAAGCGTTTGCTAGTGCATGCTATGCAAGAAAATTCAAAACTAAGTAACATTGATGTGCTACCTGAGAGAAAAGGAAAGTGTGGATGACCTCCAATCATTTCCATTGAGGATGAAAAAGGACCAAAAGCTAAACGCAAACTCGATTTTGAAAATGAGAAGAAATTTTCTGATCCTATATCCTCATTAGACATCCCTAGTATTGATGATTTGGTAAGTAACGAGGAGCTCGATTGCATGCTTACAGGTGAAAGTGCTCACGATCTCGGTAAATTCTTCAATATATCAGTTGAAGATTTTGATGTAACTAGACTAGGCATGGACCAACCAATTTCAATTATAGCATTAGCTCACAATCTCCCCCTAGACTCTTGAGTTGTTTGATACCTTAACTCCTTCCATTCATGGATGCCACCGATATGGTGTTAACAAAGACTCTTGAAGGATTAGACGCTACTTCACTAAGCAACTGAACTTGCCAGGCCTTCCTGGAAACTATTTCTTTGCAACTCCCTACTCATATACCAGGAGTTTCTAGATTTTAGGAAATATTAACCCAGTTTGTCATTATTTCAAATCAACTGCACCAAGCACATTTAGATTTTGAACACAATTCTGGGTAGAAAGGGAGAATTATTGCTAAAGCAAAACATGAGCTTGCATCCCATGAAGACATTATCAAGAGTACCTCTCAAGAGATAATATTTGTAGATGAAAAGTAATCTGAGAATGAGAAGTTGGTAGCAGATCTTAGTGCACAACTTAGTAAAGTCACCACTGTATTCAAGGAGCTCTGGCAAATTAAGGAACGGTTTCAACAAACACATTCTAGCCAGGACTCAGAAGTGAAAAAATGGGGCGACATTCTTATTGATGCTACCCAAGGACTTGATCAAGGGACCAAGGTTTTCTAAGAGAAAACAACAACCTTGGGGCAAGATACCGAGCAACTCTTTAAGGATTTAAAGAATTAGTGTTCTGGACCAGACTAGGAGTCCTTTGCTCAATTTACGTATACCGCAATTTGCTTTTAGACATTTCAGTTGGACCTTTAAGATTCAAATCATTTCATATTCAACTCTTTTATATCGAGCCCACTGTGTTAACACTCTATTTATTTTCTCTAGATGTATATAGCCATGTATTGGAGTTCATCTATCTATATTCTGGAAATTCATGCTTGTAAGAGACTGGTTATTTATCATTGAACTTGTAGTATTATCTTTTTGTTTTGTAAGTGAGATGCCAACAGTGAAGCGCTGATGCTTTATTTACTTACTTACAATTTATGATCTGAAAGTTTTAGAGCTTTATTATTTATTTACTTTTTTTGCTATTGCCACCAATTTATCTCCTACTGGATTGGAGTTTCATTTCTTATTATTTGCTTATATACTTGGAATTAATGGCACACTAGGCAATGCGTCTATGCAAAAATCCTTCTTTTTCTCTTTTTTTAAACAAAAATGCTTGTTTTCGCACATGCGCGCATTGGCTTTACATGACGCATGCTTTCGAGCACCATTACATCGAGGAGAATGCCTCGCAAGGCGTTCATGTGTGAGTGAGCGTGTCATTCAATGCATGTCGAAGGGAACAACGTGATCGACCAACGTGGTTGAAACAACGTGGTCGAAATAATATGGTCAAATCAACATGGTCCAAATAGCGTGATTGAACCAAGTGATCGAAGCAACGTGGTTGACTAACGTGGTGGAAATAACGTGATTGAACCAACGTGGTCGGCACAACATGGTTAAAACAATATGGTCGAAACTCATGAAGCATTGGAGTATAACCCTTTGTACCCCAGCTTAGGCTTGTATGGTTTTGGAGCCTCCTTTATATTTGTCACAGTTTAGACTCGTAAAGCTTTGGAGCGATTATTTTTGTGTACCACAGTTTAGGCTCATAAGACTTTGGAGCAGTTATTTTTTGTACCACGGTTTAGGCTCATACGGTTTTGGAGTGATTATTATATATTTTTCACCAGAAGAGCAATTTATTTGGGCCACCATTTAGAGCTCATAAGGTTTTTTGGAGCTATTTTTTGCACCACAATTTAGGCTCATAAGGTTTTAGAGCATTTTGTTTGCACTGCAGTTTAGGCTAGTAAAGCTTGGAGCTATTTTTGCACCACAGTTTAGGCTCATAAGCTTTTGGAGCATTTTTTTTGCACCACAGTTTAAGCTCATAAGGCTTTGGAGCTTTTTTTTGTACCACATTTTAAGCTCGTAAGGCTATGGAGTGTTCATGTTTTTTGCACCACAGTTTATCATCATAAGGTGTTGGAGTGCTTTCTTTTGTACCATAGTTTAAGCTCGTAAGGCTTTAGAGCATTTTTTAACAGTTTAAGCCCATATGGTTTTTGGGGCTATTTTTTATACATATCATAGTTTAGGCTTGTAAGGGTTTGGAGCTATTTTTATATATACCATAGTTTAGGCTTTTAAGGCTTTGGAGCTATTTTTATATATATATACCTCAGTTTCAGCTCGTAAGTCTTTGGAACTATGTTTTATATACACCATAGTTTAGGCTTGTAAGTCTTTAGAGCTATTTTTTTAATATATACCACAATTTAGGATCGTAAGACCATGGAGCTATTTTTTTTATATATACCACAGTTTAGGCTCATAAGACTTTGGAGCTATTTTTTATATATACCACAGTTTAGGCTTGTAAGAATTAGGAGCAGTTTTTTATATATACCATAGTTTAGACTCGCAAGGCTTTGGAGCTATTTTTATATTTACCAAAGTTTAGGATCATAAGGCTTTGGAGCTATTTTTTATATATACCACAGTTTAGGCTCGTAAGGTTTTGGAGCTCCTTTTTTATTTCAGGTGTAATAACACTTTATAAAATCTCCATTTATCGGCAGTGGAGAATATTAACCGTTCAGAGAATAAACTCTTTTTATGATGTAAGGGCCTTCCTATTTAGGCTCAAATTTTCCTTACATCCGATGTGTAATATTCATGGGGCGAATAACAGCGAGAACTAAATCTCCCTCTTTGAATGACCTTCTTTTGAGACCTTATCAAAAGCTTGTGACATTCTAGTCTGGTACGCTTCTAGATTTTGTAATGCTTGAAGTCTTTTCCCTTCAAGATATTATAATTTCTCTAATCATAATTTAGCGGCTTCCTCTTTTAAGACTTTCTCATGCATAGCGACTCTGAAAGAATTAATCTGTTCTTCCAACAGTAAGACCATCTCTCCTCCATACACCAGGGAGTAAGGAGTCATTCCAGTTGGTGTGCGTGTCATGGTCCTATACGCCCACAAGGTTTTGAGTAGCTTTTCATGCCAATCTTGCTTATTCCTTGAGACCACCTTCTTCAGTAATTTGTATAAGGTTTTATCAAATGTCTCAGCTTGTCCGTTGGCTACTGCATTGTACGCTATAAAAAATGGTGCTTTATTTTAAATTTTGCATACAACTTTTCCATCTATCTATTTTTGAATGGTGATCCATTATTGGATATAATTCGCAAAGGGACACCAAAGCGATATATAAGATGAGTTCTTATAAAATTCTCAACATTTTCTACCTTAACTTCCATTAATGGTATGACTTCCGCCCATTTAGAGAAACAGTCGGTCGTTGCGAGAATGGATTTGTGCCATTTAGATGATGGTGGTTGATTTAGTCTAACTATATCCATTCCCCACATTTTGAAGAGCCAAGACATGTTGGTGGGATGCAGTGGCTCATGTGGTTGATGGTTGAAGTCAGCATGTACATGACATTCATGACACCTTTTTACAAATTTCACAGCATCTTCGAACACTGTAGACCAATATTAGCCTAAATCCTTTAATTGATAATGCAATGTGGGACCAGATTGGTGTGCACCGTAAACTCCAGCAAGCACTTCCCTCAATGCTTTCGTCACCTCATTTCCAACGAGGCAACACAACAGGATGCCATCATACGAATGACGATAAAGCTTATTGTTTATACTTGTGTAATGGACTGACCTTCTTTGGATTCTAGTCCTTTCACAAGAATCGAGAGGTAGATAACCGTGGAGTAAATAATCGAGAAATGGAGTCCTCTAATCTCCTATTTCAATTTCACAAACATCCGCTGTCAACGCTATAGAGGATGTTGTTTCCTCTTCCTCATCGAGTACCGGCAGGACTCTCCATTCCTCTATGCACACGTGCATTGTTTCATAATAATTTAATGACATGCTAGCTGCCAAACTGGCCAACGCATCGGCCTTTTCATTTTGGCTTCTAACAATATGTTGGATACTTAAGTTAGTGAACCTAGGTATAAGCTCTTTTGCTCTTAGTTGAGATCATACAAACATTAGAACCCAACCTATATCTCTTTTCCTTTAATGTTTGATCTTTGTGCAGGGCTTCAAATTATGCCTGGGACAACACCTTTTCAAATGGTGCAAGCTGCCCCCAGCCGTTGCATAGAGAAAGTCCTTTGAAGACATCATAACCCATTTTCTACATCATATAAAGAACCTTATTGTCATATAAAGAAATAGGCAATGATTCATCATCCTTACCTAACAAAGTGATTTGAGCAACTCCTCTATTCTTGTTTTTGCTTGTACTAGACTTGTGCAATAAATTTTGAGCTTGTTTTACTTTATGTTGTACCAAAGGAGGTAAGGGTGTCGGAAATTTAATACCTTTATTAAAGGATGATTTATTCATAACATGAAATATTGGATCTCCTTTATTTTCTTCCTTTGGTTACTTGGTATATATTGGTATCTTCACTCATGATAGGGTGAGAGACCATGTGGAGGTCATCCTGTGTTTGTGATGAGTAATTGACATTGTTTTAGGTAAGTCGAGTTTGGTTTGGGAGGTTTGGACCTTGACGTTGCATGGTGCAACGGGCTCGGTCGGACTTGGTCAAACTTGGTCATATGGGATTAGGACGTTGATTCTTTGATTTGATAGGTTTGGACTTCATCTGTGGTAAGTATGATGGTATTTATACTTTCATGTATCGAGCAGTGCTATTTGATGTGTTTCTTATCTGTGTGGCTGCAGGACATCGGGCGGAGTCGTGGCGAGACACGGTGGACCGGACTAGGCGCAGGTGGTGCTGAGGTCAGAACGGTCGGGATGTGTCAAAGACGACGTGGAATCGAGGTGGTTGCGAGGCGTGCGAGACAAGGAGCGCGGAAGCTTCCCGGAAGGTGCAGGAGGGGCGAAACGGGAATTTCGCAAGGCTGCACAAGCGGGAGCGGGCTCTGTTGGATTTAGCGGGCGTAACGGGGTGGAGACCCGTTAGCCGTGGGCTATAAATAGGTTGGAGGGGCTGCATGCCCACTTGAACACTTGAAGGGATTTTAGGGTTTCCTTTAGTCAAAATAGGCTTTAGAGTTTGTTTTGGCTTTAGGATTTAGTTGTTGAGAGTTGTTGGTGGAGGCAGAGTTGCGTTCCCTCTGTGCCCCCTTCGATGGGTTTCTGAGACCTCTCTGTGTTGGTGTCCCTCCCAAGATGCATGTGTAGCTCTTGGTGTTCTTGAGGATTGAGAGGGTGAGGAGAGGGATTGAGTAGTGAATCCATGTAATTATTCCTCCGAATGTCCATGCGTATGGGGATGTAGTTCCTTGTATCCCTTGTAATCTTTGAATAGTTGGAATGAAATTTGAAGTTCTTCTCCCGTGCTCTCTGTTTCCCTTCGATGCCTCATTTCTTGATTTCTTGAGTTTTTGAGTTCTTGTGTTTTTCTTGTTGAGAAGGCCCAAAATGGGTTGCTCTAGGTTGGGATGATTCTCCAAGATCATTTGATCAAGTTTCCCAAGAGCAAACTTCATTTAATCTCAAGATTTCATTTTTGAGGCTTCCCTGTTCTTCAGAGCTTTTCTAGGGTTTGGTTGAATTCTTGATTCTCTTAAGGAAATGCCCTAAGTTTTTGTTTGAGGAGTTCTATGGCTATTGCTAACATATCTGCAAAATCTCTTGGCCATAGGATCAAAGGTTGGGAAGCAATTTGATTTTTGGCTCGGGTCTTGCAAAATTTCAGATTTTTACCCATAATCTGAAACTCTTGCTTTTTGGTTTGATTCTATTGTTTCTCAGGGTCCCCTTACTATTTGGTACGTTGTAGTAAGGCTTTGGATCAAAGAGATTGAGAGCAAACCCTCTTTTTAGCCAAAAATCCGAAGTTTCGGTCTGCTGCCTGAAAATCCTGTTTGCTATTTTTCTCGAGAAGTACTACCGCTCCTCGAGAGTAACTACCACTCATCCTAGCGGTACTACCAGTTTTGTTCGGACCAGTCCGATCGGCAGCAATGAAACGTTCGGACGGTCCAAACGGTAAGAGGTACTACCGCTCGGCATAGCGGTACTACCGCCCAGAGGTACTACCGCTCGTTTCAGCAGTACTACCGCTTGCAGTCAGATTTGCTCTGATTTATTTTTCTTGACTGCTTCTTTCTGGATCTGGTTTTTCCTTGTTGCCTTGACTTCCAGTAAGTGCATATCTTCTACCTTCATTGCTTCCATAGCTATTGGAGATGAAGTATAAGTGTGGGTACTTGAGGGGCGAATTTAATTTTTAGAAAGCGACATTCACCCCACTCTGTCGCCATTTCGGTCCTACAATTGGTATCAGAGCCGGTTAGCTCTTTTCAATAGATCTTAACCGGTCTCAAGAGCCATGGCGACGGACAAGTACTCGACCAAGCCTCCTATCTTTGATGGCCTGGATTACCCCTTCTGGAAAAGCCGAATGGAAACATACATCCAGGCTCAGGGGTATGCCATTTGGCGGAAGGTGAAGGTCAGATTTGTTGTTCCTGCCGATGAGAACATTAATGCTGGAAATATGCATGATGTTGAGGCAAACGCTAAGGCAAGGAACATCATAATCCAGGGCTTGAGTCGTAGCGAGTTTGACCGCATATCTCATCTTTCGTCCGCCTTCGATATTTGGGAGACCCTCGATGCTTAACATGAGGGCACCACCCAGATAAAGACGGTGAGACAGGACCAGTTCAAGCGAGATTACAACAAGTTTGAAATGCTCACTGGCGAGTCCCTTGATGAGTGTTTTGCGCATTTTCGTTGTTGCCACCTCTTGAGTATGCTTGCTGGCTTCTTCTCCATTTGGGTCTTGCCACCATGACTTGATGATGGAGAGTTTGCCCCTTGAATTTTGTTGGACATGAAATCAGCTCATATTGCCAACTCGCTTTGTTTATAGGCTGCTCATTTTGCACGTGCATAGGCAGCCTGGGTAATGTAGTTTTGCCATCGAGGGTTTTCCTCAATGAACTCTCGGTACTTCGGCCACTTGGTGAGGGCGTCCGCTCGCTTCATAATAGCACCTTCAACATTATTTGCAGATGTCGACACGCTTGGAAGTACCTCGCGGGGTTTGGCAGATACGTCATGTGATATATGCATCCAAGGCAAGATTCATTCTTCCTCGAATCCTGTCGGACCTCAGGTTAGCAAACCCAGATCCTCTGTGCTATTCCCTGGATCAGTAGATAGTGCTCACAGATAGTGCTCACAGATACATTATTGTATATCAAAATCATATCATGCGGAAGCGTAAATAATATAGTAATACTTACTCATGGGCCGATTAGGCTGAAAACGATAAAATGCAGCAGTGGGAAATCCACACAGGTGGGACCCTCAGGACTTGCCCACAAGCAGCCAACTGGGGTTCGCGACCTAGTCCATGGCCTCTTCGCCTTCCAGCTCTGTCGACCCTTTTTAGGCATCGCAAGGCTTGACTTTATTTCCTTTCTGACTAAATGATGGTAGTTAAGCAAGAGTGAGGACGATAGTACTCAGTAAGCCACCACACAGGATGCAATAATAATAGATGGAAGGCTGTCAAAGGAGGCTTGAGGTTCTTTTATTTGCTTAATGCGACAGTTGCAACATTCATAATTAAAAGTCCTATGACTTGGCATTTTATAAACATGCTTTAAAGAGTTTGGAATTGTGCAATATTTATAGCGGTGTAGGTTCCATCCACCTATGCTAGCTTTTGATTATTATGCCACTTCCATCTTATTGACCACGCTGGAGTACGTCCCTCCAGGAAAAATTCAAAGTCAGAGTACATCCCTCTGATAGGTTTTTGACCCACCCACAAAGGTTTTTGAAATAGAACTAACTCGAGGAGAATCCCATGTTTGCCCTTGATCGTGGGCACGGCTATTCGAATAGTTTATTCTCTGCAGAGTTTGTACACTTTCACCACAAGAGACGATCCGTTCGTTGCTCCACATGATTCCTTAGCCGTGCGGTTGAGTAGATCATCACAATAACTGTTCAAAATATTGAGCCCCTTTTGTCATCTTACTTTATGGGCTGCTCCCACTTGCGGTGGGTCCCATACTTTGCACGGGATGCAACCATGGAAACAAGCGCATTCAGACTGCAACTCTCCACAACGCTAGCACGGCTGGAAACTTCACCCTGCACTTGGTGTCCCTTTAGGCCTTCTCTTGCTCTTGTAACATCCACTTCTTTCCCCTACCGGTGAGATGAGTTCCGGGGGTTCGATAGATTTACTTAGCCAAGTTGCAATTTGCAGACTTGTGGTTGTACTGTTTTACACGGAGAAGTCATCACAGGATTAAGTCCATAATGCGTCCAGGCGGTTCAGTCCACAAACCACATATTCTCGTGCTACTTCCACACCAACCACTCTTACCACTTGCCCAGATAGGTATAGCAGGTTTTGAGGGTTTTGAGAAGCATAAAATAAGTAGTCACAAAGGATTCAGCCACGTACATCTCGTGACTATCCCAAAACAAGTTCTCATGTTTTTGAAGATTGATGATCAGGGCAACTAGCGCCCTGGACTTTGACAAGACTAGCATGGCATTTAATATGACTCATAGCTAGTAACATTATCATTAAAATCTATGGTGACAAGGATGAGGTAATTCAAGTGTCAAGGAATGGCATAATAAATTTAATACAACATCAAGTGGGCATGTAGCTACCTTAAGCTTTGACATATATTTGCATAATAAATTAGGCATGCAAGTTGATAGTTTAAAGGAACATAATTTTGCATAAAAATGTAGGATCAATATGATCAAAGTGATGACTTTCCTTGCTTGGTGTACCATGGTCTTGATTGATCGAAGTCAAAGCCTGCTCAGTCAGCGATCTTAACTTCCTAGTCGTCGCTTTTGCCCAAGTCTTGATCCTGTTCGAATCCGTCGTCTCGTCGAGTCTTCAGATTCTAATACGCGGCACAGAAAAGAAAGACCAAATAATCCAAATACTTTAAATGCCCAATTTAATTTAAATTATGCATTTGTTACAATTTGGGAATAGGAAGATGATTCATATTAGTGTGTTGTAAGCATAGTGGTAGATGAATTGGGCGAGGGAATGAGGTGGCTGAGTAGCTTTATCGTGAGGGAAAATTAGGATAAGAAAAGATCGGAGGTGAAGGAGTATTTTACAGGAATTACCAGCTTTGGAAAAGCAAGTGGCCAAACACAGCCGATTGGGGAAGGGCGAGACTTGATCTTTTATTTGGTGACTTTCTCTTTATTAATTTATATTTATCAAGGAAGTCCCGTGAATCAAGCAGGACTTATGGACAGATAAAAGGGGTTAGCGAGGATAGTAAAGAGGGACAGAACGTTGTGATTTTAGGATGCGGAAGTTTTATAGGAGATGAGTAAAACCTGTAGATACTCGATGTAACTTTGATATTTTATAATGCGATACTTATCTGAGATTGCAGTAGCCAACTTAATAAATCATTATGTTAGCGGCTTAAGTAAATGATGGGGTTGGCCATTTTAATCCAGTCGCTATTATGAGTAAAGTTAATCTTTCTGCTTGATCAACCAAATTGTTAGAAATGGCCAACGGTTATGTTTTACTAAAAAGGGATGCTATGACTTTTTGGGGAAGGGCGGAGGCGGACCTCGATGCTACGACCTGTTTAGAGTCCGTAGACTGACGCGTGCGGAGGCGGACCTCGACGCTACGACCTGTTTAGAGTCCGTAGACTGGCGCGTGCAGAGGCGGACCTCGACGCTACGACTTGTTTAGAGTCCGTGGCGGCGCGTGCGAGGCGGACCTCGGCGCTTCGACTTGTTTAGAGTCAGTCAGATCGCGCGCGTGCGGAGGCGGACCTCGACGCTACGACTTGTTTAGAGTCCATAGACTGGCGCGTGCGGAGGCGGACCTCGACGCTACGACTTGTTTAGAGTCCGTAGACTGGCGCGTGCGGAGGCGGACCTCGATTCTACGACTTATTTAGAGTCCGTAGACTGGCGCGTGCGGCGGCAGAAGTGCGCGCACGCTCCGTTCCCCTACCCTCCAGGGCGGGGGTAGCCTCTGGTGTACCTCGCGCTCCGCGTGCGTCCTTGCTGAGGGCAGCCTCTGACTCGCTATGTCGCTCTCTTGGAGCTCTTTGGACTAGACTTCGGTGGCGCACCTCGCGTTCACCTCCCGTGGTGCGCGAAGACGAGCCTCGACGCTCTGTCGTGATGCGCGATTGATATCCATGCCCTCCTTGCGTTCCGCGGAGTGCACCGAGAGCATCCGCGCTTTATCTATACTCCGTAGAGTGCGTGGGGTCGACATCCACGTCATATTTATACTCCGGAGAGTACGCACAGGGACGAAGTCCCTGGCGTGCGCGGGGTTCGCGTCTTGTTTATACTCAGTAGAGTGCACAGGGAGAACATCCGCGTCTTATTTATACTCTGTAGAGTGCGTGGGGTCGACATCCGCGTCATATTTATACTCCGGAGAGTACGCACAGGGACGAAGTCCCTGACGTGCGCAGGGTTCGCGTCTTGTTTATACTCAGTAGAGTGCGTAGGGAGAACATTCGCGTCTTATTTATACTCCGTAGAGTGCGTGGGGTCGACATCCATGTCATATTTATACTCCGGAGAGTACACACAGGGACGAAGTCCCTGATGTGCGCGGGGTTCGCGTCTTGTTTATACTTAGTAGAGTGCGCAGGGAGAACATCCGCGTCTTATTTATACTCCGTAGAGTACGTGGGGTCGACATCCACGTCATATTTATACTCCGGAGAGTACGCACAGGGACGAAGTCCCTGATGTGCGCGGGGTTCGCGTCTTGTTTATACTCAGTAGAGTGCGCAGGGAAAACATCCGCGTCTTATTTATACTCCGTAGAGTGCGTGCAGAGGCGTCCCCCCACACGTCTTTGTTTATACTCATGCCCGTGTCTCCGACGGAGAGTGCACACGAGAGCGTGCGTCTTCGTTTATACTCATGCCCGTGTCTTTGACGGAGAGTGCACACGCGAACGTGCGTATTTGTTTATACTCATGCCCGTGTCTTTGACGGAGAGTGCACACGCGAACGTGCGTCTTTGTTTATACTCATGTCCGTGTCTCTGACGGAGAGTGCACACGCGAACGTGCGTCTTTGGTTTATACTCATACCCGTACCCCTGGCTACGGAGAGTGCACACGCGAACGTGCGTCTTTGGTTTATACTCATACCCGTACCCCTGGCTACGGAGAGTGCACACGCGAACATGCGTCTTTGGTTTATACTCCGGAAGTACGCGCGTAGGTGAAGCCTCCGCGCGCTCTCGCCGCGTATTTTTTGCACAATGATAACAGGTGGCGACAAACGGAACTTTATTTCATTCCCGTTTGTGCGGGCAAGCGATTACATGTGGCGGGGGTACTAACCGTTTGTGTTCGGCGTGGCCGAAGCCTCTAGTGATGGCACTACCTCCGAGCCGCTCCCGAATGACGCCGTGGGTCCCCGCGGTATGATGCCGATGCTAAGTGTGTCGTTGGTCGCCGCGACGGGGATATCTGGTGCCGTGCTCGATGCGCCGGGCCATGTCCTGGTCGCCACGAACGGTAATGATGGCCCGCGGCCCCGGGAGCTTCATGCATAAATAGCCGTGGTGCGGTACCGCCCCGAAGGAGTTAAGGATTGGACGCCCCAATATGGCATTGTAAGGGTACGGGAGATCGACGACATCGAATGTAGCATCCTCGACCCTTTCATTGTCGCCCTGGCCGAAGGAGACCTGCAGGCATATTTGGCCGAGCGCCCACAGAGGCTATCCTCTGAAGCCCTGCAACGGGACTCCCGACGGGCCGAGGCGGCTTCGGGGGATCCCCATCTGGTCGAAGGCTGCCGCAAACAGAATGTTTGCAGAGCTGCCGCCATGAACTAGGGCACGTCTCACGTCGCATCCCGCTACGACGACCCGGACGACCAGGGGGTCTTGGTGCGGAAGCTCCACGCCTTGGGCGTCAGCGGGGGTGAACGTGACCTCATGCTGTGCCCAGTTCGGCGGTGTCTACGCTGGGTATGCCGCCACGTGGTGTAGCCTCCGCACGTAGGCCTTCCGCTGCCGTACCGAGGAGAACTCCAGCGAGGAGCCTCCGGATGTGACATTGATGACCCTGCGATGGGCGGCCTCCGGAGCCTGTAGCTGCAGGAGGCCCTCCTGAGGCTGCTGCACATGGGCCTGAATCCGCAGAGGACCCTCGTGTGGCTGCGCCCCTTGTGCCGGGATGTGCATGGGGGCTTCGTATGGGTGCTGTACGTGGGGCACCACGGGCGGCTGTATTTCCAAGTTCCTGTCCCTGGTGACGCTCTCGCGGAGCACCGCGATAGAGGTGCACGTGCGCGTGTCGTGGTTGCCGCGACCATGGACTGCGCACCACAGCCCCTGGTGTTGGTCGTCGTAATCTCCACGGCCTCTATCGTCGCGTCCCCGACCACGGCCGCGCCCCCGGCCTCGGCGCCCTCGACCGCCCCGACCCGCGGGAGCGGTTTCTTCGGAACCGCCTTGGATGTCGAGGACATATCGGCCTCGCCGCGACTTCTGCTGGCCGCGCTTGGGCCTATCGGACAGCTCGTGCGGGGCATCCCTGCGCTCAGGCGCGTCCTTGGACGACTCCTGCTTACACTTTCCCTTCGCAGAGTTGTCCTTCGGCGGGTCTTCGGTTTTCGCCGAGCCACCGGCCTGGTTGGTGTCGGAGTCGTCACCTTGTCTTCGCCTTGCGTCCTCTTCCGCCCTGGCGTATTCCTCCATTTTGTCGAAGAGCTTCGCCACTGTCTTGATCGACTTTCTTGCGTTGTACTCGGCCATGGGGCCCGGGCGGAGGCCCTGTATGGCTGCATTGACAACGGTGGTTTCGTTGACATCCTTGACTTGGCATCGTATCTTTGCGAAGTGTTTGAAGTAGTCGCGGAGCTTCTCCGAAGGTTTCTGCTTCACGGCAAAGAGCTGGTCTGCGTCGACTCGCTCAACATAATTTCCTTGAAAGTTGTTGTGAAGGCGATCGCGGAGCTGTTCCCACGCGTAGATGGAGTTTGGCTCTATGGTAAAAAAACTAGGAAAGCGCCACTCCTTGCAACGCGAGGGGGCGGCCCTTCGCCTTTGTGGTGTCGTCTCCGCCCGCGGCTTCGATTGCGATTTCGTACACGCGCACGAACTCGCGGGGGTCCGTATCACCTTTGTATGGCTCGATGACACTGGGGAACTTGAAGTCTTCGGGCCACGCCGCCTGCTGTAGCCCTGCCGAAAGCGGGGACTCTGGGTCGACGCGCCGCAGCGGGACGCGGCTGGATGTGGGGGCGTCGCGGCTGTCCGCCCTTTCCGGCGTGGGCTCTGGCGCGACCGGCGCGGCCTGCTGGCTCCGAGCCTCTTGTATGTCTCGGACAGCCCCACGAAGATCCCCTAGCTCCTGTTGGAACGCTTTGAGGGCCGCCAGCAGGGCGCTTTCCACCGCCTGCGCGGGCGGGGCCGCCGGCACGCCTAGCGGACGGGGCGGCACGGGTACGACCGCCTCGCGAGCTCCCGAGCTGCCGGTCGCTCCGTTCGCTACCTCAATCGCCGGTCCGCGCTACGGCGGCGTTGCGCGAGGTTAGTTCTTTGCCGCCGCGTCGGCGGGTCGGTCGTCGCAGCGCCCGGTGGCGGGGTCGGTCATCGCAGTGCCGATGACGGGTTGGTCGTCGCAGCACCGGTGACGGGGTCGGTCGTCGCAGCGCCAGTGACGGGGTTGGTCGTCGCAGCGCCAGTGACGGGGTCGATCGTCGCAGCGCCAGTGACGGGGTCGGTCATCGCAGTGCCGATGACGGGGTCGGTCGTCGCAGCGCGAACGTCGACGTCCTCGACCACCGCACCTGCGTCGTCACCCGCGCCCGCAACAGCCGATGCCGAAGCCCTGGTACCCATGCGACGCTCCGACCCGGCCGCCTTCTTTCCCTTCGCCGCCGTTGACGAAGCTTTTTTCGGTGCCATCCTTCAGATTTCAGGCTTGCTCCTGTCCTCCCCACGGACGGCGCCAACTGTTGTGGTTATAGACCAAACAGAGAGAGAGAGATGGTAGTGGAGAGTTGGGAGAAGTGACAGTAATGGCCTGGGTCCCCCCATGGCCTGCATTCCTTATATATATACACATGGGGAGTGCTTTTACAATTATACCCTTACATCTGAGTATCCCCTTCAGGGGTACTTATGTCATTACACATGGCCTATTCTGGACCTTATAACCTTCTACCAGGCCTGCTGGGTTTAGGTGGGGGCCACCCCTACAACAAAATCATTTGGCCATGATGTTGTTATCATTATTATTATTACTTTATTAACTTCATGTTAGTTTCTTAGTAATAGGAAAATAGTTCATGTCATGAGCTTACTTTAATTAACTTTAACTTATTAATTTGGCATGCAATTGACCCATGCTTAGTTTTAGTTTAATTGCATTATTCTTTTTCATTATGAACTTTAATAGTAATTTCTTATGCCTCCTTCTCATTCACAGTGTGTCTTTTTCATGCAATTTAATCAAACTTAAAATTTTAATTTCACTTCATAACCCTTTTAGTTTAATTTCACAATTAAATTATTATTCCCATTTTTAGTTACATCTCATATTCTAAGACTGCTTCTAGAAATGAATTGAGAGGATACACATTTACTAGGTGCTACTTTTAGTGAGGCCCACATGTCAGACACAAAGAGAGAGGGAGAGACAGAATGGTCCTCGGCTAAAACTGAAGACAGAGGAGCAATGGAAGCATAGAAGGAAGCTGCCGGGGCTGGGCGGCGGCGACGCCGGTGAGGAGTGGCCGGGTAGGTGGCGGCGACCAGAAAAATGGGATGCCCCGGTGGCGAGGTAGCTCGGAGAAGCGGCAGCTCCGGCTGGAAGACACGGTGGCGGGCCGGCGGCGATGGAAGGCGGTCGGGTGAGGGGAGCCGATTGGGGCGCCGACAGCCGGAAGGGAGAGGGAAGGAGAAAGGGCGCACGTGAGCACGAGCAAGGTGTCGGGAGCTCACCTGAGTGGTCAAGGTGATCGGGGAAGGTCGCCGTGGGCCGACGACGAGCACAAGTGGCGGCGCAGAGAGGTCACCGTGGCGGGATTGCTTTGGCGGGGGAGAGCTTCGACCGGCAGTCGGGGGAGCTTTGGGGCACTGAGGAGACTCTTCCGCGGCGAGGAATCGGTCCGGGAATGACCACGGAGAAAACGGCAGAGGAAATGGCGGTGGCCGGGCGGAAAGGGGGAAGAAACTGGCGCGGCGTGCTCAGGCAGCGGTTCTGCAATTAACTGCGTGGGGAGGCGGCGGGCGGCAGGGGGTACACCACGACGGGGTCGGCTTGTGGAGGGGAGGGCCGAAGCGGCGGAATCGGCGTGAAAGGGCGGCGGCCGGCGTGGGCTCAGGCAGCTCGAACGAGCTCAAATGGGGGAGAAGGAAGAGCAGGCGAGCTAGGGCTACTTATAGGCGAGGGAGGGGAGCAGTGTCGGCATGGGCGGCGCATCCGCAGCATGGCGAGGCGTACGTCGGCATGGGCGTCGGCGTACTACCGGTATGTGCGTCGGGGAAACCAGGGGCAGGGTCTGGCGAAACTGGGGGCGGCGCGGGCTGGCGGCTTGGTTCGGAGAGTGGCACGGCCAGGGTGCCGGCGCGAGCGGCGCGCCGGGAGAACAGGGGAGGAAGAAAGGAATGGGAAAAGGAGAAGGCGCCGGGTGGGCTGAGGCAGCACGTGGGCCGGCTGAGAAAGAAAGAGATGAGCCGGGGGAAAGGCAACAGGCCGGGAAAAAGAAGGAATGGGTCTAGGCCCAAGAAGAAATTTGATATTTTCAGTAATTTCAATTTCGGGTTTTTGCAGCCAGATTTTTAAGTTTAAAAACTGGGATCAAATTTTTGGGTTCAACAACTTACTTTTAAGATTGTCGAGTCATGGGGAAATAATTCTTAATTTTTCGAATTTGGAATTTTTCAGATATACAAATTTGGATGGGAGAGGTTTTATATAAATTTTTAATTTCCGTTCTGGGCTTTGAGTTTCCTGATTTTAATTTGAATTTGAAATTAAGACTTCCAAGGAGTTTTGGATCTTCTCAATTTTTAAACTTTAAACTTTGGTTCTAGATTCCAAGGTTTGGATTTTTATTAATCGGGCTTTTATCAAGAAATCAAATCGAGACATTTGAAATACGCCAAAAACCTTTGAGAACACAGGAAAAACCATTACAATAGTTTATAATTTTTGTAATTATAGTAGTTCCCTATTGGGATGTTACAAATCCTCAGGCGATTCTTTCTTATCCTGCTCCAAATGGTGTTGCACACTTGCTCATGTTGACAAATTACCATGATAGAGTCAATTGCCACAGGGAAATCAATCCACACATGCCGAGCATTGTGTTGACGATGATGATGCCGCGACAGAAAAAATGAACATTCAAAGAAAGGTCGTGGAATTGGGATAGATGATGATATAGGATCTGAAAGTGTAGCTGTTGGATTCATGTGTCCACTCTTGCTGTCAGCAAGAGTGAGGTACACTCCTTTTCACAAGAGCATGTGCTTGCGATCCTGTTTAGGCGTTGACCTACTAGGTTTGTTGGCCAGCAAAGGGATGAACTCCGGTGCATCAACTTAGAGTCTAATTTGTGCATGACATGGTTCTCCTTGGGACGATGACATAGCATGCTCTGCCACCACAGCCTTCCCTTTGTCCATTGTTTGCGAACAATGGGGTTGGTCTAGCACCACTGCCTTTCCTTTCTAGGTCGGCGACGCAAATGTACCAAGAGGGGCATGGTGCCGTGGAATCGGAGCGCGACACCTTCCTTGCTCTATTTCGCGGTCGGGTGGCGCGGCACCTTGGGTCCTGCCACCTGCCATGTCATGCCAGCCTATGCCTCGCTGGGACTACCACGGTACAGGGCCACAATACGAGCCACACGTCAACCACTGGTTCTTCCGCACTCGGTAAGGGGGCTAGATTTACACTTTCATGTCACATGGGACTAATTTCGAAATTAAGGTGGTGCAATTGGGGGCCAAATAAAAAATATGCAAATTCAGCTCTAACAAAACCTTATGTTTACAAAAAAAAATGGCCTCAGGTAACAAGCCTGAGCGTCTTGTGAGTGGACTTTTGTTCGGTGCCTTCTTTCGTACTTATGCTTAAGTTTTAGCTTCTATTTCTATAGAAACTCGCTGTTAAAAGATGTCTTTTTTAAAGTAGGGTCTACAGGTAAATTATAGTATAAATTATATCAAGTTCAACTGTACCGGTCAAAATCATATACAACTATTCTCCTTTGCGTACTACTTTTTACAAACAGATCAGAATTTAAAAAGTATAGCTATAAGTCTCTACCTAAAAGAACCCACTCAACGACTTTTTTCCTTGAGCTGAAGGGAAATGAGAGCAAGGACTTTTCGTTATCAAAACTTATATTTAAAATTTTACAAAAGGATTTGCAGCCACATATATAATAAAGCAAGTAGACGAATGATCTAATAGCTTATTTTGTCTCACAAGGAGGGATGGAGGAACCAATTGATCCAGGACAAAGGAAGTTGACTGTCCCGAGTTCTCCTTTTTGCCCTATTCTAAAAGCTATTTTTTACGGTAAATAGTTTTTTAAAGTCCCTAACTTTTAAATAAAGTATTTTTTTTCAAGCTCACATCTACTAGTCGATTGTAGTATAAATTATAGTGACTTTATTTATATTAGAGAAAATCACACGTAAACTTCTCTCTCCATATAACTCTCTATAAGGTATTACTGTTCTAAGCTAAAATTAAAAAACATCATCAAAATCCAATATTCACAGCCTTTCATGTTTGATTTTCGAGAGAGATGCGGTCATAGTAATTACACGTCAACCGCCATGCATCGCACATCTTTACTATTATAAAAGTATGAGTTGGTGGTTGGTCCATTCTCTCTCCTCTCTTCTGAGCCATCCGATTTGATCTAGACCATTCGTCTCTCTCCTCTTTTCTCTCTCAGGATACAATCTCCCATCCCCTCCACTTTTCCCATCTCCTTGCGCATTCTAGCCATCCTTCTCTCTCTGTCGTTTGCTCTCTAATATTTGATGTGTAAAGTTGACCAGATAGTAAATTCTATCTTATTATTTTTATAATTCTGTTGCAACACACAAGTCTCTAACTAGTACTAACATACAGCACATACAGCCACACCTACCAACTGCACTCGTAAATCATGGTGTGCAAGGAACCGTACAAGTAAGAAACGCTTGGTCAAAGCGAGAGTTGGACACTCGACATGCAGCATCGCAGCAGCGGCAGACTTGCTACGGTCAATCCGCAAGGACAGGTCCCGTAGCTGACCAGCTACCTACCCGACTCCGGCGCCGCGCAAATCCTCGTTTTCCACCGGAAAAAGGCCTGCTATTTTTGACTTTTCAGCTATTTTTCATTTTAACTTTTTTTAATAATTACTATTTATTAAATTAATAAATTATAACTAAAAATTATAAACCACAGCTAAAAACCTCAATATGAGAACACTAGAGGCATTTGTTCTTCCTCCCTAGTATCAGGTTCTTGTACGCCAATAGTAAGTTTACTCGCTTGCTCTAGCTAAATGGACGCTTTAAGTGGTTTATAACTTAGAGCTTATAGTTTATTTTATATTGTAACTGTTGTTAATTTATTCTGTATAATTAAATATAAAAAATAAATAATAAAAAAGTTATATCAGCACGGACAAAATAAAGAAATAAGGAAAAAAAGTCTAGAAAAGCTAAAAAGTTAGGAAAAGATAAAAAATTATAATTTATAAGATAGAAACTGAAACAGTATAGAGTGGGAGATCTAAATCAGATCATCATCCGTTTTGCGTAGGTCCCACGGCCTGGTACTTACGATGCTTCAGCAGAGGTGACGGCATTTTATGAAAAACTAGAAGAGGTGGCCGTTCCCATATGAAAAAAACTTCTTTTTTTTTGGGGGGGTAAGGACCCTTCTAATTTCTCCAAAGTATATTTCAACGAATCTAAATTGTTTCTCAACGTTTGACATTCAAGGTCTGTGCTTACGCTTGGAGAAATTCCTTTTATTGAAGACGCTCGGATGGTTTTCATAGATTGGATGCGAAATTGACATGTGCCAAAATCCACCAAGTAGACTTTTGGAACTCCAATAGTTTGAAACGCAAACCTTCTGTGAATTTTGACGCCTAATGATGTTTTTTCTCCGGTAAATGAACATGTTGTATCCTACCAACCCGTGGCCTTGTTTAGGATCACATTATTGACTTTTACACACACAGCCCGATCCTCTGCCTTCCGCTCAAATGATAATGCATACATTTTTTCACTGCACGTGAGATCTGTAGTTAGAGATTACATTATTCAGATAAAAGAAAACGAGTTGTTTTCGATAGGTCGCAGGTACATGGGGGCAGGAATAGAACGGGTGGTTCGATAAGCTCGTGGAAATAACGTGGCCGCTTCCACTACAAAGGGATTTTTAGGGCCAGGATCCTCGAGAACTCCCCATGTCCTAGCCAGTAGATTTTAATTGATATAAAATGGTGGAAGGCTATGTGGTGGCAATTCTATGTTGGTGATGAGTATTTGATTTTACTCTTACGTGTTGTCATTGGTTGAGTTTAATTTTGTGCCTTTGATTATCTGGTTTTTGTTGTTAGAGTGGCAGCGGTCTGACCGGCTGCCGATGTAACTGGCTTGTAGTCTGACCGACTTTTGGCTGGCAGTCAGATCGGTCGATGGTCTAACTAACCAATGCATGATGGTTTGACCAGTGACTGTTTGGGCGGTCTAACCAGCATAAGTACCACAGCCAGACCGGCCCTATGCCATGTTGAGTTGTGTTGAGCTTGTTTTTCAGTGTTGGTCATGGCAGAGTCTATACAAGTGTGAGTTATGGTGTAGGTCTATGCATATATTTTGCTAATTGAGAGTCAAGTGCATATCATTTGTGCTCGGATCGATTGCTTATTTTTTGATATGCGAGTGCTTGATAATTGTTGCAGTCAGTGGCAAGACCGAAACATAGTGACTGTGGTATGTCGCGTAAGTCCGGGTGGAACATCATCTCAAGCAGAGAAGTACGGAAGAAAAACAAGAATCGTGAGGGTACGAGTGTATGCATGTGTGTGCCAATTGGACTTGTGTGTTTCAAGTGGTGACGATTCTCAGAGCAAACATGCGATCTTTGCGGCAAGTAATTGTGCATCACGGATTATAGTGTGATGTAGTGTACCACAAGACTCGAACATCTCACATAGTGATGGCCTCGGAGCAGGTGTACGATCTTGACGACAAGATATTGGGCATCGCATTTTCATAAAGACGATGGGTGGCAATTGTAATAATTACCCAATACTGAGTGGAATAATGGTTTGCAAAATGGTGGCATTGGTCTAAGTGGTTTAGATTACACCTTTGTGGATGAAAGGACTTATCAGGCCATTAGAGCCTTGTGGAAGTCACACTTTGAAAAGCGTGCAAATGTAAAACCTGTTTTTGTATGGGTTGTCAGGTTCTCCAATTGTAAATAGTTGTATCCATTAATTGTTGTTGGTTGTTAGCATTAAATGAGAGGTGGGGAGTGTCCACTATATAAGTCCTTATGTTGAGAGAGAGATTTAGGGGAATCAAGTTTAGGGCTAGGGTTTCCTTGTGTTGGAGTCTTGTGTGTGTCTTGTAGGGTTAGAACTCTGTCATCCTAAGGGAGTGGCCATAAAATATTCTTCTCCATGTGAAATGAATATCCAAGTTTGTCCAAGTAAATTATGCCATAATCTCTTCTTGTGCTTTGGATTTACTTGGCTTTATTGTTTGGATTTCTCTTTTCTTGATCTTTCCTGGTGCCATGGACATGTAAGAGGTGAAGACATCTTTTGAATATCAAATCCCATCTATCTAGTCACTTTCTGGGAGGGTTCTTGAGTTTGTCTAGTTTTCCTCAAGAGAGAGATGATTTGGAGTTTTGCTTTTGTAAGCGACTTGGCTTGAATTTGTGCTACAATCTAACTTGTTATGACATGTGAGAACTTATCCAATGTTATCTAGATCATCTAGAACTCATAAGCAAAAATTGATCAAGGTTTTCCACTTTTGCCAGGTTTTGATGCAACATTCCTTGTTTTGGGCAAAGGTTAAAACTTTGCCATCAATCATCATAATCCATGATTGGAATATGTTCTTGACATCCTAGGAAGGATTTTTGTCAAGTTTCACTGCTTCTGGGTAAATAATTTGAGAGTTGGTGTAACACCCCCATTTATGGAGGCGCTACTAATCCCTGCAATTGCCTAGGACCATTCAGTTGCAGAGTACTACATGTAAGTGTACACCAGTCACATATTTACAACATAAGAATTAAACTTTATAACAGAAATATAGCTTGTTAGCCGAGTTTGGACAAAGTGGGCATACAAGCTCAAAGTTATCTTATAACACAAAACAATTCCCCACAGGCATACTTAAGCGAGACTGAGACCTAAAACAACTGATCATCGACATAGTTTATTGTTTAGCAAGTAATGAGTACAATCGTACCTAGCAAGTCACAAGGGTAAATCAAAGTTTATCTATTTGCTAGGATTGTCATTGGATTGGAATATACTGGTTTATTAATGAAAGTGGATGCAATTTTATTTGGAAACATTTTTCTACATGAAATAACAAAACTACAACTTCTTAAGAGTAAGTGGGGTTTTCAACAGTTGCTTTCTCAAATTACACCAATTTAAAACATAAAGAAATATGCATGTGGCTTGTGTTGGAATCAACCATTAAACATAGCTCCATTAACCGGGAATACGGTGTATTCGAATAACATTGTGTCACTCTGCAGAGTTGCTCAGTTTTACCCATTAGATTTCTCAAACTTCTATGTCATGCAATAGACACGCTTTAGCTCGCGTGCGACTGAGTTGAGAAAACAAGTTTTTTCACTACTCAATTCTTTATATAGCCTTTACACAGCAGATCTCGACTCAAAGCCGGGTATCCACTAGCCAGGCCAGAACACTCCCACTAGTCCTGAGTGGAATCTACCGTTGTTCAGTATGGTTTTACTGCTCCCAAATCAACTTGAGCAGCTACTAGACTAAGTTTGACAAGTCAACACTTGTGGTTGAGCCGTTTCTGTGTCGTTTACTCAGCATAAGATTACAGTCCTTACTTTTCACCATGAGGTTGCTAACCGCACCCAGATCTCCAGTGCTCTACGGCATTGCCACCCGTCTGCTCAAGCCTTCAACCTAGGGTAAGGTCATAGGCTCTAACCATCTAGTGGCTTTCCACGATACATCCCCACCCTAGAACTATTTAAATAAATCTACTGGCCAACTGCCAAGTCACTTAGTAGTATAAAAGTTTTGGATGAATCATTCTAATATTATTTATACAATAATTAAATATTACTAAGGTTGTCAAGGTGGACATGGCCTCAAATTAAACAGGACACTTTTCAGTGGTAGGACATAACTAACTTACAAGTCATTCTAAACATTTATTTTAATTAAATAACATTGTGCAAATAACACTAATGCAAATACTGTAATTAAATAATATGAATTTCATAGGTTTCAATATGATCAAAACCTTGTAACTTGCCTTGCTGTTCTATAAACTCTAATGTCTCATACACTTCAATGCCAGCATCCGGTCCTTGCATGGTCGGCTCAGAAAACTCGAGAGCTAATGCAAACATATAAATTAACATAAATTTCTGCGCTTGTAACTAATCAAGCTAGAAAAATAAAAAATATAAAAAGGAGCAAAATGCAATAAAAATCAAAGGGAGTTTGTTGGATTTTAATGGAGTTGGTTTGGTAGAACGGCGGTTGGAAATGAAATCACGGTGTCGAAACGATCGAAATGGGGTATTTTTAGAATTTAGGGTTTTGGATGAATAGTGCGACGCGCTGGGGTTTTTTAAATCAAAACAGCCACTTGGCCCAGCCGTTTCAGCGCACAACACGTGCGGCTGTGTCTAGGAGTGGTTCAGAGCTCTCTACAAAGGCGGTTGAGCTTCAAAGACAATGCGAGGCGGTGGGAGCAATGGTAGGGCTCGGGCGGCTCTGACGCGTGTAAAGGGGAGGGAGAGCGGAGCTCTGCTGACGGAATGAAAGTGTAGGCGAGGTGGTGTACAGTGTTGCAGGAGTTGGCAAGCATAATGTAGCTCGAGTGCATGCATTGGCCGAGAAGCAACAGCTTGTTGCGGTGGTAGAGGGCACCAGTCAACTGGGCGCGCTAAGCAAGGAGAGGGAGCAGAGGGTAGGCAACTGGCTGGTGGGACCACGACGTAGGAGTTGGCAGGGCGAGTGTGAATGGGAGGAAGTGGCGCCACTACAATCAGAGGCAGCGATGTAAGGGCATGTGGAGCGGCGACACGGTGAGGCGGTGGGGAGGCGGCTTCGCCAAAGACGCCAGCATGGAGGGAAGGCGGATGACCAAGAGGAGAAGGTGGATTTCAAGGGTACTTGCTAAATTGGGTAAGGATTGAGCATTTAAGCAAAATCCAAAAGAATTCAATTTTTGAAAATTTGAGGTTGTTTCATTTTTTTCTGGTCAGGATCCTACAAATTTCTTTATGTCCATTCAGTAGATTTCGACTGATATAGCCAGTATTTCGGTGTTTGACATCCAGGATCTAAGCTTAAGCTTGGAGAAAATTTTTGATTGAAGAAATCTGGAATGATTTTGTAAGCGGAGACCATCATGTCCCAGAATCTTCTAGCACAATTTGATTCAACCAATAATTTGCGTATCTCCTCGACAACGCTCGATCCATATATCCACTTGTCACATGTAGACCACATTCTATAAGGCGCTCTCTCCTATCTTCCTTCTTCCTAAAGTGTTCCCTCGACATTTTCTCTCCTCTCCTCTCTTCCTTCTCCTTAAGTGTTCCCTCGACGATCACAGAACGACAATCTTTCCTGTGTAGAATCCTTACTAGCTTTATATATGCACTTCCTCAACAATGCTTGTCATTTCTCTGATCACATTTCTCTCATGGAAAGAGAACACAAGCTTACGTGTGGATGGGTTCTTTTAGACTATGACTTATGGACTTTGACTTATGGTTTTTAAATTCTGTCTATTCGTGAAAAGTAATACGCAGAGAAAAATAGTCGCATACGATTTTAGTCGGTATAACTGAATTTGGTATAGTGTCTACTATAATATACTTATAGATTTTATCTTAAAAATACAGTACTTAAAAACTAGTACCAGGAGTAACGGAAACTAAAGGCAAAGCATCAGTGTAAAAAGAACCACGAGCAGAACACAATATGAGAGAGCTGCAAGCTAACCTTTGATTTAATTTGCATGCATGTTCACACTTGATGACTGAAAACTGACCATGCTCAAGTGAAAGCTGATGTGTGCAACTTGGTGGTGATCATTTGGGCTTTTTTTGGTGGTTTATGGCTAAAAAGCACTGTAGCTAGCTGAAAAAACACTGTAGCTGAGAGAGGCTTATTTATCATAATTAAATTTAAAAAATTAAAAAATATAAAAATATGTTAGCCTATTACGTATAATATAAACAAATACAGGAAAAAAAGAACCGGCAAAAAAACTCAACAAAAAGTTAAAAATTCAGAAAAAGATGAAATTTATAAATAATGAAAAATAAATCAGAAGTTAAAAGCTGAAGCCAAAATTATCAGACCAATGCCATAGCCAACGTTTCTGTTCGCATGTCATTCAATACCACGTGGTCATCTCTTGCTCTCCTCAAGCAACCATGCAACGTTAATCACTTAGCTGGGGAATTAGGCCATTAATACTACTAATAACTTCATTAGCAGTTAACAAATACGGCGGGTAATATTTTATACACACACACAATCTCGGTTTAATATTTTGAAGGGAGGGAGAGGGAATTTAAACCTATGATTCTAATTCCTTAAGCAACCATCGCACGAGATCACTTCTTATTAAAGTTAAATCGTTCCGTTTGATTACATGCGGCACATTTGATTATGAAATAATCATACAGATTTGACACATATTGATTCGAAGACATGTATCAAAATCCCTCGGCTAATAAGCCGCAGCAAAAAAAAAAAAGGCCTGATGTCAGGAGCTCCAATAGCTCAGCTCCTACTGTTTGTGGTTAAATTTCAAAGACACGCCTAGTTTCTTTGAAATACGATGTCTTATGATTTTTTTTTCTCTTGGAAATAAACACGGTGATCCTATTCCTACCTATAGATGTTTCTACGGAGAGTGGATCTCACCGGTTAGATATTTGGGAGTGTCTATACAACATTCGACTGTTTTGAGTAAAAAAACAGTCAGATTTTGAGCTGTTAGATGGAGATCCAACGCCTTAGATCATTTTTTTGGAGGAGTCATTTTTTTGGAGGGGAGCTTATATGGGTGGATCCGTTGGATGGAGATCTAACGTCCCAGATCAATCTGACTGTTTTTGTCCTCAAAAACAATCGAATGTTGTATAGCAATACTCTAGGTATTTCCAGGTGAAAACTACATGTGGGCCCTACACATGTACCTCTCACCACGTGTACGAATAAGAGGTGTGTACTACTTCGTAATTCTTGGTGTCTCAATTATAGGAGACTATCCTCCGTAATGTACCTCTCCAAACATAAAATTATTTACGACTAAACTCTCCTACCATTGATCGTTATTCTGAATTAAGCGAGCAACTTCCATGATAGTTACACGCTCCAACTACTTATCGTCTTCAAACTTGATCTCTTCAACATATATAAGATCGAATGGAATCAGACATTTCTTAGACAAAGTAAAGAATTGTTCACACGCAACACAATTACAAAAGTCTGCAACATGATCTCAGCATGGTCTCACCTTCTCACCAACCACCCCTCCTGGCTACTTGGTTAGATCGCACTATATAAGCAGTTAAGCACCACGCATAACCACGCTTAACTCCATCCATTGCTTCTTGGACTCGCACAGAAGCTGGCCAAACTACACAACACAGCAAAGGTGGTGGAAGGCAATCACGTCATGGAGCTGAGCCTTGTCTCGTTGGTGTCCCTCGTCCTCTTCGTCCTCTCCTCCGTGTATGTCTACTACACGACGCGGAGCCGGTCGCCGCAGCGGCTGCCGCCGTCGCCGCGGGGGTGGCCGGTGATCGGCCACCTCCACCTTCTGTCGGACATGCCCCACCACGCGCTCACCGAGCTAGCCAGGAGCATGCGCGCACCGCTGCTCCGGCTGCGGCTCGGGAGCATCCCGGCCGTGGTGATCTCCAAGCCGGACCTGGCCCGCGCCGCGCTCACCAGCAACGACGCGGCGCTGGCGTCAAGACCGCACCTCCTGTCCGGGCAGTTCCTGTCGTTCGGGTGCTCCGACGTGACGTTCGCGCCGGCGGGGCCATACCACCGCATGGCGCGGAGGGTGGTCGTCTCCGAGCTCCTCTCGGCGCGCCGCGTCGCCACCTACGGCAGCGTCCGGGTCAAGGAGCTCCGCCGCCTCCTGGCGCACCTCACAAAGAACACCTCGCCTGGGACCCCCGTCGACCTCAGCGAGTGCTTCCTTAACCTGGCCAACGACGTGCTCTGCCGCGTCGCCTTCGGCCGCCGGTTCCCGCACGGCAAAGGAGACAAGCTCGGCGCGGTGCTCGCCGAGGCCCAGGACCTCTTCGCCGGGTTCACCATCGGCGACTTCTTCCCGGAGCTCGAGCCCGTCGCCAGCACCGTCACGGGACTCCGCCGCCGGCTCAAGAGCTGCCTCGCCGACCTCCGCGAGGTCTGCGACGAGATCGTCGACGAGCACATCAGCGGTAAGCGCCAGCACATCCCCGGCGACCGCGAAGAGGACTTCGTCGACGTCCTCCTCCGCGTCCAGAAGTCCCCCGACCTCGAGGTCCCCCTCACCGACGACAACCTCAAGGCCCTCGTTCTGGTACGTCACTCTCTTAATTAAAATTAAGTACGATTTTGCAATTCGTAAATTGCCATTTTTGTGACCACTGGATTAGTATGAAACTATGAATATTGGTGTTGCACAAATTTTATAGTACGTACCAATCATCATGTTGTGGTTTACAGGACATGTTCGTCGCCGGCACGGACACGACGTTCGCGACGCTGGAGTGGGTGATGACGGAGCTGATCCGCCACCCTCGCATCCTCAAGAAGGCGCAGGACGAGGTCCGGCGCGTCATTGGCACCAAGGGCCGCGTGGAGGAGTTGGACCTCGGCGAGCTCCACTACATGCGCGCCATCATCAAGGAGACCTTCCGCCTCCACCCGGCGGTGCCGCTGCTCGTGCCGCGGGAGTCCGTCGCGCTGTGCACGCTCGGCGGCTACGACATCCCGGCCAAGACCCGCGTCTTCATCAACACCTTCGCCATGGGCCGGGACCCGGAGATCTGGGAGAACCCGCTAGAGTACTCGCCGGAGCGGTTCGAGAACGGCGGCGAGATCGACCTCAGGACCCCGACTACAAGCTGCTGCCTTTCGGCGGCGGCGGGGTTGCCCGGCTACACGTTCGCGCTGCCACCGTGCAGGTGTCGCCGGCCACCGCTGTACCACCAGTGGCGCTGCCGGCGGCGTGCGCGCCGAGGACGTCAACCTCGACGAGAGCTTCGGGCTCGCCACCAGGAAGAAGGAGCCGCTCTTCGTCGCCGTCAGGAAGAGCGAGGGGTACGAGTTTAAGGGGGAGGAGCTTAGTGAGGTTTAATTTAAGTGTTGAGAGGAGATAAGCGTGTTGTAAAATTGAAGTTGACGGATAACAAAAAGACCGTGCTAATAAGAAGTGCTTTTCTTTGAGTATTATATTCCGTTTTGTTATTTCTAAAATTTTCCTATTTTTTATCAACTCTAATTCGATTTTTATAGCTTTGCATTATCAATGAGACGTGTCTTGTTGTATAACCGAAATGAAATGGGAATTTCTAATTGAGGAAAAGAATATATATATATATATATATATATATATATATATATATATATATATATATATATATATATATATATATATATATATATATATATATATATATGCAGTGGGGCCCACACAGCGGTGGGCGATTGAGAGATTAGGGAGACGAAACGTCTCCCAGGGCTGTATCTTGGCGCGCGCCTCATCCGGATCTGGCGATGCACTCGGGCAACGGCAGCAGCCGGGTCTTGGGGGGCGATGGCGACGGAGGCGGCGTCGGCGTCTCGGCGCCAGCCGCACCGTAGCCCGCCGTTCCCCACCTCTCCGCTCCGCTATAAAGCTCGGGCTCTCTCCTCTCTTTTGGCACGGTGAAAAACAGTGAGCTCTCCTCCCTTCTTCTCTTCAATCTCCAGTGAGAATCCTTGGTCTTTGGGCTTTGGAGCTGTTGGCGGTTCTTTGTGATTCGCCGGCAGCGGTGGAACCTCACCCGTGATTAGGGTTTGATTTGTGCTTGGACCAGGAGAATCAAGATTTGAGTGGTACTTTGAGTGTTCTTGGCCGGAATACTCTTGTGGCTTGTGTCTTGTGCGGCAAACCCCCTACCTCGACTACCTGTTGGCTTCGGCGGACGGGAAGAAGGGCATTGTATCTCCGGCGACCACCTCCCTACTCGGTTTGTGGGGGGGGCATTGGTTTTCTGGGACAGTGCTTTTGCGTGCCTTGCTCATTTTCGGTTTCTTCAGGCGATTTTGAGTATCACCCCTGCCGTAAGTATATTGATTCATCTTCTAGCAGATATCGCAGATTTGCTCTTGTTTGGTTCAAATCTTGGAGAATGCTATGTGTGTGGATTTGTAATTGCTCTGTGATGAACTAATCAAAGACTGAATAGATCTTGATAACGGAATAAGGAGTTTGAGCTCTAGTGAATTAGTTTTCTCTGTCTATATCCTTGCATACTTTAATTTGGATAGGTTTGTTCATACGCACTTAAGTTCTGTCGTCTTTGTATTCTAGTTGTTTCGAGGAGGTTCCTTTTGGTACTCTTACAGTTCGCTATATATCTTGCATGATACATTTTACTAGATGCTACATGTTTAGTCTGTGATTTACAAACTATTACTTCAGATGTTGTGAATATTCATACCGAAAGTTGAAGATTGCTGTTTCTGTGTTTGATCGGTGGTGATGAAAACATAACGTGAGCTCAAACCCTAAATTCTGTATTAGATCAATTATGAAGAGTCTTGATATTAGCATGAGAAGGCCAAGATTTGCAATCTTGCGCAACTCTGTTCTGAGAGCACCTAATTTACTTCAAACTGTTGAACATATGCTAGATTTAAACATATATGTTAAGGGTTCAATGAGATTAGCATGTAGATTCTCATGTTTACTTGTCATCATGCTAATTTTGTACATATATGTGACATCTATGTTGAGTATATGTTATTTTTGGAATGACTTAATTGATTCACATGCTGATATATTAGTTAAGTCATTTATATGCCATGTTTATAATGCTTGGACTATTATAATAATTGCTGGAATTAAATTAAGAAATATGCTTATACCGCAATATTTACAACATGTCTATCTTCTGATTTTTTTTCCCAGAAAATATAACTCTCTCAGCATTAGTTTACTTCGGCTTAGCTGCATGCAATACAAGGTAAGGACGTCTACTGCCCGCTATGCTGAATCCATGAGCAGGCAAGACATAACCAGGCAAACTGAAAAATCTTCGTAGCTAAAGGAAAAGAAAGCAAAAGCGATTTCCGTAGTAGCGATGAGTAAAATGGGAGCAGCCTAAACAGTAAAACCAGGGTTGTGGGTGAGCAATACAAACGTTGTGCTGCTAGGTGAAGCGGTTGAGTTCCACACCCTAGATGGCTAAAGTCTGGTAGCCGAAAGCATCACTAGCTTATGCTCTAGCCAGAGTAGCATGGGGCACATGGAATCCCGTGTTAATTAACAAGGACCACCTTGCAAGGCTAAATACTCCTAGGTGACTGATAGCAAAGTAGTACCATGAGGGAAAGGTTAAAAGAACCCCTAGTGGCTAGTGAAATAGAATGTGAAACCGTGCTAAGCTCCCAAGCAGTGGGAGGGGAAAGTGATTTTTAACCGCGTGCCTGTTGAATGTTGAGTTGTGGTTAGGGGGTGAAATGCCAATCGAACCCAGAACTAGCTGGTTCTCCCCAAAATGCACTGAGGTGCAGAAGTTGACTGGACATCTTGGGGTAAAGCACTGTCTTGGTGTGGGTTGCATGAGCGGTCAAATCAAGGCAAACTCTGAATACTAGATATAACCCAAAAATAAAAAGGGTCAAGGCTGACCAGTGAGATGATGGGGGGATAGGCTCCATCGTTGAGAGGGAAATAAAAGGAGTTGGGGGTGTGCAAAGACTGCCAGGAGGTTTGCCTAGAAGCAGCCACCCTATAAAGAGTGCATAATAGCTCATTGATCGAGAGCTCTTGCACTGAAGATTTACGAGGCTAAGCGATTTGTCAAAGCCGTCGGATGTCAAAATGCATTGGTAGGGGAGCGTTCCACCTTAGAGGGAAGCAAACATGAAAGTGAGGGTCAACAAAGTGAAAACGAGAATGTCGACTTCAGTAACAAAAACATTGGTGAGAATCCAATGCCCCAAAACACAAGGTTTCCTCCACAAGGTTCGTCCATAGATGGTGAGTTAGGGCCTAAGATCAGGCCAAAAGGTGTAGTCGATGGACAACAGGTCAATATTCCTATACTACCCCTTGTTGGTACAGTGGGATGGAGGCTAGGTTAGTCGAAAGATAGTTATATGTTTAAGGACACAAGGAGACCCTGCTTTTTTAGGCTAAGATGGGGGTAGAGAAAATGCCTCGACCCAAGGTTTGAGTACCAAGTGCTACAACATTGAAGTATGAGCCCCGTGGACTAGCTGTTGCTTCTCCACGAGGCTCATACTAGGCGCTGAAGTATGTAACCCATGCCATACTCCCAAGAAAAGCTCGAACAACCTTCAACAAAAGGGTACCTACACCCGAAACCAACATGGTTGGGTAGGTAGAGAATACCTAGGGTTATGAGACAACTCTCTCTAAGGAACTCGCAGGACCATCAACAAATTATTCTCATAACTTCAGGAGAAGGGGTGCCCTCTCGCAAAAGGGGATCATAGTGATCAAGCTTGGGTGACTATTTACTAAAAACACAGATCTCCACAAAGTCATAAGACCATGTATGGGGGCTGATGCCTGCCTAGTGCTGGAGGGTCAAGGAAGTTGGTGAACTGATGACATGAAAGCCAGTGAACAGTGTCTTTAACTATAACAGTCCTAAGGTAGCGAAATTCCTTGTCGGGTAAGTTCCAACCTGCATGAAAGGTGTAACGACTTGGGCACTGTCTCGAAGAGAGGCTCGGAGAAATAGACATGCCTGTGAAGATGCGAACTACCTACACCTTGACAAAAAGAGCATATGAAGCTTTACTATTCCCTGGGATTGGCTTTGGGCCTTTCTTACGCAGCTTAGGTGGAAGGCAAAGAAGGCCCCCTTCGGCAAGGGCCCGAGCCATCAATGAGATACCACTCTAGAAGAGCTCAGATTCTAATCTTGTGTCAAACCCGCGGGCCAAGGGATAGTCTCAAGTAGACAATTTCTATGGGGTGTAAGCCTCCCAAAAGTTAATAAAGGCTTGCAAAGGTTTCCTCGGGCAAGACAGACATTGGTCCTCAAGTGCAAAGGCAGAAGGGAGCTTGACTACAAGACTCACCTGTCGAGCAGAGATGAAAGTCAATTTTAGTGATCCAACGGTGCCGAGTGGAAGGGCTGTCACTCAACAGATAAAAATTACTCTAGGGATAATAGGATTATCTTCCCCAAAAGTCCACATCACAGGAAGGTTTGGCATCGCGATGTCGGCTCTTTGCCACCTGGAGCTGTAAGTGGTTCCAAGGGTTAGGCTATTCGCCTATTAATGCAATATGTGAGCTAAGTTTAGAACATCGTGAGACAGTTCGGTTCATATCTGGTGTGGGCATTAGAGCATTGAGAGGACCTTTCCCTAGTATGAGAGCATGGAAGGACACACATCTGGTGTACTAGTTATCATGGCTACAGTAAACGCTGGGTAGCCAAGTGTGGAGAGGATAACTACTAAAAGCATATAAATAGTAAGACCACCCCAAGATGAGTGCTCTCTCCTCTGACTTCCCTAGAGCCTCTAGTAGCACAACCGAGATAGTGATGGGTTCTTCATTGTTCAACTCTTTGATGAAAATATGAAAAAACCAAATAAGCTCCACCCTTCTATCTCTTGGATAGACAGAGAGGGAGGGAAGAGGCCTTTGGTGTCCCCTCCAATCAAGAATTGGGGCTTAATAATTATTTACCAATATGTCTCTCATGCCTTTCCTCATTCATGGTTTGATATTCTAGTGTCCTAGGCGTAGAGGAACCACACCAATCCATTCCATTATCTATTGCTTGGTCTATAACCACAATAATTGGCATTGTCCTGTGGAGCAGTGTAGAAGCTACAAGCAGAAGCAAGGGCGCTTGGACACGATGGCACCAAGGAAGGTGACGATGTCGACCTCCAAGTGGAAGAGAAGTACTCCCCTGAACCATTCTAAAAAGGGACTGCACGACAAGGAAAGGGCCACAACAAGCAAAAGAACTGCAAATGGTGATGGGAAATGATAAGAAAAGAATAAGGTAGTAGTGCTAATTAGGTTTTCGTTTCTAACATAAGATTTTTTCTGGATTTCTATAAAATCGAGCTATTTCATATAAAATTTCCATTAAATTTGTACAATCCAAACATTTCCTAAGTTTCGATTGATAATCCTCTAGCGATGATTTGATCAAGTTGGCCTCACTTCAGAAGGTACTGACGTACTGCGTCTATGATCCATGGTCCGAGCGTGTGCAAGCATGCACGTGTTCAATGATTTTCTTTTGCGGTTGCACTATTGCAGGACACAATAGAGACAGATCTTGCATGTTTCGCCTTCAACTCCGTAGTACCAACCTATTCATGGAATTTTGGGCCAATCTGGCTCTATGCGACCAATTAATGCCAATTGTATCTGTCTTCACATAGCAATTCTGGTTTTGCCCCCTCGCATGTATGGAGACCGCGCAAAATACTATAGCTACAGTATTTACGCACTGTAGTAAGTCTCCAGGGAGAACCATTAAAATACATATTTTGTAGGAATTTCTAAATATGGTAAATAAACTCAAAAAATAAAATTTTGTTTTGTGGAGTCTTCTAACACAATATACTTGCTCATGTAATTTTTTTGTAAATTTTACTGCTCTGAATTTTCTAAAAAAATTATTTAATTATATTGTTTGTAGGAATTTTCTAATATAGAAAATTAGGTCCAAACAATATGAAATTTTTTGATGGCCAATTACACAGTGTACTTGACTTTTCGATTTTTTTGTAATTTTATATGTTATGAAATTGTCTCAGAAATTAAGGGTTTGGGTCTTGGAAGTGACCTAAACCCTTAATTTCTGAGACAATTTAGAAAATAAAAAATTATGAAAAAACTACATGTAGTAGATATATACCAAACAGTAAAGAGGGAGACTAGAAAAGGAGGAGAGCTAGAGACGGTATGTTGGAAGAATGAATGGACCTCTCTTCCTCACGCCCCTTTTGGGGGTTTATATACATAAGTGGGGTAGGATGTGAATTTTCTATCCTACCCCTTAATAATTACATAAGGTAGGGCTACATTGGTATATTCTTTCATACCATTAGACCTATTACATATTGGACTAGTTGTAAGGCCCAGTCACAGAGAGTTGGGCCACCCCTACGACAAGACTCTCTTGACAGCAAACGTGGAGGTCCTGATGGGCGAGCTAATGTGACAAATTATCCCAGTCCTTCATCCCCCGACAACAAGTGCGAGAGTGCCGACTGGTGAGTCGATGTAACTGGTAGCTTACAGCCCCTGGAAGAGAGTTTTTCTTTTACTAATCATAATGTGACTACATTGTCCACCAAGAAATCATGGAAGCGAAACAGGGGTGGTGCCATCCCTCCGAGGCGATGCCTTCAAGGCGGGCCGTGAAGTCGTGCTGCCCTGCTCGAAGCGATGCCTCCAACTGGGTGGCAAAGTCTCCTGGCGAAGGTGTGCTGTCCCGTCGAGGCGATGCCTCTAAGGCGGTTGGATGGAGGCACGACCACAAAGTGGTCGAGCCAAGTCATGACTATGAGATTGTCGAACGAAATCATGACTATGACGTGGTCAAACGAGGTCCCGACCACAATGTGGTTGGACGAAGTCACGACTGTGAGGCAGTTGGACAAAGTGTCGGCTGCGAGATGGCCAGATAAAGGCACAACGAGATAGTCGGATGAAGCCATGACCATGATATGGTAGGACAGAGTCATGACCACGAGGTGGTTTGATGAAGTTGCGACCAGGACATGGTCGGGCGGGGCAACAACCACGAGATGATTGGACAAAGTAGTCACGACCACGACATGTTCAGACGGAGTCATGACCATGACGTGGTCAGACGAAATCATGACTAGGACGTGGTCTGGCGGGGTGGCGACCACAAGATGGTTAGATGAAGCATCAACGATGATGTGGTCAAAGTCACGACCACAAGGTGGTCGGATGGAGTCACAACCACGAGGTGGTGGGAGGAAGTCATGACTAGGACATGGTCAGGCGGGGTCACAACCACGAGATTGTCGGACAAAGTGTCTAGGACTACAAGGTGGCCGAATGAAGGCATGACCTCAAAATGGCTAGGCCAAGTCATGACCATGACATGGTTGGACAGAGTCACAACCACGAGGTAGTCGGACAAAGTCACAACTAGGACATGGTCAGATGACGTCACGTCCGTGAGGTGGTCGGATGAAATCATGGCCACAGACATGGTCGGATGAAGCCATGACGACGAGGTTGTCGGACGAAGCCAAGACGACGATGTGGTTGGACAAAGTCACGACTACGGGGTGGTTGGACGCTACCGACGAAGTCAGCGGCTAAACAATGTCCTTAAAGTGCACGCTCTGTTCCCTAGCTTCCAGACTGGCGCCGATGAAGCCAGCAACAGGAAAAAATGTTGACACGTGTGCTCTGTCCCCCTCCCTTCGCACTAGCGTCAATGAAGTCCTTAAAGCATGCGCTCCATCCCCCACCCTTCGGAATGGCGCCGATGAAACCGACGATGGGACAAAGTCTTGAAGCACGTGCTCTGTCCCCGCCCTATGGACTGGCAATGACGAAGCCAGTGGTGGGACGAAGTCTCGGCCATGAGGCGATCAGATAAGGTCTTGACCACGATGTGGTCAGTCGAAGTCATGACCGTGAGACGGCTGGACAAAACGTCTGTGACCACGGGGTGGTCAGATGGTGCCGACGGAGCCGACAGAGTCAATGGCGCGGAGCTCGGCGGAGGTTCGAATGAAGTCTCAGCCGTGAGGTGGTCAAATGAGGTCTCAACCATGATACGGTTGGACGAAGTCGTGACCAGGACGTGGTCGAGGAAAGTCACAACTACGGGGTGGTCGGACGGTGTCGATAAAGTTAGCAGCTGGATGATGTCCTTAAAGCGCGTGCTCCATCCCCCACACTTCGGACTAGCACCGACAAAGCCAGCGGTGGGATGAAGTCCTTTAAGCACGTGCTCCGTCCCCCACCCTTCGCGCTAGCATCGATGAAGTCCTTAAAGCATGCGCTCCCCACGACCGTGAGGTGATTGGACAAAGTCTTGACCGTGAGGAGATCGGATGAGGTCTCGACCACGATGTGGTCAGACAAAGTCACGACCGCAAGATGGCCGGATGAAATGTTTGTGACCACGTGGTGGTTGGACGGCACCGACGGAGCCAGCGGAGTCAACAACGTGGAGCTCGGCGAAGGTCGTTGACATCGACGGGGAACCAGCAGTGTCGACGCGGAGTCTGGTGGTGTCAATAGCGTGGAGCCCAGCGGAGGGTCAGACGAAGTCTCGACCATGAGGTGGTCGTACGAGGTCTCGACCATGATATGATTGGATAAAGTCATGACCAGGATGTGGTCAAGCGAAGTCACGACCATGGGGTGGTTAGACAATGCCGACGAAGTTAGCAGCTAGATGAAGTCCTGCGTAGACCCAGAGTTGACGAGAGCGATGAAATTTTGTGTGCCGATGGTCACCGAGAGTTGCATGGTGCCCCCAGTGGACGCTCCCGTGACTACATGGAGTGATATTTCTGGAGTAGTGTCTTCAACTTCTATTGCGTACAGACTAAGCGGATCATCTCCTAGCTCCCTGTCCTCATTCATATCAATATAGGTTAAAAAGGGCTACTTGCAGCGGTGTCCTGGCTGAAATTTGTCGTCGCAATTGTAGCACAGTCCTTTGGAGTGACGGTCCACCAATTCTGTTGGTGTAAGTCGCCGAAACGGCTTTGCCGGACGGGGCCCTGATGTTGAAGCTTGTGGCGCCATCTCCTGGGAACAGCCTGATGCTGGAACTGGTGTGGATGGCCGCTGTGGTGGTCGCCCAAGACGAGGTTGTGGAGTGGAGTCACCGGCCACCGTCTGTGCACGCTGTTCATAAGCACGGGCTAGACTCATCGCCACCTGCAGATTACCCGGTTGTTGTAGTTCAACGTCGGTTCGAAGAGGTTCCATGAGACCAGCTGTGAAGATTTGAACTTGTTGCAGTGGCAATAATTGATCGGCGCGACATAGTAAAGCCAAAAACTTGGTCTGGTAATCACTGGCTGGTCCAGTCTGTTGCAAGCGAGTCAATTCCCCCAATGGGCTACCCCGAATTGGCAGTCCAAACCACATGTGGTAGAGATCCTTGAACTGTCCCCACGTTGGTTGTCCGTCGTCTCGTTCAAGCTGAAAATACCATTACTAAGCAATCCCCATGAGGTGGTAGGAAGAGCCATACTTTATCACGTTCTTCAGTTCGCTGCCCCCAGAAGAACTGCTCGCATCGGTTTAACCAGGACAGGGGATCGTCAGAGCCATCATAAGTTGGAAATTCAAGCTTGTGGTATCGCGGAGTGCTGAAATAAGAGCTGGTTGCTGTATGGTAGCGAGGAGTTATGGATACTTGCTGCGGTAGGGAGGGCTGTGGGAAAAAATTTGGCACGGAGGGTGGTTGGCGGAACAAGGAGTGAGCTACGGAACCCTCGTGGCCCGGGGCTGATGCTGTAGGTGGTGCATAGCCGGCAGTGAATGTATCCACCGGTGGAGCTATAGAAGCGTTGATGATCGATGGTATGGCCGAAGATGTGATCGGCAAGAGCCCCGCCGCAGAGATGGGCAAAACCCCCTCTGACTCAAGTGCTGCAATTTTGGCATTGGTGGCGATGCTCTGTCGCATCAAATCTGCAATTTTGGACTTCATCTCGGTGTTATGCTGCACAATCCCAGCCATCTGCTCTTGGATTGCTTTGAACATTGCACTCACGGAACTAGCCTCCTCTCCGGAATCCGAACCTGGCATCTCTGATACCAAGTTGTCAGGGCCCTGGGACCTCAAGGCGTAATGGTGGGAGGCTGGAAGACGAGCTTGGCCTCGACGGCGGCCAGGTCTTCCCTAATCTTGAGTCGCCAGCAGGAGATAGGAAATAGAGGAAGAGGTAAGACAATTGAACTCTTTTGTTATTTCTTCTCACATCCAAAACCCCCAGATAACAACGCTATACAAGATACTTTTTACAATCCCGAGTCCGACTCATACTAAGAGTCCTATCCGGAAAAGCATATGACTCGTAATAGACTAGGAAAGAAACTGTACTAAGACACCAATGGAAACAAAACTAAGTCTTGGGCCGGCGGTGGTAGACTATAACATCAGATAATTGTCACCAGCATGCTGCATTTCTTTTTGGATAATTGTCACCGGCGGCCGGCGGACTACAGATCCCTGTTGTTTAGTGATGCATTACAGTAGTGACAACCAGAATGTCAGGTAACTATGGTTATTAACTCTTCTATTATTCAGAAGTATGGTTTATTCATAAGTTTTTACATGGATTCAGGCATTGGTGTATTGGTTAACTATGGTTAACAATGCCATATGTGGCTTGTGTTCTGCTTATGCGATACTGCAAGAAGCAATTGCTTATCTGGTTAACATATGCTTAGCGAAAACATGGGGAAAACAGGGTGTTAAATTTGGTTGATGCACTCGTATAGGTTGACAAAACATTGAAGTTCATATGAGCACTTAGCAATTCTCTGACTTCTTTCATTGGTGTTTCGCTATAAGAACTGATTATCATGTGACAACAAAAACCAGACAATAATTACATTTTTTTCTCATGAAATTGTTAGTATTTATATTATTGCTATGTTAATTTGCTAGACCAACAGGGGAAAAAAGAGGAAGTTCAAGTTTAAAATATGACATTATCAACTTTAACTTCTATTTTGCACTTTTTTGGATTTCTGCAAGTGTAACCTTTGAATTCCATTCGTATGTGTCATGGTTCTGTTTAGCATGTCTATGCTTGCATTATGTTGCAGCTTGAATTCCTATTCTTATAGATCAAGCATTCAACTAGGTACAAATGATTTGTTTAAAGGAAAGAAATAAGTTCCATCACAAATGAGTCTATTCTATATTGCTAGGGGCTCAACAAGCCTATGGAACTTCTCAACAAGGTGAAGCCAGTGCTAGCAATCAGGAAATATTATCACCCTACAGATCCAGTTCGTACCCTGTACCTCAGTACGCACTGTAGAGAGAGAATGTATTTCCTGAGAGACTTGAGAGAGACCTGATCAACCAGAATGCCAATACCGCATGAAGACTGGAGATAGCACTATCGGTGATTTGTAGTTGTTAGACCTGCACTTGTTCGTAGTGCAACATGTTTACTATTACAATGTTCTTTGTAATACCATAGGACAATTTCCTTGGCTGTCTAGAGCAATTGTGCTTATTTGTAAAAGCATATGTTAGACCTGCACTTGTTCGTAGTACAACATGTTTACCAATACAATGTTCTTTGTAATACCATAGGACAATTTTCTTGGCAGTCTAGAGCAATTGTGCTGATTTGTAAAAGCATATGACAGACTGAGTTAATTGTATCTTTGTAAGTTATTACAGAATCAAGTGTGGGAAATAAAACATGGTTTCAGTTTTGCCTAATTGGATCCTCCCATGACATTTCTAGATGACCAATTTCCATTGGGTACTGGGATGAAATTTGATCAATAATAACTAATGATGGTATATAGCCCTCCATATTTTAGATGCTTATAACTATGTTCCAAATGTAACACTACATTTCACCTGGGCACTGAAATTATTCCGACGATAAATTTTCAAAACATAGAGATCCATTCTCCCTCTTTTTTTCTTTGAAACTTGCATTTCTTGTACAGGTAGATACTTGGCATCATTCATATACTCTCACATGGTCTTCAAAAATTTGGAAATATTTTTCATAATTTGTGTACAAATACAAAGTAGTAAGACATAAATACAAATGAAGTGGTATAACCAGGGGTAACATGGTTTGCTTGCCTTTGATAACCCTTTTATAGTTTTTGGAGCCAACCTACTAGTCAAATACTTTCCAGGGGGCAGCTCCAGATTCTCATAGAAGCGGATTCTCAAAGAATCAGGAGCAGAAACTAAAAAAAATGAGAATATAAAGCTCTATCAAATAGGCCCTTACATGAAGCGAGGATAAAAGTGTAAACGGGGTGGTATACGTACACGGAACAGTGGGCTGTGCATTGAGTGGATTTTGGGCCAGAGTGTTATAAAAAGTTTGCGTATCAATGCTAACTTTGTAATATGTCTATATCTACAAACAACTGTTAATATTCGAGGTATTTCATTCAATTTGAGGGCTGCAAAACTCTGAAAAAATATCACATTAATCAGGATAAAAAGAAAAGAATCTTCACCGCTTATTTTGGTTGAATCAGATTATAACAATACATATTAATTATATATAGATATTAAAATTATACAACAAATATAATTATATTTTTAATTATAAACATTAGAGTTGTAATATCTTTTCGCATAATTAAACAAATAATTCCGTTGGTTTATGAGGAAAAACCTCGTTTGCTTGCTTGACACACACATTAGCTTCTGTGGCGACCTGGTTTGCTGCAACTACGACTGCAAGCCGTAATGTGGCCCCTGTTGGGCCTACCACCATATCACAGTTGAAGTGGGGGCGGAGTTAGTTTTGCAATAAATAAATAACTAAATAAATAAATAAATGAGGGTGACATGGAAGAAGCTCGTGGCAGCGGTGGATTCCTTGACCGGAGCTGTGCCGTGGTAGTTGACGGCGCTTGACGGCGAGGTGGAGTTGTCCTTGTTGGGGCCTCCTCTGCTCCTAGTTCTTTGCTTGATGGAGCTGGAGGTTGAGATGAGAGAAGAGTCGGGAACCGATTGAACGGCGGCGACAGCGACAGAAACGCCAAATCGAGCTCTCTCTTGCCGGCGAGAAGCTTCATGGTGGTTAGCAGCCTCGTCAGCCATAATACAATAGTAGGGCACAAAGGCGACAGTGGGGGATCAAAATATGGGACTTTTACCTACTCCGTCTGTGTCGCGGGCGACGCCTACAGGGAGGAGATCCACTGGTATCGAGACGAGAGGAACCCCAAGGAACAAGGCGTAAGCCTAAAGCCAACGTCAGAGCTAAGAATTTTTGCGGGCCTAGGTAAGCCTAACTATTGACGACCGTCTTAGAGAAGCATCATATTCAACCCTTTCGACAGTAGAGAGGTTCTACCAAGCTATTCATCGGTGAGCCCAGATAGCCATCACAGCCTAAAGCCATACTGGCAACAACACTAAAACAAAGAGGAAGAAAAAGAAAACCTAGACTATTTATAGAAAGAGTCAACTATAGGGTGGATCCCTCATCCGGTCGCTGGCGGTGAGCCGGAGAATTGGAGGAAGGGCACCAAGCAGGCAAGATTAGTGAAGAGGGAAGAGGAGAGTAGGAGGGAAGAGCTCAAGGAAGAAAATGGTCATGGAACAATTTTGAACATAGTTTTGCAAATTTGAAAGAAAGGCAAAGGTTACCTTTTGAATATCAAGTGATATTTTGGTCATTTGTACAAAAAAAAATACCTATACTAATATAGTACGCTTATAATGGACACAATCCCTATCTATTTTAGTACACATTCGACCAACATGTGCAATGGCAGATCCAAGATTTTTATAATAGGTATCAGTGTTGATAAATAAAATATAGAAGTTCACAATAGCAAAAAAAAGTACAAAATGTTTGGTGTTAGATATAATATCTGTAAATAATTTAGAAAAAATAAAAAATAATTTAGAGAAATTACGAAATAACTTAAGATAAAACTATATTAATGCGGTCTAATGTATATGGCTTGTGTGCACCAGTGCATGACAACGTGTAGTCATTACCTAGTGCCTACTGCCTCGTCAACCTGGTCGCCACCGCTGCATGCTCCCTCCCTAGCTCTCAGGTGACAACTGTCACTCGTTTGCTCCTTGTAGACGTAATCGCCGCTTGTCATGGCTATGCTCCTTACCACCAAGGCCAGACTAGAGGTCAAGCTAGAGGCAAAGTTGCTCTCAGCCCCTCACCATGTCACTTAGTGGCCAATTGCCCCTCAATCTTGTGCGCTAGTGCACCGAATTTGGTAATTTTAGTCTAGATTAGTGAAACCTGAGAGAGACACAAAGAGAGTGGGGAGGAAGGGGATATATTAGGGTTTGAGGGATTGGCCAATGTGCCAGTCTAATAAAGGGAAAGATGGGTTATTAGGCCGCACTATTTTATATGAATTGGAGAGGGGAGATGTAGGAGCGGATTGAAATCGATTTGGGATATATATGTGTGTGTGTGTGTGATATATCTAGTAAATATTGCATATTACATAAAAAAATTTAGGTATTCAACTGAATACCCTTGAATTACATTAGTCTGCCCATCAACATGTGTTTAACATTCTTGTTAATGCAGATCATGCATGTTTCACCTTCAGCTGCTGCTATGGTTCAGCTGGGCATAGCCATATGCGTCGATTCATAACCCCTTCAATTCAGTCAAATCGAAAAATATTGTACCATCACTACTACAAAAACAAGTTATACTAGACGTCTCATCACAGACAGTTCATGTGGAGCTGTCTGTACTTTGACTATTACAGACGGTTGATGGCTAAAACCGTTTCTGAAACTATCACAGACGGTTAGGATTAAAAGGCGTCTATGATATACACATTATCAGAGACGATTTTTAATTAGAACCGTCTATGAAACTATCATAGACGTTTCGTATAACAAACCATCTCTGATAAGTGCATTATCACAGACGGTTCGTATAACAAACCGTCTCTGATAATGACACATCACCGATCCATGGCGTATCCCCTAGAATTTTGATCTCACCAGTCCATTCTCTCCACATCGAATGGCAGGCACCGGTTCCTCCCACAACTCAACCTTTATTAATTACTCCCCATCGACCTTCCCATCGCTCGACCCTTATTAATCACACCCCATCTACCTTTCCACCGGCAGTCACGCGTGAGTTCATCCACTATATAGCTTCCTCCCTTCGACGATGCCAACTACCACCTTGAGCTAGCGCCTCCATTGTGACACCACAGTTGACTACATAGCACACTCTTGTCATAAGTGTCGTAAGAGTGTCTTATCCGGTCTCACTGTCGTGCCACAAAGGTGGCACTACCACCGTCTCTCCATTGCTGGTGATATCCGGTTGCCATCCGATGCATCCAGGTTGTTCCTCAACGACGTCGACTACCGCCGTGAGCTAGTGCTTCCATTGTGATACCACAGTCGACTGCACAACACACTCTTATCGTAAGTGTCATAAGAGTGTCTTCTATAGTCTCATCGTCGTGCCACAAAGGTGGCACTACTGCCGCCTCTCCATTGCCAGTGATATCCAGCTGCCATCCGATGCATTCAGCTTGTTCGTCGACGACGTCGACTACTGCCATAAGCTAGCGTCTCCGTTATGACACCATGGTCGACTGCACAACACACTCTTGTCGTAAGTGTCATAAGAGTGTCTTGTGTAGTCTCACCATTGTGCCACAAAGGTGGTGTTACCGCCTCCTCTCCATTGCCGGTGATATCTAGCCGCCATCCATCCAGCTTGTACTATCTGCTAGGATCTCTGCTTCTTATATATTCTTGCCGTGTTAAAGAGTTGGATTCATTATCTTGTTATGTTGTAATGGTGGATTCTAATCACAATGGAAATGCAATGTGCTGTTGTGTTTCCCACTGTATTTGCTTGTTTTAAAAGGGCATAGGTATAGAAAGAACTATCACAAACGGTTTGTGCTATAAACCATCTATGAAGAACTATCACAGACGGTTCTATATACCAATGTCTGTGATATTCGCCAATCACAGATGGTTGGTAACTAGAACCATTTGTGATGTATGAGTATCACAGACGGTTTTTGGTTCGAGCCGTATGTAATAATTTTCTTCACAGACGGTTCTAATTACAAACTGTCTGTGCTGTCTTTATCATAGACGGCTCACAAACTGTCTGTGATAATCTCTGATTATCACTGACACATAAATACAGGTGTTCAGAAAACCATCTTGTGATGACAGTTTCGAACCGTCAATGATGATCCTTTTTTGTAGTAGTGCATATTCATTGTAGCAAAGCGCTGTGGTGCGTCGTAGAGAACAATGTTGCTGGTATATACTCTAGCGGTATTAATGTCGCCACCATTTCTAACCACACAAATTTGGTTCAAATAGTTAGGAAAGAAAAAGGCAACATCACGGTATTATGTGACAGATATTTTTCATTTGGTCTAGTACTGAAATGTCATCGGAAGTGTCATCTATTACATATGTTTCAAAATGTAAGGTGTATATATAATTTTTTTTAATCTTGGTTTAAGATATAAGGTTTCCATGCAAATTTAATATTGGTTTCTCCTTTTTGTCTTTATTTATGTTTCCTCTCTCTCTCTCTCAAGATTTCTTTTGTAGCATATTTCATTATAAGACTTGTTCGGAATATTTCGTGACTATTTGCACTGAGTTTTGAGGAGAGATGCAGACCAAAACCCGAATGGCGGGATACACTGGATATGTCCTCTACGAATTGGCACCCACAACATCATTGTTCATGAATTTTCTTAAATAAACTTTTTTATGCATTTTACACGACCTTTTTTTGACCAATAACCCACAATCACTGAGCCACAATGTGACTGGACCTAGTCACGCCGTGTGATGCAAACCAACAAGAAAACTAGCTGATGCATAGGATGGGCCGATCTTCACAGTATGAACAATGTTGTTTCCCCTCTTTTCCCTTGCAGCTAGGGCTTTAGGTTCCTTCTTTCTCCATGTAGCCAGCAAATAGAATTAGGGTTTTGCTTATGGAAGACCACCTAACAGCAACCCTCTTCTTGCACCTAGTAGTAGATGGATAATAAGGTTGCAATGCACTAATCAGCAGTGATGCCTAATAGAAGCAATCAACCTAGCCTTCCAAACTGTGAGCAAAGATTGCTCACGAATTTAGAGAGATCAACCATGTAGGTTCAATTTTGTAACTCAAGAACTTCGGCACTTGATCTACAAAATTCTCTCAAACCCTATTCGGGAAACTCTTAACAAGCACGCACGGAATTATGCCACAAAAGCATCATAACTTTTCTATATTTTCAAGTCAAGCAATCTTATCTAAGGTTTACATGGGGTTTGCCCCTAGCCATATATTAGCGCCTCAAAGGCATGGCCATACTTGCACAACTCACGCATGCAACAACCTGGCCAAAGCCGACTCTTACCATGACTCAAAACCGACTCAAAGATCACGACATGAAAAGATATAGACCAACTCCTAAAGTTCAGCCAAAAATAAAGGCTTGCAAGCCTTGGATAAGAACTCAAACAAAACAAAATGACTCAGACTCATCTAAAATGTAACCAATTCAGCCCAAAGAATCCGTTTGAATTGCTATCTCGAATCCAAACTGATCCCACGTGGAAACATTCTTCCTCGCTTGATTCGGTTCCCTCTTTCTTAATGCACAAGGCAATCCGTTTCTGACTCAACACATTGTCGGCTCAGTCTCCTATTTCCTCATAGCAAGGGATTGGATCCCCACTCGAATTTCCTTGTCCTCTTTCCACGCACAACCTCCTCTATCTTTCCTTCCAAGCCAGCGCAACCCTTCCTCCCTTCAGCTTGTTCGCACGCCAACCGAACACCCATGCACTTCGCTCATCACGTGCCCACGCACCTCACCATCCCATGTGGCCTCTCAGATCATTCACCTCCTCATGCGGTTGAGGGAATGAGTTCTCCTTTTACCACCCATGGCTGACCTCTCCTTCCTCCCTATTGACCAAAACATATTGCTTCTTTATTTCACACAAATTAGAACCACATTACAATATACTTTCAAATTGCAATGCTGAAGCACAACTAAAAGTAATAATGTCACTTTTAGCTACATCATCCCGTCCCCCCTTCAGGCGAAATTGTCCTCGGTTGCAGGGTATTCTTCACAAACTCCTTATTCTTGATAACAATTTCAGAATTGATCTCATCTCGTTTTGGTAGCAATGAATGGAACACACCCTTATGCATCAATGAGAACTAATTAGCTCCCCTTGATGTGTTACATTACGATCGAACTACCATTGACATCCCAACAGTAGGTGACACACATGCATGGTCACAACATCGTACTCCACCCTATCTTCATAGCCATCAATAGAAAACGGCACAGTTATCTTATGTGTAACTTTCAACTTACCATCATTGTGTAGCCATTGCATATAGTATGGCTCGGGATAATGTCATGTGGTCAATGAGAATGTATCAAACATGTCCTTGTTGATCACATTGTTGTAGCTCCTTCATCGATCACCAACTTGCACTGTTTGCCCTTAATTATGCATTCAGTTTGGAACACTCCATGTCACTGCTCATTTTCCATAATTGGTGTGTTGTCATGGTCCACCTTTTGAGCCATCAAACCTAGACCATCCAATTTAGCATCACAAGATACAACTTTTCACTGGGAATCATCGGATTATTCTCCCTCATGTTCAGCTTCATCATAGTTACTCTCCGATGCATATCCTTCTTGAGTGAGCAGCACCTTCCTTTAATTTGGACAATTTTCATCATGTGCTCCCTACCATTGCACTTGAAGCACTCAATACCCCGAGTTCTAGCGGTAGAGAAGGCACTAAAATCAGCTTTGGATGCCTCTTTGCTTACTATACTCACCACCTTTCATGCTTCTTTATACGGTATTCCAACCGGTTTAGTGGATGCAACCGGTTTAGAAATTGAGCCACTTTCACCCTCTTGCTGATTGGATGCCTCCAGCTTGTCATATTGGTGCTGCTAGCTTTAGAATGTGTGTGTCTCACTAATTGTTCGACACACTCTGCTTGGTGAAGTAGCTCTTGCATGGTGTTATATTGCATCAATTCAACACAATTCCGTACATCATCGTTCCGTCCTTCAAAGAAATGAGTCATGGTAGCTTTAGCGGACTCACGAATACCAATACAGATCATGTAAACTTGCATTTCTTGATAGTATTCATCCACAGACTTGGAACCTTAATACAACCATCATAGCTTTGTATGTAGTGTCCTTGAATAGTACGATGGTACAAACCTTGTTCTCATTGCTTGTTTTATCTCCTCCCAAGTATGTAGACAACCCCTGCATGATTCAATTAATCACACCAAATAATAGCATATTCAGTGAACTCAATCAAAACAATATGAACCTTATTTTCTTTGGAGTAGTTATGGTTGTTGTAGATTTGATTGACACGCATCTCCCACTCCAAATAAAACTCTGGTTCAACTCTTCCCTTTAACTCTGGTAATGTGATTTTAGTTCAGCCAATACTGTCGTCCTTGTGTTTAGCACCTCCATGATGCACACCATGTCCGGCACCTCAGCGATGAAGGAAATTGTGCCTCGATAGTTGTGGATAGCCTCCACGGCCATCAGACATGTCATCATCTTCAGCACTGTCGTATTCATCGCCGTCATATGAAAAAGCATGTCATCCCAAATTGGGTGCTTATTGCCATGCGTCGGCCCCTGGCAGTGGCGATAGCCTCTCCTCTAAACGATGAAGTGTCAAATTTAGATCGTTGAAGCCCTTAGTGAAATGAGCATTCAACGTGTCTTGTACCTCCATGATTCTTGCATTCACACCTTCAATGCTCCAATCAAGATAAGCACGTAGTATGTTCTCTCAATACTGGATATAGCCAGTGGTAGCATTGAATTGATCATGTACAACGGGTGGCAAAGGATCATCATGGGCCAACTCCACCATATCCTCGATGTGATCGCCATTCAATCCATGTATGCTTGCACCTAACATCCTAAAATCAGCAAAGAAACACTTGTGTACCACGATCAACCATGCTCTAATACCACGATAATATGAACCAACTAGCAAATAAACTGAAGCATAGAGGTGGCCTAATCTTCATGGTATGAATAGTGGTATTTCCCTTCTTTTCCCTTGTGGCTAGGGTTTCAGGTTCCTTCTTCCTCCTTGCGACTAGCAAATTGGTTATGGAAGACCACCGAACAACAACCCACTTCTTCTCCTTGCGCCTAGTAGTAGATGGGTAATGAGGTTGCAATGCACTAATCAACAATGATTCCGAATAGAAGCAATCAACCCAGCCTTCCAAACTATGAGCAAAGATTGATCATGAATTTAGAGGGATGAACCATGTAGGTTCAATTTCACAACTCAAAAACTTTAGCATTTGATTTGCAAAATCCTCTCAAACCCTAATCAGAAACTCTCAATAAGCACACACGGAATTGCGCCACAAAACTATTGTGACTTTTCTGTATTTTCAACTAAAGCAATCTGATTTAAGCTTTACATGGGTATACCCCTAGCCTTATATTTGTGCCTCAAAGGCATGACCATACATGCACAACTCACGCATGCAACAACCTAGCCAAAGCCAACTCCTACCATGACTCAAAACTGACTCAAAGATCAATACATGAAAAGATACAAACCAACTTATAGAGTTTGGCCAAAAATAAAGGCATGCAAGCCTTGGATAAGAACTTAGAATCAAACAAAAGAAAATGACTTAGACTCATCTAAAACAGAATCAATTCAGCCTAAAGAATCCATTTCAATTGCTGGTTCAGATCCAAACCAATCCCATGTGGAAACCTTCTTCCTGGCTTGATTTAGCTCCCCTACCTCTTGGCTTCATTTCCTGGCTCCTTTCATGGCTTGGCATAAGTTCCTAGCTTGGCCCTCCTGGCTCCTCTCGATTCCCTCTTTCTTCATGCACTAGGCAATCCAAGGGAATTCGTTTTCAAGTCAGCTTGTTGCTGGCTCGGTCTCCTAGCTCCTCATGGCAAGGGATTGGATCCCCACTTAGATTTCTCTTCCCTCTTTCCACGCACAACCTCCTCTATCAATCCTTCCAAGCCAATGCAACCCTTTCTCCCTTCAGCTTGGTCGCATACCAACCGAACACCCACGCACTTCCCCCATCACGCGGCCTCCTTGGATCACATGACTCCTCATGCATTTGATCGCATGGGTTCTCCTTTCACCATCATTGGCCGAGCTCCCTCTCGCCCCTCTTGGCCAAAACATATTACTCCTTTATTTCACACAAATCAACACCACATTGCAATGTGTTTTCATATTGCAATGCTGAAGCACAACTCAAAGCAACAATGGAACTTTTGGCCGCATCACCATGGGCAAGTTGTTGTATGATGTGGTAGCCTTAGTCATGGTACAGGAGAGCAACTGAGAGACGCTTGATGACACATGGCGCAATCACTGTCCCACGGTGCATTTGGGCCAGTCGCCAACCAATAAAGCAATGAAAGGATGACGTTGTGCCATGTCACCCAGTTGCACCTTTGATGTGCGGCTAGTACTATCATTCGCATCACTGAGACATGATTAAAGCTGTGCACACACCAGTCATGCGGTGGTTGCATGACTGTGTGCTAATATAAGGGCCAAAATTCAACTGAAATGTCATTTTAATTTGGGAAAAGAGAAGACAGGGGAGGGAAGGGGAGGAGAGGAGAAGAAAGGAGAAGAGAGGGGCTGGGAGGAGGAGATTTTGCCTGTCTTCATCCATGTACCCACTTGTTTTGCGATTAGTTTTCATTGCTCGTGTAATCTCTTGGTTATTTCATTAAAAACATGCTAGGCTAGCAATAATGAACATAGTGTTAGAATTAGGGTTGATAGTTGTAGATCCCCATGTTTTAGTGGTAGAATTAGAATATAGGTTTTTGTGTATTGTAGTGTAGAAACGGTAGGTTAGCCTTATTCGTAGATCAACTAGTCCAATACTTTAGGCTTGTTAGGTTTAGATCCTCATGAGGTAGGGATCCCAAATTTAAATTGCTTGTATTTTGTATTTTAAAATTTAATTGAACATTTACAGTTGTGCTGTAGATGTAGGTGTAATAGAGCATTTCGATAGGCATGGTGTATGTTGTAGTTTGGTTTTTGTTAGGCTCAACAAAGCATGATAATTTCCATGCATTTTGAATATTTTGAGCTGTATGGTAGGTATGTCAGATCAAGATTCTTTTAGAGTATTTTACGGGTAGGGAGAAGTTCAGGAGGGGCCGTGTGGGGTTAATTTGAGCAGTTTTCCATAGGCAATACTATATCACCCCAACCCGGATAATCTTCAAATCGAGGGAGGTGCTGATGTGGCTAACTTACAGCTTCTCACTGGACCCAACATTGTATGGTGTACATGTAAAATGCTTGTGGAGCCGTTCACCAGAAGTTGTCATTGGCAGCTAAGGCCCATGGAGTAAATAAAGTCATGGAGGACCTACTGGGAAGCATGTAGGCACCGTTCCCACCATATTCTATGGCACTGCTAACCTACCAATTCTCCACACAAGGTAATGCATTCAACAAAATATGTGTTGTTCCATGTATTATCACAACTAACCAAACTTGTGTAGGCACACCGACAGCTTAGTAGGCACCTCACACCACATTGACATCCTCAACATGGGCCCCCCATGATAATTCCCACGCCAGATATATGGTCTTATTGCTTTTTTCTCATTAGAACTTACACAAGGACCTGATTTTCTAGATCTAAACCATCTGTGTATTACTGCACTAGTCTCAAATCAAATCTAGTGCACATAGTTGAACATATATAACCAAGCAACACTTTATTACAATAATAAAGAGTAGCGGCCTTGTGGCCACTTATTATAATTGTTGTTACAAGACCTCACAAACTTACAAAATACATCGGAAGCAAAATAAAACTCAAAAGATGGCCCATCAATATGCCACAGGTAATTGACTAGGGAAACACAACCTATCAATATGCCATAGGCAATTGACTGGGGAAATGAAACCTATTACTACAGATGTCCTTCTACATCTACAGAATTCTCTGAGATGGTTTTGTAGATTACAAGGTGAGTACATAGAGTACTATGTAAGTCTTAGGAAATGTAATTAATTAGATGCAAGGCTTAACAATGAGGGCATATTAGGGTTCTTTTGCGTAAATCCACGTTTTATTTTTCAAACAGACCAAAGTTTTCCCAAAGCAATTATTTGACAAACTATTTGTAATAATTGAAACTAGATATTTTCTAGTGAAGGTTCTAACTACCAACACTAGTATTAAGACTCTATTTGTCAAAATTCAATGAATCAAGTTCTATCTACCTGACTAGCTCTAGTTGCTAAAATAAACACCTAAGAACTCTAACCACTTTCAAATTCCCAAAAGCTCATTTAAAAACTAAAACCATAAATCTACCATGTGAAAATGCACCTTGCCCACTCTTGACCATGAGCATGGCTATTCGAATAATTTTATACTCTATAGATGTTGTACAACTTTACCTACAAGAGATAATCAACTTATATTATCCGTCTGACATACTTGCAAAGGTGTGCGACTAAGGAATTATTACAAGGCCATTACAATGCGCCAACCCAACTCGACTCCGCCCATTAAGGTTTCACCGTTGAGGGTTCTAGTTGCCCAGTGAGAAGGCCCCTCTTGCACCGTGTGAGAATAAACTATCTCTATCTGACACCCACATTCCTCCAACTAACGAAATCAAAGCTAGGTGATTACAAATTAATCAACCAGGTGTACCCACTTAGACTTCTGGTTATATGGTGATGCTCAATTTGGATAGTCACAAGCATCGGTTCTTAATTGACTTGAGCAGAACAACCACATTACAATGTCTCATGCTCAATCTGCATCCTCCTGAACTTACCATCCGCCCTAGTCTAAAACATATTTGAGAGACCATGTGGATATGACCCCATGTTTGTGATGAGTAATTGACGAGTGTTCTGGAAAGATTGAGTTTGGTTTGTGTGGTTCGTGCAAGTCGGCATTTGGCGCAGTCGAGTTTGGTTAGACGGACATGAGGTGTATTCTTCTTCCCGATTGGTCATTTGGGCCATTTCATGCTTGAGTACGATTTTCCGATGCTAATCGTGATTGCATTTCGAGCGGTGCTATGTAATGTGTTTCTTGTCTGTGATGGCTGTAGGACATCGAGGTGGAGTCGTGGCGAGGCACGGGATGACCGGACTAGGCGTAGGTGCTGCTGAGGTCAAAACGGTCAAAGTGTGATGAAGACAACGAGGACTCGAGGTAGCTGCGAGGCTTGGAAGGCAAGAAATGAGGAAACTTCCCAGTAGGTGCAGGAGGGGCGTTTTGGTGAATACGCAAAGCTGCACTAAAGGAAGTGGATTTTGGATAAAGCATTGGAGTTGTTGGAGGCTTAATGGGCAAAGCATGTTGCAAACCCATTAGTGGGAGGCTATAAAAGGAGGAGTGTCTCCTGCATGTGTTATGGCTTGGGAGAGGAGTTGATGGCTTGGGAAAAGGGTTAAGGCTTTTGCTTTGTGCTTTCAGTTGAGAGTTGGTGAGATGGAGCAGTAGTCTATTTTTGCTCTGTCTCTCCTGCGTGAGTAATGTGATGGCATGAGTTCTTGATTCCTCTTGAGTTTTTGCTCCTGGAGTGTGAGCTGGTTGTAAGAAGACTCATGTAATCATTCCTCGGTATCAATCGCGTATGGGGACTCCTTTGTAATCATCTCTTTTCAATTTAAGAAGGATTTCTTGCTGACCTCTCATGTGTTTACAAGTTTCAGTTTTCTGCAGTTCTCTGTTGATCTTTTGGTTTTGAATGAATCTTTGGTTGAGAAGATGAAACTTGGTTGCTCTGTGATGGGTGATAAGCCCCAAAGTCATTTGACCAATTCCTTCCCTAGAGCAACTTCCAGATTCAATGAGTTTTTAATCTCCACGAGTTTGTAGCTCATTTTCCTCTGTTTATTACTGTAGCTAGGGTTTTATGTCAGGGGTTTTTGATTCTCTTGATTTCCCCGCATGAGATTGCTTGAGTTTCTTGTGTGCAAGTCCTTAGATCATTGCTAATCTTTTTGCAAAAGATCATGAGGAAAAGTTGAGTATTTGTTGAGTAATTTGGAAATCAGTGTTACTTTCTGTAACTTTTCATTTTTTTGGCTCAATTCTCAATTTCTTGGGTTCCTGATGAATTCTCTTGTGGTTTGAGGTCTCTCTGTTGTTTAGAATAGGTAATTACTCATTTGGCCAGAGGGCATCTGCAGTAATGCATCAATCTTGTTGATTTCCTCAATTCTCAATCATTTAGGTTTTTTAGTTTTCGGCCTCTGTCTTCGCTGTGCTGCTGGTCAGGTTAACCGGTCAGACCAGCCACCTAACTGCGATCGACCGCCGATAGCCGGCGGTCAGACCGGCCGACAGCCGGCGGTCAGACCGGCCAAACAGTAGCGGTCCGACCGGCTAGGCTACGGCGGTCCGACCGGTTCCAGGGCGGTCCGACAGGCGGTGTGCGGGCGGTTTGACCGGCCAACGCACACCGGTCAGACCGGTCTGAGCATTGTTTTGCTGCCAGCTTCTTCCCTTTGTTGGTGTATTTGTCGATCTTTCGTGTTAGTGTCCACCTTGCATTTCCAGTAAGCATGAGTTATTTTTCATTATAGCTTCTATAGCTCTTGGTGAGAAAAATCTCAAGTGGATACTTTATGGGGACAAATTTTTAAAGAAACAAGAAGCAACATTCACCCCCCTCTGTTGCCGATTTCGATCCAACAATATTTGTGTTATTTTATTTTATTTTGTAAACCAATGGCAATACCTATTGCCATACATTTTGTATAAAGATTTGACAAAATTATTCCCACCGAAAGGATGATATTGACCGAAATAGCATGTCTAAGCAATTCTATCATTCTAAAGTAATTCAACAATAATTTATTCATTACCAAGGATTTACTATACTAGGAGGACAATGGTTCATGAATATCAACATCAAAGAATGTAAGATTACAAGTAGGCATAATTATCATTTCTAATACTTGAATTATCATTCAATAAAAAGAGCAATGCATAATAGTTTTGGAAAGATATAGAAATAAATTTTAGAAACAATAGGATCAACATGGTTAAAGAAAACTTGCCTTCATTAGTGTGAAGTTATACTTCTTGCTGGTCTGGGTGCTCTCCAATAGCGTTATTATCTAAACACACAAAATAAGAATAAATAAATAAAAATAAAATCTATAAAAAAATAAAATAGGTACTAGGCAATAGATTATGAATTTATATTAATTTAGGAACTTGAATCACTTGATTCAGAGTTCAGATGGTGGAGAATGGGCTTTCAGAATATTTGCCGGAAAGAAATTCTAGAAATTGAGAAGGAAAAGGATTATTTCGATGGCTGAAATTTCAAATCAAAATTGACAACTGGGCCCTCATGTCATTGACTCATAGAGATAGCGGGATGGAGAGTGAGGCAGAACAAAGGAGGGACGGCAGTGGCGACGGTGGACGGCGACACAGGATGCGTGCTAGTGTGATTGAGACTTTCCATCCATGATTAAGACTTTCCTTCCATGATTGATTTAGCATGCCTAATATATTACATACCATACATACCATTGCTCTAGCACGTATCTAAAAGCAATCTAACGGCAGGGAGCCTAGGTGTCTGGGCACCTAGGTGTCCCATTTCAGCGTCCTATATATATATATATATATATATATATATATATATATATATATATTATATATATATATATATATATATATATATATATATATATTATATATATATATACACACACACACCAACTTTGTTAATCAGGTAGGAGTGGGGAATTTCTACCACATGTTCTTCAAGGGCTGCTTAGAGCTATTCACACAAAAGGCATTGTAGCTACTTTTTTTCTTCAAATTTCCATATTTCATATTTCCTTCAGACTCTGCAAAGCAAAAGCAGCATCTAATGTCGGCATACAGATAATTCCATATTTCCATTCACGATATTATGCTAGCTAGAGCATGAATTGAAGTAGAAACTAGCCCAGAGGCCAGAGATCTTTGCAAATTGAAGTTTCAAGTTTCCAAACCATACCAATCTGAGCTCAACTCAACAATAGCAGCATTCATCCACAGATCCACCATGGCCGCCGCGCCGCGCTCCGCCTCTGGCGTCTAGGGTTAGCTCCGCGCCTCTGCCTCTTCGTCTAGGTTTAGCTCTGCACCTGCATTGATCGCCCGTCGGCCCGTGCGTTCTAGACTTCTACTCACTTGGCGGCTCGGCGCTGGGTTGTTGGGCTGAAGGCGGAAGCAGCTGGTTTTTTTCGAGTTGTAATTAAGCTCATCCAGTCTAGGTTTTTTTTTTAAAAAAAAAGAAAAAGCTCATCCTGTCTGCTATACCGTCCAGTTCCATGGAAATTACAAAATGGGAAGATTTTCGTGCCTGAATCCTGAATAGTTTGAATTCTCAAAAGCTGTACTAGTACTTCTTTGTTATGCGAACAATGCCATAATCTTGTTGGATTTGGGGCTTGCGAATTCGACTGAGTTGAATAGAAATTAAATGAATTCGTATCCAATTTGGACCTAAAACATGGATGCGGATATAATTGGATTCGTTGCTTCCACGCCTAGAATTACAACGTGTAGCTCGCAATCTTCCCTCCATCATTGATGGTACCTGTGTTAAATCTGAGTGGTGGCATGTCGTTCAGCATCGGTGGTACGCTCGTAGTTTGAAATTGTGAAGTCATGTAAGTAGTACAGTTCTTGCTGGCCCTTCTCACTTCAGGCTGCTGTCTCTCCTCTTCATTGAAATTATGAGACCATGTGAAAGTCACTTTATCGTTGTGATGAAGAATTGATTTTTGGTTCAGAGGGTTTACGGAGTTTAGACTTTGGTTTTTGAGAGTTTACAATTTTCTAGTTGCTTTTTGTTATTAGTAGTCTAACTGGCATTAGGGCCACGGTCAGACCGGCTTGGAGCGGTCTGACCGGTAGTGGGAGGTAACGGTAAGACCTGCCTTTCGTTGGCAGTTAGACCGGCCTGTGATTAGTGGTCAAACCAGTCTTGGAGGTTTGGAGCGTGAGTTGGTTTGAGTTGAATTGGTTGATTGTGGACACGGCATGAATGTTGTTGCTTGTATGTACTAAGGTTCATGGATTCGTCCTAGAAATATGATTAGTGTGTTTGCCCGTGGGGGGCAGGCGCGAGCGGCGTAGGCCGATGGCGTTACGTACGCAGAGGCAGGCAGGCGAAACTGCCGTTCCCCTACCTTCCAAAAACCTGCGCCCACAGAGAGCGGGCGCGAGAGGCGTAGGCCGAGAGCGCTACGCACGCAAAGACGCGTTATCCAGGAGATACGCCGCTAAAGCGATGCACGCCCTGGTGGGACGCACGCGAATGCGTGATATCCATGTGGCACGACGCTAAAGCGATGCACTCCCTGGTGCAACGCGCACGAAGGCATGATATCCAGGTGGTGCAGCGCTAAAGTGATTCACTCCCTAGAACAACGCACGCGAAGGCGCGATATCCAGGTGCTGCCACTAAAGCGAGGCACTCCCTGGTGTTTAGGCCATCGCACAATTTTTATACTCCGTAGAGTGTGCGCGGAGGTGTCCCTCCGCACGTCTTATTTATACTCCGTAGAGTGCGCGCGGGCAAGCCTCGGTGCATCTTATTTACACTCCGTAGAGTGCGCGCGGGCAAGCCTCGGCGCGTCTTATTTATACTCCGTAGAGTGCACGCAGACGCGTCCCCCCACGTGTCTTATTTATACTCCGTAGAGTTGCTCGGGGCGATTAAGGTCCCGGCGCTTTATACTCCACAGAGTACGCCGAGGCGCGAGGCTATCGTGCTATTTTTTTATACTCCGTAGAGTTGCCCAGGGCGACTAAGGTCCCGGCGCTTTATACTTCGCAGAGTACGCCGAGGCGCGAGGCCATCGTGCGATTTTTTATACTCCGTATAGTTGCCCGGGGTGACTAAGGTCCCGGCGCTTTATACTCCGCAGAGTACGTCGAGGCGCGAGGCCATCGTGCGATTTTTTTATACTCCGTAGAGTTGCCCAGGGCGACTAAGGTCCCGCCGCATTATACTCCGCAGAGTACACCGAGGCGCGAGGCCATCGTGCGATTTTTTTATACTCCGTAGAGTTGCCCGGGAAGCTAAGGTCTCGGCGCTTTATACTCCACAAAGTACGCCGAGGCGCGAGGCCATCGTGTGATTTTTTTATACTCCGTAGAGTTGCTCGGGGCGACTAAGGTCTCGACGCTTTATACTCCACAAAGTACGCCGAGGCGCGAGGCCATCGTGCGATTTTTTTATACTCCGTAGAGTTGACCGGGGTGACTAAGGTCCCAGCACTTTATACTCCGCAGAGTACGCTGAGGTGCGAGGCCATCGTGCGATTTAAATCAAAAAGAGGACCAAAACAGAGGCATAAAAGAAACGGCCAAAGATTTGCGATAACACAATGCTCCAGAATGCTATACTGGGAAAGCATTAGATGCTACGGTAACCTAGAGTAGGCGAAAACCGGAGAAGCAAACATAGCCACAGTAAATGCTTCTTAGAATGGAACTGCAGCCATAATAAATGATGTGATGCACAACCATTTCCTTAATGCCATGCACGCAAGAAATGCAGTGGGGATTATTAAAGTCTCGCACGTAATCACATACAGTGTGTGTCGGGTGGGACGGTTGCGACACGGAGTAGACTCTGCAGGTGCGGAGGCCCTGGCTACGCGAAGCTAGCGGAGGCCTCGTCGTGAGATGCGGAGCCGACGCCGTGAGTCAAATGCTCTGGTTGCGGCCGCCTGGCGTGACGCCTGGTTTGACGTGCTCTCCAACTGGCGTGGAGACGAAGCACATGAACCATGCACATGCATGGGCCATGCATGCAATGCAGTATGAGTTTGCTTGCCCTCTACATGTCCTCATGCATGCACCGGAGCTGAGGCGGAGTGGTGCTGGCAAGCCGACGAAATCATCGCAGAGTTGAGCGAAGGCCTGTGAAGACTCCCCGGAGCCGAGGCGAAGTGGTGCTAGCAGGCTGGCGAAGCCATCGCGGAGTTGAGTGAAAGCCGGTGAAGACTCCCCGAAGCCGAGGCGAAGTGGCGCTGGTAGGCTGGGAAGACTCCCCTAGAGCCAAAGCGAAGTGGCGCTGGCAGGCCAGCGAAGCCGTCGCGGAGTTGAGCGAAGGTCGGTGAGGACTCCCCGAAGCCGAGGCAAAGTCGGCATGGCCAGCTCGGACTTTGGCGAAGCGAAGGCTGGAGACGCCGTTGCGGAAGCAGAACCTTCGTCGAGGTCTGGGAAGACCTCCTCGGTGCGGGGGCCATAGCTAGCCCGGAGCGGAGGCAGCCTTCGACGAAACGAAGACTCGAACGCGTGGAGGCCGAGGTGTCCTTCTATGGCTTGAAGTCCACCACGCACGGAGGTCGGTGTAGGCGAAAGCTCGGAGCAAAGGCCGCGGATTGGAGACTCCGAGCCACCCGGCCGAGCGTGGGCACGCAGGCCTCCTCGAATGAGAGAGCGGAGAAAGGTGCCCGGACGTAGGCTTCAAAGGCCAGTGCGGGGCCATGTTGGCGGAGGCCCATGGTGACAAGACTGGAGCGAAGGGTGGCACTGAGGCAGACACCGTTGCGCCTTCCCCTAGTTTTCGGCAACTTCCCGTGGGCGAAAGCCTTCAACGTCGTCACCAGCGAGCTCTCCGACCTCACCACCAACACCGGCGAGGTGGACGCCGCTGCGCCTTCCCCCTGGTTTCCGGTGCCGAACACTGTGAGGTCGGGGACGTCACGCGGATGCCAGGCCGGAACGGAGGCAGACGGTACGTACATGCATGGCCATGCATGCAGTGCTTGCAACGTAGCCTGAGTGCATTCACGTGACGAATGCATATGCTTCGCACACATACGCCTGGTCTTCTGTCTTGCATGTAGCATAACATGGCTATTCTCTTGCGATGTCCGACGGCTGGAGACGAAACTTGTGGCACGGATGCTGCGGGAGCTGCCCGCGCGACGTCCGATGGGTGGAGACAGATCCCAAGACGTAGGCGCTGAGTAGGGGTACGCTGTACACTAGAGGTCAGTAGGACGAAGGCCATGAACTGCTCGGCAAAGACCACTCCGATCGCGGCGAAGGCTCCGAAGACATTGGCGGAGACTCCAGGGGACTTGGCGGAGACTTCAGAGGGTTTGGCAAAGACCACTCCGATCGTGGCGGAGGTTTCGAAGACATTGGCGGAGATCCCAGGGGACTCAGTGGAGACTTCGGTGGCACCAGAGAGATCACAGAGCTAGCTACGCATGCATGCAGAGTTAACTAGTGCTCATTCATGCATGCAGAGTTAATTGGTTGCTCACTGATCCAATGCATGCATGTGCTGTGAGTTCACGTAGAGTGCATGCATGTATGTCAATGGTTGACGTCAATATCCCTGGGATGCATGGTTACGCCATGGCAGTGGCTTTTCTTTTATTTTGTCGGTGGTCCAGTACATGGCGAATGCGAATGCTTTGCACATACACTTATTCTTTCCTGCATGAAGACGAGCAGTGGACATAGGGCGCATGCATGGATGGATGGATATTTCATGCATGCACGTAGGGCTCATGCATGCATGGATGAGGCTCGTGGATGGATATGTGAGTGCATGCATGGATGGAGTTCGTGCATGCATGGGCGTCCCTTGCTCTGTTGTGCGGAGAGGCTCGGCCCGGAGGCTCGACGTCGTGTGGAGACTCGAGGAGGTTTCGACGCGGAAGGCTATGACGTGGAGGTCGGCGCCGAGATCTCGATGCAAAAGGCTGCGACTTACGCGACAGCCAGGCCAAGGTGTGCGGCATCACCTGTGAGAAGAAACACCAGAGCGTGCGCGCCGTGCGGCTCTACCACTGCTGCGGCTTGGCTGCTTGGTGCGGAGGCTTCGATGTGGAAGCTTGGCACGAACAGCCTCCGCTTTGCTCATTCCCTCCTGGTCAGGGTGGAGCCTAAGCAAGTACTGCACCGTAACAATCGGAGTGAGAGGGTTGTGACCTGGTGATCCAAACTTTCCAAGCTCGGCTTCGATCACGCTTGGAGGCGAGAGCTTCTTTGATCACGCTCAGCGGCGAGGGATCGCGCTCGGAGGCTACGACGTGGAGACTGGCATGGAGACCCCGATGCACAGATATGCTTTGCTACTCAAGCAGTACTCAACAATACTAGTGAAAATCAGCTTTGAAGAAACATGCATCAGTTGCGCAGGCTCATAGTTATCATGCAACATGGGTTTTCGAGTAGCACTCACGATGGTGGATTGAAGGATCTATCAGATCCGCATGGAGACTTACATGCAGAATGGATGGATCTATCAGATCCACATGGAGACTTACATGCAGAACCGATGGATCTACCGGATCCACATGGAGACTTACACGCCACAACGACTAATGAGCAAGTTAAATTATTCAGAGATGCTCTACCTTTTCTTACCTTTGGCGGCATTTTTTGTTCTCCACCATGCCAGGATGTATCCCAGCCTGGCCATGGAGCAAATCTTCCTCGTGGTGGTGACTCTTCTTTGCACGACTTCTTGCCCAGTCCCCACGGACGGCGCCATCTGTTGTGGCTACAGGCCAAACAGTAAAGAGGGGGACTAGTAGAAGGAGAGGAGAGCCAACATAGGGAGAGTTGGTGAGTGAGAATGAGAGGATGCCCCCTCCTCCTGCCCCTCCTGGGGGGTTTATATACATCAGTGAGGTAGGATGGGAAATCCCCATCCTACCCCTTAGTACTTACAAAGGATGATGGTACATTGGTATATTCCTCAACACTATTGGGCCTATTACATATTAGACCAGTTTGCAAGGCTGTCAAAACCCGGAGTAACGACTCCTGGATTCTCTGTGTAAATCGCACTAGTCCAGGATCAGCTAGTGCACACAGTACAACAAAGATAAATACCAAGCACAAATGACCAACTATATTAAATAAAAGGGAACGGCCTTATGGCCAAGTCTTACATCAACGCCTATTGGCAAAATAAATAAAGCAAAGAACTGCGGAAGCAAACTGATAAATAGCGAAGCCCAAGCCTGCCCACAGGCAAACGATAGTAAGACGCGGCCTACTCGTCCAGACCTTCACCGTAGTCGACGTTGTCTTGCTCTGTATGGAGATTGCAAGGTGAGTACAAATTGTACTCCGCAAATCACACGGAGAATGCAACATAATGATAAAGGCTTCAATGGAAGGCTTATAGGGTTAGTTTGTATAAAACAGCATTTAAAGTAATACAGTAAATACATCAAAATGCTGAATTTAATACAATATGTAAAAACAATACTTGTAAACGAAAATAATACCATCAGTGCAGGCTCCGACCATACACCAACCTATCCACGGACATCCCACCCGGACCATCGTTTCCAAAAGATCACGTATGGATTCCATCCATCCACACGTTTCCAAACACTCATGGATTCCATCCATCCATAAGTTTCCAATCTCTCTTATGGGCTCCATCCACCCACAAGGTTTTCCTTCTCTCATGGATTCCATCCATCCATAAGGTTTTCAAAAATCATTTTTGAAAAACAAAATCTAATCCATGAAAACTTTTACTCAGCATGCCCATGACCGTGGGCACGGTTATCCAGGATAGATTATACACTCTGCAGAGGTTGTACACTACTAGTTTTCAGGTCTAGGACAACGGAGCGAAATCGTTGCAATAGGGCCAAAATAGATGCAATATGTACCTATTGCAACACATCATTTCCGTTGGCAAGCGTGGCAAGTACTTGCGTGCTTAAAAGATTGTGCAACGGATTGTGGTTTCGTTGCAATACCTATGGTTATTGCTATGCAATGTGTTGTGGCAATTGTTTGTTGTTGCAACGAATGATGTCGTGGCGATATAGGCTATTGCCACGGCTGACTCCATGGCAATAGCTTCTTTTGCCACGAAGTTTGGTCGTGGCAATAGTATCATTTGCCACAAAAATATTGTGTGGTAATTCGGCCCTTGCGTTGAGCAGTTAGGCCCACGAAAACAAAGCGTTGCAATAACAGATTATTGCCACGAACAATCATCATATATAGCAACAAATTTATTTCATGGCAATACAAACTTATTTCATACGCATTGTATAGGAACCTTTTGCAACGCAATTGATGACAACGCAATAAAATTGTGGCAATATTGTCACCCACTCGCAACGAAATTCTATAAGGTGGCAATACCTCCTAACTATTGCAACGAAAATCAATATTATCACAACACAAGACAACCATGGCAATAAAGTCATACTACTCGCAACCATTTTCTACATGGTGGCGATAAAGCCACCTTATTACAATGAATTCAATGACTATCGCAACGCAATATTTTAGAGACAATACTATGCACATATCGCCACGATTGTGGCAAAACGTTGCAATAGTACATACCTATTGCAACTAATTTAGTGTCGTTGCGATGCGTTTCGTGGCTAAAGGGTCGGAATCCAGTAGTGATCCCTTTGTACCAGTAGATTACACACTTCCTTAGGTGTGCTTTGGGGAGTCGTGACAAGGCCTTTACAATGCAAAGCCTTCAACCTAGCCAAGCCAACTCTAAGATTTCACCCTAGTAAGGAATCCACCAGACCGAGACCCCCTCTTGAGCCTGATTGAGACTTCTCATGGCTACAACCACGCTCACCCAAGTGGGACTTCACATGGCACCAACCACGCCCACCTTCCAACCTACGACGTGACTCAGGTCGGGACTTCACAAATTATTCAGCCAGGGCTGTCCCATACCAGCCATGTGGTAGTACGATAGGGCTTTGCAACAGTAGCTCACAGACCGGTCCTTAATTGACTTAGGCCCAACCACATACCCCTGTGCACGATAGTCAACCCTGCGGCTCCGACCAACAGGGCATGCCTGCACCCACCAATCTAACCAATTGCCTAAGTCTAAACCAGTTTTTATATTTTGCTTTCAAAATATTTCATAAACCTCCTTGACTCACCAAAGTCAAGAGTACATTTGCAAAGCTTATCATTTTATGTGAAAGGTTCATCATTTCATGTGAAAATATCCCAACCCAAATAATAAGTCTAAGCAGGGCTAAGCATTTGATTTAAACTCTCTAGCCAACACTAATCTATTAACTAGAGTTTAACTCTAGAGTGACAAGGTATCGAGGAATTTCAGTATCGAAGGAGGAATTAACAAGTAGGCAATAACTAAATTTAAAACTGAATTGAAATATGTTGAATAAAAATAAGCATGCAATATAATTTAAATCAACATAATTTTATTTTGATAACTGGGATCAACATGATCAAATAGTGTGACTTGCCTTGCTCTTCAACTTGGTTTGAATCTTCGTCGAAGAATTTTCCCAAATCGTCGAGTCTACACGTGAAAATAACCCATCAAATTGAAATAAATTCAAATTGACTTCAAATATTTGAATTGAGGCCAGAAATGGATAGAGGGGAATTTTTGATGAATTGAGAAATTTGAATGGGCTCAATCGGAGTTAGGACGAAGGAGAACGGGCTCCGGGAAATTTTAATTCAGAGAAAAAGAAAAAGAGGAATTTCTGGAATTGTTTTTCTAAAGGAAAATCTGAATTATGACGCCAGCAAGGATTTTAATTTCAGCCGGATTATTTTCCAACTAAAAAATCCGGATTATTGCGCCATGCTGGCGTCAGCTAGGGGCTGGGCTGACTGACAGGTGGGCCTCGGTCCATGGACTGAGTCCACGGGCGGGGTGAATCGGCTGAGGTGGCATGAGGAGATGGGGTGGCAGCCGGGCGCCTGTGTGGTACCCACGTGACGGCCACGTCAGCTGCCACCTCGCCCTCGGTGCTGAGGTGGCGAGCGCCGGCGGGGATGGCTCGGGCCTGGCAGCGACGGCGGCGCACCGGTGGCCGGCGGCGGACGGTGACGGCCGGAGGAGGGAGAGGGAGCGGTGAGGAGCTCGGGTTACCTAGCACGGCGCACGGCGAGCACGGGAGGCGGCCAGCAGCGAGGAGGAAGCGGTGGCGGCTCAGGGGCTGCGGCGCGACGACGTGGGGCGCTCGGGAGGGGAAGGTGAGCGGAGGGGGAGGAAGTTCGAGGAGAGGGGAGGCCGGGGGTGACTTTAATACGGGCGGAGGGGCGCGGGGGAGACGGGAATTGCTCGCCGGAGTGGGGGAGTGGGCGGCGGCGGTTGCGGCGAATCAGAGGAAGTGGGTGACGGTTTGGGGCGGGGTTAGAGGGAGGTGGGTGCGGGAGAGGGCGCACGACTTGCGGGAGTGGAGGTGTGGCCGGGGGAAGAGGGGAGGTAGGGCTGGGAATGGCAGGGTGGCGGTTGCGGGCGGCGCGCAGTGGAGGAAGAAGGGGCGTGGGGAAGACGGGGGCGGGGTGGCTGACAGGTGGGACCCGCGAAGCAGAGAGACGGAGGGAGAGGGGTGGCGCGCCAACAAGTGGGGCCGGGGCGCAGAGAGAGAGGGGTAGGGAGGCGCGGGTGGCAGTGATTTGGCCGCGTGGCCAAGGTAGAATCGGGTGGCCCGGAAGGAAGGAGGGGCGGACGGGCGGGCGGATTGGGCCGGGCGCGCGGGATCGGCCGATCTGAGCTGGACATGTGGCAAGCGGGGTTGAGGGGGAGGCGGGATCGGCCGGGCGACGTGGGCCGATCCTGGCCGTCCACGCGGCAGCCGGAGGGGAGGGGAGAGAGGTTTTATTTTTTTTAGAATTTGATTTTGGTTTTCAGAAAGGCTCAGAAAATTCATTAAGCCTCAGAAAAATATGAAATTAACTCCAAAAATTCAAGAAAAATTCACAGAAGTTTCTGGAGATATTTTGGGCTTAACAAAAATATTTCCAGCTAATGTTGGCATTTAATTTTCATACTAAAAATACTTTTTAATTTCAAAAATAGATTTTAAACTCCAGAAAACTCATAAAACCAAATAAAATCCAAATAATTAATTTGAAATAAGATTTTTATAGAAAATCAAATTATCATTTTATTTAATAATAATTTTAGGTTTTACTTAAAATACTTTTCAAATTCAGTTTTTTTCAAAAAAAAACAGAAATTCAGGGCAATACCAAAAATAAAATTTAGGCAACAAAATACTTATTTAATTTAAATTTAAATTTTTATTTTAGTATTTTTATTTATTTATTTATTTATTTTTATTTTAATAAAAATCTGTGCTGTTACAAAGGCCTAGTCACGGGGGGTTGGACCATCCCCACAACACGGTGCATTTGTGTTGCATTGTGCATATTAATGATTTTATCTTATGTAGTACTACGTGATGGTTTACTTATTGTTGTTAGTTATAGAATTTCAGAGCTACATCATGGTGAGATAGACGAGACCGGGATTAAGCTATAAGAACTTAGGTATAAAGCAGTTAAGGAATCGAGACTATGCTTAGGAGGAGCTAATGTCCAAACGATCAGGGAGCCACTAGAAGATGACCGAGGCTAATGAAATGGTTATAAACCGAGATGACGAGGAACTAGAGCGGGAGCTACCAATGGTGGTATGATGGACAATGGCAAGCTAGATCAGGACTAAGTCAGGGAAAAGCTGATGTCCAGAATGGTTAGGGAAGCCGGGTGTTGTTATGATGTGAGGAAAGGTATGTGGCATGCCAAGTGATTTGGGTCTATTTGCAAGCGAGAATGGTTTAGTGGGATCCAGACATGTGAGAGACTCAACAGCAAGTCATTGGAGCCACATGGACTTGAAGATGAAGAACGGGGTTGCTTCAAAGCAAAAGAAGTGGGAAGCTTCATAGAAGACGATAGGGGGGCATTTTGGTAAATTTCCTAATATGGAAAAGTGGATGTGTGAGAACCGCGGTGGTGGCCTAAGTGGTTTTGGTCGTGAATGTTTTGAAATTGTGAAGTGGATTAAGTGTTGATTTACTAATGGGTTAATGGGTATATGCTCTTTGAGAGGTATGCATGTGTAAGTGTAAAACTCGGTATGGTGTTGGGTTAACGAGTTAGCCCATGTAAGAGTGGATGAAACCCAACTAGATGTACTGGTTAGGGTTTTTCTTATAAGCCTCCATATATAAGGGAGAGAGAGGTGGCTTAGGAAAGAGTTTAGTCCAAGTCTTTGAGAGAAGAGTTAGGGTTCTTGGAGAGAACCTTATAGAGAGGTGAGAGATTTTTGTGGTTGAGCTTTTTATTATTCTTAGACTTTGTGTATGGATAGGGAGTGGTCATAAATATTCATCTCCAAGTATCAATAGAGATCAAAATTTGTTCAAGTATTTCCTTCTTGTGCTTAAGTAGTGAAATATTAGTTTGGCTTGGTTTTTGTGCTTCTCCTTCCCCTCTTGATTTTGCTTTGTGCTAGGCACATGTAAGTAATGAAGATGTCATTTGTATACCATGTCTCATTCATCTAGGTACTTGTTATTTGCATGTTCATGTATTTGCGCGGTTTTGGCTCAAGAGAGGGTGCTTTTAAGGTTTTGGTTCAAGGGTTTTTGCTTGGTTTCTTGCTGTAATTAAACTTCCTAGGACAAGTGGGAGTAGATGCAAGGTCAAATTGACCATCAATTACCCACCAACAGGTCTTGGTCTAAGTTCTTAAGTTTAGCCCGGTTTTACTGCTTTTTTTTCCTTATGGGTGATTGGTTTATGATCTTCATAGCTTCTAATAGCTATTGGAGTGAAGAGGTTTACTTTCTCCTTTCAAAAATATTTTGAAAAGCATTTAATCGTGTTGGCTCCTATTCATTTCCCCTCTAGTCGCCATTCTCGGTCCTATAAAAATGTGCAGTGTTACACTTTGATATCTCTTCATATACTCGTCACCCCCAGATCAAATTAGAGTTTGTGATATGCGGAACAAGCATGCACATTATGAAGAACAAAGAAGATAAATCTCGTAGAGATAACCAAAATAACGACATTTAAGCAACCACAATAAGAAAGAAATGATTTGGCGAATCCAACTGCAAATTCCTTAAGCACAACATCAAAAGAGTACAAGAGATTATCGCTCTCTCTCAACCATGTCAAATATTTTATGACCCTCAGAACCTTGTTCTATACAAGAATCTAGTGCTAAAAAAACTAGCCTCTAATCCTCCTATGCACCTCTACCTTTGGATAAGTGGCTTCATTGCTTTGTTGCTTAGTTGCATGGGTTCTTTATCACCACCCATCATAGCTTTATATAGTCCCCCTAGGATTCATCTAGGACTCTTTATAGCACATATTTTCAAATCCTAAAAACTAGGATATGAATCACTGCACTCAACAATCTTCACCTTGACTCTTATCCATTGAAGTCACTGTGCTCCTCCAAGAACTTGCTCCAAGTCAGCTCCATATTTTTTTTCATTTTTTCCTCCCACCTTGGGAGTGCCCCACCACAATGGCTCATGCTCATCACCACAATAGCCATGTCAATGTCCAGGCTAGCCTACCAGACCTTCCAATTGAGAGCTTCTTTGTTTTGTAGTTTAATTAACTAGATTTTCCTATATTCTTCTATGCTATAGGTTTGTACCATCTCCAAGCTCCACTTGCTTGCCAATACTGTGTGGTTAGTCCCGCCACATGTTTCTTCTTCTAATAGCTTGCACATCCACCTTTGCGTCTATTAGATTTTACAACTGTCTTTGTAGTTCTCCATATAACTGCAGATGAGATCTAAGTACCTACCATTGATGATATGGTTTCCTTCTCCTGGCTAGGATATTTACCAGACCTCCCATTGGTTACCCTTCCTTTAGTTTTACCAATCAATCAATATCCTCCACTGCTCTAGATACTTTTTATGATCACTTGCCCTTTGCAAATAACTCGCATGACGCCACCTCGAAGTGATAACTTACAACCTTCAAGGTCAAGTGACCTCAGTGATATTATATTCTTCTTTAAGCTAGGAACATACTGAATTCCCATGAATGCATGATGTGCTCTATCATACATCTCTAATGTAATCATTTTCACCTTAATAGTTGTATACTCCTTGCAATATGCTAAGTGAACAGTTGAAAGCATCTAGGCCCCTAAAAATTGGTTTTGGTAATTAATGAATTTATATGAATATGGGACTAACATGTTTTAATGAGCATGTGAAGGTTTAGTCCATTTGAGAGCAACAAGATGCAAGCCAAAGGATATATGTGAAGACCCAAGATTGGCTAAAGGCAAAGGTATATTTAGAATAGGATCCCTTTTGTTTTTACCGGTCTTAGGAGAATAGTGGAAGACCGTATTATAGGGTAGAAAATTGTACCATAAAGAGGGATCATGGCAAGTAGCTTGATAGCAAATTTATGTGCCATTTGGATCAATTTAGAAGCATGCATTCATCAAAATTTGGTTTTAAAATCATCTGTGTACTCTGTTTGGAAGAGCGGTAGTACCGCTATTTTGAATGTCGGAACTACCGGAGAGCGGTAATTCTGCGCCCAGAATCGGTACTACCGGCGACCGGAAGCTCCGAATTTTGAGCGGAGCCTTTTTTTCCAGAGAGCTCCCCTGGATGCATTTTAGTTTTTCTGGAAACAGAAGTACCGACGGTTTCAACGCCGGAACTACCGCAGTGAGTGGTAGTTCCGCATTTTCGAGCGGTACTTCCGGAGCCCGGAAGATCCGGAGGCTGAGCGGAACGTTTTTCCAAAGAGCTCCTCCGGATGAAATTTGGAAATTCATGGAACGGAAGTACCGGCGATTTGAACACCGGAACTACCGCTGGGTGCGGTAGTTCCGCTATCCAGAGCGGTACTTCCGGAGTCCGGAAGCTCCGATTTCAGAGCGGTACCTTTTTCCAGAGAGCGCCGAATTTGCGACTTTTGGATTTCCAGAGAGTGGTAGTACCGCACCGACTTTGCGGAACTACCGGCGAGCGGTAGTACCGCAAATCACACAGCGGTAGTACTGTGCCGCCAAATCCAACGGTTACAGCAGAGCTCTGACATAGTCGTTCTATCGCAAAGATTTGGTAGCGGTAGTACATGCCCCATAAGGGCGGTAGTACCGCTCATCCTGAAATTTTCATGAATTTGTGCCAAACGGCTAGTTTGGTTGGTGGAGGCTATAAATACCCCCACCACTGCTCAAGGATAGATGTTAGAGACCCATTGAACATTCTTTGAGCCCTAGAGCATTCATTCCACCCTCATACTCACTTTGTGCATTCAATTTGAGGTGGTTGAGCAAATAGTGCTAGAATTCATTAGTTGATCCATTTGGCACTAGTTTGCATTCAAGTGAAGCCCGGATTTATTACTCTTAGTGCTTGCCGGCACTTGGACGATTGGGCGGAGGTTTGATCGGTGATCTTCTCAAGGAGTTGTGAGAAGACCCGGTAGTCTTGTGAAGGTCGGAGCTCGCCTACCCGGAGCGGGCAAGAGCTACCACTAGTGATCGAGGTGCTTCGGCTTAATTCGTGGAGCCAGTCCAATTCGTTCGGGCTAACCTCAACGTGGACTAGGGGAAACCGGCAAGTTTCCAAACACCACGGTAAAAACATCGGTTGTGTTCATCTTTTCTTAGCTCTTGTTTATTCATTTCATTGTGATCATTTACTTGCTTAGAGCTAGGATTGCTATTTTCTTGACTAGAATTGTGTAGGATTAATTGCTTTACATTCTTGCCATTTAACTTGTAAAGAATTAATCAAGTAAACAAGAAAATTTTAAAAAACTCCTATTCACCCCCTCTAGTCGGTATCCTTGATCCTACAATAGTTCCATGCACTGGGCATAGAGATCATTCATCAACCATCTCCCTTGCCGAATATATGAAAGTAACAACCTGAATATAATATCCATCCATGAGAAGTATCTGATTGACTGACGATTAGTACATCTGAATCATTCTTTGTTATCGCCACTGAGCATGCACCCTTTATTTGCTTCAACTTGGATAGTCTTTTATCATGTAACATTCCTCATCACATAGATTGCATACACGTGTGCCATTGCTCTTGCACTTCTTCCTATGACTTTTATTTCTACCTGCATCACCTACTATAGGCAATGCTTGATCACCTAAGGATAAAGATTCTGATGGCTTCTTCAAAGACTTTGCCTTTAATATATACGCAATTGCCTCATTAAAGTTTGAGTGTTTTTTTACGAGAATACTCATCACCAATTGTTCCTATGATGGTAGTAGAGATGATGCTGGGATGACGATCTTGTCATTCTCCTTAATTTTCACACCACACTAGTCAGTTATATGATAAGCTTGTTGAAGATATTAAGATAATCAATGAACCATGTACCTTCCTCCATGCACAATCTGTATAGTTGTCGCTTTAGTATCCACGGGTTTGTTAGCCACTTTACCGTATACCATTCTACTAAATCCTCCTATAACTTCTTTGGAAAATTCTCCTTGATCACCGAGTACTTTACCTTACTATCGAGACCCGAATTTGCAAATTCAGACTCTCCAATGTATTTTGCACTAGTTCAGGATTATGCTAGTGCAAACAGTGTAAACATAGATGATATATCAATCATATCACGGTTTACTACGAAAAGACTCAAATATTATTAGTTATCAGAGTTGCGACCTTATGGCCAAGCTTACAGATAATAGCCTGAAAGGCTTACCAAAAACTAGCAGTGAAAAATAGAAATAAGCATAGTAGCCATTTGACATGTGCACATACAACCAACTGGGGAGCTAAGTCCTAATTCGTGAAGTCGTCGAAGTATCCTCCTTTAGGTGCCTTCTGCTGATATGGTTCCTCTTCTTCAACTTAGCAACAATAGGCATAAAGTGGTTCGGAGTTAGGATGAAGAAAAACGGGCTTCTGGAAGTTTGAACCTAAAGAAAAGAATAAACTGAATTTCTAGAATTATTTTTCTAAAGGAAAAAAGATTTATGATGTCAGTAGGAGATTTTCTTTTTCAGCTATTATTTTTGTAGAAAGGGAATTATGACATCATGATGATGTCAGCCCATGGTTTGACTGAGGCTGACAGTGGGCCCCGTCTACCGTGAACCAAGTCCATGGACCGAAGGCTTGCTGAGGTGGCAAGGGAGATGACCTTTCATTTACGTGGCGGCTGACTAGACTCAAAATTCTGACATGGCGAACAGGTGGCGCACATGTGAAAGAGAGGAACTGAGGTGTCTCTAGGGCTTGATGTGGCTGCTGACCTGGCGAGCGAGCGCTGGCGTGGTGTGCCACGTGGTGCCATGTGGTAGCCATGTTGGCCGTTCGCTGACGTGGCCTCATTGGCGTGCGACGATGCTCCGGGACTAAGGGTCGCCGGCGGTGTCATGGACGACGACGGCCATGGAGCAGCATACAAGAGAGACAAGAAGGAGGGGAGTGCATTGATACTCACAAATTTTACCATGGGTGGCAAGAGAGTGCTCAGTGACGAGGAAGGCGGCGGTGCAGATAGGAGCTATGGTGGGGAGGGTATTTCGGTGGGGTTCGAGCTCGACGGAGGGGCGGCACGGTCAGTGGAGGCTTGGCGTTGCTGAATATGGGGTAACAGTGCGCGGAGGTGGTTGAGGCACCCAGAATTCCTCGCTGGAGGAGCTCGTCAGCGCGGGAGAAAGACGGGTAGTGCTGAAGATGCTCGAACTTCAGGAGGAGGATTTTGGGGAGGGGATGAGGTGAGTGAGGAAAGGAAGCTCGGCGAGGGTATTTATAGGGAAGGGGGTGGCCGAACGACGAGCTAACCATGCGTGAAAATGGTGGCGGTGGTGGTCATTGAGGGGAGATAGGAGCATGGGTTGGTACGGGGAGTGGGGAGTGGGCGTGGGCATTACGGCGCAAGAAGACAGAGAGAGCCAGCGCACAGGGATAAGGGCGAGGTTGAGAAGGACGGGGTGACTGAACGGCCGAGGTGACGGCGCGGCCGGGACGGGAGAAGCCTAGCAAGAAAAGGAGTGGGCGGCTAACCTGTGGCTCGGCGGGAAGAGAGAGACCAGACAGTGGGGCCCGCTGGGAAAGAGGCGCCGACAGGTGGGGTCCACATGGGAGAGAGAGAGGAAGGGAAGGCGAGGGAACGGCGGAGATTGGTCCAGTGCGGGTTGAGTGAATCTGAACTGTCCACTTGTCAGCCTAAGAAGGAGATAGGGTTAAGATTTAAATCTGATTGTCAATTTTCCCAAAAAGCCAGAAAGCTCAAAAAGGTTAAGAGAAATACCAAATAAATTCTAAAAATTCCATAAAAATCATAGAAATTCCTTGAATCATTTTGGAATTAGGAAAATATTTCCAATTTAATTTGGTATAAGTTTTTATACTTAAAATACTTTTTAATTTAAAATAGATTTTAAACTCCAAAAAAATCACAGTGAATTCAGACAAAAGCCAATAAGTCCAAATAATTAATTTGAATTAGTATTTTTTTATGAAAATTCAGAATAACCTTTGTTTAATAATATTTTTAAGTTTTTACTTAAATTACTTTTCAAACCAAGCCTTTTAAAAGCATAAAATTAGGGCAAGTCAAATTCACAACTTGGGCAACCAAAACAATTTTTTATTTTAAACCAAATGAATTTAATTTAAAAAATGTTTCACTCATAAATTGAAATAAATAGCTGGGCTGTTACAACTATCTCCATGCCCAACCTGCACATGCAAAGATGAACGAACATTTTCTCGGCACAAGTTCTCTCTAGCTTGACCAACATTACTTCACACACGCATAATATACCCTTGACATCCATAAACATGATCCAAACCATCCACAACCTCAAACTCATGCTTTCCAAAAATCAACCTCATACTACTAAGAAAAACCGAACAGACCACCATGCACAGGCCAGTAAGACTGCAGGCCTAACACGAGTACTCGAAGACTACGAGTACTTAAGGTATTCAAAAGTCAAAAGAATTGTAATTCTCAAAGCTATGACAACCGACAATCGAATAGTCACTGTACCACCGACCATCAACCAAGTTCTGTAGCTACAACTTCCAACTAGGTGCTATAGTTATAACTACCGACTAGGTACTATAGCTACTTATAGCTACGACCTCCGACCGAGTACTGTAGCTACGACCTCCAACTGGGTACTGTAGCTACGACCTCCGACCAGTTACTCTTGTTTACGACTTTCGACCGGTTCACTATAGCTACCAATAGGTTCACTGTAGCTTAGGACCGGTTAACTGTAGCTTATGACCAATTCACTGCAGTTTACAATTATTGACTAGGCATGGTTGACCAGCCATGGTCATTCTACCGTGGTAGTTCAGCCATAGTCATTCTACCATGCTTGACCTACCGTGGTCGATCCGCCATGGTCGTTATGCTTTGGTCGACCTACTATGGTCGATCTGTTGTGGTCAATCTACTGATTGGACTGCCCAACATAAGGCCGATCGGACCACCCAACACAAGGCCAATTGGACCATCGACTCCCATCTATGGTCGAAGCCTGCTGGTCAGACTGCCCAATACAAGGTAGTTAGACCGTGTAATCTGAGTATTCCAGCAATTCTAGATTTACCATAGTGCATCAACCGAAACTTTCACAAACACAAATTTCAACACAACCCAAATGTCAATTATTCATCATCATTTATTCATGACATATCCACATGGTCTAACATAATGTAAAAGCAAAAAAAAGTATTGACTGATGAATAGTAGCGGTTGATAGAAGTAGCTTATAGAAACTGGGTGTTCTATGATGACCAACATTTTTACCGTGGGATAAAAATACTAGTCAATGGATTATTATTCGCCAATGGAACATTGCTTTAATGAATAATAAGCCCATTAGAGTGTTGCAGCAGAATAATAATTAGAGACAAAATAAGATATTACAAGAATATAGCCACACAGGGCTAAAATTTATTACAAAGCCGTGAGGGCTTGAATATTACAATATTTAGAAATGAAAATGTTCTAGCTACCGTCTATCTAAAATGAAGATAATAAACTACACCCTATCATGATCGAGTTCACCATGGACGATTCCCGACCACCGCCTACTCCATTCGACCTCCACACAGGATGTCCTCCTCGTTCTCGTCGTATTACGAGCCCATAACATTCCATCCAGGTAATATTTCAATTCATCCAGGTAGACTCTACCAGATCATAGCTATTCTTTGGACTAACATACTCCTAAACAAGGGAAGATAATAGCAACAGTGAGTACGGAAGTACACAACAAGTGTTATTAGCAAAATGCATTGAATGCTCATATTCTAACATTTCTAGGAGCATCCTATGTCATCCTCATGCTCATTTTGTTTCTCTCTTCTTCCTCTCTTTCTCATGATTTATAGAAAATAAAGTTTCGTTGTTAGGTTTTGAAAGAAGTCTAGATTATTACTTTAGATACCTACTGAACACTCGTATAGTGGCATCAAACCACCACTAATTTCCGTAGCCTCCAGTATAGGAGACAGGCATGAATTCATGATTTATATAGCACTGCAAAGGCTTGTACCACCTTGCCCATAGTCACTCTAATCCTTGTAGCGAGTGGTTCTTCGCATTTTCTTAGATGTGATGCTTAGATCAGAGTACAGAACTTTTACATCTATCTTAGTATATTATATCTCCACCTAGCTACTCTCAATCGGTAGCTTGGGGCAATATCTGACCCTCACCCAGACCCACTGAAAGCCTCATAATTGGTGGTTGGGCCGATTCGTTCACCCATACCCAACACTTAACTTCATAATATATCACCTTTGCATACCCCGCTTCTGGTATCTAACTGTTAGTGATGTGCCCAAGAGGCAATCATAAACAATTCGGTTTTATAGGCCAAAAGGGATATTGATCCATATGGGATTAAGGTTCTAATGGGCCTACAACGTGGAAGCTCATTAGCATGCTCTATAAATATGTGGAGGCGGGGCTGCAGGTCAGATAGACTAATGTGCTGAAAACCCTGGCCGCCACCTCCCCTCGGTCGTATCCCGAAACCCTAGCCGGGCGCGCGGTGCTAGCACACCAGCGTACGGCGTTCCATCCCGAACGTGTGGACTCCGTGGAGGCGCCGCTGCTGTTGCTGCTGTGCTGATCAGCGAGAAACGCAAGGCTATTGCTAGGACGTGAGGTGGAGACATTCAGTTCGTGAGACGATCGACTGCTTCTTCTTCATCAACGCACATCTACGTTGGACCGGGCTGCTCCAACTCTTCTTTCGCTGCGTAGCGCATCTAGTGGTAACTATCCATGACTCCCTTACACGCATGTTTTCTGGTTGAACGCGGTAGAAAATCAAATGTTGTAGCTAGCGTACCTACCCGTTCTCCTTCAGTGGTATCAGAGCAAAGCTGTGTAGTATGTGGTCTGGATCATGTGCTTGTAGATGATATGTTGTTTGTAGTAGATGCGATCTATTACTGTTCTTAAGCTAGGTTCATGTGATGGATCTTTCGGTGCACGGGTTGATTAGATCAATCGATCATAAGGGGTTGAAATAGGTATGAGTTGATAGCATCATTTGGCCAAAAAGATTAGTTCGTACTCCTTCTTTGATGTACGCGCGACTTGCCCCTACTGGCTGGAATCACCATCAGGGCTAACTACACGCACAGTCAGTAGATCGAGCCAACAGATCGAGGTCTTGTGTTGCGGTCTCCTCAAGTATACCGATCGCGATGATCAATGTGATTGATCTAATGAAAATTGAGACATTTTGAATGGCTCAGATTTGGGTTGATTTGATCGGCTCGCCGTTGCATACACGCACAGATTGTTATACAAACACATTCATGTCAGGGCGGTAGAATGCGTTCTGCGCTTAACTTGTTTTTGCAGGGAATGATGTGAATGGTATGGCATTGATGTATATGTGATACATGTGTGTTTTGGCGGCCTTGTGTCGTATTAATCACAGCTGCGTTGAAGTTGTTCTTTAATTGTATAACGACCTGCGTGTCGACTTGTGATGCTTGCGCTCCTCATGTAATTCATTTGCTAGCTATTAGTTGTAATAGTTTAGTTCTTTACCATGGAGACTTCAAGCATGATGACAAAGAGGACTGGAAGTGTGGCGAAGGACATCATCGTGGAACCATGGCGATGGCGACCACTACGATTCAAAACGCCATACCATTCACAGTACAATGTGATTATATGCATGTGATGTTTATTTCCTGTCACACTATTCTTTCATGCCATACCTGTAGAGGATGTATTTTTCATGACAGAATAGCTTCCCTCAGAAAAATTAAGAATTTATTTGATGCCCTTCCAATTGCTGCGCCTATAAGAATTACGATCATTGTTTGGTAGGTCTGCCAAAGTAGAGTACCATCGACTATCTTGATCTAATAGGGTGGATGTCGGACATCCATATGCATAGTGTTGGTTTACTTGACAAGGCTATCAAATTGGATTTGGGCCTTGGGGCATGGTGTTGGGAGCCGGGGCATTGGATGCCACCCAACAAACAAGAGTCACATAAGATGTGATTAGCAAGCGTTGCTTACCTACGTCACTAGGTTTCTAGCGGTGATGCCAAAGCTCACTAGAACTTAGATGAACATGGATCTTGACCACTATATGTCGTTAGAGGGAAGACGATTACAAAACATATAGTGGGAGTGTCTTTTGTTAAATTGTTTAATGGAAGATCAAACATGAACATAGTGCTGAACTTTGCTTGTTTATTTTCTGTTGTAGATCATGGCTGCTTCTAGTAACAATTCTGGTTTTAACTTGCGATCTGTTCTTGAGAAAGAAAAACTTAATGGAACGAATTTTATTGATTGGTACCGCAACCTGAGAATTGTTCTTAGACAAGAAAAAAGGGAATACGTTCTTGAGCAACCCTACCCCGATGAACTCCCTAAGGGTGCAAACGTTGCCACCCGCAAAGCTTATGAGAAGCACTGCAATGATTCACTCGACGTTAGCTATCTCATGCTTGCTACCATGTTCTCTGAGCTTCAGAAGCATTATGAGAATGCAGATGCTCACACTATGATTGAAGGACTGCGTAACATGTTTGAGAGCCAAGCTAGGACCGAGAGGTTTAACATTTCAAAGTCCTTGTTTGCGTGCAAGCTGGCGGAAGGTAGTCTAGTCAGTCATCATGTGATCAAGATGATTGGTTACATTGAGAGCTTGGAGAAGCTTGGTTCTCCCCTTAATCCTGATCTGGCTACGTATGTTGTTTCTCCAATCTCTCCCTCCGAGTTATGAGCAATTCATTATGAACTTTCATATGAATAGCATGGAGAAATCATTGACTGAATTGCATGGGATGCTTAAGACAGCAGAGGAAAGTATTAAGAAAAACACCAATCATGTGATGATAGTTCAGAAGGAGAATAAGAAGAGGAAGCGTTGGAGGCCCAAAGGCAAAAGCAAAGGAAAGGTTCCTAATGAGCACCCTATCTCTAAGCCAAAGCCAAATGGGAAGGTCAAATCTGGCCCTTCTCCTGATGATGAATGCTACCACTACCATGTTAAGGGGCATTGGTCTAGGAATTGTAAGAAATACTTGGAGGATCTGAAAAGAAGAAGGAAGCGAGACTTCGCTTGTATAAATGTTATAGAAATTAATCTTGCAATTTCTTCTGGTGAATCTTGGGTATTTGATATCGGATCGATGATTCATCCTTGCAAATCGTTGCAGGGTTTAAGAAGGACTAGAAGTTTTGCGAGAGATGAGTTGGACGTGCATGTCGGCAATGGAGCAAAGGTTGCTTTGTCTTGCCACAAGACTTATCACTTGTCATTACCTTCAGGATTAGTTTTGGAATTAAATAATTGTTATTATATTCCAGCATTGAGTAAGAACATCATCTCCTCTTCATGTTTGGAGGAAGATGGTGGTTATGAGTTCGTAATAAAGAACAAACGTTGTTCTATTTATTTGAATGATATACTCTATGCACATTGTCCATTAATGAATGGGTTATATGTTCTTGATCTTGAGGATAAACCTGTCTATAATATTAATGCAAAGAGGCTGCGGCCTAATGATTTGAATCCCGCTTTTATTTGGCATTGTCGCTTAGTTAATATAAATGAGAAACGCATAGAGAAGCTCCATAAAGATGGTCTACTCAACTCATTTGATTTTGAATCATTTGAGACATGCGAGTCATGTTTACTTGGCAAGATGACAAAGGCGCCTTTCACCGGTCATAGTGAGAGGGCAAGTGACTTGTTGGGACTTGTACATACCGATGTATGTGGACCAATGAGCTCTGTAGCCAGAGGTGGTTTTCAGTATTTCATTAGTTTTACCGATGACTTTAGTAGATATGGATACATCTACTTAATAAGGCACAAGTTTGAATCGTTTGAAAAGTTCAAAGAATTTCAGAATGAAGTACAAAATCAGCTAGGCAAGACAATTAAAATTATGCGATCTGATCGTGGAGGTGAATATTTGAGCCATGAATTTGGTGAACATCTAAAACAGTGTGGAATTGTTCCACAGCTGACTCCGCCTGGCACGCCTCAATGGAACGGGGTATCTAAATGGAGGAACTGGGCCTTGTTAGACATGGTTCGGTTTATGATGAGCCAATCTAATCTTCCATTATCCTTCTAGGGATATGCTCTAGAAACTGCTGTGTTTACACTAAACAGAGTTCCATCTAAATTAGTGGAAAGACACCATACGAGAAATGGACCGGGAAACGTCCTGGATTGTCTTTCCTTAAGATTTGGGGTTGTGAGACTTATGTGAAACGTTTGACGTCTGATAAGCTCCATCCTAAATCTTATAAATGCTTCTTTGTTAGGTATCCTAGAGAAACCAAAGGATATTATTTTTACCATCGGGAAGAAGGCAAAGTGTTTGTCGCTCGGAACGGTGTCTTTTTGGAAAAACGAGTTTCTTTCAAAGGGTGTTAGTGGGAGCAAGGTGCAGCTTGAAGAAATTCGGGAAACACCTGAAAATGTTTCAGCTCCTATTGAACCTCAACAGGATGTACAAGATGTTGTACAACCGGTATGGAGGCACCGCTCCCACGTAGGTGTACAAGGGCACGTCGCACAACTGAAAAGTTCACGCTCCTAACCACGGGACAACGCGACATATTGTTATTGGACAATGATGAGCCCAAGAGCTACATGGAAGCAATGATGGGAACAGACTCTGAAAAATGGCTTGGAGCCATGAGGTCCGAAATAGAATCCATGCATGATAATCAAGTTTGGAACTTGGTGGATCCACCTGGTGGTGTAAAAACTATTGAGTGTAAATGGGTTTTTAAGAAAAAGATAGACATGGATGGAAATGTTCACATCTATAAGGCACGATTGGTGGTGAAAGGTTTCAAGCAAATTCAAGGTGTTGATTATGATGAAACGTTTTTACTTGTCGCTATGCTAAAGTCTATTCGGATCCTCCTAGGGATTGCTGCCTATTTCGACTACGAGATTTGGCGGATGGATGTCAAAACGGCTTTCCTAAATGGAAACCTAGCGAGGATGTGTACATGACACACTGAGGTTTTGTTGATCCGAAAAATCTTTGGGAGAATATGCAAGCTTGAAGTCCATTTATGGATTGAAGCAAGCATCTCGGAGTTGGAATCTTCATTTTGATGAAGTAATCAAAGGGTTTGGCTTCATCAAGAATGAAGAAGAGCCTTGTGTTAACAAGAAGGCTAGTGGGAGCGCACTTGTTTTTCTGGTCTTGTATGTAGATGACATATTATTGATCGGAAATGATATTCCAATGCTAGAAGTTGTGAAGTCTTCTTTGAGAAAAAGTTTCTCAATGAAAGATCTCGGAGAGGCAGCTTACATTTTGGGCATAAAGATCTATAGAGATAGATCGAAGAGGCTAATTGGATTAAGCCAAAGTACATACATTGACAAGGTATTGAGACAGTTCAATATGCAAGATTCCAAGAAAGGTTTCTTGCCTATGTCACATGGTATTAGTCTTAGCAAGACTCAGTGTGCTTCAACACTTGATGAGCAAAAGATGATGAGTGCGATTCCGTATGCCTCAGCCATCGGATCCATCATGTATGCTATGCTTTGTACGCGCCCAGATGTTTCATATGCTCTAAGTGTTACGAGCAGGTATCAATCTAGCCCCGGTCTAGCTCATTGGGTGGCTGTAAAGAATATTCTTAAGTACTTTAGAAGGCCTAAGGATATGTTCCTTATTTTTGGAGGTGAAGAAGAGCTCGTTGTAAAAGGTTACACCGATACTAGTTTCCAAACTGATAAAGATGATAGCAGATCGCAGTCTAGTTTTGTGTTCTGCCTCAATGGAGGGGCAGTGAGCTGGAAAAGTTCCAAGCAAGAGACGGTAGCTGATTCAACAACTAAGGCCAAGTATATTGCAGCTTCTGAAGCTGCAAAGGAAGCTGTTTGGATCAGAAAATTTGTTTTTGAGTTGGGTGTGATCCCTAGTGTGTCCAGTCCAGTGGATCACTATGTGATAATAGTGGAGCCATTACGCAAGCAAAGGAGTCTAGGTCACACCAAAAGTCCAAACATATATTTCGGCGCTATCAGCTTATCTGTGAGATCATTGATAGAGGTGAAGTGAAGATTTGCAAGGTGCACACGGATTTGAATGTTGTTGATCCATTGACGAAGCCTCTCCCACAACCAAAGCATGAGGCACACACGAGTGCAATGGGTATTAGATACTTACATGATTGACTCTAGTGTGAGTGGGAGATAATTGTATCAAGTCTATGTTTATGAAATTTTGAATAAGGTGTTATTTGGTTCCTGGAATAATGATTGTATGCATTGATTGGCAAGTATGTGACTTGTTCGTGAAACTCTTTGTTTTATTTAATGTTATTCTAAAGATCGTTAGCCTTATGTCATTACGTGGGACAACAATGATTTATGGACTAGCACATGTATTGATTGATGATCATGTTTCACAGATCATGGATATAGGAATATCAAATCAATAATGTGGACACATGTTAGAGAACATGGTGTTGGATTGACCCACTCCGAGACGTTGCTGGGATTGTTATGTTAATATGTGCCATCAAGCGATCTCGAGTGGTATACCTACTAGATCCTTCGACCTAAAATCGTCATTGTTTCTCACTATGTGTAGTGGTGCGCTTTGGGGCTGCCAAACACTACTTCGTAACTGGGTAGCAATAAAAGTGGTCTTCAGGTGTATCATGAAACATGGAATGAGATGTGAGCGGATTAAGATGGAATTTGCCCCTCCCACATAACAGGAGAGATATCTCTGGGCCCCTCGATGTGGTTGGATTAGGGAAGTGCATGGCCATGCCAAGGTGATTAAAGAGTTAATCACAATGTGACTAAAGGGTTAGTCATGAGTTGTAATCCACCACAAGATCGAGTGAATGGTTGAGCTATCACAAGGGTGGCACGAATCTCGCCTTAAGTTCGACTGGTATCGTGTGGCAAAGGGATCCAAGTGTGTGTATATCAAGGTTTAGCCGATATGATCTTTATGTGTATTCGGGAGTCAATATGCCCTGCTAGGTGCCACCATTAACTTATGGCTTGAAAAGGGTTTTCAGGTTATGGCTGTCAACACATGAACCTAACGGGTCACACACTTAAGGGGTTGGAATTGGAAAGCTTGCCTATATGATTGTCTCTAGTGCAAGTGGGAGATTGTTAGTGATGTGCCCAAGAGGCAATCATAAACAATTCGGTTTTATAGGCCAAAAGGGATATTGATCCATATGGGATTAGGGTTCTAATGGGCCTACAACGTGGAAGTCCATTAGCATGCTCTATAAATATGTGGAGGCGAGGCTGCAGGTCAGATAGACTAATGTGCTGAAAACCCTGGCCGCCACCTCCCCTCGGCCGTATCCCGAAACCCTAGCCGGGCGCGCGGTGCTAGCACACCGCGCGCACGGTGTTCCATCCCAACGTGTGGACTCGTGGAGGCGCCGCTGTTTCTTCTGTCTGGAGACATTCAGGACGCAAAGTGAGACGATCGATCGCTTCTTCTTCATCAACGCACATCTACGTTGGACCGGGCTGCTCCAACTCTTCTTCCGCTGCGCAGCGCATCTAGTGGTAACTAACCATGACTCCCTTACACGTATGTTTTCTGGTTGAACGCGGTAGAAAATCAAATGTTGTAGCTAGCGTAGCCTACCCGTTCTCCTTCACTAACTAGTCCTGGGTTCTTGCAATCTGCTTCCCCCACTTTTGGCCTATGTACCAGTTCTGGATTCTTGCGGCTGTGGATCCCCCACTCTTGGTTCTGGTCCAGCTCTGGGTTCCTCCTCTAATTAATACTTTCCCATATAGAGAATATAATAACCTTGATAGAGTTACTAATTCTGCCCACCTTTAGACGAAACAATGGTTGACATGATTGATATGGTCTATTACACAAGTGAAGTCTGATTAACCTTATATTTTATCCCAATGCAGAAGGACCCATACTTGCCCTTTTCTCTCCTGCCCTGGGACCCTCCACCTACTTATTTGCTGGCCTGACAGTGGCTTCTCCAACTGTTTACCGATCTCTTCCTTTTCTTTCTCACCATAATCATTCGATTTAAATATGATTTTCATTTTTATGCATGGTGATAATAACTTAATTGGGAACTACTTTATTTTACTGAAGATACTATGGTCATATGCGTATTGGCGTTAGGGATTGTGGCTTATCTAGGGGGTATATTCGGCGTTTTATTGATTATCAGCAATTTATCGATTAGATATGATTAAATGAATACACGTACAAATATAATGACAAAAATTATTTCTAGCTAATTTCACGTATGCAATTATGTCTATTTAATTTCTCATAGGTGTGTACACATTTATCTACCTCTCTAAATAATTTTAGATTTCAAGGTCACTCAAATAAATTCTTCCTTCTTGGTACCGGTACTTTCCCCATAATTAGTACACGTGTGCCGAGTTAAGTTACAAATGCAAAAGAAATTAAATCTTAATTAAATAATTAAATAAATTATACTAAGGCATCCCCGTATGATCCCTAAATTTTATTTTATTCATTTGTGGGTTTTTATGATTGAAATGCTATTTAAATCATTGCTTATAATTTTAGTCACTATGGTAATTTTAAATTGACGTGTATTAATTTAAATAAGTGCACACTGTTTTAAATATCCACCTACTACTCCTGGTCCTTTAGTGGAAATTAATTTATTCTAATGATCCTAGATAATTATTACTGGGTTACTACAATTTATATGCTGCTAACAAAATTAACTAGGTATTTAAATGATATTATGATAATTTAATTCGTACGCATACAAGTTTGAGCCTGTGGATATCACTTAATTTATTTTTAATAGCTATGAATATTTATTAGAGGAGTTTTGTAATTTAATATGACTAACAAGGTTAATTAGGTATTTAACTATTAAACAGAATGATTTAAATGACAATATGCTAATTTAATCGGTACGCGCTCCTTTAATCTACCGATGTCATTCAATTTATTTTAATCATTATGTATAATTATTAATGGTTTTCTACCATTTAAATGGAATTAACCAAAATATTTGGGTATTTAAATATGTCATGAAGCGATCTAAATGACAGTACACGAATTTTAATCTGTACACTACTAGCTTTAATCTACTCATAGCACTAAATTTGTTATAATATTCTTGAACAAATATTTATGATTTTTTATTATTTAAATATGACTAACTAAATTAATAAGGTATTTAATCTAGCAACAAAATGATTTAAATGAAAGTACGTGAATTTAATTGATCCTATTTAACTTCTCTCTTCTAATCTCTCTCTTTCCATGTCCTGTTCGGCCGAATGGCTTAGCTGGCCATTTCTTCCCCCCATTCCTTTCTCTCTCTCTCTCTCCCTTATCCCCTTCTTCCTCCTTCCTCTTGCCCTTCCCCCCTTTTTGCCTTCCACCAGCACCGCTTACTCCCCGGCCCTAGCCTCCTTACGCCAGCCCCTGCTCATCCAGCAGCCTGTCCTTGCACCTCCAGCACCTCCTCGCCTCTCGTCCATGGCCTCCTCTCTCCAGTGGCTCTTCCCTGATTCGGCCTCCTCTCCTGCGCCCCCAGCCACCCTGCTGCCTCTGGCTACTCCCATTTCCGGCCACCGCCCCTAGATTCTCCTGCGCGTCCCCTACTAGCTTTAGTCACCGAATCCACCGCCTATGAATGTGAATTGGCTCCTCCATGTGTCGGCCACGGCTCCTGTGGTAGGGGTGGCCCCCACCTGAGCTTGAGTTGCAAGGCCCAACGGGATATGTGTAATTACCTATGTGCCCCTAGGGGAGACAAGTATATGTAACGGCAAAGTTGTAATTAAACCCTATGAGGAAATATATACATGCCCCACGTATGGAAAGGGGGCAAGCATTGTCCATTCATCTCATCCACTCCATTACTCTTCTACTTTACTGTTTGGTCAGTAGTCACAACAGTTGGCACCATCCGTAGGGACAACGAAGAGCAAGCCGTAGAATTTGAGAAGTGATGGCACCAAAGAAAGCTTCATCGACGACGAGGAAGAAGCGGACTACGATGGCAACACTAGCGCCGCGAGTGCCAACGTCGACATCTATGGCACCGCGGTCGGCCCTGCTGAGGGCGCGTTGGCCGGCCTTGTTAGCGGTGCCCGGGTTAGTGGGAGCAAAGACGCCGGTGTCCGCACCAGCATGATCGACAACCCGGCATCTAGCGCAGGGGCGGCAGGTGGCCCCAACGGCCGCACCGATCTCGCCATCGACCTTGGGGCCCACCGCACTGATGCGCCGGCCAGCCCTATTGCATAGGCTGTAGTCGCTAGCAACCCGGCAGTACGCGCTGCCGCTCAGGCCGGTGTAGCCACCTCGACGGTGGAAAACGCCCTGCTGGCGACCCTCGGCACGATGCAGCGTGAGCAAGCAGATCTCCGTGGCACTATGCGAGAAATGCAAGAGGCTCAGAGCCAGCAGGAGGCACAGAGCCAGCAGGAGGCGCAGAGTCAGCAAACCCTGCCGGCAGCGAATGCGGAAGCTATACCAGATCAGGTGGACAGCCGCGACGCTCCCACCTCCAGTCGCGTTGCGCTTCGACGTATAGATCCAGAGTCCCCTCTCTCTGCCGGCCTGTAGTAGTCGGCGTGGCCAGAAGACTTCAAGTTCCCCACCATCGAACCGTACCAGGGTGATACGGACCACGCCACAAACACATACGACAATAGCGCCCAATATCAAGATTGAACTAAAGGTGAATTCGTTTCTTCAGCCTTCGTATGTTAGTAAGAATAGACCGCTACCTAATGCAAGTGATTTAATTTTGCTTAGGAACTTGGGAAAGGATGAAGGAAAGGGACATGGAGTCCTGGACATGCATGGAAGGAATAATGGAGGTCACCACGTCACTTTGGGACCAAGTCAAGCACGAATTCGAGTTGGACACGTTTTGGAATCAGACTCGGACTGCTGTGATGGTACCAAGTTCAAACGGGCATAACTTCCTCATACGGACTCCGTTTGGGACGTTCTTGTACTTCATGGAAAGCTTATGAAGTCTACTTTCTAACGCATTTAACCTCATCTTCAAATTCTATCCGAGCCGGCCGCAATCGTCAAAAGAGTCCACGTTGGTCACGTACTGGAATCGGATTCGGACTGCTGCAATGGTGCAAGTTTAAACGGACATAACTTCCTCATACGGACTCCGTTTGGGACGTTCTTGTACTTCATGGAAAGCTTATCAAGTCTACTTTCCAATGGATCCAACCTCATCTTCAAATTCCATCCGAGCCGGCCGTAATCACCAAAATAATTCACGTAGGTTTCTGAGTCCGAGTCAAAGGGTGCTGCGCCACCTCCACTTGGGCCCATGGGCCTTGTAACCCTAGGGTGTACCCTTTGGGACGCCTCCCCTGGTTGTTTTCACTATATAGGAGCCGCCGCCTCTGTTTCTAGGACTTAGGTTTTGTTTAGATCAGTTTAGCCCCTTGTGCAAACTCCACGTTCTCTTGTGTCGGCTAGACCAACAGATTCGTGTTACGAACCTCAACTATCCTTGTGCGACTTTTATATCTAGCAAGTTTCAGGTTGCTCACTATCCTTGTTCTTGCGTGTTCTTCGGTTGCATGCAGGAATAGACCTTCGTGGTCAGGTCAACCGTGTTCTTGGCACGGTTGATAACATCTTGGGGTTGGTTCAGCGATTGCTAAGGCGCACGTGACGTCTCGTACGGTTGTAGTCGGATCGCAAGAGTCATCTCCACCGAAATCGATAGTTATCATCCTATCGGAAGATCGGGACCCCATCGCCTCATCAGTTGGTATCAGAGCTTCAGTTGACCGGTAGGAATTCTTTGTATCCCTAGTTAGTAGATTGATTTTTAATTCCCATAGTCCAGGAAAATTGCCCCACAAAAAAGAGTTAATTTCCGCTGTCCAAACCCCGTTGTGCCTTTCAATCTGTTAGTTTTGGTTTGCTAAATTGAATTTGTGTCCGTTTTAGCTTTGTCTAGTTGCTGATCATATCCTTGATTCCATAAAAAATCCAAACAAAAAAAATCCCCTATCTCAAACCCTAATTCCAATTTCGGCTGATTTTTCCTTTCTCTGCAGCCGCCACCAAAAACGTCATAACTTTTGATTCCGAGATTATTTTCGAGTGAGACCACCGCCATTAGATTCAAAAATTCATTGTCCATCTATCTGTAAAATTTCACGTCATTCCAGCAAGGCAGTTGAGAGATATCTGCGGTGCAAGTTCACCTAAAAATCCAGATTGAATCTGCAACAGCCGGCACTTGTGAATTTTGTGCGAATTTTTCGGTCGGTTTCCAGAACTTGGCCCCAAAACAAAAGTTGTAGAAAAAGCCGTCAGGAAACTGAGAAAAAAGGAATCATTGAAAAAAAGACAACTGAAAAAAAGTTACGGCCGAAATACCGACTTGCTGTCCAGTGGACAGAAATCTTCAGTTTCCAAGTTTTGGGTCAATCCTTGTGCCCTTCAATTCCAGATTGCATTCAATTGAATTATCTTGTATTTACCACTCCCATACATTGTCATACACATATTTTAGCCTTCTTCCATCTTTGGTTGATCAGCAACATAGGCTAAGTGCTAGATACGAACTATAATTCAATTCTGCAATTTCTGAAATTAATTGATTGCTTTCCTTTGCTACAAAATACATAGCCTATCCAAGCTCCACTTTTCTACTAACCGAACAGGTCTCGCTGTACCTTGCAATCGCTTTACTCATCACTTGAGTTAGATTTATCACGAACCAGCCACCGGTTGCACCACCTGTTTGTTTTGGTAAGAACTTGTAAGAATTTGGTAAGAGCTTGAGAGATGCGTGACTTGATTTGAGCCTCCATAACCTAGTAGTTGATAGGAACATTTACTTGTGATTTGTTTCCTTGTTTTCTACTAACAATGACAGGCTTGAGAAAATTGGTAGATTATGATGTCATCGCGGGCAGATTTGAACTTGAAGGGAAACAATTACGGTATATATCTTGCCACTCACCGCGAGAGTACGTCGTCGGACTACTTCTTGTGGGTTACTATGATGGATAGCTACTTTGAAAGACAAGATCTTGATCCTTATGAGAAGATGAGCTTGGCAAGGACGGCGCTGATTGGTGATGTTCAACATTGGTGGTCAAATCTCGAGTTCCACTATATATACACATGGGAGGAGATGAAAAGAAATTGCGACATCGTTTTGTACCTCCAGCACCCACGGTCACAAGCGAGGTGGAACCTGAGGTAATTGAAAATGTTGATATTGTTTTGGTTCCTACTCCATCTACAGATACCACCGAGATACTTGAAGAGGTGAAGGATGATCCGTGCATCTTATGCCATTAGAGGAGAAGTTTGAGGTACCTACACTATCCGATGAGGACGATAATGACAAAGGTACTGATTTGGTGCTACAACAAGACATAGATCAACCTTGTGAGTATATACCTGCTGTAGTGCAATCTTTTGATATTCCTTGTGTTGACTTGAACGAACCATGTGCTGATCTAAATGCTCATAATTTTGCACATGTCGAATTAATTACACATAAGGAAGTATTTGAAAGAATATCTCCTGTTGATGCATTGTGCTATATCATGCTTAATGAGTCCGTTAGTTTGGATTGTGCTATGGAGAAAGTTTCTGAACTTGCATGTTCGAAATTCTTGTTTAGCGCCTACACCCCTGGGTATAAGTTTAATTTGATTGGAGATTATGGTGTAGACAATCAATTTTTTGTATATCGAATATGCATAACTTGTGATCACATGGATGAATTGAAGCTTGCTGTTTTAGACAACAATTCTTGTGTGTTGAATCTTGTTCAATATGAGAGGGAAGTAAAATTTAGTATGCATCCAATGCCTATGTGTTCATCTCTTTTTGCATCATCTAGTATGGACAATTTGAATAAAGATGATGAATTATGGAAGAACACACAAATCTCTTCACCCTTGCTGGATAAATTTGCTATTGCTCCATTGGGATATGATTATATGGATGAACTATGCTTAATTCCAAAAGTTGTAGCTTTGCCCATATGTGCCACCACTTCAAGTTTACAACTTCAGATATTTCAATTGCATAAATGCTTCACTTACATTTGCAAATCTAGTTGCAATAATTACTGTGTGAGAAATTTTAATTTGGTCATTGACATATATGATTACTTTTGGGTTAATAATACAATGAGCTTTTATGATTCCTGCTGTGTTATAGCATTAATTGTGCAACAACGAAGAACCGTTAAAACGGATGACATATACATATACCATGCATACACCTTGGCTTCTTTGTTACCATACTTTCAGTTTATCAAAAGCCGAGGACGGCTTTGTTTTCAAGAAGGGAGGATGATGAGGACATGACCCTATGGATACAACCATATTTGCTATGCTTGTTGTCCTAATTACAAGAGTTCCTACGCATCGGTTAAATTATAAGGTGAGCTCGTTTCAAAGAGGTTTCACTTTGTTTGACAAAGAACTTATGATATTGCATAATGAGACTTTGTTGCGTTTGTTATTATGTACCGACATTTATGATGAAGATCATGCAATACGTGAGGCTACACATATGCTAAAACCGAGGACGGTTTTCTATCAAGAAGGGAGGATGATGTGACCACGCCACAAACACATACGACAATAGCGCACAATATCAAGATTGAACTAAAGGTGAATTCGTTTCTTCAGCCTTCGTATGTTAGTAAGAATAGACCGCTACCTAATGCAAGTGATTTAATTTTGCTTAGGAACTTGGGAAAGGATGAAGGAAAGGGACATGGAGTCCTGGACATGCATGGAAGGAATAATGGAGGTCACCACGTCACTTTGGGACCAAGTCAAGCACGAATTCGAGTTGGACACGTTTTGGAATCAGACTCGGACTGCTGTGATGGTACCAAGTTCAAACGGGCATAACTTCCTCATACGGACTCCGTTTGGGACGTTCTTGTACTTCATGGAAAGCTTATGAAGTCTAATTTCTAACGGATTTAACCTCATTTTCAAATTCTATCCGAGCCGGCCGCAATCGTCAAAAGAGTCCACGTTGGTCACGTACTGGAATCGGATTCGGACTGCTGCAATGGTGCAAGTTTAAACGGACATAACTTCCTCATACGGACTCCGTTTGGGACGTTCTTGTACTTCATGGAAAGCTTATCAAGTATACTTTCCAATGGATCCAACCTCATCTTCAAATTCCATCCGAGCCGGCCGTAATCACCAAAATAATTCACGTAGGTTTCTGAGTCCGAGTCAAAAGGGTGCTGCGCCACCTCCACTTGGGCCCATGGGCCTTGTAACCCTAGGGTGTACCCTTTGGGACGCCTCCCCTGGTTGTTTTCACTATATAGGAGCCGCCGCCTCCGTTTCTAGGACTTAGGTTTTGTTTAGATCAGTTTAGCCCCTTGTGCAAACTCCACGTTCTCTTGTGTCGGCTAGACCAACAGATTCGTGTTACAGAACCTCAACTATCCTTATGCGACTTTTATATCTAGCAAGTTTCAGGTTGCTCACTATCCTTGTTCTTGCGTGTTCTTCGGTTGCATGCAGGAATAGACCTTCGTGGTCAGGTCAACCGTGTTCTTGGCACGGTTGATAACATCTTGGGGTTGGTTCAGCGATTGCTAAGGCGCACGTGACGTCTCGTACGGTTGTAGTCGGATCGCAAGAGTCATCTCCACCGAAATCGATAGTTATCATCCTATCGGAAGATCGGGACCCCATCGCCTCATCAATAGGGAGTTCATTCGCGTGTACGAGACCGCCATCGAAGATGCTGGCGTAGATGACTCCACCAAAGCGAAGGGGTTGCTTGCTCTACAGGGACTAGCACTCTCCTGGCTCTTCATCATAGAGCCAAACTCCATCCACGCATGGGAGCAGATCCAAGATCGTCTCTACAATAATTTTTAGGGAAACTACGTCGAGCGCATCAACGCGGATCAGCTCTTCACCATCAAGTAGAAGCCTTCAAAAAGCTTCGAGAGTACTTCAAATGTTTCGCTAAGGTTCACTACCAGGTCAAGGATGTCAACAAGATCACGATCATCAACGCAGCGATTCAAGGCCTCCGCCTAGGGCCACTGGTTGAATATAACGCGCGCAAGCCGATAAGGTGGTGGCCATGCTCTTCGACAAGATGGAGGAGTACGCGAGGGAAGAAGAAGAAGACGTGCAACGGCGCAGAGGCGACACCTCCAATGCTGGGTAGGCAAAAGACAGCTTTTTTCAAGGCATAGCTAAGCCGGACGACCCCCTCGAGCTACGGCGTCTACAGCACCATGCTAGGTCTTTCTAGGTGCTAGATGGCGTCCTGTACAAATGGGGAGTTTGCGCTCCACTCTTGTGGTGCCTTTCACGCAATGAGGGAAAGCGCCTCCTCGCTAAAATTCATGCAGGGCTGTGTGGCTCGCATATTGCACTGAGGTCCCTCGTCAGCAAGGCGTTCAGATAGGGCTTCTATTGGCCAACGATCATCGCAGACACACAGGACCTCATGCGCTGTTGCCAAGGATGCCAGTGGATGCGGTGGGTCATCCACAAACCTCCGAGCAAGTTGCATCCATCCCACCGGTATGGCCGCTGGCGCGCTAGGGAATCGATGTCGTTGGGCCACTCTCGCACGCCCTAGGGGACCTGCAATTCGTCGTAGTTGCCCTAGAATATTTCTCCAGGTGGACCACTCCGCTGCTGCCACTTCAGAAGGTAAGGGATGGAGCGCTCGCACGTCTACTTCATCTAGTCGCCAGCTCTGCTGCCGCCACTTCGAAAGGTAAGGAATGGAGAGCTCGCGCGTCTACTTCGTCTAGTTGCTAGCTCCACTACCGCCACTTCGAAGGGTAAGGGACAAAGCACTCGTGCGTCTACTTCATCTAGCCGCCAGCTCCACTGCCGCCACTTCGAAGGGTAAGGGATGGAGTGCTTGCGCGTCTATTTTGTTTACCCACCACCTCCGCCGCCCCCACTTCGAAGGGGCATGAACGGACAATGTGCGCCTACCATTGCAAAATGAGGAGGGCTGTGTCGACCCTTCGGTCCCACCCTACTTCGCGCGTACTGCCTGGTAGGTGCTGGAGGGCAAAGCCAGAGACACTCGCTTTGCACTTGAAGTCCTAGCTATCGGTCGATTTCCCGAGCACTCCCCACCACGACAAATGATATCGAACTAAGCATAGTCACAAAAGGAAGGTGGGGCACATGTTTGCCATGGCTATTGCTTCCATTAAATGTGTGAGGGGTAGCGTTTACAAATACATTCACTCGGGTAGTCAAGACCGCTACTAGTCCGACTCCTCTTCTACCTTAATGTATTCCCATCTCGAAGTCTCCCTCGTCGAACACCGCGTTTCCCAGAAGCCAGGGAATCCTCTGCCCAGCCCCAGTATCGAAGGCGCCGCCAGACCATAAGGTCCGAGACTAGCAAGTGGCCCCTATTAAACACCTACTCACCAAGAGTGCAAGAATATGAGTGCAACTTCGAAATCTTTATTGCATCGCCAAAAAGGCAGAGGCATGAAGCGCCATTTTACAAACATCAACAGAGTACATAAAACAGGTTACATTTGTAGACGTGGAGCTTCGGCGTCACACCTGTGGGTCGATGCCATGCTCGGAGCCGGCGCCGCCGCCTTTGTCATGATGTAGGACTTCGTCCAGCCAGGCCCTGAAGTCGATGCCACCTTGCAGGTTTAGCTTCATCACAACCTTCGCTGCGGCCTCGCTGATGTAGTCCCAGATCCGCTGGAGGAACGCCTGTACGGAATGGACCACATGCACCGCCTCGGACATAACCCTGTTTCTAGCTGGCAGCTCCAACTGCGGTGTAGCCAGCTCCCCAACGTGCGAGCAGCCCCGGTGGTGAAGAAGGCTGAGGACGATCTGGGTCATCACCAGTGAACAATGGTTGCCAAAGGAGCATGTAGCACTTAGTGTGAGGGCAGACGCCTCCCCGACCCTCCACAAAGTCCTCGGCAGATCCTTGGGCCCAAACGTGCGAGGTGGCACCACAACAGAGAGATCAGTGAGAGCGTTCTCTAAGGCCTCCATTGAACTCCACGCTACCACCGAAGCGTTGCCCAGCGCCCGATCCATTTCCCCGACTGCAGTAACTACCCGGGCCTTCTCCTCTTTGAGCAAGGCAATCTGCTGAAGCAGGCCATCGCACTCCTCGGAGGCCAGGCGCTCGGTCTGCTTCACCAGAGCCTGCACGTCCGAGATCGTCTTCGTGCCCTCTATCTCAAGGAAGCGAATGCGCTCATCCTTAGAGGAGCATGAGGTGCGAGCTTCTTCCGTGGACTATCGCGCGGCAGCGGCTTCAGCCTCTGCTCTGTGGAGTCACTCCTCCAGGCAACCCGTTCACGAGCTCGAGCCGCTTGTAGAGCATGTGCAATGGCAAGGGCCTGCACAACGCAACACTTAGCGACATAGTTGTAAGGGTGGGTGCGATCGAAGAATGGGTTACCTTCATCTCCACAGCTTCCAAAGAGCCCTCTAGGAGCTCCGGTCCGCACGACGACAACGTTCGCTGGTCTAGGCCAGCGTCCGCTCAGTCAGTGGCTCCCTGCAAGGCTCGCAACACCTCTGGTCGTGGGATGAAGTCTGCCACTGCCAATCGTCAAGCCTCCAATCCGACGACTTCCGTCGGGGCGGACATCGAGGACACATCCTGGGCAAGTATGCGTGAGCCCCTACGGCCGCTCCCATCACTGGAGCCTTGTGCACGTCCCGGAGACTGTGTGCCTACTGATGCTAACGACGGTGTCAACGAGTAGATCAGGGAAGTCTTGCAAAGTTGCGAGAACAAAAAAAGTTGTTGTTACTTGCATCACGGGGCGGTGAAGGTCAATGCAAAGCCGGGCCTGCTTTTGTGCGAGCAACAGCGGGGGCATTGCCACCATCTCGTGCGACAGACTCCGCTTTAGGCCCGACGGCCTCTGCCTCGGAGTCAGACTCCGACAGCACAGCCGCCACCACATGGAACTCTTCGCTTGCTTCCACAGGAAAAGTTGTGCGGGTGCACTTTGCGATCAGCACCTCTGAAGGTGTCTCCTCAGCCCCTGTAGCTGGCGTTGGCGATGATGCTTCGCATTCACTGATGTTAGTGTCGCCTGTGCGGTGCCCAGCACCCTCATCACTCTCGTCACTCATGGGATCCTTATCACCGGTGGTGCCGCGTTTTGCCTCCGCCTCTAGGTCGGAGTTCGTGTACTCTGCCAGGTTGGAGCCGGTAACTATCGTGGCCTCAGTCTCGGTGGGTCCTTCAGGATGGGTGACCGTCGTGCTCGGATGGGCGGCAGTTTACCGGGCCCTTCAGTGAGAGGGAGAGGTCGCCATCCTGAGGCCGGCCCCGGCCAATGGTTGGTACTGGGTGCTCCGGCATAGGGATGCTGAGAGCTTCGTAAACCCAGTTTATCTGTCCCATGTTTGCCATCACTAACTATCGAAGACTGTGCTCCTTGGCCACATATGGCCCAAGGAACACTATCTCCGCGCGCTCCGCGTCCGCAAGGAGAAGCTCGTGAAAAAGAAGGGTTAAAACTACTGACAGCGGTTGCTTCGTGCCCAACACAGGTGATCGAAGACTCACTGGATCGGTGGGCCTCGGCAACGAAGCCACCGTCGGTCAAATGCTGTTGTCACAGGCAGGCATGGGTTGCATGATCCACTAGCGGGCCAGCGGAGGTACCCCGAACATCAGGAACACCTCTGCGAGGTCCCGCATGTTAAACTGGAGCGCAACCCCCACCAGCCTCTGTGCACGGTGTTCATCGTCACGGTCTAGAGTCATCGAAGGTGAGGTGTTGAAGTCCATCGGTCGGCCCTCCGCGTGATGGTAGAACCACCTCCACATCCAGTTCGACTCCCATTTTGCCTGGGTCATGTTCGTCGGGAACAACTTCATGCACGATGGATGGAGCACGAAGTTAACGCTCCCGAAGTTCGAGTATTCATCCTGTCCAGCTTCTTCGGTTAGCATCGTGCATCATGGAGAAATGCGAATAGAGCGGCACTAGGCCATACTGTCTCCATCCGCGACGCCCAGCAGCAGACGGCCAGGTGGACGAGTGCGCTCAGAGTGAGGTGCACCAGCTTCAGCCCGTACATCCGGAGCACTTCACTGATGAACAACGTGGACAAGAATCAGAGTCCGGCCTTAAGGTAAGCAACGAAGACCACCGCCTCCGAATCCGTGGGATGTGGCTCCGTCTCGTTGGCTCCGATCCGAAAGTTTTCCCTCACGCGAAAGAGACTGAATGGTCTCCTCCGCACCAAGCTCTGCCCTAGCACATTTGAGCAGACGCCATTAAGCTTCCTTGCCGCACTTCACCGCTTGTTTGCCAGCGATGGGTCGCGGTCGACCAACTTGTACTCGATCTCGGTCGCCGATGAGCTGTGTTGGCTAGAGGAACTACCAAGACTTGACAACACGACAGCGCTCGGCCGGCGAGAACAGTCGTCACCACGGGCCATCTTAGCTGTAGGCCTTCCAAAGACGGTGAGCGGTACATGACGACGGCCTCCTGGGTTAACCTCTCACAGCACCGGTGGTCACACACGGCTGACGGCGCGAAGTGCGGCGATGAACGGCGGCGGAAGATGGTGTATACGACAGCGGGGCGCATGAGAGTAGTGGGCGAAAAGGCAGTGTTGATGCAGAAGTGTAAAGTGGGATAGCGACGCGACGGTGACCCCTCTTTTAAAGACCATCCAGCTCCCCCATGATTGGGAAGCTCAATCAGTGGAACTGACGCCGCACGACCTCCCAATCACTCCCGCACACATGTCCCACAATGCCTCAAACACACGCCCGTCGAGGCCCAACACCGACTGATAGCGCATGACACGTAAATACGATTTCGCCACATGTCCCACTATGTTCGATGATGGTTCAACTTTGGCGTGCAAACATCATTAAACCAGTTTGCACGACCGTGGTCAAACGCCGCCTAATAGCGCATGATGCGCCAATACAATGTGGTCGTGTGTCGCACTACGTCCGAAGGCCGCTTCGACTTCGGTATACGAAGGGACGTTAAGACTTCAAGCGGGTACCAAAATTACTTCGACCTGCGCAGCCCATCATCGAAGGCATCACAAGCTGCACGGACGGAAGGGGCCAAAGGGCTTAGCGACATGGTTTCGGCCCGTGAGAAGCCCTTTACCATGAGAGGCTCCTGTGGTAGGGGTGGCCCCCACCTGAGCCCATCTGGCATGTTAGAGAGTTGCAAGGCCCAACGGGATATGTGTAATTACCTATGTGCCCCTAGGGGAGACAAGTATATGTAAGGGCAAAGTTGTAATTAAACCCTATGAGGAAATATATACATGCCCCATGTATGGAAAGAGGGCAAGCATTATTCATTCATCTCATCCACTCCACTACTCTCCTACTTTACTGTTTAGTCAGTAGCCACAACAGCTCCCACTGTCGTTGCCTCCATGGCGTCTCCGGTCACCTCTCAACTTCTTGCCCCGGCCAACTCCTGGCTCGGGCTCTAGCCGACGTCGCCACCCCTGCACTTCTGGTCCCTTGCACGACCGCCTTGACTCTGCTCTGGCCGCTGTGCCGCCCCACAATGCTCGCTACTCCGGTGCCTCCTCGTCCATGTGTCGATCTCCATGGCTCCAATGCCTCCCCTTTTCTTCGCCCTCTACTCCTACTTCCCCTCTCTGCTACTTCTCTCTGGTTCTTACTTATTTTAGTGATTTACTTTGTTTAAGTTTATCTTTATACCTTGCAATGCATTATCGATTTTTGTCTTAAAGAGAGTAGTGTTCTGTGGTTGCTACAATAGGACCTGAGGTCCATCCTGTAGTGGCCCGGCACTACGGCGTTCCGCCTCTTGGTATGTCATTCTCCCTCTGCCCATTTACTGCCCTATGCTAGAATGTGTTGAAATGGTGGTGCATCGGTGATGTGGTGGTGCCAAGAGAGCTCGTAGTGCTATGGTAGTTTGGCTTAGTTCATGGCCTCACTGATTTTGCCATGTCCTTCTAGCTCATTATCAAGTGGTGGTGCACTAGTGCCTTGCTATGTTGCATGCCGGTTCTGAATAATGAAATCATGGGGAAATGGGGCATGGCCTACCTCTGTCGGATGGTGGTCGGGTTGATTCGGGAATGGATTGAAGACATGGCTTCTGTGGTCATTTTCCCTTGTCGGTGTGTAGGTTCTTGCTTGGGGAGCTTCAGCCTTCTCCTCCAAGGGCTTGACCTGCAACTACCTTGCTCCTGGACCCTTGATGTCTTGCCTTGATCTTTGTTTGTGGTGGCCGGCTGATTGTGGTGGATTGTGGGGTGGATCTGGAATGGATTTGGGAAGTATGGGGGAAGAACTAGTGTGGTTCTCCCTCTAATCTGGCTACCCCTTTCTTCTCATGATGCTTGTTTGCTCATCTTGTGCTTGTGGCTTGTCTCCTGACCTTGCTCCTCTTGCTGTGGCTTGGGCAATTGGGTTGTGGGGGGTGCTTGGTTGTATGCTGTCTCTCCTCTTGTGGCCGAAGGGCTTGCCCTTACCCCCTTGGTTGTGCTCTCTCTCTCTCTCCTCTCGGTTACTATTGTAAGGGGGATGGATCAAGATATTTTGTGGGAAGGCTTGTACAGTGGTTCTTTGATAAAATTTAGGTTTGTTTTTATTGCCTAATGATGACTTAATGGCTATAAAATGTGCCGACTGGCCCCTAAATGGTCAGGGAACCTCGGTGAGCGTAATGCCCAGCTCAAAATTAAATTCTAGGGCTCTAACAGCAATTCTTTCTTTCAATTTTTTTTTCTTTTGTTCTGTCTTTTCGGTATCTTTAAATTCGTTCTTCTCGCAGCTGAAACCACGTCTATCTTGGAAATTAGATGATTAGTAACTGTTGTATGAAATGATATGCATGTATTTTATATTCTCTATAGCTTCCGAGTAATTGCAAATGTATGAGTTGCTCCTACTGTAATTTTATTTTTATACTTGTTGTAATAACTACAATGGACTGGGTAATTATTGATTGCAGTGTGCTATGATTATTTAGTTTTTGAGACTGTCATTTTATTAGGGTCCATTGTAAATTCACTGTAATTTATACTATCTTTATTATGTACTACGAGTTGTAATATTTTTATTTGACTTCATGTAAATTTTAATTGTCGCTCGATGGATATAACTGATTTACTATATAAGGACTATAATTAATTCACTATTGTACCATGGACCAATATATTTTCTTTGAGTTGAAAGCCCTCAATTGTCATGCAATTAAATTTTATTTCTCCATCTTGTCTATATAGATTGTTTTTGTCCTCGTGAATGAAATCGGGAAGGTAACGTATTGGCTTATCATTTGCCAGTTTCAAATTAGATGGAGACCTAGAAATGTTTAAATTCCCCTGTATTTTAGATATTAATTACATAATTAATCCTACTTAACATCGTAACTCGTCACTTAAGGTTAATCAAACATGCAGGTTGTTACATGTTCGCATTGGTTTCTGCTTTTGAAAATATAAGCCAGAAGTAGAAGTCAATATGAACTAACCTATATCCAGCTAAATCAATTATAAAAGTGTATTCTTGTATGTTTTTTAGATGTGGAAAGTGTTCGGTCGGCAACTTGTGTCTCATAGTAACACCAAGGTGGTGAAGAGCGGGTTATTTTCGGCTGTAGTTTATGAATTTTGTTCTAACACGAGTATTTGTATGAATGAATTGAATACGGATAAGCTATATCAAAAAAATTTATCTTAAATATGGATACTGCCGTTCCATTTATTTGTTTGAATGAAGTCATAAGAAATAAATCAAAAAGAAGAGGCTGAAGACTTCTAAATTTTTTATTCCTAACGGCAAAGTTGCGAGGCGTATCCCTTCTTCCTGACCAGAAGTTGAATTTAATGACTACAGAGTTGAACGAGTTTGAGAGTCTCCCGCGTGTTTTGTTTTAAAATTTGTGCAACTTCTTAATACAGTAACCTTAAAAAATATTGGTTTTGATATTTGTAAGCTTTCTAACTATTTTACGTTGATTTCTTGCTCACTGGATTAGCTTTGAGACGTGTCTCTATGATTCTAATTTTGATACAACGGTTCAAAGTTCAAACATATGATTTGTACATGAGAAAAAAAAACGAATCATACATAAAGATTTTCTAGTAAATTTCCGTGACAATTTCCACACTAGCATGAGACTAGCATTTTTTAACCCGTAGAGCACGCTCAGAAGCCAAACCCAACCCATGCTATCCATCCGATCCAAGCGCTCAACCATCCGACGGCTCAGATGCGTGCACGCTCCCCACGGCCGATCTGGAATTCAAAACGAAGGCACGCGAGGTACACACAAAAGAAGTGGAAAGACGTTGGGAGGGAGCCGACCGTTGCGGCAGGCGGCGGCCCTACCCCACATGTCAGACAGAGCTCACAAGACTCCCTCCCCTCACGCGCTCGTCACGAGATGAGCGCCCGCTCGCCGCTTGACATTTTGAGCAAGAGAGCAGAGCAGAGCAGAGCAGCGCGCTCGCATCGATTCTGTTCGTAGATCTCACCCATGGGGTGCGGCCGAGAAAGCACGACGGCGATGGCGTGGCCGCGGTGGCGCCGGCGGCACGGCTGGCAGCTCCCCCTCCACCCGCTCCAGGTCGCCGCCCCCGGCGCTCTCCCGTTCCGTTCTTTCTTGCGCTGGTTTTGGGCGCGATCTGAGCTTCGTTTCTTGGTTCAATCGTTGATGCAGCTTGTGGGCGTGGCGGTGTTCGCGGTCCTCGTCGCCGTGTTCTACGTCGTCCTCGGGCCCTACCTCGGCAGCGCCGTCGCCGGCAACACCCTCCTCGCGCTCTTCTCCTTCTCGGTACGCAGCTCTCTATCTACCCGAATGCAATCTTCTCCGCTTCTCGCGTTGCGTTGCGTTGTGCTGACGAGATATTCGACCACCAGGCCGCTGCCGCCGCGGCTCTCTACGTGCGCTGCACCGCCGTGGACCCCTCCGACCGGACGTACGCCAAGAAGATGAAGAGGCGGCGGCAGCTCGCGAGGGGCGGCGGCGGCGGCGGGAGGCTGCCGAGGCTGCGGTACGGGTACATCCTGTGGCGGTACGCGGTGCGGCTTCTCCGGAGGGTGGAGGCCCGGGTGATGAACCGCTGGGTGCGGAGGAGCTACCTGGAGCAGTGGAACTCCAGCGTCCAGCTCGACCCCATGCTCCCCTTCGCTTTCACCAGCCTCGACGACATCGTCTCGCCGCACGCCGCCGAGGGCCAGGACATCTCCTTCTGCCCCGTCTGCGACTGCGAGGTATCGGGTTCCATTCCTCTCCAATGCACTTCGTTGATACTGCTCTGCTTGCTTGTTTCTTCAAAGAAATCAAGATTTTTTTAAGGAAAAAAAATCAAGAAATGCAGCTTAGTTCGATGTCCCTACGACATCAAATAAACAGGATTCCTACGTTGTTTGTGAAATTCATCAATGTAGAACATCTGTGACTACGACACAACAATCTAAAACTGACTGAGCTTAATTACAGGTAAAATTGCGCAGCAAGCACTGCAAGACCTGTGAACGCTGTGTTGATGGATTTGATCACCACTGCAGGGTAACCACCCAAACTGTGCATAGCTTATTCTCAATTCCCTTTTTGACCCAGCTGAATTTTTACTTTCTTCAACACAGTGGCTGAACAATTGCATTGGGAGAAGGAATTACGCTACATTTATTCTGCTCATGTTCTTTGTCCTGTTGATGGTGGGTGCCAACTGCCAAGTGCAGACATTCTTGCAATTCTGTTTGTTTCATATTTCTGTTGATCTTTGCATGTCCAAGCTTTCTCTAGTTTGGTCAGTACTAATTAGTATACGCCGACCTACTTTATCAGCTTGTTATTGAGGGAGGAACAGCGATTGCGATCTTCGTTCGTTGTTTTGTCGACAGCAAAGGGGTTAAAATGGAAATGGAGCACAGGCTTCACATAAGGCTCCCTAAAGGAGCTCATGCGGCATTATCTGTAAGTAATCAAGAGGAACATCCCTGGTAAATTGGTAATAGGCGTCGCTGCTGTATTTTACTTACGAAGCTCAACACTTTTCTCTGTAATTTTTGCCACAGATGGCATTTGTCATCTTCACTTTATACAGTACTGCAGCACTGGGTCAGCTCTTCTTCTTCCACGTTGTGCTTATTAGAAAGGTGTGCACTTTGCTAAACCAGTACTTATGTTACTAGTATAGCGTTCAGAAATAGGCTCTGATTCGTGTCAAATTGATTTGCTTAATTTTCGCTACAGGGAATGAGGACGTATGATTACATCCTTGCTATGCGAGAAGCTGCACAAGTATTTGACCCTTTTGATGACTCCGATTCATCATCCGACGAGAGCATCGACTTTGACTCGCCAGAAAAGCCTTCTTTCCTTTCAAGGATATTTTGCAGAAAAGATGAGGTAAGAAGAGATAAATTACTGCACTAGTACTATTACCAGTCGAGTTATCTTAGTGATAATAAAACCATTTCAAACATGACAGAGTACCCGGAAGCTGTCGATTAGGATCGAGAATGAACCCAGTGATGCAGCACGAACGAAAGATGACATCCAGATCAACCCATGGACGTTGATCAAGATGAGCAGGGAAAAGGCAATGGCAGCTGCTGAGCGTGCACGTGAACGAATCAGGCAGAAGCTGCCATCAACGACAACCTCGCCGATGAAACCATTACCAGTGGAGACGAAGCGAGGTCCTCTGAACCCAGAGAAAAGGCACATCATGACAGGGAAGGAGATCGTGCCTGTCTTCACAAATAGCTGGCTGTCAGGGTCGCCGACAGCAAGGTTCTCAAGCCCAAGGAGGCGGTTTTCAGGGTCACCGTCACCGAAACCTCAGAGGCACAGGAGCAACTTCGATCTCAGACTAGCAGAGGTGTCAAGAGAGCTTGAGACCCACATATCGAAGCAGGTTCTGTGCTCTGTTGTCATGAAGGGCGTTGAAGATGAAGACTCTTCGTTGTAATTTAGGATGTTATTTAGTTCACAAAATTCATTGGATTTTTTTTCTTCCCCAATCTCTGAGAATTGCGTGCTGTGCTTGCTTAGCCCATGCACTCCTTTTCTTAGGTGTGTTAATGCTGGTGTATACATAGTTATATGCTGCTGTTTTGTAGTCTGGTCATCTGAGCATTTGAGTACAGCAATGTCATGGTTATTATTTGAGGTCGACCAAATTTTGTACTTCATAATCTTTTCTTTAGTTGTCATCTCCATCTCTACTGCTTATGAGAGACCATGAAAAGATTATATCATATGCTTGTGATGAATAATTGTCACTTTGGTTGAGTTAAATTTGAATTTTTCGAAAGTTTTAGAAAATTCATATTTCAGAGTTACTGTCTGTCAAGTGTAGCCTGATCGACCGGGGTTGGCGATCTAACCGTAGGTCCGTTGTGACTGGACTTTGGTTAGCGGTCTGACCGCTGGTGTGGTGTGAACGGATTCTAGTTGGCGACTGCTTTTTTCCAAGGTGCATGTTTTCGAATTGGGCACGTGCGCTCTGAACGGCCAGTATTGGCGACGATACCCTCAGGAGAAGATTTGGTATCTCCATGAGTGAGTTACTTGCTCTAGATTTATCTCTCTAGATTCCTATACTCATTTATTACGTCTTTTAAGCCTCACGATGTTACCCATACTTTATCTGATTTCTTTGCATCAATGCCATGCATGAAGAGCTTAAAAACCTTGAGAGAAATAAAGTTTGGATCTTAGTTGAATCTCCTCCTAATCATAATGTCATTGGTACAAAATGGGTATTAAAAAACAAACAAAGTGAGGATGTGTTGATAGCTTACAATAAAGTAGCTCAATGTTTCTTCCTGGGTAGAGGGCTTACACTTTGATGAGATCTTTGCACTAGTAGTTACATTAGAAGTCATTTGCATTCTGTTTGCATTTTCTACATCTAACGACTTTAAGATGTTTCAAGTGGACATCAAGAGTGTATTTCTAAATGGTTTGATAGAAGAAGCGGTCTTTGTCAAGCCGCATCCTAGTTTTGAAAATCCTAAATTCCCAAACCATATATGTAAACTCTCCAAAGTCCTGTATATATTGAAGCAAGCCCCCTAGAGCTTGGTATGATAGGTTTAAAAGTTTTCTGCTTAAGAATGACTTTAAAATGGGAATGGCAGATAAAATCTTGTTCACTCTTAAGCATAGCAGTTATTTTTCTTTTTGTTCAGATTTATGTAGATGACATAATTTTTGGTGGCTGCTCTCATGCTTTGATGTCCAGATTTTTAGATTCTATGAGCAAGGGATTTAATATGAGTTTGATGGGTAAGCTGACTCTCTTCCTTATTCTTTAAGTCAAGCAACTAAGGAAGATATCTTCATCCATCAAAGCAAGTACAACAATGACCTTCTTCATCACTTCGACATGGAAAACAATAAGTCTATGTCTACTCCAATTTTCACTTCTACCACGCTAGACCTTGATGAGGATGGAGAGCTCATGGACCTAACGGAGTACCGTAATATGATCGGCTCCCTCCTCTCCGCCTCAACCTCATCACTTCGAGACCGGACATATACTTTGTTGTGTGTCTATGCATTCGATTTCAAGCTTCCTCTCGTGCCTCTTATCATCAAACAATGCATCGTATTTTTAGATATCTTCAGTATACTCTTGACTTTGGACTCTGGGATTCTTCTGATTCTACACTCTCTCTGCGCTTTCTCCGATGCTGATTTTATGAGTTGTAGGATAAATAAAAAGAGTACCAAAGTCGCTTGTCATTTCTTAAGCACATCTCTTATCTCTTGGTCATTTAGGAATCAATCCACTATTACACAGTCCATAGTAGAAGCGAAATATGCAGTTGCTGCTAGTAGTTGCTCTCATGTTCTTTGGATCTTATCTATTATATGGGACTATGGGTTAATTCTAGATAGTGTTCCTCTCCTGTTTGATAACACAAGTGTCATTAATATTGCCAAAAACCCAGTGCAACACTCCAGGCCTAAGCATATTGACGTTAGATACCATTTTCTTAGAGATCATGTAGAGAAGATGGATGTTGATACAGACCTAAAAACCATAAATACTTAAAGTTGTATTAATTCTTTCCTAGTTGGAGAAGTACTTGTTAGTGTTGAGGGGGAGGTGACGAAGGATGACATGGAAGGCCATGGATCCAAGGAAGCGGTGCATGGCAAGCATATGCATACCGTTGTGCACAAGCGTGAGCAGCATGAGAAAGAAGGCAATGACCAAGGTGAGAAGAAGGGTGCGCACTATGACCAAGGTGAGAAGAAGGGTGTGCACATACTCTAGAACATGATGTTCCTGTTGGACATGTTGGGTTGATGTGGCATGTAAAGCAATCACCAATACCAATCTGCATGTATATGTGTGGGTGTGCACCAATGCACAACGAAGATAGCAGAGGAAGTCGTACATGTGAATAGCTTGAGCCAAGAAAAGAGGAGCCAGGAAAGGAGGCAATGCACGTCTACATCGGTTCAGTTTTGCTCTGAATCAACATCTGAATCGGCTAGCACTTCTAGTCCGAATTATATTTAATTTTTGATCTAATTCAGTTAGTCCGAGTGTTTGTTTTTCTTTTGTTGTTTCGGTGGCCTTTTCAGTCTGAGTTGTGGTTTGGGTAATCTTAGTTAGAGTTTACAACCAAGTTCAGTTTAGGTCTAATCAATAGTGTGGTTTGGTTTAGTTTTTGAGCCTGAGTAATGTTCTAGTTGGGTGGAGATGTGGTTGGACCTATGCGTGTAAGTCAGCCGTATAAAAGGCTAGTGCTCTAGCCCTTGCAAGTTGGACACTTTTGCATTAAGAAAAATCCTAGAAAATCACAAAGCATGGTAGCCATACCATGTGCCTTGTTCCTATGAATTCCTATCTAGGGTTTTCATCGTTTCTATATGGATTGGTTCCGTGGGAATTTTTTTACGTGTTGATCAATTTGATCTCCTCCTTTCATTCGTGTGCTTGTTCTCATAGGTGGAAGAATTTGCTAGGATTTGGCATGCAACCAATCTATTCCTGCCAATCGAATCCTTCACTTCAAGGTGCTGCAGCATGAGTTGGAGATTGCCTCACAATTGCTTTGGTCGTCAGCTGCAGGAAAGGATTGGGGGTGAGGCATAGAAGTGTTGTTCGACCGCTACTATTGATATTGTGCAAATTGCTATTGCTGCTACTATTGTTTGACGTGCAGAAGTGCTGCTGCTACATGTGTGATTGAGGTTGATTGACACAGGACAGCCGTTAATCATCTATTGCAATTGCTATTTAGTTGAAGTGGCTTGGAGGACAGGAGACATTGTCTACTGTTGTTGCTATGTTCGTGAATCAGAGAATTGATTTATGGTGGTTTGAAGATGTGCCGTGAAGATTGGACCAACTATTCGCATACAAATTAGGGTTCTACTAATTTGTGTTGCACCACCTTGATATCAGAGCGTGGTTGATCATGGTACGTGGTTACTGATTTTTTCTTGACGGTGGGTTTCGTGGAGACTGAAGATGGCGAGGTGTTTGTAACAAAATTCAATGGATTTTTTCTTCCTAAATCTCTGAGAATTGCGTGTTGTGCTTGCTTAGCCCATGCACTCCTTTTCTCAGGTGTGTTAATGCTGGTGTATACATAATTGTATGCTGCTATTTTGTAGTCCATCATCTGAACATTTGAGTACAGCAATGTCATGGTTAGTATTTGTGGTCAACCAAATTTTGTACTTCATAATTTTTGTCTGTAGATGTCATTTCTATATCTGTTATGACTTATGAGATATCATGTAAAGGTCTAGAATATGTTTGTGATGAACAATTGATACTTTAGTTGAGTAAATTTGAATTTAATTCAGATTTCTGAGTTACTGTCTATCAAGCGCGGTCTGACCGACTGTGGTTGGCAGTCTAACTGCAGGTCTAGTGTGACTGGACTCTAGTTAGCGGTCTGACTACCAGTGTGGTATGAACAGATTCTAGTTGACAGCTATTTTTTCAGAGAGCGTGTTTTGGAATTGGGTACGTAAGATCTGAATGGCAAGTATTGGCAATGACACCCTTAGGAGCAGATGATTTGAGATCTCCGTGAGTGAGTTACTCACTCTAGATTTATCTCACTAGATTCCTATACTCATTCTGATTTTATTACATCTTTTGAGCCCCCAAAATGTCACACATACTTTATCTAATTCCTTTTGCATCAATGCTATGCATGAAGAGCTTGAAAACTTTAAGATAAACAAACTCTAGACCTTAGTTAAATCTCCTCCTAATCATAATGTCATTGGTACAAAATGGGTATTCAAAAACAAACAAGGTGAGGATGTGTTGGTAGTTCATAATAAGGTAGCTCAAGGTTTCTCCCCTGGTAAAGGGGTTAGACTTTGAGGAGACCTTTGCACTTGTTGCTAGATTAGAATTCATTTGCATTCTGTTTGCATTTTCTGCACCTTAGGGCTTTATTTTATTTCAAGTGGATGTCAAGAGTGCATTTCTAAATGGCTTGATAGAAGAAGAGGTCTTTGTCAAGCAGCATCCTAGTTTTGAAAATTCTAAATTCCCAAACCATATGTGTAAACTCTTCAAAGCCCTGTATATATTGAAAAAAGCTCCTAGAGTCTGGTATGATAGGCTTGAGAGTTTCCTGCTTAAAAATGACTTTAAATGAGAATAGTAGATAAAATCTTCTTCACTCTTAGGCATGGTAGTTATTTTCTTTTTGTTTAGATTTATATGGATGGCATAATTTTTGATGGCTTCTTCCATGCTTTGATATCTAGATTTTTAAATTCTATGAGTAGAGAATTCGAGATGAGTGTGATGGATGAGCTGACTTTCTTCGTTGGTCTTTTAAGTCAAGCAACTGAAGGAAGGGACCTTCATCCATTAAAGCAAGTACACCAATGACCTTCTTTGGCACTTTGACATGGGAAGCATCAAGCTTACGTCTACTCCAATTGCCACTTCTACCGTGCTGGACTTTGATGAGGATGGAGAGCCCGTGGACCAGAAAGAGTATTGTAGCATGATTGGCTCCCTCCTTTCCCATCTATACCTCACTGCTTTGAGATTGGATATATACTTTACTATGTGTTTATACTCTCATTTTAGACTTCCTCTCGTGCCTCTCATTGTCAAGCAATGTGTCATATTTTTAGGTATCTTTAGAATACTCTTAACTATGGACTATGGTATTCTTTTGATTTTGCACTCTCTCTTTGCACTTTCTATGATGCTGACTTTATGAGTTGTAGGATAGATAGAAAGAGTACATAAGTCACTTGTCATTTCTTAAGTACATCTCTTTCCTCTTGGTCATCTAGGAATCAGTCATCTGTTACATAGTCCACTATAGAAGTGAAGTATGTAGCTACTTGAGAGACCATGTGGAGGTATCCCCATGTTGGTGATGAGTAATTGACGGTGGTTTAGTGAGTTTGAGTTTGTTTTGGGTATTCTAGGGTTGAGTACCTTTTACATATGCTATTATTGATATGTTGTTTCGTGCGGTGCTATGTGATGGTTTGCTTGTCTATGTAACTGCAGGACTTCGGAGCTAGGTCATGGTGAGGCGAGGAGGACCAGGACCAGGCACAGGAGGTGCTGAGGTTTAGACGGTCGAGGATGCCGAAGATGATCGAGGCTGGTGAGGTGGTTGCGAGTCGGGAGACGAGGAACCGGAGCGGGAGCTACCGGTGATGGACACGACGGGTGATGACGAGAGAACCAGGACGAGGCTCAGGGTGGAGTCGGAGGTCCAGACGGTTTGAAGGTCGGTTGCGGTCGTGGGCGACGGAACAGACCGGACTAGACTCAGGGAGGAGTCGAGGTCCAATCGGTCAAAGGTGCCGGTTGCGGGAAGCTTCCGGGAAGGTGCTTGAGGGGCAAAATGGTATTTTGACTCAAGCAATGGAGGTGGAGGCAAATTTCCCTCCAAAAATCTGGTTTGACCACTTTTCCTCATTTGTGGTGTGAGGTTTGAGTGGGTGGAGTATGACACTTCTTGATTTCCTTCTTTGGGGATGAGCCCTAGTGTTAAAAGGAGAAGGATGTGAGGCAAGAAGGTTAAGCATTCATGCATTTAGGTATTCTGAGAGAGCTCATTCTAGTGAAGTATTCAGGTTAGAGAGCTCAAGCATGTATGTGCACTTGGTGTACATGAGTGTGAATCTCTTCTCAAGCATGTAGTGAGAGGGATGTGACCAAAACCTTTGTAATCATTCATCTCTCTTCCTCAAAATCAAAATGGGAAGAATTATGTTGAGTTGTTTCCATTTCTTTCTCTCTGTGATGGACTCTATTTTCAGTTTGCTTCTCTGCTGTTTGATCTGTTCTTGAGTTGTTAGAGAAGGATTCTTGTTTGAAGAGATGGTTTTTGGGATTGCTCTATGAGGGGAATATGTCACAAGACCTTTTGGTTAATTAGTTCCCAGAGCAAAGTGACTGAATCAAAAGAATCTCTCATTTGCACTTTTGCTCATCTTGCTCTGTTTTGCACTGTAGCTAGGGTTTATACCCAGAGCATATTTGTTTCTTGTGTTTTTCCTTCAAGAGATGGCCTAAATCTTATGGATTGATGTTGTGAGATCATGTTCAAGTGAATTACAAAGTCTCATAAGCAATGGATTGAAGATCCTTGAGAAATCTGAAAAATAGCTTCATTTTCATCTCATTTTCAGATTTGTGCTCAAAATCTCAATCTCTTGCTCTCTTGTTTGATTCCCTTGTCACTAAAGGTCCTTTTGGTATTTAGTTTAAAGTCTCTTTTAGCTGGACCAAAAAGAATCAAGGAATACCCTCAATTAGTCGGTTTTTTTGGAAGTTCTGCAAGTTTCAGTTTTTGTCTCAGCCGAAGTCTAGGGTTAGGCCGATGTGACCGGTCTGCGCATTGCGGTCAGACTGGCCGGGCAATAGCGGTCAAACCGCCGGTGTAAGTTCGGTCCAACCGGACATTGAATAGCAGTCTGACCGGCTATTCCCGAGCGGTCAAACCGGCCTGGAAGTTGCGGTCTGACCGCCTGGCCCATTAAAGTCTGACCGGCCTGTTACCTTTTGAGCTGTGTGGTTGCTGCTACTTTCTCTTGCTTCTTCTCTTGCTTTTGTGCTAAGTTCATTATTCCTTCTCTGCTGTTTTTAGGGTTCTTTTTATATATGTCTGAGAATGATGAGCTTATGAATTCTCCTTCATAGTTTTCATAACTATCGGAGGGGATTCGTTTAGTGGATACTTTGAGGGGCGATTTTTAAAGAGGCACCATTCACCCTCCCTCTGTTGCCATTTCCGATCCTACACTACTGCTAGTAGTTGCTCTCATGTTCTCTGGATCTTATCTACCATGCGGGACTATGGGTTAGCTCTAGATAGTATTCCTCTCCTATGTGAGAACACTAGAGTCATCAATATTGCCAAAAATTCAGTGCAACACTCCAGGCCCAAGTACATTGACTTTAGATACTATTTCCTTAAAGATCGTATAGAGAAGAGGGATGTTGATATCGGCCTAAAAACCGTAAATGTTTCAAGGTGCTATTGCGTGAGTTGGAGATTGCCTCACGATTGCTTTGGTCATGGGCTGTAGGAAAGGATTGGGGGCAAGGCACAGAAGTGTTGTTCGGGCGCTACTATTGATATAGTGCAAATTGCTATTGCTGTTATTTTACGTGCAGAAGTGCTACTGTTGAATGTGCGAATGAGGTTGATTGACCATGAGAGCCATCAATTATCTATTGCAATTGCTATTCGGTTGAAGAGGATTGGAGGATAGAAGACATTGTCTATTGCTGCTGTTGTGTTCATGAGTTAGAGAATTGATTTCTGGTAGTTTGAGCCATGCCGTGAAGATCGACCCAACAATTCGCAAATGAATTAGGGTTCCACTAATTTGTGCCGTACAATCTTACTATTAGAGTGTCGTTGATCATGGTACGGGCTTGTTGATTTTTTCTTTATGGTGGGTTCTATGAAGACCAAAGATGGCAATGCGATTGATACTAATGTTGAGCCAATCAGGGATGCGCCCTAATATGTGGTGTATTTTGCTGCCTGAGGTGTGATTAGGGCTTGAAGATACACGTAACTACATCTTGGGTAGTTACCAGAAGCTTGAAGATAATGTTGATGACTTGGGAGCACGAATTGATGCATTGACTAAGGCTATACACAACTGGCCACCACAATTTCAGCATGCTGAACGGGTTCCTCAATATCCTGAATGGCGTGCACCATATAAAGACGACGAACAAGGAGGACTTTGATGATGTAGCGGGCTTTGCTTCACAACCACACCGTGCTTAGGACTATCATGATGTTGACAGTGGTAGAGACATGCGATATAGAGCTGCTACCCATGGTGGAGGCATGTGTGAAGTGTTGGTATGGCTTAGCATGTTGTCGTGGATAATGGCATTGGGCGGGTAAAAAATTCTATTCTGCCATTCAATGGTAAAGTTGAACTGGAGAAGTACTTGGAGTAGGAGATGCATGTCGAATAAATTTTTGATAGCCATCACTACACCGAGTATAAAAAGATTTATTTGGTGACAATTGAGTTCACCAGATATGCTCTTATTTGGTGGAACCAATTGTGTTGTGCAGGAGCTTGTCCGGATACTTGGGTTCAACTAAAGAATACCTTGAGGCGAGATATATTATCTATGATATTAGATTGAGTTGAATAAAACAAAAAATCACCATGCTTGGTAACCACTTGTGAGTTCATTCTTATGAATTTCCGACAAGAGATTCATCTTGGTGTGCTCTAGCTATGGTGCTAGTGCTTGTTCACTGAATCACAAGATTCATCCATCCTTTATCGTGGGTTTAGGTGCTCACAGGTGAGTTCGGGTTTCGGTTCCAAGCCACCGAACCTATCTATCTTGGTGGTTCCTACATACCACAAAAAATCAGGCCAAAATAATACAATCCTGCTAGTTTACTAGTTGGATCCTTATCAGATGTTGTTCTTTAGTTTGTAGAATTAGAGCACCACATTGCCGATATTTTCATTAAGACTCTCGATTGTTCTCGTTTTGCTTCTTTGTAGTGGAGTTGGGGGGTTATTCATCCTTTTGACTTGCTTTGAGGAGAAGTTTGACTCTTTGAATCCATTGTATCATAATGCATATTTAAATTTTATAAACTTACATTGTAAAAATTTAAATGAAGCTTTGACTATTATCACTTTATGGTATGATATCTTGCTTTACATCTTGCCATGTCTTATTCTAGTTTGCTAGATTTATCATGTCTTTCTTTTTGTCACTTAGCTTTTGGCATACTAGCTTGCTTAAATAAAACTTGAACTAAAATATGTCAATGTTGGATCTTATAACTAACTTTGCTTCGGTGGCTTTCTTATGATTTATGCCATATCAAATAGGTTAAGTTGAGTTTAGAATCTAAATTATACTTTAGATTGAGCTATAATAGTACTTTATTGACGCATGAGTTTATTTCTTGTAGGTTTTTGTAGTTTGGGTCATGTATAACTTACAGACTCAGGAGTAGATCATTGTTCTTGAAATAGAAAATAAAAATAATATATTTTATGTCCGGAAAAACTGATCTCACTAATCTTTTCTCATGAGACAACTTGCCATTGCACTAGGCATGAACTTAAGGGGAGTTTTGGATAACCATGACCATACTGTTAAGCTTACGCTTAGGTGGTCGACAAAGGTTTGAGATCTAGCACCTGACTCAGTCAAAAGAATGGTGAAAAATGATTGAAACTTTAGAGGCAGTTGTAGATGGCTCCAAGTGTAGAAAGTGTTAAATGTGTTATTTGTTCTCAATTCCAAATACTTTAACAAAATGATTTAATATTGAACTTATAACACTCTAAAATAACTCAATTGTAACTTCTTAGTTCTATTTAGCTTATTGAGATGGCTTGGCTCATGCTGGCATACTTTTAGCTAATCTATGATTTTGAGTAATTTGACATGCTAAGAAATCCATTTAATTTCAGATTCTTACTCTTTTGGCTTAGCTTTGCTATATATAGATTGCCATGATCTAGATAGCTTGTTCACATAATATGACTTTGTGTAATACTTGTAGAGCCATTTTAGATAATTTTCATAGCTCCTTATCAAGCTAAAATTGAGTAAAATATAGTCACTTCATTCCTTGCTTGCTCTTTTTTCTTCCATGTATCTTGATGACTCCATGGTCAAAAGGTAAGAAAGATTGATAAAAATGCATATCTAGAGTATGATTTAGAGTATTTGTGTGAATTCTTGCTAAATTGGAGCTTGCTGTGATGATCTTGATATTTTGATCTGATGCGGATACAAACATGCTTAACGTTTTTTAGTTAAATATATTATTTGACTGGAAGGGATTATTGAGCTGCATTAAATATTATCAGGTGAACTCTAATTTAATTGGGTCTTTAATTATTATATTTAGAGATACAGAGCCACTACTATGTTATGTATTTATATGTAAACCCATACTCGTTTTGTACAAACCTAAAGTGAAGATGCGTTTAGAAGGTCTCGTCGATACTGGTGCATCATTCATCACTTCAAGTGTATAAGATCACGATGACAACCCAATTGGACCAATTACATGAGCACAAGCTAAATAAATTAATCAACAGGTGAATTCGCTCCTAATTGAATTTGATTATAATTTACGTGAGAATTAGATACTACCTTGTTCCAATATGTTGTGCGTTCTCAAGTTTGAACGATGTGAAACTTTTGGAATTGAAGCCACGGAGGAGAAGCTAATGGAGAAGAAATACTTAGAGTCAAGTAAGGGAAGACATGTTCAAGTCCTCATTGCCACGTCGGATCGACCACAAGAACAATCGAACTCACAAGATGCTTTGGACATTCAAACGATTTCAACTGTTATCAAAAACTACCTTCGGATTGGTCTGATCGACCTCAGATGTGTTCAGGACCGTTCGATCCACATCGGGCACTCGCAAGACCTTCAGAACCTTTAGACTAGTCTCAATAGTTTCAATTGTCCGAACCGTCTGATCAGCACTGGACGCTCAGATGCTTCGGAGACATTCGGACCGCTTCGAATGATCACACTGTCTGATCTTCCACGGTCTACCCGATCACCTTGGAAACATTCAGCCCACTTCAAATGAGTTGTACCGTCCGATCTTCAATGGACCACCCAATCGTCTTGGAGATGTTTGGACCACTCCAAACATTCGTTCATTCTGTAACGTTCGATCAATTTTGGATGGTCAATAGGGACGGTGACATTCAAACCACTCCGAACATTCGCCCTTCTGCGTCATTCGATCAACTTTGGACGGTCGATATTTATGGTAACGTTTGGACCAAACCAAATAATCCCACCATTGGATTGGTTGGAGACGCTTGCTATCGTTCGATTGACTTGGAGGTGTTCGGAATAGTATGACCGTATCTCTGATTGTATACCTGGCGTATAAAACCAATAACTTTCACATACGAGGTCCGATTGAGGTGATCTTAGATTCGTTAGAAAGCTTATTTCAAGGACTATGTAATGGAGGAGGATTTACATTCAAAAGTGTTATAGATTTTTATTTTTATTATCGACAGCAGTAATAACTGTAATACTAGCTCATAGTATTTCCTTTCATTTTTGAGACTAGCTGTGGACATGCATCAAGGGCTACTCTTGGTAGTAATCACACTTATTGAAATCTGAGTTTTTGCACCAAGAAGGTAGTCAACGTATAGAACGAGCCACTGTTTAAATAAAAATATATATATGAAAAAGTGAAAAAGAGAGAGAACTTTGTGGCTGAAGTCTACATCAAAAAAATTCAGATTGTGTGATCAGATCCTTTTTGAGCAATCATGTGCCCTTATATCCTTAATATTGCAATTGGCTAGCATCTCTCCGAGTACTTGGTGCAAAACGAGCTATCTATTCCTCAAATATCATATTACCACTATTTAGCTCATTCCTTTGTTTGCACTGAGTCACATTGGTCTTTACGTGTGTGTATTCATACACTTCACTTAAATTTTTTTGATCAGTAATTATGCAAAGTATTTTAGCTTGGATTATTACTTAACTTTACAATATCCAGGATTTTAGATTGCATAGGTAAACACTGTCCATCCAAGCTCCACAAGTAAGCCATTGTTATAACAGTGCTTGTGCAATTGAATTTGCTAGACCTATCACCTTGTGTTGTCTACCGTCACCAAAGTGTATGCAACTCCTCACTTCCATCAAGGACGTATAAGAACTTCGGTTGGTAAGAGAAAGTAAGGTTGAGCGAATTCCACAAATAGAATCTTCCACATTCACATTCATAGCTTTCCTTGTTATTTGCACTAACAATGGCAGGAGATTCAACATTTTGTTCCACATGGTGCAACTCTTGATACTTATATTTTCCATTCTATAGAAGTACAAATCTAGAGGAATATCTTGAATAGGTGGAACAACTCAAATGTGACCTCAACTTTCAGAAGTTGTCCGAAGCCAAGAAAGTGACACAAACCACCATGGAGTTTGAAAAATATGCACGTACTTAGTGGAAGCAATATCCTGAGAAGCAATATTCACTACTTGGAAATAATTAAAGGAGGTCATGATAAAAGAGTTTGTGCCATATGAGTATGAGCTTGAGTTACTTTATCATATGAAGAGCATTCAGCAAGGGCGTCGATCTGTCCAATCTTATTATGATGAGCTGCATTATGCTATGTATTGTGCCAACATCACGGAGGCACGTGCGATAAGAGCTTACTTCAAAAGAGGTTTAAATTCTGAGATCGCTGCTATTGTTCGTTTGCAATATGATGGTAGTATGTAGGATCTTATGAATTATGCAATAGAGGAGGAGAAGAGAATTACAGAAAGACATATACCACAGTTTAACCTAAGTCCACACTTCAGTTCGTATACCTTCATTAGTGCGTTACATGAGAAGACAACCAAGCATGGGACTTTCCCTTCGGTCAAGACATCATGTAGTGCTGCCCCGTTGCTACATGAGGAGATTGTGGTTAATAGTAATTGTGCCATTGCTGGCCCACGATCTATAGAAGATGAGATGCTTCAAACCCTATGTGAGGATGAGAGCTACATAACCAAATTGACTGAGAGCGATAAAAACAGTGAGTTGTGTGATTTCACCATATGTGAGGTTGAGAGCATCCAAATTGAGAGTGAGATAAATATATAAAAAGAAAAGAGAGAAGTAGATGATAGAAAAGATGAGATTATTTTTTATACTAATGACTTACTCTCTACTTCTAGTGTTGTTTCTCACCTTGTGCAGGTTGACATTAAAGAAGAGGAGTTGAATAATCAATAACTGGCACTAGAGATAAACGATGAGGAGATAACCATGGTTGAAGATGAAGTATTTGCTGCCCCATGGGTACATCATGATGATTTTATAACTACAACACCTACACCGTCTGAAGAGAATAATAAAGGTAACAATGTTGGTGCTGAATTTAATTAAGAAACGGTGAGTAATTGTGAGAACTCTGGTGTGCAAATGGAAATTCCACGTTCTAAATTTGATATGTTTAATTTACATAATGTGGAATTGATTACTCATAAGGAAGTTCTTATTAAAATATGTCCTGATGATTCTTTATAGTATGTTATGCTTGATGATCCTAGAGAGCTATCTAGTGTGGTTGAGAATCTTGCTGAAATTTCATATTTAAAATCACTAGTTAGTAATTATACCTACACATATAAGTTTAATTTAATTGCAGATTATGGTGTAGATGACAGGTTCTATGTTTATCGAATATGTATTACATATGATAAGATTACTGAATTGAAATTGCGTGTTTTAGATAAACAATCTTTTGTGCCATGTCATGATCACAATAAGATGAGTATAAACAATAATGCTTGTTGTTTAGAAAGATTTTATAGGCCTACTTATTTATCTTTTGATGTAGAATTATGTACAAGTAATAAAAGTAGTACAGCTAAAGCATGCAAGGCACTTAAAATTTTCGTCCCTATATTTAAACAATTTGATCGGGTTTTGACCTTTGATATCTTGTCTATGTCCTTAGAAAAGTTGAGGATGATTTTTTTATGGGAGGGAGAATGATATGAATGACAGTATTGCAATGCATACATCTTATAGTAACTATTGTACTACATGGTATGAGCAAAATAATAAGAATGACACAATAATTGACTCACACATATACCATATATATGTGTTTTTTTGTTTACTATGCCTTTAGATGTGCATAATGAGTTAAACAGGAGAAGTGTAGATGATAAATATATCTACCATGCATACACATTGTATTTTTGTTTAGTACAATTTCAGGCTATCAAAAGCTAAGGACGGCTTTTTTTGAAAAAGGGGAAGATGATACGGATACAAACACGCTTAACGTTTTTCAGTTAAATATATTATTTTACTGGAAGGAATTATTGAGCCGCATTAAATATTATCGGGTGAACTCTAATTCAATTGGGTCTTTAATTATTATATTGGAGATATAGAGCTACTACTATGTTGTGTTTATGCAAACCCATACTCGTTCTGTACAAACCTAAAATGAAGATGTGTTTAGAAGGTCTCGTCGATACTAGTGCATCGTTCGTCACTTCATGTGTATAAGATGACGAGGACATCTCAATTGGACCGATTACACGAGCACGAGCTAAACAAATTAATCAACAGGTGAATTCGCTCTTAATTGAATTTGGTTATAATTATCGTGAGAACTGAATACTACCTCATTCCAATGTACTATGCGTTCTCAGGTTTGAATGATATGAAGCTTTTCGAATTGGAGCCATGTAAGAGAAGCTAATAGAGAAGAAATACTTGGAATTAAGTAAGGGAAGATGCGTTCAAGTCCTCATTGCCACGTCGGACCGACCACAAGAACAAACAAACTCACAAAGATGCTCCAGACATTCAAATGATTTCAATTGGTATCAAAAACTACCTTTGCATCAGTCTGATCGACCTCAGATGTTTTTAGGACCGTCCAATCCACATCAGGCACTCGCAAGACATTCAGAACATTCGAACCATTCTGAATGGTTTTGATTGTTCGAACCGTCCGATCAGCGTTGGACGCTCAGATGCTTCGGAGACGTTCGGACCGCTCCAAACGATCACAATATTCGATCTTCCACGGACCACCTGATCACCATGGAAACATTTGGCTCACTCCAATGAGACATACCGTCCGATCTTCAATGGACCACCTGATCACCTTGGAGTTGTTCAAGCCACTCCGAACGTTTGTTCATTCTGTGATGTTTGATCGGTTTTGAACAGTCGATAGCAACAGTGACATTCGGACCGCTTTGAACATTCGCCCTTCTGCGTCGTTCGATCAACATTGGACGGTCGATATTTATGGTAACATTTGGACCAAGTCGAACGATCTCGCTGTTGTATTGGCTAGAGATGCTTGCAACTGTTTGATTGACTTGGAGGTGTTTGGAACAGCATGATAGTATTTCCGATTGTATACTTGACGTATAAAGGCAATAACTTTCACATACAAGGTCCGATTGAGGTGATCTTGGATTTGATGGAAAGATTATTTTAAGGGCTACGTAATGGAGGATTTATCTTCAAAAGAATTATGATTTTTTATTTTTATTTCCTTTTATGAGAGTCCGAGTCTAAAACACTTAGGAGTTAAGTAGGAGACCTTGCAACTTCCCAAGGGTTATATAAGTCTTGTAATACGTAACTTTTTGGCAAACTATGATTAAATCTATTATTTTCAAGAGAGAGCTATATGCTTATTCTTCCTAGAGTTTGTCATCTAATTGCAACCTAGAAGGGAATTGCGCGTTTCTCTACATCATTGTTCTTGTGATTCCTTATGTTTCTCAGGAGCTGCGACACGTCTGCTTTGTGGTCAGGTAGATGGGATCATGAGCATGTGGTTGGGTGAATTTTTTTTATCGCAGGTTGCTGTTTTGACAGTGGTTGGCGCCATTGGTTCGTCAGGTTGCATGGATCCAAGTTATCATTATTGATCCTACGTCATGAAGATCGGGCACCCTGCATCATGATCTCTTCTCACCATGACTAAGGTTGCATAGAACAATTATCTTTTTGTATGGACATAGAGTGAGATTTTCTATTTCTTTTGGTAGATTTTAAGTCTTTTGTGGAAAACTTGTTCTTTTTAGTACCATCACTTCATTTCTGGCTCATATGGTCATTTCAGACTTTTCAATCCTTTTGTGACAATTTTGAGCTTGTCCTTGCAAAATTCCCCTTTAGTTATAAAACCACCTTCTATTTGTATTTTTGAGAAATTATCAATACATTTATCAAGGAGAAGATTGAGAGACCATGAGAGAATTCCTACGATGTTGTGTGATGAACTATTGCCAAGTTTGTGGAGTTGGGATTTGAATTTTGCAGAGCTTGCATTTCTTTAGAAGGGAATTGATCAACTAGCCAGGGCATGCGGTTAGATCGCTGGGGGCCACCGGTCAGATTGGCCTGGAGGCACGATCAGATTGCTAGAGAGGTTGTTGGTTAGATCAACTAGGGTGAGTGGTCAGACCACTGAGCGGTATGAGAACAGTTTTGTTAGCGGTTGCAATATTCCAGAGGGTTATTTGCTCTGTGTTCAACTGGTAAGACCGCCCTCTAGTTGGTGGTCAGATTGGTCCTAAAGGATATTTGTTGGATTTTGGGAATTTGGTTTTGGATTGAGTCTAATTATGTTTGGTCATTGAATTAATATTGCATGAAGCATGTTTTGACTAATGTAGGTCAAGTTGTGAAGAACTTGTGTCCAACAATGATTATGTGGGTCAAGTTGTGAAGAACTTGTGTCCAAAAATAATTTCTTTATCTTTGGATGTGCATGGAAGTTTAGAGTCGGCCATAGTCAATGGCAAAGATTAGAGCTATGCTCATGGAGGAGCCGAGGTCCAAAATAGTCAAGAATGCCAGGTGAAATGGTTGAGATCAAGCGTGGCGCAAGAATGTGGGAAAAGTTGAAGGGAAGGTTCGAGCAACAGGTTGCTCCAAGTCGCTTGATCGGTCTAAGTGAGGCATAATCTAGTGGAACTAGAATAGAAGAGACTTGCCGATATGTGGCAAACTATTGGTGGACCAATACATAACAAACATGATGTTGCTAGCAAGGGAAGATGAAGACTGGATCAAGGAATGGTGTTTTGATAAGAAGGCCAAATACCAAGAATTACGTTAGATCAAAACCATAGCGCTTGAACGGCGCTTGGAAAAGTGGTTTAGGTCAAAGAAATACTGAAAAGGTCAAGTAAATCAAACATTTAAGACTTAGTGTATTCAGGCTTATGTGCTTTAAAAAGCTATATGAGTTAAGTGTGTGAGTAAAACCCTTGTTGTGCAGGATTAACAGGTTTTCCCCAAATGTGCTAGTAGACAATATCCATTAGGGTTACATATGGGCTGGTTGCTTCATCTATTTAATGGGTCAGGGATGGAAGTTTGTTAGCCAACCAACCATTCTAACCTTGTATTCTAGGGTTATGATAGAGATGTGTGAGTGATGTGGTGTGCTCTGTTGTCCTTCAAGTGGAGTGGGTGTAATCCTCCCATCCTTAAGTAGCAGTGGATTAACTTTGTTCATCACTCTTGGTGTTTTCTTGATTTGGTTAATTTAGTCTTGTTCTTGTTGGTTTTGATATCTTTTTTTCATTTCTTCATCTTGTGGTGTGTCAATGATGTGTAAGTAATGGGATGATTCTTGGAGATCAAATCCAATCCATCTAGACACCAAGTTTTATAGGATTTCGATGTTGCTTGGTTTTGCTCAGATTTGACTTTATCTTGTGGTTTCTTGAGCTTAGGGTTTTTTTTGCATTGAATCTTTGGGGAAAATTGCTTTTTATGACATATGAAAATTCATCTAGAGCCATCTTGGCTATTGTCTATCCATGAGCAAATCATACCCTAAGATTATGAAGTTTGCCCAGTTTTGATGCAATATTACTTGTCTTGGGAAATAGTTGAAACTTTGACCAAGATCTTTTCGATCTTTGGTTGGAATAGATTTCTGAGACTATAAGCAAAGTGGATGCAAAGTTTTATCTCATTGGTTAAGGACTTTGGGAGTTGCATCTTTCCTGGTCTTGGTTCGGACTGATTTTTGTTCTGAAAACAGGGAAGTGGTCAGACCGCCCCTTAGCCCGATCCAACTAGCCACCGGTCAGACTGCTATGGTCAAACCAGTCAGACCACCGGTATCTTGCCGGTCGAACCGCACTCTTAGTGGCTGTCAGGCTGGTGAGGAGCTAAAAAATCCCTCACTTGGGTTTTTGTGACTGTTGCTTTGTTCTTAACTTCTAATTCTAATCTTCATAACTCTGTAACTACTGGAGTGAAGAATTTGTAAATACTTAGGAAAAATTTCTAAAGCACTATTTATCCACTTTGTTGCCATACTGGTCTTACAATACGCCACATCAGCACCTCCATCTCCACCTTGTGCTCACTGGACGCCACATCAGCTAATTATGTTTGATAACCGAGATTACGACGTAGAATGCTGGGATTTATTAATTTAATTTTCAAGTACAGGAAGCTAGGAGCTGGAGCGGGTCATCGGGCAACCATGCAAGTTTACAAATTGAGGTTCAATGTAATATTCGAACTTGTATACTACTACTTTGCCAAACAGATTCAATGCAAGTTGCTGAAGAAGCCAAACAGAAAACCAGAATCTCATGGCTCGATGCAGTCATTTTCAAGAACAAACGAGTTATATGACCACATAAAGTTTATTGATCTTTCCAACAAAAGAATACGATTCGATAATTGACTTATTGCTCTCGCTCCCAACCAAACATACAATTTAACAAACAATTCACCAAAGCCACCAGGACAAACACACATCAGTGAAACATGACTCAACTTACAGATGCTGCTAAACAAACGATGCATGCTACTAATCAATGAAGAAATATTAGTCAAATACCACGCAACCCAAACAAAGGTAGTCTAGCTCCTGCAGTTCTTCTTATTGACATATCCATGCACCATATCCAAACAACCGTAATTAAAAGTGATGATTAGCACTGAGGCAGGTCCGTCGGCGGTCGCGGCACCTTTGTTTCTTCCGTCGGCCCGTCCTGAACCTCGAACACCATGGCCAGCCCGAATTCAACATGAGCATCAAAGTGGCAGTGCATGTACCACATCCCTGCAATAGATACAAGATAAGAAGTCATGTATCAAACTTTTCACAACTAGTTAACAACATGGCATGACATTCTGAGTGCCAGTGGTAATTTTTGCGTACCGGGGTTGTCGGCAACGAAGCGGATGACGGCCCAGCCACCGGTTGGGACAGCGACGGTGTTACGCTCCTGCGGGTTGACGAGGTTGAACTGCGGCAACGCCGTCGTCTCGTTGTAGTTGCCGAAGCCCTGCGTGAGGACGAAGAAGTTGAAGCCGTGGAGGTGCATGGGGTGGCTCTCCCTAGATATCAGCCGCGTGTTCTGCAGCACCATCTGCACCGTCTCGTTATAGCGCAGCGTCTTCACCTTGGTGAACTTGTCCGTGTGCTTCATCGTGGCGTTGTCGCTCGCTTCGGAGGTGTAGTCGAAGATGACTGGCGGCCGGTCGGGGAAGTCGCGGGTGTAGACGTCGTCCGTCTTGTTCTTGTAGTGTGCCTCGAGCATGGAGGTGGCTTTTGGGGGAAGGAAGGAAGCGTTGTTCATGCTCGACGCGAAGATCGTTGGCGTACTGCAATTCTTCTGCTCCGGCCGGCAGTTGGTGTCGCCCATCCCGACTGTGACGAACATGTGGGTGTCGACGGAGAGAGCACCGTCGGTCTGCCCGGGAGCACCAGCGCCGTGAGGTTGGAGAGGAACCGGTGCGCTGTGTCTGTGTCGTTGTACTCCGGCCGGCGCGGCAGCTTAGGCTGCATGGTCATGTCCGGCGCGCCGATATAGTCCACGACAGCCGTCGCGGTGGTCAGGCTGTACAATATGCCCTGAGCATCAACAGCGCTGTCGTAGGGGGACACCGCCATGTAGTAGCGTCCGACAGCCGCGTCTGCGACCATTAACGCGTCCACGGTCTGCCCGGGGGCGATCACGACCACGTCGGTCTTGTACGGCATGGTGTAGCACGCGTCCGCAGCAACGACCGTGAAGGTGTGGTCTGCCACCTTGAAGAACAGGGGCGTGTTGAGCGCAGCGTTGATGATCCGGAGCAGGTATGTCTTGTTCTGCCGCACCTCAAACTTGTACGTGTCTGCGTGCACACATATTAACATAAGCACAAGTCTCGCCATATGTGCATCTCTACTAAAGATTAACTTGCAACACCGTACGTACGGTTAGGGCGGAGCAGTTGTTGTACAAGTCCCCGGCTTGCCGTTGATGGTGTATGCGTCGGCATGCCGTGCCGCCTGTCCGGTGAGGAACGCATTGTGCTGCAGGTCATAGACGTTGTCGTTCCACAACTCGCCGAGCATCACGATCTCCTCCTTGTCGGGCTTGGGAAGGGGTATGCTTTGGCGCCGCCGCGGGGAGGATGATGAGCGCGCCGTAGACGGTGGCGCGGAGGAAGGAGATGTGGGCGTGCCACCACAGCGTGCCCTCCTGCCCGGTGACGTTGAAGCGGTAGGCGTACTTGCCGCCCGGCCGGACAGGGCACTGCGTGATCATCGCCGGCCCGTCCGCCCACGGCGTGCCGCGCTGGAAGACACCGTGCCTGCATCCACAGACACATTATGTACAGTTCAAAGGATTTCCTTCTGTTAGAATTCGCGGAGCTTGTGTCGGTCGTGTTTGGTACTGCGGCGTGTTTCAGAAAACTCTGTTTGGCATCTCATTCTTCCATGGAAAACGTGAATTGGTCTCCATGGCACGGTGTAGCCAGATCATCGTTGTATACATTGCACGTGGCTACTTTTTGTAACTTCACACTAAGATATATTAATAAAATTATAATATTATGAAAGTATTTCTAACAATAAATCTAATGATATAATTTTTATAGTTAGTCTGGATAATTTTAAATCTATTGATTAACAATTTTAGAAAATTTGATGGCATGAATTCTAAAAGGTCAAATGAAAGTGAAGATGTATTTTGACGCAAGTGATCCATTACCAGTGGATGGTCATCTTGTATGGTGACTCGTTGACAAGATGTACAACCACGGTGTCGCCCTCACTGGCCTCGATCGTCGGGCCGGGAAGCTGGCCATTCACTGCCGTGATGATCCTGTCAGGCTGGCAGAGCTGGCTAATGGAGAGGTTCCCCACCTGTGACATCAAACATGGCAGATTACCAACATCTGTTCAGTTTGCATGCACTGGCAACCAAGCATGCCCCCCCAATGCATAAACACTATGCCATTTTGCACAATCAGTATGAACTTGCATGGTGGCTTGGTGCAAAACTAAACAAAGAGAAGGATCCTAAATTAATTAGCAGTAATGACATGACGCCATGCATGGGCGTACGTCCGGTAACGTACTAATAAACTTGCGTGCATAGTAGTCCGGCATGCACCTATATGTGCTTGGACAACATGCATGAGAAGTGAAGGAAAAAATTGCATGCACAAATGAGAGTGTATTTACATTGAAGGTGTGCTCTACAACACCAGCGTGAGCAACAGAAGCAACCAAGGCAAGAGCAATCGGCAGAAGAAGCGACCAAGGCCTCGCCATGTCACGTAGTTGTGTAGTAATGGCTAACTAACGAGACAAGACAGAAGATTTGGTTGATTTGTGATCATATGAAGGTCCAGGAATGTCGTTATATATAGAGATGTTCCGGCTGACCAATTCAATCATATGGAAACACAAAACAGCCTTTGAATGCCGGCACACAGAGACGTGTTTAGTTTACAATATATTTATATTTATTATATAAACTCTATTAACTTTCAAAAATATAATTGTGTCTATTATACAATTGTAATAATTGTAATGTCTATACATGATTAATCTGTACCGTTATAATCTAGTTTCATCGAAATAAGTGGTGCAAATATTCTCTTTTTCTCTCAATTAATACGAGAACTTTTTATATATGATTAATTTACACCGTTATAATCCGATCCTACTAAAATAAGTAGTGTAGATCTTTTCTTTTTCTCGATTAACAAAAGAATTTCTAAGAATTTTGTTTTTTCTAATATAAGGAATGTTATCAGATTTTCTAGACTTCTAATGCGAAAGAGGTACCTTAAATATTGCTAGTTGTTTGTAGATATGTATATATTGCTTTAAAAGTCTTGTTTGTGCGAAGACTATATGGATCGACACTGTGCACGACAGGAAGCCATGTTGATTTACTGATTTTTTTCTCGACTGGCTGGCTAGATGCATGCTAGTTTTGAATTTCGTTGGGAGAGTTGACGAATCAATGCTCCTAGTTAGTAGAAGGTTATTAGTTCACGCTATCAGTCGACGAAAATACGATATATAGGGTGAGAAGAAGAAGAAACTGACGGTTTCAAGATTCTAGATGACATGGAAACTTATGATACAACCTATTACATATGCCCTGAGAACAAGAGAGAGTAAGCTATTCACTTATAAATGCTAAAAATAGAATATCAGCAAAGGAATCAAGCTAAGAACAAGATTTAAAAAGAGACCTTATATTTTGGTACGGATCAAGTACAGGTTTGCACATCTCTGATCTTGAATTTCACTTGGTACATTCTTAATTAAGTTTAAATGCGTGGTGTTCAAGCCACCCAATTTCTCGATAATTTCTGTTAATGCTCAATTAATGCACGTAGAATTTTGAACCTAATTTTGTTGCATGTTGCTCCATACCATGTCGACGCTTACCTGTAAAGAAAACATTAAAATAATAAGGGCATGCTGAATGCATGGCGATGCAAAGTCAAATATAATAATCAGGATCGATGGCCAAAAGTTTTGGACCTAGCTTCTAGTTCTTTGAACTGTGCATCACATGATAATCACACGTCGTAATCTCCACGTGGATGTCTCACCATATATATGATTACCATATTGGACTCCGATTCCCAAACTATGGAAAGTAGACAGCATTCAAAACAACCCTTACCTTTCTGTTAATTATTTTCACCAAACCTTTTCTTGTTAGGCTTCCTCACAATTCTCCCTCTTGCATGATGGTTTGCGTGCCCACAGCGCATCTCTTTCTTAACCTTCTCTCCGGTCTAGAGATGGCAATGGGTACTCGAAACCCGAGTACCCGATGGGTTTACCCGATAAGGAGATGAGCATGGAAAGATATCTTCACCCGCAGGTATACGGATGGGCAAATATCTCTACCCATCAGGTAGAGCGGGTGCGGGTACGGCTGTATATTACCCGTACCCGCATACCCGTGGGTAAAATATACCCGCATATCTTATTAATTCAGCGGTTCAGCAGCCTACTGCCCTACTCATGGGCTCATGAGTTAGGCCCATATACTGCTGCGGAGACCGAGTGCCGACTGCCGAGTCTGCCTTGCCGACCGATGAAACCCTAGCCTAATCCCATTCCATTCAGTCTCCCATTCCTGCGGCCGCCTCCCCCGCGTGGCCTCGTCCCCCTCCCCCTGCGATCCGCCGCTGCACTGCACACGGTCTCCCGACTCTCCCCTCCTACCTCTGGCGATCCGGCCTCCCCCTCCCCCTGCTAGCCGCCGCCGCACACCTCTCCCGGTATCCCCTCCTGCATCCGGCCTCCCCCTCCCCCTCCCCCAGCTAGCCGCCGCCGCGCTAGATCTACGCCTTTGGGTCTCCCCTCCTGCCTCCGGCGATCCGGCCTCCCCCTCCCCCAGTCCCCTGCTAGCCGCCGCCGCACTAGATCTATGCCGCACATGGTCTCCCCTCCTGATTCGCGACTTCTCGCCGCTCGTTGCCTCCATTCCATCCATGGCGGCGAACTCCGGCACCACGCACGAGGACAGCTGGTGATGCTCTTCCTCATCCTTAAGACCTTGACCTTAACCTTGCTGTCCTTTTGCCTTTTGCTGACTCCGACGCCGTCCCGAAGGGACGATGACCTGCACCCGCCGGATATACAAGAGGGGCTGCAGGTTATCGTGCTTAGCATGTGTCAATCATGTTTTATATTTGTGTTGTATATTTGTGCTCTTCCTCATGGATGCTTACTCATGCAAATCTGTTCATGTAGGAGCTTGCCCTTTGAATCAAAATCAATCCGCTTGCAGCTATTCCAAGTCTGCTGCCTGCTGCCTCATCAGCCTGCTGCTGTGCTGCAACTATTCCAAGTTAAAAATGCAAGTGCAATATGTATCTCCTTTTGATTGTAATGCTGGTATTACAACTACTGCTATGGTGAGTCAAGAACATGTAATATAATATGTGATGAACTCACGAACTTGGTAGTTGTATGTTGACATTCTGGATTTTTGGAGTTGCATTTTTCCTGGAGCTTTGGATAATGTGGTACTGTGGATTTCATACTTCAGTTCTTTCAAGTTGCATTTCATACTTTCTAGTTTATTTACATGGCATTTCCCAGTCAATACCGGATCATAGGATGTGTAGTTTGGATACATTGGTGACAGTGGTTCAACTGGGTTAGTGTTGTGTGGAATAACAGATGGTGAAATATCTATTGGATCATAGAGACCAATAGGTGGGTCAGACAGAAGGAATTTGTTTTTTTGGTTCAAGTGTTGTTTTCTGAGATAGAACATGCTGACAGAAATGGGGCTAGCATGCGTTTCTAGCAATATAGGTCTGTGATGTTATATTGCTCAATTGCTCAATCCTGTGATATGATGATTCGCGCGGGTATGGGTTACCCGTCGGGTATAAATACCGTGCGGGTGCGGGTACGGGTAAGTTTTTATACCCGTGTGCGGGTACGGGTATCGTAGCGGGTAGAGTTATATCTGTCGGGTGCGGGTATGGGGTGGCTATACCCAGCGGGTATGTACCCGTTGCCATCTCTACTCCGGTCCACTTAGGTTTTTAGATGATATGGCAAGGAAGAGACGGCCTATGTGGCAACTATGATTCATGCCCTCAAAACAATTATACTTTAGATATAATGGTCATTTATCTTTATCATTTTATTCGTGTTATTATCTCCTTAGTCTAGGGGATTTTATTTTATCCCAGTGCACATTGAAAGGAGAAAAAAAATGCAGAATGGTCCCCACTACCCTTTCTAGCAGCTTTGCCTTTCCCTAACCGATATTTTGTTTGTTTTCCCTTTCCCTAACTTTCCTCATCTTTTCACATGATTACCAAAAAACAAAGGAAGGAAAAACAGGCAAAGGCTGGGCCTATTCTGTGTTTTAATATATTTAACACAAATGATTCAATTCCAATTCTTGAGATAATCAAAGAACATTAGGTGCTTAAAAATGCTAGAGAAAGTCTCAATGAAGTTAAAATTGGAACCTTTAATTTGTTTGCATTTCTCACAACTTTCAAAGGAAATAAATGTAAGCTTAATTTTCACATCAGCATGAAGGGTACCAAAGTAACGAAGCTTATTACCATACATTAGCCTAACTTTCATCACTAATTAACTAATACCAAAGTAGTACTCAAATCTAAGGGTGAAAAGTGGATACGAATTCCATAGAATGCGAATATGGTATAGATTTTCCATCCGATTAACAATTTCTATGCTATTCTATTCATATTTATATTCGAATTCGTATAAAAAAATATGGATACGAATATGATATGGACTTTTACTATATAAATTGTTATTTTATCCAGACTATTCGTATCTATATTCATATTCAATGAAGCAATATGTGTATTTTATCAAAATACGACTAATTAGTTGGACAAGTTTTGTTTGATTGAACGTGAATTTGTGTTTCTTTAGGTAAAGTAAATGAATTAAAATGATTAAGTGTGATTGTACGAGGATAAAATGTTATTAATGTCTTCATACCACATAAGTTATAAGGATATCCGAATTTGACCGAATTAAATAGATATTTGATTCGAATTCGTATTCGTTACAATATTCGATTTGTATTCGAGAATATTCGGAATCATATTCATATTCGTTTATAAATATGAATATGAATGTGGTTTTGTCACTATCCGATCCATTTTCACTCCTACTCAAATCAAGTAAACAGTTTAGAAAACCTACTGAGTTATAAAAATTAAAAGTTATCGAGAGTTATCCAAACCTTCCGAGAAAACCTACTGAATTATAAAAATTAAAAGTTATTGAGAGTTATCCAAACTTTCAGAAAGCCTTCCGAGGCACCTGCTTTGCAGGAGTCCAGCCTTGGTGTATTGTGACCGCAGTTTTGAAGTAATATAATGAGTTCAAATGGGCATTGGCTCACCGTTGATTCCTCAAAAAGAGAGACGATATAAACCTAAAGTTGCTTGATCAGGCGAAGCTTAGGACCCATTTGGAACTAGGAATAACATGAACCAGTTCTCAATTCCTGGTGGAACCAGAAAAAAAATACCTGCATTCCAAATGAAGGTTTACTGTCTAAAAGGAAAAGCAGGGTGTGCAAACCCAGCATTTTGTTCCCGTTACAGCAAAATCTACAAATGTCGGTTTCATCTTTCACTTTTTTTCCATATATGGTGTGGTCCTTTCTATACAACACTTGCTTACAACTTTTCCACAAAAAATCCTTTGGTAGTAATTACTAGCCTTTTAGATGATACTAAATGCATATGCTTATATCGAAATATAAAGTTGTACTTGTTATATAACTATCATGCTTATCATTGAAATACAATTATATTCCTTATACAATTATAATAAATCTTATATCTATATCTGATTAATCTACACCATTATAATCTAGAGCAACCATAATCAACGATATATACCTTTCTCTTTTGCTTTGGATTTATATGAGAATTTCTAGCCCTTCACAGTAAACATGGCACCCTCTTTTTCTCACGTTTTATTAATAAGCATAGTCCTCTACTCTGTTCCTTTTTATTTGGCATTTTAGAGTCAGTTATTGTGTTTGAAACTTATCACGATTATTGGCCAAGTGAAACTTATATCACTAGATTGTTCGTTAAAATTAATTTCATAATTTACAGTTTTGTTAATCTGTCCTAATATAAAGTTGTAAAATACAATGATCAATGTTACATCCCAAAGAAAGTCAATAACCTAAATTAAAAAGATCGGAGAGAGTATCATCTCTTATGCCTACTTTTTTTCACGGGTTATATTCTGTTATACCTATTTACACAATCCTTCGCCAAATTACATAACACCACAACAATGTTGTTGATTCTGTTAGAGTGATCTCAGGGCTTTGGCCCAACGGCCAAAGCCCACCCTTGATCAGCGCCGATCGGGCGCCCGGCCCGTTGGTGGTGGGCCTGTCGCGCCGCCATATAAACAGAGGTGGGGGCCGGGCGGCTCGCATCACGAGGTTGACCGCGCCGCCGTCACCCCACCGACAAACCCTAGACCCGATCTGTAAGAGGGGGCGCTGAAGCGACGGGAAGCACCATCGGTCTCCTTCATCGGATCTCCGCCGCCGCCACCGTCGTCTTCCTTCTTCCCCGACCGTCGCTGCCCGTGCGCAGACTTCACCGAGCGAACGCGAGATGGCCACCTCCTCCACGCCGTCGGACGGTTAGTACCCACTCCCTCTCCTCTCTCTCTCTCAGATCCAGAAACCCCAAGCGCAAAAGAGAACCCATCAATGGTATCAGAGCCACGGGTGTAGAGGGGGTCTTACGGGTGCCGCCGTTGCCGCCTCTTCCCGTTGCGCCGCGCCGCCGCAGCCGCTCGGGGCCGCCTCTGGCCGAGCGTGTGGGGGTCTTCGGGCCGCTGCCTCCGCGTCGCGCCGCCTCCGCCCGCCCGCTGCCGGGCTGGGCGCGCCGCGCGCGCGCGCAGCGCAGCCAGCGCTGAGGCGCCGCGCCGCCGTCCGGCCGCTGCCCGCCATGGCGCCGCCGCTTCGCCGTCGCATCGCGCGAGCCACCGCTTCGCCGTCGCATCGCGCGAGCCGCCGCTGCCGCCCAGCGCGTGTGCGCGCCGCCGCCGAGATCTTCGGGGCCGAGGCGCCGGCGCTGCCCGCTCCGCTCGTAGCCGCCGCGCCGCTTGGGCCGCCGGCCCTCCCGCCGAGAGCCGCGCCCCTCCCGCCGTGCGCGTGAGCCAGCCGCCGCTTCTCCGGTTTTTTCGGGTGGAGCAAGGGGCAAATGCCCCTAGGGTTAGGTTTTGGGGTTTTTAACCCCCCCGCTTATGATCTTGACCGTGGATTTGATCGGGCGGTCCAGATGTTTTCGGTGGGGGTTGATGGGCCGGTGGGCACTGATGGGCTGTTTGGGCAGCTAGAGGCCGCGGGCGGGCCCCCATGCGGGATTTGGGCCAAAATGGCCATTTGCACAGTGAATCCCGAATAATGATTTTTATTGTTATTTTCAGAAGCATTAATGATTGAATTTGATTGAAATTTGATCCAAAAATCTCTGTAAATTTTTGCACCAACGTGTTAATTTTTCAGAGATTAAAAGTGTACAGAATAATGCTTCTGAAATATGAATTATTTTAGAATAATTACAGTTTCCGCTGCAAAGGTTAATGTTGATTGATTTTTCATTATTAAATTCGAACCAACGGGAGAATTTAATTTTGGAAAAATAGATAAAATTTCCAGAGATTTATGATATTGTTATTTTCTGACCAACGTTGTTAATAACAGTATTATAAATTTTTTTAATGATGATTTTATGCATTATTTCTATTTCTGCCCAACGGTGATGTAGATTTAATGTATAATAGAATTGTTTTTAAATTGTATGTCGTATTTTTGACCAACGTTGGAAATAAGGCATATAATTTTGATGTTACGTTCTCACTGTATTTGAAATAGTTTTCAGGAGGATACAACTTGATGAGTTGTATTAGAGAAATCCCCACTCTCAAAGGTGATAATTATGGAGAGTGGAAGAAAAAGATAGACTTAGCGTTTATCTTAGCTGAGGTGGACTGGATCCTCACTACAACACGTCCCACTGAGCCTTTGGCGCCAGTGAGGGAACAGAATGAGGATGACACTGCATGGCAGAAAAGACAGAGGGATCATGCTCCCTTACAGATGTCTTATGACCTTGATCATAAGAAATGGACCACAGCCAACAAGAAATGTATGGCTGTGATAAAGAACACAATTGAGCCTGCGATTCTAGGCTCAATTGCAGAGTGTGACATCACATCGAATACCTTGATAAAATAAAGAGTCAGTTCACTGGCTCTTCAAAGACTTATGCTACACAGCTGATTAAGCAGCTGGTAACAGAAAGGTATTCTGGCAGTGGCAATGGCATAGAGAGCACATTCTTAGAATGAGCAACTTGGCATCTAAACTTAAACCGATGGATTTGGCTCTCAAGGATGAGTTCCTTATTCATTTGGTTTTTTGCTTCTTTGCCAAAAGAGTTTGACACTTTTGTTGTCAACTATAATATGCAGCCCGAGAAATGGGACATGGAAAAGTGCATAGCTATGTGCGTGCAAGAGGAGGAAAGAATCAAATCCTCACATGGTGGTTCTATCAACTATGTGAAGGATAACAAGAAAAAGAATTACAACAGTAACCCCTTCTCAAAGAATAAGGGCAAAGCCTCTGTACATCAGCCTCAACAGAATAAATTTGCTGTAGACAAAGACCAGTGTCTTCATCTGCAGAAGACAGGACACTACAAGAAGAACTGTCCTGATTATTTAAAGATGATAATGGCAAAGAAAGGTGAGAACATTATTACCTTTATTAATGAATGCCTGTATGTGAAATATTCGAAATCCACTTGGTGGATTGACTCAGGAGCAACTGTTCATGTTGCTAATTCATTACAGGGATTCCGTTCGACGAGGACTACGCAAAGAAAAGAAAGATGCATTAAAGTTGCAAATGGAGTCGAAGCTGAAGTTGAAGCCGTTGGCGATCTTTCATTAGAATTAGCTAATGGCTCCACTCTTTTACTTAGAGATGTCCTTTTTGTACCCTCTTTACAGAGGAATTTGATTAGTGTGTCAAATTTGGACAAAGATGGTTATGATTGCAATTTTGGAAATGGCAAATGCGAAATAATGTTTAATAAAGAATGTGTTGGTATTGCCATATTACAGAATGAGCTTTATTTGTTATCATTGTGTGATGATGTGAATGTCGTATGCGATAATGAGAACGTTGCGTGCGAGAAAGTGATTGAATCCTCGTCTACGAATGTAAACATAAAACGAAAGAGAACTCTAGATGAGTCGTCGAAATTATGGCACTGTCGTTTAGGCCATATTTCGAGGGGGAGAATAGAAAGACTAGTAAAGAATGATATTCTTCCTTCATTAGAGTTCTCAGACTTAGAACAATGCAGAGAATGCATTAAAGGAAAATATGTAAAGAAAATAAAGAAAGACGCTAAAAGAAGCACAGGAGTTCTACAAATTATTCACACAGATATTTGTGGTCCTTTTCCTGTGAAAAGTGTGGATGGATATGACTCGTTCATAACATTCACAGATGATTACTCCCGTTATGGATATATTTATCCAATCAAAGAAAGAAATGAAGCCTTGGATAAATTCAAGATATTTAAGGCTGAAATTGAAAACCAACACGATTTAAAGATTAAGATAGTCCGATCTGATCGTGGGGGGGAGTACTACGGTCGACATACCCCATATGGACAAGTTCCTGGACCTTTTGCGAGGTTTTTACAGGAAAATGGAATAGTGGCCCAGTATTCTATGCCGGGCGAACCTCAGCAAAATGGAGTAGCTGAAAGACGCAACCGTACCCTGATGGATATGGTGCGAAGTATGATGAGCTACTCCACACTCCCATTGAGTTTATGGATGGAGGCGTTGAAAACCGCCATTCATATTCTCAACAGAGTGCCTAGTAAGTCGGTGCCCAAAACACCGTACGAGTTGTGGACAGGAAGAGTTCCCTCACTAAACCACTTACGTGTGTGGGGGAGTCCTGCTGAGGCTAAAGTATTTAACCCAAACCTTGGGAAACTTGATCCCAAAACAGTAAGTTGCCATTTCATTGGCTACCCTGAAAAGTCAAAAGGTTATCATTTCTACTGTCCAGACAGATATACAAAGTTTGTAGAAACGAGACACGCTGTCTTCTTAGAGGATGAAATGATGAGGGGAGCATGGTAGCTCGAGAGATTGACCTTGAAGAGAAGCGGGTGTATGCGCCCACTCCGATGATTCAAGAGCCATTCTTCACACTACCTGCTGTCGCTGCACCGACGGTGCAAGACACTGTGGTGCCAGCACCTGTTATTGTTCCTCCCGTGGCAACAATGAATGAGAATGAAGAACCTGTTCTTCAGGATCATATAGAACCTATTGCCACAGATGAGGGGGAGCAACAGCAGCCTCAAACAGTAGATGTACCAAATGAGGAGGCCCCGAGGAGGTCTCAAAGAGTAAGAAGATCAGCTATTTCTGATGATTATCAGATTTATCATACAGAGGAATTTCAAATAGAGGATGATCCCACCTCATTTGAAGATGCCATGAGAAGCGGAAATTCCTCAAAATGGCTTGAGGCCATGGAAGAGGAAATGAGGTCCATGAAGACTAATAAAGTCTGGGACTTGGAAATTATTCCTAAAGGAGCCAAAACAGTAGGCTGTAAATGGGTCTACAAGACAAAGCTTGACTCCCAAGGGAATATAGAAAGATACAAAAGCGCGACTTGTGGCAAAAGGCTTTACGCAAAGAGAAGGGATTGATTACAATGAGACATTTTCTCCAGTCTCATGCAAAGATTCCTTCAGAATCATAATGGCATTAGTAGCACATTATGATTTAGAGTTACATCAGATGGATGTAAAGACGGCATTTCTTAATGGGGATTTGGAGGAAAATGTTTACATGGCACAACCGAAAGGTTTTGTCGTGGAAGGAAATGAAAGAATGGGATGCTGCCTAAAGAAATCGATTTATGGGTTAAAGCAAGCTTCAAGACAGTGGTACTTGAAGTTTGACAGTACAATAAGAAAATTTGGGTTTAAAGAGAATGTAGAGGACAACTGTGTTTATGCAAAGTTTAAAGATGGGAAGTTTATCTTCCTAATCCTGTATGTGGATGATATCCTGCTAGCTAGTAGTGATGTTAGTCACACTTTGGAGACAAAGAAGTTTTTGTCCTCAAACTTTGATATGAAAGATCTTGGTGAAGCTTCGTTCGTTCTAGGGATCGAAATTCACCGAGATAGAAACAAGGGGATATTGGGACTGTCACAAAAGGCATACATAGAGAAAGTCTTAAAGAAATTTGGTATGCATAAAAGTAGTCCTTCACCTGCACCTATAGTCAAGGGCGACAGATATGGGGATTTTCAATGCCCCAGGAACCAGTATGAGATCGATCAAATGAAAGCGGTTCCATATGCTTCAGCTGTCGGAAGCTTACAGTATGCTCAAGTGTGCACACGCCCTGACTTAGCATTTGTTACCGGGTTACTTGGCAGATTCCAGAGCAATCCTGGAATAGAACATTGGAAATTGATAAAGAAAGTCTTGCGTTATTTGCAAGGAACAAAAGGCCTCATGATGACATACAGAAGATCAGATTTACTCCATATAGTGGGGTATACAGATTCTGATTTTGCGGGAGATGATAGAAAGTCTACATCCGGATATGTATTCACTCTCGCTGGAGGAGCTATATCGTGGAAAAGCTCAAAGCAAACCGTCACTACATCGTCCACAATGTATGCCGAGTTTGTAGCATGTTATGAGGCTACGGGGCAGGTGAACTGGCTAAAGAAGTTCATACCGGTTTAAAAGTGGTTGACGACATCAATAGACCACTTAAGTTGTGCTGCGATAATGAATCCAGCAGAACGTATGCCCACAACAATAAGTCAAGTGGTGCTGCCAAACACATTGACATAAAGTACTATGTTGTGAAAGATAAAGTTCGGGATCAAATTATAAGTCTAGAGCATATAAGTACCGCAAAGATGTTAGCGGATCCGCTTACTAAAGGCTTACCACCCAACGTGTTCAGAGAACATGTAGCCGGCATGGGTTTAAGGGAAAGCCTATGATTCTGGACTAAAAGATGGCCCAAAAGATTAAAGTAACTATTTGAGCAGAGAGGTGTATTGTAGTCATTGAATCTATCGCGATTGACCGTGATGATGAGACATGTTCTATGCACTAATCTGTGATGGAATGTGTAAAGTCAAAAGTAATTAAAAGATAAAGTATAGTTTGAGATCAAGGGGGAGAATGTTAGAGTGATCTCAGGGCTTTGGCCCAACGGCCAAAGCCCACCCCTTGACCAGCATACGATCGGGGGCGCCCGGCCCGTTTGGCTGGTGGGCCCCTGTCGCCAGCGCCATATAAACAGAGGTGGGGGCCGGGCGGCTCGCATCACGAGGTTGACCGCGCCGCCGTCACCCCACCGACAAACCCTAGACCCGATCTGTAAGAGGGGGCACTGAAGCGACGGGAAGCACCACCGGTCTCCTTCATCGGATCTCCGCCGCCGCCACCGTCGTCTTCCTTCTTCCCCGACCGTCGCTGCCCGTGCGTAGACTTCACCGAGCGAACGCGAGATGGCCACCTCCTCCATGCCGTCGGACGGTTAGTACCCACTCCCTCTCCTCTCTCTCTCTCTCTCAGATCCAGAAACCCCAAGCGCAAAAGAGAACCCATCAGATTCGTGTGGACAATTTGGCTAGTTTCCTCAATTTGACAATGAGAAAGATACATAATATATAGTTGTTGTAAATTGTGTATATCCATAAAGCCAGAAAGCTCTTTTTTGTTTTCTCAAAAAAGGAATGACATAATATTTAAGGCGAATTGAGCTCAGATTCACAACGTCCTATTACACCACTGTTACAAATAATGGCACTTTTTTTTTGGAATCTAACACATCTGTAGCTCGGGTGGAAAGCATGAAGTAGTACAACTACTTAAAAGTGAAAATGGTGCATGCACGTAAGAATTATTGCTACAATTTACATGCGAGACAAAGCATCTTTCCCCTGAGGCAGTCAGTATCATCACATTGGTTTCAGTTTGGTCAGCTGTAATTATTGGATGACACAATTGCAATGTTTGACAATTATTTTGGTCTTCGGTAAGGTGAATGATTTCGATATATTCCAAGCTTGCGAAATGTTCTTGTCTAATTCACGGCTGCGTGTGAGCTAGGTAATCTTCGAGTTTCTTTCTCTGTAAGTAAAGCACATGTTTAGTTGAAATTTTACTGCAAAAAATGGTCTTATAGAAAAAACAACAATAATAAGTTCAATGCATTTGTATTTACATGAACAATCGTATCTATTAAAAGATCATCTCAAACTCCTCGTTTGAGCTTTTGCTTCTAGCTCTCAGTTTTTTAATTTCATCTTTTTATTTTTTTATTATTTTTTGTGTTTTTTTGCCTTTTCTTTTTGTCTTTATTCTTTTGTATTGTCCGTGGCAATATTATTTTTTTTCAATTTTAGAATTTAATTACGCCAAAAAATTATCAATAGCTATAATGTATTTTAAGCCGCTATAGTAAAGAAGTTTAAGTTTTTAAGTTCAAATGAATCCCATAGAGTCTAGCTATAGATATATAGTAAGTTATAGTCTCGCAGGGATCCGTCTGGTTAATATGTGTTACTTCTTGAGCCTGAACATAGTTTTCAAGAGTTTGGCTAGGAAAAACGAAAGCTAGTGCTTGCTTGTGCGTTGTGTGTTACTTCTTGAGCCTGAACATAGTTTTCAAGAGTTTGGCTAGGAAAAATGAAAGCTAGTGCTTGCTTGTCGTTGACATCTCTGATGAGTTAATCCTATCATCTTCCAAATGAACTTTTTCTTTGATGCATAGTGTTGCCTTGAATTTCATATATTTCTTACGACGTCTAGTATTTATAAAGAACAAAAATTGACTAAATTTTATTTCGTTGGTGCAGGACCGGTATGGCAACAGGGGTTAAATGGTGCCTTAGAAATTTTTCCGAAGTATTAACAAAATTTTCACTCCAATAGCTATAGGCTATGAAGATCAGAATTAGAAAGACAGAATAAAATAACAATATCAAAAACCCAAGAGAGAGATATTACAGTACCTCACCGGTCTGACCGCCATAGAGAGTGCGATTGGACTAGTGGCCAGTTTGAGCGACAAGGAGCCGACAGTATGACCGTCTTGAACGTGGTGGTTTGACCGGTGGGCAATTGGACTAGGCCTAGGGTGGTATGACCGCTCCCCTGTTTTTAGGATAGAAATTCAGCCTACGCTAAGACCAAAAACGGTGCAACTCCAAAAATTCTTAACCAAATGAGATAAAACTTGGCATGCACCTTGCTTAAGGTCTCAGGAACCTATTCTATCGAAACAATGTAAGGATCTTGATCAAAATTTTTACCTTTCCCAAAGACAAGCAAGATTGCATCAAAACTAGCCAAACATCGAAATATCGGTATATGACTTGTTTGTTGGTAGTGAATAGCCAAGATGATTTTAGATGAGTTCTCACATGTCATAGCAAGCTATTTCTTCAAAAGATTTAAAGCAAAAATCTTGGGATCAAGAAATCTCAAGATGAGGTTAAATCCAAATAAAATTGGGCAAACTCAAAATCTTGCAAGACTTGGAGGCTAGATAGATAGGAGTTAATCTTCATGAGTCATCTCCATCACTTACACGCCTTGGCACACATCAAGCTCAAGAAGGGGCAACAAGAGATTAAAACCAATAAGAACAAGAGCAAATCAACTAAATCAAGAATACACTATGAGTGATGAATAAAAATGATTTATTGCTACTTGAGGATGAAGTTTTCATAGCTAATCCATCAGGAGGTCAAGAAAGTACACCGTATCACTCATACTTCTCTAACCTTAACCCTAGAACACAAGGTTGGAATGGTTGGTTGTCTTGCAAGTTTCCATTTCCAACCGATTAAATAGATAATGCAATCAGCCCACATCTAACCCTAATGGATATCATCTACTAGCACAATTGGGGAAAAAATCCGTTAACCCCACACAACACAAGTTTTACTCACACACTTAACTCATGCATGTTTTTCAAAGTATATGAACCCGAATCCACTAAGTTTTTAGTCTTTGATCACTTGATTTTCTCAGCATCTTCTTGACCTAAATCGCTTTTCCAAGCACCGTGGTTTTGATCTGGCGAACTTTCCAGTATTTAGCCTCCTTACCAAAATACCCTTTCTTGACCCAATCTTTATTTTCCCTTGTAAGTAATCGCCATACTTGCCACGTGTAGGTGCATCAATAGTTTACCACTCATTAACAAGTCTCTCCCGTTCTAGTTTCATCGGACCACACCTCACTTGGAACGATAAAGCCACTTAGTGCAACTCGTCACTCAAACTTTTCCTTCGATATTTTCCGCCTTCCTCACTTGGACCGACCAAACCACTTGGTGCAGTCTATCGCTCAAATCTTCCCTTCGATATTTTCTACTTTCCTTGTGCTATACTTGAGCTTAACCATCTCACCTGGAATTCTTGATCGTTCTGGGACCCGGCTCCTCCATGAGCGTAGCCCCGATCCTCACCATTGACCATGATTAACTCTAACTTTTCCTGCATATCCAAAGACAAATAAATTAATTTTGGACACAAGTTCTTTATAACTTGACCCACGTTAGTTAAAACATATTTTATACAACATAAATGCACTAACCTAGGTCTGAACTATCAAAAACACAACCAAATTCCCAAAAAAATCCAAATTCCAGCTGAAAGCCAACACCTGGACGGTCAGATTACTAACGTCAGTTGGTCCTACCGCTGAGCCCAACCGATCTGACTGCCTCTCCAGTCGGTTAGACCGCTAGGTCTGAAAAACTGCAAACCATGTAAAATTCACACTATAACTCTATAAACTTGGCAATGATTCATCACACAATATTCTAGACCATCTCATATGGTCTCTCAGTTGGAAAAGAAATGTGTAGAAACAAAGAAATATGGAGGAAACTAATTGTCAGCAAGTCTACATGCCTATGTTATTTTATTTTTCTAAGTAATATGTGAAGTCAAGCATGCCTTGACGACTCAAGGTATGATTTTCTTTAGGGACTCCTACTACTTGCTATTTTCAGTTTCAAGTTTGACCACTGACCGCAAAAAAGTCAAGATATTGGTTCGTTTCAAGATTAATGTGATGTTGTGGGCCTGACAAAGTGGGAAGTCCTAAAACAACTGTAAAGTAACGAGGACAACTTTTTCTGAGAGAAAAACATTATGGTCGTCACGTGTACTTAATTTACTTTTCGTTTCCAATTACAAGAACAATGCCAAGAGCGCACGTCACTACACATATATACCACACATACATATATGAGTGCGCTTTTGTACTGTACACTTAGAATGCCAGAGGCCAAGGTAAATTCACGACATTACTGAGTTCATACTAAAATATACTCGCTTATACGTAAAGATAGATATTAAAATTTGAATCCTAGTAGATGTGGTAGTGCACTCATAACTCTTTATCCCACCAAAACACTACTACAAAAAGGTTTGAGTTCTTACGTGCATGCACCATTCTCACTTTTAAGTAGTCGTACTACTTCATGCTTTCCAAAACCCGAGCTACAGATGTGTTAGATTCCAAGAAAAAAAAGCGCCATTATTTGTAACAGTGGTGTAATAGGACGTTGTGAATCTGAGCTCAATTCGCCCTAAATATTATGTCATTCCTTTTTTGAGAAAACAAAAAAAGAGCTTTCTGGCTTTATGGATATACACAATTTACAACAACTATTATGTATCTTTCTCATTGTCAAATTGAGGAAACTAGCCAAATTGTCCACGCGAAACAACACTAATTAACTAATACCAAAGTGGTACTCAAATCTAGGGGTGAAAAGTGGATACAAATTCAATAGGATGCGAATATGGTATAGATTTGCCCATCCGATTAACAATTTCTATGCTATTCTTTTCATATTTATATTCGAATTCGTATAAAAAATATGGATATGAATATGATACGGACTTTTACTATCCAAAATGTTATTTTATTTAGACTATCTGTATCCATATTTATATTCGACGAAGCAATATGTATATTTTTTAAAAATACGACTATTTAGTTGGACAAGTTTTGTTTGATTGAACGTGAATTTGTGTTTCTTTAGGTGAAGTAAATGAATTCAAATGATTAAGTGTGATTGTATGAGGATAAAATGTTATTAATGTCTTCATACTATATAAGTTATGAGAATATCCGGATTTGACCGAATCGAATAGATATTTGATTTAAATTCGTATTCGTTACAATATTCGATTTGTATTCGAGAATATTCGGATTCATATTCGTATTTGTTTATAAATACAAATACGAATGTGGTTTTGGTACTATCCAATCCGTTTTTACCCTTACTCAAATCAAGAAACCAGTTTAGAAAACCTACTGAGTTATAAAAGTTAAAAGTTATCGAGAGTTATCTAAACCTTCAGAGAAAACCTACGGAGTTATAAAAACTAAAAGTTATCAAGAGTTATCCAAACCTTCAGAAAACCTTCCGAGGCACCTGCTTTGCAGCACACCAGCCTTGGTGTATTGTGATCGCAGTTTTGAAGTAATATAATGAGTTCAAATGGGCTTTGGCTCACCGTTGATTCCTCAAGAAAAGAGACGAAATAAACCTAAAGTTGCTAGATCAGGCGAAGCTTAGGACCCATTTGGAACTAGGAATAACATGAATCAGTTCGCAATTCCTGGTGGAACCAGAAAAAAAACCTGCATTCCAAATGAAGCTTTACTGTGTAAAAGGAAATGCAGGGTATGCAAACCCAGCATTTTATTCCCGTTACAGCAAAATCTACAAATGTCGGTTTCATCTTTCACTTTTTTCCCATATATGGTGTGGTCCTTTCTGTTAGAAAATCTGGGCCTGGGCCAGCAGCCCTAGCCCATGGTGGGCACCTCACCGGAGACTATAAATAGGGAGCCGTACCGGCATATTTTGTACACATACAATCAGAAATTAATAAAGAAAGACCAGGAGTTCTCTCTACCTCTCTGTGTGATTTCAATCTATTATTCTGTCTTCTGTGATTGATTCGTTTCGTTCTAAGCAAAGGAATCGATCGGACTGGTCGCCAGCGACATTTCCTCAACACGTTATCAGCACGACTTTGCTCCGGTGAATCGAAGGTAATCATCGAAGCTCTAACAGATTGGATTATCTAGATCGTTGTAAATTCACGGTTTTTGCGTTCTAGATTGATTTTCTACGGTGCAAATCCGCCCTAATCTACCGCGAGCAGACTGGAAGTCGCCGGCACAATATCGATCGGTAGATTGAATCATGCGGTGGATGTTGATTGCACTGTAGATTAGAAAAATATGAAAAAAAGGGGAAAACACACGGGTGGCCCTGCATGGCCACCGCATGTCAGAGCACCGCCGGCCGCTGGCCTGACACCAGTCACCGGCCCGCCACTGATAGTTGGCCCTCCGCCGGCCGCCCGGTTGCTGCCCCGCATGGCTGTCGCCACTGGCAGCTCGGCAGCCGCCCGAAGGCCAGTCGCCGCTTGATGTATGCCGCGCGCGCGGCGCCGCCGCCTGCGCGCGCGTGTCGCGCCCGCCGTCGCCGCCGCCGCGCCGTATCGCGCGCCACCGCGTCGCCGCCCCGCATGTGCCCGCGCGCCACCGCGCAACGCCGACCTTGCCGCCGCGCCGCGCCGCGATCGCCGCATGCCGCCGCGCGCGCCATCGAAAAATGAGGGGATGGAAACCCTAAAACCCCAAGAAAAGCCGGTCGAGCAGGCCGGCTGGGCCGATGGGCCGAGTGGGCTGTTCGATTAGAGGGAAAACGGGCTGAAATATGGCCCGGCCGGGGGAGGGACTGGTGAATTTGCAGAAAGCCCCCCGAAACATTAAAAATTACCGAAAGGCCCTTACAACTTGCATATAAGTCCTGAATTTTGCAAAAAGGGCCTCGTAGTTCTGAAAATTATGAAAAGATCCTCAGATTTACGAACGGCTCCTGAATTTTGCAGAAAACCCCTCAAAAAATCAGAAAATTGCGCGAATTTTGCTCTGAACTAAAAATTTGCGTATGGACCCTCTTGAATTGCAGAATTCACTGAAAATTCATATTCTAGTATAAAAGGGCCTCGGGAATCCGAATTTTGCATTATTTTTAGCATTTGAAGCTTATTTATTTCTGCCAATATTATTTTCTGTATTTATTTACTGTTTTGGTTAATTGTAATTATTTTCTGTCAAGTGATCTTCTCTAGTCTCAACAGTGCTTAAATCTTCAGAGTTTCAGTCAAACTCTGTTTCTTACTCAAGTTTCACTGCAAGGACTGTTTCTTGGTTTAAAACTCTATTTCACTGACTTGTGAAACTTAATTGTCGGTTTGTAGCCTTTTTGGCCAAGTTTGATTCAAACTCTTTTGTCGATCTGATTGCGATTTGCTTGTAAGCATGAATCTTTTTCTTCATAGCTTCTGTAGCTATCGGAGAAGAAGTATGTGGATACTTCGGGACGATTTTTGAAGGCACCATTCACCCCCCTTCTGTTGCCGTTTTCGATCCTACATATGCCTACACATATAAGTTCAATTTAATTGCATATTATGGTGTAGATGACAAGTTCTATGTTTATCGAATATGTATTACATGTGATAAGATTACTGAATTGAAATTGTATGTTTTAGATAAACAATCTTTTGTGCCATGTCATGATCACAATAAGATGAGTATAAACAATAATGTTTGTTGTTTAGAAATATTTTATAAGCCTACTTGTTCATCCTTTGATGTACAATCATGTACAAGGAACCAAAATAGTGCAGTTGAAGCATGCAAGGCACTTCAAATTTTTGTCCCCATATTTAAACAATTTGATCAGGTTTTGACCTTTGATATCTTGTCTATGTCCTTAGAAAAGTCGAGGATGACTTTTTTATGGGAGGGAGAATGATATGAATGCAAGTATTGCAATGCATACATCTTATAGTAACTGTTGTACTAAATGGTATGAACAAAATAATATGAATGACACAATAATTGACTCATACATATACCATATATATGTGTTATTCCTTTTGTTTACTACGCCTTTCAATGTGCATAATGAGTTAAACAGGAGAATGTAGATGATAAATATATCTACCAGGCATACACATTGTATTTTTTGTTTAGTACAATTTCAGGCTATCAAAAGCTGAGGATGGCTTTTTTTGAAGAAGGGGAAGATGATGCAGATACAGACACGCTTAACGTTTTTCAGTTAAATATATTATTTTACTAGAATGAATTATTGAGCCGCATTAAATATTATCAGGTGAACTCTAATTTAATTGGGTCTTTAATTATTATATTTGGAGATACAGAGCTACTACTATGTTATGTATTTATATGCAGACCCATACTCGTTCTGTACAAACCTAAAATGAAGATGCGTTTAGAAGGTCTCGTCGATACTAGTGCATTGTTCGTCACTTCATGTGTACAAGATGATGAGGACATCTCAATTGGACCGATTACACGAGCACGAGCTAAACAAATTAATCAACAGATGAATTCGCTCTTAATTGAATTTGGTTATAATTTACATGAGAACTAGATATTACCTTAATTTAATGTATTGTGCGTTCTCAGGTTTGAATGATACAAAGCTTTTGGAATTGGAGCTATGGAGGAGAAGCTAATAGAGAAGAAATATTTGGAGTTAAGTAAGGGAAGATGCATTCAAGTCCTCTGAGAGACCATGTGGATGTGACCACATGCTTATGATGAGTAATTGACAAGTATTTTGGAAAGTTTGAGTTTGGTTTGTGCTTTTCGTGCCATGTTGGCATTTGGCGCAGTCGGGTTTGGTTAGACGGATTTGAGGCATATTCTTCTTCCCGATCGGTCATTTGGGTCATTTCTTGCTTAAGTATGATTCATTTATGCTCATTGTGTTTACTTGTTTGGCGCAGTCGGGTTTGGTTAGACGGATTTGTGATGTGTTTCTTGTCTGTGATGGCTGCAGGACGTCGAGGTGGAGTCGTGGCGAGGCACGGAGGACCGGACTAGGCGCAGGTGGTGCCAAGGTCAAAACGGTCGAGGTGTGCCGAAGACGGCGAGGGCTCAAGGTAGCTGCGAGGCTTGGACGACAAGGAATGTGGAAGCTTCCCAGAAGGTGCACGAGGGGCGTTTTGGTAAAAGCGCTAAGCTGCACAAGTGGAAGCAGTTCCGTTCGGGATTTAGCCGGCATAACGGGTTGGAGACCCGTTAGCCAAAGGCTATAAATAGGAGAAGTTTCCTGGTTGTTGGTATGGATTCTAGGGGTTGTTAGGGTTTTGCTTTAGTCAAAAATGGCTTTTGGAGAGGTTGTTTTGCTTTAGGGCTTTAGTGGTTGAGAGAAGCAGAGTGCTGTTGGGGTGTGTCTCCTCTCTGTGTGTGTAATATCCCGAAAATGATTTGAGAGATAATCGATTAATTGGAGGGAGGACCTTATAGAAAAGAATTAAAAATAATGATTTTAGAGGGGGAATTCTGAAAATACCTGGCAACCTGGGCCTGGGCCTTGGCCCAGAGGAGGCCGGCCAAAAAGGGGGGGAGGCGCCCCTCCCCACAAACCCTAGCCACCACCCCCTTTGCCCCTCCTCTCTCCCCCTGGCCGCACCCCTCCCTGCCCCTGCACCTCCACCATGTCCAGCAACACCTCTCCCCCATTGTTGTCCCTTGGTGCTAGGAGAAAGCGAAAAGGAAGAAAGAAGAAGGGAGGGAAGGAGAAGAAAGGAAGAAGGGGAAGAAGATGGGTGATTCCAAGGGGATCCTCTAGTTAACTCTCCCTCATCTCAAATTCCTCTGTTATTGCTGTAATTAGGGTTCTTAGCCTAAGAATTGGTGGGGCATTAGCAATTAGATTCCCCGATTAGGGAATTCCTGCTGTCTGTCTGTAGATCAATCCGCGTATTGCGACTGTTTGCGCAGTTTATACCTACGAAACGATTTTTTCTGCGGGTCTGCCCAAAAGGAAAATTGTAGAGGACGACGAGATCTATTTTATGTAAATTTTTAAGAATTTTAGGCTGCGGTATTTGGGCGCAGCACAGTCGGGAACATCGCTGTCTGTCAGGGGTGCAGATTGGGGCAGATTGCTGTTAAAGTGTGATTTAGGGGTAGTAGACGATTTTTATGTTTTTGGTCACAATTGAGAAAAATGTAGATAATTCAGTAATATAACTACTGTATAAAAATCATAATTTTTAGAGCCTTACACTGTGGTTGGGACGCGTTAGAATCTGGCTGCCCAGATTGCCAGAACAGATAACGTCCTCTGTTTTGCGCATTAAGTTACACCTTGCTATGATCAAAATAAAAATATGTGATCTACATGAAAAGTGAAGGAATTTAAGTGAGGAATCCAGAAATATATTATTTTCGGTGAATGGCTTAATATTGTTAAAGATACAAAAAAGTTAAGCAGCGCTGCTGCAGCGGACAGAGTGTAGAACCGTTAAGCGGAGAGGGAGTTGCGGGTTTTGGGCGTAGATGCGTTTACTTCTCAGTTGTGAATATTGTATTATGGTTTTATGCTGAGTGGTGCTTTGTGAATAGGTGGCTTCGCTCCTGATCGTGCTTGACCCCTTCGCTCCTTCGGTAAAGGCAAGTATAATGATGGTTTAAAATTGATAGTGTGGATTGTTGATGTTTGATGGATTGTTGATGTTTGATGAATTGTTGATGTTTGATCTATATTATGAGTATATGTGTTCATGATTGTGGTAAGGAAGTACCGGTGATGTTTATGGTCGATTGCAATTTAAAGTGTTCATGAGTATTTCTGATGCATAGATGTTGTGGATGCAAGTTTTATTTATTGAGACATTCACGCATATGCATCATGTTGATTTATTGAAGTCTTGGTCACGAGATGACCAAGCGCCGAGGTGCCCGTCATGTTGATGACATGACGGGCTAAAGGTCCCCATATTTGTGGAGTATGGGCGATTGGTCCCTGTACCAGATGGCACAGGCATGGGTGTGCATTGACGGATGCACACTCCGCATTACCGGTAAAATGCGAAAGAGAAGAGATAAAGAGATTTTTGATCATCTTGCATAGCATGGCTTGTTTATGAGGTTGATGGATGAATTTGTGAAGTGATGTTCATGAATGTTCACGATTTATTTATATGGTTGATGGATGAATTTGTGAAGTGATGTTCATGAATGTTCTTGTTACTATCTATTATATTTGCTGAGTCGTTGGACTCACTCTTGCTGTTGTTGTGTTTTTTTAGGTACCTTTATGAGATCGGCATGCATTGGGAAAAGGAAAGATTAGCATTATTGCACTTTGCACGTTCTACTCACAATGGATGAAAGAGAGGAAATTACATAATGATTGCATGAATTACTTAAGTAGAAGATGATTATCGATTGTCGGATTAAAATTGTAATAAAGGATTAGAATTCTTTTATGATGCTTCCGTTCGTTATTTAAATTTTATAACCATGAATGTTCTAGTAATCTTAAGCCAATATCGCTTAGAATTGATTATATTACTTGAGGTTATTCATTTCTTTTAATTATGCTTGTTGAAACCTCTGACTTAGACAGTAAACAAAAGAGGTTCTGCCGGAATTTTGTGAGATGTATTTAGTTTATCCTCGTTATGTTACTAGTTTGGTAGCATTCCAGGTCATTGTTTGGCTGGGGTGTTACAGTGTGTCTTCCCGTGCTCCTCTCCAAGCATGTAGTGTTCTTGGGTTTCTTGAGCTTGTGGGAGGGAGGAGATGAGCTGAGCCACCATGTAATATGTTGGACCAAAATGGCGACAGAGAGGGTTAATGTCGACTTTTAAAAATAAACCCTCAAAATATACACTTGAAAATCTCCCTCAATAGTTACTGGAACTATGAAGAAGAGACCATGTGCATACTGGAACCTCAACCTACCAGAGAACAACGCAAGACGAAAAACCAACGGAAGATACGACGCATGCAACAAAGGGCCGGTCAGACCGCCGCTATTGGGCCGGTCTGACCGCTCCCAAACCGCTGGTCAGACCGCCAATTAGACTCCAATCTGACCGGCCTTGAGTGTCCAGTCTGACCGCCATATGGCCACCAGTCAGATCGCTCCTCGGGATTTCAGGGCTGATAGCAAAGGGTAAAATTCAGAGAAAATGCAAACTTCCAACTGCAAAGCAAATTTAGGTTTGTCTCTGGATTTCTTTGCCCAGAACAGACAAGAGTATGAGAAGAGGCGCCAAAGATAATGTCATCCACATAAATCTGGACGAGCAGAAGGTCAGCGCCATGCCGGCGAATGAACGAGGTCTTATCCACCTTACCCATCTCAAAACCATGACTCAACAAATATGACTTAAGCCTCTCATACCAAGCTCTAGGGGCCTGCTTAAGTCCAAACAACACTTTGGAGAGTTTGAAGACATGGTTTGGGTATTTGGGGTTCTCGAAACTCGGAGGCTGTCTCACATAGACCTCTTCCTCAATAAAGCCATTGAGGAAGACACTCTTGACATCCATCTGGTAGAGCTTGAAGCCCTTAGAAGCTGCGAAAGCAAGCAGGATTCTAATGGCCTCAAGTCTAGCTACAGGGGCAAAGGTCTCCTCAAAGTCTAAACCCTCAACCTGGGAGAAGCCTTGAGCTATCAGTCTAGCCTTGTTCCGAATGACAACCCCATCCTCACTCTGCTTGTTCTTGAACACCCACTTAGTCCCAATGACATTATGACCTCGAGGGGGCTCAACAAGCGACCAGACCTTGTTTCTCTCGAAGTTTTCCAACTCCTCATGCATGGCATTGACCCAAGACTCATTAGAAAGAGCATGACAAACGTCCTTGGGCTCAAAGGTGGCAACAAAGGCAGAATAGAGACAGAAATGAGACATGCCGAATCTTGAGCGGGTGACTCGCTCAAAAAGGTCTCCAATAATCTGCTCAGAAGGATGGTCTTTCTGGATATGTCGAGGAGGTCCAGGATGAGAAGAAGAAGTGGCCTCTACCTCATGAGCTGAAGAGGTAGGAATGGAGCCACTAGCTCCAGAAGAGGCAGAAGGCATGGGCTGATTGCCTGGAGGTGCTGTGGAGGAAGGCACCTCAAGTGAAGGATGAGGAACTGGATTGGGTAGACAACCCTCATCTCCGTCATCCTCATCATCCACAAAGATGGGCTCAGACTGCTCTAAAGAACCTGAGATATCGGGCCTAGTCCCAGGTCTGGCCTCGTCGAAGGTCACCTCACAGGTCTCTATCAACTTACTAGACTCGCAGTTCCAGACCCTATACGCCCGCGAAGAAGCCAAGTAACCTAGAAAGATACCATCACAAGAACGTGACTCGAACTTATTTAAGTTCCCAGACTTCAGAATGAAACACTTGCAACCGAATACACAAAAATGCGAGACACTGGGCTTTCGCCCATATCTCAACTCATAAGAAGTGCGATGCAAGTGTGCCCGAAGAAAAACTCTGTTCGAAACATGGCACGCGGTCGCTATAGCCTCAGCCCAAAACTTCCTAGGTGTAGAATACTCATCAAGCATCGTTCTGGCCATCTCGACCAAGGTATGGTTCTTCCTCTCCATGACGCCATTCTGCTGTGGGACGTGCGGAGAAGAGAACTGGTGCTCTACACCTGTCTCATCGCAAAACCTCTCAAAGTAGGAATTCTTGAACTCCGTGCCATTATCACTGCGGATCGCTCGTAAGGCACCCGGGAGCTGAACAGAAAGCCTACTAAAAAGACCTCGGAAGTGTGTAAACGTCTCATCCTTCGAGGCTAAGAAAAACACCCAAGAGTACCTCGAGAAGTCATCTACCACGACAAGAACATAACACTTCCGTCCAGCTGACTGCACTCGGGCTGGTCCAACTGTATCCATATGGAGCAGCTGTCCTGGTGCATCGGTCATAGTCACTGTGACCGGAGGGTGAGAAGCGGTAACCATCTTGCCGTGCCGGCAAGGAGCACAAACAATATCTTTGACCATCTTGAGTTTCAGCAGACCACGAATGAGATCGTGGTCGCTAACTCGGGTCAAATGGTCAAATCCAATATGACCAAGTCTCCTATGCTAGAAGGTAAGATCACGAGACTCTAAAGCGACTAAACACCGAAGAGGATCACCAGAAGACTTAGAAAAATCAGCACGAAAGATCCTCCCATAACGAGAAATCCCGCAAACCAGACTACCCGAAGAATAAAGAATTTTGCAATTGTTTTTCTTGAAGCTCACCTCATAACCATCATCGGTAAGTTGAGAGACTGAAAGCAAATTATAATGCAGCTTACTAACCAAGGCAACATCTTTTAACATAAAAGAATCAATAACGCGCACTGTACCTTTGGCGATAACACGCCCAGATGAAGTGTCTCCGAAGGTGATCGTCTCATCACCTGGAGCACGGGCAAGGGAAGAAAACCAACGAGAGTCTTCGGTCATGTGTCGTGAACACCCAGAGTCTACGAGCCAAACCTTTCCCTTCCCTGCCCGCGAAGCGAGTTCGATCGCATCTCTCATCTGTCGTCGGCCTTCGACATCCAGGAGACCCTCGATGCATACCATGAGGGCACCACCCAGATTAAGACGGTTCGACAGGACCAGTTCAAGCGAGATTACAACAAGTTTGAAATGCTCGCTGGTGAGTCCTTGGATGAGTGCTTTGCGCATTTTCACAAGATTTTGAGCAATCTCCGAGTGGTCGGTCTCACATACCTCGACTCGGATAATGCTCGACAGATGCTATCTGCTCTTGACTTGCGTGTTTGGGAGATGAAGGTGACTACCATCAAGGACACCACCGATCTTTCAACTTTGACTCTTGACGTGTTATACTCACGCCTCAAGACTCACGAGATTGACATTGCCTCTCGTAAGTCGAAGTCACAGTCGATGGCCTTAGTCACCGATCTCACTTCAGCTCCTAGATCTTCTTCCGAGCCGCTTTGTGGATTCTCTCTGGCTGCTCTCTGTGATGTAACTGATGATCAGTTAGAGCAGCTTGCAGATGACCAGTTGGCCGTCCTAGCCAGAAAATTTTCTCATGCTTACAAGAGAAGGAGGGACAGAAAGAGAGGAGGACACATGATCTGCTTCGAGTGTGGTGGCCCCAACCACATTCAGGCAAACTGCCCCAAGCTGGAGAAGGGCAAGGGTGACTACGGCGATGTGAACAAGAATGACTACATCGACAAGAAGCGTAACAAGAAGCCCTCAGCTCATGCCCAAGGCAAGAAGAAGTTCCTTTACCTTGGCAAAGCCAAGAAGCTTTTCCACCGCGTCCTCACCGCCTTCGATGACCTCGACCTTAGCGAGGTGGAGGGGTGGAGCGACGACGATGGGACAGACGAGCAAGACCCCAAGGGCGGCGACGACTTATCCGGCATGTGCTTCATGGCCCTTGAGGGCGAGATCAGCGACAACGAGCTCTATTCTGACTCCGATGAGGTATACCCCTCCTACGACCAGCTTAATGATGCTTTTCTTAAGTTAGAAAAATTCCATGCTAGATCTAGAGCTAGGGTTAGCGAGTTGGAGAAAGAAATAGAGCTCTTGTCACGGGAGCTTACTTCACTTATATCTGCTCCCTCCCGTGACGAATGTGATACATGTTGTGCTTTGCTTGGTGACATGGAGAAATTAAGGACCTTTCATGATAGTCTGTCCTCTGAGCTTGACATGATTAAGGTAGAGAACATTAGTCTTCTTGCTGAGCTAGAGATGAGTAGGGTAGCGCCTCTTTCATCTACTCCTGTTGAGGCTATTTCTTGCACCTCATGTGAGGATAAGGATAATGCTTTTAGAGGTCTTTATACCATGTTGCTCGATCTGCCCGAGACTTGTGAAAGTTGTAATAATTTAAAGATGAACCTAAAATGGGCAGATCATAAAATTGCTGAATCACAAGCTTTTCTACTTGAGCCTATTGCTTCATGTGTGAATTGTCGCAAGCTTACTGCTGAACTTGAATCTGTCTCCAAACAGTTTCAAGAATTAGTTGATGATAACAACAGATTGGCTTAATATGCTTCTAAGGACCCTGTTAGCTCACCATGCAAAAATTGTGATAAACTAAAATCTGACATTATTGCATTGGAAGAAAAATATGTGAAGTGGAGACACTTAGCGACGTGAACCAACTGGCTAGCAGTAAGACTGTCCCTTCTGAGTCGGCTGTGCATGCACAAGCCATTCGCTCTTCTGCTATTGGTTCTCCTTCTACTCCCTTACCTTCTGCTGTCTCTTCTTCCCCTGCTCTTCTTGCACCTCTCTCTTTCAGGAGTGTCAGTACCTTATGAACACTCTCGAGAGGTTTGTAGGAGGCAAGAAGAAGCTAAATCTTATTCTAGATCAGTCCAAGATTTGTAAATTCAATCAAGGTCTAGGATATGATATTCTTGAGGATGTTAGGAAGCATCCACCTGCCGTGCTTAGACCCATAGCCACAGGTGTGATCGAGGTCGAGCCCAGAACTGAGAAAGTTTAATTCAAGTCAGCAGGCTTTGTCCAAGGGATTTCTGACAGCAAGGTGATTCCACTTGTTGCTTCGGCCTCTCAGAAGGCGAAGCTTAATCATGCTACTTCTACCTCTCCGAATGTGAAGTATCATTGCACCTTCTGTCAGAAGGATGGACACTTGGTCGAGCGATGCTTCTGGCGCGCCAAGATCGCGCGGAGAGCCCGTGTTGAGGCTCTTTGGCGTATCCAGGGTCAGCCCCAGACCTTGAGTGCACCTAAGACCAACACGAGGTCTAGGTTTGTTTCCGATGGGTTTGGGAAGCATCGAGGACTTGGTTTTTCTGAGTTTTCTGGTTTTCGTCCTCATGCTCCCTTTGGTCGTGACTTCCGCCGTTCTGAGGGTAGATCTCGTTTGCCCCGTCGAGATGGCTACCCACGGCGTGATCAGCATGTTCCTGGTGCTCCGACTCGCTCTCCCATAACAGTCGGACCCAACAACAGCTCCAGGTCTGCTCGTGGACCTTCTGCTTCTTTGAGCGACAGAGAGCGTAGGGTAGACAGAGGTCAGTTGTGCGTGGCTACTTCTTCTACTCGACGTTTCTCTCTGTTTTACCCCAGTACTGAGACTTTTCTCTCTGTTTGACTCAGGTTCGCCGGGCAGGGAAGGGAGAGGTTTGGCTCGTAGACTCCGGTTGTTCTCGTCATATGACCGGAGACTCACGTTGGTTCTCTTCCCTAGCCCGCACTCTAAGTGATGAGACGATCACCTTCGGAGACGCTTCGTCTGGGCGCGTCATCGCCAAAGGTACAGTGAGCGTTAATGAGTCTTTTATTTTAAAAGATGTTGCCTTGGTGAGTAAGCTGCAGTATAATGTGCTTTCTGTTTCTTAGCTTACCGATGACGGTTTTGAGGTGAGATTTAAGAAAAACGCTTGCAAAATTCTTGATTCTTCGGTAGTTTGGTTTGCGGGATTTCTTGTTTTGGGAGGATCTTTTGTGCTGATTTTTCTAAGTCATCTGGTGATCCTCTCCGGTGTTTGGTTGCTTCTGAGTCCTGTGACCTTACCTTCTGGCATAGGAGACTTGGTCATATTGGATTTGACCATTTGACCCGAGTTAGCGGCCACAATCTCATTCGTGGTCTGCCGAAACTCAAGATGGTCAAAGATATTGTTTGCTCTCCTTGCCAGCACGGCAAGATGGTTGCCGCTTCTCACCCTCCGGTCACAGTGACTATGACCGATGCACCAGGATAGCTACTCCATATGGACACAGTTGGACCAGCTCGAGTGCAGTCAGCAGGGGGGAAGTGGTATGTTCTTGTCGTGGTCGATGGCTTCTCGAGGTTCTCTTGGGTGTTTTTCTTAGCCTCGAAGGATGAGACGTTTACACATTTTTGAGATCTTTTTAGTAGGCTTTCTGTTGAGCTCCCGGGTGCTTTACGAGCGATCCGCAGTGACAATGGCACAGAGTTCAAGAATTCCTACTTTGAGAGGTTTTGCAATGAGACAGGTGTAGAGCACCAGTTCTCTTCTCCGCACGTCCCACAGCAGAATGGCGTCGTGGAGAGGAAGAACCGTACCTTGGTCGAGATGGCCAGGACGATGCTTGATGAGTATTCTACACCTAGGAAGTTTTGGGCTGAGGCTATAGTGACCGCGTGCCATGTTTCGAACAGAGTTTTTCTTCGGGCACACTTGCATCGCACTTCCTATGAGCTGAGATATGGGCGAAAGCCTAGTGTCTCTTATTTTCGTGTGTTTGGTTGCAAGTGTTTCATTCTGATGTCCGGGAACCTAGACAAGTTCGAGTCACGTTCTTATGATGGTATCTTTCTAGGTTACTCGACTTCTTCGCGGGCATATAGGGTCTGGAACTACGAGTCTTGTTAGTTGGTAGAGACCTGTGAGGTGACCTTCGACGAGGCCAGTCCGGGGACTAGGCCTGATATCTCAGGTTCTTTAGAGCAATCCGAGCCTATCTTTGTGGATGAGGAGGAGGATGGAGATGAGGGTTGTCTACCCGATCCAGTCCCTCATCCACCCCTTGAGGTGCCTTCTTCCACTGCACCTCCAGGTGATCAGCCCATGCCTTCTACTTCCTCTGGAGCTAGTGGCTCTGTTCCTACCTCTTTAGCTCATGAGGTAGAGGCCACTTCTTCATCTCATCGAGGACCTCCCCGACATATCCAGAAAGACCATCCTTCCGAGCAGATGATTGGAGACCTCTTTGAGTGAGTCACTCGCTCAAAGTCTGGCATGTCACATTTCTGTCTCCATTCTGCCTTTGATGCCATCTTTGAGCCCAAAGATGTTAGTCGTGCTCTATCCGATGAGTCTTGGGTCAATGCCATGCATGAGGAGTTGGAAAATTTCGAGAGAAACAAGGTCTGGTCGCTTGTTGAGGCCCCTCGAGGTCACAATGTCATTGGGACTAAGTGGGTGTTCAAGAACAAGTAGAGTGAGGATGGGGTCGTCATTCAGAACAAGGCTAGACTGGTAGCTCAGGTGTTCTCCCAGGTTGAGGGTCTAGATTTTGAGGAGACCTTTGCCCCTGTAGCTAGACTTGAGGCCATTAGAATCCTGCTTGCTTTTGTGGCTTCTAAGGCTTTCAAGCTTTACCAAATGGATGTCAAGAGTGCCTTCCTCAATGGCTTTATTGAGAAAGAGGTCTATGTGAGATAGCCTCCAGGTTTTGAGAACCCCAAATACCCAAACCATTTCTACAAGCTTTCCAAAGCCTTATATGGACTTAAGTAGGCCCCTAGAGCTTGGTATGAGAGGCTTAAGTCCTATTTGTTGTGTCATGGTTTTGAGATGGGTAAGGTAGATAAGACCTTGTTCATTCGCCGGCATGGCACTGATCTTCTGCTCGTCCAGATTTATGTGGATGACATCATCTTTGGCGGCTCTTCTCATACTCTGGTTTCATAGTTCTCGGATGTCATGAGCACCGAGTTTGAGACGAGTATGATGGGTGAGTTGACCTTCTTCCTTGGCTTCCTGATCAAGCAGACTCGGGAGGGTACTTTCTTGCATTAGGGCAATGTCGGGCCCCCGGATAACCAAACCCGGACCCTCTGTGTATTTCTGCACTAGTCCCAGATCAAAGCTAGTGCACACAGTTAAACAGAATGGAAAACATCACCATCAACGATTTATTACAATACTTAAGAGTACTGACCGAAGGGTCTCATTATTACAACTGAGGTTTCACTGACCTCGCACACATAAAACAAAGCGGAAGCAAAAGATAAACTCGATGACGACCCATCAATACGCCACAGGCAATTGACTGGGGAAACGCGACCTAGTCCTCTGGGAAAAATCCATCACAGCCACAAGCGAAGCAGTAGTTGTAGTCACCTTCTTGAGCTTCGACTTCCTCTGAGTATTGTTTTTGGAGTGCAGCATGTGAGTACATAAAGTACTCCGCAAGTCTTGGGAAAAATGCAATAGATGCAAGGCTTGACAAAGGAAGGCTATATGGTTCTTTTGCACAAAGCAATATTTTAAATTCAATTACTACTAATTATTTTCGAAGGCATCAATTTAATAAAGTAAATGATTTAACAGAACTAACAATTATTCTCTAGTGAAGGTTCCATCTAACAACACTAGCTTAATCATTTCCAACTGATCAAGTTAATATTGCGGGTTACATCCACCCTCTTTGGCTCCAACTGCCAGGATACCCTTCCGAGAGTTCCCTCCACTCTCGGAATACAAAACTTTTGATTTTAAAACCAAAACCAGAAATCTACCATGTGAATGCATTCCTTGCCCGCCCTTGACCGTGGGCACGGCTATTCGAATAGTTTTACACTCTGCAGAGGTTGTACAACTTTACCCACAAGAGATAAATTATCCTAAAAGTCAACATGCTTCCTTTGGCATGAGACCCAGATAAAATATCACAAAGCTTTTACCTTACTCTAATCTAGCTAGATACCACCCGCTGAGGTTTCACCGCAGGTAGGCTAACTGCCCGAACCGAAGCCCCCTCTTGCGCCATATGAGTACAATAAATCCCTGTCCCTCACTGTGGATAACCAGTCCATCCCTGGCACCCACTTTCCACTGGTGGCACCTATACTAGACTATCATAAGTTAGTCAGCTAGGTCGTACCCATATAGACTTGTGGTTGTACGGTTAATGCTCAGTCTGGACAAACACAAGCGTCGGTCCTTAATTGACTAGGGTGGAACATATACTTAACAAGATCTCGTGCTTTCTGCACCAACCCAACTAACCATCCACCCTATTCTGAACCAGCTTTCAATTCTATTTTATTTTAAGAGAACAAGGGTGACTCCAATCACCACAACTTTATAAACACAAGGCTCAACAATAAATCTTAATTTCCCATTTTCAAGAGTTTCTAAAGATATTAGATAGCATGACTAAGCATTATCCTACCATTCTAATATTCACAAAGATTAATATTAATCTCATTATTGAGACAAAGGAAGTTCTAGGGTGACAAGGTACATGGCAATCAATGTCAAATGAGGGCATAACAAAGTTGGAATAACTAATTCCTAAAGATTTGAACTAGTGATTTTATGTAAATAGCAATGCACATAATTTAAAATATTTAAAACATTTCAAAAGCATAGGTTCAAGATGATCAAAGGAGACTTGCCTTCCTGCAGGTTCTCTAGGTCTTCTTGCTGTTGGGTAGAGTGATCGTCGACAATGTTGGAATCTACGCGAGAAAAGACGAAGCAAACAAAGCAAATAAATACAAATAAAATTCAAATAAAATCCAAAAATTCAAAAGAGGCCATATTTGGATAGATCCTGATTTTAGATGAATTTAGAAATTTGAATGGCTCAATTTGGAGTTAAAATGGGAAAGTTATGCTCATTTGAAAATCTCAAATTGAATAAATCTAGAAATTCTCAAATTTCTGACAAGTGGGGTCCACAGGTCAGTGAGTCCACAGGAATTGGCCTCTGACATGTGGGACCCACTGGACAGTAAGCCCACTGGCTCAATGACCAGCGCAGAGGGGTGGGGCCTAGTCGACAGTGGCCCGCGAGGACAGTTGCCGCTGACGGGTGGGGCCCACTTGTCAGTGCGAACAAATTGAGAAAACTCAACCTCAGCGTGCGGAGCCGAGGGCTCGAACGCGCGCCGAGGAAGTCGGGGGAAGGGAGAGCGAGCGGTGATAGCCAAGTGAGAGGGAGGCATTGCCTACCCATAATGGGTAGGTAACCCTCTTGAGGGATACCTGCGGGGGGCCGGGCGGAGATGGTCGGAGGCGAGGTTGCCGGCGGCGAGGGGAGGCCGGAGGGGTTCGGGTGGCGCGTGAAATGAAGTCCCGGTGCAGAGGGGGTCCGGTTGGAGGGGTCGACGAGGTGCGGCGACGAGCGGAGAAGGCCAGCGACGAGGGGGTGGCGGAGCTGGCTCGGGTCCTCCGCGCGACGCGCGCTCGGCGGGCGGGAGGTGGCCGAGGGGTCGGGAGACTCGCCGCGGCACGGGGGTGCTCGGGGTAGCGGCGGCGAGCTTCGGGGGGGCCCGAGGCGATGAGGAAAGCTTGCCGGAGTGCGGCGGAGCTCGGGAGAAGGGGAGCTCGTCTGCAGGGCGCTTAGGTGCTCGGGAAGGGAGATGGAGAGCGCTGGGAGATGGTGCGGGGAGAGAGGAGGCCGATGGGGGTATTTATAGGGGGGACGGGGAGCAGGGGTGCGGCAATTTCTCGCCGTTGCTGGCGGCCGGAAAAGGAAGGGAAGGGGGAGAAACGGAAAGAGGGGGCACCGAAGGAAGGGGAGCACGGGAGATCGGGGATTCGGTCGCGGTGTCGTCCAGGGCTTCCAAAACCGGGGAGAAGATGGAGGGAAAGGCCGGATTCGGCTCGGGTACGGTCGGCCGGAGCAAGGAAGGAAAGAGGGGAGGAAGAAAGGAAGGTGGCGGCTCCACGGGGACGACGGGCCTGACAGGCGGGACCGGGCGTCAGCGGAAGCGGGGGCGGGGCGGCCGATAGATGGGGCCCGGATGGCAGCGGGAAGAGGAGAGCGGGCGGCTCTGCGGCTAGGATGGAGGCGCGTGGCAGGGGAAGAGATCGGGTGGTGGGCGCGGTTAAGTGGGAGGGAGCGGTGGATCGGGGCCGGGCGCGGGGACGCAGCTCATCCGGGCTGTCCACGCGTCGGGCGAGGAGGAGGGGAAGGCGGGGGCTGACAGGCCGGGCCCGCGAAGCAGCGAGGGAGAGGGGAGGTGCGGCCTGGATGGGCCAGTCGGCGACGTGGGCGGATCTGGGCCGTCCACGCGTCGGCTGGAGGGGAAGGGAGGAATTTTTATTTTTGATTTTGATTTTATATTTTCAGAAAATGCTAGGTAATTCTTTAGGCCTCAGAAAAATATGAAAATACCTCCAAAAATTCCAGAAAAATTCACAGAAGCTCCTGGAGTTATTTTGGACTTAATAAAATTATTTCCAACTACTGTTGATATTTAATTTTCATACTTTGAGTTACTTTTTAACTTTTAAAAATAGGTTTTAAATTCCAGAAAAATTCAGAAAAGCCAAGTAAAATCCAATTACTTTAAAATAATTAATTTGAATTTAAATTTTTCCAAAAAGCAAAAATTTGGGATGTGACAAACAAGTACACTCGTGACCTCCTGAGACGCTTCGACATGAGTGATGGTAAGCCACTGTCAACTCCCATGGCGTCCACAGCTTCTCTTGACCCAGATGAGGACGGCGAGCCCGTTGATCAGAAGGAGTATCACAGCATGATTGGCTCCCTCTTGTTCCTCACTACCTCGAGACCGGAAATACACTTCGCCGTGTGTCTGTGTGCTTGATTTCAGGCTTTTCCTCGCGTATCTCACCGCCAGGCGGTGAAGCGCATTCTTCGGTACCTTCGAGCTACCATTGACTATGGTATCTGGTACTCTTCCTCGTCCTGTCTTTCCTTGAGAGCCTACTCGGACGCAGACTTTGCTGGCTGTAGGATAGATAGGAAGAGCACTTCTTGCACCTGCCAGTTCAATGGCACTTCTCTTGTTTCCTGGTCTTCAAGGAAGCAGTTCGGTGTTGCACAGTCCACCGCAGAGGCTGAGTACGTTGTTGCTGCCAGTTGCTGCAGCCAGGTGCTTTGGATGGTCTCGACCCTGCGGGACTTTAGGTTAGTTATCGACAGTGTTCCACTCTTTTGTGATAACACTTCTACTATCAACATTGCTAAGAACCCAGTACAGCATTCTCGGACCAAGCACATTGATATCAGATATCACTTCGTTCGAGACCATGTGGAGAAGGGTGACAAAGTGCTCCAGTTTGTGGAGAGTGACCACCAGTTGGCTGACATCTTTACCAAGCCTTTGGATATCTCTCGGTTTTTAGCTCTGCAGGGAGAGCTTGGGGTGGTTTGTCCTTATGGACTGTTGTGAGGGGGAGTTTTGTGCTTCAGGCTTTATCTTGTTTATTATGCTCTTTCTCCTTTCTGTTGCATTGCATTCGGGTGCATTGGGATAGTCCTTCTAGCATAGATTAGAGTGGTTCTTTTGCCTAGCTGCTTAGACTTATTCCTCTCATCTTGTGATTCTAGGATGCTGCTTATTAGCTGTTTCTCTTCTCACTAGGTTGAGCTCACTCACTTCTTATAGGTTCTAGCGAGGGTTGGGCCACCATCGGGTAGATGGGGTACGTGTTTGCTCCCTAGTGTGTTAGTTGATCAGCTGATAGTCCTAGAATCATATGGGGTAGATGAGAGTCAGTCTGAGCCATAGTATCTTCTATATCTTATCTATGCTTTAAGGACTGCCTTTTCTGCTTTTCTTGCCAGCTTCTCGATCTTATTGCTTTGGTTCAGGGGGAGTTCATTTGGGAGCTTCTAGATCTTAATATCGTCTTAACTCAACTTGAACTAAAAAACTACATCACATGTTGAGGGGGAGCTAGATTTTCTTGCATTCTAGCACTTTTCATTGTAATATAACCACATGGAGCCTTGATTATTATCCTTTATGACATGTTTACCATGAATTACATCTTGCCATGATCTGTGCTCATTTGCTAGATATATCATGACTTTATATGTGTAGTCTAGTCTTTGCCATGATAGGTTGATTAAAATGCTCAACTTGAACTAATTCATGTCTTGTTAGCTCTTAAGACTAGTCCCCCTTTAGTTATCCTTTTATGATTCATGCCATATCAAATAGGCTGAGTTGAGTCTTGAATCTATATTGAGCTTTACATTGAGCTATGTTAGTTTCTTGATGAAGCATGAGTTAGTACAAGTCTTATGTCATGAAAATGCAAAAAGATATCTTTTGTGCGAAAAACTGATCTCACCAATTCTTTCTCATGAGACGGCTTGCCATTGCACTAAGCATGAACTCAAGGGGAGTTTTGGTTGACCAAGATAATTTCCTTAAGCTTCTTGCTTGGAGTGGTCGCATAAGGCTTGAGATCGAGCACATGACTAAACAAAAATCTGGTTGGAAACAATTATGAAATTTCTAAAGAAAAACATGTCAATTGTGCTAAATTTGCTAAAATTACAAAGACTTACAAGTACTTAAATGAATGTCTCATTCTTGAACATGTAGCACTCTAAATTGATCCAATACTAGCTTCTTGGTTCCACTTAGATTATTAACATGGTCTGCATCATTCTTGGATACCTTTAGCTGGACTATACTCATGGTTGACTGGACATGTTAAGAAATTCAACTAAATTTCAGATTGTGACTTAATTGGCCTAGCTTGTCTATACATACATTGTCATGATCCTGATAGCATACTTATGAGTTATGGCTTGATGTAATTCTCATATGGTCATTGTTGTGGTTACAGAAGCCGCCCGATGCTTCCGAGACTGGCGGCGCGAACACCGCGCACCTGAGCCTAGCGGACTTCGTCCCTCCCCCGGAGGTGTTGGGGGTGTGGCGCGGGATTGCGGATGACGCGGCCGCAAGCATTGACTAGCAGGTGCTGTCGACCTACGGGACGGGGCGCCTTGGGGATGCACTGGAGGTGTCAGGAGTGAGAGTAAGTATATGACCTTATGACGATGCGTGGTCGTTTAGAAACTCGCTGACCGCTTTGTCGTACAGACCCTCGTCTTGGCCCAAGCGTTGCAAGCGGCTCACGCCCGCGAGAAGGGGGCGCTGGAGGACCGGTTGCGGGTCGCCGAGGAGGCTCTGCTCGAAGCCAGGGGGACGTACTCTGCCAAGGACGAGCGCATCCGCCACTTAGAAGCAGAATGTGCGGGGACGAAGTCGTATGCCGAGGCGCTCATGGCGGCGGCACGGTTATCGGCCACGGCAGCGGCGCGACAAGAGGTTGCGGAGGAGTGAGATGGCTTACTCCAGCAAATCGCCGCGCTAGAGAAGGAGAAGACCGAGCTCGCTACATCTCTAGCAGAGCGGGACCGGACTCTGGGCGATGCTTCGGTGACTGCGTGGGATGCCATGCTGGCCCTGGAGGTTACCCTTGAAGATCTTATCGCCGAAGTGCCGCCCCGCTCCTTCGGGCCCGAAGAGTTGTCGCGGACCCTTCGGCGGATCGGGGATGCGGCCAACATCGCTCGCAACTCCACGACGACTTTCGACAACCACTGCGCCTACGTGGCCTCGTGCCTGATATGCGCGCTCTTGCAGCACCGGGGCTGCCAGCATGTCAGCGAGCTGGCTGATCCCGTTTGGAGATGCTGGATGGGGCCAGGGTGATGTCTGATGCTGTGCGTGCTGTCCGTCGCCTCGTGCGATTTTTCCACGAGAGGATCTGGGAATACATCGGGGAGGCTACGGCAAAGGTCAAGCTGCGGAACAGTATGTACAACGAGGGGGACCTCGGCCTGTGGCTGCACGAGGTCCCGCGACACGGCGAGGGCGGCCCCGAGGGCTTGGGGGGCGACGCAAACCAACAAGTGTGACGCCATAGTCTCTGTGTGTTGGTGTGAGTTGTAAAACACAAGCCCCTTTTTCTTATAAATAAAGTACAAGTTGCCTCACCGGGGTTTTGACTTGTGCCCGCATGTCCGCAGTAGCTACCCGACCGGGGCCGGCTGCTAGTTTCTGACCTTGTGACCCGACGGCGTCTTTGGCACTGGCGGAGGACCGAGGAGTCGCTGGACTTCTGGGCAAGCCGGGCTTCTTCGAGTGAAGCCTCGGCGCGAACGCGCATTAAGGAGGAGCCGGCCGAGTAGCGGCCTCGAGCACCCGAGGTTGTTGTACATTTTTATTGCATGCCTTTGTAAGCATCTTTCGATGAATATAAATGGGAGGTGGGGGTGTTAGCTAAAAAATATCGCGCGTGTATCCATCCTTGTTTATGACCATGCAGTCCCGCGGTGGATTCAGGAAACTACATCGCGCTCGCTTGTATGCCGCAACCTGGGTTTAGCCGAAGTCGATGCGCGAGCGCTCCGTCCCCTACCCTTCGAAGTGGTGGCAGCGGAGCTGGCGCCTTAGTCGAGGTAGACGCGTGAGCGCTCCGTCCCCTACCCTTCGAGGTGGTGGTAGCGGAGCTGGCGCTTAAGTCGAGGTAGACGCGCGAGCGCTCCGTCCCCTATCCTTTGAGGTGGTGGCAGCGGAGCTGGCGCCTTAGTCGAGGTAGACGCGCGAGCGCTCCATCCCCTACCCTTCAAGGTGGTGGTAGCGGAGCTGGCGCCTTAGTCAAGGTAGACGCGCGAGCGCTCCGTCCCCTACCCTTCAAAGTGGTAGCAGCGGAGCTGGCGCCTTAGTCGAGGTAGGCGCGCGAGCTCTCCGTTTCCTACCCTTCGAGGTGGTGGCAGTGGAGCTGGAGCCTTAGTTGAGGTAGGCGCGCGAGCTCTCCGTCCGCGTGATACTCGTGAGGGCAAGCTGCCGCGCGTCTCATGTTGACTTTACGGGGCGCATGCGGAGGCGAGCCTCGACTACGTCTCATGCAAACATTGCGAGTTGCGTGCGAAGGCGCGCCTCTACTGCCTTTTGCGCGATCGCTGCGTGGTGCACGCGGAGGCCAGCCTCTAGTACGTCTTATCAAGACAGGGTGTAGGAAGCGTCAACCACGCGTTGTTTATACTCCGGAGAGTACGCACAGGGGTAATACCTATGCGTGCACGGAAAAGTCCGTGTCTTATTTATACTCGATAGAGTGCGTGGGAATATCAATCACGCCTTATTTATACTCCGTAGAGTGCGCGGGACTATCAACCATGCCTTATTTATACTCCGGAGAGTACGCATAGGGATAATACCTATGCGTGCGCGGGAGCATCCGCGTCTTGTTTATACTCAGTAGAGTGCGTAGGGACAACATCCGCGTCTTATTTATGCTCCGTAGAGTGCGTGTGACTATCAACCACGCCTTATTTATACTCCGGAGAGTACGCATAGGGATAATACCTATGCGTGCGCGGGAGCATCCGCGTCTTGTTTATTCTCAGTAGAGTGCGCAGGGACAGCATCCGTGTCTTATTTATACTCCGTAGAGTGTGTGGGACTATCAACCACGCCTTATTTATACTCCGAGAGTACGCATAGGGATAATACCTATGTGTGCGGGAGCATCCGCGTCTTGTTTATACTCAGTAGAGTGCGCAGGGACAACATCCGCGTTTTATTTATACTCCGTAGAGTACATGCGGAGGCGGACCTCGGCGCTACGTCTTATTTAGAGTCCATAAACTGCGCGCGGAGGCAAGCCTCCACGCGTTGCGGGTGGTGAAATTGCGTGCGGAGGCGGACCTCGACGCTATGTCTTATTTAGAGTCCGTAGACTGCGCGTGGAGGCAAGCCTCCGCGCGTTACGGGCGGTGAAATTGCGTGCGGAGGCGGACCTCGACGCTACGTCTTATTTATACTCCGTGGAGTGCACGCGGAGGCGTCCCCCCACGCATCTTTGTTTATACTCATACCCGCATTTTTCACAGAGAGTGCGCACGCGAACGCGTGTCTTTGTTTATACTCATGCCCGTGTTTTTCACAGAGAGTGCGTGTGCAAATGCGTGTCTTCGTTTATACTCATGCCCATGTTTTCACGGAGAGTGCGCGCGCGAACGCGTGTCTTTGTTTATACTCATGCCTGTGTTTTTCACGGAGAGTGTGCGCACGAATGCATGTCTTTATTTATACTCATGCCCGTGTTTTTCACAGAGAGTGCGCGCGCGAGCGTGTGTCTTTGTTTATACTCATGAAGAGTGCGTGCAAAGGTAATCCTTCACACGCGTTTTGCGGGAAACAAGACAATTTTTGCAAACGGTGAACTTTTTTAAATTCCCGTTTGCGCAGGTGAGCGACTACAAAAGGTGGGATATTGACCACTGACCGCTTAAGAACGGAATCGGCCGTAGCTGTCGTTGCCCGGTGACGAGGCAGGGCACGACAGGAGCCTCTGTTGCTGGGGCAATCCGCAGGGGTCCGTCGAGGTGCTTTCCAGAGCCGCCAAGGATCTTCGCAGTTGCACACCCAACCTAGGTGTTTTGTTGAGCCTCGTGGTGCGGACTTCTGGTGCCGAGCTCTATGCGCCGAGCCATATCCTGGTCGCCGTGGACAGTAATGATGGCCCACGGTCCGGGGAGCTTCATACATAGGAAGCCGTGGTGTGGGACTGCCCTGAGAGAGTTTAGGGTTGATCGCCCCAATATGGCGTTGTAGGGGTACGAGATGTTGACGACATCGAAGGTAGGATCTTCAGTCCGCACATTATCTTCTCGACCAAGGGAGACTTGGAGGCATATCTGGCCCAACGCCCGTAGGGGCTGACCTCCGAAGCCCTACAATGGGATTCCCGAAGGGTCCAATCGACTTCGGGGGATCCCCATCTGATCAAAAGCCGCTATGAACAAGATGTTCACGTAGCTTCCTCCATCAACCAGGACGCGCCTAACGTCGCAGCCTACGATGACGTCCTGAATGACCAGGGGATCTTGGTGGGGGAATTCCACACCTTCAGCGTTAGCGGACGTGAAGGTGATTTCGTGTTGCACCCATTTCGGCGGTGCTTGCGCTGGGTATGCCGCGACATGGTGCAACCTCCTCGCATAGGCCTTCCGCTGCCGCGCCGAGGTGAACTCCAACGAGGATCCCCCGGAGATGACGTTTTATGACCCTGCGTTGGGCTCCCTCCGGGGCTTGCTGTTGCAGGAGGCCCTCCCGAGGTTGCTGTGCGTGGGCCTGAATCTGCAGGGGGCCTTCCTGGGGTTGCATCCCTTGATCTTGGGGGTGTTGGATGTGAGCCACCACGGGCGGGCGGGCCTCAGGGTTTCTATCTTTGGCGACGCTCTGCCGGAGGGCTGCGATAGTAGTGCATGCACGCGTGTCGTGGCTGCCCCGACTGCGGACTTCGCACCACTGCCCATGGTGCTGGTCGTCATATTCCCCATGAGTTCTATCATCGCGACCCCGTCCGCGCCCCCGTCCCCGGCCACGGCGTCCCCTGCCGCCACGGCCAGCGGGCGCGTTATCCTCGGAGCCACCCTCGATGTCGAAGACATAGCGAGGTTTCCGAGATTTGCGTTGGTTGCATTTGGGCTGATCGCCCGGTGAGTCTTTGTGCTGGGTATCCTTGCATTCGGAGGCGTCCTTCGATGGCTCTTGCTTGCGTTTGCCCTTCGAGGAGCCTTCCTTCGGCGAACCATCATTTTTCGCCGAGCCCTCCGCCTGATTGGTGTCGAAGTCATCTCCGTGTCGCCACCGCGCGTCCTCTTTTGCTCTGGCGTACTCCTCCATCTTGTCGAAAGAGCTTCGCCACTGTCTTGATCGGTTTCCGCGCGTTGTACTCGGCCATTGGCCCCGGGCAGAGACCTTGTATTGCTGCGTTGATGACAGTTGTTTCATTGACATCCTTGACCTGGCAGCGTACCTTCATGAAGCGTTTGAAGTAGTCTCGGAGCCTCTCCGAGGGTTTCTGCTTGACTGCAAACAGCTGGTCCGCATCGACACGCTCGACGTAGTTTCCCTGAAAGTTGTTGTAAATCCGGTCGCGGATCTGCTCCCACGCGTAGATGGAATTTGGCTCGATGGTGAACAACCAAGAGAGCGCCACCCCCTGCAACGCGAGGGGGAGCCCCTTCACCTTCGTGGTGACATCTCTGTCAACGGCTTTGATGGCGGTCTCATACACGCGCACGAATTCATGTGGGTCCGTGTCACCTTTGTACACCTCGATGACACTAGGGAACTTGAAGTCCTCCGGCCATGCCGCCTACTGCAGGCCCGCGGAGAGTGGGGACTTCGGGTCCACGCGTCGTAGTGGGACGCGGCTGGATGTGGGGGCGTCGAGGCTATCCGCCCTCTCCGGTGTGGGCTTCGATGCGACCACCGGTGGGGCCTGTTGGCTCCGAGCCTCTTGCATGTCCCGCACGGCCCCGCGGAGATCCATTAGCTCCCACTGAAACGCGTTGAGGGCCACCAGCAGGGCATTCTCCGCCGTGGACATGGTTGGGGCCATCGGCGCGCCTGGAGGCGCGACCGGAGCGGCGACAACCATGGCATGCGCCCCCGGACTGCCCGCTGCGCTGGTGTGAAGGACTCTGGAGCCGGTGACGAAGCCCGCATTGCCACCGGAACCGCTCACCGTTCTTGCACCGGGTGGGAGAGCGGACGCCGTGCTGGCGTGGGCGCCGGCATTGCTGCCTCCGACCACCCGAGCAACGCTGCCGGCGACTATCGCGGTACCTGCAGTGGGGTTACCTACCATGCGTGGGGCGGTTTCGACTGTTGCAGTGGCGGTGGCGGGGTTGAGCATCGCGGCGGTGATGGCGGGGTCGAGCGTCGCGGCGGTGGCAACGGCGTCGGGCGTCGCAGCGGTGGCGGTGGGATTGGACGCCGTAGCGGTGATGGGGTCGAGCATCGCAGCGGTGGTGGCAGGGTCGGGCGTCGCAGCGGTGGCGGCTGGATCGGACGCCGCGGCGGTTACGGGGTCGAGCATCGTGGCGGTGGTGGTGGGGTTGGACGTCGCGTCGTGAACACCGATGTTCGCGACCGTCACCCTCGTATCGCCACCCACGCCTGCGGCTGCCGACGTCGAAGCCCTGGTATTGACGTGAAATTCCGCCGCTCCCACCTTCTTCTTCGCCGCTGACGATGAAGCTTTCTTTGGTGCCATCCTTCTTCGGATCTGGAGGCTTGCTCTTGTCCTCCCCACGGACGGCACCACCTATTGTGGTTACAGACCAAACAGAGAGAGTATGGTAGTGGAGAGTTAGGTGAGCAATGGCTTAGGGTTTCCCTGTGGCTGCATGCATATATATATATATATATATATATATATATATATATATATATATATATATATATATATAGGAAAATTACATATGCCTAGGCATAACATCCGATATATGATTGATAATTTTTGAGTTTGGAGTGCATATGTTTTATACCCTTGATATATTTATGGTATAAGTTTTGAACTCAGTTCAAATTAGTTTGAACTACTTTTGAGTTCAATGCAACTACTATGAGTATATACCATAAAATAGTTCAAACTAATTAAACTGAAGTTGAATTTAAATTTTTGAGTTTGACATCTCAAATATACTTTTTATGGGTATATGAAGATACCCACATCAAGCGTTATAATCTCAAAGAAATCAACGGTATTGATATTGGTGCCTAGGCACCATGGTGCATGAAACACTATATATATATATATATATATCCACATGGGGAGTGTTTTGACAGTAATGCCCTTACATCTGTACATCCCCTTCAGGGGCACTTTCGTCATCATACATGTCCCATTTCGGGCCTTATAATCTCCTAACAGGCCTGCGCTGGGCTTAGGTGGGGGTCATCCCTACATAGTCATTTTGGATAATCTTTATGGCTCTAAATGCATAGAATAAACCAACTTCAGCCATTTCATCCATTTTTGTGACCTTATTCTCTCTTTTGCATCCTTGATGATTTTATTGCCAAATAGGGGGAGAATAGTGGAGAAAAAGCCATTTGGGAACCGTCTAGAGCTTTGGAGAACAATTTGCTCTTCTGTTGTTGCTTTAGTGTTCCTTCTGTCGACATGGTCATAAGCTTCTTTGATTTCTTTTGGACCATGTTTTGACTCTTTTTCTTTTTCAAAATCAACTTTTCGCTTTTTCTGGGTTTGTCAATACACTCATCAAGGGGGAGATTGAGAGACCATGTGGATGTGACAACATGATTATGATGAGTAATTGACAAGTATTTTGGAAAGTTTGAGTTTGGTTTGTGCTTTTCGTGCCATGTCGGCATTTGGCGCAGTCGGGTTTGGTTAGACGGATTTGAGGCATATTCTTCTTCCTGATCGGTCATTTGGGTCATTTCTTGCTTAAGTATGATTCATTGATGCTAATTGTGTTTACTTGTGTTGAGCGGTGCTATGTGATTTGTTACTTGTCTGTGATGGCTGCAGGACGTCGAGGTGGAGTCGTGGCGAGGCACGGAGGACCGGACTAGGCGTAGGTGGTGCCGAGGTCAGAACGGTCGAGGTGTGTCGAAGACGGTGAGGGCTCGAGGTAGCTGCGAGGCTTGGACGACAAGGAATGCGGAAGCTTCCCGGAAGGTGCACAAGGGGCGTTTTGGTAAAAACGCAAAGCTGCACAAGTGGAAGCGGTTCCATTCGGGATTTAGCGGGCATAACGGGTTGGAGACCCGTTAGCCAAAGGCTATAAATAGGAGAAGTTTCCTGGTTGTTGGTATGGATTCTAGGGGTTGTTAGGGTTTTGCTTTAGTCAAAATGGCCTTTGGAGAGGTTGTTTTGCTTTAGGGCTTTAGTGGTTGGAAAGGCAGAGTGCTGTTGGGGTGTGTCTCCTCTTTGTGTGTCTTCCCGTGCTCCTCTCCAAGCATGTAGTGTTCTTGGGTTTCTTGAGCTTGTGGGAGGGAGGAGATGAGCTGAGCAACCATGTAATCATTCCTTTATATTCAATAGCGTATCGAGACTCCTTTGTGATCCCTGTGTTCATAGGAATGAATCCTTTAAGAAATCATTTGAGTTCTTGCCTCTCTGTTGCCTTTTATCTCTCGATGGTCACTCTGTGAAATTTCTCTTTTTCGTGTTTTGAGATTGGTTCTTGCTGTGGAGTAGCAAAATGGGTTGCTCAGTGATGGAAAAAGGCCTCAAGATCATTTGATTGATTTTTCCCGAGAGCAAAGTGAATGAATCAAATATTCTCTCTTGTCACTTCCCCTGTATTCTGCTTTTCTAGGGTTGTGTCAGGATTTTCTTGCCACCTTTGATTTCCTATGAAGAGATGGTTCAAGATTTGTGTTTTCAAGTCCTCTTGTGATTGCTAAGCTGAATGCAAAGTTTCTTGTGCAAAGTTTTAGAGGATGTTGAGTAATCTAAAAAATAGCCTCATCCTCTACTATTTCTCAAATTTCAGGCCAAATCTTTGATTTTTGAGGTTGAGTTGATTTCTCTTGGTTCCCTAGGTTCCCCTTGCTATTTAGGTTGTAGTCCTGCTGTTCTGGGGGTGAGAAAACCAGAGATAAAACTCAAATTTCTCAAGTGTGTGAATCTCTCAGGTAGTTGTCTGAATTTCGGGCTCTGCTGCTCTCTGAAATCGATGCCCGGTCGACCGGTTATATACCGGCAGTCTGACCGGAGGAGGCGAGGCGGTCAGACAGGCTCACAAGGGGCGGTCAGACCGGCCCACAAGGAGCGGTCAGACCGGCCTCCATATGGCGGTCTGACAGGCCTGATTGTTGAGCAGCTGTGATCATTTGTTTTGTTTTGGTTCTTCTTCGGTTTTATTTTCTATCCCTCTGTTGAGTTGGTAGTCTTAAGGTTCCAGAAAGCATATTTTATCTGCTTCATAGCGGTTCATTGCTATTGGAGAGAAGATTCTTTTGGGGATCCTTTTGAGGGGTTGTTTTTTAAAGAGTCGACATTCACCCCCCCTCTGTCGCCGATTTCGATCCAACATCCTCATTGCCACGTCGGACCGACCACAAGAACAATTGAAAGCATCTAGGCCCCTAAAATGGTTTTGGTAATTAATGAATTTATGTGAATATGGGACTAATGTGTTTAATGAGCATGCAAAGGGTTAGTCCACATGTGAGCGACAAGATGCAAGCCAAAGGATATATATATGAAGACTCAAATTGGCTCAAGACAAAGGTATACTTAGTATAGGATCTCCTTTTAATTTTACCGGTCTTAGGTGAAAGGTGGAAGACCGGATTATAGGATAGATAATCGTACCATAAAGAGGGATCTTGGCGAATACAAATTTCTTGTGCCATTTGGATCAATAATAGAAACTTGCATTCATCAAAAATCCGATTTAAAACAAAGTTTGTGCTCTGTCTGGACGAGCGGTAGTACTGCAGTTTTGAACGTCGGTTCCGCGCCCAGAAGCGGTAGTACCGGCGAGCGGAAGATCCGGTTTCCGAGCGGATCCTTTTTTCCAGAGAGCACCCTCGGATTCATCTAATTTCTTGCGGGAACGGAAGTACCGGCAATTTGAACGCCGGAACTACCGCAATGAGCAGAACCTTTTTTCCAGAGAGCTCCTCTGGATGGAGTCTGGACTTTCCTGGAGCGGAAGTACCGGTGTTTTCAACGTCGGAACTACTGCTGTGTGCGGTAGTTCTGCTATCCAGAGCGGTACTTCCGGAGTCTGGAAGATCCGGTTTCAGAGCGGACGCTTTTTTCCAGAGAGCGCCAAATTTGGGACCTTTCGGATTTCGGCCAGAGCGGTAGTACCGCGCCGACTTTGCGGAACTACCGGAGAACAGTAGTACCGCAAAATACAACGGCGGTAGTACCGCGCCGCCAAATCCAACGATCACTGCAGAGCTTTGACATAGCCATTCTGCCGCGAAGATTTGGTAGCGGTAGTACCGGCCCATGGGGGCGGTAGTACCACTCATCCTGAATTTTTCAGGAATTTGTACCAAACGGCTAGCTTTGGTTGGTGGAGGCTATAAATACCCCCACCACTGCACAAGGGCTAAGGTAAGAGACCCGCACATTTCTTAAGCCCTAGAGCATTCACTCCACTCTCATTCACACATTGAGCATTAAATTGAGGTGGTGTTGCATTTAGTGCTAGAATTCATTAGTTGATCCATTTGGCGCTAGAATTGCATTCAAGTGAAGCCCGGATTTATTACTCTTAGTGCTTGCCAGCACTTGGACGATTGGGCGGAGGTTCATTCGGTGATCTTCTCAAGAAGCTTGTGAGAAGACCCGGTGGTTTGTGAAGGTCGGAGCTCACCTACCCGGAGCGGGGAAGAGCTACCATAGTGATCAAGGTGTTTCGGCTTAATTCGTGGAGCTGGTCCGATTCGTTCGGGCTAACCTCAATGTGGATTAGGGGAAACCGACAAGTTTCCGAACACCACAGTAAAACATCAGTTGTGTTCTCATTCTTCTTAGCTCTTGATTATTTACTCCATTGTGATCATTTGCTTGTTTAAAGCTAGGATTGTTATCTTCTTGACTAGATTTGTGTAGGATTAATTGCTTTACATTCTAGCTATTTAAATTGTGAAGAATTAATCAAGTGAATGAATAAAAATTTAAAAACCTCCTATTCACCCCCTCTAGTCGGTATCCTTGATCCTACAACAATCAAACTCACAAAGATGCCCTAGACATTCAAATGATTTTAACTGGTATCAAAAACTATCTTCGGATCAGTCTGATCGACCTCAGATGTTTTTAGGACCGTCCAATCCACATCAGGTGCTCGTAAGACCTTCGAAACATTCGGACCATTCTGAATGGTTTCGATTGGTCGAACCGTCCGATCAACGTTGGACGCTCAGATGCTTCGGAGGCGTTCAGACCACGCCGAACGATCGCACTATCTGATCTTCCACGGACCACCCAATCACCATGGAAACGTTTGGCCCACTCCAAATGAGTCATACCGTCTGATCTTCAACAGACCAGCTGATCACCTTGGAGATGTTCGGACCACTTCAAACATTTGTTCATTCTGTGATGTTCGATCGGTTTTGGACGGTTGATAGTAATAGTGATGTTCGGACCGCTCCGAACGTTCGCCCTTCTCCGTCGTTTGATCAACTTTGGACAGTTGATATTTATGGTAACATTCAGACCAAGCCGAACGATCTCGCCATTGTATTGGCTAGAGATACTTGCAGCCGCTCGATTGACTTGGAGGTGTTTGGAACAATATGATAGTATCTCTGATCATATACTTGGCGTATAAAGGCAATAACTTTCACATACAAGGTCCGATTGAGCTGATCTTTAATTCATTGGAAAGCTTATTTTAAGGGCTATGTAATGGAGGAGGATTTATCTTCAAAAGTATTATGACTTTTTATTTTTATTTTCTTTTATGAGAGTCTGAGTCTAAAACACTTAGGAGTTGAGTAGGAGACCTTGCAACTTCCCAAGGGTTATATAAGTCTTGTAATACGTAACTTTTTGGCAAACCATGATTGAATCTATTATTTTCAAGAGAGAGCTATACACTTATTATTCCTAGAGTTTGTCATCTGATTGCAACCTAGAGGGGAATTGCGTGTTTCTCTACATGTTGTTCTTGTGATTCCTTGTGTTTCTCAGGAGCTGTGACACATCGCTTTGTGGTCGGGTAGATGGGATCATGAGCATGTGGTTGGGTGAATTCTGTTATCACAGGTTGCTGTTTTGATACTGGTTGGCGCCATCGGCTCGTCAGGTTGCACAAATCCAAGTTATCATAATTAATCCTACGTTGTGAAGATCAGGCACCCCGCATCATGATCTCTTCTCACCATGACTAAGGTTGCATAGAACAATTATCTTTTTGCACGGACATTGAGTGAGGTTTTCTATTTCTTTTGGTAGATTTTATGTCTTTTGTGGAAAACTTGTTCTTTTTAGTACCTTCACTTCATTTCTGGCTCATATGGTCATTTTCAGTCTTTTCAATCCTTTTGTGACAATTTTGAGCTTGTCCTTCCAAAATTTCCCCTTTAGTTCTAAAACGATCTTCTACTTGTATTTTTGAGAAATTACCAATATATTTATCAAGGAGGAGATTTAGAGACCATGAGAGAATGCCTATGATGTTATGTGATGAACTATTGCTAAGTTTTTGGAGTTGGGATTTGAATTTTGCAGAGTTTGCATTTCTTTAGAGGGGAACTGGTCAACTAGCCAGGGCATGTGGTTAGATCGCTAGGGGCCACCGGTCAGATTGGCCTGGAGGCGCGGTCAGACCGCTAGAGAGGTTGTTGGTTAGATCGGCTAGGGTGAGTGGTCAGACCGCTGAGCGGTATGAGAAGAGTTTTGTTAGCGGTTGCAATATTCCAGAGGGTTGTTTGCTCTAACTTCAACTTGTAAGACCGCCCTCTAGTTGGCGGTCAGACCAGCCCTTAAGGATATTTGTTGGATTTTGAGAATTTGGTTTTGGATTGACTCTAATTATGTTTGGTCATTGAATTAATATTGCGTGAAGCATGTTTTGACTAATGTGGGTGAAGTTATGAAGAACTTGCATCAAAAAATGATTATGTGGGTCAAGTTGTGAAGAATTTATATCCAAAAATGATTTCTTTATCTTTGGATGTGCATAGAAGTTGAGTCAGCCATGGTCAATGCCAAAGATTGGAGCTATGCTCATGGAGGAGCTGAGGTCCAAAATAGTCAAGAATACTGGGTGAGATGGTTGAGATCAAGCGTGGCGTAAGAATGTGGGAAAAGTTGAAGGGAAGGTTCGAGCAACATGTTGCTCCAAGTCGATTGATCGGTCTAAGTGAGGCATAATTTGGTGGAACTAGAATAGAAGAGACTTGTCGATATGTGGCAAACTATTGGTGGACCAATACATAGCAAACATGATGATTGCTACCAAGGGAAGATGAAGACTGGATCAAGAAAGGGTGTTTTGGTAAGAAGGCCAAATATGAAGAACTACGTTAGATCAAAACCATAACGCTTGAACGACGCTTGAAAAAGTGGTTTAGGTCAAAGAGATACTCAAAAGATCAAGTGAATTAAAGACTTAGTTTATTTGGGCTTATGTGCTTTGAAAAGTTGTATGAGTTAAGTGTGTGAGTAAAACCCTTGTTATGCAGGATTAACAGGTTAGATATGGGTTGGTTGCCTCATCTATTTAATGGGTTAGGGATGGAAGCCTGTAACCAAACAACCATTCTAACCTTGTATTCTAGGGTTATGATTAGAGATGTGTGAGTGATGTGGTGTGCTCTCTTGTCCTCTAAGTGGAGTAGGTGTAATCCTTCCATCCTTAAGTAGCAGTGGATTAACTTTGTTCATCACTCTTGGTGTCTTCTTAATTTGGTTAATTTACTCTTGTTCTTGTTAGTTTTGATTTCTTTTTTTTATTTCTTCATCTTGTGGTGTGTCAATGATGTGTAAGTAATGGAGATGACTCTTAGAGATCAAATCTAATCCATCTAGACACCAAAGTCTTACAGGATTTCGATGTTGCTTGGTTTTGCTCATATTTGACTTTATCTTGTGGTTTCTTGAGCCTAGGATTTTTGCTTCGAATCTTTGGGAAAATTGATTTCTATGACATATGAAAATTCATCTAGAGCCATCTTGGCTATCGTCTACCCATGAGCAAATCATACCTAAGATTATGAAGTTTGCCTAGTTTTGATGCAATATTACTTGTCATGGGAAATAGTTGAAACTTTGACCAAGATCCTTGCGATCTTTGGTTGAAACAGATTCCTGAGACTATAAGCAAGGTGGATGCAAAGTTTTATCTCATTTGATTAAGGACTTTGGGAGTTGCATCTTTCCTGGTCTTGGTTTGGACTGATTTTTTATTCTGAAAACAGGGAAGTGGTTAGACCACCCCTTAGCTCGATTCAACTAGCCACTGGTCATACTGCTATGGTCAAGCCTGTCAGACTAGCCGCCGGTCAGACCACCGGTATCTTGCGGTCGAACCGCACTCTTAGTGTTTGTCAGGCTGGTGAGGAGCTGAAAAATCCCTCACTTGGGTTTTTGTGATTGTTGCTTTGTTCTTAGCTTCAAATTCTGATCTTCATAGCTTTGTAACTACTGGAGTGAAGAATTTATAAATACTTAGGGAAAATTTCTAAAGCACTATTTACCCACTCTGTTGCCATACCGGTCTTACAATACACCACATCAGCACCTCCATCTCCACCTTGTGCTCACTGGACGCCACATCAGCTAATTATGTTTGATAACCGAGATTACGACGTAGAATGCTAACATTACGAAGTTTTGGGATTTATGAATTTAATTTTCAAGTACAGGAAGCTAGGAGCTAGAGCGGGTCATCGGGCAACCATGCAAGTTTACAAATTGAGGTTCAATGTAATATTCGAACTTGTATACTACTACTTTGCCAAACAGATTCAATGCAAGTTGCTGAAGAAGCCAAACAGAAAGCCAAAATCTCATGGCTCGATGCAGTGATCATTTTCAAGAAAAAACGAGTTATATGACCACATAAAGTTTATTGATCTTTCCAACAAAAGAATACAATTCGATAATTGACTAATTGCTCTCGCTCCCAACCAAACATACAATTTAACAAACAATTCACCAAAGCCACCAGGACAAACACACATCAGTGAAACATGACTCAACTTACAGATGCTGCTAAACAAACGATGCATGCTACTAATCAACGAAGAAATATTAGTCAAATACCACGCAACCCAAACAAAGGTAGTCTAGCTCCTGCAGTTCTTCTTATTGACATATCCATGCACCATATCCAAACAACCGTAATTAAAAGTGATGATTAGCACTGAGGCAGGTCCGTCGGCGGTCGCGGCACCTTTGTTTCTTCCGTCGGCCCGTCCTGAACCTCGAACACCATGGCCAGCCCGAATTCAACATGAGCATCAAAGTGGCAGTGCATGTACCACATCCCTGCAATAGATACAAGATAAGTGGTCATATGTCAAACTTTTCACAACTAGTTAACAACATGGCATGACATTCTGAGTGCCAGTGGTAATTTTTGCGTACCGGGGTTGTCGGCAACGAAGCGGATGACGGCCCAGCCACCGGTTGGGACAGCGACGGTGTTACGCTCCTGCGGGTTGACGAGGTTGAACTGCGGCAACGCCGTCATCTCGTTGTAGTTGCCGAAGCCCTGCGCGAGGACGAAGAAGTTGAAGCCGTGGAGGTGCATGGGGTGGCTCTCCCTAGATATCAGCCGCGTGTTCTGCAGCACCATCTGCACCGTCTCGTTATAGCGCAGCGTCTTCACCTTGGTGAACTTGTCCGTGTGCTTCATCGTGGCGTTGTCGCTCGCTTCGGAGGTGTAGTCGAAGATGACTGGCGGCCGGTCGGGGAAGTCGCGGGTGTAGACGTCGTCCGTCTTGTTCTTGTAGTGTGCCTCGAGCATGGAGGTGGCTTTTGGGGGAAGGAAGGAAGCGTTGTTCATGCTCGACGCGAAGATCGTTGGCGTACTGCAATTCTTCTGCTCCGGCCGGCAGTTGGTGTCGCCCATCCCGACTGTGACGAACATGTGGGTGTCGACGGAGAGAGGCACCGTCGGTCTGCCCGGGAGCACCAGCGCCGTGAGGTTGGAGAGGAACCGGTGCGCTGTGTCTGTGTCGTTGTACTCCGGCCGGCGCGGCAGCTTAGGCTGCATGGTCATGTCCGGCGCGCCGATATAGTCCACGACAGCCGTCGCGGTGGTCAGGCTGTACAATATGCCCTGAGCATCAACAGCGCTGTCGTAGGGGGACACCGCCATGTAGTAGCGTCCGACAGCCGCGTCTGCGACCATTAACGCGTCCACGGTCTGCCCGGGGGCGATCACGACGACGTCGGTCTTGTACGGCATGGTGTAGCACGCGTCCGCAGCAACGACCGTGAAGGTGTGGTCTGCCACCTTGAAGAACAGGGGCGTGTTGAGCGCAGCGTTGATGATCCGGAGCAGGTATGTCTTGTTCTGCCGCACCTCAAACTTGTACGTGTCTGCGTGCACACATATTAACATAAGCACAAGTCTCGCCATATGTGCATCTCTACTAAAGATTAACTTGCAACACCGTACGTACGGTTAGGGGCGGAGCAGTTGTTGTACAAGTCCCCCGGCTTGCCGTTGATGGTGTATGCGTCGGCATGCCGTGCCGCCTGTCCGGTGAGGAACGCATTGTGCTGCAGGTCATAGACGTTGTCGTTCCACCACTCGCCGAGCATCACGATCTCCTCCTTGTCGGGCTTGGGGAAGGGGTATGCTTTGGCGCCGCCGCGGGGGAGGATGATGAGCGCGCCGTAGACGGTGGCGCGGAGGAAGGAGATGTGGGCGTGCCACCACAGCGTGCCCTCCTGCCCGGTGATGTTGAAGCGGTAGGTGTACTTGCCGCCCGGCCGGACAGGGCACTGCGTGATCATCGCCGGCCCGTCCGCCCACGGCGTGCCGCGCTGGAAGACACCGTGCCTGCATCCACGGACACATTATGTACAGTTCAAAGGATTTACTTCTGTTAGAATTCGCGGAGCTTGTGTCGGTCGTTAGGGGTGCAAACGGGTCGGGTTAATCCCGACTGATCCGGCACCGAATCCGATTGGTACCGAATCCGATTGGTACCGAATCCGGAGAAAAAATATGGGTTAGGATATAGTAACAGCAATATCCGTTCGAATCCGATACGTCTTCAAGTTTGATTTCAGGTTAGTGCTACTATTTGACGTTTCATTTTCTTTTGCAATGGTAAAATAAAATCTTACACATCAGCTATTAAGTAGTAACATCAAGTTCTTGACAGTACGTCCTCCTACTCCATTTGCTGTACTGCATGCATTCCTTACAAACGGGTTAATCCCGACCGATCCGGCACCGAATCCGATTGGTACCGAATCCGAAGAAAAAATATGGGTTAGGATATGGTAACAACAATATCCGTCCGAATCCGACCCATTTGCACCCCTATCGGTCGTGTTTGGCACTGCGGCGTGTTTCAGAAAACTCTGTTTGGCATCTCATTCTTCCATGGAAAACGTGAATTGGTTTCCATGGCACGGTGTAGCCAGATCATCGTTGTATATATTGCACGTCGGGCCGGGAAGCTGGCCATTCACTGCCGTGATGATCCTGTCAGGCTGGCAGAGCTGGCTAATGGAGAGGTTCCCCACCTGTGACATCAAACATGGCAGATTACCAACACTGTTCAGTTTGCATGCACTGGCAACCAAGCATGCCCCCCCAATGCATAAACACTATGCCATTTTGCACAATCAGTATGAACTTGCATGGTGGCTTGGTGCAAAACTAAACAAAGAGAAGGATCCTAAATTAATTAGCAGTAATGACATGACGCCATGCATGGGCGTACGTCCGGTAACGTACTAATAAACTTGCGTGCATAGTAGTCCGGCATGCACCTATATGTGCTTGGACAACATGCATGAGAAGTGAAGGAAAAAATTGCATGCACAAATGAGAGTGTATTTACATTGAAGGTGTGCTCTACAACACCAGCGTGAGCAACAGAAGCAACCAAGGCAAGAGCAATCGGCAGAAGAAGCGACCAAGGCCTCGCCATGTCACGTAATGTGTAGTAATGGCTAACTAACGAGACAAGACACAAGATTTGGTTGATTTGTGATCATATGAAGGTCCGGGAATGTCGTTATATATAGAGATGTTCCGGCTGACCAATTCAATTATATGGAAACACAAAACAGCCTTTGAATGCCGGCACACAGAGACGTGTTTAGTTTCTATTGAACTAGCGGAATTTTCCTCTCAACTCCGTGTTTAGATATTACAATATATTTATATTTATTATATAACTCTATTAACTTTCAAAAATATAATTGTGTCTATTATACAATTGTAATAATTGTAATGTCTATACATGATTAATATGTACCGTTATAATCTAGTTTCATCGAAATAAGTGGTGTAAATATTCTCTTTTTCTCTCAATTAATACGAGAACATTTTATATATGATTAATTTACACCGTTATAATCCGATCCTACTAAAATAAGTAGTGTAGATCTTTTCTTTTTCTCGATTAACAAAAGAATTTCTAAGAATTTTGTTTTTTCTAATATAAGGAATGTTATCAGATTTTCTAGACTTCTAATGCGAAAGAGGTACCTTAAATATTGCTAGTTGTTTGTAGATATGTATATATTGTTTTAAAAGTCTTGTTTGTGCGAAGACTATATGGATCGACACTGCGCACGACAGGAAGCCAAGTTGATTTACTGATTTTTTCTCGACGGGCTGCCTAGATGCATGCTAGTTTTGAATTTCGTTGGGAGAGTTGACGAATCAATGCTCCTAGTTAGTAGAAGGTTATTAGTTCACGCTATCAGTCGACGAAAATACGATATATAGGGTGAGAAGAAGAAGAAACTGACGGTTTCAAGATTCTAGATGACATGGAAACTTATGATACAACCTATTACATATGCCCTGAGAACAAGAGAGAGTAAGCTATTCACTTATAAATGCTAAAAATAGAATATCAGCAAAGGAATCAAGCTAAGAACAAGATTTAAAAAAGAGACCTTATATTTTGGTACGGATCAAGTACAGGTTTGCACATCTCTGATCTTGAATTTCACTTGGTACATTCTTAGTTAAGTTTAAATGCGTGGTGTTCAAGCCACCCAATTTCTCAGTAATTTCCTGTTAATGCTCAATTAATGCACGTAGAATTTTGAACCTAATTTTGTTGCATGTTGCTCCATACCATGTCGACGCTTACCTGTAAAGAAAACATTAAAATAATAAGGGCATGCTGAATGCATGGCAGTGCAAAGTCAAATATAATAATCTGTGGATCGATGGCCAAAAGTTTTGGACCTAGCTTCTAGTTCTTTGAACTGTGCATCACATGATAATCACACGTCGTAATCTCCACGTGGATGTCTCACCATATATATGATTACCATATTGGACTCCGATTCCCAAACTATGGAAAGTAGACAGCATTCAAAACAACCCTTACCTTTCTGTTAATTATTTTCACCAAACCTTTTCTTGTTAGGCTTCCTCACAATTTTCCCTCCTGCATGATGGTTTGCGTGCCCACAGCGCATCTCTTTCTTAACCTTCTCTCCGGTCTAGAGATGGCAATGAGTACCCGAAACCCGAGTACCCGATGGGTTTTACCCGATAAGGAGATGAGCATGGAAATATATCTTCACCCGCGGGTATACGGATGGACAAAAATCTCTACCCATCAGGTAGAGCGGGTGCGGGTACGGCTGTATATTACCCGTACCCGCATACCCGTGGGTAAAATATACCCGCATATATTATTAATTCAGCAGTTCAGCAGCCTACTGCCCTACTCATGGGCTCATGAGTTAGGCCCATATACTGTTGCGGAGACCGAGTGCCGACTGCCGAGTCTGCCTTGCCGACCGATGAAACCCTAGCCTAATCCCATTCCATTTGGTCTCCCATTCCTGCGGCCGCCTCCCCCGCGTGGCCTCGTCCCCCTCCCCCTGCGAGCCGCCGCCGCACCGCACACGGTCTCCCGACTCTCCCCTCCTACCTCTGGCGATCCGGCCTCCCCTCCCCCTACTAGCCGCCGCCGCACACCTCTCTCGATCTCCCCTCCTGCATCCGGCCTCCCCCTCCCCCTCCCCCAGCTAGCCGCCGCCGCACTAGATCTACGCCTTTGGGTCTCCCCTCCTGCCTCCGGCGATCCGGCCTCCCCCTCCCCCTCCCCTAGTCCCCTGCTAGCCGCCGCCGCACTAGATCTACACCGCACACGGTCTCCCCTCCTGCCTCCCCCTCCCCCTGCTAGCCGCCGCTGCACACAGTCTCCCCTCCTGATTCGCGACTTCTCGCCGCTCGTTGCCTCCATTCCATCCATGGCGGCGAACTCTGGCACCACGCACGAGGACAGCCGGTGATGCTCTTCCTCATCCTTAAGACCTTGACCTTAACCTTGCTGTCCTTTTGCCTTTTGCTGACTCCGACGCCGTCCAGAAGGGACGATGACCTGCACCCGCCGGATATACAAGAGGGGCTGCAGGTTATCGTGCTTAGCATGTGTCAATCATGTTTTATATTTGTGTTGTATATTTGTGCTCTTCCTCATGGATGCTTACTCATGCAAATCTGTTCATGTAGGAGCTTGCCCTTTGAATCAAAATCAATCCACTTGCAGCTATTCCAAGTCTGCTGCCTGCTGCCTCATCAGCCGCGAGGTCCACCATCCAGAATGGCTCGCTAACCCGGTGCTAGTCAAAAAGGCCAGCGGGGCCTGGCGCATGTGCATCGACTTCACGGCACTCAACAAGGCGTGCCCGAAGGACAACTACCCCTTGCCGCGCATCGATCAACTGGTTGACGCCACTGCTGGGTGCGAACTCATGAGTTTCCTGGACGCCTATTCTGGCTACCACCAGGTATATATGGCCGAAGACGACGAGGAGAAGACCAGTTTCATCACACCACTTGGGATGTTCTACTTCGTCAGAATGCCCTTTGGCTCGAAGAACGCAGGCGCTACCTTCACCCGCCTCGTCGCCATTGCCCTGGCCGCCCAGCTCGGGAGGAACGTTGAAGCCTATGTCGATGACGTGGTGGTCAAAACTCGGCAACTTGCTCTACACGACCGGGACCTCCAGGAGACCTTCGACAACCTCCGACGGCGGGCATCAAGCTCAACCCCGACAAGTGTGTCTTCGGGGTACAGGCGGGCAAACTCCTTGGTTTCCTAGTGTCCGGGCGGGGCATCCAGGCGAACCCCGACAAAGTAGACGCCATCCCGGGTATGGAACCGCCCAAGACAACGAGGAGGTCCAGAGGTGGCGGGCCGCATGGCGACGATTAAGCCGCTTCCTATCCAGTGGCAGCGGAGTAGGGCTGCCGTTTTCAAGACACTCGCGGTGCGATGGATTTCGTTGGGACGGAGATCGCGCGAAGGCCTTCAACGAGCTCAAGCGGCACTGGCAAGCCTCCCCTCTGTCGCCCGGCACGAGGCCCCCTCTGCTCTATTTGGCGCGTCGGCCACGCGATCAGCGACGCGCCCTCGTCTTAGAGGAAGGCGTCATGCAGCGCCCGCCTACTTTGTCTCCGCCCTTCAAGGCGCCAAGACAAGATACACGGAGCTTGAGAAGCTCGCCTATGCGCTGGTCATGGCCTCCGTGAAGCTTCGGCATTATTTTACGCTCACCCGATCACGGTGCCTTCCTCGTTCCCTCGCGAGATGCTACACAACAAGGAGTCCACAGGCGCATCGGTAAATAGGCCGCCGAGCTCGCTCCCTTCTCACGACGTATGCTTGCGGACGGCAATTAAATCAGTCTGTCCCGCGGATTTTCTCGCCGAATGGACCCCGCCGCCCAACTTAGCGACGCACGATGATCCCGTCGGGCGCTTGTAATCGACGGAGCTTACGGCGTCGCGCCGCGGCGTAGGGGGGTGATCATCACGCCCGAGGACAGCGCTTGCTCTTTGGCTGGCGGCTCAAGGCGCGCGGCGCGAGAGGTGCTTTGGTCCGCACCGACTCGCGCTGGTGGCCGCCATGTGGACAAGTCATATCAAGCCAAGGACCACGAGTTGGCCAAGTACCTCGCGGCGGTGAGGGCGAGGAAAGGCACTTTTGGGTGTCACCGTCAAGGCCATCCCCGGCGGAGAATGAGCTAGCCGACGCCGCCAAGGCGGCCGGCAAAGAATCGCCCCGAGGGGCATTCTACGACGTGTTAGCAAAGCGGCCATCGCGCAGGACAACCGGACGCGGCACTTGTCCACCGCATTGATCGGCCAGGAGATTGGCGAGAGCCCATTTTCAATTTCTTACAAGGCCTCGCCGAGCCGGAGGACCCTGCCGAGCTGCGACGATTGCAGCACCGCGCACGGTCCTTCCAGTGTTCGAAGGGACACTCTACAAGAAAGGGGTTTGCGCGCGCTCCTGCGCTGCCTCTCGACTGAGGAGGAAAGGAGCTCTTGGCGGAAATCCACGCGGGCGTATGCGGATCCCACCTGGCGCCAAGGTCATTAGTCGGCAAGGCGTTGAGACAAGGCTTCTACTGGCCGACTGCCATCACCGACGCCAGACCTCGTCCGTCGGTGCCAAGGGTGCCGATGGATGGCGCGCATCATCCGCAGCCCGACAAGCCTCAACCCAATTCCCGGTGTGGCCACCGCGCGCGTGGGGGTCTCGATATAGTAGGACCACTTGCCGGAGCTCGGGGACCTCCGGTTCATGGTAGTCGCACCGAGTATTTCTCCGGTGGCGGAAGCGATCGCTCGCCAAAGTAACTTCGCGCCATCAGCGCTTCCTATGGCAAAACATCATATGTCGCCGGGGTGCCTCGAGCTCACGGTCGACAATGGCCTGCAGTTCGACGCCACCCTCTTCAAAGATTATTGTGACAAAGATGGGCATCACCCTCCACCCGCTCGGTAGGGCATCCCGATCCAACGGGCGGTCGAGCGGCGAATGGCGCCATTTCGCCGCCATCAAAAGCGCTGGTTGGATTGCCGAAGGGCAAGTGGCCAGCGAGCTTCACAGCGTTCTATGGTCGCCGCACAACGGTAACACGCCCGACGGATTCACGCCGCTTAAGCTCCTTTCGGTGACGGCGGTGGCGCCCGAGGAAATCAAGGCCGGCTCGCGGAGGGTCCTCGCCCAAGCACTGAAGAGGAGCGCGGGTGTCCTTGGACCTCCTCGACGGGATATGGCCAGACGCAGCCCACCATGTCGAGAAGTACGCACGGCAGACAATGCGTACTCGGGACCGCTCTATATGCCCACGGGGGTTCAAGCCTGGGGATCTCGTCCTCAGAGTAGCGCTCCAGGCGGAAACCGTTGGCAAGCTGGAGTCCAAGTGGGAAGGCCCGTACATCGTAACGGAGGCATTGCCGAAGGGGGCGTACCGCCTCGCCACGCTCGAAGGACAAGCCTTCCGGCACACATGGAACGCGGACAGGTTGCGGCGATACTACGCCTAGAAGTAGGACAGCAGGCGTAGAGCCACCAGCCCGTTGTTAGGCGATGCTCGCCCGTGCAAACGGGAGTTCAATAAAGGTTGCTGTTCCCAACATCCCCGTCCGCTACCGAGCGTAACAAAGTTCACGACTTTAAATAAGACGTGGCGCCGAGCCTGGCTCGCACGCGAGTCTGCGGACTATAAATATGACGTGGCGCCGAGCCTAGCTCGCACGCACCAGCCCACGGACTTTAAATAAGGCGTGGCGTCGAGCCTAGCTCGCGCGCGAGTCTGCGGACTATAAATAAGACGTAGCGCCGAGCCTAGCTCGCACGCACCAGTCCACGGACTTTAAATAAGACGTGGCGCCGAGCCTAGCTCGCACGCGAGTCCGCGGACTATAAATAAGACGTGGCGCCGAGCCTAGCTCCACACGCACCAGTCCATGGACTTTAAATAAGACGTAGCGTCGAGCCTAGCTCCGCACGCACTCTACGGAGTATAAATAAGACGCAGCGGGGACGCCTCCGCGCGCACTTTACGGAGTATAAAGAAGACGTAGCGTCGAGCCTAGCTCCGCACGCACTAGTCCACGGACTTGAAATAAGACGTAGCGTTGAGCCTAGCTCCGCACGCGCGAGTCCCCGGACTATAAAGAAGACGTAGCGTAGAGCCTAGCTCCGCACGCACTAGTCCACGGACTTTAAATCAGACGTAGCGTTGAGTCCACGCCTTGGGGTGGCATGCATACATACATACATACATATATATATATATATACATAGGGAGTGTTTAACAATTATGCCCTTACACCCAAGTGTCCCTCTCAAGGGCATTTATGCCATTACACATGTCCCATCTTTGGGCCTTACAACCTCCTAACAGGCCGGCTGGGCTTAGGTGGGGGCCACCCCTACAACAGGAGCCTCTCATGGTGAAGAGCTTCACGGGCCGAAGCCATGTTGCTGAGTCCTTTGGCCCCCCTCCGTCCCTGCGGCCTGTGATCTTCTAAGGTGTTAGACAAAGTTGGATCTTGCCGGTACAGTGCATTCTGATGGTATGGACACGGGGCGGAAGTTGCTGCCAAAGGCGTCTACGAGTTGTGAGGTGTACGCCCCGAATGGAGCCGGTCCTTCGACTTGGGGACGCGGAGTCAAAGCGGGCTCTGGAGTCGTCGTGCAAGCTCGAAGTGGCGGTGGGCTCCGACGTCGCGCACCTCCAATGGTGAGTGAAAGTCGGTGCCAACATCATCGCCGAAGCGAATGGCTAGTGGCCCACTGCCAATGCATTTGATGACCCCAAAGGTCGCGCCGTCCCCTAGTGCGCGACGGGAGTTGTACCGTATCACGTGGCCGTACAACAGTGGTGGTGCGCTCGCTCCTAAGGGGGCGGACGCGTGGCGAGACTTGATTGGCGCGGCGTGGGGTTGGAGGCATCGCGTTCACATGCCATTGCGACGCTTCTCCTCCCGCCGGTTGAACTCCCACCGGTTGAACTGCCCAGTTGAGGGGGAACGAGTATATATACATTGCAAGGGCTGTAGTGTCGTCGTTGCCTGCGGTATGCAGTTAGGTACAGCTGGGATGATGTTGTTCCCAGAAAATGGGCCTCTTTAGTTCATCCACATTCTGTGATGGCACTGTTTCGCGGCGGACTTGGCGCCAACAGCGCGATTTAGAGAATGTTGATGAACTGGAGGCCTATTTTTGGGTGCTTGGTAAGGCTTATCGCCGATGACTGGTGGTATTTCCCGATAAAGGGGAGCACAGACGGCTGGGTCTCCACCGGTTGTTGCTCTACCGAAGGTGTCCTCCGATCGCTAGTTGCCTGCTTCCCGCTCACACGTTGTGTTCCTGTACGCGACGCGCATCCGGACACAGCTAGAGTGACCTTGCCCTCAGAAATAGGTCTGCTTCAGTTCACGTGAGTTCTCTGATGACAGAGAGTGGTGATGAACTGAAGGAGACTTATTTATGAGAGCTCGGTCAAACCCTATCGCAGACGACTGGTCACGCTTCCCGATCGAGGGGGCGCAGACGGTCAGTTCCCCACTGGTTGGTGCTGTGCCGAGGGCGTCCTCCTGCCACGAGATGTATGCGTGCCACGGAGTCGGTCCTAAAGGAATGCGCGTAGGCTATGAAAGCAGAAAACAAAACTTTTCTACCGCGCACACAAGGACATCATGCTTAAGGAGGGATCATGGATCGTTACCACTAGACGCGCAGCGCAGCGGAAGGAGAGTTGGAGAAGCCGATCCAACCACGCGCGTCGAGGTAGTAGTGGAAGTAGCCGATCGTCCGATCGTCCCGAACAGATCGTCTCCTCCACGCGATCAACCACACCACGAGCAGATCCAATCTGTAGGTTGTTGATGCCGATCAACGCCGCAACGAGCGCGCCTCCACCGGTATCCACACGTCCCGGGCTGGGCGCCGATCGCGAGTGTACCAAAGACTCACGAGTGGCTAGGGTTTCGCTCGGGAGGTGGCGGCTAGGGTTTGGCTCGGGATTAACGAAGCATGCACCCTCACCCTCGCCTCCATATATATAGACCCCTCACTTGGGCCTCGTGGACCGAGGCCCAATAGGAGTCTATCCAGATCTCTATCCGAATTGAGCCCACATTCGAATCACATTCGAATTAGTGTTCCAACCCGTTAAGTGTGCGACCAGAGGTTCACGTATACTTGGTCGCGACCGGAAACGCCTTCGGTCACCACGTTAATAGCGGCCTCTAGTAAGACATATTAACCCCAAAGTATACGTAAAGATCATATCGGCTGAACCTGTAATGTTCTCATATACGAATCCCTTTGCCTCACGATATAGATTGAGCTCAAGGCGAGACCTGTGTCATCCTCTTAATAGCTCAATCACTCTCTCAATTCCGTGATGGATTATAAACTTGTGATTGACTCCTCAATCACCTTGGCATGGCCATGCACTTTCATAATCCATTACATCGAGGGGCCCAGAGATATCTCTCCCATAAGGAGGGGCAAATTCTGATCATTCACATCCCACTACATGTTTCATGGCAAACCCGAAGACTACTTTTATGACTACCCAGTTACGGAGTAGTGTTTAGTAGTCCCAAAATAAGCTACTACGCATGTTGGGAACCATGATGATCTCAAGTCTAAGGATTCTACATAAACACTACTTGAGACCAACTGATGACACATGGAATCTCTGCAGTGTCTCATGGCGGGTCTATCCAACATATGTTCACTAACACATGTCCATAATATTGATTTGGTATCACCATACCATGATCCATGAGACGTGATCATCAATCAATACATATGCTGATCTTTGAATCATATTTGTTCCTCATATGATATATGATCAGGGATCATTTAGAAATAGCAACATTTTAGCATTAAGAGTCTCATGAATAAGTCACATACTCATTGATCAATAATGATAGTGTCTATTTCAAGGAACAAAGTAATGCATCATAAACATAGTATGTGATATATATATAACATCTCCATGTTGCCTCTAGGGCATATCACTAACAGGTCCATGCTGGCAAGGCCGAGTCGAAAGGGCCGCCTCAGCCCGCAGACATGGTGTTGATGCGGGCTCCGGGGTCGAGTCCCTATTCGAGCTCGCTCGAGGTGGGCTTCGGAGTCTTCGTGCAGAGTCGGGATCGGAGGGCCGCCCGGTGTCTCACTGCTAAAGGGTGGTGTATTGAAGATACTGTAGATTACGCCTACAGATGGTGTGCGGCGAGACAGGATCGGCGCGTCTTGCGCTTTCAACAGGTGGACGCGGAGTCGGAGTAGGCTCCAGAATCATCTTCACTGGCTCGAAGTCGAGGCGATATTTAGGTTCGATGTTGCCTCTAGGGCATATCACTAACAGGTCCATGTTTGCCCGTTAGCAACGAGACAGAACCACACCCAGAGAAGCCAGAGGCGATCGTCTTTGTCACTTATTTTGAAGCCGATCTTCGAATCCCAGCGACCATGATCGCCGGCGGTGTCTTGCGGACCTTTGCGTTGGAACTGGTGCAGTTGACTCCGAATGCGATAGCCCATCTTGCCTTCTACAGCTGGGCACTGCATACGGAGGCATGCTGGCCTAGCGCCTCGCTGTTCGCGTTCCTCCATGACGCACGATGCCAGCTGAAGAACTGGAAGGGGGACGTTTTCCATCTTCGGCAGCGTCAATTTCGTCCTGCGGTTACAGTGCGGGAAGATTTTCCCTGCCAACTCGACCCGAACAAAGTGGGAATCGAACTGGATGAAACGGTGGTTCAACCACCGTGTGGTGAGCGGCAGTGGCCTCGAGTGCACGGCCGGCCGGTGTCGTTCAATACCTCGCAAAGCACGCCGATTGACAATGAGGACAGGCAGAGGGCGCGGAGGCTTGTGGGGATCACCGCCCGCTTCAACATGCGTGACCTCGCCGAGGAGTTCGTCATGTATGGTGTGACACCACTTACCGATGGGTGGTGCCTCCAACCTGGGGGCCTTCGGCGCGACGATGTCCACCCATCCGTGTCCTCGCTGCCGAGGCCCTCCAACCCGCGTAACTCTTGGGGTGGAGCCTTACTTTTCCCCTTCTTTCTTCTCTTTCCTTTTTTTGAGCTGACTCCGCTTCCTCTCGCCTGTAGGGTTTCTCCTAGGGGACGCGGAGCGTGTAGTGGCCGTGTTCTTCAGGCCATATGCGGCCAAGGAGCACAGCTTGCGCGAAGCTACGACCGCGGAGGCGAAGCTAGGGTGGATAAACCGGGTGTGCGAAGCTCTGGGCATTCATGTGCCAGAGCACGCCACTCCGGCCCCGTGCCGGCCTCGCCGTCGTGATGACGATGGCAAGGGGAAAGGGTTGCCTTCTCGACGGAGGGCCCGGTCCTCCACGGCCGTATCTGGTCCGTCAGCTGCCACTCCTGTCAGCTCTACTGGAGCTGACAGTGCGGTAGACACCGACTCCAACTCAGCGAAGTATGCCGATTCGGACCTTGAGGGAGGTGCAGAGGACGAAGGCGAGGGGTCCTTGGGCGGCATCAAGGACTAAGGGTGCGGCATGGACAACCAGGAGGGGGAAGCGTCCTCGCCTGCAGAGGTTGCCGAGGCGGAGGAGTCCTCACCCTGGTCTCCAAAAGCGAAGTGGCCGCGTACATGATCGCCCTCTCATCCAGAGAGGGAGTTCGCTGTGGCGACCGGGGTCAGGAGCCTGTTGGAGTCCGACTCTGACATAGAGGCACCCCGGGTGGGGGAGCTGGCTTCTTCAGGGGGCGTTGTTGTTCCTGCGGTTCCTTCTGAGGCTAAGGGGACACCACAACGGAGCCCGCCGGTTGATGCCGAAGGTAAGCTTGATTCCCTTCGTACAACCCTGCGGGGCTTCCGTAAAGCCCTAACCCCTACCATCTTGTACTGACAGGGGTTCGGGCCTCTGGCCATGGACAATCTCCGTGGGGGACACCCCGCTGGTGGCATCGACAACCAGCGCCCTCAAAATTGTCAGTGCGGAGGCCACACGACCGAGCTTAACGGACTTCGTCCCTTGGCCAAAGGTGCTACGGGCCTGGTGAGGGGCTGCAGATAGTGCGGTTGCCAGCTTGGATTGCGAGGCGCTACTGACGTGCGGGTCGGAGCTTCTAGGAGGTGCACTAGGGGCCTCGGAGATGAGGGTGAGTACTCGATTTTTGACGGTGTGTACCATCATTTAGGAATTCGCTAACGGTTGCATTGTGTAGACCCTCGCCCTTGGCCGGGCGCTGCAAGCGGCTCACGCCCGTGAGTGGGGGACGCTCGAGGACCGGCTGTGAGCTGCCGAGGAGGCCCTACGCACAGCCGAGGGGGCCCATTCTGCCAAGGACGATCACATCCGGCTCCTAGAGACGGAGCATGTGAAGGCAATTTCGGACGATCAGGCGCTCGCGGTGGAGGCACAGCGAGCGGCCGCTGAGGAGCGTGATGGTTTGCTCCAGCAAATCACCGTGTTGGATGAGGAGAAAGGCTGCCTCACTGCATCTCTTAGGGAGTGGGACCGGGCTTGGGTGATGCCTCGGTGGTGGCTTGGGACGCCATGCTGGCTTTGGAAGGCTCCCTCGAGGACCTCTCCGCCGATGTGCCGCCTCGTTCCTTTGGTCCCAAAGAGCTACCGCGGATGCTCCGTCGAATCGCGGAGGCTTCCAATCTCGTTCTCAGTGCCGCCAAATCCTTCGGCAACCATTGCTCCTTCGTGACCTCGCGCCTAGCCTTTGCGCTGCTTCATCACCGAGGTTGCCGGCATGTCAACGGACTGGCTGACCCCGAGCTGGAGATGCCCGCCGGAGCCGGGGTGATGTCTGGCGCCGCACGCTCCATTTGTTCAGCCGTCCGGGCCTTCCATGAACGAATCTGGGACTATATCGGAGAGGCTGCGGTGAAGATAGAGCTACGACGGACCCTGCGCAGCGAGGGGAACTTTGGCTGATGGCTTGACGAAGTTCCACGGCGCGACAGAGGCGGCGCCACTGCCGCGGGGCATGGCGCGAACCCACTAGTGTGATGCCGGGGTTCTAGTGTGTAGGCGTGCGTTGCAATGTATGCGCCCCGTTTTTTAAGAATAAAGTGGAAATTGCCCCCGTGTTCTGACCGCGTGTATCGCTGTGCTCCAGGCAGCTACTTGATAGGGGCCAGCTGCTAGTCTCTGACCTCGTGACCCAACGGCATCTTCGACACTGGTGGTGGGCCGAGGATTCGCTGAACATCTGGGTGGCCTGGGCTTCCGCGGGCGAGACTTCGACGCAGAGGCACACTAAGGTGGAGCTGGACGAGTAGTGACCTTAGGCACTCAAAGGCACTTGTAAACCTTAGCTCTTTGTGAACGTAACCACCGAATCTGTAGTCACTCCTGTGAATGCAATAAAGACTGGTTGAAGTGCATGTCCTTGTCGCTTTTCACGATCGCACCTATCTTCGATTAACTCGTAGGACTTGGTGCTCTGCAAATGCCCAAACGCTAGGTAGATGGTCGAGCGCTCCATCCCCTACCCTTCGAAGTGATGGCAGCGGAGCTGGCTCCTAGTCGAAGTAGACGCTCGAGCGCTCCGTCCCCTACCCTTCGAAGTGGTGGCAGCGGAGCAGGCGCCTAGTCGAAGTAGACGCTCAAGCGCTCCATCCCCTACCCTTCAAAGTGGTGGCAGCGGAGCTGGCGCCTAGTCGATGTAGATGCTCGAGTGCTCTATCCCCAACCCTTCGAAATGGTGGCAGCACAGCTGGCGCCTAGTCGAAGTAGGTGCTCGAGTGCTCCGTCCCCTACCCTTCAAAGTGGTGGCAGGGGAGCTGGCGCCTAGTCGAAGTAGACGCTCAAGCACTCCGTCCCCTACCCTTCGAAATGGTGGCAGCGGAGCTGGCGCCTAGTCGAAGTAGACGCTCAAGTGCTCCATCCCCTACCCTTCAAAGTGGTGGCAGCGGAGTTGACGCCTAGTCGATGTAGACGCTTGAGCGCTCTGTCCCCTACCCTTCGGTGGTGGCGGCGAGCCGGCGCCTGGTCGGCGGCGCTGAGCGCCCGCCCCTATCCTTCAAGTGGTGGCGGAGGAGCCGCGCCTAGTCGGCGCAACGCCGAGCGCTCTGTCACCTACCCTTCAAAGTGGTGGTAGCGGAGCTAGTGCCTAGTCGAAGTAAACGCTCGAGCGCTCTGTCCCCTACCCTTCGAAGTGGTGGCAGCAGAGCTGGCGCCTAGTCGAAGTAGACGCTCGAGTGCTCCGTCCCCTACCCTTGGAAGTGGTGGCAGCGGAGTTGGCGCCTAGTTGAAGTAGGCGCTCGAGCACTCCGTCCCCTACCCTTCGAAGTGGTGGAGTGGAGCTGGCGCCTAGTCGTTGTGCTGGTGCATAGTCGAAGTAGACGCTCGAGCGCTCCATCCCCTACCCTTCGAAGTGGTGGCAGTGGAGCTGGCGTCTAGTCGTTGCGTTGGTGCATAGTGGAAGTAGACGCTCGAGCGCTCCGTCCCCTACCCTTCGAAGTGGTTGCGTGCGTAAACCGCGTGTCTTTGTTTATTCTTATAGAGAGTGCGCGTGGAGGCGTCCCCCCACGCGTCTTGACACAAAATGAAAAGCTTTTGGAAAACAGTGGACTTTATTAATGTCCCGTTTGCACGGGCTAGCGATTACAAAAAAAGACAGGGTAGTAACCACTGACCGCTCGAAGAGAGGAGGTGCGGCGGTCGCCACTCCTGTGGCGGCACAAGGGGGGAGCCTCTTGTGCTAGGGCGGGCAAGGCAAGAGGTCTTACAGATGGCTCCGAGCTGGAGGAGCTTCACTACTACCGGCTTGATTGCCTACTGTTGGTCGATCAACTTGCGCCGAAGCCTTTGCTTCCTCGGCTCGGCCTTCGCCAAAGGGCATGCATTGTCCGCGTTCGTGTAGGGGCGCCCTCTGGGATTAGCTCTCCGGCCGGGGCTTGGACGTTGATCCTGGGTTCCGTGCACCAGGCTCTATGCGGCGAGCGAGGTCCTGATCACCAAAGGTGGTGATAATACCTTGCAGGCCCGGGAGCTTCATGCATAGCACGACATGGTGCAGTATTGCCCCGAAGGAGTTGAGGGTGGGGCGCCCTAGTATGGCGTTGTATGGGTATGGGATGTCAACAACTTCAAAAGTGACGTCTTCGCTCCTCGTATTACTGGCTTGGCCGAAGGAGACTTGGAGGCATATCTGGCGCAGCGCCTTCAGCGGCTGACCCTCGAAGCCTTGTAATAGGATTCCCGTGGGACCCAGGTGACTTCGGGGGATCCCCATCTGGTTTAAGGCCGCCATGAACAGAATGTTCACAGAGCTGCCTCCATCGACTAGGACGCGTTTGACATCGCATCCTGCAATAGTGACTTGGATGACCAGGGGATCCTGGTGAGGGAACTCCACACCTTCAGCATCAGCACGCGTAAAGGTAATTGCGTGCTGTGCCCACTCCGGCGGTGCCTGCGTTGGGTACGCTGCCACATGGTGTAGCCTCCGCGCATAGGCCTTCTGCTGCCACGCCAAGGAGAATTCCAACGAACAGCCCCCAGAGATGATGTTTATGACCCGGCGTTGGCCTCCCTCCGGGGCTTGGATTCTCAAGGGGTCTTCCTAGGGTTGCTGCACGTGAGCCTGGATCCATAGGGGGCCCTCCTGGGGCTGCTGCCCGTGGGCTTGAATCCGTATGGGGCCCTCTTGGGGTTGCTTCACATGGGCCACGACAGGCAGCCCCGCTTCCAGGGCTCTATCCTTGGCGACGCTCTGTCGGAGCGCCGCAATGGTAGTACATTCCCGCGTGTAGTGGCCACCCCGGCCATGCACCTCGGAGTGTCGAAGTCGTTGCTTTTGCGTCGCCGCGCGTCCTCCTCTGCCCTCACATACTCTTCCATCTTATCGAAGAGCTTCATGACCGTCTAGATCAGTTTACACACGTTGTACTCAGCCAGCGGCCCCGGGTGGAGGCCTTGTATCGCTGCATTGATAATGGTTGTCTTGTTGACATCTTTGACCTGGCAGCGGACCTTTGCGAAGCGCCTGAAGTACTCCCGGAGCTTCTCCGAGGGTTTTTGCTTGACGACGAAGAGTTGATCCACGTCGACGCGCTCGACGTAGTTTCCTTGGAAGTTGTTGCAAAGGCGGTCACGGATCTGCTCCCACGCGTAGATGGAGTTGGGCTCTATGGTGAAAAACTAAGAGAGCGCCACTCGCTACAGCGCGACGGGGAGCCCCTTTGCTTTGGTGGTGTCATCTCCGCCCGCGGCCTCAATAGCGGTCTCGTACACGCGCACGAACTCCCGAGGGTCCGTGTCGCCCTTGTACGGCTCGATGGCGATGGGGAACTTGAAGTCCTCCGGCCATGCCAACTGCTGCAAGCCCGTGGAGAGGGGGGACTTCGGATCCACGCGCCACAGCGGGACGCGATTGAGGAAGGGGCCTCGCGGCTGTCCGTCCGCTCTGGTGTGGGCTCCGTCGTGACCACCGGCGGGACTTGCTTGCTCCGAGCCTCTTGTATCTCTCGAACAGCTCCTTGGAGGTCCACCAGCTCCCGTTGGAGCGCGCCGATGGCCATCAGTAGGGCGCCCTCCACCGCTACCATGGTTACAACCGTCGGCGCAGCAGGTTGCATCGTCGGGTTGGCAGCGACCACGGCGTGCGCTCCAGAGCTGCTCGGTGCATCAGTGCGATGGACTTCGGGGTCGATGACGAGGCCGACGTTGCTGTCGGAGCCACCTGCCGTTCCCACGTCGGGCGTGGGGGCGGCGGTCGTGGCAAATTGTAGGCAGGGCTAACTAATTTGCATCAACTTAGGATGGGTTGCGCCGGTATGACCACGGGCGGGCAAAGGATGGCCACATCCTCCGACGTGATGGCGCAAGTGGGGGCTCCTGGAAGGGTGGTCGTACCCCGAAGGGAGTGAAACCTTAGCGGACGTAACTCTGCAAGGAAAAATGTATTGTAACAGCCTTGTGATGGTCTACTCAACCAGATGAATAAGGAATCATGTGGGGTAACGAGCGGGTTGTCTCTTGTGGGTAAAGTGTGCAAACTCCGCAGAGTCAAAACTATTCGAATAGCCGTGCCCACGGTCAAGGGAGAACATTGGAACTTAGCTAGATATAATTCTATTTCAAAAAAAATCTTGTGGGTGGAATTGAAAAAGTGGGAGGGCAATGGAAAGCCCTATTTTGTGTTGCCCTAGGTGTCGTCTAGTGATAGTGTAAGCTGTTATAATGCTGAAAGGATAACATATGGTGCAGAGGCCATGTAACGGTGGATGGCATCTGAATCACTATTATTATTGCCTTATTTCACACATTATGATTTAAGTTCAAATAGCTAGGTCTTAGGGAATTTTCTAAGTAATATATTTAAAAGCAATTCCTGGCAAATAAAATAACCCGAGCTTTTCCTTGATAAGCCTTGCATGCTACCTATTGCATATTGTGTATTGGCTCACGGAGCACGGTAGATTTGTGCTCACACTCGCATTACTAAAAAAACAGAAATAGGAATCCAGGATCATTATGCTTATGAAGATGCCCCTGTCGCGGATGAAGGAAACAACAAAGAAAATTAGGGTGACTTCTTCCATTTTGGGTCCAAGACAAGTAGACTTAGTGGAGATTGTGTGCACATATATTATTTAAGTCTAGGTAATATATGTAGCACAGATTTACCCCCAGTCGCTTGCCTGTGGATTATGGTCTTAGTTCTGTTTTTGCTTCCGTAGTTATCTTTGTATTGTAGACATTTGGCATGTTCGGCCCTTTTGTAAACTGTCACCTGATGCAGTGAATTTTCTACTCTAGTTTGTAATATGATGGTTTAGTTTGTTTCATGCAATGTATGAGATGATGCAGCAATGTACCTATGAGCACTATCTACTGATCCAGGGAATAGTGCGGTGATTCACAGGGGATTCCAGATTGGAAAATCTAGGTTTGACAAAATAAAACCGGGCAACTTCAAATCTTGCAAGAGAGGACTTTTCATAGCTACTCTACCAGAAGGACAAGAGAGTACACCACATCACTCATAATTCTCTAACCCTAACCCTAGAACACAAGGTTGGAATGGTTGGTTGGTTGGAAGCTTCCATCCCTAACTGATTAAATAGATAAGGCAATCAGCCCACATTTAACCCTAATGAATATTATCTACTAGTACAATTGGGAAAAACCCGTTAACCCCGCACAACACGAGTTTTACTCACACATACTTAACTCATGCATGCTTTTCAAAGTATATGAACCCGAATCCGCTAAGTCTTTAGCCTTCGATCATTTGATTTTTTCAGCATCTCCTTGACCTAAATTGCTTTCCCAAGCCCCACGGTTTTGATTTAACAAACTTTCTAGTATTTGGCCTCCTTACCAAAATACCCTTTTTGACCCGATCTTTATTTTCCCTTGTAAGTAATCGACATGCTTGCCTCGTGTAGGTACATCAATAGTTTACCACTCATTGGCAAGTCTCTCACATTCTAGTTTCACTGGACCACACCTCACTTGGATCGACAAAGCCACTTGATGAAACTCGTAGCTCAAACTTTCCCTTCGATATTTTCTGCCTTCCTCACTTGGACCGACCAAGCCACTTGGTGCAGCCCATCACTCAAATCTTCCCATCGATATTTTCTGCCTTCCTTGTGCCATGCTTGAACTTAACCATCTCACCCAGAATCCTTGATCGTTTTGGGCCTCGGCTCCTCCATGAGCGTAGCCCCAATCCTCATCATTGACCATGGTTGATTCTAAGCTTCCTGTACATCCAAAGACAAATAAGTCATTTTCGGACACAAGTTCTTTATAACTTGACCCACGTTAGTTAAACACATACTTTATGTAAAATAAATGCACTAACCTAGGTCTAAACTATCCAAAACGATCAAGATTGCCGAGTGAGATGGTTGAGATCAAGCGTGGCACAAGAATGGTGGGAAACGTTGAAGGAAAGTTTCGAGCAACGGGTTGCTCCAAGTCGCTTGGTTGGTCTAAGTGAGGCGTGACCCGGTGGAACTAGAATGGGAGAGACTTGCCGATGTGTGATAAACCATTGGTGCACCAATACATAGCAAACATGATGATTGCTAGCAAGGGAAGATGAAGACTGGGTTAAGGAATGGTATTTTGGTAAGGAGGCCAAATACCAAGAACTACGTTAGATCAAAACCATAGCGCCTGAACGGTGCTTGCAAAAATAGTTTAGATCAATGAGATACTGAAAAGATCAAGTGAATCAAAGACTAAAGACTTAGTGTATTCGAGCTTATGTGCTTTGAAAAGCTGTATGAGTTAAGTGTGTGAGTAAAACCTGTGTTGTGCGGGGTTAATGGGTTTTCCCCAAATATGCTAGTAGATAATATCCACTAGGGTTAGATATGGGCTGGTTGCTCATCTATTTAATGGGTTAGGGATAGAAGCTTGTAAGCTAACCAACCATTCCAACCTTCTATTCTAGGGTTATGATTAGAGATGTGTGAGTGATGTGATGTGCTCTCTTGTCCTCCAAGTGAAGTGGGTGTAATCCTTCCATCCTCAAGTAGTAGTGGATTAACTTTGTTCATCACTCTTGGTGTCTTCTTGATTTGATTAATTTGCTCTTGTTCTTGTTGGTTTTGATTTCTTTTTTCATTTCTTTATCTTGTGGTGTGCCAATGATGTATAAGTGATAGAGATGACTCTTAGAGATCAAATCCAATCCATTTAGACACCAAGTCTTACAGGATTTCAAAGTTGCCTAGTTTTGCTTATATTTGACTTTATCTTGTGGTTTCTTGTTCTCAGGGTTTTTGCTTCGAATCTTTGGAAAAAAATTGCTTGCTATGACATATGGAAATTCATCTAGAGCCATCTTGGCCATCCTCTACCCATGAGCAAATCATACCCTAAGATTATGAAGTGTGCCCAGTTTTGCTGTAATATTACTTGTCTTAGGAAATAGTTGAAACTTTGACCAAGATCCTTGCACCTTTCAATGGAATATATTCCTGAGACTATAAGCAAGGTGCATGCAAAGTTTCATTTCATTTGGTTAAGGACTTTGGGAGTTGCATCTTTCCTGGTCTTGGCTCGGGCTGATTTTCTGTTCTGAAAACAGGGAAGTCTGTTCTGAATACAATACAAAAGAAACTCCACAGGCATGCCTGAGTGTAGAATAAATCCTAACACCAGGCATCGTCTATATCATAGAGCTCAGCGCCGTCTTTATAGATTCCTTTATTTTCTTGAAAAGCATTTCCTGTTTATGATTTTACCAAGCATGAGTACAACCAACCGTACTCAACAAGTCACATGGAAAAATGCTATATAACTAATTGCTAAGATTTCCAAAAGATGGAAGTATAGGGGTTTTGTTAAAGTATTTGTGGATGCAATTTTATTTGTAAACATTTTGTTTTTAATTACAATTTAACAAATCATAAACTTCTTAAGGAATTTGGGGTTTCAAAACTTGATTACTAGACTTCCACATTTCCAAAATATTTCCAAATCTACTTATGCTCCGTCATTGGAATCACCCGTTAAACACAGCTTCATTTACCAGAAGCACGGCGTATTTGAATACCATTTATAAATTACTCTGCAAAGTTGCCTAACTTTACCCACAAGATTTCTCAACCCTCATGACCGAGCTAAGAAAACAAGGTTGTTTCACTTCACATCTCTTTATGTAGCCTCTACCCGATAGACTATGAACCCCTTGTCACGGAATATAGCGGCTTGACTGGGTGGAGCCTACCGTTGTGAAAGTATATCAAAATTATAATACAATACAAAAGAAACTCCACAGGCATGCCTGAGTGTAGAATAAATCCTAACACCAGGCATCGTCTATATCATAGAGCTCAGCGCCATCTTTATAGATTCCTTTATTTTCTTGACAAGCATTTCATGTTTATGATTTTACCAAGCATGAGTACAACCAACCGTACTCAACAAGTCACATGGGAAAATGCTATATAACTAATTGCTAGGATTTCCAAAAGATGGAAGTATAGGGGTTTTGTTAAAGTATTTGTGATGCAATTTTATTTGTAAATATTTTGTTTTTAATTACATTTAACAAATCATAAACTTCTTAAGGAATTTGGGGTTTCAAAACTTGATTACTAGACTTCCACATTTCCAAAATATTTCCAAATCTACTTATGCTCCGTCATTGGAATCACCCGTTAAACACAGCTTCATTTACCAGAAGCATGGCGTATTTGAATACCATTTATAAATGACTCTGCAAAGTTACCCAACTTTACCCACAAGATTTCTCAACCCTCATGACCGAGCTAAGAAAACAAGGTTGTTTCACTGCTCATCTCTTTATGTAGCCTCTACCCGATAGACTATGAACCCCTTGTCACGGAATATAGCGGCTTGACTGGGTGGAGCCTACCGTTGTGAAAGTATATTTTTTACCGTTTCCATACCACATCCCACGCTAGCTGTTCCCTTTTCTGGAACAGTATATCATGCCCTTATGTAGATATTTAATCGATTTGACCAGTTACTAAACTAGGTTTAACAAGTCAACGCTTGTGGTTGAGTGATAATTATGTTCTTTACTTGGCATAAAGGTCTAGTCCTTATATTTTCACTGAGTCAACTTCCATTCACAAACCCATATTTTAGCGCCCGCGGCACTGCCACCAATTCGCAACCAAGCCTCCACCCTAGGATAAGGTCATGGGCCCTGCCAAACTCATGGCTTTCCATGATATCTCCTTATCCTAGAACCACTTTTAAAATTCTATCGGCAAAATGCCAAGTATCTTAATAGTGGAAAATTTGTTGAGTTTCTAAACTACCATGATTACATTATTAATACATTTAATATTACTAGGTCCTATCAATGTGAATATGGCCATCAAATTAAACTTGGCTTTTTTGGGTGGTAGGACATTAGCTAATATCATGTCATTCTAAATATTTAATGTACATAAAATAACAGTGCGTAAATAACATAATGAAAATACTGATAAATAATAATTAACAGAATGTAGGTTTAATATGATCAAAGACATGTGACTTGCCTTGCGGATCAACGTATTCCACAAGTTCATATTCTTCTGATTCTTGTACTTGATCTTGAGCTTCTCCTTCCTGAATTGGTTGACGTTCGATGTCGTGTGCTAGTGTAAAGCAAAGGAAAATAATTCAATTCCTTGCTCGAAGAGTTGAGCTAGGAATAAAGAAAGAAAATAAAGAAAGAAAATACAAGGAATTCGAACAAAAAGGGGTTTTGCATTTATAGGAGTCCGAAAAGGCGAATCGGAGCTGAGGAATGGATAGGCGGGCTCGAAACGATCGAAATAGGTATACGTATGCATTTTTGGACTATGTGAACAGTGACGGGCATTTTTACTATTTATTGTAGGTTTATATTGTTCACATCGGGCGGGGGTACTGTTCAAACCTAATTTCACTGTTCACATTGGGTCGGGGTTAAGCGCTATAGGGTCAGATGAATAGTAACTTACCATTATTGTTCATCTTCTTCTTTGGCCGAACGTCCCAGCGACCGCAAAATAGAGGAAACAAGCGACGGCGACCGACGGTGCTGCGGTGATTTGTGACAGGATTGGGGACCATGGTTGGGTTCCTGGGGATGCAGGGAGTCCACTTTTGGGGTCGCGGTGGCTAGGGAGGCGGTGTTCGCCGGCGGCGATCTCTTTCCTCTGCGGGATGTCTGAATGGTTCCAGTGCAAGCTAAGGGTTAAACGGCCGATAGCGACGGTCTTTGAGCATCTCTGGTGTTACGGCAAGCTCTAGGTTATGGTGGTTTAGGCAGGGGAGGCCGAGATTTGGCTGTCCACGGCGGGGTGCTTTCGGCTGGCGAGGAACTAGGTGGCCGACGAGCTGTGGGGCTTGGCTAGCCATGGCGATGCTTCGATCATGTTTCCAGGGTTATGAGGGAGCTACGGGAGCAAGTAATTGAAGCAAAATCAACTGGATACAAAGGATTTGAAAACAGGCTCACTTAGGGAATTTCGACGATTAACAGCGATGCGACAGCCACAAGGGGTGTATAGGTGTCTGAAGCTCACCTCGGTGCCAATGCTACTCAATGGAAGACTTGGGGTGTTTTATAGGCAGCTATGGCGGTTGGCTATAGGGGGACGTCCATACGAGTTTACTCAGGAGGCTTCGAGGAGGCTCGTCTTTGGTGGTAGGGAAGGTCAACAAGTTGAGTTGGCGCCTCGGGCGAAGGTTTACGGCATCAATTGGTAGTAGGGTGCAGCTTGTCAGCTGTGAGACGGAAAGGAGAGGCAGCGGCGAATTTCGGCCCGGAAGCTCGCTGTGAGTCAAGGGGAGCTGGTAGGTTTGTCAAAGCAAGGCGTACAGCTGTCAGACACTTGCAGCAGAGTGGCAGCGATGGGAGAGTGCGAGAAGGCGTGGAGAGCTTGGGCGATGGCAAAAATCAAGCGGCACCAATACATAGCAAACATGACAATTGCTAGCAAGGGAAGATGAAGACCGGGTCAAGGAAGGGTATTTTGGTAAGGAGGCCAAATACCAAGAACTATGTTAGATCAAAACCATAGCGCTTGAACGGCACATGGAAAAGTGGTTTAGGTCAAAGAGATACTAAAAAGATCAAGTGAATCAAAGACTAAAGACTTAGTGTATTCGAGCTTATGTGCTTTGAAAAGTTGTATGAGTTAAGTGTGTGAGTAAAACCCATGTTGTGCGGGGTTAACGGGTTTTCCCTAAATTTGCTAGTAGACAATATCCATTAAGGTTAGATTTGGGTTGGTTGCCTCATCTATTTAATGGGTTAGGAGTGAAAGCTTGTAAGACAACCAACCATTCCACCCTTTTATTCTAGGGTTATGATTAGAGATGTGTGAGTGATGTGGTGTGCTCTCTTGTGCTCCAAGTGGACTGGGTGTAATCCTTCCATCCATAAGTAGCAGCGGATTAACTTTATTCATCACCCTTGTTGTCTTCTTGATTTGGTTAATTTACGTTTGTTTTTGTTGGTTTTGATTTCTTTTTTTCATTTCTTCATCTTGTGGTGTGCCAATGATGTGTAAGTGATGGAGATGACCCTAAAAAATCAAATCCAATCCATCTAGACACCAAGTCTTACAGGATTTCAAAGTTGCCTGGTTTTGCTCAGATTTGACTTTATCTTGTGGTTTCTCGATCTCAAGATTTTTTGCTTCAAATCTTTGGGAAAAATTACTTGTTATGACATATGGAGATTCATCTAGAGCCATTTTGGCTATTCTCTACCCATGAGCAAATCATACCCTAAGATTGTGAAGTTTCCAGTTTTAATACAATATTACTTGTCTTGGGAAATAGTTGAAACTTTGACCAAGATCCTTGTGATCTCTGGCTGTCAGGCGAGTGAGAAGCTGAAAAATCGCTCACTTGGGTTTTGTGATCATTGATTTGTTCTTAGCTTCTAATTCGATCTTATAGCTCAGAATTCTCTGGAGTGAAGAATTTGAAAATACTTAGGGAAAATTTCTAAAGCATCATTTACCCACTTTGTTGCCATACCGGTCTTACAATACACCACATCAGCACCTTCATCTCCACCTCGTGCTCTTTGGACGCCACATCAGCTAATTATGTTTGACAACCGAGATTACAACGTTGAATGCTGACATTACGAAGTTGGGATTTATGAATTTAATTTTCAAGTACAGGAAGCTAGGAGCTGGAGCGGGTCATCGGGCAACCATGCAAGTTTACAAATTGAGGTTCAATGTAATATTCGAACTTGTATACTACTACTTTGCCAAACAGAAAGCCAAACAGATTCTGTTAAACACTAGTTTATTGCCAACTGCCCAATGTACAGTTATATCAAATGTACATATGCCTTTCCATAAAGGCACCTTTTATGCCACCCATTCATTATCTATATAAAGCAATGTACAGATTCAGAATTAATTAATGAAAAGCAATCTTTCTGTCAATCACTTGTCCAACCTCTCTTGCAATACGTTATCAGCACATGCACGCAAGTGAAACAAACAGAGAAAACATACATTCACACAAGTGTAAAACAAAAGGTAATGATTATTCCTAGATGTTCTTGCTTTGGAGACGGCGGCTCGGCGTGGCTGGCACGGCGGAGCCCGACGGCGACGGCGCCCGCGACCGCAAGTACCTGAGACGGCGCGTCCTTCTAGCACGGCCCAGCGCGACCCGTCCTCATGGCGCGGTCTAGCGCCAGCCCGACACGGCGCGATCTAGCGCAGCCGACGACGCGACCGGGCGACGCCGGGCGACGCGGCACACGGCGCGCGGCAGCCGCCGCGCGCCACATGGTCGGCGGCGGCACCGCGGCGGTAGACCAGCGGAGACGACATGGCGCACACATGGCGGGCGCCGCGCTCGATGTGGTGGCGCAGCCCAGCCCGGCGCAGCGAGGCGGCGGCACGGCGCGCAGCGGCGGCCGGCGAGGCCGGGCGCGCAGCCCGCGCGGCGCGCGCGCAGCGGCATGGCCGACGAGGCGCGGTGGCGACGGTGCCCGATGAACCGGCGGCGGCGACACCCACAAGCGCGCGCGCGGTGGCACGAAGACCGCGGCGGTGGCGCCAGGGCCGATGGCGGCGGCGGTGGCGCCGGCGGCGGCGGCGGCGGCCCCATGGGATGGCGGCGGCTAGGGTTTGGGTTAGAGAAACCCTAACCTCCCCATTCCTTTATATATGGCTGCCCATACATGGGCTTTTGGCCCAAAACATCCCACCTCCCCACATGGGCTTAAAGGCCGAATGGGCTGCAGCCCAGGTTGCCGAATTTTTGCATTTCCCCCCTAGATTTCAAGGAAAATGCAGGATTTTTATTTTAAATAAATTCCTATTGTAAATATTTGCAGTATAGTCCTTTTTCCTTGTTTATAATTGTATCTGTTAATTTTTACAGTTATAAATTAGCATTTCAGTCCCTACAGGACCTGACAATTATGTAAAAAATTACATAAATGTGCAACCACATTTACATAATTTTTACATATGTACAATTATTACTTTATTGCAATTTACTTACAATATTAATTGCGACCACATTTAAATTTGCTATCGCTAGCAAATTTAAAAAATTTAAAATTCTCGTTTAGTAAGTACCATTGTACTTAATAAATTGGAATTTTTGCAAAATATTATACCTAAAATAAATCCCATAATTACAATTTATGGCACTTTGCTACATTCATTTGTACGCTATGCCATACAATAAATTGGTGTGCACCACCAATATTGTGATTACACGGTATTATAAATATAACCACATGTTATATTTAATTTGGGTATATATTCATTCGGATTACAATACTCATATTATTTTCCACATATTTTGCATTTTATTACAACATTACCATACACATTAATTTACCTCATATAAATTAATTCTTTATGGTGTACTTTTCATGTAGGTTTTTAAATGGCTACCAAAGATTTTGAGCCCCTCGCTCTCGATGGTGCCAACTACCCTACATGGGCTATGGACCTAAAAATCAACCTAACCACACGTGGGTTGCAAAGGGTGATATTTGATCCTCCAGATGATCAAATTCCGCCGGATATTGTGAAATATTCCGTTTGAACATAATACGGAATCACATACATCCGGATTTGAAGGCTGGATATTTGTATGAGGAGAATCCACTTACATTATTGTTAGCCCTCAAAAATAGGTATGAACAGCAGCGAGCTGTTATCTTACCTGAGGCTAATCATGAATGGGCACATCTTAGACTCCAAGATTTCAAATCTGTTGGAGACTATAACCATGCCCTTCATACTATTTGCTCCAAATTGCGTTTTTGTGACAAGGAACCAACGGATCCGGACAAAATAGAGAAAACTCTCTCAACTATACTCCCATCTGACAGGGTCCTACAGCAGCAATGGCGTGCTGCAAATTACCAAACTTATTTTGATCTTATGCATACTATGCTTCAGGCAGAAAAGCATGCTGAACTTCTTTTAAAGAACAATCAGCAACGTCCCATTGGGGCTGCTCTACTTCCTGAAGTTCATGCTAATCAAAATAACAAAAAGTTCAGCAGTTCAAAAGACCACTCAAAGAACTTTAAAGGTAAAAACAAACGCAACATGAAGCAAAAACCAAGTGATTCAAGAAAGGTAAAGGCAATTCTGCTAAGAAAGTTGACAAAACTGAAATTTGTCAAAAGTGTGGTTGCTACAACCATCCTACCAAGAAATGCCGCACCCCGAAGCATCTTGTGAACCTCTACCTCCAGTCTTTGGCTCACGGCAAGAATGCTCAAGAGAAGAGATTTGAAGCACACTTCAATCTCACATCTAACAATGATGAAGCCGGATGCTCTCAACAGTTCCTTCAAGAACTCAAAGACACATGTGCTTCTACAAAGAAGGATGATCTCATGTGCACCGAGGACACCCTTGAAGAATTTCATTCTCAAGACATGTTTGGAGATCTCAATTAGGCTCCTAGTCCCATAGCTAATAAGTACTATAGTGTTGTAATATAAATAATGTTGTTATCTATATTGTAGGCTTGTATGCTACAATCATATATCGAACATATTTAGTATTGTAAAATAAAGTTTGTATGTATTCTATATATACCACTATAAGAATTTCATTAAATTCTTCTTTTGTGTATATAGATTTTTGAAATCCACCAGATATTTCCCATCTGCGAAAGTTCGGTTGCGCTACATACGTACCAATCTCACCACCGCAGCGTACCTCAATGGGACCGCACATGAAACTTGGGATTTATGTTGGGTATAAATCTCCGTCAATTATAAAATACCTCGAGCCCCTCACAGGGGACCTGTTTACGGCCCGGTATGCTGATTGCATATTCAATGAGGAACATTTCCCGGCATTAGGGAGAGACAACAAGTACCAAACTGAATGCCAGGAAATTAATTGGAATGTACAAGGCATTCCTGCCTCAGACCCACGTACTAGAGAGACTGAACTTCAAGTTCAGAAAATCATTCATTTGCAAAATATTGCAAATAATCTGCTAGAAGCATTTACTGATTATAAGGGTGTCACAAAATCCTATAATCCTGCCAGAAATGTACCTAAAAGAGTGGAGGTACCGCAAAATACCACTCAACTCCAAGTTCAAAATAAGAGGGGGAGAAGTACGGTACAAATGGCAGATACAGCTTCTAACAAGCGACAAAGGAAACAAAAGAATGTAAATACAGATCAACCTCAAGTTGATAGACACCAAAGGATCCTTGAACCCAGATCAATAGTGCACTCAAATACTGATCCTGAGAAATCGAATACCCCGACTCAAATATTTGGGGAAATAACATTGAGTCATCAGGGGTCCAAGAAATTTCCACTAACTATACTGATTCTGGAGAATCATACGATCGTAAGACTACAATTGTCGACATTTATTTCTCCACAACAATTGCAAATAACCTTCAAAATGATCCAGATCCTAAGACCATGGTAATCAATGGAAGGATGCAATTCAAGCGGAGTTAGCCTCGCTCAAGAAAAGAAATGTATTCACCAATGTGATACATACACCTCCCTAAGTATTCCCTGTCGGTTTCAAATAGGTTTTCGTCCGCAAACGGAATGAAAACAATGAGGTGGTGAGATATAAAGCAAGGCTTGTAGCACAAGGGTTCACGCAGAGATCTGGTATTGATTTCAATGAAACTTATTCTCCAGTAATGAGTGGAATAACATTCCGATACTTAATCTCATTTGCAGTTAAAAATCATCTATCTTTTCAGTTGATGGATGTAGTGACCGCATATCTTTATGGGTCACTTGATTCGGAAATATACATGAAAGTTCCCGATGGAATTTCAATTCCGAATCCGAACGCAAATCGCAATATGTATTGTGTAAAATTGAACAAGTCTTTATACGGCTTGAAACAGTCAGGTAGAATGTGGTACAGCCGACTAAGTGAGTTCCTAACCAAAAAGGGATACTCCAACAATGATGATTGCCCATGCGTATTCATCAAAAGATCCTCAACAGGATTTTGTATTATATCTGTGTATGTTGATGATCTTAATATCATTGGTAACATACAAGATATAGATGAACCACGTAATCATCTTATGACGGAATTTGAAATAAAGGATTTGGGTAAACCAAATTTTGCTTAGGTATACAACTTGAGCACCTTCATACAGGCATCCTAGTGCATCAATCAGCCTATGTCCAGAAAATATTGCAGAAATTCAATATGGACAAAGCATATCCATCGAAAACCCCCATGGTTGTTCGATCTCTAGACAGGGACAAAGGTCCATTTAGACCCTGAGATGACAATGAAGAGCTATTGAGACCCAAGGTTCCATATCTCAGTGCCATCGGAGCGCTTATGTACCTTGCAAATTGCACCTGGCCGGATATTGCATTTGCGGTAAATCTACTTGCTAGATATAGCGCTGCTCCAACTAAAAGACATTGGGTAGGAGTGAAGAATATCCTTAGATATCTTCAAGGCACTAAAGATCTTGGTCTATTCTTCCAGAAGAATAAAAATGTAGCCACTAGAGTCTGTTTCGAAGACTTCCAAGAGATGACTGTTCCACCGTGTAAAAATACAAAGCCTGTTTGAGATCTGGCATTATGGAGATATGATAAATAGACTCTAGTGGCTACATCCACTAATCATTCTGAAATAATTGCATTATATGAAGCATCACGTGAATGTGTATGGCTTCGCAGAATGATTAACCACATACAACAATCATGTGGTATAGGTGCTATCGCATCACCTACCATTATCTACGAAGATAATGCTGCTTGCGTTGTTCAAATGCAAACGGGTTACATAAAGAGCAATATCACAAAATATATTGCACCTAAACTATTTTACCCACATGAATTGCAAGAGAGTGGGGAAATAAATATTCTGCAAACTAAGTCTTGTGATAATCTCGCAGACTTATTCACCAAGTCATTACCAACCTCCACATTCCAAAAATGTGTTCATGGAATTGGTATGCGAAGACTACGTGATTTGCAGATGTCAGGGGGAGAAATCTCGTAAAGACTTAACCCGTGCAAATACAGATATTGTACTCTTTTTCCCTTTATGAGTTTTCCCTCTAAAGGTTTCTCATCAAGGTTTTTAATGAGGCAATATGACAACGTAATCATAAATATATCTCTCTTTTCCCCCATAGGGGTTTTTAGGAGATATAATCAAATATATGTCATATCATTTTCTTCTTAAAATTTTCCCACTGGGTTTTAAAGGAGTTTTTCATGGCATATCTACTCTATCGGTTCTCCTCATATTTTTCCCTACAGGGTTTTGGAGGAGTTATTCCAAGATGATGAATCAAGGTGATCATATGAAGATACATTGGTCAAGGGGGAGTGTTAAACACCAGTTTATTGCCAACTGCCCAATGTACAGTTATATCAAATGTACAGATACCTTTCCATAAAGGCACCTTTTGTGCCACCCATTCATTATCTATATAAAGCAATGTACAGATTCAGAATTAATTAATGAAAAGCAATCTTTCTGTCAATCACTTGTCCAACCTCTCTTGCAATAGATTCAATGCAAGTTGCTGAAGAAGCCAAACAGAAAGCCAGAATCTCATGGCTGGATGCAGTCATTTTCAAGAACAAACGAGTTATATGACCACATAAAGTTTATTGATCTTTCCAACAAAAGAATACAATTCGATAATTGACTTATTGCTCTCGCTCCCAACCAAACATACAATTTAACAAACAATTCACCAAAGCCACCAGGACAAACACACATCAGTGAAACATGACTCAACTTACAGATGCTGCTAAACAAACGATGCATGCTACTAATCAACGAAGAAATATTAGTCAAACACCACGCAACCCAAACAAAGGTAGTCTAGCTCCTGCAGTTCTTCTTATTGACATATCCATGCACCATATCCAAACAACCGTAATTAAAAGTGATGATTAGCACTGAGGCAGGTCCATCGGTGGTCGCGGCACCTTTGTTTCTTCCGTCGGGCCGTCCTGAACCTCGAACACCATGGCCAGCCCGAATTCAACATGAGGATCAAAGTGGCAGTGCATGTACCACATCCCTGCAATAGATACAAGATAAGTAGTCATATATCAAACTTTTCACAACTTTTTAACAACGTGGCATGACATTCTGAGTGCCAGTGCCAGTGGTAATTTTTGCGTACCGGGGTTGTCGGCAACGAAGCGGATGACGGCCCAGCCACCGGTTGGGACAGCGACGGTGTTACGCTCCTGCGGGTTGACGAGGTTGAACTGCGGCAATGCCGTCGTCTCGTTGTAGTTGCCGAAGCCCTGCGTGAGGACGAAGAAGTTGAAGCCGTGGAGGTGCATGGGGTGGCTCTCCCTAGATATCAGCCGCGTGTTCTGCAGCACCATCTGCACCGTCTCGTTATAGCGCAGCGTCTTCACCTTGGTGAACTTGTCCGTGTGCTTCATCGTGGCGTTGTCGCTCGCTTCGGAGGTGTAGTCGAAGATGACCGGCGGCCGGTCGGGGAAGTCGCGGGTGTAGACGTCGTCCGTCTTGCTCTTGTAGTGTGCCTCGAGCATGGAGGTGGCTTTTGGGGGAAGGAAGGAAGCGTTGTTCATGCTCGACGCGAAGATCGTTGGCGTACTGCAATTCTTCTGCTCCGGCCGGCAGTTGGTGTCGCCCATCCCGACTGTGATGAACATGTGGGTGTCGACGGAGAGAGGCACCGTCGGCCTGCCCGGGAGCACCAGCGCCGTGAGGTTGGAGAGGAACCGGTGCGCTGTGTCTGTGTCGTTGTACTCCGGCCGGCGCGGCAGCTTAGGCTGCACGGTCATGTCCGGCGCGCCGATATAGTCCACGACAGCCGTCGCGGTGGTCAGGCTGTACAATATGCCCTGAGCATCAACAGCGCTGTCGTAGGGGGACACCGCCATGTAGTAGCGTCCGACAGCCACGTCTGCGACCATTAACGCGTCCACGGTCTGCCCGGGGGCGATCACGACGACGTCGGTCTTGTACGGCATGGTGTAGCACGCGTCCGCAGCAACGACCGTGAAGGTGTGGTCTGCCACCTTGAAGAACAGGGGCGTGTTGAGCGCAGCGTTGATGATCCGGAGCAGGTATGTCTTGTTCTGCCGCACCTCAAACTTGTACGTGTCTGCGTGCATACATATTAACATAAGCACAAGTCTCGCCATATGTGCATCTCTACTAAAGATTAACTTGCAACACCGTACGTACGGTTAGGGGCGGAGCAGTTGTTGTACAAGTCCCCCGGCTTGCCGTTGATGGTGTATGCGTCGGCATGCCGTGCCGCCTGTCCGGTGAGGAACGCATTGTGCTGCAGGTCATAGACGTTGTCGTTCCACCACTCGCCGAGCATCACGATCTCCTCCTTGTCGGGCTTGGGGAAGGGGTATGCTTTGGCGCCGCCGCGGGGGAGGATGATGAGCGCGCCGTAGACGGTGGCGCGGAGGAAGGAGATGTGGGCGTGCCACCACAGCGTGCCCTCCTGCCCGGTGACGTTGAAGCGGTAGGTGTACTTGCCGCCCGGCCGGACAGGGCACTGCGTGATCATCGCCGGCCCATCCGCCCACGGCGTGCCGCGCTGGAAGACACCATGCCTGCATCCACGGACACATTATGTACAGTTCAAAGGATTTCCTTCTGTTAGAATTCGCGGAGCTTGTGTCGGTCGTGTTTGGTACTGCGGCGTGTTTCAGAAAACTCTGTTTGGCATCTCATTCTTCCATGGAAAACGTGAATTGGTCTCCATGGCACGGTGTAGCCAGATCATCGTTGTATACATTGCACGTGACTACTTTTTGTAACTTCACACTAAGATATATTAATAAAATTATAATATTATGAAAGTATTTCAAACAATAAATCTAACGATATAATTTTTTTTATAGTTAGTCTGGATAATTTTAAATCTATTGATTAACAATTTTAGAAAATTTGATGGCATAAATTCTAAAAGGTCAAATGAAAGTGAAGATGTATTTTGACGCAAGTGATCCATTACCAGTGGATGGTCATCTTGTATGGTGACTCGTTGACAAGATGTACAACCACGGTGTCGCCCTCACTGGCCTCGATCGTCGGGCCGGGAAGCTGGCCATTCACTGCCGTGATGATCCTGTCAGGCTGGCAGAGCTGGCTAATGGAGAGGTTCCCCACCTGTGACATCAAACATGGCAGATTACCAACATCTGTTCAGTTTGCATGCACTGGCAACCAAGCATGCCCCCCCAATGCATAAACACTATGCCATTTTGCACAACAGCACGACAGGAAGCCAAGTTGATTTACTGATTTTTTTTTTCTCTACTGGCTGGCTAGATGCATGCTAGTTTTGAATCGGAGTCCAATATGGTAATCATATATATGGTGAGACATCCACGTGGAGATTACGACGTGTGATTATCATGTGATGCACAGTTCAAAGAACTAGAAGCTAGGTCCAAAACTTTTGGCCATCGATCCACAGATTATTATATTTGACTTTGCACTGCCATGCATTCAGCATGCCCTTATTATTTTAATGTTTTCTGTACATGTAAGCGTCGACATGGTATGGAGCAACATGCAACAAAATTAGGTTCAAAATTCTACGTGCATTAATTGAGCATTAACAGGAAATTACTGAGAAATTGGGTGGCTTGAACACCACGCATTTAAACTTAACTACGAATGTACCAAGTGAAATTCAAGATCAGAGATGTGCAAACCTGTACTTGATCCGTACCAAAAATATAAGGTCTCTTTTTTAAATCTTGTTCTTAGCTTGATTTCCTTTGCTGATCTTCTATTTTTAGCATTTATAAGTGAATAGCTTACTCTCTCTTGTTCTCAGGGCATATGTAATAGGTTGTATCATAAGTTTCCATGTCATCTAGAGACAACATTCAAAACAACCCTTACCTTTCTGTTATTTTCACCAAACCTTTTCTTGTTAGGCTTCCTCACAATTCTCCCTCTTGCATGATGGTTTGCGTGCCCACAGTGCATCTCTTTCTTAACCTTCTCTCCGGTCTAGAGATGGCAATGGATACCCGAAACCCGAGAACCCGATGAGTTTTACCTGATAAGGAGATGAGCATGGAAAGATATCTTCACCCGCGGGTATACGGATGGGCAAAAATCTCTACCCATCAGGTAGAGCGGGTGCGGGTACAGCTGTATATTACCCGTACCCGCATACCCGTGGGTAAAATATACCCGCGTATCTTATTAATTCAGCGGTTCCAGCAGCCTACTGCCCTACTCATGGGCTCATGAGTTAGGCCCATATACTGCTGCGGAGACCGAGTGCCGACTGCCGAGTCTACCCTGCCGACCGATGAAACCCTAGCCTAATCCCATTCCATTCGGTCTCCCATTCCTGCGGCCGCCTCCCCCTCGTGGCCTCGTCCCCCTCCCCCTGCGAGCCGCCGCCTCACCGCACACGGTCTCCCGACTCTCCCCTCCTGCCTGCAGCCTCCGGGTCTCCCCTCCTGCCTCTGGCGATCCGGCCTCCCCCTCCCCCTGCTAGCCGCCGCCGCCGCACACCTCTCCCGGTCTCCTCTCCTACATCCGGCCTCCCCCTCCCCCAGCTAGCCGCCGCCGCACTAGATCTACGCCGCACACCGTCTCCCCTCCTACCTCCGGCGATCCGGCCTCCCCCTCCCCCAGTCCCCTGCTAGCCGCCGCCGCACTAGATCTACGCCGCACACGGTCTCCCCTCCTGCCTCTGGCCTCCCCCTCCCCCTCCCTCTGCTAGCCGCCACCGCACACGGTCTCCCATCCGGATTCGCGACTTCTCGCCGCTCGTTGCCTCCATTCCATCCGTGGCGGTGAACTCTGGCACCACGCACGAGGACAGCCGGTGATGCTCTTCCTCATCCTTAAGACCTTGACCTTAACCTTGCTGTCCTTTTGCCTTTTGCTGACTCCGATGCCGTCCTGAAGGGACGACGACCTGCACCCGCCGGATATACAAGAGGGGCCGCAGGTTATCGTGCTTAGCATGTGTCAATCATGTTTTATATTTGTGTTGTATATTTGTGCTCTTCCTCATGGATGCTTACTCATGCAAATCTATTCATGTAGGAGCTTGCCCTTTGAATCAAAATTAATCCGCTTGCAGCTATTCCAAGTCTGCTGCCTGCTGCCTCATCAGCCTGCTGCTGTGCTGCAGCTATTCCAAGTCAAAAATGCAAGTGCAATATGTATCTTCTTTTGATTGTAATGCTGGTATTACAACTACTGCTATGGTTGAGTCAAGAACATGTAATATAATATGTGATGAACTCATGAACTTGGTAGTTGTATGTTGACATTCTGGATTTTTGGAGTTGCATTTTGCCTAGAGCTTTGGATAGTGTGGTACTGTGGATTTCATACTTCAGTTCTTTCAGGTTGCATTTCATACTTTCTAGTTTATTTACATGGCATTTCCCAGTCAATACCGGATCATAGGATGTGTAGTTTGGATACATTGGTGACAGTGGTTCAACTGGGTTAGTGTTGTGTGGAAGAACAGATGGTGAAATCTCTATTGGATCATAGAGAGCAATAGGTGGGTCAGACAGAAGGAATTTGTTTTTTTGGTTCAAGTGTTGTTTTCTGAGATAGAACATGCTAACAGAAATGGGGCTAGCATGCGTTTGCAGCAATATAGGTCAGTGATGTTATATTGCTCAATTGCTCAATCCTGTGATATGATGATCCGCGTGGGTATGGGTTACCCGTCGGGTATAAATACCCATGCGAGTGCGGGTACGGGTAAGTTTCTATACCCGTGTGCGGGTACGGGTATCGTAGCGGGTAGAGTTATATCTGTCAGGTGCGGGTATGGAGTGGCTATACCCAGCGGGTATGTACCCGTTGCCATCTCTACTCCGGTCCACTTAGGTTTTTAGATGATATGGCAAGGAAGAGACGGCCTATGTGGCAACTATGATTCATGCCCTCAAAACAATTATACTTTAGATATAATGGTCATTTATCTTTGCCATTTTATTCGTGTTATTATCTCCTGAGTCTAGGGGATTTTATTTTATCCCAGTGCACATTGAAAGGAAAAAAATGCAGAATGGTCCCCACTACCCTTTGTAGCAGCTTTGCCTTTCCCTGACCGATATTTTGTTTGTTTTCCCTTTCCCTAACTTTCCTCATCTTTTCACATGATTACCAAAAAACAAAGAAAGGAAAAACAGGCAAAGGCTGGGGCTATTCTGTGTTTTAATATATTTAACACAAATGATTCAATTCCAATTCTTGAGATAATCAAAGAACATTAGGTGCTTAAAAATGCTAGAGAAAGCCTCAATTAAGTTAAAATTGGAACCTTTAATTTGTTTGCATTTCTCACAACTTTCAAAGGAAATAAATGTAAGCTTAATTTTCACGTCAGCACGAAGGGTACCAAAGTAACGAAGCTTATTACCATACATTAGCCTAACTTTCATCACTAATTAACTAATACCAAAGCAGTACTCAAATCTAAGGGTGAAAAGTGGATACGAATTCGATATAATGCGAATATGGTATAGATTTTCCATCCGACTAACAATTTCTATGCTATTCTATTCATATTTATATTCGAATTCATATAAAAAATATGGATATATACGAATATGATATGGACTTTTACTATACAAATTGTTATTTTATCCAGACTATTCGTATCTATATTCATATTCGATGAAGCAATATGTGTATTTTATCAAAATACGACTAATTAGTTGGACAAGTTTTGTTTGATTGAACGTGAATTTGTGTTTCCTTAGGTAAAGTAAATGAATTAAAATAATTAAGTGTGATTGTACGAGGATAAAATGTTATTAATGTCTTCATACCACATAAGTTATAAGGATATCCGAATTTGACCGAATTAAATAGATATTTGATTCGAATTCGTATTCGTTACAATATTCGATTTGTATTCGAGAAGTTGCGCGTCATCGCAGGCATGTACAGTATGTCTCTTAGGATGAGTGTTTTGCCCGAAGTAAGCTTCAGGCAAACCTGTCCAATCCCACGTACTGTTGCGGCGGCTCCGTTGCCCATTAGGACGGATCCACCACCTTCACCCTGAAATGAAGAAAACAAGATCTATCAGCACATATATGTCTAGTAGCACCTGTATCAATCCACCAATCAATAGATGGACTTGCCATAAAGGCCATAGGTACGTACTCTTCTGAGCTGGTGCTAGCCAGCGCGACATGGACCTCAGCCTTGTGGCTCTTGTGCTGACCTGGAGATGGACCCTTGCCCTTCCGATTGCGGCAATGATTGGCCTTATGGCCAGCCTCACCGCAAACGAAGCAGACGATGTCCTCCTTCTTCTTCTTCTTCTTCTTCATTTTCTTAGGCTGTAGCTTGACTTAGGGCTGACCCTTGAACTTGGGTTTCCCAGAGCCTCCACCATTCTTAACTTGAACTTGATGAGCCTGAACGTGAGCCTTTCCCGAGCCGTCACCGGCTCTAGCACGCTCCTCGACATTAATAGCAACTGACAGCTCATTGAGCGTCAAGCGCTCCTTTATATGTCTCCGAGCGGTCACAAAGTCACGCCACGAAGGCGGTAACTTAGCCAAAATGACATTGACTTGAAACTTCTCAGGCAGAGCACAGTCGTACAGACATAAGTCACGTACATGGAGTTGAAGCTCATGGAGCTACTCCATCACCGACCGGCCCTCAACCATCTTAAAGTTCAAGTAATTGGCTGTAATAAAGGACTCATTTCCATTATCTCCCTCGGAGTATTTCTCCTCGAGCGCATCCCAAAGTTGTTTGGCATTAGTGAAGTTGACATAGACGTCAAACAGGCGATTGGACAGGATGGCTAGCAAATGGGCTAAGACTGCATTATTAGCATCTTCCCATTTCATTGTCTCAGGGATCTCCAGCGGGAACGCCGGTGGATTTGAGATGACCCAGAAGAGCTTAAGGTCAGTCAGCCAAAGTTTGGCCTTTGCCTACCAGCGCTTGAAATTGGCTCCGTCAAAAACTTCAGGTTTTACGACATCAGATGAGGAAGCCATTTCTTTCAATATTGGTTTTTTGGATTGTTGTAAATAATGCGGTATAAGCATAATTCTTAATTTAATTCCAGCAAATATTATAATAGTCCAAGCATGAACATGGCATATAAATGACTTAACTAATACATCAACATACGAATTAATTAAGCCATGACAAAAGTAACATATGCTCAACATAGATGTCACATATATGAACATAATTAGCATGTCAACAAGTAGACATGAACATCTGCATGCTAATCTTAATGTAGCATTAACATATATGTTTAAACCTAGCATATGTTCAGCAGATTGAATTGAATTATTGCTCTCAGATGTAGGGTTACTGAAGATTTCAATCTTGGCCGTCCCGCTACTTTGGTCTAAACTCTTCATAAATTCAATATGACAAGTAAGATTTCAAATTTTTGAGCTCTAAATAGCAATATGCCAATCTCAACTATTGATTGTCACCAAAATGGATTTTCGGCCAGCAGATGAAAACAGTGCTAAGTGATCACATAAACAATAAGTCAATTAATTAAATAACTTGTCTAACCTCACAGTTGTGAGATTTCAATTTATCAAGTTATGCAACAAGCCGAAATGACTAATTAAGGAGCAGACAGCTCAGAACAAGTGATCACATCATATACATATTCTGAAAATATCTAACCACATGACAGTAAAGTAAATGACAGCAATGGCAATGATCTAGAGCTCAAATTTGAACATTCAATTTCAGTTTTAGACCTCAGTTATCTTCATTGAGCATACAACATCCCACAAGCATCTCTTTCTACAGCATATAATAGCAAGAACCAAGATGACACTCACTGTGCAGTGATATTCGAAATCACTTGACGTACTCAAATAAGGGCTAGGCACGCGATTGCGCTGTCCCAGAAAACAATGCCCCCCACAAACCTAGCAGGAAGATGGTCGCCGGAGATACAAAGCCCCTCTTCCAGTTTCAGCCGCAGCAAACAGGAAGTCGAGGTAGAGGATGCCGCACAAGACCACCAGCCACAAGAGTATCCAGGCCAAGAACACTCAAACACAACTCAAATCTCACGGTGAATCTCCCGGTTCAAGCCCAAATCAAAACCCTAACCACGGGTCAAGCCTCACGGCTGTCGGCGGAGCACAAACAGCCGACCAACCGTCCAAGAACCCGAGACCACCACCGGAGAAAAGAGAGAGAGGAGGGGAGAGAGCTCACTTGATTTCACACCCACCGAAGAGAGGAGAGGCCCGAGCTTTATAGCGGAGCGGAGAGGAGGGGAACGGCGGGCTGCGGTGCGGCTGGCGCCGAAACGCCCGCGCCGACGCCGCCTCCGTCGCCATCGCCCCCAAGACCCGGCCGCCGCCATCGCCCGAGGAGAGCGCAGATCCGGAAGACCCGCGCCGCCCGCACCGGCCTGTGGGAGGAGACGAACCGTCTCCTCCTTATCTCCTCACACAGCCCACCAACAGGTGGGCCCCACCGGCAAATTTTTTTCTCAATTGGAAAATTCCCATTTCGCCCTCAGTTATACAACACCTTTCTCTTTTGCTTCGGATTTATATGAGAATTTCTAGCCCTTCACAGTAAACATGGCACCCTCTTTTTCTCACGTTTTATTAATAAGCATAGTCCTCTACTCTGTTCCTTTTTATTTGGCATTTTAGAGTCAGTTATTGTGTTTGAAACTTATCACGATTATTGGCCAAGTGAAACTTATATCACTAGATTGTTCGTTAAAATTAATTTCATAATTTACAATTTTGTTAATCTGTCCTAATATAAAGTTGTAAAATACAATGATCAATGTTACATCCCAAAGAAAGTCAATAACCTAAATTAAAAAGATCGGAGAGAGTATCATCCCTTATGCCTACTTTTTTTCACGGGTTATATTCTGTTATACCTATTTACACAATCCTTCGCCAAATTACATAACACCACAACAATGTTGTTGATTCGTGTGGACAATTTGGCTAGTTTCCTCAATTTGACAATGAGAAAGATACATAATATATAGTTGTTGTAAATTGTGTATATCCATAAAGCCAGAAAGCTCTTTTTTGTTTTCTCAAAAAAGGAATGACATAATATTTAAGGCGAATTGAGCTCAGATTCACAACGTCCTATTACACCACTGTTACAAATAATGGCACTTTTTTTTTGGAATCTAACACATCTGTAGCTCGGGTAGAGATGGCAATGGGTACCCAATACCCGAATACCCGACGGGTTATACCCGATAAAGAGGCGGGTATGGACAATTTTATGTACCCATGGGTACGTTATTGGGCGAAATCCTCTACCCGTCGGGTAGACGGGTACGGGTGTGGGTATATACTACCCATACCCGCCTACCCGCGGGTAATGAATACCCGCATTAGACAACTAGCCATCCCACTCAAATGTTAATTTTAATATCTACTTGTTGTTGATTGTTTATTTGTTTGTCATATGTTGATATGGTCATGTCAAGTATGTTTATGTGATGTACTAATTTTGATCATTAGACACTTTTGTGCTTGGCATGTATGATTAATGAATGTCTAAATTGATGGTATTCTTATGTGTTGAACCGGGTATGCTTGCGGGTACGGGTTACCCGTCGGGTAGTAATACCCGCGCGGGTATGGGTATGGGTAAATTTTCCTACCCGCGTGCGGATACGGGTAACCCGACGGGTAAATTTACACATAACGGGTATGGGTATAGGATGGCACTTCCCGTCGGGTAAGTACCCGTTGCCATCCCTAAGCTCGGGTGGAAAGCATGAAGTAGTACAACTACTTAAAAGTGAAAATGGTGCATGCACGTAAGAATTATTGCTACAATTTACATGCGAGACAAAACATCTTTCCCCTTAGGCAGTCAGTATCACCACATTGGTTTCAGTTTGGTCAGCTGTAATTATTGGATGACACAATTGCAATGTTTGACAATTATTTTGGTCTTCGGTAAGGTGAATAATTTCGATATATTCCAAGCTTGCGAAATGTTCTTGTCTAAATCACGCCTGCGTGTGAGCTAGGTAATCTTCGAGTTTCTTTCTCTGTAAGTAAAGCACATGTTTAGTTAAAATTTTACTGCAAAAAATGGTCTTATAGAGAAAACAACAGTAATAAGTTCAATGCATTTGTATTTACATGAACAATCGTATCTATTAAAAGATCATCTCAAACTCCTCGTTTGAGCTTTTGCTTCTGGCTCTCAGTTTTTTAATTTCGTCTTTTTATTATTATTATTATTTTTGTGCTTTTTTGCCTTTTCTTTTTGTCTTTATTCTTTTGTCCGTGGCAATATAACTTTTTTTCAATTTTAGAATTTAATTACGCCAAAAAAATTATCAATAGCTATAATGTATTTTAAGCCGCTATAGTAAAGAAGTCTAAGATTTTAAGTTCAAATGAATCCCATAGAGTCTAGCTATATAGCTATATAGTAAGTTAGGATGTGTTTGGTTGGAGGGATGGGGTGGGATAGGATGGGATGGGGATGGGATGAGATAGTTCCACAAAAAAAGTGGAACCACATGGTCTAGCATCTAAGAAAAATATTCTCTAAATTTGCACAGGCTCATCCCACTTTGGACCATTCCATCCCACCCCATCCCTCCAACCAAACACATAGATAGGCTTGGTCAAAGGAACCATCCCATCCCATCCCATCCCATCCCTCCAACCAAACACATCCTTATAGTCTCGCAGGGATCCGTCTGGTTAATATGTGTTACTTCTTGAGCCTGAACATAGTTTTCAAGAGTTTGGCTAGGAAAAACGAAAGTTAGTGCTTGCTTGTGCGTTGTGTGTTACTTCATGAGCCTGCACATAGTTTTCAAGAGTTTGGCTAAGAAAAATGAAAGCTAGTGCTTGCTTGTCGTTGACATCTCTGATGAGTTAATCCTATCATCTTCCAAATGAACTTTTTCTTTGATGCATAGTGTTGCCTTGAATTTCATATATTTCTTACGACGTCTAGTATTTATAAAGAACAAAATTTGACTAAATTTTATTTCGTTGGTGCAGGACCGGTATGGCAACAGGGGTTAAATGGTGCCTTAGAAATTTTTCCGAAGTATTAACAAAATTTTCACTCCAATAGCTATAGGCTATGAAGATCAGAATTGGAAGGACAGAACAAAATAACAATATCAAAACCCAAGAGAGAGATATTACAAGATACCTCACGGTCGACCACCATAGAGAGTGCGATTGGACTAGTGGCCAGTTTGAGCGACAAGGAGCCGACAGTATGACCGGCTTGAACGTGGTGGTTTGACCGGTGGCCAATTGGACTGGGCCTAGGGCGGTATGACCGCTCCCCTGTTTTTAGGATAGAAATTCAGCCTGCGCTAAGACCAAAAATGGTGCAACTCCAAAAATCTTTAACCAAATGAGATAAAACTTGGCATGCACCTTGCTTAAGGTCTCAGGAATCTATTCTATCCAAACAATGCAAGGATCTTGATCACAATTTTTACCTTTCCCAAAGACAAGCAAGATTGCACCAAAACTAGCCAAACATCAAAATATCGGTATATGACTTGTTTGTTGGTAGTGAATAGCCAAGATGATTTTAGATGAGTTTTCACATGTCATAGCAAGCTATTTCTTCAAAAGATTTAAAGCAAAAATCTTGGGATCAAGAAATCTCAAGATGAGGTTAAATCAAAATAAAATCGGGCAAACTCAAAATCTTGCAAGACATGGAGGCTAGATAGATAGGAGTTAATCTTCATGAGCCATCTCCATCCCTTACACACCTTGGCACACATCAAGCTCAAGAAGGGAAGACAAGAGATTAAAACCAATAAGAACAAGAGCAAATCAACTAAATTAAGAATACACTATGAACGATGAATAAAATTGATTTATTGCTACTTGAGGATGAAGTTTTCATAGCTAATCCATCAGGAGGTCAAGAAAGTACACCGTATCACTCATACTTCTCTAACCTTAACCCTAGAAGACAAGGTTGGAATGGTTGGTTGTCTTGCAAGTTTCCATTCCCAACCGATTAAATAGATAATGCAATCAGCCCACATCTAACCCTAATGGATATCATCTACTAGCACAATTGGGAAAAAATCCGTTAACCCCACACAACACAAGTTTTACTCACACACTTAACTCATGCATGTTTTTCAAAGTATATGAACCCGAATCCGCTAAGTCTTTAGTCTTTGATCACTTGATTTTCTCAGCATCTTCTTGACCTAAACCGCTTTTTCAAGCACCGTGGTTTTGATCTGGCGAACTTTCCAGTATTTAGCCTCCTTACCAAAATACCCTTTCTTGACCCAATCTTTATTTTCCCTTGTAAGTAATCGCCATGCTTGCCACGTGTAGGTGCATCAATAGCTTACCACTCATTGACAAGTCTCTCCCGTTCTAGTTTCATCGTACCACACCTCACTTGGAACGATAAAGCCACTTAGTGCAACTCGTCACTCAAACTTTTCTTTCGATATTTTCCGCCTTCCTCACTTGGACCGACCAAACCACTTGGTGTAGTCTATCGCTCAAATCTTCCCTTCGATAGTTTCTACTTTCCTTGTGCTATACTTGAGTTTAACCATCTCACCTGGAATTCTTGATCGTTCTGGGACCCGGCTCCTCCATGAGCGTAGTCCCGATCCTCACCATTGACCATGATTAACTCTAATCTTTCCTGCATATCCAAAGACAAATAAATTAATTTCGGATACAAGTTCTTTATAACTTGACCCACGTTAGTTAAAACATATTTTATACAACATAAATGCACTAACCTAGGTCTGAACTATCAAAAACACAACCAAATTCCCAAAAAAATCCGAATTCCAGCTGAAATCCAACACACGGACGGTCGATCGCGGCCGCCGATTAGTCGACCACCGAGCCCAACCGATCCGATCGCCTCTCGATCGGTTAGACCGCTAGGTCTGAAAAACTGCAAACCATGTAAAATTCACACTATAACTCTATAAACTTGGCAATGATTCATCACACAATATTCTAGATCATCTCATATGGTCTCTCAGTTGGAAAAGAAGTCTACATGCCTATGTTATTTTATTTTTCTAAGTAATATGTGAAGTCAAGCATGCCTTGACGACTCAAGGTATGATTTTCTTTAGGGACTCCTACTACTTGCTATTTTCAGTTTCAAGTTTGACCACTGACAGCAAAAAAGTCAAGATATTGGTTCTTTTCAAGATTGATGTGATGTTGTGGGCCTGACAAAGTGGGAAGTCCTAAAACAACTGTAAAGTAACGACGACAACTTTTTCTGAGAGAAAAACATTATGGTCGTCACGTGCACTTAATTTACTTTTCGTTTCCAATTACAAGAACAATGCCTAGAGCGCACGTCACTATGCATATACACCACACATACATATATGAGTGCGCTTTTGTACTGTACACTTAGAATGCCAGAGGCCAAGTTAAATTCACGACATTACAGAGTTCATACTAAAATATACGTAAAGACAGATATTAAAATTTGAACCCTAGTAGATGTGGTAGTGCACTCATAACTCTTTATCCCATCAAAACACTACTACAAAAAGGTTTGAGTTCTTACGTGCATGCACCATTCTCACTTTTAAGTAGTTGTACTACTTCATGCTTTCCAAAACCCGAGCTACAGATGTGTTAGATTCCAAGAAAAAAAAGCGCCATTATTTGTAACAGTGGTGTAATAGGACGTTGTGAATCTGAGCTCAATTCGCCCTAAATATTATGTCATTCCTTTTTTGAGAAAACAAAAAAAGAGCTTTCTGGCTTTATGGATATCACTACTACAGAAAATGTCATCACAGACGATTCAAAAACGTCATCACAGACGGTTTTGTGAACCGTCTGAATTTATGGGTCAATGATAATCGAAGGTTATCACAGACAGTTTCAAACCGTCTGTGATATCTGATAATCACAGACGGTTTTTAACTAAAAACCGTCTGTGATATTCTTTCATACCCCTAAAACTATTCCTGTTTATTGGCTAGCCTCAGGTAATGCTAGCCATGCCCTCTGAAACAAGCAGATCAAGCGATGATGTTATTACTACAAGGTCTCTAAACAAAGTTCTATGAAGCAAATGACACAAACTAGTGTATCAGGTTCATTGAACCGGATACACTAGAATGTGTTACTTGCTTCATGCTCTTTGAAGGTCTATGTGGCATATATTATTACTACAAGGTCTCTAAACAAAGGTCTATGAAGCAAATGACACAAACTAGTGTATCAGGTTCATTGAACCGGATACACTAGAGTGTGTCACTTGCTTCATGCCCTTTGAAGGTCTATGTGGCATATAGGGCATGTTTGATTGGAGGCCACAATTTGCCATGCCTCAACTTAAGAATTTGCCACACTTGTGGCTAGCCAAATTTGTGGCAAAAAAAAGGTGTTTGGTTGATAACTAAGGTGTGGCAAAAACTTTGTGGCTATTGTTTGGTTCACTGCCACAAAAGTGTGGCAAAAAATTATGGCAAGTATTTGGATTACTCCACATGTAGGCTAAACACACTTGTGTAAAAATCATTATTGGAGTAACAACATCTAAAGCGATATAATACAATAGTATAACATACATTTCACCATTATAACACCAACAGTATGAACAATCCACCATTATAGTTTCAACAATACCATACAGTCCATAAGCAATATAATACAATAGTTCAACAATACCATATAGTATAGTTTTGTGGCCAAAGCATACAGCAGTAATACATAAAGGCCAGACAAGGGTACCTTACTGCATATGCGTCGGGGAGGCGGCCGGCGAGGGCTCGGGGAGGCGGCCGGCGAGGGCTCGGGGAGGCAGCGGCGACGAGACAGATCGGGATTTAGATGTAGAATATAACTGCAGCATACGGGAAAAACCCTAGCCAGAGGGTATTTATAGGGAGGCTTATTATAGACGGTTCTAGACGTAGAACCGTATGTGATATCAATATCACAGACAGTTCTAAGTTTAAAAACCGTCTATGATAAATCTTATCACAGACGGTTTTTTATAAAAAAACCGTCTGTCATAAGCTTTACGTCAGAACGTTTCGTGTTTGATCGTCTAATGCGTCTCTCGATCGTTATCTGGCGTCTATATCATTAATGTTTGGGTATACGAACCGCGTGCTAAAGGTTAAATATGCGCGCTAATCCGAGTCTTTTCTACGTCACGTACAATATGGCTTCTACTATTCTTGTGATCATCTCCTTCCTCTCATCTGTTTATCAAGAATTGTTCGGTCGGAACCTTACAGCGGCCAGCAATTTGCATCTGGGCAGCTTCTCCGCTTTGCCCGCTCTCCTTCCCGACTTTCTTGCATCCGTCAGCTCGACCTGATCATCCGCCGTCGACGGAGGCGTCTCGTTGCCGCTCAAGAAAGGGAAACAACCCTTACCCTGGTTCTTCTCCACAATGTGCCCAAAGCGGAAGAACCTCTACACGCGTGGAGAGCGATGGATAGCCTTGCCAACCAAGCAGAAACAATGAGATTCTAAGGAATCTTTTTATGCTATCCTCTACGACATTATGGGCTATGCTACTGATTCTTTGCCCAGGTTGGAGGAGGAAGTGCTGAGGACAAGGACAATCTTAACGGCGTTCGAGAAGTCAGCGGCTGATCCTCCAAGTCCCAAAGTCGAAGAAGAAGCATACGAAGTCAAAAGATTACAATCAGGAAACTCTTTACTGTGCGACTTTTGTAATAAATTTGCCTCTAATTGAAATTAATAAATTTGCCTTTAATTTGTGATCTCTTGTCTCAGTAGTTCTGAAGTTAAGTTATTAGAAGCAATGTGTACTTATATATTAACCTCTGATCATGAACATAATATGACAGACAAAGGGACATCACAGACGATTCTTGTCAAAAACCATCTGTGAACATTTACACAACACAGACGGTTTTTATTAAAAACCGTCACAGACGGTTTTTAATAAAAAATCGTCTGAGTATCATAGACGGTTCATCGGTAAGGACCGTCTGTGATACTCGACCACTAACACAGACGGTGTCCAAATTAAAACCGTCTGTGTTAGTGTCAATCACAGATGGTTTTGTCAAACCGTCTGTGATTGGCGTCTAGTATTAGGCTTTCTGTAGTAGTGTATACACAATTTACAACAACTATTATGTATCTTTCTCATTGTCAAATTGAGGAAACTAGCCAAATTGTCCACGCGAAACAATACTAATTAACTAATACCAAAGTGGTACTCAAATCTAGGGGTGAAAAGTGGATACAAATTCAATAGGATGCGAATATGGTATAGATTTGCCCATCCGATTAACAATTTCTATGCTATTATTTTCATATTTATATTTAAATTCGTATAAAAAAATATGGATACGAATATGGTACGGACTTTTACTATCCAAAATGTTATTTTATTCAGACTATCTGTATCCATATTTATATTCGACGAAGCAATATGTATATTTTTTAAAAATACAACTATTTAGTTGGACAAGTTTTGTTTGATTGAATGTGAATTTGTGTTTCTTTAGGTGAAGTAAATGAATTAAAATGATTAAGTGTGATTGTATGAGGATAAAATGTTATTAATGTCTTCATACTATATAAGTTATGAGAATATCTGGATTTGACCGAATTGAATAGATATTTGATTTAAATTCGTATTCGTTACAATATTCGATTTGTATTCGAAAATATTCGGATTCATATTCGTATTCGTTTATAAATACAAATACGAATGTGGTTTTGGTACTATCCGATCCGTTTTTACCCTTACTCAAATCAAGAAACCAGTTTAGAAAACCTACTGAGTTATAGAAAATAAAAGTTATCGAGAGTTATCTAAACCTTCAGAAAACCTTCAGAGAAAACCTACGGAGTTATAAAAACTAAAAGTTATCGAGAGTTATCCAAACCTTCAGAAAACCTTCCGAGCCACCTGCTTTGCAGCACACCAGCCTTGGTGTATTGTGATCGCAGTTTTGAAGTAATATAATGAGTTCAAATGGGCTTTGGCTCACCGTTGATTCCTCAAGAAAAGAGACGAAATAAACCTAAAGTTGCTAGATCAGGCGAAGCTTAGGACCAATTTGGAACTAGGAATAACATGAATCAGTACGCAATTCCTGGTGGAACCAGAAAAAAAAGCTGCATTCCAAATGAAGCTTTACTGTGTAAAAGGAAATGCAGGGTATGCAAACCCAGCATTTTATTCCCGTTACAGCAAAATCTACAAATGTCGGTTTCATCTTTCACTTTTTTCCCATATATGGTGTGGTCCTTTCTATTAGAAAACCTGATATACGGCGATAATTCCCGAATTAACTTATTAGATCAAGATATGGATCAGTACTGCGCTACTACCTCCAGAAATTACGGCGCATCAAATGCAAAAAAAAAAAGGAGAGAAAAAAGAAAAGAAAAGAAAAAGAAAAAGAAAAGAGAAGTATCTTGTAATGTCAAAGAGAAAAGAGTTTACCCCACCACAGGAGGCGGCAGCGGCGGCGAAGACGACGAGCGTACCGGCCGCAGCGTGGTCGGCTCCGCTATGAGCATGGCATGTAATCCTGAGTTCCCGTTCGATTCCAATTTTTGCGTTGAGCTCGGTTTGGAAAGTTATCCTCCCGAGCGCGTCCTTGTATCACGGCGTCGTAGCGCGAGATTAGCTCGGCCGCCCCCTTCCTTTTTATTTTGCTTTCCAATTATAGCGTAGACTGTGTATAAGTAGGAGCTTAATGCAATCAGAAAAGCTGTCGCGGTTGGCACAGCACCAAATTCCAGAGTTCTATTTCTATTCTTGAGAGCTCGTGCGAGTACATTCGAGAGCAGGTGATCAGGGAGCTCTCGTCGGAGTTCCTGATCATCGCCGGAGAAGAATTTCGTCTGTCATTTGGTATCAGAGCTGTACGAGCCAGGGATGGACCGCCATTCTGCTCCGCCGGGCGATGGCCATGGAGGGCAACGAGGTCGCCACGTCTCGCCCTCGCCAGCGCCGCGCAGAGGGCGACGCGAGGTCGTGATCCACCGCACCGCCGGGGAGACATCCGCCGTCGGGACTCAGTTCCCCATGCTCACGCCCACCAACTACCGAGTGGCGATGTTGTCTGCAGTGAACTTGGAGGCGGCGGTGGTGGTACACCGTCGAGCCGGAGGAAGGCGAGGAGATTGTGTATCGTCACGACCGGCTGGCGCTCACCACGATCCTGCATTCCGTGCCGCCCGACATGCTGGCCGGTCTCCGTGAAAGAAGAACGGCGGCCGCAGCATGGGCGGCGATCAAGCGGATCGCGTCGGGTCCAGGCGGTGCGTGAGGCCAACGCGCAGCAGCTTCACCGCGAGTTCAGCGCCACGGTGTGGAAGGAGGCGGAGAACGCGGAAGATTTCGCGAACCGCATCACGGGCTCGCCGCTGATCTGCGACTCCTCGGCGACAATGTCGCGGCGCCGGGTAGTACGGAAGATCTGCAGGTCATGCCGAGCACCTCGCGCTGGTGGCAATCTCCATCGAGACTCGCTCGACATCAACAACATCTCTGTCGAGGAGGTGACCGGCATGTTGCGCGCCGTCGGCAGCGGCGCAGCCGGCGCCCGCCTTGACAACCAGGGCGGCTGCTTCTGCGTGAAGAGGAGTGGCTCGCGAGCTCAAGCTCCGCGAGTCCGAGGAGAAGGGCGCGGAACAGCTCGGCGGCGCGGCAAGAAGCAAAGCGGCGCGGCGTGGCGTGGGCGGCAAAAGTGAGAGCTCTGGCTTTACGTCACGTGATGGCAACAAGGGCCAGTCCGACGGTGGATAGGCCCCCAACCGCGATCAGTGCAAGCGCTGCGGCAAATACGGCCATTGGGCCAAGGATTGCCGTAGCAAGCCCAAGGGCGAGGCCCACGTCGCGCAAGCTGAAGAAGATTCGGAGCCCACGCTGCTGATGGCACGAGCCACTGCCTTCCCTAACGCGCCGTCGCCACCACGCGCCGCCGCGGCCCCATCTCCGTCCGAGCGCCGGCCCCTACGCGTCGTCGAGGGGAAGGTCTTCGCGCAGCTCGATGCCAAGACGGAGCGCGACGACAGCCTTTGGTACCTCGACAGCGGGGCAACCAACCACATGTCGGGCTGCCAAGATGCCTTCATTGACATCGACATGGTGATCCGCGGCACCGTCAAGTTCGGCGACGGCTCGGAGGTCGCAATCGAAGGATCCGGCACCGTGCTGTTCGAGGGGAAAACTGGCGAGCACCTCCCACTCACGGGGGTGTATTCCATCCCGAGGCTGACCACCAAGATTGTTAGCCTCGGCCAGCTCGACGAGGGCGGCTGCGACATCCACACCAAGCACGGCGTCCTCCGGATCCGCGACGACAAGGAACGCCTGATCGCGCGAGTCCAGCGCTCGGCGAACCGCCTGTACCTGCTGCGCATAATGATTGGGCGGCCGCTTTGCTTGGCCGCACGCGCCAGCGACAGTGCGTGGCTGTGGCACGAGCGCTACGGCCACCTCCACTTTGACGCCCTGCGCAACCTCGAGCAGCGGGGCATGGTGCACGGGCTGCCGCACGTTGAGCACGTCCACCATCTCTGTGCCGACTGCATCACCACCAAGCTGAAGAGGAGTCCGTTCCCGTCGCAGACGAAGCGACCAGCGGAGGGGCTGCTGGACTTGGTCCATGGCGACCTGTGCGGCCCCATCACCCCAGCGACACCCGGCGGTAAGTGGTACTTCCTTCTGCTGGTTGATGACCGGAGCAGGTACATGTGGGTAGCATTGCTCGCCACCAAGAGTGACACGCTCGCCGCCGTCAAGAAGTTCCAGGCGAAGGTGGAGGTGGAGACAGGTCGGCGCCTGCGCGTTCTGCGCACTGACAACGGGGGTGAATTCACCTCTGTTGAGTTCGAGGAGTACTGCGCCGAGCACGGCGTCGAGCGGCAGCACACGGCGCCATACACGCCGCAGCAGAACGGAGTCATCGAGCGGCGGAACCAGACCGTCGTCACCATGGCGCGCAGTCTGCTGAAGAGCCGGAACATGCCGGCAATGTTCTGGGGCGAGGCGGTCGCCACCGCCGTCTTCCTGCTGAACCGGGCGCCCACCAAGGCCGTCGACGGCATAACACCGTATGAGGCCTGGCACAGGCGCAGGCCTGACGTCCACTTCCTGCGCACGTTCGGGTGTGTGGCATACGTCAAGGTGACGAAGCCGCACCTGAAGAAGCTCGACGACCGTGGCACGCCGGCAGTCTTCATCGGCTATGAGCCAGGCGCCAAGGCGTGGCGCTTCTACGACCCGGCTACGCATCGCGCTGTTGTGTCCAGGGACGCGGTCTTCGATGAGCCGAAGTCCTGGAGCTGGGAGGACGAGGGCCTGGTGGCCGCTGCGGACCTCGTGGTGGAGTACCACGCGATGGAGCTAGGCGCGGGGCATTTCGACGCCAACACCGTGGCTGGCTCACCAGAGCCCCCGGCGACGCCAGCCTCTGCAGCGAGCCCCGGCGCTCCCATGGTGGGTACACCAATGATGTCGCCCGCGGCACCGACTCCTCCTCCCGTGACTCCAGCACCGGAATCAACTCCACTGCCCCAGCCGGAGTTCGTCTCACCACCTCTGAACGTGGAGGAATACTGGGACGCCGACAACGATGACGTCGAACCGAGGTACCGCACCATCGACAACATCCTCGGACCAGCGTCACCATTTGGCCTCGCCGCACGTCAGGTAGCTGCTGAGCTCCATTTGCAGATCGAGGAGGAGCCAGCCACCTTCGCCAAGGCCGAGAAGCACCAGTCCTGGCGTCACGCCATGATCGAGGAGATGGATTCCATTGAGAGCAACCGGACCTGGCGTCTGGTGCCCCTTCCACCCGGCCACCGGCCGATCGGGTTGAAATGGGTATACAAGGTGAAGAAGAACGCCCCGGTGAGGTGATCAAGCACAAGGCGCGGCTCGTTGCGAAGGGGTACGTACAACAGCCGGGCGTGGACTTCGACGAGGTCTTCGCGCTCGTAGCCCGCATCGAGTCAGTGCGGCTGCTGCTGGCGCTCGCCGCCCAGGAGGGGTGGCTGGTGCACCACATGGACGTGAAGTCTGCATTCCTCAACGGAGAGCTGGTCGAGGAGGTCAATGTCAGGCAGCCTCCCGGCTTCACCGTCGTCGGCCACGAGGACAAGGTGCTGCGCCTGGACAAGGCGCTCTACGGACTGCTCAGGCACCACGTGCGTGGAACGCCAAGCTCGATGAGACTCTGATGGCGCTCGGCTTCAGCCACAACGCGTTGGAGCACGCTGTCTACGCTCGCGGCAAGGGCGCTTCTCGGCTACTGGTGGGGGTCTACATCGACGACCTCATCATCACCAGGAACGACGCCAGCGAGATCACCAAGTTCAAGCAGGAGATGAGCTCAAGGTTCAAGATGAGTGACCTCAGCTTGCTCTGTTTTTACTTAGGCATTGAGGTGGAGCAAGGTGGCGATGGCATCAAGCTGTCTCAGGCGGCGTACGCGCGCAAGATCCTGGAGCGCGCAAGCATGGCAAATTGCAACCCGTGCCATACTCCTATGGAGCCCCGCCTGAAGCTGTCGAAAACAAGCACAGCAACGCCGGTGGATGCCATTGAGTACCGGGGCCTCGTCAGTTGTCTCCGGTACTTGGTGCATACCAGGCCGGACATCGCCTTCGCCGTCGGCTACGTCAGCCGGTTCATGGAGAACCCCACCACCGAGCATCTCAACGCGGTGAAGCGGATCCTACGCTACATCGCGGGCACGATCGACTACGGCTGCTACTACAAGCGCGGCGGCAAGGAGCTGAAGCTGCTCGGGTACAGCGACGCCGACATGGGCGGTGACATTGATACAAGGAAGAGCACCACCGGCGTGTTGTTCTTCCTCGGCTCCTGCCCCGTGACTTGGCAGTCCCAGAAGCAAAAGGTCGTTGCGTTATCGTCCTGTGAAGCGGAGTACATTACAGGGACGACGGTGGCCTGTCAAGGTGTATGGCTGGCGCAGCTGCTTGCAGAGCTGAAAAATGAGCAGCACACAACCTTCCTGTTGAAGATGGACAGCCAATCGGCTATAGCACTCAGTAAGAATCCCGTTTTCCATGACCGAAGCAAACACATAGATGTCATATTTCATTTCATGCGGGAGTGCATTGGTGATGGGAAGATGGACATTGAGCACGTCCGCACTGAGGAGCAGATCGCCGATATTCTGACGAAGCCGCTCTCGCGTGATCGCTTCTGTGAGCTGTGTGTGAAGCTGGGCATCGTCAAACTCGGCAAGGAACTTCAGGCTTAGGGGGTGAAATGTGAGCATGGCATGTAATCCTGAGTTCCCGTTCGACTCCAATTTTTGCGTTGAGCTCGGTTTGGAAAGTTATCCTCCCGAGCGCGTCCTTGTATCACGGCGTCGTAGCGCGAGATTAGCTCGGCCGCTCCCTTCCTTTTTATTTTGCTTTCCAATTATAGTGTAGACTGTGTATAAGTAGGAGCTTAATGCAATCAAAAAAGCTGTTGCGGTTGGCACAGCACCAAATTCCAGAGTTCTATTTCTATTCTTGAGAGCTCGTGCGAGTACATTCGAGAGCAGGTGATCAGGGAGCTCTCGTCGGAGTTCCTGATCGTCGCCGGAGAAGAATTCCGTCTGTCATCCGCGAGGAAGAAGTGCTCCGGCAGGCGAGTGAGAGGGCGTGGAGCCGACGACGGCAGACGACAGCGTATCCCGCCGCTTGATGTATGCCGCGCCGCCGGCGGCCGCCGCCTCCTGCGCCCGCGTCGCGCGCCCACCGGCCGCCGCCGGCTCAGCGCCAGATCGTGCCACTTGCGTCGCTCGTGCCGCGACCGGCTTGGTCGCCGTGCAGCACCGACCTCGCCGCTCAGCCGCTCGCGACCGACCGACCGGTCGCGCGGGCGAACCGCCGCGCCATCGAAAATGAGGATGGAAACCTAAAACCCCAAGAAAAGCCGTCGGCAGCGGTGGGCGATGGGCCGAGTGGGCCGTTCGGTTAGAGGGAAAACGGGCCAAAATATGGCCCGGTTGGGGAAGGGACTGGTGAATTTGTAGAAAGCCCCCCAAAACATTGAAAATTACCGAAAGGCCCTTGCAACTTGCATATAAGTCCTGAATTTTACAGAAAGGGCCTCGTAGTTCCAAAAATTACAAAAATGTCGTTAGATTTACGAACGGCTCCCGAATTTTGCAGAAACCCCTCGAAAAATCAAAAAATTGCGCGGATTTTTATCTGAACTAAAAATTTGCGTATGGACCCTCATGAATTGCAGAATTCACTGAAAATTCGTATTCTAGCATAAAAGTGCCTCGGGAATCCGAATTTTGCATTATTTTTAGCATTTGAAGCTTATTTATTTCTACCATTATTATTTTATGTATTTATTTATTGTTTTGGTTAATTTGTAATTATTTAAATTTCTTTTAATCACTGAAATTAGCGGTAAAATTTATAGAAAATCCATAGAAAATTATGAAATATGCGAGAACCTTTTGTATCATTTATTTACCCACAGTAAATTATTCCATGCATGTTTACCAGTAGTAAACTTATTTATTTCTTTAATACACATGTAGATGACTAGCATCATGAGCAGGAGTTTAGGGTGGCCCATCATGGCCAAAACTATCTGACGTGGGCATCCGATGTCGAAATAGTGCTTAGAGGTAAGAAGCTCAGCGCGGCTATTGGGATTGGCGGACCGCATGACGCCCTACCCACTCCTGAGGAGAATGATCAGGCACTTCATTTTCTCAGGCACCACCTCTGCCTCACTCTCAAGAATGAGTACATGGCGGAGAAAAGTGCGCTAGCATTCTGGACCGTACTCAAGAAGAGGTTTGAGAGGCTAAAGTACACCATTCTTCCTCAAGCAGAGCAGGAGTGGATCAGACTAAGGTTTGCCGACTTTAAGACGGTCAGGGAGTAAAATTCTGCCTTGCACAGGATTTGTACCAATCTTCAACTCTATGGCAAGCAGATCACAGACGAGCAGAAGATTGAGAAGACCCTATCCACCTTTCACCCCATGCTGTTCAATCCACCCGCAACTATCGTCAAGGCGGCTACAAGTGCGCGAATTGATTGATATAATGCAGGCCGCAGTATGTCACTCAACCACCGGAGAGCTCTATTGGCTGCATGGCCAACGTTGGGAGCTACAAGGTGCGAAAGTCCTTGATGAAAAGAAGGGGGAAGAAGGGTAAGGTCGTTGCCAAGAAGCCCTTGACGAAAGACCTAGAGGCAGCCACCGCCATGATTTCTCTCGAAGAGAAGATCACTCCTGAGAAGATAGCCGAAGAAGTCTCTGATTTTCTAGTCGATTCAGTCTGATGCACAGAATGTATTAGACTCTAATTGTCATTTATTTTGTGTTAAAAGGACAAGTTAGAACTTGCATGGATGGTACTTTACCATTTGTTTTCTCATGATAGTTGGATGATTTTGAATAATTCATTCATTTATTCAGTTTATGATGGCATGATATGTTCTGATATTGGAGTATTTATGTGTTGAATGCCTTCTAATACATGTTAATAAAATACCTTGTATTAGAACGCGTGTGGCGCTCTATGGAGGAAGTGTGCTTAGCAGACAGCGGCACAACGAATACCATCTTAAGAGAGACTAAGTATTTTCAGTCGATTCGTAAGAATGCTGGCAGCCTTACGACAATCGACGGAAGCGATGCATGTATAATTGGTTCAGAAAGAGCCACAATTATACTACCAATAAGCACAACTTTGGTCATTGAAGAAGCCTTATTATACCCAGAATCGACTAGAACTCTCCTAAGTTTTAAGGATATTCGCGCCAATGGTTTCCACGATGAGACTGAAGAAGAGTACGGTAAGGAATACCTGCTCATTACGAAGCGCGAAGAGAATGGCAAAAGGGTATTAGAAAAATTTCCTTCACTAGAAACTGGGCTATATTATATCAACATTAAGGCACCTGCAGCCTACACTGTCCTGAAGATAGTATTTAGAAGCTCTGAACTCTTCTATATCTAGCATGACAGATTAGGCCACCTAGGTCTTAGAATAATGAGAAATATTATCAATAATTCCCAAGGGCATAATATTAATGTGAAGAATTTCCCGAATCATGAAGATTTTGTGTGCCCTGCATGCGCCACCGGGAAATTAATTACTAGGCCCTCCACTCTGAAAGTGAAGGATGAAGTCCATGCATTCCTAGAGCGCTTCCAAGAAGACATTTGCGGTCCCATTCAGCCTATTTTAGGGCCATTTAAGTATTTCATAGTGCTCATTGATGCTTTCTCGAAGTGTCATATGTGGGTTTATTATCCACAAGAAACCATGCTTTCGCAAAGTTGATTTCGTAGATCATTCGCATCAGAAAATGTGTTTCCTGATCATCACAACAAATCCATCAGAATGGACAACGCCGGAGAATTTACTTCAAAGGCATTTGATGATTATTGCATGGCGATGGGGATTGCAGTTGAGCATTCGGTACCGCATGTCTATACCCAGAATGGTTTGGCAGAGCCTTTAATCAAGAGAATTAAATTTATTGTTTGACCCCTTTTGCAAAATTATAATTTGCCAGCTACATGTTGAGGACACGCGGTCCTACATGCAGCGAATCTCATCAACTTTAGACCATCGGTCTACAACATCTATTCACCTATGCAACTAGCGCAAGGGTCACTACGAAAATTTCTCATCTCGGGAGGTTTGGATGCAAGGTTTATGTATCTATACCCCCTCATGCATCGCAATGGGCCTCTCCATAAGACTAGGATATCGTTGGTTATGAGATTGCATCCATAATCATGTATTTGGAACCCATGTCGGAGATTTGCATATCGCCTGCTTCGCTGATTGCATTTTTAATGAGGATAATTTCCCAACATTAGGGGAAGGAAATCAACCCCTTGATGAAAAATATTGGGAAATTACGTGGGAAGCCACAGGAATTCATGCACATGACCCGCGCACTAGTGAAACAGAGAAAGAGGTCCAGAAGATCATTGACTTGCAAGCATTAGCAAACCAACTGCCCGATCACTTTAGTGATTTGAAGAGCGTGACTAAGTCACATGTGCCTGCACACAATGCACCGAAAAGGGTTGAAATACCAAAGAAAGTAGAAGGTATCCCTAATCCCGTCCAGAGGCCTCAGAATGAAAGGACGAGAACTCCGGCTCCTCGAATCCCAAGTAACCGGGGATGCCCGGCGAAAAAGGATAAGAAGAACTTATCACAGCTAATTACTGAAGTCCCCCAAAATGAGAAGGGGAGCCAGTTGTGACTTGGCACAAGTATGACACCTTCAGAAAAGGGCATACCAGATTTGAATATCCCCATGGAAGAAGAAGTCGGCATGGATGTGTGCGCACACATCGGAGTCGAAAAACTAAAGGGACTTGCCACTGCAATTGGAAGAAGCAATGTGCAAGGAGAAGCTTTAGAAGAAGCAATCGCTCTAGAAGAAACAACTCATGAAGAAATAGCTATAAATTATGTGCACACAGGAGAGTCCATGAATAGGACTACAGCCAATATCGATATCTACTTTGCAAAGAAAATTGCCACAATCATCGATCTTGATCCCGAACCTGCATCGTTTGCTGAATGTAAGAAAATATCATATTGGGAAGATTGGAAGAAGGCAATAGAAACTGAATTACTATCTCTGAACAAAAGAGAGGTGTTTGGGCCCGTATGCCGCACACCTCCCCATGTGCACCCTGTAGGGCACGAGTGGGTATTTGTTCGAAAGAGAAATGAAAAAAGCAGTAGTGAGATACAAAGCAAGGTGGTAGCATAAGGTTTCACTCAATGTCTGGAGTTGATTATGAAGAAACATACTCCTCAGTCATGAGTGGAATTACCTTTAGATATCTGATCTCAATGGCAGTGAACTTGAATTTAGAAATGAAATTGATGGATGTGGTGACTGCATACCTTTATAGAAACTTGGATTCAGAGATTTATATGAAGGTCCTTGAAGGAATCCCTCTCCCGAACCAAGACAGAGTAAATAGAAATTTGTACAGTGTGAAACTCAAAAGTCAGTGTATGGACTGAAGCAATCTGGAAGAATGTGGTATAATCGCTTAAGCGACTTTCTCTGCAAGAAAGGCTACACGAACAATGAAGATTGTCCCTGTGATTTTATACGATGATCCCAGAATGGATTCTGTATAATCTCAGTGTGTGTAGATGATCTGAACATCATCGGGACAATGGAAGACATAAAAGAAGCAAACTCTTATTTGGAGTCAGAATTTGAAATGAAAGATTTGGGCAAGACCAAATTCTGCTTAGGCCTACAGCTTGAGCATATCCTTGAAGAAATCTTGATACATTAGTCATCCTACACTCAGAAGGTGTTAAAAAGGTTTGGCTTTGAGAAGGCATACCCATCGAAAGTACCGATGATCGGGAGGTCTTTACAGCAAGAAAAAGATCCTTTCCGACCTAGGTAAGAGGGGGAGGAAGTCCTGGGACTGGAATTCCCATACTTAAGTGCAGTGGGAGCACTCATGTACTTCGCAAACTGCACTAGACCAGACATTGCATTTGCCGTGAACCTATTAGTAAGATATAGTGCAGAACCTACCAAAAGACATTGGCAGGGCATAAAGGACATCTTCCAATACCTCCAAGGAAGCAAGGACCTTGCATTGTTCTATAGAAAGAATCAAGACCTGAACTTGATTGGCTATCAGACGCCATGGTATTTGTTTGACTGCATATCGCAAAGTCACAAATAGGCTATGTATTCTGTGTGGTGGAACGCAATTTCTGGAAATCGTCCAAGCAAAGTCTTGTAACAACTTCGACGAACCACTTAGAAATTATAGCACTATATGAAGCCACACGTGAATGCGCTTGGCTCCACTGAATGATTCACCACATCCAGCAGTCATGTGGAATGAACATTGTGCAAACCCCCACAATTATCTATGAAGATAATGCAGCTTGCATTGCACAAGTGCAGACGGGCTATGTGAAGAGTCATCTCACAAAGCATATTAACTCCAAGTTCTTCTATACTCATGAATTGCAAAAGATGGACGAGATTAAATTACTGCATACTAAGTCATGTGAAAATTTGGCAGATTTGTTCACTAAATCACTCCCTGCATCTTGCTTTGAAAGGTGCGTATGAGGAATTGGAATGATAAGACTTAGAGAAGTACAGAATTCAGGTGGAGAATTCTCTCAAGCCCGTTAGTAAATCTTGATTATGAAGATTGAGTACCCAAATGAATGAAGTCTTGAAGACCAAATAAAATTGGGTGAATTGTACTTTTTTTCTCTCGATGAGTTTTTCTGAAGTTTCTCAACTAAGGTTTTTAATGAGGCAATTCGTGCATCGCAGCATAACATGCTTCATGTACTCTTTCTCCAAATTTTCCCACTGGGTTTTTATGGCGTTTTAACGAGGCATGAGCATGTCGGATGAGTGCCCAAGGGGGAGTACTGTTAGGAAACCTGGGCCTGGGCCAGCAGCCCTAGCCCATGGTGGGCACCTCACCGGAGACTATAAATAGGGAGCCGTACCGACATATTTTGTAAACATGCAATCAGAAATTAATAAAGATAGACCAGGAGTTCTCTCTACCTCTTTGTGTGATTTCAATCTATTATTCTGTCTTCTGTGATTGATGTGTTTCATTCTAAGCAGAGGAATCGATCGGACTGGTCGCCAGCGACGGTTCCTCAACACTTTCTATACAACACTTGCTTAGAACTTTTGTACAAAAAATCCTGTGGTAGTAATTACAAGCCTTTTAGATGATGACCAGCCGAATTCCTCGTGTAACTGCGCTGATAGATACTACAATGCATATGCTCATATCGAAATATAGAGTTGTACTTGTTATATAACTATCATGCTTATCATTGAAATACAATTATATTCCTTATACAAATGTAATAGATCTTATATTTATATCTGATTAATCTGCACCTTTATAATCTAGAGCAACCATAATCAACGATATATATCTTTCTCTTTTGCTTCGGATTTATATGGGAATTTCTAGCCCTTCACAGTAAATATGGTGCCCTCTTTTTCTCTCGTTTCATTAATAAGCGTCCTTTGCTCTGTTCTTTTTTATTTGGCATTTTAGAGTCTGTTATTGTGTTTGAAACTTATCATGATTATTGGCCAAGTGAAACTTATATCACTAGATTGTTCGTTAAAAATATTACTGTTGTGGTTACAGACCAAACAGAGAGAGAGATAGTGGTATGGTAGTGGAGAGTTAGGTGAGCAATGCCTGGCCTCTCTCATGGCCTGGGTGGCATGCATACATACATACATACATACATACATACATACATACATACATACATACATACATACATACATACATACATATTCACATGGGGAGTGTTTAACAATTATGCCCTTACACCCAAGTGTCCCTCTCAAGGGCATTTATGCCATTACACATGTCCCATCTTTGGGCCTTACAACCTCCTAACAGGCCGGCTGGGCTTAGGTGGGGGCCACCCCTACAACAGGAGCCTCTCGTGGTGAAGAGCTTCACGGGGCGAAGCCATGTTGCTGAGTCCTTTGGCCCCCCTCCGTCCCTACGGCTTGTGATCTTCTAAGGTGTTAGACAAAGTTGGATCTTTCCGGTGCAATGCATTTTGATGGTATGGACACGGGGGCGGAAGTTGTTGCCGAAGGCATCCCCGAGTTGTGAGGTGTACGCCCCGAATGGAGTCGGTCCTTCGACCTGAGGACGCGGAGTCAAAGCGGGCTTTGGAGTCGTCGTGCAAGCTCGAAGTGGCGGTGGGCTCCGACGTCGCGCACCTCCAATGGTGAGTGAAAGTCGGTGCCGACATCATCGCCGAAGCGAATGGCTAGTGGCCCACTGCCAATGCATTTGATGACCCCAAAAGTCGTGTCGTCCCCTAGTGCGCGACGGGAGTTGTACCGTATCACGTGGACGTACAACAGCGGTGGTGCGCTCGCTCCTAAGGGGGCAGACGCGTGGCGAGACCTGATTGGCGCGGCGTGGGGTTGGAGGCGTCGCGTTCACATGCCATTGCGACGCTTGTCCTCCCGCCGGTTGAACTCCACGGTTGAACCGCCTAGTTGAGGAGCAGTATATATACATTGCTAGGGCTGCGGTGTTGTCGTTGCTGCGATGCGCACTGAATGCAGCTGGGATGATGTTGTTCCCAGAAAATGGGCCTCCTTAGTTCATCCACATTCTGCGATGGCACTGTTTCGCGGCGGACTTGGCGCCAACAGCGCGATTTAGAGAATGTTGATGAACTGGAGGCCTATTTTTGGGTGCTTGGTAAGGCTTATCGCCGATGACCGGTGGTATTTCCCGATGGAGGGGAGCACAGACAGATGGGTCTCCACCGGTTGTTGCTCTGCCGAAGTGTCCTCCGATCGCTAGTTGCCTGCTTCCCGCTCACACGTTGTGTTCCTGTACGCGACGCGCATCCGGACACAGCTAGAGTGACCTTGCCCTCAGAAATAGGTCTGCTTCAGTTCACGTGAGTTCTCTGATGACAGAGAGTGGTGATGAACTGAAGGAGGCTTATTTATGAGAGCTCGGTCAAACCCTATCGTGAGGCGGTGGTCACGCTTCCCGATCGAGGGGCGGGCGGTCGATTCCCACCGGTTGGTGCTATCTTTGGCGTCCTCCGCCACGAGATGTATGCGTGCGCGAGTCGGTCCATCTTTGGCGAGCCGAGTCGAAAGGGCGCCTCGGCCGCGGACATGGCATTGATCACGGGCTCCGAGTCGAGTCCTATTCGGGCTCGCTCGGCGGGCCGAGTCTTCGTGCGGTCGAGATCGGAGCCGCCGGTGTCTCACCGCTAAAGGGTGGTGTATTGAAGATACTGTAGATTACGCCTACAGATGGTGTGCGGCGAGACAGACCGGCGGCGTCTGCGCTGTCGATGGGTGGGCCGCGAGTCGGGTAGGCTCGAATCATCTTCACTGGCTCGAAGTCGAGGCGGTATTTAGGTTCTGTGTTGGCGGAGCCGCCTTGCGGGGCCAAAGCCAAAGTCAAAGTCGGAGTTGCTCCACGGAGGTGGAGTCAACATTGAAGTCGGTCGGGCGGCGGTTGGTGGCTCTTGTGCTTTGCATTGATGGCCCCGAGAATCACGCCCATCACTGACGCGCGATGGAAATTGGACCATGCCGCGCAACCGCACGACCGCAGTCATGCATTCATTCTCGAGGGGACGGACGAGTGGCCGGACTTGATTGGCGTGTCGTGCGCTGTCAGATGGTCGCGCGACCGCAATCGCGTGCTTCATCCCGATGGGATGGGACGCATGGCAGTGCAGGATTGGCACGTCGTGCGATGTCAGGTGGTCACGATCACGGTCGTGCGCATGGGCGGCCGCACCACCTCGGCTTCCACCGGTTATGCTTCCCAATCATTGGGGAGGCGAGCGGTTCTGCCTCCGCCAGTTGCGCTTACTGGCGTTGTGGAAGGTGAAGGGGCTTTATATACCCCCTTTTGGCACCGCACCAGCATCCTGCTTCATATACCTTCTGCTCCCTTGCCCTTTTGTGCACTGTGTTCTCGCCCCCTTTGCTGTCACGCCTTTACTCATCGCCGTCTAGCTTTCGGAGGATGATGGCCCATGGCGAAGAACGTGCTCCTTGGGCCAGCGGTGACGCCTCATCCCGGCGATCGTCGTGTATCGAGGTGGACTACACGCTTGAAGGGCGTGAGCCATCACTGATGGACAAGCGGTGGGTAGCGGTGGAGAAAGTGGAGGGTCCTTGTTCCCGCGTCTTGGGCCCGACTCTCGCGATGGAGGAGACGATCTGGACTCTGTTGCGCGAAGGAAAGCTGTCGGACCGCCGCGAGGTGCGTTTGCCCGTCAGCGATGAGACAGAACCACACCTGGAGAAGTCAGAGGTGATCATCTTCGTCACTTATTTTGAAGCCGGTCTTCGAATCCCAGCGGCCATGATCGCCGGTGATGTCTTGCGAACCTTTGCGTTGGAACTGGTGCAGTTGACTCCGAATGCGATAGCCCATCTTGCCTTCTACAGCTAGGCACTGCGTATGGAGGCATGCTGGCCTAGCGCCTCGCTGGTCACGTTCCTCCATGACGCACGATGCCAGCCGAAGAACTGGAAGGGGGGACGTTTTCCATCTTTGGCAGCATCAATTTCGTCCTGCGGTTGCAGTGCGGGAAAATTTTCCCTGCCAACTCGACCCGAACGAAGTGGGAATCGAACTGGATAAAATGGTGGTTCAACCACCGCATGGTGAGCGGCAGTGGCCTCGAGTGCACGGGTCGGCCAGTGTCGTTCAATACCTCGCCAAGCACGCCGATCGACAACGAGGACAAGTAGAGGGCGCGGAGGCTTGTGGGGATCACCGCCCGCTTCAACATGCGCGACCTCGCCGAGGAGTTCGTCATGGACGGTGTAACACCACTTACCGATGGGTGGCGCCTCCAACCTGGGGGCCTTCAGTGCGACGATGTCCACCCATCCGTGTCCTCGCTGTCGAGGCCCTCCAACCCGCGTAACTCTTGGGGTGGAGCCTTACTTTTCCCCTTCTTTCTTCTCTTTCCTTTTTTTTGAGCTGACTCCGCTTCCTCTCGCCTGTAGGGTTTCTTTTAGGGGACGCAGAGCGTGTAGTGGCCGTGTTCTTCGGGCCGTATGCGGCCAAGGAGCATAACTTGCGCGAAGCTACGACCGCGGAGGCGAAGCTAGGGTGGATAAACCGGGTGTGCGAAGCTCTGGGCATTCACTTGCCAGAGCACGCCACTCCGGCCCCGTGCCGGCCTCGCCGTCGTGATGACGACGGCAAGGGGAAAGGGTTGCCTTTTCGACGGAGGGCCCGGTCCTCCACGGCCGTATCTGGTCCGTCGGCTGCCACTCCTGTCAACTCTACTGGAGCTAACAGTGCGGCAGACGCCGACTCCGACTCAGCGAAGTATGCCAATTCAGACCTTGAGGGAGGTGCGGAGGACGAAGGCGAGGGGTCCTTGGGCGACATCAGGGACCAAGTGTGCGGCATGGACAACCAGGAGGGGGAAGCGTCCTCGCCTGCAGAGGTTGTCGAGGCGGAGGAGTCCTCACCCTAGTCTCCAAAAGCGAAGCGGCCGCGTACATGATCGCCCTCTCATCCGGAGAGGGAGTTCGCTGTGGCGACCAGGGTTAGGAGCCTGTTGGAGTCCGACTCCGACACAGAGGCACCCCGGGTGGGGGAGCTAGCTTCTTCAGGGGGCGTTGGTGTTCATGCGGTTCCTTCTGAGGCTAAGGGGACACCACAGCGGAGCCCGCCGGTTGATGCCGAAGGTAAGCTTGATTCCCTTCATACAACCCTACGGGGCTTAGTAAGCCTAACCCCTACCATCTTGTACTGACAGGGGTTCGGGCCTCTGGCCATGGACAATCTCCGTGGGGGACGCCCCGCTGGTGGCATCGACAACCAGCGCCCTCGAAATTGTCAGTGCGGAGGCCACACGACCGAGCTTAACGGACTTCTTCCCTTGGCCGAAGGTGCTGCGGTCCTGGTGAGGGGTTGCGAGCGGTGCGGTTGCCAGCTTGGATTGCGAGGCGCTCCTGACGTGCGGGTCAGAGCTTCTAGGAGGCGCACTAGGGGCCTCGGAGATGAGGGTGAGTACTTGATTTTTGACGGTGTGTACCATCATTTAGGAATTCACTAACGGTTGCATTGTGTAGACCTCGCCCTTGGTCGGGTGCTGCAAGCGGCTCACGCCCGTGAGCGGGGGACGCTCGAGGACCGGCTGTGAGCTGCCGAGGCGGCCCTACGCATAGCCGAGGGGGCCATTCTACCAAGGACGATCGCATCTGGCTCCTAGAGACAGAGCGTGTGAAGGCGATTTCGGATGCTCAGGCGCTCGCGGTGGAGGCACAGCGAGCGGCCGCTGAGGAGCGTGACGGTTTGCTCCAGCAAATCACCATGCTGGATGAGGAGAAAGGCCGCCTCACTGCATCTCTTGGGAAGAGGGACCGGGCTTGGGTGATACCTCGGTGGTGGCTTGGGACGCCATACTGGCTTTGGAAGGCGCCCTCGAGGACCTCTCCGCCGATGTGCCGCCTCGTTCCTTTGGTCCCAAAGAGCTACCGCGGACGCTTCGTCGAATCGCGGAGGCTTCCAATCTCGTTCTCGGCGCGCCAAATCGCCGGTAACCATTGCTCCTTCGTGACCTCGCGCCTAGCCTTTGCGCTACTTCATCACCGAGGTTGCCGGCATGTCAACAGGCTGGCTGAACCCGAGCTGGAGATGCCCGCCGGAGCCGGGGTGATGTCCGGTGCCGCACGCTCCATTCATTCGGACGTCCGGGCCTTCCATGAACGAATCTGGGACTATATCGGAGAGGCCGCGGTGAAGATAGAGCTACGACGGACCCTGCGCAGCAAGGGGAACTTTGGCTGATGGCTTGACGAAGTTCCTCGGCACGACAGAGGCGGCGCCACTACTGCGGGGCATGGCGCGAACCCACAGGTGTGATGCCGGGGTTCTAGTGTGTAGGCGTGCGTTGCAATGTATGCGCCCCCTTTTTCAAGAATAAAGTGGAAATTGCCCCCCGTGTTCTGACCGCGTGTATCGCTGTGCTCCGGGCAGCTACTTGATAGGGGCCAGCTGCTAGTCTCTGACCTTGTGACCCGACGGCATCTTCGACACTGGTGGTGGGCCAAGGATTCGCTGAACTTCTGGGCAGCCCGGGCTTCCGCGGGCGAGACTTTGACGCAGAGGCACACTAATGTGGAGTTGGACGAGTAGCGACCTTAGGCACTCGAAGGCACTTGTAAACCTTAGCTCTTTGTGAACGTAACCGCCGAATCTCTAATCACTCCTATGAATGCAATAAAGACTGGTTGAAGTGCATGTCCTTGTCGCTTTTCATGATCGCACCTATCTTCGATTAACTCGTAGGACTTGGTGCTCCGCAAATGCCCAAACGCTAGGTAGATGGTCGAGTGCTCCGTCCCCTACCCTTCGAAGTGATGGCAGCGGAGCTGGCTCCTAGTCAAAGTAGACGCTGGAGCGCTCCGTCCCCTACCCTTCGAAGTGGTGGCAGCGGAGCTGGCGCCTAGTCGAAGTAGACACTCAAGCGCTCCATCCCCAACCCTTCGAAGTGGTGGCAGCGGAGCTGGCGCCTAGTCGATGTAGACGCTCGAGCGCTCCATCCCTTACCCTTTGAAATGGTGGCGGCACGGTGGCGCCTGGTCAATGGCGCTCGGTGCTCCGTCCCTACCCTTAGTGGTGGCGGTGGGCCGCGCCTGGTCGTAGATGCTCAGCGCTCCGTCCCTACCCGCCGAGTGGTGGCGGCGGGCTGGCGCCTGGTCGGTGAGCGCTCAGCGCTCGTCCCTACCCGCCGAAATGGTGGCGGCGAGTTGGCGCCTGGTCGATGTAGGCGCTCGGCGCTCGTCCCTACCGCCGAAGTGGTGGCAGCGGGCTGGCGCCTGGTCGATGTAGACGCTCGGCGCTCGTCCCTACCCTTCGGTGGTGGCGGCGAGCCGCGCCCTGGTCAGTGGCGCTGGCGCTCCGTCCCCTACCCCGAGTGGTGGCGGTGGGTGGCGCCTGGTCGAAATGGCGCCGGCGCTCTCCCCTACCCTTGAAGTGGTGATAGCGGCTGGTGCCTGGTCGGCGCTCGGCGATCTGTCCCTACCCTTCAAGTGGTGGCGCAGGCCGCGCCTGGTCGGCAAGTGGGCGCTCGAGTCCTCCGTCCTCTACCCTTGGAAGTGGTGGTAGCGGAGCTGGCACCTAGTTGAAGTAGGCGCTCGAGCACTCCGTCCCCTACCCTTTGAAGTAGTGGAGTGGAGCTGGTGCCTAGTCGTTGTGCTGGTGCATAGTCGAAGTAGACGCACGAGCGCTCCATCCCCTACCCTTCGAAGTGGTGGCAGTGGAGCTGGCGTCTAGTCGTTGCGTTGGTGCATAGTGGAATTAGATGCTCGAGCGCTCCGTCCCCTACCCTTCAAAGTGGTTGCGCGCGTAAACCGCGTGTCTTTGTTTATTCTCACAGAGAGTGCGCGCGGAGGCGTCCCCCCGCGCGTCTTGACACAGAATGAAAAGCTTTTGGAAAACAGTGGACTTTATTAATGTCCCGTTTGCACGGGCTAGCGATTACAAAAAAGACAAGGTAGTAACCACTGACCGCTCGAAGAGAGGAGGTGCGGCGGTCGCCACTCCTGTGGTGGCACAAGGGGGGAGCCTCTGGTGCTAGGGCGGGCAAGGCAAGAGGTCTTACAGATGGCTCCAAGCTGCAGGAGCTTCGCTACAACTGGTTGACTGCCTACTGTTGCTCGATCAACATGCGCCGAAGCCTCTGCTTCCTCGGCTCGGCCTTCGCCAAAGGGCATGCATTGTCTGCGTTCGTGCAGGGGCGCCCTCTGGGATTAGCTCTCCGGCCGGGGCTTGGACGTTGATCCTGGGTTTCGCGCACCAGGCTCTATGCGGTGGGCGAGGTCCTGATCACCAAAGGTGGTGATAATACCTTGCAAGCCCGGGAGCTTCATGCATAGGAAGACATGGTGCGGTATTGCCCCGAAGGAGTTGAGGGTGGGGCGCCCTAGTATGGCGTTGTATGGGTACGGGATGTCAACAACTTCAAAAGTGACGTCTTCGCTCCTCGTATTACTGGCTTGGCCGAAGGAGACTTGGAGGCATATCTGGCCCAGCGCCTTCAGCGACTGACCCTCGAAGCCTTGTAATGGGATTCCCGAGGGACCCAGGTGACTTCGGGGTATCCCCATCTGGTTTAAGGCCACCGTGAACAGAATGTTCACAGAGCTGCCTCCATCGACTAGGACGCGTTTGACATCGCATCCTGCGATAGTGACTTGGATGACCAGGGGATCCTGGTGAGGGAACTCCACGCCTTCAGCATCAGCATGCGTAAAGGTAATTGCGTGATGTGCCCACTCCGGCGGTGCCTGCGTCGGGTACGCTGCCACATGGTGTAGCCTCCGCGCATAGGCCTTCTGCTGCCATGCCAAGGAGAATTCCAACGAAGAGCCCCCGGAGATTTTTTTGTATTGTCTGCGATGATATAATTTTTTTATTTTAAAATTTAATTATGCTGAGAATCTATTATAGCTATAGTATATTTTCAGTCACTATAGTAAAAATATCAAAGCTTTTAAGTCTAAATGATTACCATCGAGTCTAGCTATATATAGTAAGTTATTGTCTCGCAGGGATCCGTCTGGTTAATATGTGTTACTTCTTGAGCCTGAACATACTTTTCAAGAGTTTGACTAGGAAAAATGAAAGCTAGTGCTTGCTTGTCGTTGACGTCTCTGATGACTTAATCCTATCATCTTCCAAATGAACTTTTTCGTTGGTGCATAGTGTTGCCTTGAATTTCATATATTTCTAACGACGCCTAGTATTTATAAAGAACAAAATTTGACTAAATTTTATTTCGTTGGTGTAGGACCGGTAAGATAACAGGGAGTAAATGGTGCCTCAAATTTTTCTGAAGTATTAACAAATTTGTCACTCCAATAGCTACAGGTTATGAAGATCAGAATTAGAAGCACAGAACAAAATAACAATATCAAAATCCCAAGAGAGAGATATTTTAGCACCACACCGGTACGACCGCCATAGCGAGTGTGATCGAACTGGTGGCGAGTTTGACCGGCAAGGTCGGCGATCGGCCGACCGCTTGACCACGGTGGTCTGACCGACTTGACCATGGTGGTCTGACCGATGGCCAATTGGACCGAGCCTTGGGTGGTATGACCGCTCCCCTGTTTCCAGGACAGAAATTCAGCCTAAGCTAAGACCAAAAACAGTACAACTCCCAAAATCCTTAACTAAATGAGATGAAACTTGGTATGCACCTTGCTTAAGGTCTTAGAAACCTATTATATCCAAAGAATGAGGATCTTGACCAAAATTTTAATCTTTCCCAAAGACAAGCAAGATTGCACTAAAACCAGCCAAACATCAAAATCTTGGTATATGACTTGTTTGTGGGTAGCGATTAGTTAAGGTGACTTTAGATGAGTTCTCACATGTCACAGTAAGCTATTTCTTTGAAAAATTCAAAGGAAAAATCTTGGGATCAAGAAATCTCAAGATGAGATCAAATCCAAATATGTAACATCTGAAATGTTAAATATTGGGAAATGTGCAACCCTTGAATTATTTGAAATATACTTTCTTGATATTTGGATTTTAATAGATTTTCCTTGAATTTTAGTTAAGGTTCCAATACTTGAAGAAATTCATAAAAATGCAAAGATGTGAAAATAATAGAAATTAATATTTTAAAACTCGAATATGAAAAGATGATCCACCAAAAGGGAGGGATGTATTTGGAATCCAAAAATTTAAAATCTACTTTGGGCTTAGTAATAATAATAACAGTAAACAAAGACAAATAATATATATATATATATATATATATATATATATATATATATATATATATATATATATATATATATATATATATATATATATATATATATATATATATATATATATGTGTGTGTGTGTGTGTGTGTGTACCATGCTAAATGAATAAAATGAGTATACCTAAAATGTGCTATATTACATGAATAACTAAATGCAAAGGTGAGGCCAACAACAAAGGACACTACAAGAGATGTGCCATCTTTTGACGTTGTATTTCCGTCATAATTTCTGGGATTTATGTCATCGAACAACGTTTATGGCGCGCGTGGCGAAACACTGCGTCACCGATCAAACGTCTCTAACCACTATCGGTGACGTTTGTGGAATTTGCGTCACAAGCTAATGACATTACGATAAAGCGTCATTAAGTATAGTGACGTCTGCTTTTCGTCATAGCCCCGTATGCCATGCCACGTAGGACACTGCCACGTAGGATCCAAAACGTCATAAGAGGCTGACGTGGCGCTAACGTGGCGCATGAAAAAAACGTCATTAACCTGATTTTGGTCTGCTAAAGCCCATGTTGTAGGCCAGAGTAAAATGGGCCAAGCCCATGAAAAAACGTCATAAAACGAGGTGCTTTTTAGCCCATCTCGGCCCAAATATTGTTTCGGCCCAACTCTTAATTCCCATTTTGATTTCTTTTTTCATACATGCACACCATTGTCTGATGATTTATAATCAGCACATTCATAATCACAACTCAACATACATAAACCCATACATAATGAACAACTTTCAAACTCATATATTCACACATCAAGTCTGAATATTATTACATCCATTGTCCATCACGGATGTAGATCTCAAATTTAAAACTTAACTTGCACCAAGCATTCCGCAGTTGAAAGCACGACGACAACTAAGCTCAAAACAGGGTTCAATTTGAATGAAAACATCTCTGCAAATTTGCAATTAGAGCATATAGATAGGCAAAATGCAATACTGGTCACAGCACAAGCCAGTTGCTACTCAAAAAACTGTTTCTGCCATGCACACGTGCCATGCACACGAGCGTCCAGAGGTTCACGTCCGCATCAAAATGACAAGTGCTATCACATTTAGTATCTGCACTTACTGTTCACCATTAGTTGCAGAATTGCCGCCAAGCAGACGACGAAGTAAGCTGTGGATCTCGTCTCCTTGCTTCCTCAACTTTTCTGTCTCTTCTTCCTGCTTCTTCATTGCCTCCCTATCCTCCGCTGCTTGTTTCTTCATTTCACCCAACTCAGATCGAAGTTCCGATGATTGTTGCCTCTCTGCAGTTAGTTGACTCTCAAGCTCCTCCACACGCCTTGCAGCTTTGGTGCTTCTCGCTGGTGCTGTAGACTCGATGCCAACATTTTGAAGGAACTTTGATTTTGGCAAAACTTCAAGAACAGCCTGGGTAGGATTCTTTGCAACATGGTCTTCTCCTGGTGGTGCAGAAATGATGGCCTCCATTTCATCCTATCAAAACCCATAAAATCGATTCATGAATGTTTGTATCGCAGCTAATGTTAATAGAGTACAGAGGAACAGAGGAACAAAGTAAGAAGTACTCACAATAGCATTTTTACATTCTCACTAAAACTGTTTTGCTTTGCAATGAGTCTCCTTGAAAAGGTCAATAGCACTTGGTGGTGCATCCTTATATTTAGTTTGCTTCTGAAATTTAATGCAAACAATCAATTAATCAATTAATAACAGATAAAGATGGTAGTACAACTGTAAAAAGCAAGTGTATTAGTAGTACAACTGATTCCTACTACACTGATGGAAATCTCACTCTCAATATGCGCTCAAAAATAGAAATTCACAAGATCTCTCAAGCAGAATGTAATGTGGACTGAAGTTGCGTCCAAATTTTGATTATATTTCCCATGGAGATGAAAATGGATTGAAAAAAAGGTCAGCTAAAGAATCTGTATGCTGTAAGGTCCACAGAGCTGGAGTGAAATTATTATTCTGCGAAGCATCTGGCACAATTTAACATCACTGAATCCATCTATCAACAATTTTGAGCTCTAAATGACACTTGCAGATAATGCCCACCAATGTGAACACAAGAATTATCGTCTAAATCATGTGAACACAAGGATAAAAATGTTGACTGATGTACTGATTACATGTTTGATGCCTAAGGTAGCCTATAAGACTAGAAAAGTGGGTATCACCAGCTGTATGCGTAGTATCTTGAAAGTTCTGTGCAAAACAACTTCACTAGTATTGAGTATCCAATATTTCGTAATTTTCAATATGTACATACTTGCCTCATTTGATTTTCTACACTTTAACATATTTTGTATGGTTAGCACTAATTTTGTTTCCAGCACCATTTATATATACATGAATAATACTTCAATAGCATTGCTACTGTGGAACTAACACAACATGTGTGTATAACATCCATTGTCAACCATAAACACTGGATTACACTTAATTTGGAGCTCAATTTTATCTCACTTTTAAGAAATATGTCTACAGCCTCTTTATCATTCATGATTACAAACATGTTTGTATTTTTATTCACATGCAAAATGCCGTACAAAATTGGCAATCATCGACTAATCATTTATGAAAGTAAGGCAGAATGCAAAACTTCCAAATAAATCAACTAAGTTGGACAATAGCATAATTGAACACCGCCCAACGACAACGATTCTGATTTCGATTACAAGCATGGCAGCATTCACCCACCAACATCGAGGAATAGCCATGGAATTTGAGAAACACATAACATCCATCGATCGGTGTTCTTTATAGCTCACGGAAAAAAACAAAACTGGTCCTCGACGAACTACGGGAGAAATTGACCGATCAAGTTTATTATGTCTTACCGCGACATAGCATCGGCGATGAAGCACCGCGATCCGTCCTTTGCTGCACCGAACTTGCTCACGGTCGTCCTTATTTTTCAAACACTTTTCCTCTGAAAGGCATACATTAGTGGGACAGCGTATCATTTTCTTAAAGGCAAATTTTGTGAGAAATATACATGTAGGATATCTTGTGCTTTGGGTTAGACCACATGTCCACAAGTTGTTTCCACTGCATGTCACTCATAGTGGACAATGGTGAAGTTGTTCTGACTTGGTTTGCAGGTATGCCATTAAAGAATTTCTTCTTTAACTTATACCTCATTTGGCGTTGTCCACCTCTGAGCAAATCAGTGCATGCAGCTTTGACCGGCTTACTGGTTGGGTCCATGGTGAATTGACTCTGTAGAAGATAAGGTAGCAGTGATATGATTGAGTCCCAAATAGCTAAGGTAGCAGTGATAGATGGAAATAGCTAAGGTAGCAGTGATAGATGGAAATAGCTAAGGTCCCAAATTGCATGTCACATCTGGAAAATAAAATTGCTAAGGTAGCAGTGATAGATGGAAATAGCTACAAATTAATTAACTGATGATATGATTAAGCTGGTCTGTGTGTGACTCTGAGTCCCAAATTACTAAGCTGGTCCCAAATTACTATGGTAGCAGTGACTAAGCTGGTCTGTGTGTGTGACTGTGTGGATCGATGATACACTACCGCTGAATCTAGCGAGCTACAATTAAGCTGGTCTTTGTGCAGCCAGATGATCGAGCGGTAATGTAATAATGATACTAGGTACTACAAGTACAGCAGCCACTTGTGATTTCGATGAACCGGTAGTAGTGAGTGTTGTGGAGAGACGAAAACCACGTCACGAGCTAGCAAATCAATAAATAGATATTAAGAATTAAGGTGCGTGTATTGCTAAACTAATAAATCAAAAGCCTAGTTCTGTGTGATTGAACATAAACATGCATATATGGTGATTAAAGTAACATTAACAATTCAAATCAGCCTACTCATTTTACTTAAGAAGGCGAAGAGCATGTATTTAGAAAGGATCTTTCTTTGTCCCATTAGGAAAGGCCGAGGTACTTACCGCAATTTGCCCATGTAGTTTGTCACTAGAGCCTCATCCTTCTTATACTCCTTCCATTGTGGGAGTATTGGGATATGGTCCCAGAGGACAATTCCACCTCACCGCTAGTTTAGCAGCTTGCATAGGTGCTTCCAGTCGCCGGTTCCTTCAGCAATTTGCACTGGAATCTTAGCGCACAACCCTCTAGAAATTCTGTCCAAATCTCTGCCTACGTTCCTTCCTCTCAACCATCCATCTAACATGAATCGTGGTTCACACAATTAGTGGAAATCATATGATTAGAACAACAAATATTTAATAGAGGAGAGGAGGTACAGTAGCTTGCCTTCATCAACTACGCCTGCTCGTTTGTTGGGTTGCTGTTCGTTGTTGGGTTGGCTGGTCCAGTTATTGGTGCATCTTCTGACGATCCATCCTGTGGGTCAGTTGTTGGAGCATGACTATCTTCAAGTGCTGAAGATATTTCCCTGGTTCGCTGCCTTGTAATTCTTGTGGGTTGGTCTTCCTCCTGGACAGCCATAACTCTCTTTGACTGTCTTGATCCTCCAATGTGCGTGGTCTCATCGCTTAACAAATTGGTAGTAGGTTCAGGCTCCAAATCCAGCATGGCTTCCTGCATTATACAAGAATCTGAAAAAAATTAATAAATCTGCATATTGAACTAAGACAAAATAGGTTTAGTTTATTGAACAAAAACAAAATCAAAGGTAGTCGCTGCCTTGCAAGGACAAAAAGAAAGGAGCGCTCTCAACAGACAGTACCTACAAAAGCTTCTCTAACCTTAAAACTAGCATTCATATTACTACCAAGTGAAGTTTGATTAACCAAGTAAGTTAGTGGATAAGCAAGGATTAAGTCTATCAAACGTAACATTCCATATACCTTCTCAACAACACCTTCATTGTCGTCCTCAGGTTCAGGTTCATACAAGGTGCCCGAGTCTGCACGAGCAGCAACCTTGGGCTTTGCACTGTTCACCATGTGAGCTAAAGCTCCTACTCCGAGCCGCTGGAACATCTAATTGTTACGTAACATGTTCTGCACTCTCTTCCTCTCATAGTCCATCATTTGCGGCTCTGTATTTGCACAACATAGATGATGTGAATGTATGAAACATAAAGATGGAAGTAATGTCTACCAGGAACAACAAGGACTGTAATCACAATTTAAACAAGCATATATGTCCTATGTGCAACTGAACACAGCCCCTGAATTATGTGTGTATGTGCTCATACAAAGTGGTAGCCTTATTGTATTTCCAACATCCTAGCAGATCAAAACCAAAACATTCTGATAAAAAAACATTCTAACAGCCTTATGATCTAGTTGAGCTAGAACAGAACAAAAAAATATCCTAACAGATGAAAACCAAAACATGCTGACAGAGGTATCTTGCATCTCAAACATCCTTAAATAAAACAAATCCAAATTATATACCCGAAATGACCTAGATCAGAACATCAATACCTAAACCCTAAACCGAGGATGGCCTAAATCACATCCTAACATATTCCCGACCACATGGAAGGCAAAGTGACAGATATGGGTGGTAGTTCTTTACCTACTGGTTGCCTCCTGGAAGTGTTGTGCTCCCCTCCCTTCTTACCAGGTGCCATCTCGAAGCGGAGTCGAGGGGCTCGTCGGGGCGACGGGTGCTGTCCGGGCGACGGATCGCGTCGGGCGGAAACCTCGTGAGGGGCTGCGGGGCTTGGTCCGGCGGCGCAAGGTGTCGGCGACGGCGGCCTCGTCGGGCGGGTGGTGGAGGCGACTGCGTCGGGCGGAGATGAAACAAGCAGTGGGCGCTCGCGACGAGCCGAAGGATGGGCGGTGGGGCGGCGGCGCGCTGACGCGGGCGGGGCGAGCGGCGCGGTGGAGGCGGGCGAGGCGGCGGTGGAGGCGGGGCGCGGTGGGCGCGATGGGGCGGGCGCGGTGGAGGCGACGGGGCGGCGCTGGGCGCGACGAGGCGGGCAGCGGTGGAGGCGGTGGGCGCGAGGCGAAGCGGCGCTGACGCGACGGGGCGAGGCGGCGGATCGAGATTTTCGATTTAGGTTGGGGGTACAGTGATGTGAATAGTTGGAGGAGGGTGCGATTTGACTTTACTGCCCTTGGTTCAACTGAAGGTAATCCAGAAGTTTCCTGGATAAATTTGTCCTTTCGCCTGAAAAAATTGAGCGGGAGGGAGGTGCTGGCCAAAATCTCAGCCGCCGCCTTTCCTGGATAAATTTGTCCTTTATTGAACTTTCTAGCCTCTCTGAAAATCAAAAATCAAAATTAAAACTAAAATTCCTCTCCCCTCCCCTCAGGCCGCCGCGTGGACGGCCGAATCTCCCGCCCGATCCCGCATAGCCCCCTCCCCCGCTTGCCACTTGGCCGGCCCAGGTCAGTCCACCCGGCCGCGTCGGCCCATCTCTGCCGTCCGCCTTGCGCCCGCGCCTCCCTCTCTCACTGACCACCCGGACCCACCTGTCGGGTGCGTCTCCCTCCCTCCTGGAAATCATTTGATGCTAGTAGTCCATAGTAAGTAGAAAAGCTGTAGTGTGCCTAATCTCGGCATATTTCGAAAATAGGACGACAATTAAAACTTTAAACTAACAAGTTGTTTTAGGTAACCAAATAAGCAATAATACAGTACGGTCAAAGAGAAAATAGGCTTCTATAAGATAGGCAAAATCGTTTTCCAAAGGTGAAATTAAACTTGAATACATATGCATAAGTTCCTGAAAAATGTTAGCCATCCATATGACATGCTTCATAGGTCTGGCAAAAAGTAGTGAAAATTGACTTGATTTCAATCTAGCATCGGAAATTTTCCAAAGAATGCATAATGCCAAATTGTATCTGATACAAGTTCCGTCGTTCTTTTGCAGCCATCGAATGGCCTTCTTCCTCTTATTGGGATGGTATTTGATCCAAAATCTGACCCGGTTACCAAACCCACCGCCCCCTGCACAGGAAATTGCCTCCCAACACACACACACAAATTAACAAAGGTCAAATGGGCCCACGACACATCATTCTCCTAAAGAAAATTTCAAAAGTTCAGGTGGGTACCTCCTCCCATGGAATTGGACTTGGCCATAGACTCTAGCGCTGGATTCACAACTTGGCCAGCTTCCCGCAAGATTTTGACAAGATTCCTTGAGATATTTAATCAAATATTTAATCAACATAACTGTAATAGTAACATCTGCAAAATAGAGAGAGAAGAAAAAAGACACGGTTTTAGATTCTAACTTTTTTGTTTTTAGCTTATTTAAATCGGAAACCACTTAGAACATGTCAATCTAATTTCTGCTTATTTTGGCTTTTTGTGTTTTTTTTGCCTTTTTTCCTCTTTTATTCCTTTGCATTGTTCGTTTCGATATAGCAATTTTTTAATATTTTTTATTTTTAGAAAAAACTAATGGCCGTTATAGTACAATTTTAGTTATAAGCCACAGCAAATCGTAAATTAGTTGGAGAGCGAGACCGCAATCTGGTACCGGTGTGCACGTAACTGGACCAAGGAAATAACTACCGTAGATTGTTATTTCGAGAGAGAGCAAGATTATGGCAGAACATACACATTAGTAAAGACAACAATATCTCTGCGTAATTTCCTTCCTTTGGTAACATAACACGACTTTCTCCAGCGCCTGGAGCACGGGTTACTCGAGCGCCGAGTCGCCTGGAGCACCGACTCGCACGCTCGGATCGCCCAACGAAATTGCACGGCGCATGGTGGTGAGACGCCCAACGAAGCTGCCTAAACGCGGAGCCCTCTGTAGTTTGGGCTTGATTTCCTCCTCCCTTTCACCACGTCAGCATGGCGTCCCGATCTAGCCCAACTCATCAGCGGTGTAACGGATGGACATGCACTCCACGGCTCGCTCGAAAACAGAAAATTGCGGGAAAACTGCAATGAACTCGGGTGGAGGAAAGGCATTATTGTTAGGAAACCAGGACTCTATCTGGAGTCCTTATCTAATTGGGCACCCCCACCGTAGACTATAAATAGGGACCTAGACCCCCTCATTATGTACCCCGATGCAATCTAAAGCAATAAAGAAAGACCAGGAGTTCTCTCTACCTCTCTGTGTTCAATCTATTATTCTGTGATTCTGTGATTGATTCGTTCTTGTTCTAAGCAGAGGAATCGCTCGGACTGGTCTCCAGCGTCGGTTCCTCAACACGTTATCAGCACGACTTCGCTCCGGTGAACGAGGTAATCATCGAAGCACAGATTGAATTTCCTAGATCGCCTTTTGAATCTGTATTTTCTTTTCGCGTTCTAGATTGAAATTCTACGGTGCAAATCCGCCCTAATCTACCGCGAGCAGACTTGAAGTCGCCGGCACAATGCCGATCGGTAGATTGAGAAACGGAGTAGATGTTGATTGCACTGTAGAACGATGCAAATCCGCCCTAAATCTACCGCGAGCAGATCTGAAATCGCCGGCACAATGTCGATCGGTAGATTGCGAAACGGGGTAGATGTTGATTGCATCGTAGATTGGAAACGAAAATTTTACATGGGTTTTATTTGATTCTGCATGATCAATACACGAAAAATTATTATGCATGTTGTCTGTTCGGGTCTTACGCGGCCACTGCACGAAAACGAAAAAAAACCCAAAGGAGAACGGGCACCGGCCTGAAGCCGCCGTGGACCAACTGCTTGAAACCGCCGGCCACCAGCCCTTCTCCCCGCATGCACGGCGCCGACCGTCGGCCTGTAGCCGACGCTGCCCCGCACGGCAGACTTGACCCAAGCGCCGCCAACTCGACCGACTGCTGCCCGTTGCCGGCTGCGCACGAAGAGTGGCCGGAGAAGACTCGCCCGCCGTCGGATCCGCCCCGCATGGCGCCCGCGTTGCTGCAGGTGTGAGTCGCAAGCCGTCTCCACGCACATGGGCACCGTCGGCCCGCAGCCGACGCCTCTCCTCCATGGGGCCGCCGCTGCTCCGCGCATGCACCGCCGGCCTCCGCCGGCTTACCGGTCGTCGTCCCGAGCCAGAGCCGCCGCTATGCACCGACCCCGCCGAATCGCACCGCCACCCGGCCTCGGCTTCCTCGCGCGCACCCTGCATGGAGCCGCCCGCGGCCCCCCCCCGCCACGCGCGCCGCATGGCGCTGCTCACGCGCGCCGCCGCCGCCTCGGCCGGCCGCGCGCGCGCCGCTTGCTCGCCGCGCGCGCGCCACGGCGGCCGCCACCGCCGCCGACACCGGTTGCGCCGCGCGCGCGCCTCCGCCAGCAGCCGCGCGCGCCATGCCCGAACCGCCCGGCGCCGACCACCGCCAACATTGGGCGCCGCACGCGCCTCGTATCCCCGCGACGGCACCCGATCCGCCGCCGCTTGCGCTGCCCCGCCACCTCGCGCCTGGCGCGCGCACCTCCGCCCGCAAGCCACCGGCCGACTCGCGCCCGCGCGGCTCGCGCCGCCACGCCACCTAGCCGCCGCTCGGTTGGAGCAGCGCGCGCCGCCATGCGAACGAGGCGGAAGCGGAAACCCTATCCTTGCTCCCCCCTTGATCCGGGCGTTTTAGGCCGGATGGGCCTGTTGGCGGATTGGGCCGAACAAGGCCGGCCGGAGGGAGATAATCGGGCCGGGAGAGGCAAACGGGCCGGATGAAAAGAAAAAAAAAGGGGGGGAGTGGGCTATGCCGGCCAAATTGCAGAAATCCCCCCATAGAATCTAGAAATTACCGAACAAGCCCTGGAATCTGCATATAAGTCCTAACTTTTATAGGAAAGGCCTAATTCCGCAAATTACGTATAAGCCCTCAAATTTACGAGCGGGTCCAGAATTTTGCAGAAAACCCCTCGGTAAATCAGAAAATTGTGCGAATTTTTCTCTGAAGTGAAAATTTGCGCAGAAACCCTCTGGATTTATAGAATTTGCTGAAATTTCACATTTTAGCATAAAAGGGCCTCGGGAATCCGAATTTTGAATTATTTTTAGCATTTGAAGCTTATTTATTTATGCCATTATTATTCTCTGTATTTTCTGTATTTATTTACTGTTTTTGGTTAATTGTAATTACTGAAAATTACTTTTAATCACTGAATTAGCAGTAAAATTATAGAAAATGCACAGAAAATTATGAAACATTGCGAGAACCTTTTGTACCATTTATTTACCCGCAGTGAATTATTCTGTGCATGTCTACCAGCAGTAGACTTATACACATTTAGATGACTAGCATCACGAACTGGAAGTTCGAGGAGCTGGCCCTGCATAGCCAAAACTATCTGACGTAGGCATCCGATGTCAAGATTGTGCTTGGAGCCAGGAAGCTCTGCGCGACTATTGGGATTGGCGGACTGAATGACGCCCAACCCACGCCTAAAGAGAATGATCAGGCACTTCATTTTCTCAGGCACCACTTCTGCCTCATTCTCAAGAATGAGTACATGGTAGAGAATAGCGCGCTAGCACTGGACCGCACCCAAGCGAGTTTGAGAGGCTAAAGTACACCATTCTTCCTCAAGCAGAGTAGGAGTGGATCAAACTGAGGTTTGCCGACTTTAAGACGGTCGGGGAATACAATTCTGCCTTGCAAAGGATTTGTACCCCAATACAGAAAATTGAGAAAATCCTTCCATCCCAATGTAGCACAATCCGCACGCAACTATCATCAAGATGGCTATAAGGAATACGCCGAATTGACTGATACGATGCAAGTTGTGGAGGCTCAGGACAAAGTTCTCCGTAAGAACTACGTCACTCAGCCACCTGGGAGCTCCGCTGGCCATGAAGCCAACGCCGGGAGCTACAAGGTGTGAAAAGCTCTTAATGAAAAGAAGGGGAAGGAAGCGTAAGGCCGCAGCCGAGAAAGGCAAATCAGATGCTCCACGTGAGAATAAGGCTAGCAAGCCAAAACGGGATGGCAAAGGGCACATGAAGCCCACTCTGCATCGGTTGAGGGAGAGCGTTCTGACCAGCTACCTGCGCTGATGGTGTTTGAGACCATTACAACAGCAGCACCTCTCGCGACCTAGAAGCAGTCAACGCCATGATTTCTCTTGAAGAGAATGGCAACCCTGAGAAAATAGCAGAAGAAGTCTAGTGCACAGAATGCATTTAGACTTTAATTGTCATTTATTTTGTGTGGAAGAATATGTTAGAATTTGCATGGATGGTACTTAAGATTTGTTGTTTTCTCGTGATGGTTGGATGATTTTTGGAAGAATTCATTCATTTATTCAGTTTATAATGGCATGATATGTTCTGATACTGGAGTGTTTTATTTATGTGTTGATTGCCTTCTCATACATATTAATAAAATACCCTATATTAGAACGCGTGTAGCGCCCTATGGAGGAAGTGTGCTTAGCTAGCAGCGGCACAATAAATACCATCTTAAGAGAGACGAAGCATTTTCAGTCGATTCGTAAGAGCACTGGCAGCCTTACGACAATCGCCGGAAGCGATGCATGAATAATTGGTTCCGGAAGAGCCACATGGGCACAATTTTGGTCATTGAAGAAGCCTTCTTGTACCCAGAATCGACTAGAACTCTCTTAATTTTAAGAATATCCGCGCAAATGCTTTCCACGTTGAGACTGAAGAAGAGTACGGTAAAGAATACCTGCTCATTATGAAGCGCGAAGAGAATAAAAAGAAAAAGTGTATTAGAAAAACTTCCTTCACTTGAAACTGGGTTATATTATACCAACATTAAGGTGCCTGCAGCGTGCACTGTCCTGAAGACGGTATTTAGAAGCTCTGAACTTTTCTGTCTCTGGCATGACAGATTAGGCCACCCAGGTCTTAGGATGATGAGAAACATAATAAATAAACTCGCATGGGCATAAGATTAATGTGAATAATTTCCCGAATCATGAAGATTTTGTGTGCTCTGCATGTGCCACCGGGAAACTAATTACTAGACCCTCCACTCTGAAAGTGGAGGATGAAGTCCCTGCATTCCTGGAACGCATCCAGGGAGATATTTGCGGTCCCATTCAGCTCGTCTCAGGGCCATTTAAGTATTTCTTGGTGCTCATTGACGCTTCATCGAAGTGGTCGTGTGTGGATTTATTGTCCACAAGAAACCACGCCATTGCAAAATTGATCTCGCAGATCATCCGCATCAGAAATGTGTTCTCTGATCATCGCATCAAGTCCATCAGAATGGACAACGCCGGAGAATTTACTTCAAAGGCATTTGATGATTATTGCATGGCAATGGAAATTGCAGTTGAGCATTCGGTACCGCATGTCCATACCCAGAATGGTTTGGCAGAGGCTTTAATCAAGAAAATTAAATTTATTGCCCGACCTTTTGAAGAATTGTAATTTGCCAGCCACATGTTGGGACATGCAGTCCTACATGCAATGAATCTCATCAATTTTAGACCATTGGCCTACAACATCCATTCACCTATGCATCTAGCGCATGGGTCACCACCGGAAATTTCCCAACATTAGGGGGAGGAAATCAACCCCTTGATGAATAATGTCGGGAAATTACGTGGCAAACCATGGGAATCTATGCAGATAACCCGCACACTAGTGAAACAATAGAAGTCCAGAAGACAATTGATTTGCAAGCATTAGCAAATCAGCTGCCTGATCACTTTAGTGATTTGAAGAGCGTGACTAAGTCGCATGTGCCTGCACGCACTGCACTGGAGAGGGTTGGAATACCAAAGAATGCAGAAGGTATCCCTAATCTCGTCCAGAGGCCTCAGAAAAATAAAAAAAGAGGACGAGAACTCCGGTTCCTCGAATCCTTAGTAACCGGGGACGCCTGGCGAAAAAGGATAAGCGGGATTTATCACAGCCGATCACTGAAGTCCCCCAGAATGAGAAGGGGAGCCAGTTGAGACCTGGCACACGTATGACACCTTCCGAAAAGGGCATACCGGATCTGAATATCCCCATCGGCATGGATGTGTGCGCACACATCGGAGCCGGAAAAACTAAAGGGACTTGCCACCGCAATTGAAAGAAGCGTTGCGCAAGGTGAAGCTCCAGAAGAAGCAACTCATGAAGAAATAGCTATAAATTATGTGCACACGGGAGAGTCCCTGAATAGGACAACAAATATCGATATCTACTTCGCAAAGAAAATTGCCACTATCATCAATCTTGATCCCGAGCCTGCATCGCTCGCTGAATGTAAGAAAAGATCAGATTGGAAGAAGGCAATAGCAACTGAATTGCTATCTCTGAACAAAAGAGAGGTGTTTGGGCCCGTATGTCGCACGCCTCCCCACATACACCCCGTTGGGCACAAGTGGGTATTTGTTCGAAAGAGAAATGAAAGAAATGAAGTAGTGAGATACAAAGCAAGGCTGGTAGCCCAAGGTTTCACTCAACGTCCTGGAGTTGATTATGAAGAAACCTACTCCCCAGTCATGAGTGGAATTACCTTTAAATACTTGATCTCAATGGCAGTGAACTTGAACTTAGAAATGAAATTGATGGATATTATGACCGCATACCTTTACGGTAACTTGGATTCGGAGATTTATATGAAACTCCCTGAAGGAATATCTCTACCGAATCAAGACAGAGCAAATAGAAATCTGTACAGTGTGAAACTCAGAAAGTCACTGTATGGACTGAAACAATCTAGAAGAATGTGGTATAATCACTTGAGAGACTTTCTCTGCAAGAAAGGCTACACGAACAATGAAGACTGTCCTTGTGTATTTATACGGTGATCCCAGAATGGATTCTGTATAATCTCTGTGTATGTAGATGATCTGAATATCATCGGGACAGCCGAAGACATAAAAGAAGCAAGCTCCTACTTGGAGTCAGAATTTGAAATGAAAGATTTGGGCAAGACCAAGTTTTTGCTTAGGCCTGCAGCTTGAGCATGTTCTTGAAGGAGTCTTGGTACATCAGTCGACCTACACCCAGAAGGTGCTTGAAAGATTTGAGAAGGCATTTCCCTCAAAAGTACCAATGATCGGGAGGACTTTACAACAAGAAAAAGATCCTTTCCGACCTAGGGAAGAGGGGGAGGAAGTCCTGGGACCGGAATTCCCATACTTGAGTGCAGTGGGAGCACTCATGTATTTAGCAAACTGCACTAGACCGGACATTGCATTTGCCGTGAACCTCTTAGCAAGGTATAGTGCAGAGCCCACCAAAAGGCATTGGCAGGGCATAAAGGACATTTTCCGATACCTCCAAGGTAGCAAAGACCTCGGATTGTTTTACAGAAAGAATCAAGATCTGAACTTGATTGGCTATGCAGATGCTGGGTATCTGTCAGACCCGCATACCGCTAAGTCACAAACAGGCTATGTATTCCTGTGTGGTGGAACTGCAATTTCATGGAAATCGTCTAAGCAAAGCCTGGTAGCTACTTCGACGAACCACTCAGAAATTATAGCACTGTATGAAGCCGCACGAGAGTGCGCTTGGCTCCGCCGAATGGTTCACCACATCCAGCAGTCATGTGGGATGAACATTGTGCAAACCCCCACAATTATCTATGAAGATAATGCCGCTTGTGTTGCACAAGTGCAAACGGGCTATGTGAAGAGTCATCTCACAAAGCATATCAACCCCAAGTTCTTCTATGCACATGAATTGCAAACGATGGACGAGATTAAAGTCACGCATACTAAGTCATGTGAAAATCTCGCAGATTTATTCACTAAGTCACTCCCGCATCTAGCTTTGAAAGGTGCGTGCGTGGAATTGGAATGATGAGACTTAGAGAAGTGCAGAATTCGGGGAGAATTCTCACAAGCCCGCTAATAAATCTTGATCATGAAGATTAAGTACCCAAAAATAAAGTCTTGCAGACTAAATGAATCAGGTGAATTGTACTCTTTTTCCCTTGACGAGTTTTCCATGAAGTTTCTCGACCAAGGTTTTTAACGAGGCAATTCGTGCATCGCAGCATCACATGTATCATGTACTCTTTCTCCAAATTTTTCCCACTGGATTTTTATGGAGTTTTGACGAGGCATGAGCATGTTGGGTGAGTGCCCAAGGGGGAGTGTTAGGAAACCAGGACTCTATCTGGAGTCCTTATCTAATTGGGCACCCCCACCGTAGACTATAAATAGGGACCTAGACCCCCCTCATTATGTACCCCGATGCAATCTAAAGCAATAAAGAAAGACCAGGAGTTCTCTCTACCTCTCTGTGTTCAATCTATTATTCTGTGATTCTGTGATTGATTCGTTCTTGTTCTAAGCAGAGGAATCGCTCGGACTGGTCTCCAGCGTCGGTTCCTCAACAATTATAACCTATATAGAACACATCAAGGTGCCGAATGATACAAACACCAGGAATCCAGGATCTCTCTTAATTTCATTGCATCATGAGGAACAAACAAAGCTAAATAAAAAATCACATTATTTTCACCTAGCAGACTGAAACGGCACATTGATACTCAAAAGGCAACAGACAGTATTGAGCACGCGAAACAGACTAAAACCCTACACTTCACAGCGCTACCAGGACGAAATGAAAGCACATGGTTCAATAACTCAATCCTTCTTGAGGATATCTTCTGGCTCACGAAGAGTGCCAAACATCCAGTCCATCCAGACGGTGTAGTGACCATAGTTGTGGCGATAAGTTGTATGGTGAATTGTGTGATAGCCAGCACCCATCACAGGCCAAACCTTGCCGTGAATGCAGTCATGGATGTTAGTTGTCCTGAAGTGCGTTGGGAGGAGGAAGAGAGCAAACGCAAGCGGTATGGCTTGCAAAATCCCATCCAGTGGATGGAATGCTAGTCCTGGAAAGCACATAATGCATAAATCAGAAGTATGTTGGACGAAAAGACAATTCTCACCACCAAAGGAGTTAACATAAAAAAAATCGGCCAATCAGAAGTAAAACATTGGACACTGGAGCACTATATATCTTTATTATATTATCTAGAGGCAGGCCCTCCAGGTTCATAACCTTAAATTGAAGTACCCTAGTGTTTAAGACATTCCAAATATTAGTAGAGCATAAATAAAACTGCTATACTTAAGTATACTGGTAGCATGGTAAGAACAATAATCAGCAACGAATTTCGTTCCAGCATTTCACATTAACAAGATATAAAAAAATGTTTTTACGCAACATCAGTTGTGCTAGTTATCCAGAAAATCTTGCCCATCGCTGTTGCAGTAAATTTATATGTATCTAACACGATAAACAAATTTAAGATGTATTTGCAATATTCAAGACTCAAGAGCTCAGTAAGGTATAGAAAACTTACCTGCAAATGGTGATAGGGTATTCTCCTTGTTGTAAATGTGGTGTGTTGCATGTAGGTACTTGTATAATGGCTTTATGTCATGCAACTCTCTGTGCATCCAGTAAATTCCAAACTCCACAAGAATTATTTGCTTCTTCATAGCCTCCACTGTGGGGATAGAATCTGCATCAAGTGCCATAAGGTTTCAGCATCGCCCTTATCACATACAACCAACAGACAAAAGGTTTCAGAATTGCCCTAAATAAATCCATAGGAGGAACTGGAAAAACTAAAACGAGGAGTCAAGTGTGCATGATGAATGTCATCATCGTGGATTAACATGGGCTGGTTCCAAGCGTGTTAAAAGCTCAATCAAATGTTCATTTGGTCTTAGGTGACCATGGTCTGCTGAAAGCACTTTACCCATTTAAGAAAGCAACCCGTGCTAACATGTACACAGAACTTTACAAATATGATATTCTCCCTTTGTGCGAAAGCAACTAATCAGCAGCACTGCAATCAATTCAGAATTGCAGGTCAAATCTGATATTCTCCCTTTGTGCGAAAGAAAGCAACTAATAAGCAGCACTGCAATCAATTCAGATTTGCAGGTCATCAATTAGGAGGGTACAACTACGGGTCACATAAGTATGTATAAAATGCAACATTTTTAAAAATGAGTGTAAGAAAATGATTTGTATGCAGAAAACAATAATCTATAGCAAACTAGCAGTACTGACCAAGTGATCAATTGGTTCTGACAAATGGGCAAGGGTGGACTGTGCTGTCCTGAATACCACAGCGGACCACACTGGGACATCAACATTGTCGATCTCCATAGAAGGCAGCACATGGCTTAGACAAGATCCAAAGAAAAATACAGATGGCTGCACTTTCAACTTCTACAAACACCATGAGCAGCGCTCTTTAGGCCATATTGCAGAAATTGCAAGAACAATATGTTCAACCACAAATGGAGTTTATATTTTAAAATATTGTTCAAACATTCATGAGCAACACTACTACAGCATGTTCTAAAATGATTGGATGGACCACAAATCAATAGAGCAACTAAGTTCATAACACACACAAAAAAGTCAATGTAGCAGCTCAAATATTATTACTCCTAATCGCTATCATCATCGAGATCATCCTCAGGAGTGATTCTTCGACCCTCATCATCGGTCACATATTGGAGTCCAGTATCATCTTCCTCATCACTTGAGTCATTCCATTGCACTTCCCCTTCCCTATTGCTACGGAGTTCATCAACTAAAATAGCATCTACATTAGCACTGCGTTCAATGACAGGATCTTCATTGTCTAAACTTGCTGCACTTTGAACTTGAACCGCTTCACAATCATCATCTTGGTTATACCTTAGCTCAATTATATCCTTCAAGCAACCATAAAACTCAATATCCTGGTTCGCATGTGTGCCCTCAACCATAATTCCACTATTCTGTGTTCTTCGATTCATCTCACGGTCTAAAGTGTGGTATCGAACACCATTAACAAGACATGCTGAAAAAATACGAACCCGCAAATCAGGCTCACATGACAATGCCAATAACTCATCATTTATCTCTTCTCCTTCAACGTAACGGAGTGTTGCAATCTGAAGGAATATTCAGCATGATTAATAACAATACAATTGATGATATACGGCAAAAGTAATGTAGTGGATATCACACTCACATGCTCCTTAAACCAGGACGAAAATTGCTTCTCAAGAGTTTTTTCAACATTAGAACATCCTGCATCCTCCAACTCCTTCTTATGCATCCTGAAATTGGTAGTAAATTCAAACATTATGCATATGCATTAGTTTATTTGAATAACTTGAAGGGGTAAAAGGGATGACATACTCAATATACGGCTCAACCTCCGGCAATTGTTTAGCACAAACCAAACCATTTTTGTAGTCATGTTGAAGATACGTAATCTTTGGTGCTCCAAGAACATGAACTCCGTGCTGGAAAACAGAGGTCACCTTTGACAAATCAACACGCTCTCTTCGCCCTCCCGATTGTGTCGTGTCTCCACATCATCATCAAAGTATCTCGAACAAATATTCAAGCACTCTGCTGCAACATATGCTTCAGCAATGGATCCCTTAGGTCTTGCCATGTTTCTCACAAACCGTTTCAATGTTAACAACCTTCTTTCAACTGGGTACATCCACCCATACTGTACTGGACCTCTAAGAATTGCTTCTTCAGGTAAATGAACAGCCAAGTGCAGCATCACATCAAAGAAAGGAGGAAATATTTTCTCAAGTTTGCACAGAATGATTGGGATTTCATCTCTCATCCTTTTCAACACATCTAACTTCAAGGTTCTTGCACAAAGTTGCTGGAAAAAGTTACCTAATTCAGCAAGTGCTTCATATATGTCCTTGTGCATAATTCCACGAACAGCTGCAGGTAAGATCCTTTGAAGTAGAATATGGCAATCATGCGTTTTCAGTCCTTGAAGGTTGCATCCATCAGCGGTAACACATGTTGCTAAGTTGGAAGCGTAGCCATCTGGAAATCTTACACTTCTCAAAAATTCACAAAACTCAAGCTTTTGGGCTTTAGTCATTGTGTAGGGGGCATGAGGAACACTATATGAATTTCCATCACGGATCAAGTGCAAATGTTTCCGTATGCCCATGTCTTCCAAATCAAGCCTAGAGTTTATAGTGTCCTCTGTCTTCCCAGACATGCCTAGAAATGTACCAAGGATGTACTCACATATATTTTTTTCAATGTGCATCACATCTAGATTATGACGCAGCTTCAAACTTGACCAATATGGCAAGTCCCACAAACATGACCTTCGCTTCCAACATTGGCCTTCTTCATTCCGCTTTCTCTTCTTTCCTTTAGGATGCTTTCCTGGTCTAACATCCTTGACCCTCTCTAGTTGCACCATCAGCTCATCCATAGTAAATTGCTCTGGCTTCTCACGGTTTTCTATTTTACCATCAAATCCCTTGTTTCTCCTCCATGGATGGTCCCTTCGAAGGAACCGCCGATGCCCAATGTAACATAACTTATTCCTTATCTTTTTGGAGCAAGGATTTTTGCCACAATGCACACAAGCATAATATCCTCTCGTGACTCTACCCGACAAAGTGCTCAAAGCTGGATAGTCATGGATGCACCATATGACTTCAGCATGTAGATCAAACTTCTCTCCACTGATTGCATCCACAGTAGGGACTCCTTTCCATAGCTTTAGCAACTCCTCAACAAGTGGTTCCAAGAATACATCGATATCTTTTCCTGGGCACTCTCGACCAAGAATAAGTAGGCCCATGATGAAATTGGATTGCTCCATGCATTCCCACGGAGCAAAATTGTAGGGGATGAGAAACACTGGCCACATGCTGTGCGATGAGCTCATTTTGCCAAATGGATTGAAACCATCCGTAGCAAGGCCAAGTCTGATGTTCCTTGCATCTTCTGCAAACCACCCATACTTTGTGTCAAAGTCTTTCCAAGCCTCGCCATCAGCTGGATGGCTGAGCTCATTCTCCTCTGCTCTCCTCTTCAACTTGTGCCATTGCACATCCTCCGCCATCTTTTTTGAAGAAAACATTCTCTTCAGCCTAGGAATCAACGGAAAATGCCGCAATACCTTCTGAGGAATTTTCTTTCTTGCATCGTTATCTTTCTATCTTGATGCACCACAAACTGGACAAACATCATTTCCTTCTAAATTCTTCCAAACAAAACACAATTATTCGGGCACACATGGATTGAATTGTATCCAACCCCAATGCACGAATAAGTCTCTTTGCTTCTTGGTATGATGCAGAATAGAGCAATCTGGGAATGCCGATGATAACAACTTCAGAAGTGCTGTGAATGCAACATTAGATATTCGGTAAAATGACTTGATATGAAGCAACTTGACCACAAAAGAAAATCTTGTATAATGTGCACCAGGATACAGTTCTTGCATCATCTCTTCCAAAAGAACTGCAAACATAGACCGTTGCCCTGTACCTTCATCTTCAGCTGCGTACAATTCCTCTACCATAACACGAATTCCTTCATCACGGTCATCTTCTTCATCCACATTCATACCAAGATCTTCATTGAGACTAGTATTTTCATCAACATTGGCTTCATTTTGCTGCAATACAATCTCCAACGGTTCTCCATGATGTATCCATGTCGTATAAGTGCTAGCCATCCCATGAATATATAAGTGATCTTCCACCTGTCCTTTAGGTTTGCGAGCCCGATTCAAACACCGACGACATGGACATAGCATCTCTTCATTATCATTAAATCTCCGAGAAACAAAGCTCATGAACTCATTCACCCCTTCCACATGTTCCTTGCTAAAGAGCCTACTATTGATCCAAGATCTGTCCATCTGCATCAATTCATGGAAAACACTTGCTCAACAAATCTTACATAATATACTTGACCAAATTTATGAAACATGTGACACGTAATCACTTAAATGCAATCTGTACACACACTGTAAGTAACTCCTAAGCACTTAGTTGTAACAATATGCTTCATAAAAAAAATGGCACACCAAAGCAAACCCATACCTTTCTTGCAGGGAAGCACCTCAAGAGGAACGAATCAACAGCCCACTGCCAGCTGCTGGTAGATCAGGCCTCGCTTGAAGCTAAAACGCCGGCCTGCTCGCCACGGTGGCAAGCTTTGCCAGCCGCGAGACTGAAGAAGGAAGTCGAGAAGCACTGGGGGAGTCTAGAAGCAAAGAGGGAGTTAAGAGAGAACGAGGGAGAAAACGGTCGACGGCTAACTAGATGACGGACGCACGCGACAACACATAACTACGACGACCACACACACGACTTAACTATCGATCGACCGAGAGAAGCGGGGGGATTGAGATAGCAAGAGGAAAAGAGACGGTCGCGGTTAACTAATTCGCGCAACACGCACACAAACTAACAACCGATCACAAACCACATAGACACCTAACAAAGAAATGAAGCTAATCAATCTAACACATGACCACAAAGCATGGGTAGGAACAATTCACAGCTAACATAATAGTCAATGCCCAACAGATCACACTGATCAATTCTAAAATTTCTAAACAATTGCCAACAGATTAACATATTGCATAAACAACACAAAACATTGCATGATCACATCCCACAATCACGGATAGATGAATAACTAGCAAAATCAAAATATCCATATCCATATCAATCATGATCCCCAAATCGAAATCACAGTTCACGATCTCACCGAACACAAATAACAGAGTAATTAACGATGCACAATTAGAAATTAGGGTAAACATTAACTGTGAAAAGTAAGAAGGCTGGAGGAATTGGGGATTTGGAGTGAACCCAGGGGATTAGAAGCAGCAGAGGGCTAAGGCCGATGAAGATGTCGCCGGAGAAGTGTCGGTGAAGTCAATGAAGGCGGCGGCCGTTGAGGAAGAAGACAGGGTTGGGGATGTCGACGCCCTCGGTGTCGGTGGAGATGGTGAGGCGGCGGTGGATGGCGTAGCGGCGGCGCCGAGGTGGGACAAGAGGAGAAGGCGGCGAGTGGGAAGAAGGGAGTATAGAAGGGTACCGGCGGGGTAGTGGGAGGAAGAGGAGAAACGGCGGCGGGTCTGGTTGAGGAGCAGATGGAGGCGGCAGCCGGAGGTGGGAAAGATGGGAGAGCGGCGGGCGGACGGGGAGCGGGAAGGAGGTGCGCGCCGGGAGGAAGTAAATGGCGGCGCAGAAGGGGAGGCGCAGGTAGAAGGAAGGCGGGGAAGTAAGTAGGCGGCGGCGCTGTGGAGAAGAGGAAGGAAGCGGCGGAGAGATGCGGTGGAGGAGAAGCGGCGGCGGTGAGAAGCGAGGGAAGGGGGAAGCAGTGGAGAAGGGAGGCGACCGGCGAGGTGAGGGAAGAGGAGAAGCGGCGGTAGAGGAGGAGCGGCAGGGTGTGGCGGCGCACCGGTGGAGAAGGAGGAGGGGCACTGCGGTTGACCGCCGGCGAGTCTGGCCGACCCTCGCCGGTGCCGACGGTGAGAAGACAGGGGGAGGTGAGAGAAAGCAAGGAGAGGTAGGAGAAGGAAATGGCCGGCTCAAGGAAAAAATTGCTACTGAGGCCGAATGGGGGGGTGGGATTTGGAAATTTTACGAATTAGGCCACGATGTTTCTGGAATTTGCAAATAGGTCCTTTCCCAATTTGATTTCTTCCGAATTAGCCCTCCGGAGCTCCGTTTTCAGCGCGGTTTGATCCGTGACGACGCGTACATCTGTACGGAGCAGTCCGAAAGTCCAGAATTGTCGTATATGCGCCTCGATCGCGCCGGCCTGCAGAAAAAGCACAAAAATGTAAAATGATCCAAATTGAGCTAAATATATGCAAATATGACGCATGTCATAGGCCCACGTGTACACGTGGCAGTGGGTCCTGCCAACGTGGCTAATTATCCTTGAAAAAAATTCAATTAAAATTTTGTGACGCAAAAATCCATGTCATAGATCTATGACATTTCGACATTGGACATAATGACATACCAAATATCGTCATTACCTCATTCCAAGCTAGCTTTATGACATTTTTAATGACATATTTTTTTTTGTGTCACTAAGCCCAGATGTCACTTTAAATACGTCATAAACCAGATGGTTTAGTGACATTTTCAGCCTTTGTCATGCAAAATACGTCACAGATTGGCACATTTCTTGTAGTGGGAATAAAAATAAGTAAATTATTAAGTGAACAAGAATATATATATATATATATATATATATGTGTGTGTGTGTGTGTGTGTGTGTGTGTATAAATAAAAAAAGAAAAACAGGGAAAAGCCTTCAGCTTGGCCAAGCTAGCCCGGCCCACCTCACCTTCTTCCTTCTCCTCCCCCCCTCGCGTGACAGCACCGGAGCCTCACCTTCCCGCTCCGTCGCCTCTCGCCGCGCCCGCAAAATCCCCGGCCGCCATCGCCCACGGTCTTCACCACCACCGCCCACCGGTTGTCCGTACTGTCGTATCACCTCGGTCAACGCACCAGGAAAACCGTCGTCACCCACAGTTTCTCCGTGTCAGACCCAGATTTTACAATCCGGAATCTTCTGTGATTCCACCGCACTATTCCCTGGATCAGTAGATAGTGCTCACAGATTACAGTTCTGAATATCAAGGTACATATCATGCGGAAGCGTAAATATATTAGTAAACTTACTCATGGGCCGATTAGGCCGAAATCAATAAATTGCAGCAGCGGAAGAACGAAGCACACAGGTGGGACCTTCAGGACAGCCCACAGGCAGCCAACTGGAGGTGCGCGACCTAGCCCTTGACATCTTCATCTTTTCTGCCAGCTTGTCCAATCTTGTTGCTGAGGCGAGGTGATTTGATTCCTGATGCTGAATTTTGTCACAAAAGCGAGTGTGAGAACTCCAACCCCGTGCTCCGCGAGCCAATACACAGAATGCAAATAAATAGTATGCATGGCTTAACAAAGGAGAGGCTCGGGTTATTTGCCAAAAATCGCTTTTAGTAGCTTTGTCATTATTTAATCATAGTGTTATTGTTACTGCCTACACTCCACCTAGCGACTACCATAATCGACTTAATCCACCAAAATACACTTTCTTTATTGATTGCTATCTAAGACTCCAAACAGCGATTATCACCAATTATGCAATCCACCAATCATACCTTCATTGCTGCCTAAACCCCCACATAGCGAGTATCATAACTTATATAATCCTTCGATCAATTCTCGCCTAAAACTCCAAACAGCTAGCGACATCATTTATCTAATATCATTTATTTAATCCACCAGTATCCTTTGCATTCTAAATTCTTAACAATCCTTTCGTAATTGATCCACAACCATAATCCTTCAATAATCAATCTTATTTTTCCATTATCTATCTCTAACTAATTCACTATTATACCTCCACCAAAATATAATTGATCGGGTCTACGATTCACTAGTTTATTTCCACCAAGTATATTATTGATTAGGTCTACGATTCACCGGTATTCATCCACCAGGAATATCATTGATCAAGTTTATACTCCAAGAATTGTTATCATACTCCAAACCCCCAAGATCAATTCATCCATCCAGAACTTGTTCAAATCCTATTAATCCCAATATTGTCAACATCTCCCAAGAATTTATATCAAATATCAGTGTTGTAATCCAACCAATACCCTTGCACTTCCTAATACTCCAAAGATCATATAAATCACCTATCTAGTCTAGATATCCATTTGGGCTCATTTCTCCCAGAATCCACACTATCATTTCCTTTTATAATCGACATGAGTCCACCAATATATTTATGTTTTTACCACAAACTTCCATCTTCATTACTCTCGACTCTACTTATTTCCTCATATATTTTACTTTGCGAGAAGAGAAAACATTTTACTTTTGCAATATGATACATAAAAATTTCCTTAGACCTAGCAGTTTTGAACAAAAACATAATGTTCAAGAAAATGCAATAATAATAGCGATCTAGATTCCATCCATCGTTACATGGCATCTGCACCATATATCATCTTTCAGCGTTATAGCCGCTTAACTTACCATTGGGACGACACCCAGGACAATTCAAATCAGGGCTTTCCACTGCCCTACACTTTTCCATTCCCACCCACAAAGTTTTTGAAATAGAACTATATCTGGTTAAGTTCCCATGTCTGCCCTTGACCGTGGGCACGGCTATTCGAATAGTTTTGACTCTGCAGAGTTTGTACACTTTCACCACAAGAGACAATCAACTCGTTGCCCCACATGATGCCTTAGACATGTGGTTGAGCAGACCATCACAGTGACTTTTCAAACTATCTAGTCCGTTTTGTCATCTCACCCTATGGGCCGTTCCCACTTGCGGTGAGTCCCATACGATGCACGGGATGTTCCCCACAGCCACTAAAGCAGCTGGGCTTCTCAACTCCCCACAACGTTATGACAGCTGGGAAACTTCACCCTCCACTGGTGTCCCTTAGGGCCCCCGTGCCCGTGCGTATCCACTTCTATCCACTACCAGTGAGATGAGTTCGGGGTTTCGATAAGTTTACTTAGCCAAGTTGTAATTTATAGACTTGTGGTTGCACTATTTTACACGGGTTGTCATGACAAGATTTAGTCCTTAGTGGTATCTGGGCGGTTCTACCACAAACCACACTCTCGTGCATACCTGCACCATACCCCCGAACCATCCGCCCAGACAAATAAGCAATTCGAGGTTTTTAGGAATATAAAATAGCCATATCCAACATACACCAGTCATTACCACCATGACTGCCCAACCAATTTTTCTCAGGATTAAAAGTGATGCTTGGGCGCTCTCGCGCCCATGAGTATCTAAACAATACTAAGCATGGCATATATTTAGAGACTTATTTGTGAAAGGTTACTATTATAATTTTGCTAGGGCGACAAGGTTCTCACATTCAAACAATAGGCATGTAACTAGATTCTTAAATTAACATGTATTTGCATATAACATATCAGCATGCAATTTGATAATTTAAACCAAAATAATTTGCAGAAAATGTAGGTTCAACATGATCAAAGTATTGACTCGCCTGGCGTGGTTTACCGCGGTCTTGAGCTCACACAATGCTTTCTCTTGAACATCGGGTCTTTTTCTTCGCTTCACTCTTAATCTTGCTTGATCCTCTTGATGCTTCAGGACCCCAGTTTCTAACTACGCGCTAAACGACTGAGTACAAGTGGAAGCAAATAACTCAAAGGTTCCAAATAAATCCAATTAAAACTCAATTTTTAGTCTCATTACGAGTTAATGAATGATTTGGGTGATTTGAGACAAGGTCGGTGGTAGAATATGATAACTTGATCTTTCTATTAATAATAATTTTATTATTATTATTATTGTTGTTGTTGTTGTATTTATCAAGGAAGTTCCATGAGTTAGGTTAGACCTATGAATTGGTGTGTTTTGTCGAGCGCTAATATTCAGGGCATATACTATATACGCGATGTATACAATTTTTAGCTTACCGGATTAATCTTAGAGTCTGGTTTTATAACATTTTGTGGTACACCATTTTACGTATCTTTAATTATTACATGGCATAGAGTTGGTTGAATTAGTATCCATTTACAGGGGTCCTAACTTGCTATATTTAATTATTGTCCAACATTGTTACTTACTGATCTAAGATTTAGTTAAGAGTACAATTATTGTTTTGTCTATACTTTAGTTGTTATCAGGCTTATTTTTATTTTTAGTTTAAATTTATTTACCTCGCAAGGCTGGTCATACGGACTCATTTATTAACTTAGCTTCTTAATTAAATCTGCCAAGAAGATTTGTTTAATGATGTTATATTAAATGTTAGTGCATATATTATAATTAAGGGTAATCTTTTTGGGTATTTAACCATAGCCATATTTATTTAATATTGCTTTGAATTTAATGATTAGACTTTTTAGATGACTGCTCAAACCATAATAATCATGCATACATGAACTAGTCCAAATATTAGTAGCCTAATACCCTAATCATCTAAGAGTCAAAAAGGGTTCTTCTAATTGCTAGGACATAGAGACAATGGTTTATGGCTTAAACCTTGCAAAGGTTAATTCATAACATTTACTAATATGCGAGGATTTATGCTTTATTTCTTTAGACCTTCCTCATTTGTTAAGTCGTCATTTCATGTGAGCATAACCTAAACAAGATTATGGCTAAATTCCTCACTATGCCTTTGAGCAATAGATAGGCTCTTAAAATAAAGACTGACAGCACATTAGCCGTTAACACTTATTGATTAATCCATTACTAAACATTAAATAAGATCATTTATATCCTAATAAATTTTAGCATCTTTTATTAATTATTTCAGATTTTTCTTCCTTTCTGTGGCTTGGCAAAAACCATTTCAAAAACCCCGTTTTATTTCGGCGGCAGAGGGAATCGAACTCGGGCTGCCTGGGTGAATGCACGTGCTGTTAACCGCTTGGGCTCAGGGAATTACCTGACGGAAGGGGGCGAACGAATGCAGCTGAGTTGAGTGAGCAGGGCTGAAGCAGAGGAAACTCAGGGGTGATACGGCCGACGGTGGCGCCGGCGAGGGGCGGTCGGAAAGGAGTGGGCGGCGGCGAAAATGTGTTGCTCGTGCTGAGGTGAGGCCGGTGGAAGTGTCGGTGGGGACCCGGGGCTGTCGGAGCGGGGCGGCGGCGAGCTAGGGGAGGCGCTCGGCGCCGGCGAAGTACGGTCGACGGGAAGCTCAGGAAAAACGGGGAGCGGGTTCACGGTGCTCTGGAGGTGGTGTGGGAGGAAGGAATTGAAATTTGGCGGTGGGATTCGGCGAATTGCCCGGCGGCCGGTCTTGGGGAAGATGAGGGCGCCGGCGAACTAAGGGTGGTGAGGGCTCAATTGCTTGGAGTGGGAGGCAGAGGCGGACGTGGCGTAGCGAATAGAGAGGCCTCCGGGTTTTATAGGCGGCGGGCCGTGGCTGGCCACGCGCGGCGCCGTTTGGTCACGTCGGGGCGGCAATGGCAGGCGCGGTAGCAGGAATCCAGCTGGCGTGCATCCATTACAGCTGCAGGGTGATGATGCAAATCTCTGCGCGCGATCTCCCCTTGTTTTGTAGCTTCACACGCGCGCTGAGTAGCAGAAGGCCTGCGCCACGCGGACGAGTAGACGCGACCGGGCGGTGGCGCCGGAACCCGACTGGCGAGCGACTACCCGGCAGGCTTTTGCACCGCGCATGCGAAGGGACGTGTCGGGGCAGCGGGGAAGCAGCGGGATCGGGCATGCGCGCCATGAGGAGAAAAGGTGCTGAGCGAGGCAGAGCCGGGAGAAGGCCGGGGAGGAAAAAAGAGCCACGCACAAGCGGAGCGGGCCCGCTGGCCAGGGAGAGAAGGTAGGGAGAGAGAGAGAGAAGCGGGCAGGCCCGATTGCCAGCGGGGGAAAGGCGCGGGGAAATAGGGCCCGGCGGCCATAGGAAGAAAAGGGAAGAGAGAGATAGGAGCGCGGGGCCCGCATGTAGGAGAGTGGGGAGAGGAGAAAAAGTGGGAATAGGAAAGGAAGAACTGGGCATGCTTTATATTTTGGATTTTTAATTTTGTATTTTGAACTTCCATTTTCTCCTTATGATTATGGATTCTAACTCCTGAAACCCTTTTTCAAGTCCTTGCTCAAATTCCTTGATACAAAATATAATAGTCCTTCTATTTTATTTGATGTTCTTATTTCCATACCTTTATTTCCTTTATTGCTTCACCCATCATATTATATGTTCAGTATGTTGTATATTTTGTTTTTATGTATATATAATTTCACATACTGTTAATTTTGCTGGCTCATTTAAATTTTGCATATTTTTATTTCCTATACTGTTAATCTCTTTCTTGCACAATTTGTACACACACACACACACACACATATATATATATATATATATATATATATATATATATATATATATATATATATATATATATATATATATATATATATATATATATATATATATATATATATATATATATATATATATATATATATATATATATATATATATATATATAGGACGAGTGTTTCATGCACCATGGTGCCTAGGCACCAATATCAATACCGTTGATTTGCTTGAGATTCTAGCGTTTGATGTGGGTATCTTCATATACCCATAAAAAGTATATTTGAGATGTCAAACTCAAAAAATTAAATTCAACTTCAGTTTAATTAGTTTGAACTATTTTTATGGTATATACTCACTGTAGTTGCATTGAACTCAAAAGTAGTTTAAACTAGTTTGAACTGAGTTCAAAACTTACTTACCATAAATATATCAAGGGTATAAAACATTTTCATACCCAAACTCAAAAATTATCAATCACACACGTGTATCGGATGTTGGTGCCTAGGCACCATGGTGCCTACGTAATTTTCCTATATATATATATATATATATATATATATATATATATATATATATATATATATATATATATATATATATATATATATATATATATATATGTATGTATGTATGTATGTATATGTGTATATGCTTTTATTGCTTTTATGCCTTTATTTTCAAAATGAGAGTTTATATTTTTAACTCAGGTTTCGTTCTCCTTATACTGGATCATCTTTTTAGATTCTCATTTTAATTTTAAATTTTCTATTATTTAAATATGTTTGTTTCTTCTGGATCCTTTTAAATGTTTGGATCCTTAGCTAAATTTCAGAGGAATACCATAAACTCCAAATTCAAATAAAAATATTTTGCAAAAATAATTCAAAGCTTCACATTTTCAAATTTTGAATTTTCAGGATGTTACACTCCGCCACCACCCACAGCACCCGCGCGCGCCGCCCATTGTCTCCCTGCCCCGTCGCATCTGCCTCAAATCGCACAGCGCTTAGCCTGCAGCCCTGCAATGTGCGGTCACACCAGTATCTGCATCAAATCCCATCATAGGAACCGCTCTATCGCCACCGCCTAACATGGAAATGACCAGTCAGCCACCCCGTCAGTCACCGACCTCTCTTCGCCATCTATAAAACCCATACGCCCTCCATTCGCACCGCATCGTTCCCATCTGTCTTCCACCTCCACAAATTGGTCTCCCGTGCACTATAGCTCACCGACGTTGCCTTCGTCCCTAATTCTGGCCGGTGAGCAACCCGCCGCTCCGTGCCGCCGTGGTCTAATTCCCCTTCACTGAAACACCACCGGAGCACCGTGAAGCCGTTCCTCACCTCTTCGAGACCTCCTGTCGCCTCTACTTCGCCTGCAACATGCGTCTCCTCCGCCCTTCGCCGTCGCACGCTGCCAGCCCGTCACCGTCTTCCCCAAGCCTCTCTGACCCCCGAGGTAGTTTTCTAACCTCACCAAGATACTCCCCTAGCCCACAATTAAACCAAGAATTTTTAAAGGGCATAACTTATTCATTTTAACTCCAAATTGAGTGAAACGAATTTCTAAATTTATCTAAATTCAAGCTCTATCCAATGGAACCAAAACCATAATTTTTGAAGCTCATTTGAATTTTTATGAGAATTTGTTTGGTTTGCTAATTTTTATCCAAATTTTCGCGTAACGTAAAAATATCGTACGAGGCCTAGGAAGTAGAAGCTGAGACTGAAGCAACCCTCGGAGATCAAGATCAAGACAACTACGAACAAGGTGAGTCAATACTTTGATCATGTTGATCTTACATTTCTGCAGATTAATTTCATTTTAGATTATCAAATTGCATGCTGTTATTTTATGTGCAAGTTTATGTTCAATTTCAAGCTGCTAGTTATATACCCATTAATGACTTGTTAGTATTACTCTCATTTGAAACCTTTGAATATCTGAGCCTTGTCACCTTAGCAAAAACTATAAATTTAGAGCTTTCAAAAATAAGTCTATAGTTATTCACCATGCTTAGTGTTGCTTAGATATTCGGGGGTACCAAAAATGCCCCAAAACAATACTTTTAATCATGGAAAAATTGGTTTGGGAAATAATGGTAGAAATGACTGGTAAATTATGGTATGGATATTTTATGCTCCCAAAAATCTCGATTTGCTTAACTATCTGGGCGGATGGTTCGAGGGTGTGTGTGTAGTGCAGTGGAAGCACAAAATGGATAGTGGTAGAACCGTCCAGATAATCCTAAGGACCAAATCTTGTGATGACCTCCCAGTGTACAACAGTGCAACCACAAGCTGGCAAATTGTAGACAGGGCTAACTAATTTGCATCAACTTAGTATGGGTTGCGCCAGTATGACCACGGGCGGGCAAAGGATGGCCACATCCTCCGACGTGATGGCGCAAGAGGGGGCTCCTGGAAGGGTGGTCATACCCCGAAGGGCGTGAAACCTTAGTGGACGTAACTCTGCTAGAAAAAATGTATTGTAACAGCCTTGTGATAGTCTACTCAACCACATGAATAAGGAATCGTGTGGGGTAATGAGCGGGTTGTCTCTTGTGGGTAAAGTGTGCAAACTCCGCAGAGTCAAAACTATTCGAATAGTCGTGCCCACGGTCAAGGGAGAACATTGGAACTTAACTAGATATAATTCTATTTCAAAAAAATCTTGTGGGTGGAATTGAAAAAGTGGGAGGGCAATGGAAAGCCCTGTTTTGTGTTGCCCTGGGTGTCGTCTAGTGATAGTGTAAGCTGTTATAATGCTGAAAGGATAACATATGGTGCAGAGGCCATGTAACGGTGGATGACATCTGAATCACTGTTATTATTGCCTTATTTCACACATTATGATTTAAGTTCAAATAGCTAGGTCTTAGGGAATTTTCTAAGTAATATATTTAAAGGCAATTCCTGGCAAATAGAATAACCCGAGCTTTTCCTTGATAAGCCTTGCATGCTACCTATTGCATATTGTGTATTGGCTCACGGAGCACGGTAGATTTGTGCTCACACTCGCATTACCAAAAAAACAGAAACAGGAATCCAGGATCATTATGCTTATGAAGATGCCCCTGTCGCGGATGAAGTAAACAACGAAGGAAATTAGGGTGACTTCTTCCATTTTGGGTCCAAGACAAGTAGACTTAGTGGAGATTGTGTGCACATATATTATTGAAGTCTAGGTAATATATGTAGCACAGATTTACCCCCAGTCGCTTGCCTGTGGATTATGGTCTTAGTTCTGTTTTTGCTTCCGCAGTTATCTTTGTATTGTAGACATTTGGCCTGTTCGGCCCTTTTGTAAACTGTCACCTGATGCGGTGAATTTTGTACTCTAGTTTGTAATATGATGGTTTAGTTTGTTTCATGCAATGTATGAGATGATGCAGCAATGTACCTGTGAGCGCTATCTACTGATCCAGGGAATAGTGCGGTGATTCACAGGGGATTCCAGATTGGAAAATCCAGGTTCGACAAAATAAAATCAGGCAACTTCAAATCTTGCAAGAGAGGACTTTTCATACCTACTCTACCAGAAGGACAAGAGAGTACACCACATCACTCATAATTCTCTAACCCTAACCCTAGAACAAAAGGTTGGAATGGTTGGTTGGTTGAAACTTCCATCCCTAACCGATTAAATAGATAAGGCAATCAGCCCACATTTAACCCTAATGAATATTATCTACTAGTACAATTGGGAAAACCCGTTAACCCCGCACAACACGAGTTTTACTCACACGTACTTAACTCATGCATGCTTTTCAAAGTATATGAACCCGAATTCGCTAAGTCTTTAGCCTTTGATCATTTGATTTTTTTCAGCATCTCCTTGACCTAAATTGCTTTCCCAAGCCCCACGGTTTTGATTTAACAAACTTTCTAGTATTTGGCCTCCTTACCAAAATACCCTTTTTGACCCGATCTTTATTTTTCCCTTGTAAGTAATCGACATTCTTGCCTCATGTAGGTACATCAATAGTTTACCACTCATTGGCAAGTCTCTCACATTCTGGATTCACTGGACCACACCTCACTTGGATCGACAAAGCCACTTGATGAAACTTGTACCTCAAACTTTCCCTTCGATATTTTCTGCCTTCCTCACTTGGACCGACCAAGCCACTTGGTGCAGCCCATCACTCAAATCTTCCCATCAATATTTTCTGCCTTCCTTGTGCCATGCTTGAACTTAACCATCTCACCCAGAATCCTTGATCATTTTGGGCCTCGGCTCCTCCATGAGCGTAGCCCCAATCCTCATCATTGACCATGGTTGATTCTAAGCTTCCTGTACATCCAAAGACAAATAAGTCATTTTCGGACACAAGTTCTTTATAACTTGACCCACGTTAGTTAAAACATACTTTATGTAATATAAATGCACTAACCTAGGTCTAAACTATCCAAAACGGTCAAGATTGCCGAGTGAGATGGTTGAGATCAAGCGTGGCACAAGAATGGTGGGAAACGTTGAAGGAAAGTTTCGAGCAACGGGTTGCTCCAAGTCGCTTGGTTGGTCTAAGTGAGGCGTGATCCGGTGGAACTAGAATGGGAGAGACTTGCCGATGTGTGATAAACCATTGGTGCACCAATACATAGCAAACATGACGATTGCTAGCAAGGGAAGATGAAGACTGGGTCAAGGAATGGTATTTTAGTAAGGAGGCCAAATACCAAGAACAACGTTAGATCAAAACCATAGCGCCTGAACGGTGCTTGGAAAAGTAGTTTAGATCAATGAGATACTGAAAAGATCAAGTGAATCAAAGACTAAAGACTTAGTGTATTCGAGCTTATGTGCTTTGAAAAGCTGTATGAGTTAAGTGTGTGAGTAAAAGCCGTGTTGTGCGAGGTTAATGGGTTTTCCCCAAATATGCTAGTAGATAATATCCACTAGGGTTATATATGGGCTGGTTGCTCATCTATTTAATGGGTTAGGGATAGAAGCTTGTAAGCCAACCAACCATTCCAACCTTGTATTCTAGGGTTATGATTAGAGATGTGTGAGTGATGTGATGAGCTCTCTTGTCCTCCAAGTGGACTGGGTGTAATCCTTCCATCCTTAAGTAGTAGTGGATTAACTTTGTTCATCACTCTTGGTGTCTTCTTGATTTGATTAATTTGCTCTTGTTCTTGTTGGTTTTGATTTCTTTTTTCATTTCTTTATCTTGTGGTGTGCCAATGATGTATAAGTGATAGAGATGACTCTTAGAGATCAAATCCAATCCATTTAGATACCAAGTCTTACAGGATTTCAAAGTTGCCTAGTTTTGCTTATATTTGACTTTATCTTGTGGTTTCTTGTTCTCAGGGTTTTTGCTTTGAATCTTTGGAAAACAATTGCTTGCTATGACATATGGAAATTCATCTAGAGACATCTTGGCTATCCTCTACCCATGAGCAAATCATACCCTAAGATTATGAAGTCTGACTAGTTTTGCTGTAATATTACTTATCTTAGGAAATAGTTGAAACTTTGACCAAGATCCTTGCGTCTTTCAATGGAATATATTCCTGAGACTATAAGCAAGGTGCATGCAAAGTTTCATTTCATTTGGTTAAGGACTTTGGGAGTTGCATCTTTCCTGGTCTTGACTCGGGCTAATTTTCTGTTCTGAAAACAGGGAAGTGGTCAGACCGCCCCTTAGCTCGGTCCAACTGGCCACCAATCAGACTGCTACGGTCAAGTTGGTCAGACTAGCCACCAATCAAACCGCCGGTGTGTTGCCAGTCGGACCGCACTCTTAGTGGTTGTTAGGCCGGTGAGGAGCTAAAAATCCCTCACTTGTGTTTTTGTGATTGTTGATTTGTTCTTAGCTTCTAATTCTGATCTTCATAGCTCTGTAGCTACTAGAATGAAGAATTTGTTAATACTTAGGGAAAATTTTCTAAAGCACCATTTACCCACACTATTGCCATATCGGTCTTACAATACGCCACATCAGCACCTCCATCTCCACCTCATGCTCATTAGACGCCACATCTACAAATTATGTTTGATAACCGAGATTACGACATAGAATGCTGACATTATGAAGTTTTGGGATTTATGAATTTAATTTTCGTGTTACAGGAAGCTAGGAGCTAGAGCGGGTTGTAACGCCCCCATTCTTTAGGCCGTTAGGATACCCTCATAACTGTCCAGGATTGTTTAGCTATGAGTACTATAGATGAGTGTACACCATTGCAAATGCAAGCTTAAATATAAAAATCAAACTTTATTACAAAATTAAGGCTTAGCAGCCAAGTTTTACACGGCGGGGGGTACAACCCAAAATTATAATACAATACAAAAGAAACTCCACAGGCATGCCTGAGTGTAGAATAAATCCTAACACCAGGCATCGTCTATATCGTAGAGCTCAGCGCCGTCTTTATAGATTCCTTCATTTTCTTGACAAGCATTTCATGTTTATGATTTTACTAAGCATGAGTACAACCAACCGTACTCAACAAGTCACATGGGAAAATGCTATCTAACTAATTGCTAGGATTTGCAAAAGATGGAAGTATAGGAGTTTTGTTAAAGTATTTGTGGATGCAATTTTATTTGTAAACATTTTGTTTTTAATTACAATTTAACAAATCATAAACTTCTTAAGGAATTTAGGGTTTCAAAACTTGATTACCAGACTTCCACATTTCCAAAATATTTTCAAATCTACTTATGCTTCGTCATTGGAATCACCCGTTAAACACAGCTTCATTTACCAGAAGCACGGCGTATTTGAATACCATTTATAAATGACTCTGCAAAGTTGCCCAACTTTACCCACAAGATTTCTCAACCCTCATGACCGAGCTAAGAAAACAAGGTTGTTTCACGGCTCATCTCTTTATGTAGCCTCTACCCGATAGACTATGAACCCCTTGTCACGGAATATAGCGGCTTGACTGGGTGGAGCCTACCGTTGTGAAAGTATATTTTTTACCGTTTCCATACCACATCCCACGCTAGCTGTTCCCTTTTCTGGAATAGTATATCATGCCCTTATGTAGATATTTAATCAATTTGACCAGTTACTAAACTAGATTTAACAAGTCAACGCTTGTGGTTGAGCGGTAATTATGTTCTTTACTTGGCATAAAGGTCTAGTCCTTATATTTTCACTGAGTCAACTTCCATTCACAAACCCATATTTTAGCGCCCACGGCACTGCCACCAATTCGCAACCAAGCCTCCACCCTAGGATAAGGTCATGGGCCCTGCCAAACTCATGGCTTTCCATGATATCTCCTTATCCTAGAACCACTTTTAAAATTCTGTCGGCAAAATGCCAAGTATCTTAATAGTGGAAAATTTGTTGAGTTTCTAAACTACCGTGATTACATTATTAATACATTTAATAATACTAGGTCCTGTCAATGTGAATATGGCCATCAAATTAAACTTGGCTTTTTTGGGTGGTAGGACATTAGCTAATATCATGTCATTCTAAATATTTAATGTACATAAAATAACAGTGCGTAAATAACATAATGAAAATACTGATAAATAATAATTAACAGAATGTAGGTTTAATATGATCAAAGACATGTGACTTGCCTTGCAGATCAACGTATTCCACAAGTTCATATTCTTCTGATTCTTGTACTTGATCTTGAGCTTCTCCTTCCTGAATTGGTTGACGCTCGACGCGTGTGCTAGTGTAAAGCAAAGGAAAATAATTCAATTCCTTACTCGAAGAGTTGAGCTAGGAATAAAGAAAGAAAATAAAGAAAGAAAATACAAGGAATTCGAATAAAAAGGGGTTTTGCGTTTATAGGAGTCCGAAAAGGTGAAACGGAGCTGAGGAATGGATAGGCGGGCTCGAAATGATCGAAATAGGTATACGTATGCATTTTGGACTATGTGAACAGTGACGGGTATTTTTACTATTTATTGTAGGTTTATACTGTTCACATCGGGCGGGGGTACTGTTCAAACCTAATTTCACTGTTCACATTGGGTCGGGGTTAAGCGCTATCGGGTTGGATGAATAGTAACTTACCATTACTGTTCATCTTCTTCTTTGGCCGAACGTCCCAGCGACCGCAAAATAGAGGAAACAAGCGACTGCGACCGACGGTGCTGCGGTGATTTGTGACAGGATTGGGGACCATGGTTGGGTTCCTGGGGATGCAGGGAGTCCACTTTTGGGGTCGCGGTGGCTAGGGAGGCGGCGTTCGCCGGCGGCGAGCTCTTTCCTCCACGGGATGTCTGAATGGTTCCAGAGCAAGCTAAGGGTTAAACGGCCGATAGCGACGGTCTTTGAGCATCTCTGGTGTTACGACAAGCTCTAGGTTATGGTGGTTTAGGCAGGGGAGGCCGAGATTTGGCTGTCCACGGCGGGGTGCTTTCGGCTGGCGAGGAACTAGGTGGCCGACGAGCTGTGGGACTTGGCTAGCCATGGCGATGCTTCGATCATGTTTCCAGGGTTATGAGGGAGCTACGGGAGCAAGTAATTGAAGCAAAATCAACTGGATACAAAGAATTTGAAAACAGGCTCACTTGGGGAATTTCGACAATTAACAGCGATGCGACAGCCAACAAGGGGTGTATGGGTGTCTGAAGCTCACCTCGGTGCCAATGCTACTCAATGGAGGACTTGGGGTGTTTTATAGGCAGCTATGGCGGTTGGCTATAGGGGGACGTCCATACGAGTTTACTCAGGAGGCTTCGAGGAGGCTCGTCTTTGGTGGTAGGGAAGGTCGGCAAGTTGAGTTGGCACCTCGGGCGAAGGTTTACAGCGTCAATTGGTAGTAGGGTGCAGCTTGTCAGCTGTGAGACGGAAAGGAGAGGCAGCAGCGAATTTCGGCCCGAAGCTCGCCGTGAGTCAAGGGGAGCTGGTAGGTTTGTCAAAGCAAGGCGTACAGCTGTCAGACACTTGCAGCAGAGTGGCAGCGATGGGAGAGTGCGAGAAGGCGTGAGAGAGCTTGGGCGATGGCAAAAATCAAGCGGCACCAATACATAGCAAACATGACAATTGCTAGCAAGGGAAGATGAAGACCGGGTCAAGGAAGGGTATTTTGGTAAGGAGGCCAAATACCAAGAACTATGTTAGATCAAAACCATAGCACTTGAACGGCGCTTGCAAAAGTGGTTTAGGTCAAAGAGATACTAAAAAGATCAAGTGAATCAAAGACTAAAGACTTAATGTATTCGAGCTTATGTGCTTTGAAAAGTTGTATGAGTTAAGTGTGTGAGTAAAACCCATGTTGTGCGAGGTTAACGGGTTTTCCCTAAATTTGCTAGTAGACAATATCCATTAAGGTTAGATATGGGTTGGTTGCCTCATCTATTTAATGGGTTAGGAGCGAAAGCTTATAAGACAACCAACCATTCCACCCTTGTATTCTAGGGTTATGATTAGAGATGTGTGAGTGATGTGGTGTGCTCTCTTGTCCTCCAAGTGGACTGGGTGTAATCCTTCCATCCATAAGTAGCAGCGGATTAACTTTATTCATCACCCTTGTTGTCTTCTTGATTTGGTTAATTTACTTTTGTTTTTGTTGGTTTTGATTTCTTTTTTTCATTTCTTCATCTTGTGGTGTGCCAATGATGTGTAAGCGATGGAGATGACCCTTAAAAATCAAATCCAATCAATCTAGACACCAAGTCTTACAGGATTTCAAAGTTGCCTGGTTTTGCTCAGATTTGACTTTATCTTGTGGTTTCTTGATCTCAGGATTTTTTTGCTTCAAATCTTTGGGAAAAATTACTTGTTATGACATATGGAGATTCATCTAGAGCCATTTTGGCTATTCTCTACCCATGAGCAAATCATACCCTAAGATTGTGAAGTTTCCAGTTTTAATACAATATTACTTGTCTTGGGAAATAGTTGAAACTTTGACCAAGATCCTTGTGATCTTTGGTTGTCGGGCGGTGAGAAGTTGAAAAATCACTCACTTGGGTTTTTGTGACTGTTGATTTGTTCTTAGCTACTAATTCTGATCTTCATAGCTCTGTAACTACTGGAGTGAAGAATTTGAAAATACTTAGGGAAAATTTCTAAAGCATCATTTACCCACTTTGTTGCCATACCGGTCTTACAATACGCCACATCAGCACCTTCATCTCCACCTCGTGCTCTTTGGACGCCACATCAGCTAATTATGTTTGATAACCGAGATTACGACGTCGGATGCTGACATTACGAAGTTGGGATTTATGAATTTAATTTTCAAGTACAGGAAGCTAGGAGCTGGAGCGGGTCATCGGGCAACCATGCAAGTTTACAAATTGAGGTTCAATGTAATATTCGAACTTGTATACTACTACTTTGCCAAACAGAAAGCCAAACAGATTCAATGCAAGTTGCTGAAGAAGCCAAACAGAAAGCCAGAATCTCATGGCTCGATGCAGTCATTTTCAAGAACAAACGAGTTTTATGACCACATAAAGTTTATTGATCTTTCCAACAAAAGAATACAATTTGATAATTGACTTATTGCTCTCGCTCCCAACCAAACATACAATTTAACAAACAATTCACCAAAGCCACCAGGACAAACACACATCAGTGAAACATGACTCAACTTACAGGTGCTGCTAAACAAACGATGCATGCTACTAATCAACGAAGAAATATTAGTCAAATACCATGCAACCCAAACAAAGGTAGTATAGCTCCTGCAGTTCTTCTTATTGACATATCCATGCACCATATCCAAACAACCGTGATTAAAAGTGATGATTAGCACTGAGGCAGGTCCGTCGGCGGTCGCGGCACCTTTGTTTCTTCCGTCGGCCCGTCCTGAACCTCGAACACCATGGCCAGCCCGAATTCAACATGAGCATCAAAGTGGCAGTGCATGTACCACATCCCTGCAATAGATACAAGATAAGAAGTCATGTATCAAACTTTTCACAACTAGTTAACAACATGGCATGACATTCTGAGTGCCAGTGGTAATTTTTGCGTACCGGGGTTGTCGGCAACGAAGCGGATGACGGCCCAGCCACCGGTTGGGACAGCGACGGTGTTACGCTCCTGCGGGTTGACGAGGTTGAACTGCGGCAACGCCGTCGTCTCGTTGTAGTTGCCGAAGCCCTGCGTGAGGACGAAGAAGTTGAAGCCGTGGAGGTGCATGGGGTGGCTCTCCCTAGATATCAGCCGCGTGTTCTGCAGCACCATCTGCACCGTCTCGTTATAGCGCAGCGTCTTCACCTTGGTGAACTTGTCCGTGTGCTTCATCGTGGCGTTGTCGCTCGCTTCGGAGGTGTAGTCGAAGATGACTGGCGGCCGGTCGGGGAAGTCGCGGGTGTAGACGTCGTCCGTCTTGTTCTTGTAGTGTGCCTCGAGCATGGAGGTGGCTTTTGGGGGAAGGAAGGAAGCGTTGTTCATGCTCGACGCGAAGATCGTTGGCGTACTGCAATTCTTCTGCTCCGGCCGGCAGTTGGTGTCGCCCATCCCGACTGTGACGAACATGTGGGTGTCGACGGAGAGAGGCACCGTCGGTCTGCCCGGGAGCACCAGCGCCGTGAGGTTGGAGAGGAACCGGTGCGCTGTGTCTGTGTCGTTGTACTCCGGCCGGCGCGGCAGCTTAGGCTGCATGGTCATGTCCGGCGCGCCGATATAGTCCACGACAGCCGTCGCGGTGGTCAGGCTGTACAATATGCCCTGAGCATCAACAGCGCTGTCGTAGGGGGACACCGCCATGTAGTAGCGTCCGACAGCCGCGTCTGCGACCATTAACGCGTCCACGGTCTGCCCGGGGGCGATCACGACCACGTCGGTCTTGTACGGCATGGTGTAGCACGCGTCCGCAGCAACGACCGTGAAGGTGTGGTCTGCCACCTTGAAGAACAGGGGCGTGTTGAGCGCAGCGTTGATGATCCGGAGCAGGTATGTCTTGTTCTGCCGCACCTCAAACTTGTACGTGTCTGCGTGCACACATATTAACATAAGCACAAGTCTCGCCATATGTGCATCTCTACTAAAGATTAACTTGCAACACCGTACGTACGGTTAGGGGCGGAGCAGTTGTTGTACAAGTCCCCCGGCTTGCCGTTGATGGTGTATGCGTCGGCATGCCGTGCCGCCTGTCCGGTGAGGAACGCATTGTGCTGCAGGTCATAGACGTTGTCGTTCCACCACTCGCCGAGCATCACGATCTCCTCCTTGTCGGGCTTGGGGAAGGGGTATGCTTTGGCGCCGCCGCGGGGGAGGATGATGAGCGCGCCGTAGACGGTGGCGCGGAGGAAGGAGATGTGGGCGTGCCACCACAGCGTGCCCTCCTGCCCGGTGACGTTGAAGCGGTAGGCGTACTTGCCGCCCGGCCGGACAGGGCACTGCGTGATCATCGCCGGCCCGTCCGCCCACGGCGTGCCGCGCTGGAAGACACCGTGCCTGCATCCACAGACACATTATGTACAGTTCAAAGGATTTCCTTCTGTTAGAATTCGCGGAGCTTGTGTCGGTCGTGTTTGGTACTGCGGCGTGTTTCAGAAAACTCTGTTTGGCATCTCATTCTTCCATGGAAAACGTGAATTGGTCTCCATGGCACGGTGTAGCCAGATCATCGTTGTATACATTGCACGTGGCTACTTTTTGTAACTTCACACTAAGATATATTAATAAAATTATAATATTATGAAAGTATTTCTAACAATAAATCTAATGATATAATTTTTTTATAGTTAGTCTGGATAATTTTAAATCTATTGATTAACAATTTTAGAAAATTTGATGGCATGAATTCTAAAAGGTCAAATGAAAGTGAAGATGTATTTTGACGCAAGTGATCCATTACCAGTGGATGGTCATCTTGTATGGTGACTCGTTGACAAGATGTACAACCACGGTGTCGCCCTCACTGGCCTCGATCGTCGGGCCGGGAAGCTGGCCATTCACTGCCGTGATGATCCTGTCAGGCTGGCAGAGCTGGCTAATGGAGAGGTTCCCCACCTGTGACATCAAACATGGCAGATTACCAACATCTGTTCAGTTTGCATGCACTGGCAACCAAGCATGCCCCCAATGCATAAACACTATGCCATTTTGCACAATCAGTATGAACTTGCATGGTGGCTTGGTGCAAAACTAAACAAAGAGAAGGATCCTAAATTAATTAGCAGTAATGACATGACGCCATGCATGGGCGTACGTCCGGTAACGTACTAATAAACTTGCGTGCATAGTAGTCCGGCATGCACCTATATGTGCTTGGACAACATGCATGAGAAGTGAAGGAAAAAATTGCATGCACAAATGAGAGTGTATTTACATTGAAGGTGTGCTCTACAACACCAGCGTGAGCAACAGAAGCAACCAAGGCAAGAGCAATCGGCAGAAGAAGCGACCAAGGCCTCGCCATGTCACGTAGTTGTGTAGTAATTGCTAACTAACGAGACAAGACAGAAGATTTGGTTGATTTGTGATCATATGAAGGTCCAGGAATGTCGTTATATATAGAGATGTTCCGGCTGACCAATTCAATCATATGGAAACACAAAACAGCCTTTGAATGCCGGCACACAGAGACGTGTTTAGTTTCTATTGAACTAGCGGAATTTTCCTCTCAACTCCGTGTTTAGATATTACAATATATTTATATTTATTATATAACTCTATTAACTTTCAAAAATATAATTATGTCTATTATACAATTGTAATAATTGTAATGTCTATACATGATTAATCTGTACCGTTATAATCTAGTTTCATCGAAATAAGTGGTGTAAATATTCTCTTTTTCTCTCAATTAATACGAGAACTTTTTATATATGATTAATTTACACCGTTATAATCCGATCCTACTAAAATAAGTAGTGTAGATCTTTTCTTTTTCTCGATTAACAAAAGAATTTCTAAGAATTTTGTTTTTTCTAATATAAGGAATGTTATCAGATTTTCTAGACTTCTAATGCGAAAGAGGTACCTTAAATATTGCTAGTTGTTTGTAGATATGTATATATTGCTTTAAAAGTCTTGTTTGTGCGAAGACTATATGGATCGACACTGTGCACGACAGGAAGCCAAGTTGATTTACTGATTTTTTTTTCTCTACTGGCTGGCTAGATGCATGCTAGTTTTGAATTTCGTTGGGAGAGTTGACCAATCAATGCTCCTAGTTAGTAGAAGGTTATTAGTTCACGCTATCAGTCGACGAAAATACGATATATATGGTGAGAAGAAGAAGAAGAAACTGACGGTTTCAAGATATTATACTTTCCATAGCTTGGGAATCGGAGTCCAATATGGTAATCATATATATGGTGAGACATCCACGTGGAGATTACGACGTGTGATTATCATGTGATGCACAGTTCAAAGAACTAGAAGCTAGGTCCAAAACTTTTGGCCATCGATCCACAGATTATTATATTTGACTTTGCATTGCCATGCATTCAGCATGCCCTTATTATTTTAATGTTTTCTTTACAGGTAAGCGTCGACATGGTATGGAGCAACATGCAACAAAATTAGGTTCAAAATTCTACGTGCATTAATTGAGCATTAACAGGAAATTACTGAGAAATTGGGTGGCTTGAACACCACGCATTTAAACTTAACTAAGAATGTACCAAGTGAAATTCAAGATCAGAGATGTGCAAACCTGTACTTGATCCGTACCAAAATATAAGGTTTCTTTTTTAAATCTTGTTCTTAGCTTGATTTCCTTTGCTGATCTTCTATTTTTAGCATTTATAAGTGAATAGCTTACTCTCTCTTGTTCTCAGGGCATATGTAATAGGTTGTATCATAATTTATCCCAGTGCACATTGAAAGGAAAAAAAATGCAGAATGGTCCCCACTACCCTTTCTAGCAGCTTTGCTTACCCCCTTCTACTCTGACCGATATTTTGTTTGTTTTCCCTAACTTTCCTCGTCTCTTCGCATGATTACCAAAAAACAAAGAAAGGAAAAACAGGCAAAGGCTTGGCCTATTCTGTGTTTTAACATATTTAACACAAATGATTCAATTCCAATTCTTGAGATAATTAAAGAACATTAGGTGCTTAAAAATGCTAGAGAAAGTCTCAATGAAGTTAAAATTGGAACCTTTAATTTGTTTGCATCTCTCACAACTTTCAAAGGAAATAAATGTAAGCTTAATTTTCACGTCAGCACGAAGGGTACCAAAGTAACGAAGTATTACCATACATTAGCGTAACTTTCATCACTAATTAACTAATACCAAAGTATCTAGGGGTGAAAAGTGTATACGAATTCGATAGAATGCGCATATGGTATAGATTTCCCATCCAATTAACAATTTCTATGCTATTCTATTCATATTTATATTCGAATTCGTATTAAAAATATAGATACAAATATGATATGGACTTTTACTATACAAATTGTTATTTTATCAGACTATTCGTATCCATATTCATATTCGACGAAGCAATATGTGTATTTTATTAAAATATGATTAATTAGTTGGACAAGTTTTGTTTGATTGAACGTGAATTTGTGTTTCTTTAGGTGAAGTAAATGAATTAAAAGATTAAGTGTGATTGCATGAGGATAAAATGTTATTAATGCCTTCATACTATATAAGTTATGAGGATATCCGGATTTGACCGAATTGAATAGATATTTCATTTAAATTCGTATTCGTTACAATATTCGATTTGTATTCGAGAATATTCGGATTCATATTTGTATTCGTTTATAAATACAAATACGAATGTGGTTTTGGTACTATCCGATCCGTTTTTACCCTTACTCAAATCAAGAAACCAGTTTAGAAAACCTACTGAGTTATAAAAATTAAAAGTTATTGAGAGTTATCTAAACCTTCAGAAAACCTTCAGAGAAAACCCACGGAGTTATAAAAACTAAAAGTTATCGAGAGTTATCCAAACCTTCCGAGGCACCTGCTTTGCGGCACACCAGCCTTGGTGTATTGTGCTCGCAGTTTTGAAGTAATATAATGATTTCAAATGGGCTTTGGCTCACTGTTGATTCCTCAAAAAAAGAGACGAAATAAACCTAAAGTTGCTAGATCAGGCGAAGCTTAGGACCCATTTGGAACTAGGAATAACATGAATCAGTTCGCAATTCCTGGTGGAACCAGAAAAAAAACCTGCATTCCACATGAAGCTTTACTGTGTAAAAGGAAATGCAGGGTATGCAAACCCAGCATTTTATTCCCGTTACAGCAAAATCTACAAATGTCGGTTTTATCTTTCACTTTTTTCCCATATATGGTGTGGTCCTTTCTATGCAGCACTTGCTTACAACTTTTCCACAAAAAATCCTATAGTAGTAATTACAAGCCTTTTAGATGATAACTAGCCGAATTCCTCGTGTAACTGCGTTGATAGATACTACAATGCATATGCTCATATGAAATATAGAATTGTACTTGTTATATAACTGTCATGCTTATCATTGAAATACAATTATATTCCTTATACAATTGTAATAGATCTTATATCTATATCTAATTAATCTGCACCTTTGTACGTAATCTAGGGCAACCATAATCAACGATATATATATCTTTCTCTTTCGCTTTGGATTTATATGGGAATTTCTAGCCCTTCACAGTAAACATGGTGCCCTCTTTTTCTCTCGTTTCATTAATAAGCATAGTCCTTTGCCCTGTTCCTTTTTATTTGTCATTTTAGAGTCTGTTATTGTGTTTGAAACTTATCATGATTATTGGCCAAGTGAAACTTATATCACTAGATTGTTCGTTAAAATTAATTTCATAATATTACAATTTTGTTTTTCTATCCTAATATAAAGTTGTAAAATGCAATGATCAAAGTTACATCCCAAAGAAAATAACCTAAATTAAAAAGATCGGAGAGAGTATCATCTCTTATGCCTACTTTTTTTTCACGGTTTATATTCTGTTATACCTATTTACACAATCCTTCGCCAAATTACATAACACCACACAATGTTGTTCATTCGCGTGGACAATTTGGCTCGTTTCCTCAATTTGACAATGAGAAAGATACATAATAGTTGTTGTAAATTGTGTATATCCATAAAGCCAGAAAGCTCTTTTTTGTTTTCTCAAAAAAGGAATGACATAATATTTAAGGCGAATTGAGCTCAGATTCACAACGTCCTATTACACCACTGTTACAAATAATGGCACTTGTCTTTTTGGAATCTACCACATCTGTAGCTCGGGTTTTGGAAAGCATGAAGTGGTACAACTACTTAAAAGTGAAAATGGTGCATATGCACGTAAGAACTCAAACCTCGATTCCTTATTACGTGCTCTTAAAAATGCTACAATTTGCATGCGAGACAAAGCATCTTTCCCCTTAGGCAGTCAGTATCATCACAATGGTTTCAGTTTGGTCAGCTATCATTATTGGATGACACAAATGCAATGTCTGACAATTATTTTGGTCTTCGGTAAGGTGAATAATTTCAATATATTCTATTATTCCAAGCTTGCGAAAATGTTCTCGTCTAAATCACGCCTGACGTGTGAGGTAATTTTCGAGTTTTTTTCTCTGTAAGTAAAGCACATGTTTAGTTGAAATTTTACTGCAAAAAATGGTCTTATAGATAAAACAACAGTAAGTTAAATGCATTTGTATTTACATGAACAATCGTATCTGTTAAGAGATCATCTCAAACTGCTCATTTGAGATTCTGGTTCTGGTTTATAACTTTTTAATTTCATCTTTTTTTACTTTTTTATTATTTTTGTGCTTTTTTTGCTTTTATTCTTTTGTATTGTCCGTGACGATATAACTTTTTTATTTTTAAAATTTAGTTACGCTAAAAAATTACTAACAGTTATAATGTATTTTTAACCGCTACAGTAAAAAAATCTAAGCTTTTAAGCCCAAATGAATACCATCCAGTTTAGCTATAGCTATATAGTAAGTTATTGTCTCGCAAGGATCCGTCTCGTTAATATGTGTTACTTCTTGAGCCTGAACATACTTTCCAAGAGTTTGACTAGGAAAAATGGAAGCTAGTGCTTTGCTTGTCGTTGACGTCTCTGATAACTTAATCCTATCATCTTCCAAATGAACTTTTTCTTTGATGCATAGTGTTGCCTTGAATTTCATATATTTCTAACAACGCCTAGTATTTATAGAGAACAAAATTTGACTAAATTTTATTTCGTTGGTGCAAGACCGGACTGGCAAAAAGGGGTAAATGGTGTCTTAGAAATTAACAAATTTTTCACAGAACAAAGTAACAATATCAAAAACCCAAGAGAGAGATATTTCAGCGCCTCACCGGTCTGACCGCCATAGAGAATGCGATAAGACTGGTTGCCAGTTTGACCGGCAAGGAGCTTACAATCTGACTGGTTTGATCGCGGTGGTCTGACTGGTGGCCAATTGGACCAGGCCTAGGGCAGTATAACCGCTTCCCTGTTTTTAGTTTAGAAATTCAACCTGAGCTAAAACCAAAAACGGTGCAACTCCCAAAATCATTAACCAAATAAGATAAAACTTGGTATGTACCTTGCTTAAGGTCTTAGAAACCTATTCTATCCAATAAATGCAAGGATCTTGATCAAAATTTTAACCTTTCCCAAAGACAAGATTACACCAAAACCAGCCAAACTTCAAAAATCATGGTATATGTCTTGTTTGTGGGTAGAGAATATCCAAGATAACTCACTACTACAGAAAAGATCAGCACAGATGGTTCGAAAACGTCATCACAGACGGTTTTGTGAACCGTCTATATTTATGGGTCAGTGATAATCGAAGGTCATCACAGACGGTTTTCGAACCGTCTGTGATAATCAGCTATTACAGACGGTTTTTGAGTAAAACCGTGCGTGATAGTGATAATCACTGCATTTTAGTTAGTTAAAACCGTCAGGATAATCGATCATCACAAACGATTTTTACTCAAAAACTGTCTGTGATATTTCCTTCGGCCCCTACATATATTTCTGTTTATTGGCTAGCCTCAGGAAATGCTAGCCATGCCCTCTGAAACAAGCAGATCAACATGTACATGTATACATCCAATTCACATCTCAATTCATTTCACAAACATAAAACATCAATTTTATTAAGATTAGAGTATACCATTACAATATCTCAAAACAACGAGCAGGTTACACAACAAGAACAACGAGCAGGTTACACAACAAGAACAACGAGCAAGTTATACAACAAGAACAACAAGAACAACGAGCAGGTTACACAACAAGAACAACGAGCAGGTTACACAACAAGAAAAACGAGCAGGTTACACAACAAGCAAAGATCCTTTATGCCTTCTCGCCCCTGATGCAACGCATGAGCTGAATGTCTTTGACGACCACCATCGTCAGCGTTGATTGAGCGTCTGCCCGGTTGGCACGAGCTAGATGCTTCTGCGTCGTCTGCAAGGAGGAGGACAGCAAGGAGGAGGAGAACAACAAGGAAGAGGACAGCAAGGAGGAGAACAACAAGGAAGAGGAGACCAGCAAAGAGGCTGGATTTTGGTTATATTTATAGGGGAGGGAGAGGCGGGAATTCAAAATTTTTGGCGCGGGAACGGAAAGGCAGAGCTACGATTCGTGGGGCTGAGGATCGACGGGCCCAGCAGTCAGATTATCACAGACGGTTCTATATATAGAACCGTCTGTGAATTGGAGCACAAATTTTATATACCAATGCAATATAAATAACTAGTCTGAAAAGATAAAATAGCAAAGGTTTATATAGTTTATATATACTCATTTGAAAGGTTTCGATAAGATCTACAACTTTGCAGTTGAAGAAAAATCCAAATTCCGAAAATAAAACCAAGAAAAAGGGCAAAAACAGAAACCAAAAACTTGCGACGCAGGTTTAAGTCCAAAGATGGCCGATTTTCGGGGTCTTGGAGGGTGACTAGTGCAAGCGAGTCATTTTTTTTGGATCAGGCTCGTCGTTAGCTTTCCAACGAGTACAAGAACGTCGAAAACGGACACCGTATGCAAAAGTTATGCACGTTTTACTGAAGGTGTCTCAAAACTGAACCATACTCGGACTTAAGCGGGAAAATATGAAATTTTGAGGGATTGCAAGGCGGGAAACGTATCACAGACGGTTTTATCGTCTGTGATACTAGAATATCATAGACGGTTTTATAATAAAAACCGTCTGTGATATTCCAGATTATCACAGATGGTTTTTATTATAAAACCGTCTGTGATATTCTAGTATCACAGACGGTTTTATAATAAAAACCGTCTGTGATAATCTGGAATATCACAGACGGTTTTTATTATAAAACTGTCTGTGATATTCTAGTATCACAGACAGTTTTATAGTAAGAACCGTCTGTGATACTCCTTTTTCCCGCCACAAATACCACAGACGACCTCCAAATTAAAACCGTCTGTAATAGTGTAAATCACAGACGGTTTCACAAAACCGTTTGTGATTTGGCGTCTACTATTAGGCTTTCTGTAGTAGTGACTTTAGATGACTTCTCACATGTCATAGAAAGCTATTTCTCCGAAAGATTCAAAGCAAAAATCTTGGGATTAACAAATTTCAAGATGAGATTAAATCCAAATAAAACTGGGCAACTTCGAAATCTTGTAAGACATGGTGTCTAGATAGATAGGAGTTAATCTTCATGAGTCATCTCAATCACTTACACACCTTAGCACATATCAAGTTCAAGAAGGGGCGACAAGAGATTAAAACCAATAAAAACAAAAGCAAATCAACTAAATCAAGAAGACACTATGAGTGATGAATAAAATTGATTTATTGCTACTTGAGGGTGAAGTTTTCACAGCTACCCCACCAGAAGGACAAGATAATACATCATATCACTCATACTTCTCTAACCCTAACCATATAACACAAGATTAGAATGGTTGGTTGGTTGTAAGCTTCTATCTCCAACCAATTAAATAGATAAGGCAATCAGCCCATATCTAACCCTAATGAATATTATCTACTAGCACAATTGGGAAAAACACGTTAACCTCGCACAACACAAGTTTTACTCACACACTTAACTTATGCATACTTTTCAATGTACATGAACCCGAATCCGCTAAGTCTTTAGCCTTTGATCACTTGATTTTCTCACCATTGCTTTGACTTAAACCGCTTTCCTAAGTGTCATGGTTTTGATCTAATAAACTTTCCAGTATTTAGCCTCCTTACCAAAATACCGCTTCTTGACCTGATATTTACTTTCCCTTGTAAGTAATTGCCATGGTTGTTACGTGTAGGTGCATCAATAGTTTACCACTCATTAAAAAGTCTCTCCCATGCTGGTTTCATTGGACTACATCTCAATTAGACCGACAAAGCTACTTGGTGCAACTTATTGCTCAAACTTTTCTTTCGATATTTTCCGCCTTCCTCACTTGGACCAACCAAGCCACTTGGTGCAGCCCATCGCTCAAATCTTCCCTTCAATATTTTCTATCTTCCTTATGACATACTTGAGCTTAACCATCTCACCCGGAATCTTTGATCGTTCTGGGCGTCTGCTCCTCCATGAGCGTAGCCCCAATTCCCACCATTGACCATGGTTGACTCTAAGGTTTTCTGCACATTCAAAGATAAATAAATTATTTTTGGACAAAAGTTCTTTATAACCTGACCCATGTTAGTTAAAACATACTTTATGCACCATAGATACACTAACCTAGGTCTAAACTATCCAAAACACAACCAAATTTCCAAAAAAAAAATCCAAATTCTAGCTGAAAGCCAACACCTGGTCGATCAGTCTGCTGAGGTCAGCTGGTTAGACCGTTGAGCCCAATCGATTTGACTGCCTCTCTAGCCGGTTAGACCACCAGGTATGAAAAACTGCAAACCATGTAAAATTCAAAATCTAACTCGATAAACTTGGCAATGATTCATAACACAATATTTTAGACCATCTCACATGGTCTTTCAGTTGGAAAAGAAATGTGTAGAAACAAATAAATATGGAGGAAACTAATTGTTAGAAAGTCTACATGCCTATGTTATTTTATTTTCCTAAGCAATATATGTGAAGTCAAGCGCGCATGCCTTGACGACTCAAGGTATGATTTTCTTTAGGGACTCCTACTACTTTCTATTTTCAGTTTCAAGTTTGAACACTAACAGAAAAAAAAGTCAAGATATTGATTCTTTTCTAGACTAATGTGATGTTGTGGGCTCGACGTAGTGGGAAGTCCTAAAACAACTGTAAAGTAAAGAGGACAGCTTTTTCTGAGAGAAAAACATTATGGTCGTCACGTGTTCGTCACGTGTACTTAATTTACTTTTCGTTTCCAATTACAAGGAAAATGCAAAGCACAGACGTCACTACGCACATACACCACACATACTTATACGATTGCGCCTTTTTACCGTACACATAGAATGCCAGAGGCGAAAGGTAAATTCACGACACTACAAAGTTCATACTGAAATATAATCGCTTATGTATAAAGATAGACACTTACTATAAAAAGCTTAATAGTAGACAGCTAATCACAGACGGTTTGACAAAACCGTCTGTGATTAACACTAACACAGACGGTTTTAATTAGGACACCGTCTGTGTTGGCGGCGTCGGAGAAAACGAGTATCACAGACGGTTCTTAACTATGAACCATCTGTGATAATTTAGTATCGCAGGCAGTGCATATTAAAAACGCTCGTGATGATCCCAGATATCACGCACGGTTTTAATTAAAACCGCTCGTGATAAGCTCGTTATCACAGACGGTTCTTAATTAAAAACCGTCTGTGATAATTCACAGACGGTTCTTTATTAAAAACCGTCTGTGATAATGGCAGTAGGCATTTATTGTGCTGCTCAGACCGCATCTGTCTTCATTTTGATCCAGATCTAGCTGGTTACTTTACTCTTTCGCTCTGGAGGCAAGCTTGGCGATTTCGGGCCACTTAATTTGGTGGGAGAAGGCAGATATTGAGCTTTGAAGCCACTTATATTTTCCTGGTTGCTCTAGATATGGTTAGTAATGAATTTCATTTTTTCTTTACATGCATTACAAATTTGCTCTAGATATAAGTAATTGGTGAGTGTTATTAATTGAAGATGGTTTGCAAAATTGTTGGTTATATAATAGCTGTTGTGTTTATAATATGAATTGAGCTAGCAAATTAAGCCTCAATATAATACATGTGGCCGATATATATGTAGTAATAATTAGTTAATTTAATTTGTAATACTAAGTTGTTATATATGTACGTAACGTAGGACCGAAGCTGTATGTATGCCGCGAGCCGTGTGAGTGAAGAGTACATTAATGGCGTGTCTACTTTTACAAGAGCTGCCGAGGAGGATATGTTGAATAAGGGGGTGGAATATATGTACTGTCCATGCACTGACTGCGAGAATTTAAAGATGTTTAAGAACCGAGGGCAAATTGAAGCGCACTTGATTCGGAGGGGTTTCAAAAAGGGTTATACGTGTTGGACCAGTCATGGCGAAGTGAATGATCAAATGCCGTCGGATGACATCGCCGGTGAAGTGAATGATATACCGCCGGATGACATCGCCGGTGAAGTAGAAAGAATGGAAGTAGAAAGAATACATGCATGTCCGAACGACTGTATCCTCTATCGTAAAGAGTATGCAAACATGCATGTATGTCCGGTGTGCAACGTATCCCGATACAAACGTAACAATCAATCAGATGATGGCGAGGGAACAGAGGCGAAGAAAGGACCTCCTGCTAAGGTGGCATGATATTTTTCCTATAATTCCCCGTTTGAAAGGGTTTTTTGCAAATCCAAAGGAGGCAAAACTGCTGCGTTGGCACTCAGAGGAGCGCAAGAAGGATGGAATGCTAAGACACCTTGCTGATTCCGCACAGTGGAGAAACATCGATAGGAGTTTTGCAGACTTCGGTGCAGAACCAAGGAATATAAGGTTTGGACTGAGTATAGATGGAATGAATCCTTTCAGTAGTATGAGCAGCCGACATAGCACATGGCCCGTGACTCTCTGCATCTATAACCTTCCTCCTTGGTTGTGTATGAAGCGAAAGTACATTTTACTATCGATACTTATCCAAGGGCCAAAACAACCTGGGAATGATATCGATGTGTTCCTAGCACCATTGGTGGAAGATCTAAAAGTATTGTAGAACAAAGGGTACAGGTATGGGATGCATACAACTGAGAGAACTTCACTCTACGCTCCTTATTGTTCTGCACCATAAATGATTATCCTGCCCTTGGTAACCTATTCGGCCATAGTACAAAAGGTGCCAAAGCTTGTACTAACTGTTTAGATGGTACCGAGAGTGTGTGGCTGAGACACTCACGTAAAACCGTCTACATGCGTCACCGCCGGTTCCTTCGGAGGGCTCACCCATACCGCAAGATGAAGAAACAATTTGACGGAGAGAAGGAAGACGGTTCAGCTCCAAGACATTTAAGGGGACACGAGGTTTATGATACGGTTAAGGATTTAGATGTTGTCCTCGGAAAGGGACGTAAATTGAGGGCTCATGAGAAGAACACCTGGAAGAAGAGATCAATATTTTGGGACTTACCTTATTGGGAGTACCTAGATGTTCGACACTGCATCGACGTCATGCACGTAGAAAAGAATGTATGCGACATCTTGATTGGTCTCTTGCTGAACATTCGTGATAAAACAAAGGACGGCATCAACGCACGGCTTGACTTGGCTGATATGGACATTAGGCCTGAGTTAGCACCGACATGCACTGATAATGGACGAACGTACCTTCCTCCTGCGTGTTACACTCTGTCCAAGGCTGAGAAAACAGAACTGTGCCAGTGCTTGCATGGTGTCAAAGTTCCGCTGGTTACTCCGGCAACGTGAAGAAACTTGTTTCGATGCAAGATTTGAAGTTAAATGGCATGAAGTCTCATGATTGTCATGTGCTGATGACACAGATGCTCCCTATTGCAATTAGAAATATTTTGCCGATCAAAGTCTGAGAGACAATCATGAGGCTATGTTATTTCTTTAACACAATTGCTCAGAAGGTCATTGATCCCGAAGGACTAGATGCTCTGCAGGTTGAGGTGGTGATGACTCGTGTCATCTTGAAATGTATTTCCTCCTTCGCTTTTTCGATATCATGGTCCATCTCATTGTTCACGTTGTGTGGGAGATAAAATGTGCGGTCGTATTCCTACGTAGCATGTACCCATTTGAGAAGTTCATGGAATTCTCAAGTCCTACGTCGGAATCGATCTCGCCGAGGCAGATCGTTGAAGGTTATGCAAGCGAAGAGGTCATTGAGTTTTGTGTCGATTATATGGCTCGGACTCAACCAATAGGTGTGCCTCAATCTCATCATGAAGGGAGGTGAAGGGTATTGGAACTATCGGAAGGAAAGCAATCACTGCAGATATTGACACGTATACTCAAGCCCATTTCACGGTGTTGCAACACATGACCGAAGTGGCGCCTTATGTCAACCAAAGACAAGGATGTGCTTGCAATGTAATCCGGAGCGCCGGATGTTTGGATCATGAGGCAACACAACGATCGGTTCAACCAATTGTTGAAGGAGCAAATCGCTAGGAGCTCGCCAAGTGAGATGTCGACATGGTTGGCAAAAGGGCCAACATTTACAGCCAGACATGGCAAGGATATGACATAAATGGGTACACATTCTATACGCATCTCGGGATGTAAAGAGCACTAACTGAATCAGCGGTGTCCGCATAGATGCGTCATCTGATCGATGGGTCGAGAAACTCATACTATGGGTTCATAGAAGAGATTTGGGAGCTTGACTACGTGCTTTTCAAGATCCCCTTATTTCGCTGCCGTTGGGTGCATCTCCCACAGGTGAAGGTTGACAAGTACGGTGTCACTACCATGGACCTCCAACGTGTCGGGTACAAAGACGAACCATTCGTACTCGCCAACCAAGTTGTTCAAGTTTTCTATGTAACCGACCCGGCAAATAAGAAATGCCATGTAGTACTTCATGGAAAAAGGAGAATTGTTGGAGTAGAAAATGTAGTAGACGAGGAAGAATACAATCAATTTGACGAGTTACCTCCTTTTGGAAAAGGCATAAGGGTCGACGACGTCGAACAACGTGACGAAACTAGTTATGTACACATTGATCATCATGAAGGGCTATTTTTTTAAAGGAAATAAGCAAGTAGAATGAGAATGTATGACATATATATATATATATATATATATATATATATATATATATATATATATATATATATATATATATATATATATATATATATATATATATATATATATATATATATATATATATATATAACAATATGCATGTGTGTGATGTATATCTGAATTTACATTTATGTATATAACAATATGCATGTGTGTGATGTATTTGTGAATTTACATTTATGTATACAACAATGCATGTGTGTGATGTATTTATGAATTTACATTTATGTATATGTGAAAATATGTGAAGAAATACATTGTGTATATGTGAATTTGCATTTATGCTGGTTGGTGTTGTATATGAATGCAGCTGGTTAATTTGTGTTGTGTGTATGAATGTGCAGCAGCTGGTTGGTGTTGTCTTAATTACTACAATCAGGGAGGCTTATCACGACGGTTCTAACGTAAGAACCGTCAGGATATCCATATCACGACGGTTCTAAAGTAGAACCGTTTGTGATAGTCGATTATCACGCACGGTTCTAAAAGTAGAACCGCTTCTAAAAATGTAGAACCGTCAGTGATATTAATATCACGACGGTTCTTACTTTAGAACCGCTCGTAATAAACCTCCTACATATACCCCTGCCTAGGGTTTTTCGCGTATCCTGCACTTACTAAATCTCGCCGCCTCCTCGCTCCTCCGTCGCCTCCCCGAGCCCGTCGCCGCCTCCCCAACCGCGTCGCCGCCTCCTCGAGCCCGTCACCTCCCCGAGCGCGTCACAGCCTGCTCGAGCACGTCGCGTCCCCTGACCGCGTCACCGCCTCCTCGAGCCTGTCGCCTCCCCCGACCGCGTCGCCGCCTCCCCGAGCGCGTCACCGCCTCCCCGAGCGCGTCACCGCCTCCTCGAGCCCGTCGCCTCCCCCGAGCGCGTCGCCACCTCCCCGAGCCCGACACCTCCCAGAGCGCGTCGCCGCCTCCCCCGAGCCCGTCGCCGCCTCCCCGAGCCCTTGCCGGCCACCTCCCCTGTGCAAGTTTGTTAATCTTCCATATACTGAGATTGCCTGTGGGATTTACAGTTGCTCGATGATGATAAATTCATATACTGAGATTGCCTGTGGGATTTACAGTTGCTCGATGATGATAAATTCATATACTGAGATTGGTTCATTCGGTCTTTGAGCTCTAATAGCTGTCGGTTCATGCAGTTTTCAGGTTATAGACTGAATTAATGGGCAAAGATATTAAATTGATCTGTTAGGATTTAATCTTGACAAGTTAAAAGACTGAATTATTGGGTAAAGAAAACTTGTATGGTCTTGATCTATATGAATATTGCTGTCTGAATATATGCATGCTGAATATATCTTGATCTTGAGATTGTAGAGTTTGTATCTAGAGCTCAAAAGACTGAATTCATTATTTGAGCTTGTTGCTAGTCTTAATTGATACATGCCTTTTACATTGTCATACATATTCATGTTTAGACTGTTATTGATTCTATTATTGATGCTTATTGCTTCATATATATGCCACATAGACCTTCAAAGGGCATGAAGCAAGTAACACATTCTAGTGTATCTTGTTGAATGAACCTGATACACTAGTTTGTGTCATTTGCTTCATAGAACTTTGTTTAGAGACCTTGTAGTAATAGTATATGCCACATAGACCTTCAAGGGGCATGAAGCAAGTGACACGCTCTAGTGTTCCCTGTTCAATGAACCGAGTACACTAGTTTGTGTCATTTGCTTCATAGAACTTTGTTTAGAGACCTTGTAGTAATAATAGATAGATATGGATTCTATATATGTATATATGTAGGTATATATATGTATATGTATGTATGTATGTATGTATGTATGTATGTATGTATGTATGTATGTATGTATGTATGTATGTATGTATGTATGTATGTATGTATGTATGTATGTATGTATGTATGTACACATATATATGTATTGTAATCGCCTATATTGAGCGAAATAGATAGATATTGCACTTTCTTATCTTATGGTATGGCACTTTCTTATCTTAGTCTAATAGACCCACAAATTGAGCAAAATGTCATCCGCACATTCTTCAACACCATCGCCGGAGGCGTCCGCTTCAAAATCAAGATGCCAAGGAAGATGGCTATCGAAGAAGCCTGAGGGCCGATTTACCATCACACATGTCGATGTATCTGGGGTCCCTCTCCTTCCTCGCAAAGCAGCAAGCGCATGGAAGAGCATGATTGGAATCGTTGCACGAGAACGAATTGAGATCACATTCAATTCGTGGAAGGACGTGCCTGCGACTCGAAAAAGAGAGCTGTGGACAGAAATTTTGGCATCGTTCGAGATCCCAGAAGAACACCAAGACGTCGTGCAACGACAAGCCTTGCTAGGGGCGTGCAAAGCATGGAAGAACTTCAAGAGCAAGCTTGTCAAGGACTACGTGGAGAAAGACGAAACGCCCTTTTATAAATACCCATTCCTAGAACCACAATGGGAAGAGTTCAAGGCTTCGAAGACGACCGAAGAATTCAAAAGTACAAGTGAGGCGCACAAGGCCCTCCAGGCAAAAAACACACACCCCCACAGACTTGGCACAGCTGGGTATGCAAGTAAAATCCCGCTGTGGACGAAGGAGGATGAACTGGCAGCCCTGCAGGACATCGCCCCGCCATTTAGCAATATCCCGGATGACCGCGCTTGAAATTGGATTAGAGCAAGGTCATCCACAACGACATCGGGGGACGTCTCCTTTCGAAACCCTGCAGACCAGCAAGTGTCCGAGCGCCTGGTAAGATATCGATCGAACTACGTAGCTTGTAATTACTCCACAACTTCGTATGAAGTGAAATGACATGTCGTGCTCTTACAGGAAGAGCTGAGTTTTGAAACTACCCTGGGATCATTCCTGAGAACAAGGGAGAATGATATGCTCTCCGCGGCCCTGGGAAACAAGGAGCACCCAGGCCGTACGAGAGGCCTTGGCCTTTACGTTCCTTGGAAACATGGTTTCCAAGATGACTAAGACATGTATCGGCGTAGGAAAAGAAACAAAGCCGAGCGTGACGCACGGCTACGAGAAGAGATCAAGGCATCTCTTAGAGAGGAGCTAATGGGTGAGCTGGCTCATGTAGTTAGAGATGAGGTGCGGAAACAGACAGAAAGTCAGCAGGCCGCCGCCACCGCTCCTATGCTAGCTAGCCCGCACAACCATTCGAGTAGTTGCGCATCCAATCTGATGCAAACCGATGCCAGATTTTCTGTGGACGACATCCTGGTAATAATTATTATCTCTCGAATGCTTGCTCCATTGATAGGCCTATTCGACTAGCTAATTCTGTATCGTTATGTAGGAGCCTACGAAGTGCAGGATCCAAGTGAGATATGCTTCCGTTCCCTTGCACGCTGCTTGGGGCCAGGCATATCCATCTGGTATTGGGGCCATGCTGCACGATCAAGCTTTAGCGTCAGGCTTTGTAAAATTTAATGTGGATGGTGTGCATGTCAATTTTGAGGTTGTCCCGCTACCGAAGCCCCCCAACGACGAGATCGTGACTCTAGGGCAGGCCATTGGAACATTCATCCAGTGGCCCAAATGCGACATCTCGCTGGAGGCTTCTTCACCGGTGGCCGGACTAGAGCTAAATGCGCTGGTGCTATCTCCACAAGTGCAGCGCGAACCAGAGCTAAATGCGCTGGTGCTATCTCCACAAGTGCAGCGCGAACCAGAGCTAAATGCGCTGGTGCTATCTCCACATGTGCAGTGCGAAGTAGAGCTACCTGCACCGGTGCTATCTCCACGGGTGCTATTCTCGCCAAAGCAACTTGCACCGTCTGTACCATTACAGTCGACTACCATAAAGTCGACCGACAATCGAGGCAGTAGCCAGGGCAAATCAAAGACGAAGGCGAATTCGTGCTAGGCGAGCCGATGATATTCCCGGAAGAGCACCTCTTAAAACTAGGACTTGGTTGCCAAAGATTCCACGCTTGGTATATGGAACAGTCCAATAGGCCGAGGCGTAACGGTGCTCGTGTTTCATCACAAATTCAAGCCGAACATTTCGTGCACGGCTCACGAATGTGTCTTCCCGTGACCTTTGACGATATATTTGAACTTTTCATGCTCAACGCCTCGACGCCTCACTCGCTCGATGCCGACGCCGTAAGTCCTGCACAATCACGCTTCGCTCACGTAATACCGATATATGTCACAATTTGTTGCTTTTCTGTATATATATATATATTCATGCTGACCAAAGCTAGATCATCGAAATCACCAATTGGTTTCCTGGACCCACGCTTGGTCGCCATTGATACCATCAACGAGGATGCATCCTTCATCGAGAACTATATTACAAAAGCACTGCTGGCTCACCAAGATAAGGAATTTGTTCTTATGCCATACAATGAGCACTTCCATTGGATTTTAATTGTAATTATACCAAAATGGAACAAGGCTATATACCTTGATTCTCTAAGTAAGAACAAATCCAAGTACACAGCTATCGCCAAAATACTCGATAGGTACGTACATTGTACATTGTACTCTTTCTTTCCTTCCGAATGACTAATCTAACTTTTTCGAATAACGAAGGTCGTTCGCCACATACGTTCAACAAACACGTGGCTCGACGACAGGCCAAGCCCTGAAACATGATCGCAATTTTCGGTATTCGCTAGCTACACATTAATTAATCATATCCAACACTTAGTAGTAATGCCACTTGATTTAACACATTCTATTTTTGCGGTGCCACCAAGAAGAACGGGCAACACGTGTGGATACTACGTGTGCCACCATATGAGACTACTCCTCGATTCCACCAAGATCACCACTCCTAAGATTTGTCAATCTTCCCACATTTATTTCATACATGTCAAGTTTTATATGTGCGCTGCTTGATATTCCTATCGACAGTGCGCCCATCTCTACATCTGCATTGAAACAAATGGATTTTGCAAAAATTCGAGGAGAGTTCATTTGGTTTTGTGGACTAAAGTCGTAAGATCGATGGAGAGTTCCACTTGCCCAAATGATTTTTATTGTAATTCTAAGTGCAAATGCATGTAGATCTTTTACAATTGTGTATTTGTTAATGGATATTTTATTTCAATTCAATGAATTGATTTGCGAAATGGATGCTTTATGTTAAATGAAGTGCGTTGTCAATTGGATGTTTTATGTCTGTGAAATGAATTGAGATGTGAAATGTATCTGAAATGAAATGAGATTTGTGAATTGTATATGTTTTATGTCCGTGATTATCGCTTGTTTGAGAGGGCATGGCTAGCATTTCCTAAGGCTAGCCAATAAATGTAAATATATTTAGGGTTGAAGGAATATCACGACGGTTTTGAGTAAAAACAAATCAGCGATAATCGATAATCACGCACGGTTTTTACTTAAAACCGTCTATGATGATCGATATCACGCACGGTTTTTTAACTAAAAACCGCTCGTGATGATAGTATCACGACGGTTTTACTCAAAACCGCTCAGCGATGATCGATCACGCACGGTTTTAACTAAAACCGTCGCGATTATCAGCTATCATAGATGGGTTTTACTCAAAACCGCTCGTGATAGTCGATAATCACGACGATTCAAAACCGTCTGTGATGACCTTCGATTTCACTGACCCATAAATACAGACGGTTCACAAAACCGTCTGTGATGACGTTTTCGAACCGTTTGTGATGATATTTTCTGTAGTAGTGAGATATTAAAATTTAAATCCTAGTAGATGCGGTAGTGCACTCATAACTCCTTATCCCACCAAAAGGTTATTCCTGTGGACTTAAAGTTACCTGCATAACTTTGCATGGTGCATCTTCCTAACATCAATTTTGATCGAGTCATCATGAGAAGTGAGCCTCTAGCCAAAGCTTGTTTAAGTTCTCGTAATAACACGTGGGGTAATAGTTGATGCATGCTGATCCTACTATTATAAAAAGCTATATATTAGACATCATATCACAGACGATTTCTTAAAATCGTCTGTATTAAATACAATCACAGATAGATTTAGTTTAGAGACCGTCTGTGTTGCTGCAAGCTCTAAAAACCGTCTGTAACGAGGAAATCTCACAGACGGTTCATGGTTAAAACCAACTGTGATGTATCACAGACAGTTATTACTAAGAACCTTCTGTGATATTTTCAAATATCACAGACGATTTTTTAATTGAATCGTCTATGATACTTCATAGATGATTTGTATTAAAAACCGTCTCTGATAATTAAATTATCACAGACAGTCTGTATGAAAAAAGTCTGTGATAATTTCACTATATTAATTGCTTTGAGCTGGAGGCAAGGCTGTGAGGCGATTTGGTGAAAGGAGGCTATTTAGCAAGAGTAATTGTAGATCCAATAAGTTTTTTGACTACCTATGGTTAGTAATTTGCTCTTAATTGCATTATAATTTACATTTATAGCTTTTGATGAAAAGAGAATTGAAGATGGTTGATCTAGCTAGCTGATGTAGAGAGAAAATTATTTTACATCTAGCATGGTTTAGGGTTTAGTCAATTCATATCTATTTCAACTTAATTCAATTCAATTAATTATTATTGCTACATATAGCTGCTTAATTTAGATCGTACATATATAGTATAATAATTAATTTATTGAATATGTTATACTAAATTGTTATATGCGTAATATAGGACTGAACTTGGATGTACGTTAAGAACCATGTGAATGAAGAGTACAGTAATGGCGTTTCTGCTTTTTCAAGAGCTGTTGAGGACATGTTGAATAAGATGCATTGACTGTGAGAATGTAAAGATGTTTAAGAGCCAAGTGCAGATTGAAGCGTATTTGATTCGAAGGAGTTTCAAAATAGAGTATACATATTGAACCAATCATGGTGAAGAGCAGATTACACAGGAAGGTAGTAATAATGACATCGCTGATGAAGTCAATAATATACCGACAGATGATCATGTCGATTGTGGTTCCGATTCGCATAGGCTGAATGATGACAATCTAGATCAGATGCTTCGTGATGCAGAAGGAAACTGTGATGAGAGAGAGTATGTTAAATTCTAGAGCTTTATGGAGGACTCGGAGAAACCTTTATTCACGTGCTGCAAGTCAAAGTACACGAGGTTGTCAGCCATACTTGAACTACTAAAATTAAAGGCGATCAACGGTTGGTCCGACAAGAGTTTCACGGTACTATTAGGTCTTTTAACAGACATGTTTTCGCTTTGGAGGGAAATAAGTTGTCCAAAACCATCTACAAAGCCAAAAAGGTTTTTTGTCTATTGGGAATGGAAGTAGAAAGAATACATGCATGTTTGAACGACTGTATCCTCTACCATAAGTAGAAAGAATACATGTGTGCTTCGGCAACAGAATCTAGAGCGGTCATGTGACAACACAACAGTTGGTTCAACCAATGGTTGAAGGAGCGACGCGTTAGGAGATCGTCAAGTGATATGCTGACATAGTTGGCAAAAGGACCAACATTTATAATTGTGGCATGGAAAGGACATGACATAAATGGGTACATATTGTATACGTAGGTGCAAGATGTAAATAGCACTAACCAAAATAGCGGTGTCCGTATAGATGCATTCGATACCGATGGGTTGAGGAACACCTACTATGTGTTCATAGAGGAGATTTGGAAGCTCGACTATGTGCTTTTCAAGATCCCCTTATTAGGGTGCCGTTGGGTCCATCTCCCACAAGTGAAGGTCGACAAGTATGGTGTCACTACTGTGGACATCAAACGTGTCGGATACAAAGACGAACCATTCATACTCACTAACCAAGTTGTTCAAGTTTTTTATGTAACCGACCAGGCATTTTTGTATATAAGAATGTGTTATATATGTGTGTGTGTATGTGTGTGAATTTACATTCATGTATATGAGAATGTGTAATATATCAATAGGGAACATCACAGACGGTTTTAAAGTAAAATCGTCTGTTATATATATATTACACATTTATATATATATATATATATATATTCATGGACCGGTTCTATATTAAAACCATATGTAATGTTTTGTTATTACAGACGGTTTTAAATAAGAATCATCTGTAATGATCTGCGATTATTCTCCTATATATATTGCGCACTAGGCTTTGTCCCCACTATACTACCCACTAACACCGCCGCCTCGCCCAAGCTCGTCGTCGTCCTCCTCCAGAGCTCGTCGCCCTCCTCCTCCTAAGCCCGTCGCCGCCTCCCTTGACACCGTCGCCACCTCCCTCGACTCCGGCGGCCTTCCTCCCCCAAGCCCATCACCCTCCTCCCCCAAGGCCGTGGCCCTCCTCCTCATGAGCCCATCACCGCCTCCCCCGACACTGTTGTCGCCTCCCTCGACTCCAGCGGCCTTCCTCCCCCAAGGCCATCACCCTCCTCCTCCCGAGCATGTCGTCGCCTCCCCTGACTTCAGCAGCCCTCTTCGTAAGGTCTAGCACTGGGGGACTTTGCATAATAGAATATTGGCTTTGTGAATACTCGATGAGGATAACTTATCAGATTGAGATCACTGTGACTAATGAGAGAGTATTTTGCTTGTCTTGATTTATCATTACTTGATGAGATTAACTTGTCAGATTGAGTATTCTGTGCATTATGTTAATTACAAATGCGTATGCTTGTGCTTAGTTTAGCATATTGTCCTTTGGCTTGATTACATTGTTCGTGTTGAGAGATAATAGTTTGATATCTATACATTGCTTAGTTTAAAGCATAATTCTACCAGCATTTAAATGACAAAATAAGCCTAATTAGCTAACGAAAGGAGCATATATTCTGAATTTCAAAGATCACAGAGCATAAATATATTATTGATACGAATGTGATTTGCTTGAAGTAAATAGTTTTGACAAAAATAACACTGCTGCTTGTCTTCAGATACTCGATAAGGTAGTATAGAGTTCAAAGCTTGATTAATTAGAAAAATTGTCACATAAGTATGTGATCGTGTTCTAAATTCACCATGAATAAGCTCAAGAATTGCTCACTTCTATTATCTTTTGAAGATGTTGTCCGCTCATTCTTCGACATCGCCACCGAATGCGTGTGATGCACCGTCCTCTGGAAAATACCGAAAAGAAATAGGATTATCGAAAAGACCCAAGGGCCGGTTTACCATCACAGATATCAATACGTCTAGGACCCCTCTCAATCCTCACCAAGCAATGTCCACATTTCGAAGAATAGTCAGAATAGTTGCATGGGAACAGATTGAGATCATATTTATTTCGTGGAAGAAGGTGATCGAAGTTCAGGAAAGTCAGCTGCTGATGGAAGTTTTTTTTATCATTCGAGATCTCGGAAGAACAACAGGCCTCCGTGTGACGACATGCATTGCTAGCGGCGTGTAAAACGTGGAAAAACTTCAAAAGCCTACTTGTCAAGCATTATATGGAGAAGGATCTGATGCTCTTCAACAAATATCCATTCCTGGAACTGCAATGGCAAGAGTTTGTGGCAATGAAGACGACAGATAATTTTAGGAGTGAAAGTGTGGCGCACAGGGCTCTCTAGGCAAAAACACGCACCCCCACAGACTCAGCACCGCTAGGTATGTGGGTAAAATCCCGCAATGGAGGTAGGAGGATGCGCAGGCAATCCTGCTGGAGACCTCCCCTCCATTTGCCGGGATCCCTAATGAGCGCGCCCAAAACTGGATAAGAGCAAGGTCATCTACCATGTCGTCGGGGGCCATCTCCTTTCGAAACTCCGCAAATGAGGAAGTGTCCCACCGCTTCGAAGTGCTAAGTGTAGAATCTTCACAAGGCTCATTCGAGGCAGTTAGGGAGAGAGATTTACTCTTCGTTGCCCTGAAAAACAAGGAACACTTAGGTCACATGAGAGGTCTTAGTCTTTATGTTTCTTGAAGACAAGGTTTCCCAGAGGACTCCGGATCTTACCGGAGTAGCAAAAGAGCCAAAGCCGAGCACAAGGCATAGCTACGAGAGGACATTACGGCAAAAATCAGAGATGAGATACAAAGATTGGACAGAGATGAGATGCAAAGGTATAGGGAAAATCAGCAGGAAGCCCCTACCGCTTCTGTGCTAGGCAGCCCCCCAACCGTCAGAGTAGCTGCGTGTCCAGCCCTACCTCGGAAAACAACCACCGATTTCCTGTTGATGACATCCTGGTAATAATTATTATCTTTGGAATGCTCGATCCATTGATAGGCCTGTTGGAGTAGCTAATTTTGTATTGTTATGTAGGTTTCTACAAAGTGCAAGCTCCAAGTGAGATATACCTCCGCTGCCCTGTGCGCTGCTTGGGGCCAAGCGTATCTATTCAGGTCAGGGGCCTTGGTGCACGGTGTATCTCTAATGCGAGGTTTCGCAAAAAGTGAAGGTGGACGATATTCATGCCAATTTCGAGGCCGTCCCTCTACCGATGCCCCACAACAATGAGGTCATGATTCTAGGGCAAGCCATAAGAATATTCATCTAGTGGCTCAAAAGTGACATCTGCCTGGAAGCTCCTACATTTGTGCCACATCCACAAGAGCCATCTGCATCGGTGTCAAGTCCACTCAAGCTACCTGCACGGTGCCAAGTCCACAAGAGCTATCTGCACCAGTGCCAACTCCACATGCGTGATCCACACCAACGCTACCTGTACAGACGCAACAAAGGTGTGGTGCATCTACATCTCGTGCCCAGTCGACTACCGTAAAGTTGACCAATAGCCAAGGCGGCAAGGGCAAACCAAAGAAGACGGATGATGAGATCCCCTACTTGCCGTTGGCCTGAAAATCGTGCTAGGTGAGCTGTTGGTCATCCCGAAAGAGCGCCTCCTAACTCTAGGACTATCTTGTTAGAGATTGCGTATGTATTACATGGAACAGGCCAACAAGCTGGAGGAACAACGACGCTTGGGTTTCAACGTCAAGTTCATGCCGCATGATCTGCAGCGCAATATCATGATTGTATCTTCATGGTGACATTCGAAGACTTATTCTTTCTCTTCACACTCAACACTCTCGACGCCTCACTTATTCGATGTTGGACACTTTAAGTGTGTACAATCACGGTTTATGTTTATGTAATGCTAATAAATGTCATATATAATTCATTACTTTCATGTGTGTGTGTATACATGGTGAGTGAAGCCAGATTAATGAAATCACCAATTGGTTTCCTCGACCCACGCTTGGTCGTCATGGATATTATCAAGGAGGATGCATCATTCGTTGAAAATTACATTACGAAGGCATTGGAGGGTCACCGCGACAAGGAATTCATACTTATACCCTACAACCAAGGGTAAGTGCCACACTAGTTGCTATCTTGTTAATTGTACTTTATAAGTAACACAAACTTAGATTTAATGACCATGACATACCTGTGTAGGTTTCACTGGATTCTAATTGTAATTATACTAAAATAGAATAGGGTAATGTACTTTGATTCCCTAAAGAAGAGAAAAACTGATTACACAGTTGTCCAACAAGTAATCGACAGGTAAACATATTTCCTCCATAGATAGCTCTGTTGTAGTCTTTCCTTCCTTCCCAATGAGTAAGGCTAACTTTTTGGAACCACGTAGGTAGTTTGCCACGTACATTGCAAAGGTACAGAAATCCAAGAGAGGGATCACGCCCTACAACATGTTTTATATTTTTTAGTATTCGCTAGTACACATTAATCCTAGACAACACTTCGTAGTAATGCATCTCGAACTAATAAATTATATTTTTGCAGTGCCACCAGTAGCCGTCGGGCAACAACACCCTGGATTCTATGTTTGCCACAACATGCAACTACTCGTCAGTTCCACGAAGGACAATCCTAAGGTTTGTCAATCTTGCAGTAATTATTTCATACTTACCAATTTATTTATGTATGCACAACATTGATCTTCATACCGATAGGTTCCATCCATCACTACAACTCCATTGGAACATGCGGACCTTAAACATATTCGAGGACAGTATACGTACTTGATATCTAAAGTCATAAAAGAAAATAGAGAGTTCCACAATGTAGAATGAATTTCACCGGGATAAAACTAAGTTTAATTGTTCATGTATGTATTTATGTTTCACTTATGTTAATTGATTTGTGAAATGGATGTTCTTGTTTCTGAAATGAATAAATATGAATTGAATGCATATATACTATGTTGATTTGCTTGTTTCAGAGGGTATGGCTAGCATTTTTTGAGGCTAGCCAACAAACAAAAATATATTTAGGAACAGAAAAGAATATTAAAGACGGTTGTTAACTTGTAGTTGTCTGTGATAGTTGACTATTACAGACGATTTGTAGTAGAAACCGTCTGTGATATTAATATATCACAGACGATTTGTAGTAGAAACTGTCTGTGATATAAATATATCACAGACGGTTTGTAGTTGAAACCATATATGATAAACCATATACAAACGGTTTCTACTACAAACCGTCTGTTATACTCGACTATCACAGACAGTTTTTATAAAAAAAACCGTCCGTGATAGTCTGCATCACAAATAGTTCGAAAGCCGTCTGTGATGACCTCATATTATTACTAATCTATAAACTCAAACAACTCATAAAATTATCTATGATTATATTTTTGAACTGTCTATGATGATAAGTCCTACGCACTCCAGCAGCCTATCCCAACGACACTCCTTGTCAGCAGTAGCGTGCGGTTGCTGAACTCTTGACATCGGACATCATGATCTGCAGCATGGGGAGCTAATTAATAAACAACTGATGCAGGTATGATTTTTGCATGTCTTCAAGACGTAGTACGTATATACCACCACCAAACAACTATACCTGGCATTGCTCTTGCTGTTGTTACTCGTGCCTGAGAAGAGTTCTCTATTCCACATAAGACCTGGCACTGTAATAGTTACACTGATGTGATGGAAGGCTCAGGTATATTTGGAAGAGGTTGTTTGCATCATCAGGCATTTGAAGTTACCATCATGATCTAGCTAGTGTGATATATATCCACCTTGCGATTTTACATATATCGATCTGTAGGCTTATTGTGAGCACTGGCATAGCAATTTATAACGATTCTTACGCCCCGCTCGGCTGGGCTGAAAAATAATAGTTTATGACTGAAATTGCACTGTAGTTGATTGAAATTACACTGTAGCTGAAGGTGGCTTATTTGACGTAATTAAAATTAAAAAAATTTAAAAATAGAAAAAAATATGTTAGCTCATCACAAACAACGCAAATAAATACGGAAACAAAAAAGAACCGGCAAAAAAGCTCAAAAAAAGCCAAAAGTTCAGAAAAAGACGAAATTTATTAATAGCAAAAATAAGCTAGAAGCCAAAAACTTAATCCGAAATGAGCGAAGCGTAAATGGTTCAGAATTCCACAACAAAGGTCTTTAGTCCACTAAGCTTGGCGTCTAGATGATGGCACCATCTACTAGCATATTGATTTAGCATTTCTTAATTTTCTGACTACTTTCCTTGTAATGCAGGAGTACATCACCATGACACCATTGTTTTTGGGAATTTTTGATAGCGTTTCAGAAAATGCCACTCCATTTATCACTGACACGTGGTCACATGACTCACATGTCATGAGGCACGGAGTGGCAATTCCTGAAACACTATTCTTTGGAGTAGCAAATATCTGAATTCCCGTGCAAAATAGGCTGCTACCCAGGAATCAGGATAAATCTGTAATATTTCATTTCATCCATATTCATGGAAGAGAAAGAGAGAGAATTAGAGAGAGAGAGAGAGAGAGAGAGAGATAAAATATTTATAAATAAAAATCTTGCAGGCCAGGTTGGGCTGGGGCCGTAGCCAAGTCCAAGTCCACCTCCGTGTGCGGGTCGCTAAGCCCATCTTGGCATGTGTGTCCATGAGTGCGCTGGAGCACGAAGTATTAGCGACCGATGAATTGCCTGAGGCGATAAGACGTGCACCAAAGCGTCTATTAACCAACTCCTAGAGGGCCACCTATGGCGTGACTGGATGTGCACCTGAATGCAACTGGTCGATTTCTTAGAACCTGCATGGCCGACTCATCGCGGCATTGACTACGAGGCATGGAGTACTCCGCAAGTTGGGGTGTAGCCCTCGGCGGAAGGAGGTGATTTGGTTATTTGAATAGCTAGAGAGAGTCCATAGTCGGGGAGATGCAATTCAAGCGAACCAAAGTTTGGTTGGGGGAAAACCATTAAGACTGATTGAGCTACATCGGGGTCAAGCCATCACTCTCAAAGCACTCTAAAAGCTTTGCCGACACATTGAAAGGGCCGAGGCAGTGGGCGTAGCGAGCCACCTTCTCGAGAGTGACGCCGACCTTGTCTTTTGGCAAAGCACGAACTTGATATAGGGGGTGTCGTCCTATAGGGTAGGGAAGGCGATGACACCATGGCTAGATCTAATGTCCCTAGTTTGAACTTGCACCCAATGCATGGTAGAGTTGAAACTGAGGCGATGTCTAAGACCATTGCGCGTGGATCCCATTGGGTCAAGCCCAAATAGTAGTAGCGGTGGTGGAGTTGACCTGAGTTGGGGTGGTGATGTGTGGTGGATGTCGAGCCCAGATGATGGCGTGCGTCTCCCATCAGGGAAAACTTGGCATTTAGGATTCATTTTTGCATGTGGGTAATGTTAGCTTGTGCGCTGGTTGGTACGTCATGAAGCTAGGATACTCGAAGTTTATTCTACGACCGACTAGCCTTTTCTAGCAAAACTATAGAGGGGCTGTGACGGCCCTTGCTCCTAATGCTCGAACAATGTTCACTGCTGTCCCTCTTTTTTTAGTAGGGGTATTCCATTACCCTGTCCCCCATCAAAATAATTTGGCACTCGAGATGAAACTCATGAGTGGTACTTCACTTGGGGAGGTGAGAACGTTGTCGTCCCCCACCAAAAAAAACTTGGTGCTCGAGATGAAGATCACGAGTGGCACTTCACTTGTGGAGGCGAAAACATCATTGTCCCCCACGAAAAGAACTCGGTGCTCAAGACGAAGCTCACGAGTGGCACTTCACTTTGGGAGACAAGAATGTCATTGTCTCCCATCAGAAAAAAGTTGATGCTTGAGACGAAGCTCATGAGTGGTATTTCGCTTGGGGATGAGAGAACGTTGTCATCTTCCATCGGAAAAAACATGGTGCTCGGGATGAAGCTTACGAGTAGCACTTCACTTGGGGAGATGAGAACGTCACCGCCTTCCACTGGAAAAAACTTGGCACTCAAGATAAAGCTCACGAGTAGCACTTAGCTTTGGGGAGGCAAAAAACGTTGCCATCTCCCACTAGAAAAAAACTTGGCTATTGAGATGAAGCTCACAAGTACCACTTCACTTGGGGAGACAAAAATGTCGCCATCCCCCACTGATATAAACTTGACACTCGAGACAAAATTCACGAGTGGCACTTCACTTGGAGAGGCAAGAACATCACTTTCTCCCATAAAAAAAACTCAGCACACGAGACGAAGCTCACAAGTGGCATTTCACTTGGGAAGGCAAGAACGTCACCGTCCCCCACCAAAAAAAACTTGGTGCTCAAGATGATCATGAACGGGCGCATCACTTGGGAGGCGAAAACATCGTTGTCCCCATTAGAAAAAAATTTGGTGCTCGAGACGAAGCTCATGAGTGGCACTTCACTTCGGGAGGTGAGAATTTAGCCGCCTCCCATTAGAAAAAAAAACTTGGTGCTCGAGACGAAGCTCATGAGTGGTACTTCGCTTAGAGAGATGAGAATGTCGCCATCTCCCATAAAAAAACTTGGCGCTCGAGACAAAACTCATGAGCGGCACTTCTCTTTGGAATAGGGCCAACTTGACCTTGGAGAGGGATACCACCAACTTGACCTTGGATCAAGGGAGATCACAAACTCAACTCTAGATTGGGGGAGATTACCAACTTGATCCCAGATTAGGGGAGATCACCAACTCGACCCTAGATCGATGGAGATCACCAACTCAACCTCGGATCAGGGGAGATTGCCAACTTGACCTCAAAACAGATGAAACAACTAAGTCGACCCTAGATCGGGGGAGATTGCCAACTCGACTCCAGATGGGTGGAAACCACCAACTCAACTTGGCACGTAGCTTACGTGAACATGAATATATTCCACAAGAGGGCAGCAAAGGCATATGTGTTTAAGGGTGAGGGGCGTCATAATAGGTCCAGTACAAGCAGGGATAGATGGAGGGCGTCTAGTAGGCCCAATACAAAACGATGCGATGGGGGTGACATAATAAGCTTAGTAGCTATATGTAATACTTACAGAGGGGAGAATTAGCTTGACCTTGAAGGGAGTAATAAGCTTGACCCTGGAGAGGAGAATTTGCTTGATACCGGAGGAGAGAATAAGCTTGAATCCGAAGGGGAGAATTAGCTCGACTGTGGAGGGGGAAGAAGCTCAATTCTGGAGGGGAGAATTAGCTCAACCCTAGAGGGGAGAATTAGCTCGACCTTGGAGGGCAGAATAGTAGCTCAACCCCAGAGGGGGCGAAGAATTAGCTTGACCCCTGAGGGAAGAAGTAGCTGGACCCCGGAGGGAGAGAAGTAGCTCGACCCTAGAGGGGAGAATTAGCTCCACCCCAAAGGGGAGAATAGTAGCTTGAACCTGGATAGGAGAATAGTAGCTCGATCCCAGTGGGGAAGAAGTAGCTCAATCCTTGAGGGGGAGAGGTAGCTTGACCCCTGAGGGAGAGAAGAATTAGCTCGACCCTAGGAGAAGTAGCTCAACCTTGGAGGGGGAGAATTAGCTCGACCCCAGTGGGGGATAAAAATTAGCTCAACTCTAGATGGGAAGAAAGCTTGACCACCGTGGGAGAGGGAATATCAGTCTCCCTATCTAAAAAAGGAAAGCTTAGCGCTTGTTGGAGACCCGACCTTGGAGGGTGGATGTAAGTCGGCAAAGACTTAGCCCCAAGTGAGAGATATCTTCACCCCAACCCTAGAGGGGATATCGTCAACTCAACCCCAAAGAGGGGGATATCATCGACCACACCGAGACCAAGCCATCGAGGCATGTTGAAGATCGTCGAAGTGAATCCTTCGAGCAAGGGGAAGCCCCTTGTTGAGGAGACGCTGTCGAGGCGAAGTGAGGTTCGACTAAGGCAAAAGCCACCGAGGCTAAAGTGAACCATGCTAAGGCCAAGCCATCGAGGTATGTTGAGGCTCGTCAAGGTAAATCCGTCAACCTAGGGGGAGCCCCTAGCTGAGGAGACGCTATCAAGGTGAAACAAGGTTTAGCCGAGGCAAAAGCCACTAAGACTGAAGTAAACCACGCCAAGGCCAAGCTGTCGAGGCATGTTGTAACTTGTCAGTTGAGTCTGTTGAGCCAGGGGATCCTCTAGTCAGGGAGACGCCGTCAAGGCCGAGTTGGACCACGTCAGGGCTAAGCCATTGAGGTGTGTTGGATCTCATCGAGGTGAATCCATCGAGTTAGGGGGAGCCCCTAGTCGAGGAAACACTTATTGGAAAGCTTATGATGTCCTATTTCTAATAGTTTTAGTCCCACCTCAAAACTCCACCTGAGCACGTCACAATCTACAAAACAATTATAAATCAGTTCCAAACCTAGACCCTGGGCCTTATATCAGTTTTGAGCCTAACTGAAGAGTTGTAGTGGGACATTTCCCCTCCCTCATGGATATGCTCCCCACATCCCTAGCCCCTCAAATAGGACCAAGGATGCCATTTTTAGGGTTAGGCATGTTTAAATTGATTTTCGTTCAAAAAACATCAGTTATGTACTTGTGTCGACTAGACCAACTACAGCAACTTCATGCCTCTCTATTGTTCAATGAAACTTCCTATTTCATTCGCAAACTCAGATCGTGCTTATTTCATTCTTGCTTGATCCTCGATTGCTTGCAGTAAGATATCATCTGTATTGGGCACGGTTGGTAACGATAAAGGTGTGGTATAGCGATTGCAAGACGAATTGGTCAATCGATCAAGTAGTCTTATTGTCAACGTCATATCAATCAATCGTAGATATTACTAGCCAAATCCCCTCATCAGTATGTGCATGGCTGCATGCGTAGTATATACATGATTGCATGCATGTTCTTGGCATTCTTTACTCCGACGGATGACACAGGAGACGATCTCAGGCAACAGGTGCGGCAGTTCTTGGACAGCTCCGGACAGGCGATGTGCATAGTAACTCATGGACGGCTTCGGTAGCTGGCTAAGTGTCACGGGCGGGTGCCTTGATGGGGTGCTCTTCATGGCCTTGGACCAGGTTGGGAGGTGATCAGCATGATGCCCTCAACAACAAGCGCACCACCTCTGGCGGTGGACGCAGCACCTCGACGTCGCGGAAGCCCGGGGCACAGTCTGGACGAGGCAGTGCGAGGGGACGGACCCCAGGGGTCCCGAGGGTCTGTTGGGAATTAATCTTGACTTAGTTCATTTGAGTTAGTTGCATGTAGCAAAATAAGTGGATCAGTTAGTTGTTGCATGTGTGCTAGGTGCAGTAGAGGTGTTGCATGCGCCAAGCAATCAGTAGCTGGCATGTGTATATGTCACTGTTTATGTGGCATGTAACATTAGTTGATTAAGTCATTAGGTTGCATGCATGCATAACTAGTTGAGCGCTTCTGAAGGATAGTGGCGTGAGTAGTGGACCGAGTATTGAGGTTGGTTTCTAGACTTATATTGAGTTATGTATTTAACAGGGGCTTCAGCTCGTGATAAGAAGACAGATAGAATAAGAGAAGGAGTAGCACTGCAAGTTCTTGCGTTCATCTCTGTGTTTATCTTCTTGTGATTGTGTGTGTGTTCCAAGAAGGAAGCCATGAGTGAGTGTTCTCCTAGGCAAAACTTTCAATTGGTATCAGAGCCAAGGTGCATGGAGAAGTTGTGCGGTGCGGCCGGGTAGCGTGTGGCTCGGTCAAGCGACGGTGGTTCTTGGCGGTTGTGGTATTACGCCTTGGGCGCACGCGGTGAGGTGGCGGCCTGCAACGTGCAGGCGGCACAAAGGTTGTGAAGCTGTTCCGGCTGCGGGGTCATCGACGCAACGGCGAGTGTCCCCAGTGCAGCGGGCCGTCTCGGCGCAAGGCGTCACGGATATCATGTTCAACGGTGAGAACAACGGAGCTAACGGCGACGTCACAACACAATTGGCTCTGTTGTTCCAAGTCATGCGTGCGTGCATGCTAACAGGTTGAGCTAGTTATTGGCATGCATGTGTTCATGTGGAATAGATAGTAGTGCATGTTGAGTCAAGTTATGTACGTGAGTTTTTCTCTTGAGTTTTTGTAAACATGTGTCGAGTGCTCGCATGTGTTCTTGTGTTAGTTGTGTCCACGAGAAATGCGAGTAATCAGGAGTGTGTAAGCTTCGGTCTGAGTCTCCGTCGCCGTCAAGCTGTGTCATCGGCGAAAGACAATTGGAGCTGAGAAAGGCGTCAAAGTCGTCGGTAAGGTTTGTCACTGACGGTGAAGAAGTGAAAGACACCAGCAAGTTGTGTCACTGGCGGCATGGTCAACAAGAAGAAGGAAAAACTCCTTAGAGATGTGTCAGGAGATCAGACTTCGTCTTGTGAAGTTTAGCAAGTCAAGATTAGGGGGGAGATTGTTGGGAATTAATCTTGACTTAGTTCATTTGAGTTAGTTGCATGTAGCAAAATAAGTGGATCAGTTAGTTGTTGCATGTGTGCTAGGTGTAGTAGAGGTGTTGCATGTGCCAAGCAATCAGTAGCTTGCATGTGTATATGTCACTGTTTATGTGGCATGTAACATTAGTTAATTAAGTCATTAGGTTGCATGCATGCATAACTAGTTGAGCGCTTCTGAAGGATAGTGGCATGAGTAGCGGACCGAGTATTGAGGTTGGTTTCTAGACTTACATTGAGTCATGTATTTAACAGGGGCTTCAGCTCGTGATAAGAAGACAGATAGAATAAGAGAAGGAGTAGCACTGCAAGTTCTTGCGTTCATCTCTGTGTTTATCTTCTTGTGATTGTGTGTGTGTTCTCAGAAGGAAGCCATGAGCGAGTGTTCTCCTAGGCAAAACCTTCAGGGTCGACGGCTTGGAGGACCTCGAGGAGTCCTGGAGGCGCGGTGGCTTGGACCCCGGGGGTCCCAGGGGGCGACAGCCTGGAGGACTCCGGGGAGTCTATGGGGCATGGTGGCTTGGACTTCGGGGGGTCCCAGGGGGTGACAGACGGCCAGGAAGACATAAGGGCAGTCCAGGACATCCCGCTTACTGTTGCCAAGGTGGAGGCGAGCGGGATGGGAGCACGAATGACCGCGGAGCATGTCTGGACTGTCAGTCGCCCTTGCTAATCTCTCAACTTTCTAGCTCACGCTTCAAATGAAATGCATACACAAGAAAAACACAAATATTTTGTTGCTGCAAAAACACATTCAACTACAGCATTTTCTTCTTCCTTTTATAGAAAACAAAAATTACATCAGCCATAAACGATCACATTCATTTCCTAGCTACAAACTGAACCACGATGGCTATAAAAAACTGAAACTGAATGCAGTAACTAAGAAGTTAAAACTGAAAACTGAGGCTGGGAATTGAAACTGAAAAACTGAAACGTAATGCCATAATGGCTAACTGAAAACTGGCGCAGGATTACTTCATCCAACAAATCTCCCCCTAATCCTGACGCCTTGTGATAGTCTCCTTGATGCAAATCCTCCAGGTGTCGATGTACTTCGGCGAGCAGCCGCGCCAGTTCACGTCGCGCTCCGCCTCAGCGAAACTACTTGGTTTCTCGACAGCGAGGAGGTAGAGCTCGTCCGATTCAAGCTCCACCGGCTTAGAGGTGGCATTGATGTTGGCGATGCTGCGGTAACACCGTGGAGCACCGAAATCGTCATCGAGGTTCAGGTCCGCCGTGGGGGGCGACACGAATTCCACCTGTGGATTCAGCGGCTCGGAGGGAGATGCCGCTGATTCCGACGGCAACGCATCGGAAGGCGGTGGGCTTGGTGAAGCAGTGTTGGCGTCGACGGATTGTACCTCATAATGGACTGTGAATGAATCAATCGATGTGCTCGTACCTGACTCATGCTCCCCCCAGTTCCACTTCCTCATTTCATCGAACACCACGTCGCATGTGACCCACACACGCTTGGCGGCGGGGTCGTAGACGCGGTAGGCCTTGCTACCGGGCTCGTAGCCGAGGAACACCATGGCCTTGCTACAATCCTCCAACTTCTTCATGTGCGGCTTCACCACCTTCACGTGCGCCATGCACCCGAACGTGCGGAGATGATGCACGGCAGGTGTTCGACCATGCCACACCTCGTATGGAGTCTTGTCGGGGACGCTCTTTGTGGGCGATCGGTTGAGGATGTAGGCCGCCGTCGTTACTGCTTCCCCCCAAAATTCACCAGTCATGTCCTTCGCCTTCATCATGCACCGCGCCATGGCCACCACTGTCTGGTTGTGGCGTTCCACAACGTCGTTCTGTTGCGGTGAGTAGGACGCGGTGAGGTGGTGCCCAATCCCCTGCTTGGCACAGTAGAGGCCGAACTCCACGGAGGTGAATTCACCGCCGCGGTCAATACGAAGAACACACAGCTTGCGACCGGTCTCGACCTCGACGCCGCCTTGAAGCGCTTGATGGTTGCAGGAGCATCACTTTTCGCCGCCAGCAGAAAGAGCCACATGTAGTGGGTTAGATCATCGATCAACAACAGGAAGTACCTCTTGCCGCCATGGGTTGCCGGCGTGATGGGCCCGCATATATCACCGTGGATGAGATCGAGGCACTCCGACGCGTGGTACACCACCGCGGCGGGGAACGACGTTCGCTTCTGCTTGCCGATCAGGCAGCCGTCGCAAACCTGATTTACGCACTCAAGCTCCGGTAGACCTCGCGCCATCCCGCGCCGAGTGAGCATGCGAAGCGAATCGAAGTTGAGGTGGCCGAAACGCGCATGTCATGTCCAGGGCTCCTCCTTGCCCCTCGCCACGAGGCAAATGGGTCGTGCAATGTTGACGTTGAGCACATAGAGACGTCCGGCGCTCCGCTGAACCCGGCATAGAAGACGGTGTTGGGGGTCGTGCAGTGTGAGGATGCCATTCTCGATCTCCATCTTGCAGCGAGATTCGTCTAACTGGCCGAGGCTGACGATGTTGCTGCGGAGGCGCGGGATGTAGTAGACACCGATGAGCGCGCAGTGATCACCGTTCTTGCAGCGAAAAACACGATGCGCGCCCCTCGATGCGGACTCGCGGGCGTCGCGAACAGCGATGTAACCGCGCACGCTGGTGTCGAGTTCGGAGAATGCGTTTCGTGCGCCCGTCATATGATTCAATGCACCGGTGTCCAGGATCCATTCTGGATCGACTAGTTCTCCCTCGTCGCGGAGAGTGACAAGGGCGTGCTCCTCGTTTACAATGAGTTCGGCGCCTGCTGGTTCGATGTTGATGGCGGAAGAGAGATCACAGACCTGAGCCATTAACAACGTGGGCTCGTCTTCGCTTTCATCTTGCTCTGGTTCGGCTTGGAGAAGATTCACCTGAGCCAACCTCTCATGATCCCGCTTCGCCTTTCGGCAGTCCTTGGCCCAGTGGCCGAGTTTGCCGCAATAACAGCATTTGTCCTTGGAGATGTCGTGGCACGCGGCCTGGGATGGCCCAAACTTTGGTCATGCCCGCGGCTGCACCGGCCGCGCTGGCATGAGTGCGACGTGTTCCCGCTGTTTGCAGTGGCGCGAGAGGCGGACATGTCGGTCTCCTTGGTGTTGTATGATGACCATTCCTTCTCCGTGAGTAGAACCTGGTCTCCTTCCCCATCGTCTAACTCTCCACGGTCCTCGACAGCGTAGAGTTGGCCGGTGAGGTCCTCGATGGACAGAGTGCTGAGGTCAACCAAGGTTTCAATTGACAAGGGGATTTGGCGATACCTGCAGGGAACAACACGCAGAAGCTTGCGAACCACCTTCTCCTCCGACAACTCCTCCCCAAGGAGGCGAAGGTCGCTGACGACACCCTGGAGCCGGAGATTGAAGTCCTCCATGTGCTCATCATTTTTGAATCGCATCGACTCAAATGTCTGGCGTAGCTTCTGCGCCTTGGATTCACGCACTTGATCCGCCCCAACCCTCATCGCCTTGAGGGCGTCCTAGGCTTCTTTGGCGTTGTCCTTCTCGGCGAGCGGTCGGAGCATTTCCGAAGGCACCGCGCGCAGGATCATCGAAAGAGCCTGGTGATCTTCCTGGTATGGCACATCACTGGTGTCGACGGCGTCCCACAGGCCTTGAGCCTGCAGGTTGACTCGCATCAATGCTGCCCAATTGGAGTAATTTGAGCGTGTGAGCGTGGGGTAGGAGATGGAGCCACTACTCTCCTTCACGACCCGCTGGACAACGAGTTCACACTGGCAGCCATTGCGTCGTTGTGGGCGGCGCGTCGGTGGGGACGGCGAGCGTCCATGGCCGTGTCGTTGCGGTGTACGGGAGTGGCCTACGGCAAAGGCGGGGGCCAACATTTTGCTCTGATACCAATTGTCAGCCGCCCTTGCTAATATCTCAAATCTCTAGCTCTCGCGTCAAATGGAGTGCATACACAAGATGGAACACGGATGTTTTGGTGCTGCGTACCACACACAAACTGCAGTGTTTTCTCTTCCTTTTACAATGCAAAACAAGACTTACTAACTCCTAGTAATAGATGTGGATGTAATGCATACTGTTACAAGTATACCAAGCAACACTACATGCATGAAACGGATGGGAGTTACATGGCAATGAATGATGAATGGCTGCATGGCTCTCACACATATTGTGGGCTCATTCAAGAAGGAAACATGCATATGATAATTAAGATACTAGCTAATGTGCATGGTTACCAAAAGAATTAGGTGCTCTGATACCAATTGCCAGCCGCCCTTGCTAATCTCTCAACTTTCTAGCTCACGCTTCAAATGAAATGCATACACAGGAAAAACACAAATATTTTGGTGCTGCAAAAACACATTCAACTGCAGCTTTTTCTTCTTCCTTTTATAGAAAACAAAAATTACATCAGCCATAAACGATCACATTCATTGCCTAGCTACAAACTGAACCACGATGGCTGTAAAAAACTGAAACTGAATGCAGTAACTATGAAGTTAAAACTGAAAACTGAGGCTGGGAATTGAAACTGAAAAACTGAAATGTAATGCCATAATGGCTAACTGAAAACTGGCGCAGGATTACTTCATCCAACATGGACCCACGCGGGTGGAAGTCCTGGTCTGGAGGCAAGGGCCGACAGTGGTCAAGAGGCACGGAGACCCAGCGGGAGCAAACGGCCGCGGAGCATGTTCGGAGCAAGGCAGGCGAGCGCGCTGGGTGCAGAGGGACGGGCTGGCGGAGAGCGACGGCACCAGGCCTGGAGGGAGAGCTGGGGATGAAATGGGGGAGGAAAGAGAAAGGAGGGAGCTGATGCATGTGTGGGAGAGGACGGCACCATTCAACGAACTAATAGGTGCAAAGCTATAGAAGAGGACGGAGTCGAAGTAAAGAATGGGTGAGGATAGAACGTGTGGAAACAAAAGGAAGTAGAGAATAGTGGGGAGCCAGGGATGCTAGGGAGTTTGTCTGGTCATGCGTCGCCGGCACGTGAGGATTGGCCACGCAGGGCCGGATGGAGTCCGGGGCAGGTACGCAGGGCCTTGGCGCAGAGGGAGTCCGAAGGAGGTCCGTGGCGGAGTTCGGCGGAGCTCCACGTGAACAGTCTGGAGCGGAGTCTTGAACGTCTTCACACAGACGGAGTTCAGAGGGTCTCCGTGTGGACAGGGTCCAAGGCAAAGTTCGGAGGACCTCCTCGCGGATGGCATAGACCCGCCTAGCTATAATTTTGTGCCCTCATCTTCCTAAGCAACATGGTTTCTTGCTCAAGTCCCATGAACGACGCCAACTATCATCGGTACAAACTCGGACAATAAACTTAAAAGCACCACTGGTCGGATTTGGAGATTGCTGAAGATGTGAAGGGACTCAAAAACAAACACACAACCACCAAATGTATTCAATATGAGTGTTTTAGGGTTACCAAATGACCTCCCCCCTCCCGTTACAAGGGGTCCTACTTATAGGGGAGAGAGGCAGGCAAGCAAAGTTATAAGTTTGCTCTCAGGACCTAGCTTGCTTCTAGGGGTATCTACGTCATTTGCCCCGCGCGGACTCCACCACGTCCGAGACTCCAAGTTGGTCTAGGGTTGGCCCCGGACCTCGCTCGGGGTTGGCCTTGTATACCTCGTCCAGGGTGCGCCTTGGACCCTTCCAAGGTTGGCCTAGTGTACACGGCCAGGATAGGCCTCAGACCCTTCCAGGGTGGGCCTCACGTACCTTGCCCGGGGTTGGCCCCAGACTTCTCTAGGGCCGGCCTTGCGTACCTCTTCTGGGGTTAGCCTCGACCCCTTCAGGTTGGCCTTACGCACCTTGTTTGGGGTTGACTTGGGGATTTAAATCGGGGTAGATCCTCCGATAGGTGCCATTGCTCTCACGTGGTTGTGGGCCCGAGGTAGCACGGGGACCCTCCCCCCAACAAAATTCATTTTAGATTTATATTTTATGGTTTTGGCTAACATGATTTTATAGGCATTTCAACTTGAGTTGGCTTATGAAGACCCGAAGGTGTTTGATTTAATTGATGTACTATTTTTTGTAAAATTCTATTATTGTAAATGGATGGAGTTGTAATTTCAAATGCTTACTTTAGAATTTTATTCCTTTGTAGTTCATGTGATTGCAATTTCTGTATATTGGATCGGTAGCATTGTAAATTTATGAGGTTCAATTCTATAATTAAGTTTATGTGATTCGGACTTTTGTATAATATAATGAATCTATTCATCTTAATTCTTGTGTTGTGATTAAAGTTTGAATCCCACTTTAATATATTAATTACTTCTTAATAGCATGCTTTTGGTTAAGTAGATTTGAGGTTATCATAACATCTAAGCAATCATGATCATTACTAGACTTGAGAGAATCTAGCTCATCTAGAGCATCCTTAAGCTAACTAGTAATAGAAGAATGAGTAATTTTTTAGATTAGCCATTTCATCATGCAAGCATAAGTAAAATTCATAATTATCATCAGGATTCAAGGATTCGAGCCTAACAACTTCTAGATTCAAGTTCCAATCATAATGTCTTGATTCCTAATGATTTTAGCTTATTTTTTAGTTTTTGTTCATTGTAAACAAGAGCATGTTTTATCTCTTTGGAGGAGGGGCATACCTCATCGAGATCACTGTAGGGCTCGTTGGAGGAGGAGCCGATGTCGGTGCTACCCTTGGCCATAAAGCACATGCTGATAAAGTTATGGGCCTTCTTGCCATGGGAGTCATCCTCTGTTCCCGAGTCCATACCGCTCATGTTGACATTCTCAAGAGTAGCAAGGACTCGGTTGATGAACTTGCGGTAGTTGGGCTTCTTAGCCTTTGTGTCACAATCTTAAGTACACCTCTGGAAGTCCTTCTCCTCCTGCCTTCAACTTGTGGCACTTGGAATAAATGTAGTTTGACTGACTACACTCAAAAAAGTGATAGGGTCACCCTTTGTCTTATTTCTCACCTTGTTGTATGTTCTTGTGAATTTTGCGGATAGGAGGGCTAAATCATGCTCAGGGAGCCTCTCTAGCTGCTCATCACTCAAAGAGTGCAAGGCAAACAATGAAAATCTAGAAGAGTCAAAGTCTAAAGAACCTAAAGAGATTCTCTGAGAGGGGTTAACCACAAGTGCCATCGACTCTATCTTGAGGAGATGCAAGATAAAATCAATCTTGTGCATTTTCAATCTCAAGAAGAGCTTATCCATGGTAAGCTCACTCATTCTCTAAACTCTTACATCAAGAGCATCGAACAGTTGGTGTGCATTCTCAGATTCAGAAAGCACAATGGCAACAACACGCATGTCATGAATGATCTTGAAAAATCTTCCCCACAACTCATCCAAAGTTTCACCAGGCTTTTGCTTGATCTTTGAGTATTCTTTCTTCAGCTGGTTCTGTCTTACTTCTTAGATCGCAGTAGAGTTCTCATGGAACCAGCGAGGATCTTCCAGATCTCATGAGTAAACCTCAAGTGAGCAACACGCTCAAACTCAGATCAACTAAGCATTTGAATCAAAAAATTGTGTGCCTTATTGTTTACCTCTACAACCAGTGTATTCACCTGGTAATTGGCCGCCACGATGTAGGATTCTTGACTTTAATACAAATTCCGTGCCCTTGAGCTTCGATGTGGGATTGCATACGAGATCATTCCAATAAGAATATCAACTTCATTAAAAATAGTTGGCTTGGTTGAATACTTATTTAATGCCATGGCTAATAATACTAGTTAAAAAATATAAATAGAGCTAACCGAATTTTGATACCACTTGTAGGACCGAAAGACAACAAAGGGGTTGAATGAAGCCATCCAAAATTTACCCCAAGTATTCTTGATCCTTTATTTAAATAACTACAGAGTTACAGAGATTACGATCAATAGCCAAAAACCTGAATTAAATGCTCAAGAGATCAAACTCTAAAGAAGATCAAACTCCTAGTGGTCTAACTAGTTTACTACAACTAGTCCAACCGGTCTAGCGGTCTGTCTGTTAGCTTCAAGCCGGTCTGACCGGCCACTCCACCTAGAACAGTTCGACGCGATCTATTTTGGTGCAACTCCTAAAATACATGTCCAAATGAAATGAAAATTTTCACACATTTTGCTTAAGGTCTCAAGAACCTATTCCAACCAAGAATTGTAAGAAACCATATCAAAGTTTAGACCTTTTTCAAGATTAAGCAAAATTACACCTAAACCAAGCCAAAATAAAAAATGGTGAATATGACTTGCTCGTGGGTAGAAGATGGCCAAGATAGCTCTAGATATATTTCCACATATCACAACAAGTAAGAACATCAAAGAAATCAAGGTAAAAATACTCAGATCAAGAAATCACTTGTGAGTGTCAAATCCAAGCAAAATTAGATTTTTTTCAATTACTTGCTAACCAAGTGCCTAGATGGATGGAGATTGATTTTCAGGGGTCATCTCTATCTCTTACAAGTCCTTGGCATAGCAAAATCAAGAAGGGGAGAGAGAAGAGCATAAACTAACGAAATCAAGAGCAAATCAATCAACATGAGATGAATCCATAAGAGGTGAATAAAGATAGATGTATTGTTACTTGAAGATGAAGGTTTTACAACCACTCTACCTGGAGGATAAAAGAGCACACCACAACACTCAACATCTCTCCAACCCTAACCCTAGAACACTTGTCTCAATGAGAAAATTGTTTGATGGTTAACTACAAGTCTCCATCCCACCCCATTAAACAAACAGTGCAACCAACAACTATCTAAGTTGATACTATTCACTTAGCACACAAAGAGAATATTCGATAACTCCACACACGGGTTTAACTCACACATCACATTTATTCATGCTTTTCAAAGCGCATAAACCTAAATTTGCTAAGTCCTTAACATTGATTCAACTTGATCTTCTCAGTTTCTCCTTGACCTAAACCACTCTCCCAATTGCCGCTCAAGCGTCGCTGTTTTCTTTCAAGGTAGTCTTCGGTATTTTGGTCAAACTATCAAAATACTCTTTCTTGACCCGGTCTTCATCTTCTATTGTAAACAACATGCTTACCATATGTCGGTGCACCACTGACTTGCTACGCGTTGACAAGTCTCTTCCCTTCTGGTTTCATAGGATCACACCTCACTTAGACTAACCAAGCCACATGGTGCAACTCACCGCTCAAACTTTCTTTCAATATTTTTGCCTTTCGTGTGCTATGTTTGAGCTCAGCCATCTCACCTGGCATCCTTGATTGCTCTGGTTCTCAGCTCCTCCATGAGCGTAGCCCCGTTCCTTGCCGTTTAGGATTGTCGATGTTTTAATATCAATTTATGTATGATTTGTTTGGATTTGGGGGAATTCTAAGAAGACTCGGTGTATGTGGCTGCAAAGTAGAGACACGGGAAAATTTATCTTGGTTTGGACCTTCTCCTAAGAGAATAACAATCCTACGTCCAATATCATTGCTAATTGCTAAAAAGTGGATTACAACAAAGAGTTACATGAATGGCTAGTGCTATCTTGCGTGAATGATTCAATGAATTCCCCTCTCTCCCTCTGATGTTAACCTTTAAATAGCCAGTGAAGCAAAGGCAGTTGTCCCATGCTAGAAGACGCTTTGATGCATCAGATGGTAATCACATGATAGAGGTTGTTGTCAGAGAGACACTAGAAACCGTTCGCCATGTAGCGATTGTTGTCAGAGAGAGATCGTGTGTAGTTTGTGGACTAACGCACATTCTAACTGCCATGTCAGACAAACCGACAATGCAGTTCATTATTGTAGGAAAAGTCAATTGGAGGTAGACTCATGGCAGGAAATCTCACGACCATAGAGCAGTCGCAGCATGACTTATGATTGCATAGTCGAAGAAGGACTTATGACCATGTGGTCGTAGAAGGACTTACGACCATGTGGTCGTAGAAGAGCTTACAACCATTTTGCCGTATTTTCTCCTTATCAATAAAGGGTATATTCAAGGAATTCAATGATGTAATAATTTGAGAATTATTCTATCCTCGTCATCTAGTCTCCCAACTTTAAGTGAAAATAACTCATTCCCACCAGGCATGGTCGTAGATAAAGAGTGATCAAAAGCAAAGACCTTCTTGACCCTTATGGACTTGGAATTGGCTTGGTCAACTTATTAATTTCGCTTGAGTTGTGAAGGCAGAAAGACATTGAACAGAGAAAAACACAATCGATTTCCCTCAAGTTGTCCGTCGAATCAATTCCCAAAGCAAACGTTCGGTTCCTGAAGCAAATATTCAGTTCCCAACAGAAGTAACTGGTGCATTGGTTATAAAGACTTACCATGGGTGACTTTTCATTTTCACTTTTCCCATTTGCTTCAACTCGCTCGAACCCTCCGCCTCCAATCAATCTCCAATCTCGCATGAATCCCTTCCAATCTCCCGAAAGAATGACGAAGTCTTCTTCGACCTGGGCTGAATCGGAGATGGATCATGCCAAGATGAAGGCATTGGAGGCTACGGAGAAGATTTCACCACGGTGGTTCATCAGATGGATCGAAGCCACCAGGCAACGCTAGCCATCTAGACAGATCGGAGGGATTCTGGTCTTCCAGGTGTTCTGTGAGTGTGGCCTCCGTCTCCCCGCTCATCCCTTTTTGATGGCTATTCTCGAGTATTTTGGGGTCAAGTTGGTGAACTTGGTTCCCAATTCGATCACGATGCTCAATATCTTCATATACCTCTACGAAGCGTATCTGGGTATCCTAGCAAATCTCGAGCTCTTCTGGTTCTATTACAATATGAGCCGGCAAGCGAGAATTGTTGGAAGTTGCGGATTGAAGCTCCACGACAAGAAGACAGAGCTTTATATCCCCATGTTTACTTGATCTTCATGGCTGGGATGGAAGAAGAGGTGGTTCTACTAGGAAATGACCAGTGAAGATAGCCTCTCCTTCGTTGGGAAGGCCACGGAGAAGAATAGTCTTTGGAACTCAGCCCTCAATGACATCACAAAATAGCCCCCTACATCTTAGCCATCAAGGAGCTGAGGGATAAGGGGCTTATGAGCTGGCATGTGGTGAAGGACTTCATCACACGCCACATTAGTCCCTTGAAACGTCGAGCACACCCCATGTGGATGTACTCGGGAGTCTAAGATTCGACCCGGGACTACAAGAACGGTAAGTGATACTAGCACTTGAATTCATAGCTAGGTTACATTTTCTGAGTATTTCTTATCGACTACCATGTTTACCTATACAGACCTTGATTTGGAGGAAATCAATTCTCGAGTCAAGGCTATTTGCGAGAAGGCTCCATCACTTGAGGTAGAGGCTCCTCGTATCTTGGAGGATGTTTCTGCCGAGGAGAGGGAAAAACACTTAAAGGTAATTGAAAAATCAACTTCATCTTTAAGATTTATTAGTCGTAGAGCATGACCAAGTGGTATCTTTCTTTTTTGTAGATCATTGGTATGGATTCCCGACAAGATGACCAAGGTGTCGAATTGATGGTGGTCAGAGGGGTTGAGAAAATGATGACCAAAAGGCATCGACTGGTTAAGACAGTCGATAAGAAAAAGGGGAGCACAGATGATGTTGTCCCCTTTAGAATTCTTCCTCTGGCTATTTCAAGCACTCCTATTGAACAATTTGTTGTGGACATAGGCACGGCAAATGACATAGAGATAGCTGGAATGAAGCAATCAACTCCTAAGATAAAGGTATCTTTCTATCATAACATCAAAACTAACTCAGCTAGCCTTTCTGAAGGCTTTATGAAGCATCCTGAAGAGGTAAACTGGAAGTGTTTTATGTTTTTTGTGAAGGAGACTACCACGACGGCAGAACTTGTGAACGGCGAGGAGATCGTCCTGATGATTGAAGCTGGTTCTGGCCATCAGGAGGGACAAGAGAAGGAAAGCACAACAATTCTTGCTATAGACCTTCAACCGAACGTGGTCGAAGAGATCCTTACTGCCCCACAACCAACGTGGTTGTGGAAAAGAAGTCGAAGAAACCACTTTCTGGGAAAGTTTCTTCTAGATTCATAATAAAAGCAAAGACTCAAAGGTGTAAAAATGCAAGCACGTATACTGTTTTGTACCTTTGTCTTTTCAACCAGTGATTTACTCTTTGTGATTGTAGTTCGGCCTCTCCATCGCCTAAACTTCCTACGGCTTTACCGGCCATCAAAAAGACGATGGAGAAGGTGGTCGAAGAAACAACCACTGTAGCAACAAAAGCTGTAGCCGAACCTACGAAGACTATGACCGCTAGAGTGGTCATAGTGAAAGAAAGTGCTAGAGGAGAAGAAGAAAATTGTAACTTCTCTTCGTTCTTTAATCCACCCTTTGTGGTTGGATCTTCTTCCGGTCAAGCTTAGAACCTAGTCCCACACCCCCAATGATCTCCCAAATAAGGAGTACATCTTCGACGACAATCATGTCGAGAAGGTGTGGCGGACTAGGGTCGAAGAGCTTGACTAACTAAGGGATTCCGGGCGGGTCCTCGGAAACTTTGCTCGTATGAGTATGAATGTGAGTTTTGACAACCCAAATATTCATACTTTGCTTCTACTTATTTCTCATTGCTTTTCTTTTTCTAGAGAGCATTAGAAGACATGGCTACTATCACTGAGTATCACAGACAGCTTATGCTCCTTCGACAAGCAAATGTCGAAATCTCCAAGATGGTAGCGGCATCGTAAGTATCTAATTTATGTAGTCGAATTTTTTCTTGACCACATGACCTGAATTTTAGGTTTACCTTTAACCTTTGCAGGTCCTGGCTAGATGCAGAAGTCTTGGCTTCTGCACTCGAAATTAAAAAAGCTGATGCAAGGAGGCTAAAGGAAGAAAATGCCAAGCTATTGATAAGCCTCATTAAAGTCAACTCTGCTAGCAGAACCTAGAAGAAAGGATAAAGGGTAAGCCCTAAAGCTCAAGTCTGTTTATTTATGTATCCTTCTAGCCTTTCTTTTACCTTTCTCTCTTTTTTAACAGAAAGAGAGACTGAATCGAGTAATCTGCTCACTGAAATAGAAGAGAAAACCAAAGTGATCGGAAAGCTTACTAGTATCAGCAAGGAAAAAGGCGAGAGGATTAAGCTACTCAAAACTCAGTTTTCAGGTAAGAAAAAACTTCACCTTCGACTAGTTCTTTAAACTAGTCTTGTAGGATTTTTGACTACATGGTCGTAGAAGAACTTACGACCATGTAGTGGTCGTAGTAAAACTTACGACTATGTGGTCGTAGAAAAGTGTACAGTTGTAACGAATATTGCCTTGACCAACTTTAACTCTTTCGCAGAGTACATGGTACAAAATAGTACAAAATTAAGCTTACATTACTTTGTTTACTCAAAGAAACTAAGCAAATAGTACAAAATGAAGTATGCAAAGAGCAGAGTAATGTATCCGACCATCATTGTAGAATTCTATTGTCACGTACTGGCAGCAAAAGTGAGGAACAAGTCGACGCTAGGGAGCTCCTTCCAGTGGGTAGGACCACATGCAAAGAGAAGAGACTCCGACTAGGTGATGTTACTCCCTTTTGACCAAGTTGAAACTAATCGAAGTCATGAACGACCAAAGAATAAACACTTAGATTGTCTTCTATTATATTCGTTCAACATATTTGTAGGCAATGTAATTGTTGTATGCTGATAGCAAGAGTTAGAAATAGACTGACACTAGGAAGGCTCCTTGTGGGCAGGACCACATGCAGAGAGGAGAGATTTCGGCTAGTGGTATTCCCGTATTTGACCAGTTAAACAAGTTGGATGCACTAGAAGTAGTCGAACTAACATAAAAGAAGCTCTACAAGATATACAACAATGAAAACCCATAAAAAATAAATTTATTATTGAAAATTAATAGAAATATTTACACATAGAACTTGCGTAATTGTTCGATATTCCAAGAATTTGAGAGAATCTAGCCGTCTTCCATAGCAAGTCGTATAGAGCCAGGGCGTGTGGCTTTGACCATGGCATAAGGACCTTCCCACTTGGGGGAAAGTTTGCTCCGACTAGACTGGGATAGGATTTTCCTCAATACCAAGTCGCCTAGAGTAAGGCTACAAGCTCGACCTTACGATCGTAGTACTTACGCATGGCTTGCTAATAGACCACTGAACGGATTAAGGCTTGATTCCTCTTTTTTTTAGTAGGTTGATATCATCCGCTTGAAGCTGTTCTTGGTTAGAGTCCTTGAAATTCTCAACTTGTGCCAACTGAACATTTAGCTCTGGAGGAAGCATGGCTTCAGCCCTAAAGACTAGGAAAAATGGAGTCTCACTTGTCACCTAACTCAGAGTCATGCGAATCACACTAAAGGTAATTCTTGAACTCAAGCCCCCGAGCGCTTTACCAGCTGGTTGAAGACTCGGACTTTGATTCCTTGCATTATTTGGTCATTCGCACGCTCAACTACCCCATTACTCTAAGGATGGGCAACTGAAGCGAAACATAACTTAGTACCTACTTCGTAAAAATTGCTTACCATTATCTGTAATTATTCGATTTGGGACTCCAAATTGAGTAATGGCACTTGTCATCAAGAACCTTTCTGTGGTTTCCATTGTTATCCTTGCTACCAGTTTGGCTTCGATCCACTTCATGAACGTATCAATAGCTACGAAGAGGAACTCAAAGCCCCTGGGCGCTCTTGCGAACGGCCCAGGATGTCAAGACCCTAGGTTGCAAAAGGCCAAGACAAAGGAATTGTCTGAAGAGCCTGAGCTGGTTGGTGTATTTGCCGGCTATGAAACTGGCATTGCACATATTTCTTAACCAGATCATTGGCGTCATTGAGAGCTGTTGGCCAATAGGAATCTTGTCGAAAGGCCATACTAACCTGCGTTCTGTAGGAAGCATGTGCTCCACAAATGCCCCCATGTATGTATTGAAGAAGTTTTAATCTTTCTTTCTGCGATATACATCACATGAGAATTCCCTGAGTACCCCTTCTATAGAGTACTCTGTCGACCAAGGTATACATCTTGTCCTTGCGGGAAAGACGATCTATTGCGAGATTGCCGTTAGGTATCAAACCCTTCTAAAGGTAGTCATAGATGGGAGCCATCCATGTCTCTTTGTACTCTAGAGAGATTGTCTCATTAGAGGTTGCAAACAGTGCTTCAACCAAAGACGGCTTCTAGAGTTGCTCTAAGAAGACCTCAAGCGGTACTTGTGATCGAGAAGAAGCTATATGAGCCAACTGGTCTACGAGAAAGTTATCCTTTTGAGGGATATACTGTAACTCAAAACCAAAAGAATGCTTTTCAAGCTTGCGTACTTCTGACAAGTACTGAGACATGGTCGTACTCGAGCATTGACACTCTTTTCGGACCTGATTCACGACTAGTTGAGAGTCTCCTCTCATGAGTAATCGTCGAATCCCGAGCGCTTTAGCGGCTCATATGGTAGCCAACAAACCTTCATTCTCAGTAACATTGTTAGTCGCCGAAAAGAGCAATTGGATGACATACTTTAAGGTCTCTCCCACTGGAGATTCCAAGACCACCCCAACCCCCGAGCCACTTAAGGTAAGTGACCCATCAAAGTACATCATCCACAAGTCATGGGAATCATACTATTGGGGATCCTGAATAGATTCAAGATTTGTCCATTGGTGACAAAGTCTGCCAAGATCTAGGATTTAATGGCCATTCGGGACATGAAATGGAGATCGAACGCCCCAAGTTCAACTGACCATTGGCCATGCGTCCTGCTGTTCATTTATTTTGGAAGATCTCTCACTACTACAAAAGAGGCTAAACTGGACGCTTATATCACAGACGGTTCCTAGGAACTGTCTATGCTGCAAGTATCACGAACAGTTCATACGAATAACCGTCTGTGGTATTTTCACAGACGGTGTTTAATACAAATTGTCTGTGATAACTTCATTATCATAGATGGTTTTTAATACAAACTATTTGTGAAGTATCACTGACGGTTCTGGATAAGAACCGTCTGTGATAATGGCAGACATCATAGACGGTTCTTGATAAGAACCATTTGTGATACTTCACAGACGGTTTGTACTAAAAACTGTCTGTGACATGTTTCTTACCTTGCAATCCCCAAAATTTCATAATTTCCTGCCTGAGTCCGAGTAGGATTCAGTTGAGACACTTTCAGTAAAACGGACATAACATTTGCATACGGTGTCCGTTTTTGACATTCTTGTACTCGTTGGAAAGCTAACGACGAGCCCGATACAAAAAAAGACTAGCTTGTGCTAGTCACCCTCTAAGACCCTCAAAATCGGCCATCTTTAGCCCCAAATTTGTGTTGCAAGTTTTTGGTTTTGCCAAAATTTTCAATCTTCCCTTTAGAATTTGGGTTTTGTCTCAACTGCAAAAGTTGTAGATCTCGTCAAAAATTTTCAAACGAGTATATATAAGCCATATAAAACTTTGCTATTTTATCTTTTTAGACTAACTATTTATATTATGTCGATCTATTTTCTTTGTGATATCACAGACGGTTTGTAATCCGAACCGTCCATGATATCCTGCCACGTCACCGATTCACAGCATATCCCCCAGGATTCCGATCTCACCCATCTATTATCTCCGCATCGAATGGCAGACACCGTTCTCCTTCCCACCTCTCGCTCCTTATTAACCCCGTCTCCTCTCCCTACTCGAAGAACCAATACCACCAGTACTACTCCAACTCATTTGTGCGCAGCAACGGTAGGAAGAGTTCAGCAAGAGCGACTGAAATTTCACTTGAAGCAAGATAGAAAGGAAGAAGGCCGACATATAAGCTATTGATTTTGTCATAGAAGCTAAAAATGATGTTCGTTGCCTTTTTATTTCTACTACTTGAAAAATTTTCCGCACCACTTGTTTTAGGTTATAGTTTAATGTAGTGTATGCATTTTTCTGAATTTGTAGCCGTGAAGTTTATCTTTGTAAAATTGTAAGTGTCCTCTTATGTATGCAGTGCTATGGGTAACCTACTCGATATCTTGTGATGTTGTAATGGTGGATTCTAATCTTAATGAAAATAGAATGTATTGTTGTGTTTATTTCTGTATTTGCTTGTTTTCAGATGGTATAGTTAACATTTCCTAAGGCTACCTGAAAATACAAAAATTTAGGTATAGAATAAACTATCATAGACGGTTTTGTGGTATAAACAGTCTGTGAAACTGTGTGGGGTGATGCCGTAGGACTCAAACGCTTGGGGATGGACCCACCATCGCGTTGCGAGCCCTCATCATAGTCAGATTGACCCTTGCCGCTTGGGGGAGATGAGTCCTCTGTTGGGCAACTGCTGTGGGGGATTTTGATCCCTCATCAGCCTTTCTGGCGGCGGCATCTCCAGGATCACCGGAGGAATCTCCACGGAGATGTTCACCATCGGAAGCAAGCAAGACCTTCTCATAGTCGTAGCAGGCCTCCATGTTGATACTCACGTAGTCGGCCAAGTCGAACCAGTTCCCCTCATTCCATTCATCTGTAATGAAGACATCAGAGGAAAAAGAGAAACCTGCCGACAAGAAAATTACTGGAGTCTTGGAAGAAGAGGATCCCTACGGACAGCGCCAACTATCGATGTTTTAATATCGATCTTACATATGCTTTGTTTGGATTCGGGGGAACTCTAAGAAGACTCAGCGTATGTGGCTGCGAAGTAGAGACACAGGAAACTTTATCCTAGTTTGGGCCTTCTCCGAAGAGAATAACAACCCTACATCTAGTATCATTGTTAATTGCTAAAAAGTGGATTACAACAGAGAGTAACACGAATGGCTAGTGCTATCTTGCGTGGATGATTAACCGAATTCCCCTCTCTTCCTCTGATGTTAACCTTTAAATAGCTGGTGAAGCGACGGCAATTGTCCCGCGCCGAAAGACGCTTTGACGCTTCGGATGGTAACCACCTGATGGTGGTTGTGTCAGAGAGACACAAAAGATCGTTCACCGTGTAGCGGTTGTTGTCAGAGAGAGATCATGTGCAGTTAGTGGGCTAACGTACGTTCTAACTACCTTGTCAGACAAACCGACAATACAGTTCATTGTCATAGGAAAGTCGGTTGGTGGTAGACTCGTGGCAGAAAATCTCACGACCATAGAGTGGTCGCAGTAAGACTTACGACTGCGTAGTTGTAGAAGGACTTACGACCATGTGGTCGTTGAAGACCTTACAACCATGTGGTCGTAGAAGAGCTTACGACCATTCTGTCGTATTTTCTCCTTATCGATAAAGGGTATATTCAAGGAATATAACGACGTAATAATTTGAGGATTATTCTATCCACGTCAACCATAGTTAACTCCAAATGACTCTGCATATCCAAAGACAAAGAAATTATTTTCAGACATAAGTTCTTTACAACTTGATCCATATTAATTATAACATGGCTCATGCAACATATATGCACTTAGTTCACACAAACTCATCCTACAACCAAATTCCCAAAGATACAAAACTCAATTGAAACTACACAAGCCAGCTAGTCTGACCGGACCCCATACCGGTCAGACCGCTGACAAGGGCCGGTCTAATAGGTACTGGCCGACGATCAGACCGCTGACAAGGTTTGGTCTGATCGCCTCCTCTTTGGCCGGTTTGACTGGCTGGTTTGCTGACTTCCAGAAAATGTCGACAATTTGCAAATTCAAATTTTCAGTCTTCCCAATTGACAATAGTTTATCACAACATAATTCTAAACCGTCTCATATGATTCTTTTGAAAAAAAAATAAAAGCCAAGATGCCTCATCCATCTCAATCCATCAAAGAGATCATGTAGAACACGCGGAGTGAACATATGACCGTGATGCCTAATGTTGGTAGAGGACATCCCGTGCACAAGCACCATTTGGTGCATAAGTGCACAAATTTTTAGTTTCCATATCAAATTAGCATAGAAAAATTCTAAAACAAAATTGTAGATGCTTCTAAAATTACTTTACTTATATATAAAATTCCAAGTTCAAACTCATTCCACATTTAGAGTAACAAAAATAAGAAATTTCTGGCACATGATAAACCAAAAACAAAGAAACAGTAAATGTTACTATTCACAACAAACTTATCTTTTTTCGTTTCTTCTAACATACTTTGAGTTTGAACTTTAAATTTTAAAGGGAAACACAACACCATAGATTACATCTAGAATTTCTTTTGAAAAATTTTCTGTTGATTTAATGTACAAACCAAAAAATTTTGCCCATGTGCACAAGACGGTTCTTGTACACTAGATATCTAGCCTAGGCGGAGTCCCATTTCCCAGCCATGTCACATGAAAGATGGAAATCTACTGAAGAAAAAAAAAGCATCGGTTTCCACTTAAAACGTGCGAATTACTAGTGTATGATTAAACACAGGTCAAAATTTTGGTTCCTGCCAGAGATAAGAAATTTGTGCAAGTAACCTCGCAAAAAAGAAAGAGACATTTACCCAACAAGCTACATGTATATACATGAATAGGGTCTCCGCGCCTTCATAGCGACCAAGTTTAGAAACGTATTTAACAATGCAGTCATAGATATCGCAATATCAACCACGCAAAATGTGATGATGTGGCGCCTATGCAGCACACTTTGGCAGCTGATTAAGCAAACATATATAGATCAGCATTAGTCAAAAGCCAACATAGAACAACATAGGTCAGCAAAAGAAGGCAAACCTTGAAGGCAAAGAACAACAACGTTCTTTCTTCCTCCAATAGTGCAATGACGATAAATAATTGGTACCATTGGATTATATGGATTGAGGTGCACATGGAGAATGAATCAACGGTATTAATCATTTTATGTCGTATATTCACCTATGCCCATCATTTGCTGAATTGCTGGCAAACTTCAGACTGGACACTACAGAGTACCAAAGCATACAGTTGCAATTGTTTTGTTTCTCTAGAAATTAGAATGTAGATGATTACTAAAGGCACATATCTAACAAATATTAAACAATGATTATGGTCGATATAATGAACAAGGCACAGTGCAGATCAAAGGCACAGAGATTGTGGTTGATTCACATAGATATAATGAGTGCATGATACAACCGAATTTCAGATTATGCTGTTATAAATAGCGCTTGTATTCAATATGAGGCCAATGGGCCGGTATATATACACAAAGTACAGGTGGTAAATATGCAAAGAACCCCTCATAACAATGGGGAATAATAAACTATACATATATCTCTAACACCCCCTCAAACTCATGGTGGATCAACAACACTGAGTTTGGAGAGGTAGAAGCTGTGCTGTGCTCGAGTCTGGGCCTTCGTGAAGAAATCCGCTATTTGAAGCTCCGAAGGCACATACTGAAGAGTAATCACCTGATCATGCACACAAGACCTCATGAAAGAAGCATCAACACCAATATGCTTGGTGAGCTCATGCTTCACAGGATCACGAGCAATACTGATAGCACCTGTACTGTCTGACAAGAGAGGGGTCGGTGTAGTGACAGAAACACCAAAATCCTCAAGTAACCACCGTAGCCAAGTAATCTCTGCTGTCAAGAGAGCCATGGCTCGCAACTCAGCCTCTGCACTCGAACGGGACACTGCAGTCTGTTTCTTCGTCTTCCAGGCAATAAGAGAACCCCCAAGAAAAACACAGTAAGCAGAGATAGACCGGCGATCAGAGGGATCGCTGGCCCAAGTAGCATCCGAATAGGCCTGAAGCTGTAACGAGCTGGAACGTGGAAAGAAGAGACGGCGAGAGATAGTCCCGCGAAGGTATCGCAGAACTCGAAGAAGGTGGCTGTAGTGGACCTGAGTGGGAGCTGAAACAAACTGACTCAGAATATGAACTGGATAAGTGATATCCGGACGAGTAACAGCAAGGTAGACAAGACTCCCAACAAGATGACGATAGCGAGTCGGATCAGAAAGAGGCTCGCCATCAGAGAGTCGGAGATGAACATTGAGCTCCATGGGAGTCTCAACAGTACGCTGATCAGTGAGAGAGGCGCGATCAAGAAGATCCTGAATATATTTCTCTTGGGACATAAAGAAACCATCTGGAGTGGAAGTAACCTCAATCCCAAGGAAGTAACAAAGAGGACCAAGATCCGACATAAGGAATCGCTCACTAAGGCGGGCCTTGACAAAGGCAATGTACTCGAATCATCTCCGTAATGATCATATCATCAACATACGTAAGAAGAAGAGTCCGACCACGAGGCGAAGTGTGGACAAAGAGCGCAGGATCATGATCACTAGCTGAAAAGCCAGCAGCAGTGACCACAGAGGAGAAGCGCTCAAACCAAGCACGAGGGCTTGCTTAAGGCCATAGAGAGAGCGGCGAAGCGGCGGACCATGCCCTCAGGAACAGAATACCCGGGTGGCGGATGCATGTAGACCTCCTCACGCAACTCGCCATTAAGAAAGGCATTCTTGACATCAAGCTGAGAAACAGACCAGTGGCGAACAGACGCCACCGAAAGAAGAGTGCGAACAGTGGTCATGTGGGCCACAGGAGCAAAAGTCTCGTCGTAGTCAACACCATGCTCCTGCTGGAAGCCACGAGCAACAAGACGCGCCTTATAGCGCTCAAGAGAGCCATCAGAGCGAGTCTTAATCTTATAGACCCACTTACACGTGATGGGATGAGAATGAGATGGAAAAGGAACAAGATCCCAAGTACCAGTACGCTCGAGGGCAGCAATCTCCTCGGCCATGGCAAGCTGCCACTCAGGATGAGTAACAGCATCCCGGTAGGAGACAGGCTCACGAGTAGCTGCGCCAGCAAAGGCAAAACGGGCAGGAAGCCGAATCGACTGGCGATCGCGGAGAGCGTAGCGAGGAGAAGATGACCCATCAGGGGAAGATGGAGCATCAGAAGAAGATGGAACATCAGGAGAAGATGGCTCATCTGGAAGATCCTCAATAAGGGGAAAAGGTACTGTAGTGGGAGGAGCCTGGGGAGTCGTAGGAGACGACACAGGCGGCGACAACGGCGGAGAGGCCACAGGGGGAATATGTGGAGACTCAGTGGGACAGGTGGACGAGGGCAAAACAGATATAGGTGTATCTGGAAAGGTCAAGAAAGACAGAGACTCCACAGAGGAAGCCGAAGGAGAGGCAGGACGTGGGTAGAATGGACGAGACTCGTCGAAAGTCACATCCCGAGAAACCCGCATCCGACGACCAACAGGATCCCAGCACCGATAGCCCTTGTGCTCGCATCAGTATCCCGAAAGACACACTCAACGGTGGCGGTCGGTTTGGTGCGTTCTCGGCGAGGAGCGTAGCAAACGCAGCCAAATAGATGAAGGCGAGTAGTCGGAAGACGACCACGAGGCGCTCAACAGGATCGCACTCAAGAGCGAAGAGGGCTGGATGTTGACGAGATAGGTGGCAGTGGAAACAGCCTCGGCCCAAAAGTGTGGTGGAATAGAGACGGCGATCATCAGAGCACGAGCAGTCTCAAGGAGGTGACGATGCTTGCGCTTAGCGACACCATTCTGAGCATGAGCACCAGGACAAGAGAACTGAGCGAGAGTGCCCTGCTCAGCAAGGAAGCTACGCAGGTGACGAGAGAGGTACTCGCCAGCAGAATCAGCGCGAAAGACACGAATAGGAGTGGAGAACTGTGTGTGAATCATACTGGCAAATTGTTTGTAGATAGACAAGGCCTCACTACGAGAAGACATGAAATATATCCAAGTGTGACAAGAGAAATCATCTATAAATATGATATAATATCGATGACCCCCTTTCGAAACGAAGGGAGCCGGACCCCAAACATCTGAATGAACAAGATTAAAAGGGCGCTGAGACACAGACTCACTATGAGGATAAGAAAGCTGAATCTGTTTACCTAACTTACAGCCCTGACAAACTAAAGACACGTCTCCTGAGACAGACCCCAGAAGACCACGACGAACTAAGGACGACAGACGGGATCCACACAGATGGCCAAGACGGTGATGCCACTGCTGGAAAGAGCCGGTAGACGAAGTGGCAGAAGCGGAGAGACTGGCGACGATGATTGCAGCGGAAGGAAGGTGAAGCCAGTCAAGCTCCTAGAGACGCTGTGAGTCACGGCGCCGAGGGCCAGAACCAACCAGAGCTCCCGTGTGGCGATCCTGAACACAACAAGAGTCAGAGTCGAGAATGACCCGATAACCAAGGTCAGTAATCTGCCCGGCAGAAAGAAGCTGCATGGTAAGGCGAGGAACATGAGCAATAGAAGGAACATGAAAGGATGAGTTGCTAAGAGATCCTCGACTGAGACGAGAAGAGATGTACCATCAGCAGTAAGAACACTGATAGGAGAATCAAGAGGTGTAATAAAAGACAGAGTGGAAGGATCAGGAGTCATGTGAAAAGATGCTCCAGAATCAAGAATCCACGGGGAGGTACCTGACTGTGTAAGGGGTGGTTTCTTAGTGCCCGAAGAGTCAGTAGCAAAACCTGCAGAACCTGTCGAGGGAGAACCTGAAGTGGCAAGCAGGCGTCGAAGTCTGGCTATCTCCTGCTTGGTGAGAGAAGCTGCTGAAGAAGTCGATGCAACGTCGTCGTAGAAGCACTAGTGCCAGTAGAAGAACGGCGTGAAAGATGCCGCTTCTTCTTATAGCACTAGGACTCAATGTGGCCGACCTTGTCGCAGTAGGAACAGTGAGGACGGCCATCTCCAGACGGAGGACGGCCACCACCACCTGTGGTAGCCGCTGGAGGAGGCAGTGTAGCAGGCGGACGAGCGGCGAGCACAGAGGGAAGTAGCATCAGACCAGCACCACTCAGACGAGTCTCCTCCGCGCGTATCTCGGTAAGGCCTCCAGGAGAGTGACACGAGGGTGGCGTGCAAGGAGCTGGGCACGCCTTTGCTCAAACTCAGGACGAAGGCGAGTAAGGAACTCGTAAACCCGCTGAAACTCCAGGTCAGCACGTACATCGAGCGCAAGAGCAGTGCGGCGGCCAGCGAGCGAAGTGAGTCCAACGACGCCGAACATGCAGAACTCGGCGTAAAAGCGTCCAACGGTAGCATCACCTGCTGAAGAGAGTGCTCTGGCGGACCACGAGCAGTGCAGGGCATCACCAAAGGGCTCGTGAGCGCCGACGAAGATGAGTCCACATCCGAAAGCCGAAGAGTCCCACAACCTCGTAAGAAAATCGAGGTTGGACATCGCGATGAAGACAGAAGCGGCCGAGCGTCGTCATCGTACCACCGAGTGTAGACGGTCGACGATCCTTGTAGGAATCGAGCCTCTGGTAGGCGAGGGCTTCATCATCGCAAGGCGGCGGCCTCGATGCAGCCTTATCGGCTGTCGGGGGCAATGCAACAGGCGTAGGCTCCGTCGGAGGAATAGGGCAAGGTGGGCAGGTGACATCGCCAGAGAGGACGCCCCAGAGACGAAGACCACGCATATGGATGCGCATGTGAGACACGAAGTCGGTGTAATTAACACCATCAAAAATCACCGGGCAGCGAGGGAGGGAAACGGTGCCCATTGGTAGGCGGCGCTGGACGGCGCGGCGACCAAGGCAACGAAGTCTAACAGGCGGCGCTGGACGGCGCGGCGGTTAGAACGACGTTTTTTTCCCCGGTCGGTTTACAAACCGACCGAGTCGTGCGCCACTTCGCCGAACGGGAGCGGGAGCAACGGCGGAGACGGGGGCGGCACCGGCGACGGCGGAGGCGGCACCGGCGACGGCGAAGGTGGCACCGGCGACGCCGGAGTCGGTGGAGGCGGCAACGGCGCCCGCACGGCGACCGGGCGGAATTCAACGGCGGCGGGAGCACCGCGGCGATCGGGCGACGGCGCCGAGGCGACCGGCGGCGCGCGGCGGACCAGATCGACCGGATCCGGGCGGCGCGGTCCAATCCGGAGTCGGCGGGCCGACGGCGGCGGCTCGAGCGGCGGGCTCGGGCAAAGTCGGGCGGGCCGACGGGGGCAGGGCTCGAGCGGCGGGCTCGGGCGAGCCAACGGCGACGGCGGCGAGGCGGCTCGGGCGGAGCCAACGGCGGCGGCGGCGAGGCGACAAGCGAAGCGACGGGAAAACCCTAGGTACGCTCTGATACCATGTTATGAATAGCGCTTGTATTCAATATGAGGCCAATGGGCCGGTATATATACACAAAGTACAGGTGGTAAATATGCAAATAACCCCTCATAACAATGGGGAATAACAAACTATACATATATCTCTAACATATGCAAATACTTCAATATGCATGAGCAAAATTTTACGGAGAAATAGGAGCCTCAGCTCAGACAGTCTTTTTTTCCTTTTGCAAAATAAGTACAACTATTTTATCCATCAACCAATCAAAATTTGCACCAGTAAAGATCCGAGCTAAAGGTTCTCCCCCAATTGATTAATATACATTGAGTCTCAGTTGGAATGGAGATAAACTATTTCCACGAGACAAATATTTACACGAGATCCAGCATAGAAAGAAAATATCGTAAACAAAAAATGGTAACTCCGTACACAAGAGACTTGCACCATATGACAAAAATGGCAGCACTTTGCTTTGGTCAATTGAGAATGGCCACCTCAAGCTATGAAACTGGAGCTCGAGGCACCTTGGGCAATCAGTGTCCACCATCCGCTTCTCACAATAATGCGGAGAGCATAGGCAATTAGGCATTAGCAAAAGAGTGAAACAGAGACAAATATTTGTCTACTGATCCTTTCCCTTCCACTTAATTGGCTCACCTTTGTCTACTTGACAACAAGGGGCTGATCAAAAGAGATGCCATTAATCGTAGATACGAGAGCCATAACACAACCATTTCATCAAGAGGGAAACAAAGCTCAAAGTAGATTCTCAATTATGATAGAAACAGCCCAGTTTGAGTGAAGCAAATTCATTTCAAGGACATACCAGAATACCATCACTTCAACTTCCTATAACTATGCGGCCTGTGCGCCTAAACAATATATGTGCATTTCCAAAAGTGAACTGAGAAGCAAAAAAAAAAAGTATTCCCCTATTATTGAATGCTAACTGCACCGCACAATACAAATTATCCAATTCTGATAGGGTCAACAGGGTACCTGTAAAAAATCCTTTTCTAGGGGTGCAGAAGTACAAGCGCAACATCTAAGGCTCACAGTACAGTATACAATCTAAACAACTGCACAGGAGAGCACAAATGCACACAAAAATATACAGGGCGGGAGCACACAAATGCACACAAAAATACAAGGGCATGGCCAAAACTGATCTTGGCATGCACAGCGATACGAACTCATCTTTCTTGCCTGCACCAGTCATGACTGTATCGTAACAACGAACACTACTACAGAAAGCCTAATACTAGACGCTAATCATAGACGGTTTGACAAAACCGTCTGTGACCGACACTAACACAGACGGTTTTAATTTGAACACCGTCTGTGTTGATGGCGTCGGCGAAAATGAGTATCACAGACGGTTCTTACCGATAAACCGTCTGTGATATTTTAGTATCACATACGGTTTTTATTAAAATTTGGAATTATCACAGACGGTTTTTTAATAAAAACCGTCCATGATAATAAAAAAACCGTCTAGGATAATGGCGCTAGACATTTATTGTGCAACTCAGAACCGCATCTGTCTTCATTTCGATCCAGATCTAACCGGTGCTGCACTCTTTCGCTCAGAAGACAAGCTAGGCGATTTCAAGCCAATTAATTTGGTGGGAGAAGGCAGAGATTGAACTTTGAAGATTCATACATTCCTAGTTGCTCTAGATATGGTTAGTAATGAAATTTATTTTTCTTTGCATTACAATTTAGATCTAAGTTTTGGTGAGTGTTATTGAAGATGGTTTGTATCTACTTGACCATACATGATCAGTTCCCGTCATGTGGGAGGCCAAATTTATCAAAATTGTTGGTTATATACCTTCAGCGATCGCTGCGAAATAGCTGTTATGTTTATAATATGAATTAAGCTAGCAAAGCCTCAATGCATGTGGTATATATGTAGTAATAATTAATTAATTTAATTTTTAATACTAAGTTGTTATATATATATACATAACGTAGGACCGAAGCTGGATATATGCCACGAACCGTGTGAGTGAAGAGTACATTAATGGCGTGTCTGCTTTTACAAGAGCTACCGAGGAGGATATGTTGAATAAGGGGGTGGAATATATGTACTGTCCATGCACTGACTGCAAGAATTTAAAGATGTTTAAGAACCGAGGGCAAATTGAAGCGCACTTGATTCGGAGGGGTTTCAAAAAGGCTTATACGTGTTGGACCAGTCATGACGAAGTCAACGATCATATGCCGCCGGATGACATCGCCGGTGAAGTGAATGATATGCCGCCGGATGACATCGCCGGTGAAGTGAATGACATACCGCCGGATGATGTCGATTGTTGTTCGGATTCGGATAGGTTGCACGATGACAATCTGGATCAGATGCTTCGCGATGTAGAAAAGAACTATGATGAGAGAGAGTATGTTAAATTCCGGGGCTTGATGGAGGACTCGGAGAAACCTTTGTTCACGTGCTGCAGGTCAAAGTACACGAGGTTGTCGACCGTGCTTGAACTGTTGAAATTGAAGGCAAGCAACGGTTGGACCGACAAAAGTTTCATGGCGCTGCTAGGTCTTTTAGCGGACATATTTCCGGAGGGAAATGAGTTGCCTAAAACCACGTATGAAGCCAAGAAGGTTCTTTGTCCATTGGGAATGGAAGTAGAAAGAATACATGCATGTCCGAACGACTGTATCCTCTACCGTAAAGAGTATGCAAACATGCATGTATGTCTGTTGTGCAACGCATCCCGATACAAATATAATAATCAATCAGATGACGACGAGGAAACAAAAGTGAAGAAAGGACCTCCTGCTAAGGTTGCATGGTATTTTCCTATAATTCTCCGTTTGAAAAGGTTTTTTGCAAATCCAAAGGAGGCAAAACTGCTGCGTTGGCACTCGGAGGAGCGCAAGAATGATGGAATTTCACTCCCTACCACAAACTCCATAAAAGATCCCCTGATCTCACTCATCTTCACGTTTTTGAGTGTCTTTACTATCCAAACACTTCCTCTATTGCACCGCATAAACTCGCCCCTCGCTCAATTGTTTGTCTGCTATCCCTCCTCACATAAAGGATATCGTTGCCTTGACCTTGCCACTGGCCGTGTCCATATTTCAAGACATGTCACATTCAATGAGTCCACTTTTCCTTTTGCTGGCCACCAGCCATCCAACACCACACATTCCACTTCGTCTCCAGATTTTTTGTTGGAATAGGTACAGGATGCGGCATCTCTTTTGCCCCCATGCTGGACGATCATGACCGATTCACCACAGTTGGATCACCACGGCCAATCAACCACGGTCGGACGACCACGACCGATCGATAATAGCCAGATGACCACAGCTGGATGACCATGACTGATCGATTATGGCTGGTCGACCACAACAGGACGACAACGACCAATTGACCTTGGTCGGTCGACCACGATCGATTGACCATGGCCGGTCGACCACGGCTAGACGACCATGACTGATCAACCATGGCCAAACAACCACAGCCAGATGACTACGACTGATTGACCATGGCCAGTGACCATGTCCGAATGACCACGGCCGATCGACCACAGTGGGACGAACACAGCCAAACGACCACGGCCGATAGACCATAACTGATCGACCATGGCCAGACAACCACAACCGATCAACCATTGGCAGATGGCCACGACTAGTCTACTGCTGTGTTGGTTCCCACAACGCCTGAGCCATCGACTCCTACGCTCATCCAGGCCCCTGCCCCGGCCGAACCAGTCTCTCAACCTACCCCCGGACTGCATCCCATGGTCACCCGGGCATGAGACGGCATGGTCAAGCCAGTGCACTGGCTCAACCTCTCAATGACGCACTCCTCGGTCACTCCGATACCCACCAATTATTGAAGCGCCATTGCATACTCCAATTGGCGTAAAGCCATGTCCGATGAGTATGGTGCACTCATGGATAATGGTACCTGGTCACTCATTCCATGGCCGCTCGGCACTAATGTCATCTCTGGTAAATGGATTTTTAAGCACAATTTCCATTCCGATGTCTCCCTTGCTCGGCGCAAAGCGCGGTGGGTTGCTCGTGGGTTCTCTCAGCAACTCGACGTGGACTTTGACGAGACCTTCAGCTCTATTGTGAAGCCCTCTATGATCTACATCGTCCTCACCCTCGCCACCTCCCATGCCTAGCCGATTCATTAGTTGGATGTCAAGAATGCTTTTTTCCATGGCAATCTTGATGAAACTGTGTACTGCCAGCTGTTGGTGATATGCCCTAGAGGCAACATGGAGATGTTGAATATATCACATACTATGTTTATGATACATTGCTTTGTTCCTTGAAATAGACATTATCATTATTGATCAATGAGTATGTGACTTATTCATGAGACTCTTAATGCCAAAATGTTGCTATTTCTAAATGATCCCTGATTATATATCATATGAGGAACAAATATGATTCAAAGATCAGCATATGTATTGATTGATGATCATGTCTCATGGATCATGGTATGGAGATACCAAATCAATAATATGGACATGTGTTAGTGAACATATGTTAGATAGACCCGCCATGAGACACTGTAGAGATTCCATGTGTCATCAGTTGGTCTCAAGTAGTGTTTATGTAGAATCCTTAGACTTGAGATCATCATGGTTCCCAACATGCGTAGTAGCCTATTTTGGGACTACTAACCACTACTCCATAACTGGGTAGTCATAAAAGTAGTCTTCAGGTTTGCTATGAAACATGTAGTGGGATGTGAATGATCAAGAGAGAATTTGCCCCTCCTTATGGGAGAGATATCTCTGGGCCCCTTGATGTAATGGATTATGAAAGTGCATGCCCATGCCAAGGTGATTGAGGAGTCAATCACGAGTTTATAATCCATCACGGAATCGAGAGAGTGATTGAGCTATTAAGAGGATGACACAGGTCTCGCCTTGAGCTCAATCTATATCGTGAGACAAAGGGATTCGTACATGAGAACATTACAGGTTCAGCCGATATGATCTTTACGTATACTTTGGGGTTAATATGTCTTACTAGAGGCCGCTATTAATGTGGTGACCGGAAGGCGTTTCGGGTCACGACCAAGTATCGTGAACCTCTGGTCGCACACTTAACGGGTTGGAACACTAATTCGAATGTGATTCGAATGTGGGCTCAATTCAGATAGAGATCCGGATAGACTCCTATTGGGCCTCGGTCCACGAGGCCCAAGTGAGGAGGTCTATATATATGGAGGCGAGGGGCTGAGGGGTGCATGCATCTGTTAATCCCGAGCTAAACCCTAGCCGCCACCTCTAGAGCCAAACCCTAGCCGCTCGCGAGTGCTGGTACACTCGCGATCGGCGTTCCAGCCCCGGACGTGTGGATACCGGTGGAGGCGCTGCTCGTTGCGGCGTTGATCGGCATCAACAACCTACAGATTGGATCTGCTCGTGGTGTGGTTGATCGCGTGGAGGAGACGATCTGTTCGGGACGATCGGCTACTTCCACTACTACCTCGGCGTGGTTGGATCGGCTTCTCCAACTCTTCTTCATTGCGCTGCGCGTCTAGTGGTAACGATCCATGATCCCTCCTTAAGCATGATGTCCTTGTGTGCGCGGTAGAAAAGTTTTGTTTTCTGCTTTCGTAGCCTACGTGCATTCCTTTAGAGCAACCTTCTGGATTCATGGATCCCTCTCACCCGGAGCATGTCTGTCATCTTCACAAATCCCTGTACGGATTGAAGCAAGCACCTCATGCTTGGTACCAGTGTTTTGCCTCACACATCCGTACTATGAGGTTTGTTGCTTCGGCTTGTGACACATCTCTATTTATGTTAAAGGATGGAGCACATCTCACTTTTCTCCTTCTCTACATCAACATCATCCTTACAACGTCAACTCCACAGCTTCTGGAGCATATCACCCATCACCTCCACTTTGAGTTTTCCATGTGGACCTTGGCGAGCTTCACTACTTCTTCAGCATCTCTATCACTTGGACAGCACATGGGTTATTCCTGTCTCAGCGCCAGTACGCTGTTGACTTACTTCAGCGTATCAGCATGGCTGAATGTCACTCTACATTGACTCCTATTGACGCTTGTGCCAAGCTATCCACCTCTGATGGCTCTCCTATCGCTGATCCAACGGAATACCAGAGCCTCACTAGCGCCCTCCAGTACCTGACTCTCACACGTCCGGACTTGGCGTATGCTGTCCAGCAGGTGTGCCTCTTTATGCATTCTCCATGTGAGCCTCACCTCGCCTTGATTAAGTAGATTTTCTACTATGTCAAGGGCTCCCTAGATCTCGGCCTCTCCATCGGCTCCTCTCCTACCTCGACACTGACAGTCTACTCTGATGTCGACTGGGCCAGTCGCCTCGACTCTCATCTCTCCACGTCGAGTTACTACGTCTACCTCAGTGACAATTTGGTTTCATGGTCCTCCAAGCGTCAAACAACTGTGTCATGGTCTAGTGCTAAGGCCGAATACCGAGCTGTCGCTCAAGCTATCGTCGAGTGCTGCTGGTTATGCCAGCTTCTACAGGAGCTACATCATCCCCTCGTCATAGCCACAGTTGTATACTGTGACAACATCAGTGCCATTTACAGGTCGTCAAACCCCATCCAGCACCGCCGAACCAAACACATCAAGATCGACATCCATTTTGTTAAAGAAAAAGTGTCGTTTGGTGACGTGTGTGTTCTTCATGTGTCGTCTTCTCATCAATTTGCTGATATCATGATGAAGGGGTTGCCTACACAGCTGTTCACTAATTTCGATTCAGGCTTTGCGTTCAGTCACTTCCTGCATCCATGCAAGGATTGCAGGCTGGTATTAGAGATAACTTTCCTCGTACAGTTAGCTATAGATAGAAATAGTCTTTCCTTGTTTCCAAAGCTAACCACTAGTTGTATCAATCCCAGATTATACTCCAACTTCTCTGTATATGCACAGCAATTGCCGATGCTATATATATGTGCACACCCAGGCGTTCTGCCATGCGGTGCTTGCCTCCTCTCTCTCTCTCTCTCTCATTCGTTCTGTTTTAGAGCACATGCAAGAGAACATAGTAGAGGAGAAGGAGAGCCACAACTATTCACTAATGTGTATGCATTCTATACATGAGGCTCGTTGTTTTGTTCATCATGTTCACAAATATTCTTGCACCAATCCTAAGGTTTTTAATTCGTACAAAATACATATTTCAAAAGGGTATCAAGTTTATTTTCTAACAGATCAAACAGTGTATGATTTAGAACTTCCTGTGAAAAGATATGACAAGTTGAGTACATACTGCGTAGGCAGTCCCGAACGACACACGAGAGTTGACAACTTGTGGAGTTCGTGGATTGTATGGCATCTTTAGGTGGTATCCGTCTATTCCAAGACTTTCCAAAGGTTTAGAGCACTTTCTTTTTCTTGTTTCTCATGGATTTGGTTCATCCCAAACGGAGTAGGGCTCGATTTGGATTTGATTCGGAACAACCAGTAGGGCTCGATTTAAAAAATTTGTAACTTTCACAAACGGAGTCCAATTTCAGAGTTTTTATACTCATTGGAAAGCTCATTTGAAGGCCCACGCAATGGATGGGGTGACAGCCTTAGAAACCTTATAGTCACATCGCAATCTCTGAAACAAACCAATGGTTGTAAATTTAAGTTTCCTTTTTTTTTGTTTGTATTGAAGTCCAATCTTGTTTACATGTTTTAGGAGGGCCATATAGCCAAGGGGTGCATCCTATGTACAGACCACTTTTGATAATATTTTTTAGATTACATGTTGCATCTACTAGCGTTCATGCTTGTTCTTCCTAGTTGATTAAACGTGCGCAGCCCAATCTACAGGGGAATCAAGTGTTCTTCTTCCAAAGATCGTTATGTCTTTCTGCTGCGAATTGAGAGATCAATATTCCTTATTTGATGGTCGGTGAAGAACATCACACATGTGATTAGGCAAATTAAAGAGTTTCAATCCCATTGCATTGCCAGTGGAGGATCAACTACGGTTCATCAAACTTACACGCAAGTTATCGTCGATAGGGGTGAAAAGTGGATACGAATTATCCGTATAATCCGATTAACGTATTCGATAGGATGCGAATATGGTATAGATTTTTCCATCCAATTAATAATTTCTATCATATTCGTATTCGAATTCACATAAAAATATGGATGTGAATATGGTATGGACTTTTACCATCCGAAATGTTATTTTATCCAGATTATCCGTATCCATATTCGTATTCAACGAAGAAATATGCATATTTTATTACAATACGACTAATTACTTGGACAAGTTTTTTTAGTTGATCGTGAATTCGTGTTTCTTTAGGTGAAGTTAATGAATTAGAATGATTAAGCGTGATTGTACGAGGATAAAATGTTTTAATGTTTTCATACTACATAAGTTATGAGGATATCCGGATCTGACCGAATTGAGTAGATATTCAATTTGTATTCGTATTCGTTACAATATTCAATTCATATTCGTATTCAAGAATATTCATATTCATGTTTATATTCGTTTACAAATACGAATACGAATATAGTTTGAGTACTATCCGATCCATTTTCACCCCTAATCATCGATCCTACGTTGAGAAGATTAGACACCCTGTATCACAGCGTCTACACAACACACCATAGCCTCCCTTGTCCGGGTGAGAACCAACAAAGACTTTTAATAAAAAGAAGTAACCAACATAGTTTTTCTAAGAGAAGTCAAAACTCAAAAGCCACAGTAGATAGGCAAAAGGGAACCAAGAAACTGGAAGAGTTACAGATAATTCTTTACTCCTCCACATCCTAAAATATTGCCATAATAAGATATTAATATGCGAATTGACGTGGATATAGACTGAGCCTGAAAGTTTTAGTCCTAGCAAATAATTCAAAGCCATACATCTCTCTCAGCGTTTGCAATACAGAAATACGGGAGACCTATTTTACAGACATTAGAGAGTATTAGGGCCTGTTTGGTACAGCTCCTGCTCCCAGCTTCTCTGTTGAATCTTGTGGAGCTATGCCAAACAACCCGCTTCTCAAAATTAGCTGATTCTGCTTCTTATGTGGAGCAGGATCAAAAATGAACTAACCAGGAGAAGCTGGGTTGAGGTGGATTCTCGTGGGGAGCTATCCAACCTACCCATTGAAGTTCATAGTATTTACCCGCAAATGCCACCCATATAAAAACGCAAATCCCTTCGCCCCCCCCCCCCCCCGCCCCCATCGCCCCGGCGCCTCCCTCCTTCCCCCTCTCACGCACGGCTCCTTCCCCTCTCCCCTTCCCCTCTCACGCCCCGCCTCCCCCCTCCTCTCGTGCCGTCCGCCTCCCCCCTTCTCTCACACCACGCCGCCTCCATCCCGCCTCCTCCCTTCCCCTCTCGCGCCCCGCCGCCTCCCTCCTCTCGTCCCGCCGCCTCCCTCCTTCTCTCGCCCTGCTGCCGCCCGACACGCCGCTTCCCTCCCTTCTTTCGGTCCAGATCTCGCCCGCCGCCGCCCTCCAGATCTCCTCCGACACCGCCTCCCTCCGGTCCCCAGCACCGCCACCGCCGCCTCCTTTCGCCCCTCAGGACCGCCGCCACCGCCTCCTTCCGCCCCTCAAGACCGCCACCGCCGCCTCCTTCCTGCCTGTAACAGCCCAGCTGTTTATTTCAAAATTTCAGTAAGAAAAAAATAATTAATTTAATTTAAAATAAAATAAAGTGTTCTTTGGTTGCCTAAATTTTGAAGAATTTATTTGCATTTTCTGTGTTTTTCTGGAGTTAAAAATCAATTTTAAAGGTTAAAAAGTATTTTATAAAATTATTAAATGCAAATCGGAAATTAAAAATATTTTTCCTCAGTCTAAAAGAGCTCCAGGAATATTCCAAAATTTTTCTGGAATTTTTAGGCATTAAATATTATTTTCTAAGTGTTTATGAAGTTTCTAGTATTTTCTAAAATTTTATTCCGAAAATAAAAATCAAATTCATCCAAGTCCGCCACGTGTCGCTCTCAGATTGAATCACTCTCTCTCCACGTTTTAATCCTAGCCACACATGATCACTTACCCCTTCATAAAATCCAAGAGCCATAAAATATCCACTTGCCACGTGTCGCAAATCCGACGGCCCGTACCCTTCACTTACTCACTCTCTATGACACATAGACCCCACATGTCATATGTTTCTTCAACCTCTCCTTCCTCCCCTAACTCTATCTCTCCTCCACCATGGATGACAATTAAAAGCTTCGAAACTCCACCGTTTCTCCCTCTTAACTCCCGATTAAAGCATGGAAACGGACGCTCTAATCACCCTCATCAATCTCCTGGCCGTTTCCCATCCTTTAATCCTCTCAAAACTGAAATCCCTTCCTCTCCCTTCTCTTTCTATAAAAGGGCCTCCCCACCACCATTCTCTCCTCCCCCCTCTCTTTTCGGCCGGCTCCCGCTTCCCACCTCTCCCGCCGCCGTGCGCCGCCAACCACCGCCTCCGCCGCCGCCCGGCCATCTCCCGCCGGCCATCCCTCACCACCCCACTGCCGCCACCTTTTGCCGCCACCACCGGCCGCCCCGGGCCTCCCCTCCACCACCGGTAGGTGCGCCGCCACCCCGGCTACCCCGCCGCCACTCGCCGCCCCGCCGCCGGTCGCCGGTGAGCCCGCCGGCCGCGCGCACGCCCGTGACTCCCCTCCATGTCTCCTTCTCTAATCATGTTCAACCATGTTTATTTGATTTGTTGTTGCTCCTTTGTCAAGAAATACCAAGTGCTCACTTGGCTAGTGGGTGCATGTTAGTGCATGCATGCATGAGGTTGTGAGTTCAATTCCAGGGCAAGGCAATTTTCGGTTTGGGCTTGCCAAAATTTTTGTTACCCAATGACAACTGGGCCCCACGTGTCATACACTCCATTATACCCAAAAATCAGCCAAAAATAAGATTCCAGAGAATATTCCCACGTTTTGCATTTTCTGGAATTTCCAATCCATTCAAACTTCCAATTGCTCGTTCTCCGTCGTCCGAACTCCGAATCCAGTGATTCAAATTTCTAAATTCATATAAAATCATATTCTATCTCCCAGTATATATTTTATAATTTTTGGATTTTATTTCGATTTTATTTGGATTTATTGGTTTGGTTCTTTGCGCGTAGATTTCGACGAATTCGGAGAGAACGACGCCGACGTTTCGCACCAGGTCTTCGAACAAGGCAAGTTACACCTTTGATCATGTTGAACCTAATATTTTAAACTAATTATATTGTTTTTAAATTATTATTGCATGCGTAATTTTATTCAAGTTAGTTTAAATTCAGTTTTGAACTCTAGTTACACCCAAATTCTTTGGACAGCCAAATTTGATATTGCTTACCAATATACCTTGTCAACCCTAGATAAAACCTAGTTAGTACAATAGCACTAACTAGAAATTTTGTAGAAATGCTTAGCCATGCTTATAATACTTATGGTTTGGGATGATCTTTCACATAAAATGATGAACTTTAAAATTGTATTCTTGACTTCGGTGAGTCAAGAAGGATTATGAAATATTTTGAAAACAAAATATAAAACCTGGTTTAGACTTAGGCAATTGGTTAGATTGGTGGGTGCAGGCATGCCCTGTTGGTTAGAGCCGCAGTGGTTGATTGTTGTGCACGGGGGTATGTGGTTAGGCCTAAGTCAAGTTAAGGACCGGTCTGTGAGCTACTATTGCAAAGCCCTATCGTACTACCACAAGTCTGGTATGGGACAGACCTAGCCGAATAATTTGTGAAGTTCCAACATGATCTCGCTATAGGCTGAATGTGAGCGCAGCGTAGGCCGTGAGAAGTCTCACATGGCACAAGAGGGGGCTCCAACATGTGGATTCATGTTGTGGTGAAACCTTAGTGGCGGCGTGATTTTGTTGACAACGGATCATTGTAAAGGCCTTGTCATGATCTCCTCGCCGCACACCTAAGGAAGTGTGTAACTCGCGTGGCAAACCGGGATGATCATGTCTTGTGGGTAAAGCTGTACAATCTCTGCAGAGTGTATAACCTATTCTGGATAGCCGTGCCCACGGTCATGGGCAAGCTGAGTGAAGTTTTTCATGGATTAGACTTTGGTTTTCAAAATGGTTTGCGAAAACCTTGTGGATGGATGGAATCCACGAGAGATGAAAACCTTGCGGATGGATGGAATCCGTGAGAGATTGAAATCTGGTGAGTGGATGGAATTCATCAGAGTTGCACAGTGAAAGCGTGTGGATGGATGGAATCCATACGTGAGCTTTTGGAAAAGATGGTCCGGGTGGGATGCCCGTGGATAGGTTAGTGTTTGGTTGGAGCCTGCACTAACGATATTATTTTGTTAAAATCTTGTTTCTATTTATCGTATCAAATCCAGCTTTTGCACTTATGATATTTACTCCAATGTCGCCTTTTATGCAAATTAACCATATTATGCCTTCCTTTGATACTCCATATGCATGCATTAATTCTGTTAATCTCCTGGTGTAACTTGTGGAGTACTTTTTGCACTCATGTTGCTATATCTAACTCTTTCAGAGGAAGCCTTCGACGACTTCGGTGAGGATTGCGACTAGGCCATGTCTTACAGTCATTCGCCTTGTGGGAAGGTTGGATGGGCTGCTACATTGTTTATCTTCCGTTGTCTTCTTTTGCTGTTATTGTAAAACTTTAGCCATCAGGCTCATATTAGCTAAATAAAGTTTGTCATTACGCATGATAATTGTCTTTGTGATACTGTGTGCACTAGCTTTTCCTGGGATAGTGCGATTAACACAGAGGGTTCTGGAGTTGCTGCTCCGGGTCCCGACACTCCCTCCGGTCGCCAGCAGCATGAATCTACAGGTTCTTTTCTTCATTGAATCTTGTTATTTGTGCATCATTGTTGTGATAGCAAGAATCGGTTACATATTTGGCACAGTTTGTACTATCCATTGATATCTTCCTGCAATATGCCGATATGGCTTTTAATGGTGCAACTATAAATGTTAATTGGTCATTGCAGCTACAAATTATTTATTCCGGTGCTTGATTATATCAACTTTTTTCATGGACAAGATGCCACTCTATGCATGCAGTTATCTTTTACTTCAATGCACAGATTTGATGTGAGTAGAATTTAGAAATAAGGAGATTAGGAGTTGAGGCAGTTCATATGGGTTCCTAAATTGAGAATTTCTGGAATTAGATTAGTTATTATCAGTTGGCTTGATATATATCATATAGTTCATTATTTGGGCCTGTTTAGTGACTGGAAGGGCCGAGCTCACTGTTTAATTCATTCACTCAACGATGTCATGTCACTACGCAAAGCTACGTAAAGCAGCCCCCTTTTGTCATGTCACTACGCAAAGCTACCCTCTTATGTCATGTCTCTATGCAAAGTTGCCCTCTTTTCTCATGTCACTGCGCAAAGCTGGCCTCTTTTGTCATGTCACTGCACAAATCTACCTCCTTTAGTCATGTCACTACGCAAAGCTGCACTCTTATGTCATGTCTCTGTGCAAAGCTGGCCTCTTTTGTCATGTCACTGCGTAAAGCTGCCCTCTTTTATCATATCTTTGTACAAAGCTACCCTCTTTTGTCAATTCTCTGCACAAAGCTGCCCGCTTTTGTCATGTGGTCATTGCACTAAGTTCTCTCGTTCTATATAAAAAGCACGGTTGGGGTCCCATGAAAGTAGGAGTAGATAACCCTGTAAATCAAACGAAGAAGTACCTTCTCCGTCCATGGCGGACACCGAGGGGCCAGTCAGAGCGGGGTTACCAAAGGAAGACCTTCCCGTGGAAAGGAGGGAGGACTTCGGTCCTAACTACCGCTTGATACCCAGCAGGCGTGCTCAACCAGTGTAGCCAAAATGCAGTCACAATGAGGACGCGGTTGGGGCGGCACCGGTGGCCGAACCGTCTGTGTGCTGGGCGTGGCTGTGGAGGCCGCTGGTAGCCTCGTGCAGGACAGCAGGGTGACGACACGTCTACCCCAGTCCGTGATACAATGCCATGCGCTGAAGTTGTCCTCATGGCTCACCTCGGCACCAGCGGCGAGCCTATTCAACATACTCTGGCCCTCCATGAAGATCGAAGCCTCGACATCAGCCTAAAGGGAAAGGCATAAAATGGTTAATCATCCAAACTAGCATTGCCATTAGTGAATGTTCAAAAATATGTATGTTATACCGCGATGTGCGTGTCCCGCACGAGGTGCGTGGGATACATGTCTCGCGCGATCTCCGGCCCGTACAGACCCATGTCGTCTAGCAAAGGTCATCCGAGGCTGAAGCACTCGAATGACCACAGCTATAGCAGCAGGGGACAGCCCGCAAGGACTAAGTTCACCTTGGTTCTCAGCATGCATCGCACAGGCCATTGTAACATTGTGGTAAGTGCAGCCGATCCCCAGCTGACTTAGGGGCCTCGCCGTCCGCGATCACCCTAGCATGAGAGATGTGGCGTGCATCCACGGTGTTGCCGTGGCTGGTGGTGAACAGCACCCAACCAAATAGCCACAGCTAATATGCCTCTAAGTGGTGCGAGACCTGATGATCATTTGCATCTGCATCCATTCGCTCCACTTGATGGGAAAACAAAAGCTATTAGTACGTAATAGAAGATATCATAGCTTACACGACATGACCAATTACAAAGAGAAAGTACCCAGAACTATGCGAGCCACCTTAGCGACGGCCTGTGTGTCTGAGTCGCTGGGAAGATGTAGTAGTAATCCGCGGCACCCAGCAGAAGGACCCCATCAAATCTGCCAAGCAAATCAGCGCGCCACTCGGCGGGGGCCTCCGGTACGAAGGCAGCGGCTCCTGCAATGGGAAGACTGAGTAGCAGGGACACATCTTGCAGTGTAGGAATCATCTCCCCGAATAGGAGGTGGACAGTGTGCATCTCGGGCCGCCAACGGTCCACCAAAGCTGTTAGTAAGGAACGGTCGAACGGGAAGTGTTGTCATCGCTCCACGATGTCGTCCCCGCCCACTGCCACAGCCGGTCTGCCCTCATCGGTGGCCTACACCATCCGGACGAGAGGGAGTAGCCCGACATCCCGCAGTCTGCAAACAAAGTTCAGGTCAGCATGAAACATACGAACAGTAGCACCAAAACACTGGCGAAGTGCGAACCTGGCTGTCCAACGGGGGTCCAGTCTCCAGGGCACTCGAGGCGTGCGCGTCCGGACCACTCCCAGCTCAACTGGCTCGTCCGTGCTCCCCCTAGGCGGGACACAACGGGCAACGTGATGCATGCGGTCCATGTGCTCGTCCAACAAGCCGTACGGCCACTCCGGCCCACGAAGATCACGATCCATACTTGCAAAAAGAGTTCAATTTAGCACTTACATGAAACCAAAAATAATTACACGTAAAGTAATAGTAAATAGAACTTCTCATTAAATAAACAGAGCAATACTACATTACTGAAAAGTGGGATGTAAGCTTGCAGTTGCACAAATGGTACATGAAATATACGATACACTTATGACTAGTGCTACACAGTAATGTCCCAGTGCCTACTGATCAGCACATGCATTGTATCGTCTAGCTGTGTGCCCCTCCTGACCGCATCGCCCACAACATGCACCAGATGCTCCGGCTTGCGATTCATCCATATCATTTCTAATACGTCGACTCTGTCGCCGACCCTTCCCACCCTTCAGTATGTTAACATCTGGAATCCATGTCCTCCCTGCAACGTCCAACGTGGCAAAGTTTTCCACAACCTGGAACCCCCAGAGCTCCCCACACCACGCTTGCAGTACCCTCTCCTTGAAAAAGTACTCCGACATGAAGCTCGAATGATCCATGCCCACGGTCTCGCATGCAGCGAGCACATGGGAGCATGGCTTGTGTAACAGCTTTAGTTTGTTACACGTGCAGCTAGGTTCGTTTGCATGATCTCCCAAGCATACCTCGTGGGTAACAAGGGAATGAGTCATCCCAAATCTGGCTCTATCATGGAGTACCACGTCAAAACGATGCTCCCTGTTGCCCATGACCTGCACTGAGTGCAATTGGCCCTTCTGTTCCTTGGTCTCCATGTATATCGTACTTTTCGATGAATACAATGCTCGGGGATTTGCCGTATGAAGTGCCGCATTCGCGTGCCTCTCTTTGAAGTATCCGATTGTGCTGTGAAGAACACCTTCCACGATGGTGACAAGAGGCTGTGAACGGAGGCCCTGAGAACCTTCCTAGGATGTCTTACACTGCCCCTAATTGAAACCGACATTAGACACTATTGGTTGAATTTTTGGGCCAAACGTGTTACACGTGGATGTAGAAGCTAATGGGTTCACGAGTGGTGCTTCTCAAGGGTCGAGTTGCTGACTAACAACTAATCCCCTGCAAGGTAAGCTTCCCACAGAACCAAAAGATAAATTGGAGATAGTTCTACCTATGGGGCATACCTATCGAGCCCATATATATATATATATATATATATATATATATATATATATATATATATATATATATATATATATATATATATATATATATATATATATATATATATATATATATATATATATAGATTAGTTTCATGCACCATGGTGCCTAGGCACCAATATCAATACGTTGATTTGCTGAGATTTAATTTGCACCATGGTGCCTAGGCACCAACATCCGATACACGTGTATGATTGATAATTTTTTTATATAGTTTGGGTATGAAAATATTTTATACTCTTGATATATTTATGGTAAGTAAGTTTTGAACTCAGTTCAAATTAGTTTGAACTACTTTTGAGTTCAATGCAACTACAAATGAGTATATATCATAAAAATAGTTCAAACTAATTAAACTGAAGTTGAATTTAAATTTTTCGGAGTTTGACATCTCAAATATACTTTTTATGGGTATATGAAGATACCCACATCAAACGTTATAAATCTCAAGCAAATCAACGGGTATTGATATTGGTGCCTAGGCACCATGGTGCATGAAACACTGTCCTATATATAATACTTTTACTCTCGGTGTAATTACACACACACACACACACACACACACACACACACACACATATATATATATATATATATATTGCTTTTCAGCATTTCATAAACTTTTGGTTTTTGGGAGTATAAGATGGCGGCGCATACTCAACACGTACTATACTCACATAGAATTTATCAAAGGCACTCAAGGCCTCAAAGAGCACAGCCTGGTAGGTATATATATATATATATATATATATATATATATATATATATATATATATATATATATATATATATATATATATATATATATATATATATATATATATATATATATATATATATATATATATATATATATATATATATATATATATGGAAAATACTTTTTACCCTCGGGTGTAATTACACACACATATAACTATCTGGCCATACGTCAACTTCTAACAGTTTGGTTTTAACAGTGATGTATATACTTTAGGCAAACTATTTTTTGGCAATTCCAGCATCCAAACGGGTGTAATAATATGAAATGACTATGATTTTCTTGGGGAAGGATCAAATGGTTCATAAATTGTTGATGTCGACAAACCAGGAAGCTTGTTTGGTAGTCAATAATATAGGGGAGAAAGATATGCTTCTTCATAAGATATGGGTTGTTGGCCTAACTTTATTTTTATGCTATGATTCATTATTATTTCCTGTCACTGCAGCGCCAAATATAGTACTCCCTTCGTTGATTTTTATAACGCCTATTTCTTTTTGTAATCTTGTTGCAAATTATAAGGCGTTCATACATAGTTAATTTTATTTGCCTCTTTTGCCCTTATTTATTTCATTCTTTATTAAGCATGTATGCATGGATAATCACGCAAAACTATTGTCTCATCTTTCCAAAGCACTTAGTGGAAGGGTACTTTAGTCATTTATCTTACCAACTTTCTCAATATTAGAGCATTCTTAATCTATGTACTTGGTCAAAATACGTATATAAAAATTCATAGCAAAAATAATCCTACAAAAATCATTGGAATGAGTAATAATTTTCTTAGACAAGATATGGTAGTCGTTTGATATTTTCAAGATCAATGTCATTATTTCTCGAAAAGCATGAAGGAAGTGTAATGATTTCTCAAGAAGCACAAGTATTGTGTTACAACCTATTGATTTCAGCTGATAGCTTATACCTTGTAGCTTATGATTTTTCTTGAATAAACAAACAGGATGATTTTCTCATTCCCATTTCAAAGCGGCTCATCAGGATAGCCTTTTTGAAGCAACTTATCGACTTATCAACAATTGGTTCATCGCACAAATGCTCACGTTAAGACCAAAAATCATCAGCCATAGCCAAACTGGTCCGTCATTTTCACTATCTGACAAGGTCCAATTTATGGTGTGATGAATCATTGCAATTTGAGAGATTTGGAAATTTAAATGGCAGTGTTACTATATATTCGGTTAAAGGGAAGGCTGGTCAGACCAGCATTGTGCCACCAGTCTAACCGGTTAGTGTTAGCGGTCAGACTGCCTAGGTGGAGCGGACAGACTAGCCCATATCAGCGGTCTGACCACCCCATGGTTGGCGGTCTGACCGGCTGGGGAATGTCTAGTTTGGGTGGTGATGAGCACATCCCTACTACTACCACGTCTACCCCTCCAAATTGTCCAAGTATTCATAAAGTACCAAAAGGTCCAATGACTAGAACAAGAACCAAGCTTTTAAATAAACAGGTGAATTTGTTTCTTAATGAATTTTTTTATATTAATAAGAATAGTATTTTACCTCATACAAGCTCTTTATGTGTCCTCAGGTTTGAATGACGTGAAGACTTTGGAACCATGAGGGAGGAGATGGAGTCTGGGACCAAAGCACTAGATGAGCATCAGACTGAAGAACTTCTTTGGCTTAGCTATTAGAGATCCATCTGGCCACAAGACTGGAGTTTAAAAAGTTCATGCAAAAATTTACGGTGATGTAAAATCCAATTGCTTTGAATCCGAACCATCCCATGGCCTGTGTGCCAATTACTTTGAGTCCAAACTTTTGTTAGTAAATGAGTCTACTTAGGTGTAGGAGTTATCTTCAGAATTCCTGGCCGATGTCAATTGGACTTCGGCCCATGTCCATGTGCGTGGTGGCATCGGATACGGCCGCTGTATATATGTACTTGTTGTTCGCATCACGTACGGGGGGAGCCAACTAGAAACACAGAAAAGGGAGCAGTGCGACTAGATAATGAGTTCATGAGATTGTGCATGTTTTTGACTTTTCTGGTTAGCCACTAAATTCAATAGAAGATTTGTGAGTTCTTGCAAATTGAGATCGTTCAACCTTTTCGCTGGAAATTAGGAGCATGATAGGGCTTTCGCTTGGTGGTCATGAAGTTCGACGCGTGTGATCTTGCGAATTAAAGAGCGTTTGTTCTTGTATTAGCAATGGAGGATCACTACGATTCAAGAGAGGGCACGTATCCAATCCTACGTCAAGAAGATCGGGTGACCCCGTATCAGGTAGTCTATGAAATTTGTGGATTTTGAGTTGAGGAATGGATTTTGATGATTAAGGTTGGTTGTTTTATATTGCATGAGCTATGTTGTAGCTAACGTGGGTCAAGTTGTGAAGAACTTGTGCCTGAAAATGATATCTTCATCTTGGATATGCAGGGTTGCTTGGAATCAACCTTGGTCAACAGCGACAATCTAAACTATTCTCATGGAGGAGCTGAGGCCTAGAACAATCGAGGATGTCAGGTGAGACGGTGAGCTCAAGCATGGCACGAGAAAGGCAAAAAAAATGTTAATGATGATTTCTACAGCGACTCCGATGAGTTAGACCCCTCCTATGACTAGCTCAACAATGTTCTAAAATTAGGAAAGTTTTATACTAAGTCTAGAACTATGTGTGGTGAGTTAGAGAAGGAGGTAGAGAGTTTGTCACGGGATCTTGCTTCACTTAGATCTGTTTCCTCCCATAATGATTGTGATGTTTGTTCTTCCTTATTGGAAATATGGAGAAACTAATGACCTTGCATGATAGTGCGATCTCTAAGCTTGATTTACTTAAGATAGAGAATGTTAGTCTGTTAGTTGAATTAGATATGGCTAGACTTACTCTTTTTTAGTCTGATTCTACTGAGACTACAATCTACACCTCATGTGAGGATAAGAACAATGCTTTTAAAGATTTGTATACATTTCTCCTTGATCTGCATTAAACTTGTGATAGCTCTGTCAACTTGAAGAATAATTTCAAGAAGGTAGATCATAAAAATTGCTGAAATGCATGCTGCTTTGATTGAGTTTGTTGTTTCTTGTGCCAACTATCCTAATTTAATTGCTGAATTTGGGTCCATATATATCTAAGCAATTTTAGGACATGTGTGATCATAATAAGAAAATGGTTTAATATACTTCTAAGACTCCTATTAGCTCACGATGCAACGATTATGAGAAATTAAAATCTAAATTGATTGCCTTGGATGAAACATGTGTGAAGCTAAATAAGGACCTACTAAAGAAGCCATATGCTTGCTTGTTCTATACTGAAGTAGAGGAGAAAATAAAGGAAATGAAAGAAACCTTTAGGAAGGGATTTGAGGCCTAGATAGCTAGGGTTAGAACTACCCCATGTGTGTCTTGTGGAAACCTCAAGCTTGAGGTGGCCGTGCATAGGGAAAGATATGCACACGCTATTCGATCTTCTCCTTCTGGTTCTTCGTCTTCATCTTCCCATGTTCTTCCTATTCTTCCCTTTTTTTAAGGAGTGTGAGTACCTCATGAACACTCTTGAGAAATATGTTGGAGGTAAGAAAAAGCTCAATCTTATCCTGAACAAATTCAAAATTTAAAAGTTCAATCAAGGTATAGGATATGATTTTCTAGAGGATGTGAGGAAGCATCCACCTGTAGTTATTAGAGCTATAGTAGGAGGTGTGATCAAGGTTACACCCAAGTCTAAGAATATAGTGTTTAAATCTGTGAATTTTGTCTAGGGGATTTTTTTTTCTAGTAAGTTGTGCCTCATACTGCTTCGACCTCTCAGAGGGCGAAGTATCATTACACATTTTGTCAGAAGGATGGACACTTGGTCGTGTTTTGCTTTAGACATGCCAAGGTCACGGTTGTGATCATGTTCGCATTCTTAGGGGTATTCAGGGTCAACCCCAGACTCGAGGTGCTCTTAAGACCAACATGAGACCTAGAGTTGTGGTTAGCCCTTATGACTTTCTTGGTTTTAGGTAGTGTCAAGGACTTGGTTTTTAGGTTTCTTTTGGTTTTGGTACTCGAGAGCTATGAAGCAAGAAATTGGAGCGCTCATTAAAAACAACAAGAAACAGCGGCAAATAAAAAAGCAGGAAGCTGCTGCCCGAGAACACAATAAAAACTGCAAGGGAAAGAAAACTTGAGAAGCAAAAAGGTACTAGACTTGCTGCAGGAAGTATAGCATAAAATGGTGCTCTTTTGTTGGCAAAGAAAAGAGAACAAAGGCATGCAAACTGCAGCCGAACTGCACAAAGGAGCTGCCTACTCCTTGCTGCCAAGGGCTGCACAAAAGGGCTGCTGAAAGCGGCACAAAGAGAGCTCAAAGACTGCTAACAAACAGGAGTAAAGTGTTGCCAACAAAAACCTGAAAAAAAAAGCAATAATGCTGAACTTGCGGCTGATCTTGTGCTACTCCTTTTCAGATTAAATGGCCACACAAAATAACCCAAACAACTAAGAACATGCAGCAAGATACTAGCAGCCAATTACTACACTAGCCGAATAGGAATGAGGTGCAGACTTGCTGCTACGGCTGAGCAGATTTGAAGCAAGAAATGAGCTAAAGTTTGATGCTCGGAAGGAATAAAAACTCAGCTGATTTACAGGAACTACTTGCTGAAATAAAAGAGATAAAAGAATGCAAACAAATGGCAAGATCAAGCACTGCCGAATAAAGAATCAAATAGCCAAGGCTAATGGCAAAAGCATGCATTGCCGAAGCAAAGAAGTGCTGGCCGAAACTTCAAGATTTTGATTGGAAACAGAGATTGGAAACTTCAAAATAAATACCAACAAAGCTATGGCAAGAGGCAATCCCAAAAAAAAATAAACACATCATCTCAACATAAAACTTTATAAAAGCAATACGGAGACATACAATATTGAAATAGAGGAATGATTACATAGTTGTTCAGCTCATCTCTCTCAATCTCCCACTAACAAGTCCCCATACATGCTTGAGAATCAAGAACTCATAGCACACATGCATAGGAGACACACCCACTCTCTCAACCACTAAAGCACAAAGCGAAAAGCCCTAAAACCCCTCCCCAAGTCATGCCCACAACCAGGAAACACACTCCTATTTATAGCATTCCTTGATGGGTTTACATTTTGCTTTGCCCGTTTTACCCTCCATGCTTTGCCCGCTAACCCGCTTCCTTTTGCAGTCTTGCGCTTTTACCGAAACGCCCCTGCTGCGACTTCCGGGAAGCTTCCGCGTTCCTTGCCTCGCACGCCTCGCAACCACCTCGAGTCCATGTCGTCTTCGACACATCCGACCGTTCTGACCTCAGCGCCACCTGCGCCTAGTCCGGTCCACCGTGTCTCGCCACGACTCCGCCTCGATGTCCTGCAGCCAACCAGACAAGAAACACATCAAATAGCACCGCTCGATACATTTAAGCATAAATGCCTTAATGAAATAGCCCAAACCTGACAAGTCCACATAATACTCATCCTAACCACTTTGACCAGGTTTGACCAAGTCCGACCGAGCCCGATTGCACCATGCAACGTCAAGGACCGAACCAACCTAATCAAACTCGACTTCCCTAAACTGATGTCAATTACTCATCACACACACGAGACGACCTCCACATGGTCTCTCAATCTCCCCTTTGATGAGTATATTGACAAACTCCGAAAAAGCACAAAGTTGAGTTTGAAACGCAAGAAAGAAGTCAAACATGGTCCAAAGAAAGGAAATGAAGCTAATGACCATGTCGACGCAAGGAGCAAACGAAAGAACAAGTTTTCCTCAAGGCTCCCGAAATGGCTTTTTCTTTTTTTTACCACTATTCTCCCCCTTTTGGCAATAAACACATCAAGGATGCAAGGAAGAGAACAAGTCATGGAAATGGATGAAATGGCTGAGGTTGATTTATTCTAAGCATTTAGAGCCATGAGAATTATCCAAGATGACCAACAAGTATTACATCAAGCCATAACTCAATAGAATGCTATCTAGATCATGACAGGATATATATAAGCCAGCTAAACCAAATAGATGACAATCTGAAATTTAGTGCAATTTGTGAACATGTCAAGTCATCCATGATCAAAGTCTAGCTAGAGGTATCCAAGGATGATGCAAACCATGTCAATAAGCTAAGCGGAACCAAGAAGCTAATATTGAGTCAAAATAGAGTGCTATAAGCTCAAGAATGAGACATTAGTGCAAGTACTTGGTTCTTTTTGTAGTTAAGAAAATTAAGCACAAATGACATTTTTCCTTTTGAAACTTATGGTCGTTTCCAACCAATCATTTTTTATCATGTGCTAGATCTCAAGCCTTATGCGACCACTCCAAGCAAGAAGCTTAAGACGATAGTCTAGGTCATCCAAAACTCCCCTTGAGTTCATGCCTAGTGCAATGGCAAGCCGTCTCATGAGAAAGAATTGGTGAGATCAGTTTTTTCGCACAAAAGAGATCTTTTTGCATTCTAAACATGTTGTACTAACTCATGCTGCATCAAGAGACTAACATAGCTCAATCTAAGGCTCAACAAAGATTCAAGACTCAACTCAGCCTATTTGACATAGCATGAATCATACAAAGATAACTAAAGACAGACTAGACTCAAATGCTAGCATGACAAGTTTTAATTCAAGTGAGCAATTTTAATTAACTTATTATGGCAAAAGCTAGTCTACACATATGAAGTAATGATAAAGCTAGCAAATAAGCATAAGTCATGGCAAGGTGTAAAGCATTGAAAACATGTCATAAATGGATAATAATCAAGGCTCCATGTAATTATATTACAATACAGAATGATATGCAGAATATCCAGCTCCCCCTCAAACTGAGATGCAACTTTTAGTTCAAGTTGAGTTAAGTCAATATTAAGCTCCAGAAGCTCCCAAATGAACTCCCCCTGAACCAAAGTGATAAATAAGAGAAGCTGGCAAGAAATCAGAAAACAGGCAGTCCTTAAAGCATAGATAAGATATAGATGATATTATGGCTCAGACTGACTCTCATCTACCCCATATAACTCGAGGACTATCAGCTGGTCTGCTAACAACCTAGGGAGCAAACACGTACCCTGTCTGCCCGAGGGTGGCCCAACCCTCGCTAGAACCCACAAGAAGTGAGTAAGCTCAACCTAGAGAGAAGAGAGACAGCTAACAAGCAGCATCCTGGAGTCACAAGATAAGAGCAAGAAGTCTAAACGCTAGACAAGAAGACCACTCTAACCTATGCTAGAAGGACTATCCCGAATGCACTCAAAATGCAATGCAACAGAAAGGAGCAAGAGCATAATTAATATAATAAAGCAGTAAAGCACAAAACTCCCCCTCACAACAGTCCATACGGACAAACCACCCCAACCTCTCCCCGCAGAGCTGAAAACCTAGAACTATCTAGAGGCTTGGTAAAGATATCAGCCAACTGGTGGTCACTCTCCACAAACTGAAGCACGATGTCACCCTTCTCTACATGGTCTCTAAGGAAGTGATATCGGATATCAATGTGCTTGGTCCGAGAATGCTGCACTGGGGTCTTAGCAATGTTAATCGCCGAAGTGTTATCACAAAAAAGTGGAACATTGTCGATAACTAACCCAAAGTCCCGCAGAGTCGAGACCATCCAGCACTTGGCTACAGCAACTAGCTGCAGCAACGTACTCGCCCTCTGCGGTGGGTGTGCAACACCGGATGCTTCCTCGAAGACCAGAAACGAGAGAAGTGCCAATGAATCGGCAGTGCCGAAGTGCTCTTCCTATCTATCCTACAGCCGGCAAAGTCTGCATCCGAGTAGGCTCTAAGGGAAAGACAGGAAGAGTAAGAGTACCAGATACCATAATCAATGGTAGCTCGAAGGTACCGAAGAATGCACTTCACCGCCTGGCGGTGAGATACGCGAGGAGAAGCCTGAAACCGGGCACAAAGACACACCGCAAGTGTATGTCTGGTCTCAAGGCAGTGAGGTACAAGAGGGAGCCTATCATGCTACGATACTCCTTCTGATCAACTGGCTCGCCGTCCTCATCTGGGTCAAGTGTGGCGGAAGATGCCATGGGAGTTGACACGGGCTTACCATCACTCATGTCAAAGCGTCTCAGGAGGTCACGAGTGTACTTGCCTTGATGCAAGAAGGTACCCTCCCGAGTCTGCTTGATCTGGAAGCCAAGGAAGAAGGTCAACTCACCCATCATGCTCATCTCAAACTCAGTGCTCATGACATCCGAGAACTGTGAAACGAGAGCATGAGAAGAGCCGCCAAAGATAATGTCATCCACATAGATCTGGACGAGTAGAAGATCTGTGCCATGCCGGCGGATGAACAAGGTCTTGTCTACTTTACCCATCTCGAAACCATGACTCAACAGATAGGACTTAAGCCTTTCATACCAACCTCTAGGGGCCTGCTTAAGTCCATACAAAGCTTTGGAAAGCTTGAAGACATGGTTTGGGTATTTGGGGTTCTCGAAACCTGGAGGCTGTCGGACATAGATTTCTTCCTCAATAAAGCCATTGAGGAAGGCACTCTTGACGTCCATCTGGTAAAGCTTGAAACCTTTAGAAGCTGCAAAGGCAAGCAGGATTCTAATGGCCTCAAGTCTAGCTACAGGGGCAAAGGTCTCCTCAAAATCTAGACCCTCAACCTGGAAGAAGCTCTGAGCTACCAGTCTAGCCTTGTTTCGAACAACCACCCCATCCTCACTCTGCTTGTTCTTGAACACCCACTTAGTCCCAATGACATTGTGACCTCGAGGGGGCTCAACAAGCGACCAGACCTTGTTTCTTTCGAAATTTTCAAGCTCCTCATGCATGGCATTGACCCAAGACTCATCAGAAAGTGCATAACACACATCCTTAGGCTCGAAGGAGGCAACAAAGGCAGAATGGAGACAGAATTGAGACACGCCAGATTTTGAACGAGTGACTCGCTCAAACAGGTCTCTAATAATCTGCTCGGAAGGATGAGCTTTTTGGATGTGTCTAGGAGGTCCAGGATGAGATGAAGAAGTGGCCTCTACCTCATGAGCTGACGAGGTAGGAACAGAGCCACTAGCTCCAGAAGAAGCAGAAGGCATGGGCTGATCGTCTCGAGGTGCGGTGGAAGACGGCACCTCGGGTGGAGGATGAGGAACTGGATCAGGTAAGCAACTCTCATCTCCATCGTCCTCATCATCCACAAAGATGGGCTCGGACTGCTCTAAAGAACTCGAGATATCGTGCCTAGTCCCCGACCGCCTCGTCGAAGGTCACCTCACAGTCTCTACTATTTTACTAGACTCGCAGCTCCAAACCCGATAAGCCCGTGAAGAAGTCGAGTAACCTAGAAAGATACCATCACAAGAACGTGACTCGAACTTGTCTAGGTTCCCGGACTTCAGAATAAAACACTTGCAACCAAACACACGAAAATGAGATACACTGGGCTTTCGCCCATATCTCAACTCATAAGAAGTGCGGTGCAAGTGTGCCCGAAGAAAAACTCGATTTGAGACATGGCAGCGGTAGCTATAGCCTCAGCCCAAAACTTCTGCGGTGTAGAGTACTCATCGAGCATCGTTCTAGCCATCTCGACCAAGGTTCGATTCTTCCTCTCCACGACGCCATTTTGCTGTGGGACGTGCGGAGAAGAGAACTGGTGCTCTACACCTGTCTCATCGCAGAACCTCTCAAAGTAGGAGTTCTTGAACTCTGTGCCATTGTCACTGCGGATCGCTCGTAAGGCACCCAAGAGCTCAACAGAAAGCCTACTGAAAAGACCTCAAAATGTGTAAACGTCTCATCCTTCGAGGCTAAGAAAAATACCCAAGAATACCTCGAGAAGTCATCGACCATGACAAGGACATATCACTTCCCTCCTGCTGACTGTACTCGAGCTGGTCCAACTGTGTCCATGTGGAGCAGCTGTCCCGGTGCATCGGTCATTGTCACTATGACCGAAGGGTGAGAAGCGGCAACATCTTGCCGTGCCGGCATGGAGCGCAAACAAGGTCTTTGACCATCTTGAGTTTCGGCAAACCACGAATGAAGTCGTGGCCGCTAACTCGGGTCAAATGGTCAAATCCAATATGACCAAGTCTCCTATGCCAGAAGGAAAGGTCGCGGGACTCAGAAGCAACCAAACAACGGAGAGGATCACCAGAAGACTCAGAAAAAACAGCACGAAAGATCCTCCCAAAATGAGAAATCCCGCAAACCAGACTACCCGAAGAATTAAGAATTTTGCAAGCGTTTTTCTTAAAGCTCACCTCATAACCGTCATCGGTAAGCTGAGAAACTGAAAGCAAATTATATCGCAGCTTACTAACCAAGGCAACATCTCTCAAAAGAAATGAATCATTAACGCGCACAGTACCTTTGGCGATGACGCGCCCAGACGAAGCGTCTCCGAAAGTGATTGTCTCATCACCTGGAGCGCAGGCTAGGGAAGAGAACCAACGTGTGTCTCCGGTCATGTGTCATGAACACCCGGAGTCTACGAGCCAAACCTCTCCCTTCCCAGCCCGGCGAACCTGAGTCAAACAAAGAGTAAAGACTCAGTAATGGGATACACCAAGAGTGATTTTGGCACCCAATACTGAGTAACACGTCGAGCAGATGAACATGTCGAGCAGATGAAGTAGTCAAGCACGACTGACCTCTATCTACCCTACACTCTCTGTCACTCAACAAGCCAGACGGTTTGTGTGCAGACCCAAAGCTGTTGCTGGGTCCGATTGCTACGAAAAAGCGAGTCGGGGCACGGGCAACATGCTGATCACGCCGCGGGTAGCTATCTCGATGGGGGAAACGAGATCTACCCTCAAGACGGCGGAAGTCACAACCAAGAGCAGCATGAGGATGAAAACCAGAAAACTCAGAAAAACCAAGTCCTCGATGCTGCCCAAACCCATCAGAAGTAAGTCTAGACCTCATGCTGGTCTTAGGTGCACTCAGGATCTGGGGCTGACCCTGAATACGCCTATGTGCCTCAGCACGGTCTCTAGGTGCAATCTTGGCGCGTCTGAAGCATCGATCGATCAGATGTCCATCCTTCTGACAGAAGGTGCAGTGGTACTTCACCTTCTGAGAGGTAGAAATAGCACGGGGAGGCTTCGCCTTCTGAGAGGCCGAAGCAGCAGGTGAGATCACCTTACTGTCAGAAATCCTCTGGACAAAGCCCGCTGACTTAAATTGGACTTTCTCGGTCCTGGGCTCAGTCTCGATCACACCTGGTGCTATGGGTCTGAGCACGGCAGGTGGATGCTTCCTCATGTCCTCATAAAAATCGTATCCTAGACCCTGATTAAATCTGCAGATTTTGGATTGGTCTAGAATAAGATTGAGCTTCTTCTTGCCACCTACAAATCTCTCGAGAGTGTTCATAAGGTACTGACACTCCCGAAAGAGAGAGGTGCAAGAAGAGCAGGGGGAAGAAGAGACAGCAGAAGGTAAGGGAGCAGAAGAAGAACCAACAGTAGAGAAAAGAATGGCTTGTGCACACACAGCCAACTCTGAAGGGACAGACCTACTACTAGCCAGTTGGTTCACGTCGCTAGGCGTCTCCACCTTACCCTGGGGCTTCTCCCCCACCTCAGCAATCACATCACAATGAGTTGATGGCTTCTCTAGTAAATCCTTAGTTAGCTTCACACATTGTTCATTCAAAGCAACGAGTTCAAGTTTTAGTTTATCACAACTAATGCATTGTGAGCTAACAGGATCTTTAGTTGCATACTAACATATTTTCTTGTTGTTGTCAATCATTTTTTGAAATTCTTTGGAAACATATTCAAGTTCAGCAGTTAATCTAGGACAATTCAAGCATGAAGCGGATGGCTCAAGCAACCAAGCATACAACTCAGAAATTTTATGATCTGCCCGTTTTACGTTCATCTTCAAATTATTACAACTTTCACAAGTTTCGGGCAGATCAAGGAGCATGGTATAAAGACCTCTAAAAGCATTGTCCTTATCCTTACATGATGTGCAAGATGTAGTCTCAACAACAGCAGTTGAAACAGGAACTACCCTACTCATCTCAAGCTCAGCCAAGAGACTAATATTCTCCACCTTAACAAGATCAAGTTCAGAGGACAGACTATCATGCGAGGTCCTTAGTTTCTCCATGTCACCCAACAGAGCACAACATGTATCACAATCATCACTAGAGGGAGCAAATGTAAGAGCAATAATCTCTAGTGACAATCTATCTACTTCCTTCTCTAACTCAGTACACCTAGCCCTAGCTCTAGCATGAAATCCACCTAGCTTAAGAAAAGCATTATTGAGCTGGTCGTAGGTGGGGCATACCTCGTCCGAGTCGGAGTACAGCTCGCTGTCGCTCGATTCACCCTCAAGGGCCATGAAGCACATCTTTGGAGAAGTCGTCGCGCTCTTGGGTTCTTGGTCACCCGTCCCGTCGTCGTCGCTCCATCCCTCCACCTCGCTGAGGTCGAGGTCGTCGAAGGCGGTGAGGACGCGGTGGAAGAGCTTCTTGGCCTTTCCAAAATCGCGGAACTTCTTCTTGCCTTGAGGATGCGCTGAAGTCTTCTTGTTGCGGTTCTTGTCGGTGTAGTCGTTCTTGCTCGAACCGCCGTAGTCGCCCTTACCCTTCTCCAGTTTGGGGCAGTTTGCCCGAATGTGGTTGGGGCCACCACACTCGAAGCAAATCACAGGTCCTCCCCTCTTTCTATCCCTTCTCCTCTTGTAAGCATGGGAAAACTTCCGAGCTAGAAGGGCCAGCTGCTCATCTTCAAGCTGCTCTAACTGATCATCAGTTACGTCACAGAGAGCAGCGAGAGAGAAACCACAACGCGAATCGGAAGAAGAAAGACCTGAAGCCGAACTGGGATCGGTGACTAGAGCCATCAACTGTGACTTCGACTTGCGAGAGACAATGTCAATCTCGTGAGTCTTGAGGCGCGAGTACAGCGCATCAAAAGTCAAAGTCGAGAGGTCCGTGGTGTCCTTGATGGTAGTCACCTTCATCTCCCAAACCCACAAATCGAGAGCCGCGAGCATCTGACGAGCATTATCCGAGTCGGGGTATGTGAGACCGACCGCTCGGAGGTTGCTCAAGATCTTGTGGAAGCACGCAAAGCACTCATCTAAGGACTCACCAGCGAGCATTTCAAACTTGTAATCTCGCTTGAATTGGTCCTGTCGGACAGTCTTGATCTGGGTGGTGCCCTCAAAGTATGCGTCGAGGGTCACCCAGATGTCGAAAGCCGACGTGAGATGAGAGATGCGATCAAACTCACTTCGGCTCAACCACTGGATTATGATGTTTCTTGCCTTAGCGTTCGCCTCAACATCAGCCACGTTCCCGGCGTTGATGTTCTCATTGGCAGGAACAACAAATCGCACCTTCACCTTCCCCCAGATGGCATACCCCTGAGGCTGGATGTATGTCTCCATTCGGCTCTTCCAGAAGGGGTAATCGATGCCATCAAAGACGGGCGGCTTGGTGGAATACTTGTCCGTCGACATGGCTCTTAGAGACCGGTTAAGATCTATTGAGAAGAGCTAACCGGCTCTGATACCAATTGTTGGATCGAATTTGGCGACAGAGGGGGGGTGAATGTCGTCTTTAAAAATTTTCCCACAGATATCCACTAAAAGGTATTCTTCTCCGATAGCTAGAGAGCTACGAAGCAGGAAATTTGAGCGCTCATTAAAAACCAACAAGAAACAACGGCAAATGAAAAAGCAGGAAGCTGCTGCCCGAGAACACGATAAAAACTGCAAGGGAAAGAAAACTTGAGAAGCAAAAAGGTACTAGACTTGCTGCAGGAAGTATAGCATAAAATGGTGCTCTTTTGTTGGCAAAGAAAAGAGAACAAAGGCATGCAAACTGCAGCCGAACTGCACAAAGGAGCTGCCTAGTCCTTGCTGCCAAGAGCTGCACAAAAGGGCTACTGAAAGCGGCACAAAGAGAGCTCAAAGACTGCTAACAAATAGGAGTAAAGTGTTGCCAACAAAAACCTGGAAAAAAAAAAGCAATAATGCTGAACTTGCGGCTGATCTTGTGCTACTCCTTTTCAGATTAAATGGCCACACAAAATAACCCAAACAACTAAGAACATGAAGCAAGATACTAGCAGCCAATTACTGCACTAGCCGAATAGGAATGAGGTGCAGACTTGCTGCTACGGCTGAGCAGATTTGAAGCAAGAAATGAGCTAAAGTTTGATGCTCGGAAGGAATAAAAACTCAGTTGATTTACAGGAACTACTTGCTGAAATAAAAGAGATAAAAAAATGCAAACAAATGGCAAGATCAAGCACTGCCGAATAGAGAATCAAATAGCCAAGGCTAATGGCAAAAGCATGCATTGCCGAAGCAAAGAAGTGTTGGCCGAAACTTCATGATTTTGATTGGAAACAGAGATTGGAAACTTCAAAATAAATACCAACAAAGCTATGGCAAGAGGCAATCCCAAAAAAAAATAAGCACATCATCTCAACATAAAACTTTATAAAAGCAATACGGAGACATACAATATTGAAATAGAGGAATGATTACATAGTTGTTCAGCTCATCTCTCTCAATCTCCCACTAACAAGTCCCCATACATGCTTGAGAATCAAGAACTCATAGCACACATGCATAGGAGACACACCCACTCTCTCAACCACTAAAGCACAAAGCGAAAAGCCCTAAAACCCCTCCCCAAGTCATGCCCACAACCACGAAACACACTCCTATTTATAGCATTCCTTGATGGGTTTACATTTTGCTTTGCCCGTTTTACCCTCCATGCTTTGCCCGCTAACCCGCTTCCTTTTGCAGTCTTGCGCTTTTGCCGAAACGCACCTGCTGCAACTTCCGGGAAGCTTCCGCATTCCTTGCCTCGCACGCCTCATAACCACCTCGAGTCCACGTCGTCTTCGACATATCCCGACCGTTCTGACCTCAACGCCACCTGCGCTTAGTCCTGTCCACCGTGTCTCGCCACGACTCCGCCTCGATGTCCTGCAGCCAACCAGATAAGAAACACATCAAATAGCACCGCTCGATACATTTAAGCATAAATGCCTTACTGAAATAGCCCAAACCTGACAAGTCGACATAATACTCATCCTAACCACTTTGACCAGGTTTGACCAAGTCCGACCGAGCCCGATTGCACCATGCAACGTCAAGGATCGAACCAACCAAATCAAACTCGACTTCCCTAAACTGATGCCAATTACTCATCACACACACGAGACGACCTCGACATGGTCTCTCAGATGAGTAAGGTAGATAAGACTTTATTTATTCGTAGACATGGCATTAACTTTCTACTCGTCTAGATATATGTAGATGACTTATCTTTGGTGGCTCCTCTCATGCTCTTGTTTTCTAGTTTTCTGATGTCATGAGCACAGAGTTTGAGATGAGTATGATGGGTGAGTTGAGCTTCTTCCTCGGCTTCCAGATCAAACAGACTTAGGAGGGTACCTTCTTACATCAAGGCAAGTATACTTGAGACCTCCTGAAGCACTTTAACATGAGTAATGGCAAGCCGGTATTGACTCCGATGGTGACCTCGACCAAACATGATCCTAATGAGGATGGCAAGCCTATATATTAGAAGGAGTACCACAGCATGATTTGCTTCCTTATGTATCTCACTGCCTCAAGGCCGGACATACACTTTACCGTATGTGCGTTTGATTTCAAACTTCTCCTCACACTTCGCACTGTCAGGCAGTGAAGCGCATCTTCAGATACCTTCAAATTACTCTAGATTATGGTAACTAGTACTCTTTTACTTCCTTTCTTTCCCTCAGAGCCTACTCCGATATAGATTTTGCTAGCTGTAGGATAGACAGAAAGAGCACTTCTGCCACTTACCAATTTATTGGCACTTCACTTGTTTCATGGACATCTAGAAAGCAGTCAAGTGTCGCACAGTGTCGCTAGTTGTTATAGTCAGATACTTTCAAAAGTCTCAACCTTGCGGGACTTTGGGTTAGCCATAGATAGTGTTCTACTTTTTTGTGATAACACTTCTGCAATTAACATTGCCAATAACATAGTGCAGCACTCTAGAACTAAGCACATAGATATTCAGTATTATTTCCTTAGAGACCATGTGGAGAAGGGTGAAATAGTGGTTCAGTTTGTTGAGAGTGACCACCAGTTAGCTAATATTTTCACCAAGCCTTTAGATAGCTTGAGGTTCATGGCTTTACTGGGAGAGCTTGGGGTAGTTTGCCCTTATGGCATAATCTGAGGTGGAGCTTCATGCACTCTCTATGTCATATATTCATTTACTTCTTTTTGCACCAGTCTTCTGAGTGCTTTTGGATTAGTCTTTCTAGCATAGACTAGAATTGGTATCATACTATATTGTTTAGATTTTTTCTCTCATCTTGTGGCCTTTGGATACTACTTATTAGTTGCTTCTCTTCTCACTAGGTTAAGTTCGCTCATTTCTTTTAGGTCTAGCAGAGTTTGGGCCTTGGGTAAATAAGGAACGTGTTTACTCCTTGTGCTTAAATAATCAGCTAACTGTCCTAAAGTCATATAGGGTAGATGAGAGCGAGTCTGAGCCATAGTGATCACTCTATCTTGTATATGCTTTAAGGACTGTCATTTCTTCTTTTCCCATGTTTCTTCTGTCTTACTTATTGCTTTGGTTCAGGAGGGTCTTTTGAGATTTTCTTGAGCTTAATGTTGATATAACTCAATTTGAACCAAAATGTTTTTGCAATTGACTCACTTGCCAAGGGGGAACTGAGATTTTTATTTCATCATGTTGTATTTTAAATTCAACAATGTGCATTGTAATATAAATACATGGATATTTGATTATTATCCTTATGTGACATGATATCTTACTTACATCTTATCTTGTCTTATGCTAGTTTGCTAGATTTATCATATTCTTCTATATGTAACTTTGCTTTTACCATACTAGCCTATTAAATGTGAGAAACTTGAATGAAATCATGTCTTGTTGGATCCTATGACTGGTTTTACTCTAAGTGATTCTCTTATGATTCATGGCATGTCAATAGGCTAAGTTGAGTCTTGAACCTAAATTGAGCTTTAGATTAAGGTATGCTAGTTTTTTATTGAAGTGTGAGTTAGTATTAGCTCTTTATTCTTGAACTAAGCCAAGAAAATAAAAAATGATTTCTTTTGTTCGAAAAAACTGATCTCACCAATTCTTTCTCACGAGACCGATTGCCATTGCACTAGACATAAACTCAGAGGGTGTTTTGGATTACCAAGACCACTTCTTTCAACTTCTTGTTTGGGGTGGTCACATAAGGCTTGAGATCTAGCACATAGTTAAGAAAATATAAATTATAAAAAATGGTTAAAACTTAGGAGGCAGTTATAGATGCCTCCTAGTCCATGACTTGCTTTGCTAAGATAAAACCACAAATGAATTTCAGCATGTGCTAAATTTGTTTAATTCCAAGTGCTTCAACAAAATAATTCAACATTGAACTTAAAGCACTCTAAATTGACTTAATGGTAACTTCCTAGTTCTATTTAGTATATTGACATGACTTGACCTATTTTTGGATACCTATGGCTAAAATATAATCCTGAGCACCTTAACATGCTAAAAATACATTTAATTTCAGATTATTGCTCAATTGGCTTTCACTTTGCTATATGTGGTTTGACATGATCTAGATAACTCCTTCACATAATATGGTTTGATGTAATATTTGTAGAGCTACTTTGGATCATTTTCATATCTCCTAATGCTAAAAATAAATAAAATATAGCTACTTCATTTTATTCATACTCAGTCTTTTTTCATGCATCTTGATGACTCTATTGTCAAAGGGGGAGAGATCGGTAAAAATGCATATCTAGAGCATGACCAAGGTCGAACAGAACTATTGTTCTTTCATATGGATCTAGAGTGAGATTCTCGACTCATTTGGTAGATTTGAAGCATTTTGTGGAATTTATATCATTTTTAGTAGCTTCATTCCACCTCTGCCTCAAATGGTTATTTTCACCTTGTTGCTTTCTTGTTTTGACCATTTGGAGCTCTATTTGCAAATTTCTCTCTCTTCATCTAAATTCAACTCCTAATTGCATTTTTAAGAAATTGCCAATCAGTTCATCAAGGAGGAAATTGAAGGACCATGTGAGGAGGTCGAGTTTATAGTGTGATGAACCATAGCAATTTGGGAGATTTAGAAATTTGAACAACAGTGTTTCTGGTTGGTCAAGAGGAAGGCCAGTTAGACCGGCATTGTGCCACTGGTTTGACTAGTTGGTGTCAGTGGTCAGGCCGCCTGGGTGGAGTTGTCAACCAGCCCGTGTGCATGGGTGGCATTGTGCACCACTAAGGGGTGGATGTGGCTGGCCAACCCATCTATAAAAGGGGGTTAGGATAGAGACATATGGTTAACCATCCAACCCACCTCTCTTGTACTCTCTTGTGCGTCGATACATCGTTAATTATATTGTTCTGTATATTATTTTTAATCCATCAAGTATCTCGAAACAATATAAGCTCACTAAAAAATTTGAAGAGAAACAAAAACTTATAGGTGAAACTTGAGATGGACCCCGGAACAAAGGGGCACCACAAGGAAAAGAGAGGAATATGCTGCAAATTCAAGGGAAGAAAGGAGGTGATATTGCGCACCAACAGATGGTGTAGTATTGTCCATGAAGTTCGCGATGATATCTGTAGCAACTCAGAAGGTTCCAGTGTGCACAATACATATACATGGACACATTATCAAGTCTATTTTCCAACAAATTAAATGACAGAGCTTTCTACACAAAGTTATGAAAGTTTAATTGGATACTACACGGGCCGTCCAGAGCGACACGTGAGAGGTGCAAAACATAAAGAGTCCATGGATCGCAAGGCATTTGTTGGTGATATCCAACTATGTCATGACTTCCCAAAAGTTAAACAGGTTTTCTTTTCTTGTTTCACACAGATTTGGCAGCCATCTAAACAAGGAAAACAAATATACAAATATTTGAACTCAATTCAAATTCAGTTCAGCACATTCAGCAAGATCAGCCTTAAAACGTCCGTAACTTTCACAAAAGAAATATGTTTTGAACGGGTAAGTACTCGTTGAAAAGCTTATTCTGAAACCTACACAATGAATATAGTGCCAATCCAAAATTTCATTTATGTGCGCCACCATTTCATAAACAAAGTCACGGTTATAATTTTAGGTTTCCTTTTTGTTGTATTTGGGTCCAAATCTATTTTACATGCCTTAGGAGTGCTACATAAGCCATTGTATCACATCCATGTGACTTAGATTATGTTTATTGCTAATTGTATCTACATGCTTGTTCTTCTAAGTTATTTGGCATAGCTAACTCTTGAGGAGAATTGGACGTTTCTTCTACCAAAGATCATTTTGCTCTTTCCGCTAGGAATAAAGGGTTTGATATCTTCCACTCCGTGGTCTCGGTGGATTTGTCATCAAGCGTGTGGTTAGATAAATTCAAAGAGTTACAAGTCCATTGCATCTAGCAGCAAGTAGCTACTAATCATCAGGTCACACAAGTTATCTTCGATCTTACGTCGAAAAGATCAGGCACCCCGTATCAAACAATCATATCTCACTTAACATTCCATCTCATAACCATTCGATCTTCCCACAGACTGGCACAACAATTTCGTAGCGACGCAACAATGTACATCTAAGTGTGCAACAAAATCCCGCTTGATTTGCAACAAAACCCCACAACAAAACACCAAGCGTATTGCAACAAAAAAAATACTAGAGCATAACAAATCATTATACTCACGTAACAAATAGCTCTTGCTACAAGACTTGGGAAAGACACATTGCAACAAATAAAACCACTCCCATGACAACGAATAAATGGCGTTGCAACAATGTAAGAAAACGCTTGCAACAAGCTTATGCAGGGGAGATGCACGAACAGCTAACAGACTGCAACAATCTATCAAGCAGGGTGCTCATTCCTCGTTAGAGATTGTCACCGGAGCACACAATAGTGGCAGGGCATAAGGGCACGAGGTCAGGGTGGCTCTGCCATGCTGCGGACCAAGCCATTGCGCCCCTTGTGGCCACATGTCGGTGGAGCTGCTGTCCACATACACGGAATCGGATGGAGCGATGCCTCTCTGAAAGGTGGATGAGAGGGGGCTAAATGGATGAAATGGATGGGTGAAGGACGTGAAGAGCAGTAGCGGTGGTGGGCTTGATTGGTGGGTAGTGAAGCGTCCGATGCATCTGAACGCACAGACAGTAGCAATATCGGAAAGTTAAATTCAATGGTCTCTCGGAACACTGCCAACATCAGATCGTACACTATCTCGCGCTAAATTCTTTCGAAGTGCACAGCATGGCGAGGAACCGCCACCGTATGACCACATACGGCGAATCTAGTGCAGTAGAAAAACTAAGATGCTACGTTGGTTTCAGTCCGAAGCAACAGTTATATACGTACCGTAATGTGCTGTACAATGTAAACGGGCAGTGTCACAGGTTTGTCTGGTTCATCAATCCCAGCGGTACCGTATCCAGCTTCATGCAACTTCGTTGCGACTTGCGAGCCAGATCTCTACCGTCAACAAGTGAACCCACGTACAGCTTTCAGCTACGCTATTTTACAAGTGATGTTATTACAAGCATCAGGGCGACCGCGGAAAAATCGCTCTTGCCTGCTAGACGCTGTAGTTTCCTGGAATGAGGTATTGGCCAGAGAGAGGTGGCCCTGCTGCCGGTACAGGAGGGCCAAAATTGAAGGGGTGATTGTACATGCAAGCTGGCCCAAACTTGCAGACTCCATAGCGACCATAGTATGTGCACACAGGCTGATCCTGTAATAAACATAACAAGAAACAAAGCTTAGCAGTCCACTGTTATCTCAATAGTTTGCAAAGCCAGAGTGGTCAGTTCAGTAAATAATACTAAGAAACTATTAGCACCGAGTTGCCGGTTAACAACGAAGTTCAAACCGGTGCAAGTCAAATTACATGGAAATATCGTACATTTATGATCTATATGGAAAAATTATAACGGGCATTGCCTTAATGAAGAAATAAATTGATCGGAAAGAACTTACAGGTTTGATAGGCAAGCCGAGAGGGCTAAGAGCTCCTGTTGGTGGAGCCACACGTGACCTTGGATGGTGATATTTGCACTTCATCCTGAATTTGCAAAAACCACTTTTAACAAAATGTTGACATTCAGGTTGGCCAGGTCTCTCTGGGTATTCATCAGAAGGCAGTTGCTGATGTCCAGGTATATCAGCTGCCTTGTACATAGGATGACCAATAGGAGCAGCAGGAAAATGTTGAAAAGGGACTCCAGGAGGATAATATGGATTTAATGGAACCTGAAAAAACATTTGCACGCCAAACAATTATCCAAGATAAGTAATAAATATTAAAAAATAGGTGGAAAACTACTAAACACATTTGTGACAAACTGGAGAATTGAAATACGAAAGTATTTTTCAGTGATCTTAACCAAAAATTAAGACAACCAGTAAATAGATTGTAGAAATTACAGCATGCAGCCACACAACAGTTTTTCCTAATGACATCATGCAGATAACTTTGATAAAAGTTGATATAACTAAAAATAACTGCTTTCTTACTGCTCCTGTAACCTTACTATGTAGTCTGGCTGAAAAGAGGATATTCAAAGGGGGGAGCTTCTAATTAAAAAACGTTCCAGTGACCTGCAACCACCCTGCCTCATCCTCTCCCTCATTGCTGCTAAACATTCAACTCAATATTTTCCAAAGAGCAAACTGCACCACACGTACAACTTGCAATGTGGGTGCAAATGCAAGTAGGTCAAGGAACTTCTCCGTTGCTCAAAGCCATCACATAACTTGTTTTAGTGACCCATTGTGGGTGAAAATCGCATGTGTTGACCTATTCCCGCACACACGGAGCTGCGTCACCTACCACCATGGATCCAGGGGCATGTGAGGAGGGTACGGGGTTCATGTTACCTAGGTTTTTTTTACAAATACACCCTCCTGGATTCGTGCTCACACACATTTTACCCCTGCATCCTCCAAGTCGTTGACCTGAGCCACCAAGGCAGAGCTGGGAGCAACGAGGTTGTGACGGAGGTCAGCAACAACATCTTGGTGGAGTCAGTTTGGTTGAGGTTGTCGACTACTAGATTTTGATGAGTGGAATGTGGAAGAAGATATGATAAAAAAAAGTAGATGAAACGTGATGTGGAACGAATGGGTGTTAATGCATTGTAAAGATTATTTTTTATGTTGTCTCTAGCTAACATGGATAGGTACTATAGACAGCAGTTGTCTCTACTATTGTACTTGCCCTTAAGCCTCAAAAGGCAAAGTTAATACTCCCTCCAGTCACAGAAAAGTGATGTTTTGAACATTTACACGGTCCCTAAAACATAATTTTGACTGCCAATTATATTTTTAAAACCAAGTAAATTTATAATATTAAAAAAAACTCGACCTGCAGGGGTACAAGACACCCCCCGGCATTAGCTTAAGAAAAAAGATCCTCTCACAGATCGAGAAAATCCCCGAACCCTTGCCCCACCCTGACACAGCGGCATCAGCCCATGTGAGAGCGCCTAGGGGAGCTTAACGCTCGGCCCAGACGACCTGAGCCCTGACCCTAACGACCAGCGACTGGGCGAGCCTTTCGGCCTGTGCTTTGGCTTATGGGGCAAGCGAGGGGATTTTTTTGCCCCCAGCCTGAGTCGAACCCAGGACCTAGGGGGTGCTACTAGAGCGTTCTACCACTATGATAGAAGCTTGTTCGCGTAAATTTATAATATTATTAAAGTATTTTTAAAGACAAATCCACCCATATATCATTTTCATGTCTGACCTAAATATTCATAGATATATTGATGACCAAAGTTAAAGACGATTTAACTACACACATTCCAAAACAACACTTATTTTTTATGGGACGGGAGTACTTGCTAACTTATACATACTTTCTTTAAATTTCAATTAGTTCTCACGAAACAGTAAAATGATATAAGTTGACACAGGGATGAAAGAAAATTATCATGTCACTACTCAAAACAGCTGCCAACACACAAGTCTGCAAAATCTGCTAAATGTTCAGTTTTCAGTACTCCACTAAAAAGCAACATGCAAAAACCATTAATAATATGATCCGATGAAACTTGCATGGCAAGTGCCGGAGTGAAAGAAACATTTTCAAATCAACAGGAATATATTTACCTGATGATACCCACTCCATTCCGGAGACGGATACATTCCTTGAGGTGGAATCATTCCTGCACTATATGATGGTGATGGAGCTAGAAAAGGAACATGCTGCTCATTCAATGCTCTCTGGTCAGGCCATATTGAAACATTCGTCTGAGAGGATCCTTGAACATTTTGTTGTGGAGTATCCCCATTCTCATGCTCCAAGACGGGATCTTTTGAAGCCACATTAGTAGGATCTGGATGGTGAAACTTGCAATTAGTGGCAAATTTGCAGCTCCCAGTGCGCATATAGTACGGACACTCCTTTTCCCCCTGCAAGATTAAAAACACCATTCTCATAAACAATTCCAATTTAAGAAATGGCAGTGTTTTCTAATTTAAGAAATGGCAGTGTTAACATCAAGGGGCATATCTACTGCACATCAATATTTAGGTGCAATCATGCAAACCACTTTGGTTTTGGCACCAAATCAGCACTAAAAATTCTGAAATATTGTGTTACAATATCCTTCAAATTTTCAACCCTGAAATCAAAGTAAATCAGAAGAAACAAAGAGAAGTTTGCTGTGGACTAGCTTTTGTCCTTTCCATTTAATATACCATTTATCAGAAATTTATCACTTTCATACCTTCCAACATATATTGAACTGGAAATTCAAATTTGATATGGAAGTATACTAAATTGAGAATTACAATTTAAAAACAGTATTTCCATGTTGATTTGGTGCCCAAATCAAAGTGGCTTGCATGATTGTGCCAAGGTATTGATTTCCCCTAGACATGTCCCCTAACATTATTAGTATCTTTAGAGCATGAGGAGATAACAAAAGGTCAACAAAAGGGTAACCTAATGAAACTCAAATGAACGAGGATATAAGTTGAATAAACCAAGGGAAGACTTACTGGACGAAGTGGAAGACCTAGAAAATTCAGGCCAACCTTTTCAGCTTCTGTTTTCCCTTCTTTTCCCTCGCGGTGAAGGTATTTGCAAGATTTCCCAAATTTGCATCCTCCTGGTGTTGAATAATACTAGAAGATAACTTGTGTTAAAAAAAAGGATTCAAGGGACAGGGATAGCTTTGTCCTGAAAGATCTAATCCCTACCGCCCAGTTCAATTTTTCATGAGATGTTTGTGTTTGAGGAAGTGTGTGTTACATGTTACTATCAGCTGCGTTTACTACAGCAAACAGAGGTGCACAATGGGGAAAGTTTACTCAAGAAAAGTTGGAAAAGCATTACATTACAATATGCATAATTTGTTGTCCATCTATGGCATGTAACTATGACTGAATTACATTGCAATATGCATAATTTATTGTCCATCTATCGCATGTAACTACGACTTCTGTACCAAACAGGGAAGCTACTGAAAGACCATCAAAGATTCTGGTGGGGCAAGCTAGGCCAACCTGAGACACCAGGAGATAGCTGTGAGGGTAGAGACATGGGCTCGGTTCACAACCTAAATACTCAACTTGAGTTGGTTCCAGATGGACCGTGGGTCAAGACTCAAGAGCCAGAAGAACCCACTTGGCTCATGAGCCATCACTCAAGTGAGCTTGCTCTCAGCCCCATAACCAAACATTTCCAGGTGGGACATGCAGGCTAATCAGGCAAACCAGACCACCTCACCCCTAAGCTACCAATTCAATATATGTACAGATCAAGGCTCTGATTGGAGCGTGGGAATTTTCCCGACTCTTGCGAGAATTGAACTGTTTCCTGTGAAATTCCTACAGTTTTCCTGTGAAATTCGTGCATTCCAAATGGGGCCTAAGGGATTTTCATCGTGAACACTGCATTTGGTTCATCTACTTTGCCTTGGGGCTCATTTTGCTCCCTGTGCTTCCTTTCAAGGTTAACGCTGCATTTTGTCCCTCTACTTTCTCTTGGGGTTCATTTTGCTCCCTATACTTCCAAAGTACAGATTAGCCTGCACATTAGCAACAAATAAGTGTCGAGCCACACAAGCAGTTGCATGGCACACCAATTGATTCCACCCAGTTTTAATTTGATAACTTGGACGATCAGGTGTATGTTTCACCTCTAATTTGTTGCGAGACATGGAATTTTGTATACTAAAATGTTCTTTCCCTCTTGTTAGGCAATTGGATGGTCGATTGGACTTGGAAGTAATTGGATTGAGTTGGGCATTACTGTGTAATGGATTTTTTTTTTCTAGTTGGATTGGAATGGACTCCTCTATTTGGAAGTGGATATCCATCCATTCCCTCTAGCCCTAAGATAAAATTCGTGAGTCATGACATGAATTACTGAACAATCCAATCAACTTAAGAGGAAAAGACTGCAAAAACAAACTCAAAAGTCAAAATAACAGCTTAGCACAAAATAGTAAGAGTAAAGTCAATCAACAAACTTATCAACAAGGTGAAAGATCACAAACAAACCTTGCATTCCTCCTGGGCACTACCTACTGAAATGATTTCCTTTCTTTTCTCTTTGGCAGCCTTCAGAATCTCCACAAGTCAGAAACAGCAGACAGAATAATCAGGTAATAATAAACCGAAGGCTTCATACAAGATACAGATCATTCGAAAGGTTAGCAATCTATACCACCGTCCATGAAGAAAGAATTTTGTGTGAGCATGAATTTATTTTATCATGTTAGTGTGGCAAATATATAAGTTGGTTCAGTTGGAGGAAGTTTCATGCAAAGGCTATGTAAAGGATGGAATTTTCTCCAAGGTATCCAGCAGAGATGGCACTAACTTGTGCATGCATGGGAAAACACAAGATCTCAGATAAGGATATTATATGGTTGATAAAAATCCTCAACACTAACAACACATGTTCCAAAAAAGAAGGTATATGGCTTCTGTGTGGACTATCAAGACAGTTTTGATAACAAGATTGTGAACCTTATGATCTGCCTCATCTAACTTCTTCAAATAAATTCCTCTTTCAGTCTCCTCAGCAATCTGCTAACAAAAGATGAGAATTTTAAACTTCAAATTTTAGTTATATTTATTAATCAAACTCAAGCATCAGTGCGCATGATAATGTCTATAACATAGCTACAACAGTTAACCTTAAGTTCTTTTGGCTCCATTCTTCCCTTCTTCACATCAATAACCTGCAACAAAGAAAAACACACAGGTAAGAAATATCAAATGCATGCATTCTTTCAAATACTTCTGAGTTCTGACTATTGATGTTAGTTTTGCAGATATAAAATTGGTGTTTCACTAAGTTGAATGGCATGTACAATGTTAAATAAGTTCGTAAGTCATAACAAACCTATCTCATAGAGAGAAGATATGTTAACCATTACGTAGTACACTAAAAGGCAATGCTGATTGCTGACCTCATATGATGTCTTCTTAAGGTTTGCTGAGTTAGCAAGGTTCCAAAAACCGGAACCAGAAGAAATCCTGGTTGGCGGCCGGTAACAGTAACCGGCCGGTTACCGGAAAAACCGGTAAAAAACCAGTCCCAATTTGAAAATCAAAATTTGAATTTTGAGATATTTTGAAACCGGTAACCGGAAAAAACCAGCCAAAATTCGAAAATCAAAAATTGATACCGGCCGGTTTTCTCGGTTACCGGTCTCCACCGTTAAAAAGGGTAACCGGTTAAGAGGTACTCCCCTTTCAGCAAAGCCCTATAGAAAGTCTTAGCATTTTATGTTTGTGCTAAAGAAAGCAAAGACACCTTAATAAACTGTAAAATGAAGAACTAATCCCAAACTTAATGACTCAAGCTGTTGGATTCATTGTCAAAATTGGCCACACCTAAGATCATGACACGTTTTCCATGCAAACATGACACATTTGCAGTTGCTTCAAAACTAGTCAAACTCATAATGAAAGACACAGATTTGACCAGAAATACAAAAAACAACTACACTGCAGCTTTTGTGATCATTTCAAATATACATCCATCGCTTGGAAACAATAGAGATAGTTCTGTATTATCTTTTCACATTCACATGTAGAAACAAGTAAAGAAGACTCACCAAAGAATCTATTTCAACTGAATTATCTGGAACAAGACCTTCATATTCTTCTTTAGGAGTCTGATGCAAAGTTAAATACAAAATTAGAAAAACCAATCAAACCATATTTAAAGACTTCTCATACACCAGTTTAGAATTGTAAATACATATTTTGTTAATTTACTATAAAGAGAAAAGATCATCAATATAAAAGTGGACAGATGAACATATTAATATGCTTCAGCAACAGTTATTTGAAAATATTCATAAAAAATCCTATTTGGACCTGTCAAACTTAAAACAACCTACCTAGACAATGTGTCTAAAATAAGGAATTCAATTATCTCCATGCATCACCAGTGATGAAAGCGGAAACAGAGCACACATAGAATAAGCAGAGTATAGTACAAGTACTAACTGGACAATATACCAAATAGCAAACCAGAAAATGCAAGCTAATTGTATTGTGAGTGAAAACACAAAATAAAGGTATATTGCAATAGCAAGGACCACTCTTTTTTTTGGCTCGCAATCTATTATTACAAATTTGCTGAGTTCACATATATTTGTGAGATGAAATATTTGCTTTTGCTATTGTGATTTGGTGATCTAGATTATGCAAATCCCCCAATTCGTGCTTAGCCTAGGTTTGTGTAGATTGGTTTTGTTGGGAGATTTTTGGTTGGTCGAAGGCTTCAGTAGTAGGTCACATGCAGTGACCCATGGTTGGCTAATAGATTCGCCGGGTCACAAACCCCAATTGCCTCAATTCCTACAACGTGAAGACCATGACCAACCAGATTCTTATCAGAATATCTCTTAATTTGGGAAAGGCAGCATAGAAATGTTGTGATCCTTAGAACATAGGTAGAGGGAGCCTTAGGGACAGGGATACTGCTATATATTATAAATATTGCGTGTATATTCATAAAGCCCAATGAGCAATATATAGAAAGAGTACAAGGGACTATATGCAAAGACAATCCTACACATACAAGTAAATACAAAAGAAAAATGCCCTAGCAACCCCTTCAAACTCATGGTGGATCACACATTGAGTTTGGAGAGAATACAAATGTTGCACCCTAGTCTATGGCTTCATGAAGAAGTCAGCAATCTATAAGTCTGAGGGCTCAAACTGTAGAGCAAGTACTCCCTCCTGCCTTTATGAATGAGGATATGAAGCATCCACACCAATGTGCTTGATGAGCTCAAGCTTCACCTGGTCACGGGTAATACTGATAACACATGTACTGTTAGACAAAAGAGTCGTAGGCCCTATCATAGGCACTCCAAAATCTGCAAACAACCACCTCAACCAAGTAACATCTGCTGTCACTGCTACCATAGCTCTCAACTCAGACTCAGCATTTAAACGAAAAACTACAGTCTGCTTCTTTATCTTCCAGATAATCAGAAAGTAGCATAGAAAAACACAATAAGCAAAAAGAGAACGACGATCAGAAGGATCATTACCACAGGTCACATCAGAGTACGCCTGAAGCTGTAGTGAGGTGGAGATAGGGAAAAACAAACACAAGAGATTGTTCCACGTAAGTAACGAAGAACACGAAGGTGACTATAGTGAAGGCGGGAAGGTGAGTCATGAACCGACTCAAGATATGAATAGCATAAGAAATATCTGGACGAGTGCTCACAAGATACACCGAACTCCCAACAAGATGGCAATAACGAGTAAGACCCTTGAGAAGATCACCATCATGGCACAAAGATGAAGGGATAGCTCCATGGAAGTCTCAGCAGTACGAGTGTCAGTTAGACCGGAACAATTAAGAAGATCCTTGGCATACTTTCGCAGCGATAGGTAGTAGCCCTCAGGCGTGGAAGTAACCTCAATCCCAAGGAAATATGTAAGAAAACCAAGATCAACCATTTGAAACTACTCGCTAAGATGCTTCTTCACGTATGTAATGAATGAGAAATCATCACCAGTGATGACAATACCATCCACATACAGTAGTGTCCTACCCCGAGGTGAGACATGGACAAAAAGAACAGCATCGTGGGAACTGATAGTGGTAATCACTAAGGTAAATCACGCAAACCAGACACGAGGAGCTTGTTTGAGGCCATAAAGAGCACGACGGAGACAACGTGCCCATTTGGAACGGAATACCCAAGTGGTGGTTGCATGTAGGCCTTATACAAAACACCATTAAGAAAGGCATACTTAACATCCTCCTAAGAGGTAGGCCATCGGCGAACAGAAGCAACCGCAACAAGAGAGCGAACAATAATCATATGAGCAACAGGGGTAAAAGCCTCATCATAGTCATGACCGTACTCTTGCTAAAAGCCGCGAGCCACAAGACGAGCCTTGTAGTGCTCGATAGTACTATCAGAACGGGTATTAATCTTGTACACACTTGCACGTGATAAGGTGAGCATGTACAAATGTCGGCACAATATCCCAAGTCTCCGTATGCCGAAGAGCATCAAGCTCCTCTGCCATAGCGAGCTGCCACTCAGAATGAGCAACAGCCTTACTATAAGAACTAGGCTCAGTGACAGAGAGAGCATGAGATATCAGAGCAAAACCAAGACGATCAAGAGACCGAAGGGATGTCCGGTCACGAAGGGCGTAACGAGGAGCATCATCAAGAGGATCCGATGTAGATGTTGGCAAGATACCAGGAGAGGAGGCTGGTGAAGAACGAGGACACCTATAGCAGTGAACACTAGAGAAACGAAATGGTGGTGCTATAGAAATGGTGGGAGCATCACAGAAGGCAACGGTACAGAAGGAACCACTATAGAGACCAGAGGAAGACTGTGATAGTGGAGAAATGAGATCATCTCAACAGTGGAAACAGGACAAGGAGCTGAATCTCAATAGAAGAAAGATCGAGATTCATCAAAGACAACATCTCATGAGATCATAATCCGTCGAACAGAAGGATCATATTAACGACAACCCTTATACTCAGAACTGTAACTAAGAAACACACTCAATTGACTAAGCTGTAACAACCTAGCTGTTTATTTCAATTTTTGAGAGGGAAAAATTACTAAGTTAAATTAATTTGGTTAAAAATAAAAATGTGTTTTGGTGCCTAAATTTTAATTTTGTTTTGATCTAAATTTCTGTTTTTAAAAAAAAGGCTGGATTTGAAAAGTAATTTAAGTAAAAACCTAAAAATATTATTAGACAAAAGGATATTTTGATTTTCTATAAAAACCTATTTCAAATTAATTATTTGGAGTCAATTGGCATTTATTTGGATTTTCCGAGTTTTCTGGAGTTTAAAATCTATTCTGAAATTAAAAGGTATTTTAAATATAAAAATAGAATACCAACTTTAGATGGAAATAATTTTACTAAGTCCAAAACTTATCCAGGAATTTCTGTGAATTTTTCTAGAATTTTTGGAATTTATTTCATATTTTTCTGAGCCTTTTTGAATTTCCTTGGTTTTTCTAAAAAATCCCAAAATCAAAAAGAAAATAAAATATCCCTTTCCCTCCGGCCAACACGTGGACGGCCCAGATGCGCCCACGTCGCCGCCATCCGACCGCCCGCCCATCCTGCCTTCCCCCTCCCTCGGGTCGACACGTTGCCAGCCTGATCTCGGCCACGTCGCTGCCCCGACTCATCTCCCCCGTCCGCCACCTCTTTCTCCCTCAGCCATCCGATTCTCATCCGGCCGCTCCCGCTCGCTCTCTCTCTCTCTGGCCGCTGGGACCCACCTGTCATCCCTCTCCCCGCGCATTCTTCCCCACGCCGCCACCAGGCCGTTGGCCAGCTCCACCATTTCCGCCGCCCTCCCACCTCTTCCCTTCTCTCCCACGAGCTGTTGCCGCCTTCTCTTTCCTCTACCGCAAGTTCCGCGCCCACCTCATCCCCCAAATCTTGCGCCGAACCCTCACCCGTCCCCTCCATTCCCACCGTAACCGCCGCCGCCCACGTCTTCTCCGGCGAGAAATTCCCGCGGCCGCACTCTCCCTCCGCTCCTATAAATACCCTCCCGGGCCCCCTCTCCTTCGCACCTCTCCGCCCTCCTCTCCCCCTCCCAAGCATCACACCGCCGCCGCAAGCTCTGCGCGCTCGCCGCCGTCGCCTCCGTGCTCCGTGCTCACAGCGCCGTGCAGTACCTCTCCTTCCTCCGCCCCTCGCCGGTCACCACTGCCCGCCGGAGAGCCCGCGAGCCTATGGACCTGAGCCTGTGGCCGAGCTGACGTGGCAGGTGATGTGGCGCCACGTCCCGGCCACCTCGGCGCTTTCCTGCCCCGTCAGCGCCACGCAAGCACCAGTCACCCCTGTGCCACCTCAGCACCTCTTCAGTCCATGGACTCGGTCCACATGACCTGGGCCCACATGTCAATCACCTGTCTGAAAAAATCACCCAGGGCTGACGTCATGCTGACGTCATAATTCCCTTTTCCAGTAGGAAAATATTTCGGCCAAAATAAAAATCCCAGGGCTAACATCATGCTGACGTCATAATTCGATTTTTCAATAGAAAAATAATTCAGCCGAAAAATAAAATCCCTGCTGACGTCATAATTCCAATTTCCTTTAGAAAAATAATTCCAAAAATCCGGATTTATTCTTTTTCTCTGATTTTAAACTTCCGAGAGCCTGTTCTCCTTCATCCTAACTCCGATTGAACCCATTCAAATTTCTAAATTCATCAAAATTTCCCCTCTATCCATTTATGCCCTCAATTTAAATATTTGGAGTCTATTTGAATTTATTTTGATTTTATTTGAATTTGGTGGGTTATTTTCACGTGTAGACTATAACGATTTGGGAGAGCTCTACGACAACGATTCACACCCAACCGCAGAGCAAGGCAAGTCACACTCCTTGACCATATTGTACCCAATTTGCAAATAAAATTATTTTGATTTAAATTGCATTGCATGCTTAATTTTATTCAACGTATTCAATTCAATTTTAAATTTAGTTATTGCCTACTTGTTGAATTCCCCATTGCCATTGAATCCCTCAACACCTTGTCACCCTAGATTAAAACTCTAGTTAGTACACTAGTATAGGCGTGGGTACACGAGTAGGACACGTCTTATAGTCATCTGCCTGTGGGCATGCTGTCGGGCTTCGCTATTCATCAACTTGTTTCTGCTGTTATTTTCTTTATTTGTGTTATCAATGATCCTAATGTAAGACTTGACCCTAAGGTCGTACTCTTTAATTTAATATTATTGGTCATTTGTGCTTGATATGTATCTTTGTTCTACTGTGTGCACTAGCTTCCTGGACTAGTGCGATTTACACAGAGGGTTTCGGAGTCGTTTCTCTGGGATCCAACATAAGCCGATAGTTTGGTGCACTCACGAGGCTGCGGCAGGACAAAACAGGTTCAGCCAAAAACATAAAGTTAAGTGTACTGGGGGTTGAGAGTAGAGATGTTCTATAGAACCGACACCCTTAAAAGCAATGGAAGGCTGCATATTGATGAGATATACAACTGTAGAAACAGCCTCAGCTCAGAATTGTGGACAGAAGATGGGGACGATCAAGGATGTAGAGAGCCTGACGATCCCTATAGCACTGGTCAATTCCAAGTACATCTCTATCTATCGATTCTAAAGAAAACAGGAGTGAGAATCAAAACCAACCCTATACCCAAGATCAGTGAGCTGACCCACCGAAAGGAGCATGGTAAGCTAGGGAATATGAGAAACAACTGGAACAGAAATGTCAATGGATAAAAGAATGCCCTGACAATTGATTGACAGAAGAGTACCGACAGTTGTCTGAATAGAGATAGGGAAAACAGGTCCTACTGGAGTGAGAGATGTGGAGCCCGGTATCATATGGAAATAAACACCAAAATCTACAACCCAAGAAGTACCTAGAGGAGACATCTGAGCTAGACTAGCAAAACCTACTGAGTTGTGAGAGAGTTGCTAAGCGCCTGACAAAGCTGCTGAACAGAGTCATCTCGCTGAGAAACCTGACGTACTGGTATGTCCTCCTATAGAGGAAGGGCCTCCCTATTGGTTAAATCGACCTTTTTTTAAAGACAATCGCTGTTATAGAAACCCAATTGGTTTATGTAGAAATTAATTGGTTTCTAAAACGCTAGAGTAGCCGAAGGAGACGGTGGGCGACAGCTCCAACGGACGGCGGCCTTCTCACGGTGTTGCGCGAGGTTGGCCTCGGGCGCCAAAGCACCAACGTGGGCGACAGCTCCAACGAGTAATGGCTTTACGGAGGCGGAGCTGGATCCGCACCGAAGACGACGGTGGTAGGATCTGACGACAGCAATGGCGGCTCGATCCGAGGCAGCCAACTACAACGACGAAGGCAACGGCTAGGGACGATGACAGCCTCGGCAGCGGCCTCAGGCTAGGTGGTGGGATGGCAACAGAAGGAGCTAGGTTAATGCCCTAACTCTGATTCCATGGTATGAATATTATGTGTATACTCATGAGGTTCAATAGGCAATATATATGGAGAGTACAAGGGACTATATGCAAAGACAACCCTACACATATAAGTAAATACAAAAGGAAAATGTGTACTATATAGGGGGAGGAGAAGAAGACTTCTAATTCATTCCTGCTTAATCATAACAACTACAATATGCGTACTTATATAGACAGCTGTCCTAACAATTATAGATAAATAGAAGGAACTTCAATAGATTATCTTTTATAGAAATATCATAATATATTTTACCGTGAGATGAGTGACAAGGATAGCCCGTAAATTTTGAAAACAAGTAATATGTGAAAGACCCCAAGCTTCTTCAACAAGTATCATAAGATAGGAGATCTAATCTTTCAGTCTTAGAAGCTTTGTCAAGCCATTTGGGGCTTAGGTGTGTTACATGCCTAAGATTGGGAATGTGGTGGTCCTCCTGCTGCATTAACATCCCCACATAACAGGTGCTTACGAATCATTTAACTTGTTAATTCCAGATATTAGCCCAGAAGGAAACAAAATCCAATACCCTCTACTATTTCCAAGAAAATAAAAAAGTAAAATCAAGGTGCACTGACAATTAGAAATGACATTAAAATGCTATCTTATGGGTGCTTATAAATCTCATAAAACCAATGAGGCAATGACAATTGACGTTTGACGAAGTCAGAAACTAGCTTGCATATTTGCAACTTTCATGGGATGAATGTTAATCAAACAGCTCAATACACATAGTTTATATTTGCAAACAAATTGTATAACATGCATAGCCCAGCATCAGCATTATCCAAGCAGCAGAATTGGAAATAGGGATATTTTGAACACTATAGAGTATACACATCTCTTCATCTTACTACAAAGATGAAACCAAATTGAAATGACGCTAATTTCTCTACTTTTAAGAATCAATTGGGATCTAGGTGCACTTAGGTGTAAACATCTGAAGTAGGTGCTTACAAATCTCATTAAGCAATGAACAGATGAGTGAATTACTTGCTAATATCCATAAAATGAAAGTTGATCGAATAGCTAAGTCACATCCATCTTACAACTGCAAGGATATGGTACAAGCATGCATATCCCCGTCATCGACCTCATGCAAACACCACGTATGGAAACTGACACGCGTTGGACAATATATACAATTTCGCATCTTACTGGACCTCGACAACGTAAAAAAATTAAGTGCATCCATATCACTCAATTTATGTTACCCAAACAAGTGCTAAGTACACAAAGCAGTCCAAGTACTTCCCTAACTGGGCTGCATTTGCCCACTCCTAACGCAACAACGACACCACCAAAATTAGTGCATTTGCAACACAATAGACTAGAAAAGACAAGTCTCCCTTGCTCCAGCCAACCTCTTCCAGTCTCAGCAAGGTGCCAAATTTAGAGCCATGCATGCACAAGAAACCCACACACACACACACACACACACACACACACACACACACACACACACACACACAGAAGCAAGCGTAAAAGGGCCAATCACCTGCTCATCATCCGGCGAGGAAGCTTTATTACTGCTGCTGTTGCTCCCGCTGCCGCTATTCCCACTCCCTTTCACCTGCACACACACACAAGCGCGCACCAACAACACAACACACGGTCACAAACACATGGGCAAAAAAACTAGAAAAGCCGCTCCTTTTTCACCCATCCACAAACCACCAAACCCCACCTCGCCATCACCATAGCGAGATCAAAACATTCTCGTAAAAATAATCCCCAAAAATGCGAAAAATGAGAGGATAACTAGAGCTTTATTACTAGCCCCAACCCCAAAGCCACCCACCCTATTCTTCTTCTTCCGGGCCGGGTGGTTGAACTTGCACTTCATCCCGAAGCGGCAACTCCCGAACTTCACGTAGTAAGTACAATCCGGCTCCCCAGGCCGCCGCGGAAACCGCGGCCTCGAATCCGCCCCCGCCGCCGGGGCCGCCAGCTTCTCGCCGGAGACCTCATCGCCGCCGCCGGGGACGGGGCCTTCCTCCCACCCCGAGGGGTTGGGGAGCTCGTCGCCGATGGCAAGGTCGACGAGCTGATTCTCGATCGCCAAGGCATCCCCGCCTCCGGAGGAGGGGGAGGAGGGGCAGATCGACGCGATCGGGGAGGAGTCGGGGTCCGATTTGGGCGGGGGCTTCGCGTCCGCTTCCGCCATTGGACTCCTCCGCGCGCGCGAGAGAGAGAGAGATGATGATGATGGAGACGAGAGCAGGTGGGGAAGGGAAGCGAAGCAGCGAACTGGGGAAAAACCCTAGAGAGAGAAAGAGGGGTCGGGGAGGAGGGGTAAAAGCGTGAAAAAGAGCACCTCTTTTTACAGTTACAAAGCATTATCTTTCACAAAGGCCCCTGTATGTTATTATTATGTATTCTAGAGGAAGTGAAGGCACATGGTTTGGCTAGGGACGCTGATGTGTGGTTATATGAGGATATTAGGATTGTTGGGGGTGGTAGGTGGGGGAAAAAAAGGAGGGGTCAGGCGCGACCGTTGGTGCGCACTGTTGTGCGCATGTGACGCGCAGTGTGTCTGACCAGCGTGCGACCTTGGCGGGCGGGGCCCACGGGGCGGTCAGACTCGGGGAGACCGCCGGTAGGAGTAGACCAGAGGAGGGCTTGGGTTTGCAGTCTAGAACTCGGAAGCTTCGCAGAAACCGGGGCGGCGCGTGGGTTGCCAAGCTATTCCAGAATTTTTTTAAATAATACATTTTTATTTTTAAATTATAGTACTATATCTTTTTTATTTTTTGTAGTTTTAGTCATATGTCGCTTCACGGTTGGACGACATGGCTGTGATCGTTTTGGCTTCAGCTTTTAGCTTCTAGCTTATTTTTCACTATTCATAAATTTCGTCTTTTTCTGAACTTTTGGCTTTTTGTTGAGCTTTTTTGTCGGTTCTTTTTTCCCGTATTTGTTTGTATTATACGTAATGGGCTAACATTTTTTTATTTTTTTTATTTTTTTAAATTTAATTATGCTAAATAAGCATCTGTCAGCTATAGTGTTTTTTCAACCACGTACAATGCTTTTCAGCCATAAGCTACCAAAAATAAGCCCAAATGATCACCACCTAGTCGGATGATAATGTTCTAGTCGTCTAACCGTTGAGCGATTTTTAAAAATATATAATTATTTCATTAATCCAATGAAAATAATTGTAGAAGTAAATGGCAATTGTTGTAGGTAGGTAATATTTAGCAAATCATGTTTGTAAGTTGTTTTTTTAAATAAAAGGACAGATAATGTCAGTTGATTCATTTGTAATTTTCGTAGATTGTGAATGATACAAAAATCTGTTAGATTCGCAATAACAATTTGCGATCGTCGTATGTGTGTTGTAGTGCGATAAATTTTCTAAAAAATTTTGTGATGATGATTGAGATAGTAACGATTCATAAATAGAAAAGTAAGTGATATTGTGATGCAATAGAGAATTAATTCGCCTTCGAACTGGCCGTCCAAGATCTGCATGACCGTGCCCTCCCTGTGTCTGCATTGCGGCCAAACCGGTTGAGCATGCTTGTTTGGCATCAAACGGTAGTTAGGGCCGAAGTCTTGTGTTGGTGACCCCGGTTGGACTGGCCCCTCGGCGTCTGCTATGGTATGTTACTATAGGATTGAGAAGATTCTTCTTCCTATGGTTGGCAGGGCCAAGTGCTCCTACTTGCAATGCATGTGGCGTGCAGTTTATAGCCTGCGGGGAGGCAGTGTGCTTTCTAACACAGGGGATCACGTGTTATCTTGCAGAGCAATGACGTCGCCTCCATCATCAGAGTGGGACATGACCTCCCTCTCGAAATGAGGTAGCTTTGCGCACCGACACAACCTAACAAGACAGCTTTTTGCACCGATGTAGCCCAATGAGCAAGATTTGCACATGACGTGACCTGTTGAGCCAGCTTTGCACAGGAATGTAATGTAACTAAATGAGCCACCTTTCCGTAAGATGTGACCCAACAAAGTGGCTTCGCACAGCATGTGTAAAGTACGACGTGACCCAACGAGGCAGCTTTGCGCTACGAAGTGATCGACTGCGAGAGAATGGACGAGCTATGTCGGTTGATCCGTTTGTGATTTTAGTAGATTCCGAATGGTACGAAATCTGTTAGACTCGCAATAATATTTTGTACTCGTCGTATGTTGTTGTACTACGATAAATTTCAGAAGAATTTTATGAGGATAATTGAGATAGCAATGATTTGTAAGTAAGAAGGTAAGTGATATTTCAATGCAACCGAGAATTCATACATGGAGGAGAACTTCGAATAAATGACGTAAGGAAAACAACATGACCGTTCATCCGACAAGGGGATTATATGGCACGGAGAGTAACGAGCCAAAGATAGTACACGCATGCCTTTACAGAATTAGATGGGACATATGGACGAAGAGCGTCGAACTACTGTGTGGAATGTGGCCATTTGCCTTTGTGGCCCAGCTCGCCATTGTAGTCCTCGCCGTCGGCTATGGCCTTGGCCTCCAGTTCGCGCCGTCTCTCGCGCTTCTCCTCATGAGCCTCCCGTTCCCAGTGTCCGCACGCCTCCAAGTGAGCTTGCGTCTCACACCGAATATGCTCGCTTTGATCTTCATTGTGACGCCGCTCCTCCATCGTCTCACGTGCCATTTGGGCATCCCACTCCTTGCAATTCAGAGTCCACTAGTCATGCGGGTGGATCTCCCGATCGATCCGATTGTACCTTGCAGAACGCCTTCGATGATGGTGATGAGAGGCTGGAGAACGGACACCCTTAAGAAGCCAGTTGTACACCTCCGTAAGATTAGTGCCCATTATTCAATACCTCGCACCGTCCATGTCGTGCAATAAGGACCACTTGTTTTAACACTCGGCCTTAATCTTATAGGAGAAGCACTTGATATTCTCCGAGGTCCTCCGTGTCACACCGGGAGGGTTAAGCTCTGGCAATGGTGCGAAGCGTTTGGGTTGCGCCGCCCCAAGAATAGTTGGCCACTTATTCCTCTTGACAGCGTGCTTCCAGGTGCGCTCTTCCAACATCTCCCACAGCACATCAAATTTACATTACTAGTTCTACATGGCCAGCCTCTTAAACAGCTTTATCAACGGTTGCTATGGGAACTGCTTAAAGAAGTTGGCCACAGATGGTGAATGCACCATCTGTTCTTCATGTCTAGCTAAGGGAACAACTCCTCCGGGTCTCGCTAAAGTTTTTTATTGCCTTCATCAACCCGGGGTGGCAATCATGGATTATACAAACATTAGGACATGCCCCAACTGCTCCCTCCTTCACATGTCGAATGAATCACAACCAGTTGTTGAAAAGTCTCACTTTCGACGAATGTGATGGTCAAGGGTAGAATCTAAATGTTGCCACCAATGCCAATCGCTGTCAGAATCTGCCCTCTGTATTTCCCTATTAGAAACATCCCGTCAACTAAGATCACGGTAACATGTGCTAGGCCCTTTGCAAAACCAGGTAACTGAGCGGTCTTCTGGACGGCTTGTCCTTCACAGCAATGTGTGCGCCTAGTTCCTGTCCCACAGCACCTCGAGCATATGAGCAAGGTTGTCTAAAGTTGTCTCAAAAGAACTGAACCTCCTTTCCAAAGCTTTGTGCTTCGCACGCCATGCCTTGGCGTAGTTAATTTTGTACTAGAATTTTTGCTCAATAGTCACCATGGTGTGCTTGGCCTCCAGGTCCTTCTTCTTCACTATCTCACCGTACATGAGATTGGCTATGAAGGTGGACGTCACGTTGCGACACTTCAGCAAAACACTACTAAGCACGTAGAAGTGTGGCTCCATTTTCGAGACAATCCAGTGAGTCTCGTACTTAGGTCTGCGTGCGTGCACATGCTAAGGACAACCAACTTGCTCACAAGCAAGTAGTCGAGAAAAAAGATGGGCTAGCAGCAAGTAGTGGCCCAACCGTTGAACGACTTACTCATGTCACCCAATAGTTAAGCGATTAGAAGCAGTAGTCGCCACACGGTTGAGTAACATAGGCATGTTGCCTAACCATTAGGCAACTTGACCTTGTGTTGTCCAACGGTTGGACGATTTACCCATATCACCTAACCATACAGCGATAGATGGCTATTTCTGTAAAATAAAAAATATAAGTATAACACTATAATTTGAAATTAAAAATTGATTAATTAAAAAAAATTCAAGCATTCCACCCTCGATGTGTCCGTGCAAATCCTTTGCTTTCTGGATTGGGGTAGTTAGTAATCTGATGATCTGATCACGCTACATCTATTTGGTGATTTTGTGCTTATTTAGCAAGTGTAGATACGGGTGTCTTTTCCTCATATGTATCTTTTAAAAGGAAAGAAAAGAGAGAAAAGAATACTTGTGTGAGATGAAACAAGAGAAGTGGAATGTGTGATACGTCTATGAGTACTTACCTTATCCTCAAAATGAGATGAGAGCGAAACGTGAAAAGAAACCGCTCCAAAAAATCAGAAACTAATGGAAACACTCCTATAAGGAAACATGTATGACTCGGCATGAGTTAGGTTTTAAGGGTCGCTTTCTGTTTAAAAGGCATGAAATGCTAGAATTTGGTATTGTTAGGCGAATTTGGTATACACTTGGTATCCTACTAAAATTCTGGAAATATTTTATTTCGATTACCAATTGGCGTCATAAATTTTCCCTCTAAATTGTACCCAATCCATTGATGGTAGATTCCGCTACGCAATTTGCCTTTTTCTCCCATAAGAAATGATGTTTTTCCTGTCATTATTCAGTCTATCTTCTTTACAATGGCATTCCTTTAATTTAATATCTTTGGGGTGTTATTGTTTGGAAATTTAAGGTTACGTTTGGAATGCGGGATTTCCCCCCTAAATCCTGTGAATAAATTATTTCTTATGAAATTCATAAATAGAGCATCAAATCGCGGGTAGAAAATTATGTACCTTTTCCTCTCCTCCTCAAAGTTGGATGAATAGAAGACATCATCTCCATAGATATGGTATCTTTTTTATTTGCAAATAATTTATGGCAATGTTTTCCTTTTGATGGATTATTTTTTACGGACATTTGATGGAAAATATTCATGTTGTATATTGTCCTGGTGAACGGCTCAATTGTGTAAACACTTTATCAAAACAGGTTTATTAGACCCATTAGTATAGTTTAATTTCATATTGTTTATTCTATTATCATGGACAAAAGGGATTGTTTGAGTTCTTTTAGACTGTTGCTTATGACATTTGTTTTAATTTTTTGAATTCTAGCTATTCACGAGGAAGAGTACAGAGAGACACTTACGTGCGATTTTAATTGATATAGATGGATTCCATATAATATTTACTATAATCAATTTATAGACTCTATTTTAAAAATATACACAATTACCGAGTATGAAGAGAGCTAGCACCGCTCGTTTTAGCTTCAGCTTCTGGCTTATTTTTCACTATTCATAAATTTCGTCTGTTTCTGATTTTTTTTGTTTTTTGAGCTTTTTTGCCGGTTCTTTTTTCCCGTATTCATTTGTGTTATCCGAGATTAGCTAACATATTTTTCTATTTTTAATTTTTTAAATTTAATTACACCGAATAAACCACCTTCAGCTACAATGAAATTTCAGCCAGCTACATTCTCAGCTATAAGGCATAGTTTTTTAGCCCAAATGAGCAGACCTTACACAAACGAGTACTCTCAAGCTATTTTTTTTAAAATAGATAGTTACGGTGCGAGATATGCAAAGGACTCCCGTGGTTGGGAATGGGTGAACCGGTGGACCCTACATCGGCTCAGGGCTCGAGCATTTGGTAGACTGCAGACTTTAGACACCAGGCCAATGGATAATTTGACTGCATTTTGATTTTTGAGGTAGGCATTTTGAACAGATTATAAGGGAAGCTATCGCATTCTTAGCACAAACTCAAATTGGTACTGAGTAGAAGCCCTCAGTAATTGCACAAATCAAAATACATGTGATCTTGTCATAGAAATTGGCAGCAGTGAGAACGAAAATTAATTGAGCACAGGGAAAGAAATCATTAAGTAACGAAATTAAACAACCAAAAATCAACGAGGCATAAGCTTTGAGATCAAATCAAACTATTTCAACGACTAACATTTTACTTTAACTGAAACATTTTTTCCAGGATATGCTTTTGCTAAACCAAAAACTAGTGCGAAGCGTGCACAAAATTCTTTGCCCCAGGCCCCAATTTTATGTTAATTTAACCATGCTGACAGAAGAAATTCCCCAATTTTTCGGGATGAACGAAAGAACAATACAGTTGATTTTGAATAATCCCAGTCAACAACAGGTCAGTTGGACCTAAAGCAATGGAACAATTGGCTGTTATGCAGAGGCGGTAAACAATGAAATGAAATTAGACTCCTAATGTGGGCTAGTCCCACAATAAATGGAATCTGATGCAATTATTCAATTAGCATCCCCTTCAAATCATCGTCAGAGAAGAAACCTGTACTTGTGCACAGGGGTAGAAGTTATGTACTGCTCTTCCTTCTCTTATCACAGGAATGGCCAGTCTTTCTCTTGTGACGGCTGAAATCCGACACAAACCGGAACGTCTGACCGCAGCCAGGTTCGTTGCACTTGTAAGGTCGCACCCCAGTATGCACCCTCATGTGCTCTGTCCTCGCCCATGGCCACTTGAATGTCTTCTTGCAGCCCTTCCATGCACACTTGAGTGGCCTTTCATCCGTGTGCACTTTGCGGTGCTGAAGCAAGTATTTATGACAGAAGAACTTCTTCTTGCATCCTTTTACAGGACAAATGTCACGCTTGTGCAACAACAAGTCCTGCTGTGTGCTGAAGCTCATGTCGCACCCTTCTATATCACAAGAAAACTTTGGTTCTTTATCTCCAGTGCGCAAACCATCACTTGCCTGACGTTTGCTGGTTTTTCTCTTACCGCTTTGAATTTTGCCTCTGGATTTCATTTTCACATCAATGGTTTTTTCTTCTGGAATTTTATCCCATTTATCTAGTGTGGTCTCATTTACACTCTCTGCATTAAGCAAATAGCCCACAGTGTTATCTTCGTTGAGATCTTCTCCAAACTGTCTATTTATATTATCATTCTTTTGCTTCTTAGAACTTGATTTCTTGTTCATCTTTTGCAACTTCTTGTCTCCATTCGACGAATCATCACTTGCCTTGGCCTTGCCGGATTTTTTCTTACTACCTTGAAATTTACCTCCAGATTTCACTTTCACAGCATCAAGTCCTCGTTGTGGACTGTTATCCCAGTGGCCTATTGTGGTGCCATCTCCACTATCTAGGTTAAGCAAGCCATCCACATCATTATCTTCATTGTATAGTTCATGAAACTTGCTATTGCTTTTATCATCCTTTCGCTCCTTAGAACTTGATTTCTTGTTCATGTTTTGCAATTTATGTTGTTGATATTGCTGAGTGCTTGGTGCTTCCTCAATTTCATCCCCATCTTCATGTTTATCATGATCATCAAAGTTTCCAGGCTGATCATAGATGGCTTCAGAGTTCATCCCAAGGCCACTGCAATGCGAAGTAGCTTGATCAGCAGCAGTGCATCTCTTCTTTTTGGCTCTAGATTTATCAATAGAATCACCCCTTTTTCTTCCAGATATTATTTTTGATGGGCTTCGGTTGGTCAGGGTAGTATATCTCATCGATGGTTCATGTTGTATTTTGTCATGGGAATTAGCACTGAATATTGCTTTGCTGTAAACTATGTCAGGATTCTGTTCTTCATGCTCACGAGCTAATAATGGATGAACTTGGTTTGACATCCAAACTTTCCCACACCACCATCCAGCCACCTTTTTCTTTGTTGTGCCTGATCTTTGTCCTCCGTAATCTGTCAAGTTGTCTGGGCTTTCTTGGCCAAACGCCTTGTAAATGATGGAATTGTATGGTATCTGCTTGCTGTAAAGTGGAGATTTGCTCTGTTTGGCACTGTAATATATGTTGATGCCCATTTTTACTGCCCAGTCACTGCTTGTAGGTTCAGCATCTTCGTCCTGCAGAGCCAACTGAATTGTTCTGATGTCTTCTTCTGTCGCTTCTTCAAAAGTGATATCTTTCCAATCATGCTTCATGCCAAGTTCTTCTGCTATGACTTTTGCTGCTAACTCTGCTCTTGGGTATTCTGCAAATGCAATGTAAACTACCAATGAAGAACAGTTTCATTTTACAAAAATAATGCAGGCTAATGAGTCCCCTAAAAGCAATTACTCTGTTGATTCTAGCAACAATTTAATGAAGATTACTCAAAAGAACAATGAAATAACTCATGTATCATGGTAAATGTAGCCCATATTTCACAAAAAAACAAGGATATATTGCTATATAATCAAAATCTGAAAGCACAGAAACTTTTGGTGTACTTTCTCCGGCACCTTCATGGAGTCCCTAAAAAGATGATCTAAACCTCACTGTCTCAATTGCAGAGAGAAGTTGATCAAATTTTTTTTTGGAAAGATCAAAAGGAAACCAAACAACATACTTGTTCTAAATAAATGCTCAAAGGGATATAATTCTATATGACTAAATTCTAGTTTTTAGGTTTGTTACTACTCCACATTTCATGCCTAAACTAATGTTTAGCACCATTCAAATGACAGTATCAAAACTTGTCATAATCATCAACAAGATACAGCACTAATCAGTCAAATAAGTAAATATTCAAAGTGTGAACTCCTATTGCTCAAGTCCAATATATCAAGAGAACATAGTGAAAAATATCACAGGAAATGCCCTAGGAACATTGTGGAAATCAAGGAACAGTGTGAATACCCGGATGGCACAAAAGCATAATATTAGCACCACCAATTTGTTGAAGTTGTGTCCATGTCTCCAAAGCATGTTCTAGACAAAATACATGCATTCTGCAAGAATCTTTGTTGCACATGAGCATGGTCAGCACATTTGGTTCCATTGAGGTTTTAGCTGTGCTTACACAAGTATCTGAAGAGACTTTTACACCTGATTTAGTTAGATCATCAACTGAATCAAGATACACAGGACACTGGTCATAGGAAGTTCCTGGCTCTCCCAGCCCTGTAAAATGGCTGATATCTGTGTCCCTACTAGACTGAGTTATTGACCTACTGTTATGCTCTATGGGTTTCATAAAAGATGCTGTCGTTCTGCCTTCACACTCCTCTTCATGCAAATGCAAATTTGTCTTATGACGATGAACTGTACTTGAACAGCGAACTGATGTTCCCAAGAACCGAGTATTTGTGCTTTGGTTTGCTGCATCATTTTTCTCATTGTCAGCTATTTCCTCTTCGGAGTCTGATGATTCATAAGCAGAAGCTAGAAGCCCCAGGGCGGAAGTGCATCCATTGGTGTCGCTTCTGTATAGTTTTCGACACTGATCAGACACTTGGCCCAAACTTATGCTATGTATTACATTATCATCTGTTCCAGAAGCTTTCCCTGTAGAAAAGAGACAGGATATTTGCACCGTGCCTTCCAAAGTGTGCAGGAAGAAAACAAACTTCATTATAATAATTGCTCTGTTTTATTTATTTTCAGGACCTGGGTATATCCATGGGGGAAAAGTTGCAATGATGCTATTTGCTCAAACAAGGCATGATGATGTAAAAACATTACAAACAACATAATAGAAATAGATAATAGTTGGGTCTTGAGCATCGCAGAAGAAAATAATGACAACTGAACGATAACTCACTGGAAAAGAGAAATAATTAGGCAAAATGCTATACAATTCATTAAAACATTTACCCTACAACTGGTATACAGAATCAAATGATATTAAACTATAGTAGGTCAATTTATCACTTGCTCAAAATAAATATCAATTTTAAAATAATATGCAACAGAAATCTGGACTGACCTTGACCATTTTCACAAGACATTTAATGATTTTGAAACATAAAATTCATTTTTTGACCACCATGGTCACAAAATATTGTCGTAGAGAAAAATTGGCAGATCGACCACCTTTCATAGTGCAAAAATGCATGACAGCATAGCTATTAATATACTATGAATGCATCAAAATTTCTGTTTTAGCTCCAATTTGACTAAAAGCAGAGAAGAGAACTCGGATTAGGATGATATATACTGGACCAAAAAACAATACTCCCTCTGTTCAGAAATATATGATATTTTAGAATTTGAGTGGTCCAACTTCTTAATTTTGACCGCTAATATGTACAAAACTATTTAGATTGATCATATGAAAATAGTATCATTATATTTGTTATGAGAAGTACTTTTGGAACATAATTTTTTTACACTTTTAACTAACATATTACTATGAAATTGATAGTCAAATTTACTTATTGGAGACAGTGTCTTGTCCAAAGCGTCATATATTCTTGAATAGAGGGAGTACTAGAACTAATTTAACACCAAAAAATGACAGTGGAGACCAGAGAATGATCAGGTAAAGATGATTATTTTCTGCATAGGAGATTAAGATTAGGAATAAAAGATCCAAGTCTTGCTAACCTTGTTGAGGAACCATTTCACGATCTTCGGTTATCCAAGTTGAGATACCGTCTGATTTACTAATTTCTCCATGTTCTGCACTCGATGAGATGCACTCTCTAGACATGATAAACTGGACTGCCGCTTCTCTAGGTTGAATGATGGCTACACAAGCAAAGCTTAATATTCCACATTGAACGCATGGCAACCGCCCTTGATCTAAGAGCCCACCTCCTTGATGTGATCTATCTTTATCAATTACTCCACTCTGGATCTCTGACGTTGATAGGCAGAAAGCAGCAGCATCAATTTTGCCATATTTTGTTTCATAAAGCTTTCTTCTGTTACATGCAGAGAAAGATGTTTCACTAGCTGACTGAGACCCAGTCATGTTCTCAATCCCTGTGATTTTGTCTACTGCCACATCAACAGGCATATCTTCCACTGCTTGCTGGCTAATACTACAAGGACCAGCTGTCAACCTTTGTTTAAAAGTGACTTCAGGATCCATCGTCATGGGAAAGCATGGAAGGGGAAATGCAATCTCCGGAACAATTATACAAGAGCCCCTATCCAGAAGGATACTAAGTAAATTGTTGTTTTCAGTCACACTTCCAACAAATTTTTCTTTGACCATTATATCACCTTCATTCTTCTTCTTGTCCCTTAATCGAGAGCTTCTTGGCACTGTATGGAAATTCTTAGGCTCCCTATAAAAGGCAAATAATCTTTCAGAATATATAAAACTCCATTAATCGGACACTACTAGGAAATTACACAAACACACTTTAGACACAAACAGGATTGCTATCTGCTATCCATTTTGTAGAGGTTATGTCACAACTAAAGAGACTAGTTTAATCAGATGAAGCTACAATGTGTCCACCATGAATCGTTTGAATTCCAACAATATACCTAGTTATTTTAGTATAATTTAAATTAAAGATATAAAGAGGATGACATCTTGTCCAGTATTCTTACATAACCCAAAAGCTCTATACAACAAAGATTGACATCATATTTATTGCAGCACACCTTGGATGTAATGACAGTGATAGCTTGTAAAGCAGCTGATAATGAGACACCATTGGACCACAATTAGTTGAAGCCCTCCGGATTGCAGCTTCTTTAGCCACTTGCAACCAGCGAGGTGTTGCAATATTTGTTGCTTCCCCACAATTAAATCCTGTGCAAATGAAATAGTTAAATAGATTAGTTGTTTATTGTTTCATTCGCGAACGAGCTTCTATCGTAGTGGTAGAACGCTCTAGTAGCACCCCCCAGGTCCTGGGTTCGACTCAGGCTGGGGGCAAAAAAATCCCCTCGCTTGCCCCATAAGCCAAAGCACAGGCCGAAAGGCTCGCCCAATCGCTGGTCGTTAGGGTCAGGGCCCAGGTCGTCTGGGCCGAGCGTTAAGCTCCCCTAGGCGCTCTCACACGGGCTGATGCCGCTGTGTCAGGGTGGGGCAAGGGTTTGGGGATTTTCTCGATCTATGAGAGGATCTTTCTTCTTAAACTAATGCCGGGGGGTGTCTTGTACCCCTGCAGGTCGAGTTTTTTTTTATTGTTTCATTCATAGGGGTGGAGATCCTTTACAAGAACTGGTAATCATAACTGTTCAGAAAACACATGTCAAATGTCAAACTTTACAATGTAACAGTGATTTGGTGGCTAGAATACATGAAATCAACATGCACAAATGAAATTGTAAACCTCCACCTATCAAATCTGTAGTCACATTATTTTCAACAATTTGGAGCTGTGTTCTTTTATGAAATTTGATGTACCAGCAGTTAGGTGATTTTTAAAATCCTTTTATGAGTGCAAACATCATATTCACTAATCAGGTTTTGACTTTACAGTTAGTAGATATGCTGTTTGAATGGAGTAGAAGCTTTTAGGCCTTATTCTGTGTCAAAAGATCCGTACCCTAATCAAACCAACTTTTGTGAGATCAATCAACTCACATCACAGTCAATAATTAATAACACAAGTTCAACCAATCAAGTCCAGACCTAGGATTAACAAGATTAGTTTTTTCATGCAGAACACACACTAGTGAAGTTGCACATCAAAGGATTAATGAGTTTATACTTTTTATATAGGGAACCAGTAAAGTTACATGCCAAAGGCAGTAGCTTGGAGATCCTGGAATCTCTTGCTTTCATGTAATGTAACTACCTTTCAATTTCCATGCATTTACAGCGTAAATCCAAGCTTAACCGTGAGAACCTAAGTTCATTGTTATCTGATGTTCATATAGTAGACAGGGTTGTGATATATTTTGTTGGCAGAAATATTGTCCATTTAAGTCGTATGAAATGGTATCAAGGATATCCATCAAATCAACAACTGGAAACATGAGACCAGGTTATTTATCATGTGGCCCAAGAGCAAGGTTAGGTGTAAACAGGGAGACAAGAGAATCATATTGCAGATATGTAAATGAGGATGTGAGTTAAATAGTAGAAATTGAAAATACTATCTTCCACTCAGAATGTAGAACAGTAAAGGTTGGCATTAACACAGATGTAAAATAATTAGGTTGCATCAATAAAGTTATTTCAGGTGGGTGCAAGACCACAGTTGGATGCATATCACATTATATCATCATAGATGTAGAATAGCAGCTGTTTGATTGTCTTCAAAAATTAGATTTGATTGACCATATATTCTATTACCAACATCTTAGTTATGAACAAATTTAAATAAAACCATAAGATCACCAAATGAAAGTAGCCAACTTCCTCCAAATAGCAAGGATGGCGTTTCATTCATTAAGTTAACTGGAAACTGTAACATTTCCTTTACAGTAATAAGTGGAAGAGGTGGACCATACATACATACAGGAGCAAACAGAGCTTCTTTGAATATGGTTATATGGACATGATAGATGGCCTACCGTGACTAAAACCAGAATGATAAGCTCCAGGGAATGTGATAACAAATTCTCCATGGTTTTGAACCAATCTGCTTTGGAGAAGTATCTATCAATCATTATACCCAATACTCAAAATAATGGCCAAGAGTGAATTTCACAAACCAGAATGTTAAACCGTGTGTTAATACCTGCAGCAAGGAACTCCAGCAGAAAGAAGCACTTCAGGAGACAAGACGGTTGTCTTCTCATTTAGTGTTTGAAAGGCCACTGCATGAGATAACATAAGTAGTCCATTAGCAAGTTTTATTCTTCAGAGTTCAGAGTCAAGAAAATTGATGCATTCTTCCTTGAATATTCAACACTAAGACTGGTTATTAAAAGATCTCTAAACAAACACATCTACAACTATGTGCTTAATATTGATTTGAAATAACTTAAACAGGGCAAGCTGGCCCCAATTAGAAGAATTATCAAACACAAACAATCATAACTACTAATTTTTTTCCTTCACACTTAAATTTTAGTTTGTTGAATCCTTGGAAAAAGGAATTAAGAAATTATGGCCATCAAAGAGGCTGGTAACCAACAAGATTGTTTCAAAAGGTATATGCGTCACCACAAATTATTAGAGAAGGGAAATGTTATGATGAGTATATTGTACACCGAGGTCATGCGAGAAATTATTGTTTATTTCAAACTAGTGTGTAACTAATACTAAAGAATAGGTCATACAGATGGACCTAGGCCCCCCTAAATTTCAGTTTTAGCATGGCAGGTTACTAAACTTGTATAAGCATGCCACTTAGGTCCATCCGTCAGTTGAGGACGAGAAAAAATGGCATGGCAGGATCACAGGGGCCTAGGTAAATACAATTAGAAACTAAAGGGCCTAAATGGCACAATCAAACTAAGTTCAGTAACCTCACCATAGTGTGCCCTGTCATTTTTCCATCACTTAACCGACACGTGGACCTAAGTGACATGCATACATTCCTTTCTAAAATTGAAGTTTACAAACCTATATGATAAAATTGGACAAGTTTGAGGACATTTGGTGCGATTTACTTTGAAAAAAATGTATGACACAACTTCTAAAACTGATTGGCACCCCACACATCGAAAAGTACAAACAAGTATTCTCTCCCCCCTCAAGTTTTGATAATCACAAAGTAATCACTTAAATGTTAGGATGCCTCAGAATTAGTTTATGTTATAATATTGTCACATTACATTGTATTAACCAAAAAAAAAATCCTAAAATGTCCCATTAGTTCAACTCTACTGGTATATCTAGCACAAGTTTCTAACTTCTTGTCTCTTTTGAGTCCATGTTCCCATCATATAAAGTGATCCAAGCTCCAGAGCGTTTCTTTGCTGCTCATGATTCAATCATGGATGATGATCCCCTCACGATTCCAAATCTTGTCCAGTGGCAAGCCATCACCAGATTTCATGGACCCATCTGGGATTTGGAAAAGCGGCCGAGTTGCATTTGTTTCAAACTCAATTCAATCTTAAATTTGAGAGAAATTGACAGTTCTTGGAGAAGTACCAAGATGTACTTGCAAGGAAGTATCAATTGAATCTGACCATTCGTTTACTGAGGTTAAAACTGGTTTTTGCAATAAACCTAAAGTATCCTCCCTCCATGAGACCCCCTATTCCCCCCCTTCCAATTAACGTAAACACAGATCACAACCATACCATGATCAAAAGAAACAAATTACCTCCTAATCAATACATCACAACATTTACCCATCCAGTACAGAATTAAAAGTGATACATGTTAAGAGTCAACATATTATTCTCTCTCTCTCTCAACCCATGTGGCCCATGTAGCCCATGAGGCCAAACTAATCATGTGTATATGTATGACTTCTCATAATGAATAAGATGCATAATTGTGAATAGCAAAAAAAATCTCCTCTCTAAAATTGACATGGTATCTGAGCATAGTTAGGCTTAGGGTTTGCACCTCTTCTGCCGCCGCCGAGCTTGACTCCGGCGTGCTCCAGTGATCCTTTCCCTTGTCTCCGCTGTCCTCAGGTCGGCCGAATCCGGTCGCCATGCATCCCCAACATCGTCTTCATCATCCACCCAACGCCACCATCCTCACGATTGCCAGATCCGATCACCACCTACTCCCCTCAGTCGGATTCAGCTGTCGTCTCTCTCTTCTCGCCCAAATCCGGTCTCTAGGCACCCCAGCACCGTCCTCATCTCCGACTCCAGCTCCATCGTCCTCGTCTCGCCCCCTTCGCTAGCCGCCCGAGATCCGCACAGCTTGGATCTGCTCGTGCCACTAGCTCTCCTTCGTCAGTCGCCCAAGGTCTACTCGGCTTAGATCTGCTCACACCGCTAGCTCTCCTTCGTCGGCCGCTCGAGATCCCCCCGGCTCAGATCTGCTCACGCCACTAGCTCTGGATTGAGCTGCCATCGTTGGCCTCGTTTGCTTCAATCCCAACACCGCTGCTGGCCTCCTCGGATTCCCACCGCCGGCCTCCTCGGATTCTCGCTGTCTACCTGCTCCCTAAGCCCACCGTCGCCGTCGGGTTCTAGGTCTTCTTATCATCGCTCCAGGACTTCTTACTTTTTATCCTGCTGCTGCTGTTGTGCTCTATTGTGTTGCTGCTATTAGCTCTGTTGTTAGCTTTGTTGAGATTGTGGTCCGTCAAGATGGCAAAATCCGACTCGTGGTTTGGCGGCAATTCTTCTCTCTTGCTCAATGATATATCGAGCATGAGCTTTCTCAGTCAAGACTGTTGGAACTAATCTTGACTCATGCTAATTGTGTTGGACGTGGTCGAAGCTGTAGTTGAAGGTGTGGTCTAAGCTACAGTCGAAGGCGTAGCAGTTGTGACCGTGGTCGAAGTGTAAGTGGTTGTAGGAGTCATTTTGTTAGTGGTCGTAGGCCTGAGTCATGGTCGAAGCCACAGTCAGAGTCATGTTGAAAAGAGCGTCTATTTATATCCTTGTAATCAGTTTGTTGAAAAGAGCGGTGAATAATAGAGAAAAGTGAAAAACGACGCAAGTCGAGTTCGCATCAGAAAATTACTCTACTGTTCATCATCTTCCCCGTGTAGTGTGCATCCACAAGTAAATCGAGTGTGATTCCTGGGTTGAGTTCTAACAATTGGTGTCAGAGCTCAGGTGCGAGAAGTTGCCGGCGATGACTCACTGGTCGGCGTGATGGTGTGCGCAGCGACGCACGTCAGGCGGAGGTGCACAGGTGTTGGCAACGAGTCGGCTGCAGCACCATGCGCTCAGGTGGACGACGGCAAAGGTCCGCGCGGCCATGGAGAGGCCAGCGCGGTGTTCCAGAATCGCACGTAGCGTGTACACCGACGGTAGCGTGATCACCATGGTGTGGCAACGACGGGCACACCAGTGTCAGATTCCATGTGAGGTGGGCCGCACTGGTGGGCTGCAAGGCGCGAGTAGCGTCGGCAGCAAATGACGTTCTTCCACCATCAGCGGCATCATGGTGTAAGGTGTCGTAAACACGACGATGTCTAAAGTGGCGGCGGCATCGTCAAAGTGTGTTTGAGTCATTTTGTGTATATGGCACAGTAGAAGTGTTGCATGTGTCATTGAGTTGTTTGTGCACGTAGGAGGTGTTACATACGTGTGCATAGTTGTGTCATAGTCGTGCACGTAGGTGAGTCCGTGCATGATGCATATGTGTGTGAGTTCTTGCAATTGTGTCCAAGTACTCATGTGTGTGAGCTTTGATGAGAGTCTTCGTTGCCATTAAGATGTGTCACTAGCAAAAGACAATTGGAGCTAAGTTGGAGATAGAAGTCGTCGGCGAGGTGTGTCACCGGCGGTGAAGATGTGAAGTACATCGGTAAGTTGTGTCATCGGTGGCATGGTAAGCAAGAAGGCAAAACTCTTTGGAGACGCATCAAGAAATCGTACTTTGTCTTGTGAAGTTTAACAAGTCAAGATTAAGGGGAGATTGTTGAAACTAATCTTGACTCATGCTAATTGTGTTGGACGTGGCTGAAGTTGCAGTCAAAGATGTGGTCGAAGGTACAGTCGAAGGCGTGGTCGAAGGTGCAGTCGAAGGCGTGGTCGAATAGCAGTTGTGACCGTGGTCTAAGTGTAAGTGGTCGTAGGAGTCAGAATGTTTAGTGGAGCGATACAAGGCACGTCTTGTTGCACAAGGTTTTTAGCTGGCTTATCGTCGAGATTATGATGAGACTGTTGCTCCAGTTGCTTATATGACTACAGTCCGTACTCTCATTTCTGTTGCAGCAATACGCTCATGGGCTATATCTCATATGGAGGTCAAGAATGCCTTTTTTTCATGGTGATCTATATGAGGTCTATATGCAGCAACCCCAAGGTGTTGAAGCTCCTACAGGATATGTTTTCCGTCTTCGGCGTGCTCTATATGGTCTCAAGCAGGCTACTCATGCTTGGTTTGTGCATTTCAGTTCTGTAATTAGACCTGCCGGTTTTTCTCCAAGTGAACATGATCCTGCCTTGTTCGTTCACACTTCTCAACAGGGTTATGCTTTGCTTCTATTGTATGTGGATGATATGCTAATCACAGGAGATAACATGAACTATGTGACATTTGTCAAGAAGAAATTGAGTGAACAATTTATGATGTCTGATTGGGGACCACTCAGCTACTTTCTGGGACTGAGGTTTATTCGGATGGTGATGGCTACTATCTCTCTCAACATCGATATGTTCAGGATTTGCTTGCCTGTTCTGGCCTAACTAATACTTGCACTACTGCCACACCTAAGGAGCTTCACTTGCAGCTTCATCCTACTGATGGTCGAGGCGGCGGCAGAGGAGGTGACCGAGGCGGCCAGAGGAGAGGTGGAGCCAGCCAGAGGCGGTTGGGGCGGCCGACGGTAGCAGCGGGTCGAGACAGCGGCGGCGTTTGGTCGAGCCCAAGGCAGCGGAAGAGGAGGCCGCGGCGCCCGAGCGGCCGCGGTGTCAGAGGCAGCGGAAGAGGTGCCACGCCGCCCGCTGGTGGTGGAGAGGACTTGCAGTTGGGGGAGAGCAGAGCACGATGTGGGCAAACATGCGGTTGTGGGAGAGCTGGTGGCTAGGTTAAAAGGATGGTGCATTTTTTGGTCGTTTTGTGATTTAGTCCTCGAAGTTCCTAAAAATTATGAATAGACCTATCTCTCAATGGATTTCTTCTAATTTATAGTTCCTGGAAATTACGAATAGACCCCTCCCTCAATGTATTTCTTCTGATTTAGACCTCCTGAGCTCTGTTGCATGATTATTTGGATAATTTGTGCTATTATGTTGCATGGTTATTTAATTTTCAGTCATATAAGGTATTAATTGTATATATTACTATCGTCTAACTGTCGCTATGGCGGACGCCTAATCGACAAGGCGTCCAGGCGCCCCGGTCTCGGCATGACTTGCTGGAGCACCGTGACAACCTTGGATCTCACAGCTAAGAACCTTGGAGTTCACAAGGTTGGCAACATCAAGGTGAACGTCCATTACAGCAGTAGAGGGCGACACCAAGATGGGACACAGGCATTATAGGATGCCAAGCTAGATGGAGATGCACCATCACCATTAATTGAGGTAATAGATGAAAAAAACTGGCCTAGAACAATTACTTCCATGCCCCTATATATTTGGTACTTCTCAGTCTCATCTGGTACTTGCGGAAGTGTTGCTGTAAGGTCTTTTAAGGTCTCTTGAGGCCTTCACCATTGGGTCCTCATATTTGGACTGTTCGCAAACTTTCCAAGGACTGTAAAGAAAGCTCTGAATTTGAATCCTTAGTAAATAAATTGTGGAAGTAAATTGTCATATAAATACACAATAGACTATAGCAACAGATGCGGCAAGAGAAGCTCTCAATCATGGTGTATCCGATCGTCGTGGCAAGGCAAAGTGGTCATTGACCAGGCCAACATTGTCATGAACCGGGATAAACACCACCAAGAAGATGACCGGATGGCGTCGGCGTAGAGAGAGACTATAGGAGAAGAAGACTTTGATATTTCTCTGGTTCCTTTCAATAGCATGCGGTAGCCCTCTTTATATAGATGGCCCCCTAACAGATAGAGTCTAATTCCAATCCTATCTCTAATAATATAGAAACTCATATCATATATCTAATTATATCTCTAACAAGGGAAACTAATCTCTAATTCAAATAGAAACCGATCTCTAATTCCTAATAATAAACCAGCTAGGCCCAAGGCCCACCCCTATGACATTACACCCCTCTCAGACATGCAGCTCGTCCTCGAGCTGCTAGGCGGCGGTCATGGTGCCAATAGAAGACCTCTAACGCCGGTGTAGAAGACGAACGGTGGCGGGGTCCTGCAGCGGATGGAGACGACCGGCCAGATCCAAGCGGAACAAGGCTAAACGATGCCTGCAAAATAATATTTTTTTATTTTTTTTTGTCTGGAAAAGATTTTTTCCTTTTTTTTTGCCTTAAATAATCAATCGGTCGGTTTAGAAACCGACCGAGATGACGCACAAACACATCCGGTCTCGAAGGCGACTGAAGGAGCGACGGCGCACGGTGCGGATCGACGGCGACGGCGGTGATGGCGGAGCAGCGGCCTGGCGGTCGACGGCGACAAGCGGCGGCAAGCAGAGCGGCGGCTATGGGCGGCAACTGCGGCCGGCAGCCTAGGAAGCGGCCGGCGGAGCGGCTGCGGTGGCGGCTCAGCGGAGTGGGCCGGCGGCGGCGGCCGACACGGGTGGAGGTGGCGGCTGCGGCGGCGGCCGCGCGGCGCAGACGGCCGGCGATGGCAGACGGCAGCGCGGAGGCGGAGCGGCGGCGCGCGACGGTGGAGACACTCGGCGACGGCCATGCGACCACGACCGGCGACGCGGATCTGGGCGAGTGGCCCAGTGTTGGCGGCTACCGGGGGGTGACGGCGCGGCGAACGGAATCTGCGGATCGAGGCGCCCATGAAAGACCTTCGGCGCCGGCGTGGATTCGGCGAACGGCGACGGGGTCCTGCAGCGGGACAAGGCCGGCGGATTGAGACGTCTTGACGCGCGGCGGCCGACGCAGAGGGCAAACGGCGCTGAGGAACAGAAGGTTGCCGGCGACGACAGAAGACGTCTCGGCGGCTTCGCTTCTTTCTTTCGCCGCTCGCTCTTCGCGCACGCGCTTCTTCGCGCGCGCCTTACGCTCTTCTTCAACCCCGAGCACATCGACTCGAGTTTGACTCCATCGGCGGCCTCGAGCACGTCAAGCAGGCACTCTGCGAGCTCGTCATCCTACCCCTGCGCCGCCCAGAGCTCTTCTCCTTCAAAACTCCTCACCGCAAAGGAGTGCTCCTCTCACGGCAGGCCAAAGACCGGCAGCAGCCGGCAAGTCGATGGGGGCGAGGTCAACCTCGTCCTCCTCATCGTTAACAGTCGGCAGATCGATGTCTGCCGTCTCCTCTGCTCCACGAGCGGCTTCTTGCTGTGCCTTCTCCCGCTCCTTCAAGATCTTCTCAAAAAAGGCATGCATGTTGAGGTAGTCGTCCGCCCACCCTTTGTTGTAGCTGGCCATCTTATCAGCGCTAGCTTTTATTATGGCCAACGACTCAGCAAGAGGACGAGTCGTAGGAACCATGATAGCAGAAGTCGTGGGAAGGGATCGACCGCTCTGATACCAAGTTGTTATGAACCGGAGTAAACACCACCAAGAAGATGGCCAGATGGCATCGACGTAGAGAGAGAGACTATAGGAGAAGAAGACTTTGATATTTCTCTGGTTCCTTTCAATAGCATGCAGTAGCCCTCTTTATATAGATGGATTCCCCCTAACAGATAGAGTCTAATTCTAATCCTATCTATAATAATATAGAAATTCATATCATATATCTAATTATATCTCTAACAAGGGAAACCGATCTCTAATTCCTAATAATGAACCAGCTAGGCCCAAGGCCCATCCCTATGACAAACATACTGCCCAGACAAAAGATATTTCAGTTATACAGTTGTGCAATTTATGACTTATGAGAGATTAGCGATTTGTAACAAAATATTGTTGGACTTTTGGGGGCATGCAAATGAGGAGGTGGTTGATGACTTGACTGTGTGGAGAGAGTTCTAACAAAACGTGCTCACAAAAGAATTTAATTGCAATGTTCTCGCTAGAGAATCACTTGAATAAACGAACTAGGATTACCAAGCCCTCCTTAATCTTGCTCCTTGCAGTCAAGTATACAAAAAAAAAAGTGCAACCTTGATAGGCATCTTAATCTGAAATGTAAACAAAGAGGAGCCAAACAAGATGTATTCTAGGAATCTGGATGGACATGTTGATACATGATAACTATAAGTCCAGGTTTGCATGTTTATGTGTCTTTTGTGTACAAGTCCTAGTAGGATTAGTTGTCTAGTCTATCTAAGACTTCTATGCCTATAAATACATACCTAAGTCCCTCTTTCTGAGGAAGCCTTGTAGTATCATGATTTCTGAGGGTTTCTACACAAATAATTGGTCGACTCATCAGATATATTGTTATTTGAGACCACCTTTGGCCTACCGCATGGTTGTACGGAAATGCACAAACCCAATTCATGCGATGCTTTTCATCACTGCATGGATTTGTTCTTCAGTGTTTGTAGTTGGACAAGTCAACCAGGTAGCTGCTCCCAAAAACAATATTGGTTAGATACTGCATTTGTCAAATTGCAACACTAGTTATCCCCCTTCAATTCCTACATAGGGAAGAGCAGGCAACCTAGCAGGACCTCGATTCATATCACAAGGGCTCGAACTATATCACAACATCATAGCTTTACACACACAGAAAAATATTTGCTCAATGTCATCCTACCGCAATGCCATCCATCAACCACTAGCTTGAGGTCCTGCTCACAACATGTATGCCATTGCCCCAATTCCTACATGTTTTACAAATTAGTGCCTCCAATTTATGATGTTTAACACCTCAATGATTCGAAACATTCGAGTTCAGACTGATTATTGAAGATGATTTTTTATAGCCACATCCTTGTCCATGCAGTCTGCTCTGGCAGAAGTTCAAACTTCACTCAGGTGACCCTGACTCAGGTCAGCCTAAAGTAAAGGTCAGTTTACTATACAAACCGAGCCTGGCTAGGCTCCCTGCACAAGATCAGCTTACCCCCTAAAACCCCTCCCTTGTCTCCCCATCCCTACCCACAAGCCACAACTCTTCACTGCTATGACCCTTCTCTGCCTACCAGGTTGTGGCAGTGCAGCTCCTATCGTCACTGAGATTGAAAAGTTCAGTTTGGAATTGAAATTTCAGTTCTCTAAGTTCAATTCATATTCAAATCAAAAGCTCCGGTAACCAAAAAGGCTGATTAATTGATGCCTACTCGCTCCTAAATTTTTCTAAGCCATAAATTGAATACTAAAGGGCATTGATTTCTGCTTAATTTACACGCTATTGTAATTGCACAATGCCTCATTTGGAGTAGCTGACACACTAACCACCATTTCAGTTTTTTTTTATTTATAAAAAATCCCATTACAGCAAAATTTGACAATGCCATATATAAAGAGAGAAGGTTTTGACTCTACCAGTCAAAAAGAAAACCCATACGACTTTCCAAGTGAGTCAAGTATCCTGCGCATCTAAGCATGAAACCAAAGCATAGTTAAAGTAGAGTAAAAACAGAGCACACTCACTGATGGCGTTGAGGTCGTCGGCGTAGCCGTGCACGCGGACAGCATCCTCGAAGGCGAGCATGGCGTCGCGAGGTACGCCGTACCAGGTCTTGGGCTTGCCGAAGTGGAGGTAGTTGAGGCTATGCAGCTCATGGTCCTCCACGTGCCACGCAAACCAGCTGTACAGCATCGCCACGTACAGCATCGGCGTCGTGACACCCGCCACGTCCCGGCCCATCGCCCGCAGCAGCGAGCCCCGCGCGCGCGGCGCCGCCCTCATGTTCCACTCCGTCTCGCCAACGTCCCTGGGCGCCGCCGCATTGCTGGCGTCTAGCTCCAGCTCCTCCGGAACGGCGAAGCCGGAGCCCGGCATGTCGTTGCCATACTCGACGTTGAACGGCCTCGCGGCGCAGGCGCCCCAGAAGAGCGCCTCGAGCTGGAGGGGCGTCGCGTGCTTCGGGGGCGTCGCGTGCCTCGGGAGCTCGAAGTCGCGCGCCTTAAAGCGGAAGGCCTCCAGGGTGTAGCGCTCGCCGCTCTCCCAGACACGGCGGTTCGCGGCGCGGCGGTTCTTCGTGGAGAGGCCCACCTGCTGGAGCCGCGTTGGGAAGGTAGGAGCAGGGGCCGCGTCGACGGCCGTGGCGGAGGCGGCCGCATTGGAGGCGAAGGAGGCCTTGAGGCGCTGGACGGTGGCCTCGCGGGGCGGCGCCGGGAGCGGGGGCACGATCTTGCAGATGCCGTAGCGGGAGGCCTCGGGCTCGATCTTGAGGATGTAGGCGATGGGGTCAGCGAACTCGGCGAGGGTGGGGTGGTACTCCGGCGCCACGGGCAGAGTGCGCAGCCACTCCGGCGGGTCCACCGGCGGCGGCGGCAGCGACATGGTGGCGGCGGCGGCGAGGGGGAGGGTTTCTTCAGGCGAGGAGTCGCATTTGGGAGGAATCGATTTGGGGAATTGGCTTCGCTGCTTGCTTGGTGCTTGCTGCTGCTGCTTTTGGGGTAGTGAGACAGAGAGGAGAGAGAGAGAGAAGAGAGAGGAAGACGGGGGATGGGGATTTTGTTGGAGGGGGTAGAGATGGAATTTGTGATTTGTTTTTGGATTTTTTCGAGAAAAATTAGGAAATAGCTGGAAACTGGAATTGTGATTTGTTCATATGGAAAAGAAGACCGGCCTAAAATTAGGTAATAGTAGCAGCTAGAAATCCAATACTTTAGAAATTGAATACCTGGTTTTTGGATCTACGCCTTATGGTGGGTAGTAGTGCAACGGACTGGCTGTGGAGGTGACGAAAACTAGTCAACGATGACGAAAAAGGAGTCTTTGTTGGAGGTTGCGAGGTGGCCAGGTAAGGCACCGACGACGGATCTGTAGCTATAGGGAGATATGGTAGCGGGGAAGAGTCCCAACTTTGGTTGGGAAGGCAATGTGGATTATGTGGCAAGGGGCTAGATGTGGTGATGGATCTGCAAATTGAGGTCGACGGTGAGGCCGCACACAGTCACGATGGCGCTTGAGCCGCTATATGATGCTAAGGCGGAGGAGATTTGGTGGTGAAAAGATGGGGCGCAATCGCAACAAGGGGAACGGTTTTGGAGAAGGCGGCGGCGACAACTAGGGTTCAGAGGTCGCACGGGATATGGAGTTTAAATAGAGGTGGAATGGTCACCATTCTCTAGATTACTTCTATTTATGTATGTTCCCTCCGATGGTAGGTGTCCGCTTAATAATGAATGCTTTGGATCATCCTTGAGTGAATTTTGTTTTTGATATCTAGCTGGAAAGTGAAATATCATGATAAATTATTTTAAAGGAAATAGCACCACAGAATGAAAACAAGTGACTTGAAGCATCCGTTTTTCTCGATCAAACGTCTCCTAAGGGGTGGCAGTGGACAATATGCAATAGTTGAAGATACTATGGGTATGCACTTTGATCTCCAACATTGAAAATAAATATATATGCTCTGTTTTATGAAAAATAGACATAATGTGTAGTTTCGCTTCACTTTGTTAGGAAACTTTCTTATGCACTACTGAATAGTTGTTCTACTTGTAATCTGCTACTGAATAATTACATATTACTTCTATTACACCACCTTTTGAAACAACAACATTGTTGACTAATGGATGTCACTAAAACTTTTTGAAGCCATTTTGCTCACTTCCGCTTCAATTAGAAAAAAGACATGTATCTTTTATACACAACATTGATTTAAAATTTAGAAAAATTAGGTTGGTACCATACAAAAGGCCCTAGTAGACGACTTTGCACACGCCATGGGCTTGCCTCCGCCTAGGGTTTGAGCTTGGGTCAAGCTTAGAGAAGAGAAATGAGCACATAAAGGGCTGAGGGGGAGAGGTAAATGAGTTACACAGGTAAGATAATGAATAGATCACGGGAGTGGTATTTTGTGGAACAGAGAGAAGGGATGGTGGTATTAAACTGAACCGGGAGAATGTGGTGGTATTTTCCTAAAGTGTAACTTTTTTGATCGTACCAACCCAATTTTTCCTTAAAGTTTTGGTATTTATCAATCCAATTTTAAATTCTAGAAATTTAATTTAGAATTCAGCAATTCAAATTGAGATTTATGTCAATTGAAAATTTTGAAACATAAAGGTTTCTAAATTTTAAAATTGAAATTTGAACTTTACATGTTAGAATTTGAATTTTACAATGTGAAAACGATTATTTGGAAAATCAAATTTTCAATGATTAGGAAATTCGATTTTCCATAATTTCATATTGTAGTATTAAAATTAGAAAGGATTTTTCCTTTTATCAAGTATATGATTCCATAATTAAATTTCCTTCACAAGTTTAAATGGAATTGTAAAATATCAAAAAAAAATGAAATGTCAAGGTAGTACTCAGTCATTACCTAAGCAAGATGCTAGGGACCACCAAACATAGTTTAAATAGGCATATCCATATTAGCTTCTAAAAGCTGCTTTTCTACAATAAATAATTTTTTTACAGTACCTAGCTTTCAAACAGAGTGCATTTTTAAGGCGGGGTTTACTAGTCGATTATAGTATACATTATAGTGACTTCGTTTATATCGGTCAAAATCATACACGAGTTTTCCTTTATCTGTACGGCTCTCTACAAGATGTTATTATTCATAAGCAAAAGCCAAAATCCATCAGCCAAGGTTGTCACGGCGCTCCGACAAGTCGCGGCGAGACCAGGGTGCCTGAACGCCTAGTCGACAAGGCGCCCGCCATTGCAACAGTTAGACGATAGTAGTTAGACGACATAATAGCATAAATTATCTAAATAACCATGTCTTAGGAGGTCCAAATCAGAAGAAATTTATTGAGTGAGGGGTCTATTCGTAATTTTTAGGAACTGCGAGGACTAAATCACAAAAGACCAAAAAAAACCCTCCGTTCATTTAACCTAACCGCCGCCGGTCGTTTCTAACCCAAGCCTGGCATCTCTCTCCCCTAAACCCTTGCGCGCCGTCTCCCCTCCCGCCGCCTCGCCTCCGCCCTCATCTTCGCCGCCACCTCCCCTCCCGTTGCCTCACCTCCTCTCCATCGCTGCCTCCTCCTCCCCTCCCGCCACCTCGCCTCCTCTCTACCTCCTCCCCTCCCACCACCTAGCCTCTAGTCTCTGGCCTCTCGCCACCGCCACCTCCTCTTCGCCGCCTCCCTCCTCTCTGCCATCGCTACCTCCTACCTACCGCTTAGCTTGAGGAGGGCGACGGGAGGAGGTGAGGCAGCAGCTCGGCGGGAGGAGGCTGCAGATCGGCGGGTGGAAGCAGCAGATCGGTGGGAGCAAGTAGCAACTCGGCGAAACCCTACCAGCGGCGGCGATGAGACAACTACTTCAGATATTTGCTTTTCCGTTTTGCACTTTCGCCATTTCGGCCTTTTGAAGCCCACTCCCCCTGCCCCAGGCGGCCGCCTCAACGTCCTACCGACGCCATGGACACCTAGGCGTTGCCTAGCATCGTCTAAGTCTTCATGCACTGGGCGACCGTCCCCGGCGTCCTCCTCCTACCGACTGGACGCCTAGGCGGCGCCATGATAACCCTGCCATCAACAAAAGCCAATATGAACGGACCATGTGAGAAGGTTCAAGATTTTATTGTGATAAGCCTTTGTCATTTGTAGGAGTGGAAATTTAGAATTTATAGATTTTTCTAGACAGCTTGCAGAGGCGACGGTCTGACCGGCTAGGTTGTATTGCTATGGCCGAAATGAATAATTTTAGGAATGTTGAGTCATGGAATTATTTAGTTTGACCTAGGTTCGTGCATATGTGTGGCATGATGTATGTTTCTGTTAACGTGAGTCAAGGGGCTTGTTCTATTTTGTTTCGGCTTATGGCTTTTGGCTGTGACTTATGACTTTTGGGCTGTTTGTGAAAGAAAGCATGGAGTAACAAAAATTCGCATGTGGTTTTGGCCAATATAAATGAAGTTGCTATAGTGTATACTTCAATCAACTTGTAGACCTCGTCTTGAAAAAACATTTCGTTTGAAAGCTAATTACTATAGAAAAGTCGAAAGACAACTTTCAAAGCTGAAAAGAATAGGTCCATGTTGTGAAGAACTTGTGCCCTGTTAGACCATGTGGATGGTCATTAGTTTAGTGGCGATGAATAATTAACATTTGGATTGCTTTGGATTTGTAAAAGTTTTAGTCGATCGGAGTTGAAGGTTTTCGACTCAGAGTGGTTTTTGTCTACTTTGAGTGGTTTTTGTCTACTTTGAGTGGTTTTTGGTCTACTTTGAGTGGTTTTGATTGGGTCCAAGTAGGATCAGATGATGTTCGAGTAGCTTTGGAGTATCAAACGATGTTCGAGTGGCATCGGAGTATCGGACGACGTTCAAGTGGCATCGGAGCATCAGACGACGTTCAAGTGACATAGAAGTATCAGACAGTGTCCAAGTGACATTGGAGGATCGGACGGCGTTCAAGCGGTATCAAAGCCCCGAGTGGTGTCGCTTAGGATTCAAGCGGCGCGGTCAAAGATTTTGAGCACTAAGCAGTCGATGGCCTCAGGTCGAAGCCCCCAAAGTCGGAGAGCATACGGTCATAGCTATAGTGATTCGATCAGAGTTATAGTGATTCGGTCAGAACTATAGTATTTGGATGAACAATGACTGAGGTGAATAGTACTCCGAAAAAGCATTGTAGCAACTGTGATGTAGTCGGCACTCAGAAGAGTACTATTGTAGTGGTAAGTACTCAGAAGTTGGTAGTCGAAAGGACTTGACATTTGATAGTCGGAAGAACTAGGTACTCGAAGTCGGAAGAACTCGGTACTTGGAAATTGGTAGGGCTCGGTAGTCGTAATTGAAAGGACTCGATACTAGATAGTCATAGACTTTGTTGGTTGGTAGACAAAGGCTTTGTGACCGGTTACCATAGGCTTCACGATTGGTACTCGTAGACTTCATGGTCACTTCGAGTGCTTTAATTCTTGCTATCTTCGAGTACTTCAAGTACTCGTGTTAGCCTAGTGGTATGACTGGCTGGTGCATGGTGGTTGGTGATTGGTAGTCACAGACTTAGCGATCTGGTGTTTTAGATCGGTACTTAGTAGTCGGAACTTGATGGTTTTGTGGTCGGTAGTGATGCTTGTTATTCCCTAGTGATGTGAGCGGTGGTATTTTCCCGAGTACTTGTGTTTGAGTACTCGATGAGCTAGCGACCGGTCTGCATAGCGGTTGTAACTAGTCGTAATGAGTGATATGAAGTTGGTGATTTCTAGATAGCGTGGATATTATGGTCATGGACAACCTCGTTGGTATTTGTTAATGGTTTGGTTCTTATCTATGGATAGACGAGAGTGTGTTATACGTGTGTGCTGATGACGGTCAAGTTGTGAAGAATTTGTGCCCGTGGAAAACGTTCTTTGATCTTGCATGTGCAGATGGGCGTGGAGACGGTCATGGTCGATGATGAGGAGGACCGGTAATAGGATGGAAAACTCTGAGGTCAGGCGGTCAAGGATGTCACGTGAGGTGGCCGGGTTCACATTGGAACACATGGAGATCAAAGGTGACGATGTGTGGAGAAGATACGGGAGGTGCGGTCCCGGAGGCTTCAACACGTGAGGATGATGCATGGTGAAGATACGAGAGGTGTGTTCCTAGAGGCTTCAACACGTGAGATGGGTGATGTGTGATGAAGATACAAGAGGTGTGGTCCTGAAGGCTTTGTAATGTGATGAGATTGGAGAGTTACGAATAGAGTCCAAAACTTGGAAGGTTTAGAGATTGGTAAAAACCCTTGTTTAGAAGGGTTTTAGGTCCCTTGATTTTCAGAAGAGATAGGATTATATGTCTAGGTTGTTAAGGATATGGTTTGAGATGTCCATATTTGAGGTGAACACGGTTTAGGGTTCTAGCATATAAAAGCATGTAGAGGCTGAGGGTTTTAACTGTGGCTCTGTGGAAGCTTTTTGTGCTAGAGTTTTTAGGGGTGCCGTGTGGGCACTTTGTAGCTACAAAACATGATCTAGAAATAATAGATTACATTTATTTTAGAAAAAGTTAGTCGGCGTCAGTGACACGTTTTCTCAGCATCGTTTTTTTGTGTCTTGGTGGTGTGCTAACATATCATGTTCTTGCATGTCACGAGCTTGATGTCTTCAGTCGTTGGCTCAATCCAACCAAGGAGAGCAGGGTGTTGTCTTCGGCATGTTCCCGTTCGAGTGGTTGAAGTGTTCAAGCAGCTGAAGCTTTTGAGCGGAGGGAGATTTTGACCACGTGCAAAGGTGGTCGTAGCAAGCGGTCGAAGCGAGCGGTCAAACGATCGAAGCGTTCATCGAGCGCGCATAAAGGAGGTCAAGCGAGTAGACAAATGACTTGCGGTCAAAATCTACATCCGATAATTTAGATTGTGTTTTCTTCTGGTTTAAGATTTGTTTTCAGGTATCAAAAAGTAGAGGCAATCATTCACGCCCCTCTGATTACGCCATATGATCCTATAAGCCAGAAAATAACCTTTTGGTCTTTGGATATGCAGGTGCACGTGGAGCCAACTATGGTCAATGGTGATGATTGGGGCTACGCTCCTAGAGGAGTCGAGACCCAGAACAATCAAGTATGCAGGGTGAGATGGCTGAACTTAAAAATGACACAAGGAAGGCGGGAAATATTGAAGGAAAGTTCGAGTGACAGGTTGCACCATATGACTTGGTCGGTACAACTGACGTGTGGTCTAGTGGAACCGAAATAGGAGAGACTTACCGATGGATGGCAAGCTAGTGGTGCATCTACATGTGGCAATTATGACGATTGCTTCTAAGGAAAGATGAAGACCGAGTCAAGATAGGGTATCTTGGTAAGTTGGCTGAAATACCAGAAACTACCTTGAATCAAAACCGCGGTGCTTGAGTGGCGCTTTGGAAGGTGGTTTAGGTGAAGGAGGAGTTTAGATGATCAAGTGAATCAAAGACTAAAGACTTATTGGATTGGGCTTATGTGCTTTAAAAAGCGTTTATAAGTGTAGTATGTGAGTAAAACCCGTGTCGTTTACGGTTAACGGGGTTTCCTTATTTGTTGTAAGTGAATATTATCCATTAGGGTTAGATGAGGTTGATTGCCTTGTCTATTTAACAGGTTGGGATGGAGACTTGCTAGTTAACTATTTAACCATCCTAACTTTACTCATTGAAGCCAAATGTTTTAGGGTTAGGGTTTGAGAAGTGTGAGTGTTGTGGTGTGCTCCCTTATCCTCTAGGTGGAGTGGATGTAAAACCTTCTCAAGTAGTAATATATCAACTTTATTCATTTCTCATGGATCCCTCTTGTTTTGGTTGATTTGCTTGTGTTTTGACTGGTTTTGATCTTGTCTCTCCCTTTCTTGATCTTGTTGGGTACCAAGGATGAGTAAGTAATGGAGATATACCTTATAAATTAGTCATCATTCATCTAGACATCAGGTTTGGCAAATTCGTGAAATTGTCTGGTTTTTGCTTGATTTGGCCTCTCCAAGTGATTTCTTAGTCAGTTGTTTTTGCCTCATTTTTTTGGATGTTCTAGCTTATTATGATATATGGGAATATATCTAGAGCCATCTTAGCGATCATTCAACCATGAGCAAGTTATATTCACTATTTTTTGTTTTTGCCCGGTTTTAGTGCAACATTCCTTCAAACAAAAAATGTCAGAACTTTAATAATAAACTTCTTGATTATTGATTGTAATAGGTTCATGACATTTTAGAGAAGATGCATACCGAATTTCAAGTAATTTGGAGGCTTAGTTTAAGAGTTTACTTAATTTGTAGTTTTTGCCCGATTTTGGTGTAGCAGAGTTTCAAGAACGAAAAGATATCAATTCTCTTAATTTCTTTCAATATATTTGGTTGGTATAGATTCTTAATATTATGATCTAGTTTTGATTCAAGTTTTAAGTCTTTTGAATCTACAGATCAAAAGTTATATGAATTTTTTGGATTTGAAATAGTACCATTTCTATTGTTCACCGAGCTGTTTTTACTATAGGACAGTGAATTTTCGGAATTTGGTTTCTTAATTTTTATAGCTTTTCATAGCTATTGGAGTGAAGTATCGATGAATACTTAGGAAAAAAATTGAAGATACTATTCATCCTTTCTGTTGTCATACCGGTCAAATTCATGGCATATGAAATTGGCAGGATGTAAACATAGCTAATGTTGCATCAAATTCACGGCATATATACTATGTGTACATAACTATTGAAACTAGCGCACTAGAAGAACACACCGATTTTAGACATTCTGCTATATATTGCGTTTAGTGTTGTGGCATTCGTAACATATAATTGATATTCCATATTTCTAATTTTTTTCAATAAAATGCCATACAAAACCAAAGGTTCCGAAGTACTCGTATATGCACTACCCTGCAATATCAATTAAAAAAGAAATATAAATATATGGGAATTTAGGAAAATCTTGTTTTAGCCAAAAATCAAATAGATTCCTAATTCATCACTAGCCTCTTGGGTATCTGATCCATTTCATGGAGGGTTTATAATATTCCTACAAAGTTTGTGCATTACAAACGTGGCCTTAAGAGTAACGAGTGCCTCTGCTTTTGTTGCTTGAAGTTGGACCCGTTTTGTTCATGTCATTAAATACAAGGAAAGAAGGACCATCTCAACAGAAGAAAAAGAACAATGAATGAATGAACAAATGAGGGTAGATTTTTTTCAGTTGCGACTGATGGCTTATAGTTCTAGTACAAACGTTTATGCGAACGAACCGAATACTGATAAGTCACTTCGAAAAGATTATCTTAATAAGCTATTTTGAAAATGCGACAAAGAAACTATCTTATTTGTTTGTTCGGAAGAAGCCATAAGCAGGCTAAAGAAAAGGGCCTAAATAAAAGTAGGGAAAGAGCTGGGACACTGATGATATCAGCAGTACCTCAATAAAATCAGCAGTGACTATTTTTTGCATCGTCCTTTAGTTTCTGACTGTGGATTCATATCATTATCATCCATAGTGTTGACTTTGTGCTCTACCAAAATAACTTATAAAAAAGTCCTGTGTTTGGTTGGTGCCTAAACCTGTTGTTTGCATAATTACACCTAGTTATCAGTTTGCATTAGATATATAAGTAGTTAGGCATTCAACTTGTAATCTATTCTTGCCCAATAGATTGAATCACACCTAGTCGGTTTACTTGGAATCGTAATTTGCAATTGATTGAATTAATGTTTTCAGCTTGCTCGAACAATTCAAGTTTTAGATCAACTCTGTAAACAAAAAATTATTAGATAGTAAAATGTTTACAGTAAAAGAAAATTTTGATAAAAATTCTAATTACAAATGGCTATGGCGTATTTTACTAGTTTGTATGCTGGACCATCATTTTTGTTTGCGAAAGTTACATGTACTTAACATTATAATTATAAGTTAGATACTCATTTTTACTAGGAAAATACCATGTGTATTGCTGCAGAAATTGGGCCTGTTCTTTTTGGCTGCGGCTTTTGGCTGAAATTTTTGAATTTTGGCTGTTTACGGTACAGATTACGGAGAGACAGATACTCACTTGTGATTTTAGCTGGTACAGATGTTGGGCTTTTAACGTGTAGATCGTTTAACTTGTAGACTCTGTCTTGAAAAAATACTCCATTTGAAAGTTAGGTACTGTAGCAAAAGCCAAAAGCCGGCCGGCTTTTGGCTTGGAACATACTATCTGAGTACGGAGTGAAAATTATCATTATGGACTCCAACGAGAGGGGAGAAGAAGGGTCATTTTCTATTTGCAACTCTTAAGTACAATTTGATATTAACCATAATTTATTATTAATCTGGTTGAAGACTAGGATTCTTCTAATGATATGGTCTAATGGTATTTTAAGTTTTGGGGATCAATTTGTTTCTTGTGAAGGGACGTAGTTGGTTATCACAATTATCATTTAGCAACTAAGATGTCAGAGGAAAGCCCCATTAAAATATTCAAATAGACCCATTTAACATGTATTCAAGTGACACTCGAACCTTTTACCTTTAGCCAGATCACACGGTTGGACTAGCCATCAATTTTACTAGCATAGTGGTTAACTAGTCAAACACGTGACTTCACTTTTCTTTTCAACTTTTTGTATGGCTACTTTTTTTTTTAAATTTTTCAGTCTATTTTTTTCTTTTAATTACTATCAGTAGGTATTATTTATTAGATCTATATCCTTTGATTCCTTTCTAAGATTTTATGTACATTTTTTTTGTTAATCGGTACATCTGTCGATTCTTGACTCCTATCCTTAGCTTCGTTCATGCTTACAGCTTCCTACAGGAAATCACTAAATCAGGAACACGACGGTCTCTGGGAAGGAAGGTGACAGCTGCTAACGGTTAGTTATTTCAAAAGAGCTGGTGAGTTTTTTTAAGCTACGGTTTATAATTTTAGCATATGGTTTTTAATTCTAATTGTTCGTGAGAGAGTATAAAGAGAGAGATAATTACATATAATTTTAGTTGATATAGCTGAAGTCGGTATAATATCTACTATAATCAATTTATAAATCTCATATTAAGAAACATATTATTTAAAAGCTAATTATTATAACAGAAATCAAAAGTTATATCTATAAAGCCCAAAATACAACGGCCGAAAAGTTTTAGCCGATTTTGCCCTTTATAAACTATGATGGACAAATTTGGACCGGGTAGCTTGGGTCTCTAGGCTGTCTCTTTCATCAAATTGGTTATTTGCATGGGACACTCCACAATATACCCAATTTGTTGGCCAATCAGATAGAAATACTGGTAGTATGATGCTTATGCATGGTCATTGGCCGGCATGTTCAATGTTATATATACCACTTTATGCAAGCTATTTTTTGTAAAAAAAAATTCAGTCTTGAAAATAACTTGGTAATCTAAAGGCGATATGGCCCCTTGATTATCTTGCTAGAGCCTGTAGGCTAGAATTCTACTTCCACTAATAATAAGTCTTTTTTAACAATACACTAGCTATGAGTTAGGTCGGAAATCACATAGATATCCAGCTACATGTACTATCTCTGTTTGCTTTTACTTACCTTTTGGGCATTGATATTATAATCTTCGATACACACCTTGGATCATCACCTTTTCTAATTACATATTAAAAATATAACGATATGAAAGTACTTTTTTGATAAATCTTGGAAATATTATTTTCACGTGACAAATTTAAGTACTTTTTGTGGTCAAGATTTTAAAAGATTGACTGCATTCATTCTAAAATGATATCTTAAAAAGAACAGAGGGACTAGTTAGTGTGAACCAAATTTTATTTATTTGCGGAACAGCTAAGATGCTATGCCAGATGATTATCAAATGCTGTGTTATTTAAGTCTTAAGACAACTATACCTTACCAAAGAAAAACTTATGTCGTGTAATGCTCATAACGGTAGTGAGTTAAACTTGTCATGCGCGTAGTGGTCGTTGTTAAAATTTCACATCATCTGTAATTTTGTATAACAGTTTTGTTAGTTTTTAGTCGCCTAAAATTTTTTTCTCTGCTACCTAAAGTTGCACAATTCCAAATCTAAAATTGTAGTGTTAAGTTGTGCAATTTTAAACAAAGATTTATTGCAATTTTTAGTTCTATTATTTTATTTGTAGGGTTCATATAGATTTAATTTGTTTTTGTCTAGGTTATATTTTTTTTTGTCTTTGCCAACTTAAATTTAATTTTTGTCTAGATTGGAATAATTCTTTGTTTCAATATTTGTCCTAGGGGTGATTCTGTGATGGGGTGGGTTTATATAAGGAAGTGAGGCGAGTGATGAGAGTGGTTAGATCTTTTATCTAAGGTTTGAGAAAAGTGACTGAAATCACTTGATGAATAGACAAACCAAGGCATGAACATCACTTCGATTTGGATAACATAAATGGAAGCGATAGCAACTATTTATTTCATTTTTATTGGGTTTAAATGTTTAGACATGTTTATTGGGAAGGTACATCTAAATGCAGAAATATTGTTTTATAACAATAAAGAACGTACATAAGGCACCTAAGTGGCTAGGCTGTAAATATGGTTGCGATATACATAATCTAACATAAAAAAAAACAATCTATGCATACGTGCATTTGGAAAGAAAAAAAAGCAAGTGGCTGTAGTAGATTTTGCGTGTCATATTATCGAAGTTTCTTTTAATTTTTAATCGTATTCTCAATAAATCCTTCATTTTTTTCTTTTCTTACATGAATATCTACTACTATGCAAATGGTTCATTCTATTTTATGGGTGACATCTTAATAATGAGTTGGACCTCTATATATGTTTATAAACAACATAAGAGAAGAGAGGCCACTGTACTGTGTCTTGGTTGTAATATCCCGGCTTAACAAAAGCTCAGAATATCACCAATAACTACAATCACCACCAATTTTAACCATTAAATAAATATTACCAACAGTTAAACTTCAAAAAATAATTTTACAATATACTCATGAACATAAATTTTAGCAGCATGGGAATCAATAAATTGAATTTAAGATGAACCATTTAATCAATAAGATGACTCAATAATCAAGCCAAATCAAAGAATACATCAAGTAGCAATAATATGAACCATAAAGAGCTAAAAGAAACCATTAATCATCTAAGAATTTTATGGATAAAATAAATTGATTATAATGATAAATTATTGATCGCTAGGTGAAGTGAATAATTACAAAAGTATAAGATCTCATGTTCTACTTTCACCTATACATCTCGCCTTCAATGATAACCTAAAAACAACAATAAAATAAGGGTAAGTCCAAAACTCAGCAAGTGCAAGTAAAACAATAAGAACAACATCATAATCATAACGTATGTCAATATTTACCATTCTCTTTTCTCTTCTTTGTTTTAGTTAATGCAATGCAATGCTCATGTCTCTTTATCTTCTTTGAGCTTATACCGGTATAGTGGAGGGAACACTTATCGATATTCACTTTCTACCTCCATCCTATGGAGATGCCTATCAACGTAGGTCTTTTCCTCCATTCTATGGAGGTGCCAATGGAAGTAGATCTTACTCAAGAGCATTCCAGAATAGTCAAATAGCTTTGTTCATAACTATTTGGCTCGTTCACTGCCCTGGCTCGTATGCTTCTATCATGTCATGGGTGCAACAATTCGTCAATTTATCACATTTCACATTATCATCATCGAATTATATCATATTGAATAAAATGTAATTAAATATTGCATGACAAGAATAATCCAATAATAATTAGCAATTACCAACCATCATCTATCATTCTATTATGCATTGCCTTTTCTAGGTGCGATGACCGGGTTGATTAGAAGATGACACCAACCCCGATGCTACTCCTCTTACAGTAATTACCTAATCTCAATACAATCCATAGCAATGCAAGATAACAATTAAACATCAACACTCCTACACGCTTCTCAAATCCATAATACTCCTTTTACCAGACAGTCATCCTTGCTATTACGGTACGAAATGACATAACTTCCAACTCCCAAGCCATATTCTAGTAAACCATACAAGTTCTAGAATCTACACGAAATTCCCTACATATGCTTAGCTAGTCATAAGCCCAGATTAAAGTCTTCTAACCCCACTTTTTTTAACCTAGAAGACAGATATGCCATCTTTTGGACAGCAGACTTAATATTTTCATATCTATTAATCTACTCATGCAAATATAGTAAATCATGATATTTTAATGAACTACAGAAAGTTTTCTACCTCTTTTTAGTTATGCCAAAAATTCAATTCTGTCATCTGATTAGTCACATTAATAATTTCCCATGACTGAGTTCAGCAGCAGCCAGTTCTAGATAACAGCCTTCCAAAATTCATAACTTCTCTTCTATCCATCCTAAATTCATGTTCTTAGATTCTATAGAATCTTTACGAAATTACCTAAACTTTTAATGTAGACCAAATATCCTAATTACTCTATTTACTATTTTTAATCTATTGATTAGCACAATGCTGCCATTTAAAAACAAGTACCTAGACAACAGACTTGCAAAAATTATAACTCAAAATTTAACCATCCAATAAACATGATTAAATACTCTACAATAAAATTCTCTACATCTATCTAGTAAATGACATTCTCAAATTAAACCTATACAGTACCCAAAACAACAGTAGAAAATTATCACAGACAAATCAATCTACTAATTGATCCCCTGATGAACACTTGGTACTCTCCTCTCTAATCCTGACTCTAATATCTAATCAAGTTAGCAAAATCCTCTAATTTTGACTCTAATATCTAATTAAATTAGCAAAACAGAGAAGGAAAGTCCAGATCATTACCCAAGTGAAGAATGCCAAGATCACGATCTCTTCCTCACTTTTCTCTTCTATTCTCCCTATTGATCTTTTGCCCAGCCGCTGCTCTAATATCCCTCCTTGCCTTTTCCTCTTGTTGGTTAGTGCATTGCAATCTCGAGAACTATAGGCAAAGAGGCCATTGCGCTGCTGCACTCAAATGCGCACGTGCCCTGGTTGACTTGCATGTGCATCGACCGGGTGATAGGTGTGCACTTGCACATGAGAAGCGAGCGGCTTTAACAAACGCTGTGGATGCGTGGCACGCTGGTAAGTGGGCAAGTTGGGTGACCACCACACATCATGTGAAGGCTATGGAGCGCTAGCGCTACACGGGTAGGTGAGAGTTGGCAGGAATTCGCTAGCATAGGCACACATACGTGTGGCATGTTGCTGCGTAGACGTAGAGATAGTGCTAGCAACGGCAGTTGATGAAAGCGACAGGCGATGAAAAGCGATGCAATGGTGAATCACACGTGGCGAACGAGACAGGGGCGAAAGGCCGACAGCCACACAGGTGTCTTGTGCACGTTGGCGAATGGCTCCAGGAACTTCTCTAGTAACACAACAACATAGCGCTGACGATGGCGATGGAATTATGTTGGTGATGGCAGATGTTGTGCGATGCAAAAGAAAAGGCAGCTAGGGTTTCTGGTTTGGGGTTCTCCTCTCCTCCACATTTCCTTTTATCATAATACGAGTTCGACTCCAACTCCAACTTTGTCTTCTTACGACTTGCCCAGGCATCCAATTCCTCCTCTAAAAAAATCCAACATCCCATTTTCTATACCTCTTTTTCTCTAGTTACGTATAGGTCCTCAAGAGGGCTATTTTCAGAATATTACACTGGTACCCACCTTTACACACATGTGGTGCGTTTCAGTGCAAAAAAGCATGCTTGTGCTCCATGTGTTACTGATTTATTCCCGGTCTCCACAGTTCTTGGCATGTGCTAGCGGTGCACTCACATGCTTGTTTGTGATATGCGTGTGTAGTGATGTATGTGTGTGCATCTACCTTGTAGTCTAAAAACAATATTTGTGTAAATAAATGTCCTACTTAAGAATAATAATGCACAATAGTGATGTTAGGGCATGTCCAGTGCTTATTATGCACTAAATTGACGCTTACTAGCATTGTCTTTTCTAAGCAAAATCTAGTCAGTGCTGCCGATCGGCTAGAATATTGCACTAACAGGATGATGTAACAAATGATGATATGCTGGACATTATTTATTTCTACATAAAATTGCAAGCAGCATTTTCTAGAATATTGTATATGATTATTATTCTGCACCTAGGGTGGGCCTGTAGGGTTTAAGGTGCTCTCCTAAGTTAAGGTGGACACAATTATTCAGAACAATGTTAAGCAACCGTACCCATACTACTACAGAAAGCCTAATACTAGACGCCAAATCACTGACGGTTTGACAAAACTATCTGTGACCGACACTAACACAGACGGTTTTAATTTGGACACCATCTGTGTTGATGGCGTCGGAGAAAACGAGTATCACAGATGGTTCTTACCGATTAACCGTCTGTGATATTTTAGTATCACAGACGGTTTTTATTAAAATCCGTCTGTAATAAGCTGATTATCATAGACGGTTTGTATTAAAAACCGTCTGTGATAATCTCAAAATTATCACAGACGGTTTTTAATAAAAACGTCTGTGATAATGGCGCTAGACATTTATCGCGCCTCTCAGAACCGCATTTGTCTTCATTTTGATCCAGATCTAGCCGGTGTTGCACTCTTTCGCTTAGGAGGCAAGCTAGGCGATTTCAGGTCAATTAATTTGGTGGGAGGAGGAAGAGATTGAGCTTTGAAGATTCATACGTTCCTGGTTGCTCTAGATATGGTTAGTAATAAAATTTATTTTTCTTTGCATTACAATTTAGATCTAAGTTTTGGTGAGTGTTATTGAAGATGGTTTGCATCTACTTGACCATACATGATCAGTTCCCGTCATGTGGGAGGCCAAATTTGTTAAAATTGTTGGTTATATACCTTCAGCGATCGTTGGGGAAATAGTTGTTGTGTTTATAATATGAATTAAGTTAGCAAAGCCTCAATGCATGTGGTATATATGTCGTAGTAATAATTAATTAATTAAAATTTTAATACTAAGTTGTTATATATATACATAACGTAGGACCGAAGCTGGATGTATGCTGCGAACCGTGTGAGTAAAGAGTACATTAATGGCTTGTCTGCTTTTACAAGAGCTGCCGAGGAGGATATGTTGAATAAGGGGGTGGAATATATGTACTGTCCATACACTGACTGCGAGAATTTAAAGATGTTTAAGAACCGAGGGCAAATTGAAGTGCACTTGATTCGGAGGGGTTTCAAAAAGGGTTATACGTGTTGGACCAGTCATGGCGAAGTCAACGATCATATGTCGCCGGATGACATCGCCGATGAAGTGAATGTTATGCCGCCGGATGACATTGCCGGTGAAGTGAATGATATGCCGTGTTGTACCTAGCACCGTTGGTGGAAGATCTAAAAGTACTGTGGAATGAAGGGGTACAGGTATGGAATGCATACAAACGAGAGAACTTCACTTTGCGCTCCTTATTGTTCTGCACCATAAATGATTATCCTGCCCTTGCTAACCTATCGGGCCAGAGTACAAAAGGTGCCAAAGCTTGTACTCACTGTTTAGATGGTACCGAGAGTGTGTGGCTGAAACCCTCACGCAAAACCGTCTACATGCATCACCGCCGGCGGAGGGCTCACCCATACTGCAAGATGAAGAAACAATTTGATGGAGAGAAGGAAGATGGTTCAGCTCCAAGGCATTTAATTCTGGAGAAGCTTAGATAGCACCAACTCTATGCCAAATTTAGCAAGTGTAAGTTTTGGCTAAAGGAGGTAGCTTTTCTTGGTCACATTGTAACATCTGAAGGGATTGCAATAGATCCTTCTAAGATAGAAGCCGTAATGGATGGAAGCAAGCTACGTCAGAAACTGAGGTCAGGAGTTTTCTTGAACTTGCTGGTTATACCAACACTTCATAGGAGGATTTTCCGAGATAACCAAGCCCATGACTCAACTTTGAAGAAGGTGAAGAAGTTCAAATGGACAAAAGCTTATGAGCAGATCTTCTAGACTCTATAAAAAAGTTGGTGTCTACGCCAGTACTCGTTTTGTCGGATATACACAAAGATTTTGAGGTATTTTGTGATGCCTCCTGGCAAAGATTCAATTGTGTTCTGATGCAAGAGGGCAAGGTGGTAGCTTATGCAACATGCAGTTGAGACCTCACGAGTGCAACTATCCCACTCATGACTTGAAGTTAGTAGTAGTGGTTTATGCCTTGAAAATCTAGCGGCATTATCTTAGCGGTAACCGTTGTGAAGTTTACACAAACCATAAGAGCCTGAAGTACATTTTCACTCATGTAGAACCCAACCTGAGGCAACGAAGATGGCTAGAGTTGATCAAAGATTATAACCTTGTGAGAGACCATGTGGAGGTCATCCCGTGTGTGTGATGAGTAATTGACATCGGTTTAGGGAAGTCAAGTTTGATTTGGTTCGTTCGGACCATGTCGTTGCGTGGTGCAATCGGGCTCAGTCGAACTTGGTCAAACCTGGTCAAAATAGTTATGTTGCATATTATGTCGACTTGTTAGGTTTGAGCTATTTCATTAATGCATTTATGCTTAAATGTATCGAGCGGTGCTATTTGATATGTTTCTTGTCTGTGTTGGCTGCAGGACGTCGAGGCGGAGTCATGGCGAGACACGGTGGACCGGACTAGGCGCAGGTGGCGCTGAGGTCAGAACGGTCGGGAGGTGTCGAAGACGGCGAGGGCTCGAGGTGGCTGCGAGGCTTGCAAGGCAAGAAAGGAGGAAGCTTCCTGGAAGGTGCGCGAGGGGCGTTTCAGTAAAAATGCAAAGCTGCACTAAAGGAAGCGGGTTTGGATAAAGTATCGAGTAGGTGGTGACCTAATGGGTAAAACATGTGCAAACCTATTAGTGGGAGGCTATAAAAGGAGATGGAGAGGTTGTGCTGAAATTGAGAGAGTGAGTGTGATAGTTCTATGTTGTGTCTCTCCTTGTTTGTATGAGATGGATTAGGGTTTACTTCTAGTCTTTACTTATTGAGAAAGAGAGAAAGAGAGAAGGTGTGAGTTTCTCTCTATGCTCTCCGGGCGTATGGGGACTTGTTGAGTGTGAGTTTGAGAGAGAGAGAGAGATGAGTTGAGAGCATTCTTGTATAAGCATTCTTGTCTCCGTATCAACTTATGAGAGCTATCATGTTTCTATTTCTGTTCGCCTCAGTTATGTCTTCTTTTGGTTTTACTTGTGTTCTCATGGTATGCACTTTTTAGTTGGCAGGAGGTTTTTGCTTGCCGATTAAGTTTCTTTTTGCTTAGTCTTTGAAGCCTCCGATCAAACCGAATATACTGCTTTAGTTTGGCTAAACTGCAGTTTTGGTTTCTGGCAGCAAAGACATCCTTGTGATCTCGACAAGGCAGTAAACTCAGTGTTCCTCATTTTTAGTAAGCGCCCAATCTCTTCACGTCTGTTGTCCTCATGGGAAATAATAGCCTTTCCTTTTTCAAGTTTTTTATGCTGTGCCGACAGCTTTAAATCCCTTGCTTTTGGTTTTTACTTTGTCTTTTGTCCTTGCCGTACAAGCTCAGTTATCGTTTTCTTCACTTGATGGGAATGGATGGCTAATTATTGGGAAGCCTTTTAACGGAAGAAGCAACAAGGTAGATGGTGAATTTTCCCATTTTCGGCTGAACCGACTGTTTTACTTTTTATCTCTTCGGTTTGGGTCTTGCTGTCATATTTTGATAGGCTGTCCTTAGCTGTGTTTTTAGAGTTGTTGATGGCCATTTCTACAGTCGGCAGATGTAGTTTTTCTTGTGGCCTTTGTAGTCTGTGTACTTAGTTTTCTTTTTGTTAGCCTGTGAAGGCCCTCTGCAAATTTGATGTTCGGCAGTCCTACTGCAGATCGGCAAGGTTACAATTATTTTTCTATTTTAATGCAGTGTCCCTATTTTCAATGACTGGACAGGTTTGATTTTTTGGTCTACAGCCTTGATCCTCTCGGTTAAAAAAAGGGAAGGTTCCCATGTTTCTCTACCTCGGTATTGCTTTTTCTTGTTTCCTGAATTTTTAGTTTTTTTTGGGAAAAGATCCTCCTATTCGGTTGTCCTTCAGTTGGTAGAATTCAGTCTGCTATTTCTTGTGTTCGGCTGAACTTTTTGTGTTTGGTTCCTACTGCTTTCGGTTGAGCTTATGGTCAGTTGTAGCTTTATTCTAATGAATAGCTCTTGGCAGTGTCCTTCTTGTTTTATAGCTGCAGTCCTTATGATGTTCTTTGATGGCATTGATTTTCCTTTCTGGAAAAGCCGGATGGAGACATACATCCAGGCTCAAGGATGTGCCATCTGGAGGAAGGTCAAGGTCCGCTATCTGGTTCCTGCCGATGAGAACATCAATGTGGCGAATATGCCCGATGTTGAGGCGAATGCAAAGGCAAGGAACATAATCATTCAAGGTTTGAGTCATAGCGAGTTTGACGGCTTTCGATATTTGGGAGACCCTCAGTGCTTTCCATGAGGGCACCACCCAAATCAAGACAGTCCGACATGACCAATTCAAGCGAGTTTACAACAAGTTTGAAATGCTCGCTGGTGAGTCCCTCAATGAGTGCTTTGCGCGTTTTCATAAGATTCTGAGCAACCTCCGAGCGGTCGGTCTCACGTACCCTGACTCGGACAACGCTCGTCAAATGCTCGCTGCTTTGGACCTGCGTGTGTGGGAGATGAAAGTGACTACCATCAAGGACACCACGAACCTCTCGACTTTGACTCTTGATACGCTGTACTCGCGCCTCAAGACTCATGAGATTGACATTGTCTCTCGCAAGTCAAAGTCGCAGTCGATGGCCTTAGTCACCGATCCCAATTTGGCTTCCGATTCTTCTTCTGATTCTCTCTGCGGTTTCTCCCTTGCTACTCTCTGTGACATAACTGATGATCAGTTAGAGCAGCTTGCGGATGAGCAGTTAGCCCTCCTAGCTCGGAGATTCTCCCATGCTTACAAGAGGAGGACGGATGGAAAGAGAGGAGGACCCGTGATTTGCTTCGAGTGTGGTAGCCCCAACCACATTCGGGCAAACTGCCCCAAGCTGGGGAAGGGCAAAGGTGACTACGGCGGTTCGGGCAAGAACGACTACATCGCCAAGAACCGCAACAAGAAGCCCTCAGCTCCCGCACAAAGCAAGAAGAAGTTCCGCGACTTTGGGAAGGCCAAGAAGCTCTTCCACCGCGTCCTCACCGCCTTCGATGACCTCGATCTCAGCGAGGTGGAGGGGTGGAGCGACGACGATGGAACGGACGAGCAAGAACCCAAGGGCAGCGACGACTTCTCCGGCATGTGCTTCATGGCCCTTAAGGGCGAACTGAGCGACAGCGAGCTGTACTCCGACTCCGACGAGGTATCCCCCACCTACGACCAACTCAATCATGCTTTTCTTAAGTTAGGTGGATTTCATGCTAGAGCTAGAGCTAGGGTTAGCGAGTTGGAGAAGGAAGTAGATAGATTATCACGGGAGCTTACTTCACTTACATCTGCTCCCTCCCGTGATGATTGTGATACATGCTGTGCTCTGTTGGGTGACATGGAGAAATTAAGGATCTCGCGTGATAGTCTGTCCTCCGAGCTTGACATGGTTAAGGTGGAAAACATTAGTCTTCTTGCTGAGCTTGAGATGAGTAGGGTAGCTCCTTCGTCATCTACTACTGTTGAGACTATTGCTTGCACCTCATGTGAGGATAAGGATAATGCTTTTAGAGGTCTTTATACCATGCTCCTGGATCTGCCCGAGTCTTGTGAAAACTGCAATAATTTGAAACTGAACTTAAAAAGGGCAGATCATAAAATTGCTGAGTTACATGCCTCTTTACTTGAGCCTGTTGTTTCTTGCACCAACTGTCCAAAATTAACACTTGAGCTTGAGTCTATTTCTAAGCAATTCCAAGAGATGGTTAATCATAACATCAAATTGGCTCAGTTTGCGACTAGGGATCCTGTTAGCTCACTATGCATTAGTTGTGATAAACTAAAACTTGAACTCGTTGCTTTGAATGAACAATGTGTGAAGCTAACTAAGGATTTACTAGAGAAGCCATCAACTCATTGTGATGTGATTGCTGAGGTGGGGAAGGAGCCCAAGGGTAAGGTGGAGACGCTTAGTGACGTGAACCAACCGGCTAGTAGTAGGACTGTCCCTCAGAGTCGGCTGTGTGTGCACAAGCCATTCTTTTCTCTACTGTTGGTTCTTCTTCTGCTCCCTTACCTTCTGCTGTCTCTTCTTCCCCCTGCTCTTCTTGCACCTCTCTCTTTCGGGAGTGTCAGTATCTTATGAACACTCTCGAGAGATTTGTAAGAGGCAAGAAGAAGCTTAATCTTATTCTAGACCAATCCAAGATTTGCAGATTTAATCAGGGTCTAGGATATGATTTCTATGAGGACATGAGAAAGCATCCACCTGCCATGCTCAGACCCATAGCACCAGGTGTGATCGAGACTGAGCCTAGGACCGAGAAAGTGCAATTTAAGTCTGCGGTCTTTGTCCAAGGGATTTCTGACAGCAAGGTGATTCCACCTGCAGCTTCGGCCTCTCAGAAGGCGAAGTCTCATCATGCTACTTCGACCTCTCAGAAGGTGAAGTATCATTGCACCTTCTGTCAGAAGGATGGACATCTGATCGATCGATGCTTTAGGCGCGCCAAGATCGCGCGTAGAGACCGTGTTGAGTCTCCCCCAGACCTTGAGTACACCTAAGACCAACACGAGGTCTAGGTTTGCTTCAGCTGATGGGTTTGGGCAGCATCGAGGACTTGGTTTTTCTGAGTTTTCTGGTTTTCGTCCTCATGCTCCCTTTGGTCGTGACTTCCGTCGTTTTGAGGGTAGATCTCGTTTTCCTCGTCGAGATGACTACCCGCGGCGTGTTCAGCGTGTTGCCGGTGCTCCGACTCGCTTGCCCGTTGCAGTCGGACCCAGCAACAGCTTCAGGTCTACATAGAGACCGTCTGATTCTTTGAGTGACAGAGAAAGTAGGGTAGATAGAGGTCAGTCGTGTTTGACTACTTCATCTGCTCGACGTGTTACTCAGTATTGGGTGCCAAAATCACTTTTGATTTACCCAAGTACTGAGACTTTACTCTCTATTTGACTCAGGTTCGCCGGGCAGGGAAGGGAAAGGTTTGGCTTGAAGACTCCGGGTGTTCACGACACATGACCGGAGACTCCCGTTGGTTTTCTTTCCTTGCCCGTGCTCCAGGTGATGAGACGATCACCTTCGGAGATGCTTCATCCGCGCGTCATCGCCAAAGGTACAGTCTTGGCGTTAATGATTCTTTCATTCTGAAAGATGTTGCCTTGGTTAGTAAGCTGCAGTATAATTTGCTTTCTGTTTCTCAGCTTACCGATGACGGTTTCGAGGTGAGCTTTAAGAAAAACGCTTGCAAAATTCTTGATTCTTCGGATGTCTGGTTTGCGGGATTTCTCATTTTGGGAGGATCTTTCGTGCTGATTTTTCTGAGTCTTCTGATGATCCTCTCAGGTGTTTAGTTGCTTCTGAGTTCCGCGACCTTTCTTTCTGGCATAGGAGACTTGGTTACATTGGATTTGACCATTTGACCCGAGTTAGCGGCCACGATGATGGGGACGGGGTCCCGATCTTCCAACAGGTTCTGGATATGTTCGATTTGGTGGAGGCGCGACACAAATCGATCCGGCTTCGAACGACACGCCCAACCCCGCAATCGCAGCACCACGCCTCTCGGGTTATCAACCGTGCGCTGCCGTTGACCTCGCCAAGAAGGCTAATCCTTGCTCGCGAATCAAGAACACAAGCAAGAACAAGGAAGAACACAACTGAATTGCAGATGTATTGATTTAGCACTCGAAAGTTGGGGTCTCACAAACCGATGAACGGCGATACTGTTCAAAGACAGAATTAATCTAAGCAAAACCCAACCCTAATGGTGGGGGTGGCGGCTAGATATAAAGGGGTGAGGGGCGTGCAAAACCCCTGGACGCGCCCCTAATGGGCTCCAACACGATACAAAGCCGAACGGCCCAAATGACGGTGGCGCAGCACCCTGACAGATCCTGAACGTCCACTTGTTTCGACGATTCCAGTTGACTCAGAAGGAATTTTGACATGGGACCAGATCCATTGGAAAGGTCTTCTTCTTAGCTTTCCATACATATGTATAACGTCCAAAACGGAGTCCGGATGCGATCTGGGCATCCATTTTAGTGCGGCCTGGTTCTGGACTCCGAATTGGATTCGAAGTCGGCTTGAGTTGGGCCTCCAACTTGATTCGACCGCCCTTGCTGGACTTGTGCGCCCCGTAGCCCTTCTCCAAGTACTTCCAGGTCCTCTCCATGGTTCCTAATCATAATTAAATCATTAGGTAGCAATCTATTCTCAAATGAACAAAAAGAAGTACTTAGGAACGAGCTCACCTGTAAATTCAATTGTCGGACGCGAGCTTTAGTGATTAGTCCTTGAATGTCAAGTGGAGGAGTGTTGTGTGTATCCAAAGAAGTGATGTCCTCATCACACGACCTCTTTCGTGGTCTGCCGAAGCTCAAGATGGTCAAAGATCTTGTTTGTGCTCCATACCGGCACAGCAAGATGGTGCCGCTTCTCACCCTCCAGTCACAGTGACTATGACCGATGCACCGGGACAGCTGCTCCACATGGACACAGTTGGACCAGCTCGAGTGCAGTCAGCAGGAGGGAAGTGGTATGTTCTTGTCGTGGTCGATGACTTCTCGAGGTATTCTTGGGTGTTTTTCTTAGCCTCGAAGGATGAGATATTTACACATTTCTGAGGTCTTTTCAGTAGGCTTCCTGTTGAGCTCCCGGGTGCCTTACGAGCAATCCGCAGTGACAATGGCACGGAGTTCAAGAATTCCTACTTTGAGAGGTTCTGCAATGAGATGGGTGTGGAGCACTAGTTCTCTTCTCCGCATATCCCACAGCAAAATGGCGTCATGGAGAGGAAGAACCGTACCTTGGTCGAGATGGCCAGGACGATGCTCGATAAGTATTCTACACCGCGAAAGTTTTGGGCTGAGGCTATAGCTACCGCGTGCTATGTTTCAAATCGAGTTTTTCTTCGGGTACACTTGCACTACACTTCTTATGAGTTGAGATATGGGCGAACGCCCAGTGTCTCTCATTTTTGCGTGTTTGGTTACAAGTGCTTTATTTTGAAGTCTGGGAACCTAGACAAGTTCGAGTCACGTTCTTGTGATGGTATCTTTCTAGGTTACTCGACTTCTTCGCGAGCTTATCGGGTTTGGAACTGCGAGTCTAGTAAAATGGTAGAGACATGTGAGGTGACTTTTGACGAGACCAGTCCGGGGACTAGGCCCGATATCTCAGGTTCTTTAGAGCAATCCAAGCCCATCTTCGTGGATGACGAGGACGATGGAGATGAGGGTTGTCTACCTGATCCAGTCCCTCATCTACCCCCTGAGGTGCCCTCTTCCACCGCACATCGAGGCGATCAGCCCATGCCTTCTGCTTCTTCTGGAGCTAGTGGCTTTGTTCCTACCTCATCAGCTCATGTGGTAGAGGCCACTTCTTCATCTCATCCTGGACCTCCTAGACATATCCAGAAAGCTCATCCTTCCGAGTAGATTATTGGAGACCTCTTTGAGCGAGTCACTCGTTCAAAGTCTGGCATGTCATATTTCTGTCTCCATTCTGCCTTTGTTGCCTCCTTCGAGCCCAAAGACGTTTGTCATGCTCTATCTGACGAGTCTTGGGTCAATGCCATGCATGAGGAGCTTGAAAATTTTGAAAGAAACAAGGTCTGGTCGCTTATTGAGCCCCCGCGTGGTCACAATGTCATTTGGACCAAGTGGGTGTTCAAGAATAAGCAGAGTGAGGATGGGGTGGTTGTTTGAAACAAGACTAGACTGGTAGCTCAGGGCTTCTCCCAGGTTGAGGGTCTAGATTTCGAGGAGACCTTTGCCCCTGTAGCTAGACTTGAGGCCATTAGAATTCTACTTGCCTTTGCAGCTTCTAAGGGTTTCAAGCTTTACCAGATGGATGTTAAGAGTGCCTTCCTCAATGGTTTTATTGAGGAAGAAGTCTATGTCAGACAGCCTTCTGGTTTCGAGAACCCCAAATACCCACACCATGTCTTCAAGCTTTCCAAAGCTTTGTATGGACTTAAGCAAGCCCCTAGAGCTTGGTATGAGAGGCTTAAGTCCTACTTGTTGAGTCATGGTTTCGAGATGGGTAAAGTAGACAAGACCTTGTTTATCCGCTGGTATGGCACTGATCTTCTGCTCGTCTAGATTTATGTGGATGACATCGTCTTTGGCGGCTCCTCGCATGCTCTCGTTTCCTAGTTTTCCAACGTCATGAGCTCGGAGTTTGAGATGAGCGTGATGGGCGAGTTGAGTTTCTTCCTTGGCTTCCAAATTAAGCAGACTCGGGAGGGTACTTTCTTGCATCAGGGCAAGTACACTCGAGACCTCCTGAAGTGTTTCGATATGAATGATGGTAAGCCAGTGTCCACTCCTATGGCTACCTCAGTTTCACTCGACCCAGATGAGGACAGCGAGCCAGTTGATCAGAAGGAGTATCGTAGCATGATAGGCTCCCTCTTGTACCTCACTGCCTCGAGACCGGACAAACACTTTGCTGTGTGTCTATGTGCTCGCTTTCAGGCCTCTCGTTGCGTATCTCACCGCCAGGCGGCGAAGCGCATTCTTCGGTACCTTCGAGCTACCATTGACTATGGTATCTGGTACTCTTCCTCGTCCTGTCTTTCCTTGAGAACCTATTCGGATGTAGACTTTGCTGGCTGTAGGATAGATAGGAAGAGCACGTCTGGCACCTACCAATTCATTGGTACTTCTCTTGTTTCCTGGTCTTCTAGGAAGCAGTCCGGTGTTTCACAGTCCACCGTAGAGCCCGAGTACGTTGCTGCAGCCAGTTGCTGTAGCCAAGTGCTTTGGATGGTCTCAACCCTGCGGGACTTTGGGTTAGTTATCGACAGTGTTCCACTCTTTTGTGATAACAGTTCTGCGATTAACATTGCTAAGAACCCAGTGCAGCACTCTCGGACCAAGCGTGTCGATATTCGCTATCACTTCCTTAGATACCATGTAGAGAAGGGTGACATCGTGCTCCAGTTTGTGGAGAGTGACCACCAGTTGGCTAATATATTTACCAAGCCATTGGATAGCTTTAGGTTTTCAGCTCTGCGGGGAGAGCTTGGGGTGGTTTGTCCTTATGGACTGTTGTGAGGGGGAGTTTTGTGCTTTACTGCTTTATCTTATTAATTATGCTCTTACTCCTTTCTGTTGCATTGCATTCGGGGTGCATTTGAGTTTAGTCCTTCTAGCATAGGTTAGAGTGCTTCTCTTGTCAGTTGTTTGGACTTCTTGCTCTTATCTTGTGATTCTAGGATGCTGCTTATTAGCTGTTTCTCTTCTCACTAGGTTGAGCTCACCCACTGCTTATAGGTTCTAGCGAGGGTCGGGCCACCCTCGGGTAGACAGGGTACGTGTTTGCTCCTTAGTCTATTAGATGACCAGTTAATAGTCCTAGAGTCATATGGGGTAGATGAGAGTCAGTTTGAGCCATAGTATCCTCTATATCTTATCTATGCTTTAAGGACTGCCTGTTTGGTTTTCTTTGCCAGCTTCTCGATTTTATTGCTTTGGTTCAGGGGGAGTTCATTTGGGAGCTTTCGGAGCTTAATTTTGACATAACTCAACTTGAACTAAAAGTTGCATCACATGTTGAGGGAGAGCTGGATTTTCTTGCATTTTCAGCATTTCTGCATTATAATATAACTACATACAGCCTTGATTATTATCCTTTTATGACATATTTACAATGCATTACATCTTGCCATGACTTGTGCTTATTTGCTAGATTTATCATGACTTCATACGTGTAGACTAACTTTTGTCATGATAAATTGATTAAGATTGCTTAACTAGAATTAAAACTTGTCATGTTAGTACTCGGGACTAGTCTTTCTTTAGTTATCCTCTTATGATTCATGCCATGTCAAATAGACTGAGTTGAGTCTTGAATCTTTGTTGAGCTTTAGATTGAGCTATGCTAGTTCTTGATGATGCATAAGTTAGTACAATTATTTATGAATGCAAAAAGATCTCTTTTGTGCGAAAAAACTGATCTCACCAATTCTTTCTCATAAGACGGTTTGCCATTGCACTAAGAATGAACTCAGGGGGAGTTTTGGATGACCAAGATCATCTCCTTAAGCTTCTTGCTTGAAATGATCGTATAAGGCTTGAGATCTAGCACATGACTAAAATTTTGGTTGGAAACAACCATGAGTTTTAAAAGAAAATATGTCCCTTGTGCTAAATTTGCTTAATTACAAAAAGAACCAAGTACTTAAACAAATGTTTCATTCTTGAGCTTGCAGCACTCTAATTAGTATCAATACTAGCTTCTTGGTTCCGCTTAGCTTATTGACATGGTTTGCATCATCCTTGGATGCCTCTAGCTAGACTTTGATCAGGGATGACTTGACATGCTCACAAATTGCTCTAAATTTCAGATTATCATCTATTTGGTTTAGCTGCCTTATATATATCTTGTCATGATCTAGATAGCATTCTATTGAGTTATGGCTTGATGTAATACTTGTTGGTCATATTGGATAATTCTCATGGCTCTAAATGCTTAGAATAAACAAACTTCAGCCATTTCATCCATTTCCATGACTTGTTCTCTTCCCGGCATCCTTGATGTGTTTATTGCCAAAAGGGGGAGAATAGTGGTAGAAAAAGCCATTTTGGAGCTTTGAGGAAAAATTGCTCTTTCTTGTGCTCTTTGTGTCGATATGGTCATTAGCTTCATTTCTCTTTTCTTTGGACCATGTTTGACTTTTTTTTGCATTTCAAACTCAACTTTACGCTTTTTCTGGGTTTGTCAATATACTCATCAAGGAAGAGATTGAGAGACCATGTGGAGGTCATCCCGTGTGTGTGATGAGTAATTGACATCGGTTTAGGGAAGTCGAGTTTGATTTGGTTCGTTCGGACCATGTCGTTGCGTGGTGCAATCGGGCTCAGTCGAACTTGGTCAAACCTGGTCAAAATAGTTATGTTGCATATTATGTTGACTTGTTAGGTTTGAGCTATTTCATTAATGCATTATGCTTAAATGTATCGAGCGGTGCTATTTGATGTGTTTCTTATCTGTGTTGGCTGCAGGACGTCGAGGCGGAGTCGTGGCGAGACACGGTGGACCGGACTAGGCGCAGGTGGCGCTGAGGTCAGAACGGTCGGGAGGTGTCGAAGACGGCGAGGGCTCGAGGTGGCTGCGAGGCTTGCAAGGCAAGAAAGGAGGAAGCTTCCTGGAAGGTGCGCGAGGGGCGTTTCGGTAAAAATGCAAAGCTGCACTAAAGGAAGCGGGTTTGGATAAAGCATCGAGTAGGTGGTGACCTAATGGGTAAAGCATGTGCAAACCTATTAGTGGGAGGCTATAAAAGGAGATGGAGAGGTTGTGCTGAAATTGAGAGAGTGAGTGTGATAGTTCTATGTTGTCTCTCCTTGTTTGTATGAGATGGATTAGAGTTTACTTCTAGTCTTTACTTATTGAGAAAGAGAGAAAGATGGAAGGTGTGAGTTTCTCTCTATGCTCTCCGGGCGTATGGGGACTTGTTGAGTGTGAGTTTGAGAGAGAGAGAGATGAGCTGAGAGCATTCTTGTATAAGCATTCTTGTCTCCGTATCAACTTATGAGAGCTATCATGTTTCTGTTTCTGTTCGCCTCAGTTATGTCTTCTTTTGGTTTTACTTGTGTTCTCATGGTATGCACTTTTAGTTGGCAGGAGGTTTTGCTTGCCGATTAAGTTTCTTTTGCTTAGTCTTTGAAGCCTCCGATCGAACCAATATACCGCTTTAGTTTGGCTAAATCTGCAGCTTTTGGTTTCGCAAAGAAAGACATCCTTGTGATCTCGACAAGGCAAGAAACTCTGTTCCTCATTTTTAGTAAGCGCCCAATCTCTTCACGTCTGTTGTCCTCATGGGGAATAATAGCCTTTCCTTTTTCAAGTTTTTTATGTCAGTCTTGATGACTTTGATTCCCTTGCTTTTGGTTTTTTACTTTGTCTTTTGTCCTTGCCGTACAAGCTCAGTTATCTTTTTCTTCACTTGATGGGAATGGATGGCTAATTATTGGGAAGCCTTTTAACGGAAGAAGCAGCAAGGTAGATGGTGAATTTTCCCATTTTCGGCTGAACCGACTATTTTACTTTTTATCTCTTCGGTTTGGGTCTTGCTGTCATATTTTGATAGGCTGTCCTTAGCTGTGTTTTCAGAGTTGTTGATGGCCATTTCTACAGTCGGCGGATGTAGTTTTTCTTGTGGCCTTTGTAGTCTGTGTACTTAGTTTTCTTTTTGTTAGCCTGTGAAGGCCCTCTGCAAATTTGATGTTCGGCAGTCCTACTGCAGATCGGCAAGGTTACAATTATTTTTCTATTTTAATGCAGTGTCCCTATTTTCAATGACTGGACAGCTTTGATTTTTGGTCTCTGACCTTGATCCTCTCGGTTAAAAAAAGGGAAGGTTCCCATGTTTCTCTACCTCGCATCGCTTTTTCTTGTTTCCTGAATTTTTAGTTTTTTTGGGAAAAGATCCTCCTATTCGGTTGTCCTTTAGTTGGTAGAATTCAGTCTGCTATTTCTTGTGTTCGGCTGAACTTTTTGTGTTTGGTTCCTACTGCTTTCGGTTGAGCTTATGGTCATTGTAGCTTTATTCGATGAACAGCTCTTGGCGGTCCTTCTTGTTTCATAGCTGCAGTCCTTACTCTTGTTTGTTGAATTGTTTTGGCCGATAGAGTTTGGGTCTAGAGGAGCAGACTTGATGAGCCGCTTTTTTGATTTTCTCAAAGTCGAAAGATCCCAAAAGTTGTTTCTAGTCACCGTGATTTTCTTTGGTTTGACTTTCACCCGATCGTTACTCTGTTTTCGGTAAATTTGTTTCACTAGTCAGTGAGCAAATCAATTCTCTCTTTGTAGTTTCTATAGCTATCGGAGAAGAATTCTAGGGAGAATACTTGGGGCGGTTTTAACGGCACCATTCACCCCACCTCTGTTGCCGTTTTCGATCCAACACCTTGGGATACACTACCTTCCAGATAAGGCCAATGTTTTAGTAGATGAATTAAGCAGAAAGATTTATACAAACAACACTTATGCCGAAGAAGACCAGACTCAACTTCAGGAGGCAGTTGCCCATCTTAGCCTGAATATGTTAAATTAGAGTATTCTATCAACTCTAGAGAATCAACCCACCTTACTAGAAAAGATTCGAGAAGCCCAAAAGGTTGATGAGGATATCAAGGAGATAAGAAAGAACATGAGAAGAGGAAAAGCCATAGGTTTTACTGAGGATGAACATGGAACTATTTGGTTCGAGAATCATATCGGTGTGCCCAACAACAAAGAGATTAAGGATATGATTATGCAGGAAGTTCATGAGACCCCTTACTCAATCCATCTAGGTCATACCAAGATGTACCAAAACCTGAGAGAAAGACACCGGTGGGTCAGCATGAAGAGAGAAATTGTTGAGTATATTAACGCCTATGACATCTGTAAAAAAATCAAGCCAGATCATCAGAGACATGTTGGACTTTTGCAACCATTGCTGTTGTAGGGGTGGCCCCCACCTAAACCCAGCAGGCCTGGTAGAGGGTTGTAAGGCCCAGAATAGGCCATGTGCAATGACGTAAATGCCCCTGAAGGGGATACTCAGATGTAAGGGTATAATTGTAAAAGCACTCCCCATGTATATATATGGAACACAGGCCATGGAAGGAGGCTAAGCCATTACTATCATTCACTCCCGACTCTCCACTACCATCTCTCTGCTTGGTCTCAGAGCCACAACAGCTTGGCGCCGTCGTGGGAAGACAGAGCAAGCTCAAGTCCAAGAAGGATGGCACTGAAAGCTTCGCGACGCGACGGCGACAAAAGGCGGCTGGGTCGGGCGCGCGGGGGCACCGAGCCGGCATCGGCCGCCGCGAAGCGACGACGACGACGCAGCGCGGTGGTCGAGGGCGCCGACGCTCGTCTGCGACGACCAACCCGCCACCGGCGCGCGCGACGCCAGCCCGCACACCGGTGCTGCGCCGACCGACCCCGCCATCGGCGTCGCGACGACCAACCCCGCCACCCTGTGGCGGCCTCGTATGCTCCAGCAGGAGCTAGGGGATCTTCGTGGGGCTGTCCGCGACATACAAGAGGCTCAGAGCCAGCAGGCCGCGCTAGTGGTCGCGCCAGAGCCCACGCCGGAAAGGGCGGACAGCCGAGACGCCCCCACATCCAGCCGTGTGCCGCTGCGGCGCGTCGATCTGGAGTCCCTACTTTCGGCAGGTCTGCAGCAGGCGGAGTGGCCCGAAGACTTCAAGTTCCCCAGCGTCATCGAGCCGTACAAAGGCGACACGGACCCCCGCGAGTTGGTGCGCGTGTACGAAACCGCGATCGAAGCCGCGGGCGGAGATGACACCACAAAGGCGAAGGGCCTCCCCCTCGCGTTTCAAGGAGTGGCGCTTTCCTAGTTTTTTTACCATAGAGCCAAACTCCATCTACGCATGGGAGAAGATCCGCGACGGCCTTCACAACAACTTTCAAGGGAACTATGCTGAGCAAGTCGACGCGAACCAGCTCTTCGCCGTAAGGCAGAAGCCTGCGGAAGCCCTCTGAGACTATTTCAAATGCTTCACGAAGGTGCGATGCCAAGTCAAGGACGTGAACGAGTCAACCGTCATCAACGCGGCCATACAGGGCCTCCACCCGGGCCCCCTGGCCGAATACCACGCGCGCAAGCCTATCAAGACAATCGCCAAGCTCTTCGACAAAATGGAAGGGTATGCGTGGGCCGAGGAAGACGCGCGGAGACGCAACACCCCCGACCTCGCCCACGCGATGCGTTCGCCGTACAAGGGGGCGGTGGGCGATAATCCCCCAAGGCAGGGCCGGAGTTGACAACCCCGGGAGGACACTCCCGGAAGCGACGGCCCCGGCGCTGGAAGGCTCGTCAGGCAACACGCGCAAGCCCCGGCGTCACCAGCGCAGACCACAAAAGGCTCGCCATGCCCTTGGCACTAGGAACACCCTTCGGGAGCCTGCCCCCATGTTGTGGAAAGAAGGCCGGAGATGTGAAGACGGACCCGGTCATGGCGAGCAGCCCCGCGCGGAGCAAGAGCTTCGGGACTGCGGCAAGTGGTGCAAGGTGCATGGTTACGGCGACCACTACACGAAGGCATGTACCGCAGTCACAGAGCTGCGACGGGTGATGGCCGAGTCTCGGACCTCGTCCCCTCGGCCCCTCGCCGAAGTCCATGAGCGGTATCCGAAAGGTGGTCCCCGGCAAGCCTCTGGTAGGGAAGACACGCAAGACCGCACGGCCGTCATCACCGAGGCTCCCTATTAGGGGCCCCATGGAGCGGTTGCCACCATGGGTGCCGCCGCAACATCACCTTCACCTTGAATGACGCCAGGGCGTGGCGTTCCTCACCAAGACCTCTAGTCGCTCGTGCCCACATCGCAGCCACGACGCCGCGCGCCCTCGCCGACGGGGAAGCTCGCGAATATTCTGCTCGCAGGGCCCTTGAGCGTATAGGAATCCCCGGCCGCTCGAGCACCGGGTTCCACTTCAAGGCTTCGAGGCCAGCACTGGAGGCCATGGGACACGTGTCCCTTCCGCCATTCGATACGCCAGGAGGAACAAGCGCCAAGACGCCATCTTCGACGTCGTAGACATCCCGCACTCCTACAACGCCATATTGGGACGCCCGCCATCAATTCCTCGGCGATCCCACACCACGCCTTCCTATGCATGAAGCTCCCGCCCGGAGGGCGTGATCACCGCCTTCGCAACCGGACCTCGCCAGACGATCGAACTCAAAGCAGCCGAGTCCGCACCGCCGGCACGCCTCTATCGGTGCGCCCGATGACACTCCTCCGCCTCCGGTGGACGCCAAGCCTCGGCCGAAGGTGGAGTCAAGAAGGTGCCACTCCGACGGAGGCGCGTTTGTGTCCATCGGCGAGGCTCCCGTGGAGGTGGAGCGAGATCTACTCCAAGTACTCCAGGACAATGCCGACATCTTTGCGTGGTCGCCGGAAGACATAAAGGGCGTAGATCGAACAATAATCGAGCACCGCTTGGCGGTTCGCCCTGACGCCAAGCTGGTCAGGCAGAAGCTCCGCCGTATGTCCATGGATCGGCAGCAGGCGGCTAAGGCGGAGGTAGCAAAGCTTCTCCGGGCCGGGGTCATTCGTGAGGTCCACCACCCAGAGTGGCTTGCCAACCCCGTGTTAGTCAAAAAGGCGGCGGGCTCGGCGTATGTGCATCGACTTCACGGCGCTCAACAAGGCGTGCCCAAAGGACAACTACCCCCTGCCACGCATCGACCAATTGGTCGATGCAACCGCCGGATGCGAGCTAACGAGCTTCCTCGATGCTTACTCCGGCTATCATCAGGTTTACATGGCCAACGACGACGAGACAAGACCAGTTTCATCACACCAATTGGGACCTTCTGTTTCGCCAGAATGCCCTTTGGCTTGAAGAATGCGGGCGCCACGTTTACCCGCCTCATCGCGCTCGCCCTCGCCGCTCAGCTCAGGAGGAATGTGGAGGCCTACGTCGACGACGTGGTGGTCAAAACCCGGCAGCTCGCTCTACACGGTCGGGACCTCCAGGAGACCTTCGACAACCTCAGGAGGGCCGGCATCAAGCTCAACCCCGACAAATGCGTCTTGGCGTCGGCGGGCAACCGCTAGGCTTCCTCGCTCGCATGAGGCATCCAGCGAATCCCGAAGGTTGAGGCCATCTCGGGCATGGAGCGCCAAGACGACGAGGAGGTCCAGAGGTCGGCGGGCCACACGGCGCCCTAAGCCGCTTCTCGCCTAGGGCGGCGAACGGGTCCGCTGTTCTTCAAAACACTCCGCGGGTGCGATGGCTTTCGGTGGGATAGCGACTGCGCGGAGGCCTTCAACGAGCTCAAGAAACACCTGGCGAGCCTCCCTACTCTGGTCGCCAAAGCACCAGAGGCTCCCCTCTTGCTCTATCTAGCCGCATCGCCACGGCGGTCGCGCCGCCTCGCCTCGCAGGAAGGCGCCGTCAACACCCCGTGTACTTTGTCTCCGAAGCCCTCCAAGGCGCCAAGACGAGATATACGGAGCTAGAAAAGCTAGCTTACACATTGATCATGGCCTCCAGGAAACTTTGACATTATTTTTTGGCTCACCCGATCACAGTGCCTTCCTCATTTCCCCTGGTGGAGATGTTACATAACAAGGAGTCCACGGGGCGCATCGGTAAGTGGGCTACCGAGCTCGCCCCGTTCTCCCTCACATACGTCTCGTGGACGGCAATCAAATCTCAGGTCCTCGCCGACCTCCTCGCAGAATGGACCCCGCCGGCTCAGCCCGCTCAGAAGCACGACGACCCGGTCTGGACCCTCACCGTCGATGGGGCTTACGGCGTCACGGGCGCGGTAATCGTCACACCTGAGGGGCAGCGCCTATCGTACTCGACGCACCTCACGTTTCCGGCCACCAACAACACAGCGGAGTATGAAGCGCTACTCTTCGGCCTGACCAAGCTTAAGGCAATCGGTGCGCGGCGCGTACTCATCCGCACGGACTCGCGTTTGGTGGCCGACCACGTAGACAAGTCATATCAAGCCAAGGACCCCGAACTGGCTAAATACCTCACCGCCGTAAGAGCAAGGGAAAGGCATTTCTTGGGCATCACGGTCAAAGCCATCCCTTGCGCGAAAAATGAGCAGGCCGACGCTCGCGGCGGCGGCACCAAAGAACCGCCACCCCGACGAGGTGTTCTACGGCGTATTGCCACAGCGCCATCGCGCCAAGACAACCGACGCGCCCTCGCTCACCACGCTGCCCAGCAGGCGATCGGCGAGCCCATCTTTAATTTCTCGCAGGCATTGCCGAGCCGAGGACCACGCCGAGCTCCGCGCCTCGCAACACCGCGCGCATCCTTCTAGGTATTTGAAGGACGCCTACAAGCGTGGAGTCATGCACCACTCCCGCGCCTCTCTCGCGAAGAAGGAAAGAAGCTCCTCGCGAGACCCATGCGGGGCTTGCGGGTCCCACTCGCGCCAAGGACATTGGTCGGCAAAGCATTCAGAGCAAGGCTTTATCGCCGATACCCATCATCGACGCCAGACCTCGTGCGCCAATGCCGGGGTGCCGGATGGGGCGATCATCCGCAGCCCCGACGAGCCTTAATCCTATTCCCCGGTGGGGCGCCGCACGCTGGGCGCCGACATAGTAGGACCGCTCCCGAGCCCCGTGGAGACTTGCGGTTCGTGGTAGTCGCTACCGAATACTTTTCCAGTGGCCGAGGCGTAGCCCTATCCAAAATAACCTCGCGCCATGCAGCGCTTCCTCTGCGCAGAACATCATATGTCGCCGGCGTGCCAGTGGAACTCACCGCCGACAATGGCTGCAGCTTGATGCTGCCCCATTCAAGGAGTTCTGCGGCGACATGGGCATCACGATTTGGTTCGCCTCGGTTGGGCACCCCACCCAACGGAGCGATCGAAAGGGCTTAACGGTGCCATCTCTGCCGCCGCAAAAGCGCTTAGTCGGGCTGCCGGGCGGTGGGCCGAGTGAGCTTCACAAAGATCTCTGGTCTCTTCGCACAACGGTAACACGCCCGGCGGTGTTTCACGCCTTCAAGCTTCTTTTTGGCGATGAGGCGGTCACGCTCAAGAAATCAAGGCCGATCGCGGGGTCTCGCCCAAGCGCCCGACGAGGAGCGCCACGTGTCTTTGGACCTCCTCGATGGGGCGCGCGCGAGCGCAGCCCAACACGTCGAAAATGCGCGCGCGATAGTACGCATCGAGACCGGTCAGATATCCGCGAAGGTTCAAGGCGGGATCTCGCCCTTAGAACAAAGACTCCATGCGGAGACCGCTGGCAAGCTGGAGTCCAAGTGAGAAGGTCCATACATTGTGGTTGAAGCATTGCAGAAGGGAGCATACCGCCTCGCCACACTTGAGGGACAAACTCTCCGCCACACATGGAACGCAGACAAGCTGCGGCGATATTACGCCTAGAAGTGAGACGAAGGCTATAATGGCATCAGCCTCTCCTTGTACGGTGCTCGCCCGCGCAAACGGGTATTCAATAAAGCTCGTTGTTCCCACAAATAACATTGTCTAGCCGCAATGTGCAAATGATCACCCCACAGCAGTATACCATCTGCATGGACTTTAAATAAGACGAGCGCCGAGGTTCGCCTCCACACGCGAGAGTCCCCGGACTATAAATAAGACGTAGCGTCGAGGTTCACCTCCGCACGCACCAGTCTGCGGACTTTAAATAAGACGTAGCGTCGAGGTTCCCCGCCGCACGCGACTATAAATAAGACATAGCGCCGAGGTTCACCTCCGCACGCACTGCGCCTACGTGACTTTAAATAAGACGAGCGCCGAGGTTCACCTCGCGCGCGAGTCCACGGACTATAAATAAGACGTGGCGCCGAGGTTCACCTCCGCACGCACTATCTGCGGACTTTAAATAAGACGAAGCGCCGAGGTTTGCCTCGCACGCGAGAGTCCACGGACTATAAATAAGACGTAGCATCGAGGTTCACCTCCGCACGCACCAGTCTGCGATCATGGACTTTAAATAAAACGTAGCGCCGAGGTTCGCCTCAGCACGCGAGAGTCCACGGACTATAAATAAGACGTAGCATCGAGGTTCACCTCCGCACGCACTACCTGCGGACTTTAAATAAGACGAGGCGCCGAGGTTCGCCGCACGCGAGTCCACGGACTATAAATAAGACGTGCGCCGAGGTTCACCTCCGCACGCACTATCTGCGGACTTTAAATAAGACGTGGCGCCGTGGTTCGCCTCGCACGCGAGTCCACGGACTATAAATAAGACGTGGCGCCGAGGTTCAACTCCGCACGCACCAGTCTCCGGACTTTAAATAAGACGTAGCGTCGAGGTTCGCCTCCGCACGCGAGAGTCCACGGACTATAAATAAGACGTAGCGTCGAGGTTCACCTCCGCACGCACCACTCTGCGGACTTTAAATAAGACGTAGCGTTGAGGTTCGCTTCCGCACGCGAGAGTCCGTGGACTATAAATAAGACGTAGCGTCGAGGTTTGCCTCCGCACGCGACAGTCTACGGACTATAAATAAGGCGTCGTCGGCCCAAAACACGGCTTACAACAGTAAGAATAAATGGTGCACCGTTCCATTGCAAAAATATGAGGTGGAATGGTTACAGGTATGGGTGCACAAGTGTGAACCCCCCTCTCTCCGCCTGATATGATCAGCACTCGCCTTCGCGCGCGCCGAGGCCCGTGCGGCGCTATGGCCTCGTGAAACTTCTTCGAGCCAACGGAGGAAGTCCTCCCCGCGCAGCGCTTGTCATCGCAGCCCTCGCCGCGTCCTCCCGACACGACCCTGCATCCGCCGGTGGAAGTTCCGGCTAGGCTCGATGGAGCGAATAGCGTCCGGCAGCGCTCCGCCGCCAGAAGATCCAGCGCGGGTTCGCTAGCTCTCGATGTGCCTACACCCGCGGGTGTGAAGCGAGCCGAGGGCAAGGCACGCGCCAAGATAGCCGCAGCGCTCCTCGAAGGTCGTGGCATCGCGGCGCGATGCCCGCCTCCTCGACAGCCCAAGCATCTCCATCGTCCTCCGCCCGTGGGTGGCGCGGGCACTTCAACACACGATCGTGGAGAGCTCGGTTCGAGATCCCATGGCCCCTCAGCCGACGTGGATGCATCGCCCAAGGCGTGGGTCTTCCCGCAAGGGACTCTCCAATCGACCTTCTCCGCCTGCAGTAGCGACCGCTGCAAAAGGAGGCGCGTTCCTCCGCCGCGGCGTGCTGGACCTCCGCGGTCTCCTGTTGCGCGGCCGCCAGGGTGCCCTCCAGCAGATGAAGCTGTCCGTCCTTCGCGGCGTGGGCATCATCCGAAGCACGCAGCTCGACCTCCAGGGCCCTCCGCTCCCGGATGCGGGCCTCATCTAGCGCGTGGCCAAGGACAAGCATCCGAAATGGCGAAAGAAGTCAACAGTGCTCGACGGTGCTCCCACACACGCGCGCGCACATACTTACCCTTATCTCCGAGGCCCGCAGCAGCAAGCGCCAGAGGTCCTCGCACGACGCCAAAGATTCGTTGTTCAAAACCATCGCGCGCGCTCCGCGGCTGCATTAAAAGCGCGAAGCGTCTCCGGACACGGGAGGAAGTCGGAGAGGACGAGCCCCGCCCCCGTCACGACGGGGGCCGCGGAGACTTCGACCGCGTCGACAAAGCAAGAAGACTGCAGGTACCTGTTCGTGGTCCAACGCGTTGCGGCACACCCTCGCTGCTCGATCCTTCATCTGCGACGGAGACTTCGTCTCGCCTGATGTCGACGGAATGAGCGAGCAAATCGGGGAGAGTTTCGCGAAGTCGCGTGAGGAAAGGGAACTTCACCTACCTTCTTCACCGCCCGCTGCGGCAGGAGGGGATGCTTGTTCATCCGCTAGTCGGGGAGCGAGCACCTCGGTGGCGATCGGAAGACTCGCCGACCACGCCGCCGCGTCGGGCGCCGCACTCGAGCACACGTGGCGGCAACGATATACCGCCCTCGGCGAAGGGCTGGGCGCGGCGTTACCTGGGCTCCACAGGAGATTCTTCGGTGGCGTTAGCCGTTGTAGTTCCCGCCGCGCCTTCGGTCATTCCTGCTCCGGGCGTGTCCTCGACGGCCGCCAGGGGTGGTAGAGCACCGCCAGGGGTAGCTTCCTCCACAGGTTGGCAGGATCCGCACAACGGGGCGCTTTCACGGCTCAACAGCGGCGGCGGAGATGCCACCGATGGGCTCGGGGCGCCACGCTCTCCCGAGCTGGTCCGACCGGACTCATCACCGGCCACACGTCCTGCCCCACCGATGCCAGCCGACGAGCTGGCTGGTGCATCGGACGCGGCGACCTTGGAGTAGGCCCCCGCTTGGCTACCACCACCACGACGGCTCGAAGTCCCCGCGGGCGTCTCCGGCGGCACCGCGTGCTCGGGCACAGCAATGCCCAGAACCTCGCACGTGCGATTTATCCGCCCCTGCTTCGCCGCCTTGGTCGCAGCCTCGCGCAGCCTGTGCTCCTTGAGCGTGTACGAGCCCAAGAACGTCGCAGCCTCGTGCTCTGCATCCTCTAGCCGAGCCACTGCACAAAAAAAATATATAGCAAGTTGGTCGGGCAAGGGCTACGCAGTCACAAAGGGGTGCGCACCAACGCGCCGCGAGACTCACAAGGGGCGGAGGGCGGAAGCAGGCAAGACAATGACGGGAGCACCCCGTCCTCTCGGTCGTCGCCCCGTCGCCCGTACTTCCACCGGGCGGAGAGTGGAGACACCCCGTACATCGTAAACTCTTCAGCCAAGTCGCGCATACTTAGCCGATGTGCTACGCCAGCAAGCCTCCACTGCCTCCGTGCGTCGTCAGCTTTCGGCGTCACACGTGGCGAGCGGTCGAACGAGATTGGCCCACCCCGGCACAGCAGGCCACTCGTGCTGGTCACGACGTCGTAAAACCACCGCCGCGTCCAGCCGGCTTCCCACCTCTCCAAGCTGGCCGACGCGGGAAATAGCGTCGAGCAGGACCCTCGCAGCACGAAATCAACGCTACCGAAGTTGGATACAGCCCCTCAATCTTCTTGGGTCGGCAGCGCGCAGCAGATGGCGAACAGCTCGCGCTGGGGCGCCGCCTTCCGTCCCGCAGCCACCCACGAAGACGGCCAGCGGACTATGGCGTTGGCGTCAATCGCGCTAACTCCAACTCAGACGTCCGTAGGGCTTCGCCACAAACATCGTGGAGGGCATTCAAGACCGGCGTCGAAAAACGCGCGAAGACGACGCCTCGCTTTCTCGGGCTTCGCCCGCTTTGTCGCGGCGGGGTAGGCGAGGCCCATCGCGTTCCTCGATCTTCCTCCAAAGACAAGCCACTGCAAAGCATCTCTTGATCCGCGGCTCTTCCCAAAGACACGGAGCAGTGACTTCGAGTTTTCCATGGCGTCCCACCGCTCGCCTCCATGCGAACACCCCCGCAGCACCAACTCGTAATTCTCGGAGCGGAAGGACGACTCGTCCAGCCCAGGCAAGGAGCTGCCGTCGGCAGGGCGGGGGGCACCATCACGACTGGCCATTGTGCTCTAAGATTAGAGCACCAGGGCTATTAACACGAAAAAGCGAAAATAGACGGCAGGCTAGATAGAGCGCCTCCACTACAGCGAATGGCGCCTTATAAAGCCTGCTCGCCTCCCCCATGACAACAAGCGCAGCCGGACTCAAACCCCCAGCGGTTCGACTACCCACGACTGGAAAGAAGAACCGCCGGCACTTGGAGAGGTGCGCCGGGTAGGTGGCCAGGCAGCGCGCAACGCCAAACCGCGCCCGACACGCGTCCCGATTGCCTAGGGAAGAGGCGAACGGCTGCGCTCACGCAACTGCTCACATCCCACGACGCGTGATGAGGACACGACCCCTATGGATACAACCACATTTGCTATGCTTGTTGTTCCAATTACAAGAGCTCCTACGCATCACTTAAATTATAAGGTGAGCTCGTTTCAAGAAGGTTTTACTTTGTGTGATAAAGAACGTATGATATTACATAATGAGAGTTTGTTGCGTTTGTTATTATGTACCGAGATTTATGATGAAGATCATGCAATACGTGAGGCTACACATATGCTAAAATCGAGGACGGTTTTCTATCAAGAAGGGGAGGATGATGTGACCATGCCACAAACACATACGACAATCGCGCCCAATATCAAGATTGAACTAAAGGTGAATTCGTTTCTTCAGCCTTCATATGTTACTGAGAATAGACCGCTACCTAATGCAAGTGATTTAATTATGCTTAGGAACTTGGGAAGGGATGAAGGAAAGGGACATGGAGTCCTGGACATGCATGGAAGGAACAATGGAGGTCACCACGTCACTTTGGGACCAAGTCAAGCACGAATTCGAGTTGGACACGTTTTGGAATCAGACTCGGACTGCTGTGATGGTACCAAGTTCAAACAGGCATAACTTCCTCATACGGACTCCGTTTGGGACGTTCTTGTACTTCATGGAAAGCTTCTGAAGTCTACTTTCCAACGGATCCAACCTCATATTCAAATTCTATCCGAGCCGGCCGCAATTGTTAAAAGAGTCCACGTTGGTCACGTACTGGAATCAGACTCGGACTGCTGCAAATGGTGCAAGTTCAAACGGGCATAACTTTCTCATACGGACTCCGTTTGGGATGTACTTGTACTTCATGGAAAGCTTATGAAGTCTACTTTCCAATGGATCCAACCGCATCTTCAAATTCTATCTGAGCCGGCCGCAATCATCAAAAGAGTCCACGTTAGTCTCTGAGTCCGAGTCAAAAAGGGTGCTGCGCCACCACCACTTGGGCCCATGGGCCTTGTAACCTTAGGGCATGCACTTGGACGCCACCCCTGGTTGTTCTCCCTATAAAGGAGCCACCGCCTCCGTTGTTAGGACTTGGATTTTGTTGAGTTTAGGTTTAGCTATTATGCAAACTTCTGTTCTTCATTGTGTCGGACGACCACTGTCAAGACAGCCTTCGAATCCCACCTTTTGATCTTCATATCAATATTTGCAATTTCAGATTGCTTGTTATCTTGTTCTTGCGTGTTCTTCGGTTGCATGCAGGAATAGACCTTCGTGGTCAGGTCAACCGCGTTCTTGGCACGGTTGATAACAACTTGGAGTGTGGTTCAGCGATTGCTAAGGCGCAAGCGACATCGTTCGGTTGTAGTCGGATCGCAAGGGTCGCCTCCGCCAAAATCGATAGTTATCATCCTATCGGAAGATCGGGACCCCATCGCCTCATCAACGCGCCAGGCATCAACCGCCGCGTGCCCCACCCACGGAAGGCAGACTTCACGACCTGACAGCCTTCCCCCTGACAGGCCAGGCGCCGGCACGATTCCAGCCGCCATTAAAAGCGCACTACCAGGTCGCGGAGTCACAATGGCTCCAAGGCATACCAATGTCGGTGGTGCAAGGCCCGTTCAAAGGGTAGGCGACGGAGCGCGCGCGCGTCTACTTCGCCTAGGCGCCAGCTCCGCTGCCACCCGTTCGAAGGGTAGGGGACGGAGCGCTGCGCGCCTCTCGCCGCCTCGGCGCCCGCTCCGCCACCCGCTCGGGGGTAGGGGACGGAGCGCGCGCGTCTCTCGCCTCGGCGCCAGCTCGCGCCACACTGCTCAAGGGTAGGGGCGGAGCGCACGCGCGTCTACTTCGCCCGCGCCACCGCCACCCGCTCAAGGGTAGGGGCGGAGCGCGCGCGTCTACTACGCCAGGCGCCAGCTCCGCGCCACCCGCTCAAGGGTAGGGGACGGAGCGCGCGCGTCTACCGCCTGGCGCGCCTCCCGCGCCACCCGTTCGAAGGGTAGAGACGGAGCGCGCGCGTCGCCGCCTGGCGCGGCGCGCGCCACCCGCTCGAAGGGTAGGGGACGGAGCACGCGCGCCTACTTTCGCCAGCGCCCGGCCCGCCGCCACCCGTTCGAAGGGTAGGGGACGGAGCGCGCGCGTCTCGCCGCCTGGCGCCAGCTCGCCGCCACCCGTTCAAGGGTAAGATGGAGCGCGCGCGCGCTCACTTCGCCAGCGCCAGCTCGCGCCACTCGTTCAAGGGTAGAAAACGGGCGCGCGCGCATCTACTTCGCCTGGCGCCAGCTCGCGCCACCCGTTCGAAGGTAGCGGGCGGAGCGCGCGCGCGTCTCGCCGCCTGGCGCCAGCTCGCGCCACCGCTCGAAGGGTAGGGGACGGAGCGCGCGCGCGTACTTCGCCTCGGCGCCGGCTCTCTACCACCCGTTCAAGGGTAGGAGACGGAGTGCGCGCGTCTACTACGCCGCTCGCCGCCACCCGTTTGAAGGGTAGGGGACGAGCGCGCGCGCGTCTACTTCACCTGGCGCGGCTCGCGCCACCCGTTCGAGGGTAGAGACGGGCGCGCGTCTCTACCGCCTGGCGCGGCGCGCCGCCACCCGCTCAAAGGGTAGGGGCGGAGCGCGCGCGTCTGCCGCCTGGCGCCAGCTCGCGCCACCCGTTCGAAGGGTAGAGGACGGAGCGCGCGCGCGTCTCGCCGCCTAGGTGCGGCTCGCTGCCACTGCTTCGAAGAATAGGGGCGGCACGCAGCGTGTCTACCGCCGCCAGCGCTAGCTCGCTGCCCCGTTCGAAGGGTAGGGGCGGAGCGCGCGCGCCTACTTCAACTAAGCCCCACTCCATCAACCCAGCGGCGGGCAGCGGGCCGCCCCTACCTTCCAAGCGGGTGGCGGCGGGGCGGGCGCCACCGGTAGACGTCGCGCGCGCTCGTCCCCTACCCTCGAACGGGTGGCAGCGTAGCCGGGCGCCAGCCGGCAGAAGACGCGCGCGCTCGCCCCTACCCTCGGCGGTGGCGGCGAGCCGGCGCCACTGGCGCAGACGCGCGCGCTCCGCCCCTCCTCCGAGCGGGTGGCAGCGGCCGGCGCCTAGTCGGCAGACGCGCACGCCCGCCCCCTACCCTCGAGCGGGTGGCGCGGTGGCGCCCGCCCAGCAGGCGCGCGCACGCTCCGTCCCCTACCCTCCGAACGGGTGGCAGCAGAGCTGGCGACCTTGCGTCGCGAACATCGCCACGCGTGAGGTGACTTGAGATCTCGCGATGCGATCTTGCGCTGTAAAGGTTCCTGTACTATGCGGCCCGCCTTGGCGCGCACGGGGCACGTGGGGGCTTAGGACTGGTGGGCGGCGGGATGTGGACGGTTGCGTGCTCGCGGCCGCTCGCCCCTTCCCTAGGCAAGGGGGACACGGGGCGGGCGATGAATGGCGCAGCGCCGATGCTTTGTGATCCCCTGGCCCTTTAATGCGCCTTTAATAGCAGCTAGGGAGCGTCGTGCTGTGACGGCCCTTGGCGCTTGTGGTCGTGGCCCTTCAGCTTTGGGTATGGGGAACAGCGCTGGACGGGAGTTTGTACGACTACGGTCGCGTCCCGTACGCGGGCCATCGCGATGCTTCGGTACTGGGGCGAGGTGGCTTAAAGTAGCCCTCGCGACCACGCCCCCGCAGTTGTACGCCCCCTTCTTGCTTGCGCCACCTTCCATACTCGCGTAGTATTTTTTGCCGCTGGCCTCCTTCCCGAGAAGCATTGGCGTCTGATGGCAAGCGTGGTCATGCGAGTGGTGTCTGCAGCATTCGCCGGCGGTCTTCGCGGTTGGAGGTGAAATACGCGCTCCAAGAGCGCGACCCGGCGGCAGCGGACAAGGAGTGGTTGGTGGCGGAGGAGGAAGGCACGTTCTCCGGCGAGCTAGGCCCCTCGCTCGTGACCGAGAAGACGATCCAAGGGCTTCTGCGCGCTGGGAAGTTGTCCGAGCGCCAGGAGGTACGATTGCCCACCGCCGACGAGACGGAACCGCATCCCGAGAGGTCGGAGGCGGTCGTGTTCGTTGCCTTTTTGGATGCGGGGCTCCGCATCCCAGTGGCGGCTATCATGGGCGACGTGCTGCGGACCTTCGGGCTGGAGCTGCCGCAACTAACTCCGAACGCCGTGGCCCAGCTCGCGGTGTACAGCTGGGCCTTGCGCTCGGGGGCGTGTTGTCCCAGCGCCTCGTTGTTCGCCTACCTTCACGAGGCACGGTACCAGCGCAAGGACCGGAAGGACGGGACGCTGTCGAGCTTCGGTAGCGTCACCTTTATTCTTTGTCCGTCGTGCAAAAAGCTCTTCCCTGCGAACTCAACTCGCGGGAAGTGGGAGTCTTACTAGATGAAGCGGTGGTTCTACCACCGTGTGGAGAGCGGGAGCGGCCTTGAGTGCACAGGCCGACCGATCACGTTCAAGCCCTCGCCCGGCCGGACGCTCGATGATGAGGACAGGCGAAGGGCCCAGCGGCTCGTAGGCGTGGCCGCCCGCCTCAACATGCGCGACCTCGCCGAAGAGTACGTGATGTACGACGTGGCACCGCTTGCCCGCGACTGGCATCTTGCCGCCGAGAAGCGTCGAGATGACAATGTTTCACCATCGATCTGCCTGCTGCCGGCGCCCTCCAGTCTTTGTAAGCCTCGACCGCGTCTCCCCTTTGTTCACGCGAAATGCGTTATCGGCTGATGCTATCTCCTTTGCTTCAGGGATTTGCTTGGAGGAGGCGGAGCAGGCCGTGCGCGTATTCCTAGGGCCGTACACCGACAGGGAGCACGAGCAGCGCGCGTCTGCTGTCACCGAGGCGGGGCTGGGGCGAATAAACCGTGTGTGCGAGGCCCTGGGCCTTGCCGTGCCGGACCATGCCGCTCCAGAGGACGGTGCGGCGAAGAAGAAGAAGGCGCCGTCTCGGAAGAGGGGTCGCAGCGGGGCGCCTGCCGCGCTTGGCGCGGCAGCTGCTACTACTGCTGCTATCTCTCCCGAGGGTGCGGCGGACGCGGAGTCGGACTCGGCGAGGTATGCCGATTTAGGCTTGGGTGGCGCAGACGCCGAAGGCGAGGTATCTTCGGCGAGCGCCCCGGACGGTGGGTTTGCCACGAGCAGCCGGAGGGGGGAAGTCTCGCCGCCCACCGAAGTCGCCGAGGCGGAACCCGTGCGGACCGGGGATGCTGAGGTGGATCCTTTGGCCGTGGCCGCTGTGGTGCCGGAAGCGCCCTCCACGGGGCGCAGGGAGGCATGCTGCCTTTACCGACAGCGGCAGAAACCGAGGTGCCCCCTGCGACAATTGCCACCGCGGAACCTTCGCCCCGAACACTTTGCAATCGCGGGGCTTCCCGACCACGCATCGCGGGGTGGTATCGCTGCTGGCTGCCCCTGCCCGCTAAACGGTCGTGTGTGCGGCCGGAGCTCCACCGGACACCGCGGGGATTCGTCGTGGCCACGGGCGTCAGAAGCTTGTGGGACTCCAGTGCAAGTGCCGGAGACCCTGCGGCATATGCGCCTTCTGCCCCCCTGGCCACGCCGCCCGCCACGCAGGGACAACCATCGCCTGCCCCGAACGCGGAGGCTTCTGCCCGCGGCGGGACCATTGCTTCTGAGGGCTTACGCCACCGCCGCCCGCCGGGGATGAGGGGCGAGTCCCGAGGCCTCCTTCGCTACGGGAAGGTAGGGTGGCTTAGCTTACTCGTGTATTCTTTCATGCCTGCGGTGCTCACTGCAGCCTTGTTTGCAGCGTTGCTCATTCGGAGGGGAGCACTCGGCGGAACACGGACCTCCGCGCGTAAGCCCCGCTGACTTCGTGCCGCCCGAGACGCCGAGGGCGTGGCGCAGATTGTGAATGACGCGCCACCGGCGTCGACCGCAAGTCCGCAGCCTACGGGCGGGCGCCTCGATGACGCCGAGGTGTCCGTGTGAGGTAGGTAATCATGCGACAACGCTGTGGCTTTGGCCGAGCTTGCTAAGTCTTTCCTTCGCGACACTTGTCTTTGGGGCAGGCTTTGCAAGCGGCCTATACTGCGTGGCGAAGGCGCTCGAGGATAGGTCGCGGGCGCGAGGAGGAGCTACGCTAAGCCTCTGAGCCCGCTCGCCCAAGACGCCCGCATCCGCCACTAGAAGCGGAATGCACCGGCGAGGCACACGCCGAGGACTTGTTGCGTCGGCGCGGAGTCGGCCGCGAGGCTGCGCATGTGGTTTGCGGCGGAGCGGACGGGCTCTGGAGCAGTCGCCTCGCTAGAGAAGGAAAAAGCGAGCTTGCCTTGACTCTAGCGGGCGTAACTGGGCGCTGGCGACGCCTCGGTGGTTGCGTGGGGCGCCTGCGCAGATGCTGGAAGTCCACCTCGAAGGCTTGTGGTGGCGTGCGGACCACGCCGGCCGGAGGAGTTGCTGCGGGCCCTTCGCTGGATCCATGATGCCGCCGACGTTGCGCGCGGGGCTGCGACGAACTTTGGCGACCATTGTGCCTATGTGGCATCGTGCCTGGTGTGCGCCCTCCTTCAGCACCGTGGTTGCACGCACATCGCCGAGCTGGAGAACCCACGGTGATGATGCGGCGGGGCGGAGTGATGTCGGAGAAGTTCAGGCCGTTCGCGCCCCGTCAAATTCTTCTGAGCGAATGCAGGACTACACCGGATAGCCGCCACGGAGGTCGAGCTTCGAAGTCCTTCGCCGTGGTGGGAGCCTCGGCCAATTTCGGGCGAAGTCCGCGCGGCGCGACGAGGGCGGGCGCCGAGGTCCCACGGCGTGACGAGGCGTCGGCGAGGCCTTCAAGATGCCGGGCTCACAGTGCGGCGCCAACGTGGCTAGGTGTGGGCGTGCGTTGTAACGTCGCCTTTAATTGAATGAATAAAGTACGTGTTTGCTTCACGAATCCGATTACTTGCCTTCATCGGGCGCTTCCTTGCCGAGGCGATCGCTCGCGTCGGCCTTGCGACCGGTGGCGCCGATCTTGGCAAAGGGCGAGGAGTCGTTGAACTTTTGGGCCAGCCGGCCTTCTTCGAGCGAGGCCCCAGCTTTAGCGCCTGTTAAGGACGAGCCCGCGGGATAGCGGCTTAGAACGGCAAGGATGCTGCCGGACCTTTGTACTTGTGTGATTTTTCTGATATGCAGATTTTCTGTCCTCTTAAGATATGCGCCGTGCGTTGACGCCGCTTCGGGTTCACCGGTACGCCACATGCTGCGCGGGGAAGCGGGTGCGGAGGCGGACCTCGACACTTCGCCTTTCTATAGGCCGTAGTCTGGCCTGTGCGGAGGCGGACCTCGACGCTTCGCCTTTTTATAGTCCGTAGACTGGCGGGTGCGGAGGCGGACCTTGACGCTTTGCCTTTTTATAGTCCGTAGACTGGCGCGAGCGAGGGTGGAAGTGCGCGCACGTTCCGTTCCTCTTGCTCCTCATGGCGGGGGTAGCCTCTAGCGCGCTGTGTCTTCGGCAACGCGTGCTGCGCTCACCTCCCGCAGTACGCGAGGGTGAGCCTCGCTCCGCTGCGATTAATACTCGTGTCCTCCGCCCGCGTTGCGAAACGCGTGGGGGGCCTCCGTAGTTTTGTGTATACTCCGCAGAGTGCATGGGGTCTACTTCCACGTCGTATTTATACTCCGCAGAGTATGCACAGGGACGTGGTCCCTGGCATGCGCGGAGTTCGCGTCTTGTTTAGACTCGTGGAGTGCGTGCGGCGGACCTCGGCGCTTCGATCGTCTTTATAGTTCGGAGACTTCGCGGCGTGCGAGGCGGACCTCGACGCTACGTCTTATTTAGAGTCCGTGGACTGGTGCGTGCGGAGACCTCGACGCTACGACTTTCTTTATAGTCCGGAGACTCATGCGTGCGGAGGCGGACCTCGACGCTATGTCTTATTTAGAGTCCGTGGACTGGTGCGTGCGGAGGCGAACCTCAACGCTACGACTTTCTTTATAGTCCGGAGACTCGCGCGTGCGGAGGCGGACCTCGACGCTACGTCTTATTTAGAGTTCAGGATCGTGCGCGCGGGCGGGCCTCGACGCTACGACTTTCTTTATAGTCCGGAGACTCGCGCGTGCGGAGGCGGACCTCGACACTACGTCTTATTTAGAGTCCGTGGACTGGTGCGTGCGGAGGCGAATCTCAACGCTACGACTTCCTTTATAGTCCGGAGACTGGTGCGCGCGAGGGCGTCCCCCCGTTGCGTCTTTTGTTTATACTCAGACCCGTCACCCTTGGCTACGGCGAGTGCACACGCGGACGTGCGACTTCGATTTATACTCAATCCCGTACCCCTGGCTACGGCGAGTGCACACGCGAACGTGCGTCTTTGTTTATACTCAGACCCGTCACCTTTGGCTACGGCGAGTGCACACGCGGATGTGCGACTTCGATTTATACTCATCCGTACCCACAGCTCTACGGCGAGTGCACACGCGAACGTCGTCTTTGTTTATACTCGGGCCCGTCACCTTTGGCTACGGCGAGTGCACACGCGAACGTCGACTTCAATTTATACTCGATCCGCACCCACAGCTCGGCGAGTGCACACGCCGAACGTCGCGTCTTGATTTATACTCGATCCGTACCCACAGCTACGACGAGTGCACACGCGAACGTCGTCTTTGATTTATACTCGATCCGTACTCACAGCTCACGGCGAGTGCACACGCGAACGTCGTCTTTGTTTATACTCGGGCCCGTCACCTTTGGCTACGGCGAGTGCACACGCGAACGTCGACTTCGATTTATACTCGATCCGTACCCACAGCTCGGCGAGTGCACACGCGAACGCGTCGTCTTGGTTTATATCTGCGGGAACGCGCGCGCTGGCCAAGCCTGCGCGCGCCTCCGCCGCGTACTTGCGCGTGATGAAGAAATATTGGTGACAAACGGCGATCTTCATTACATCCCCGTTTGCGCGGGTAAGCAATTACAGGGGGGGATATACTAACCGTTTGTCCTTGGTGCGGCCGAAGCCTCTAGTCGCCAGGCATTTGCAGGGCCCACCAAGGCGCCTCTGACTGGCCCCGCGGACCCCCGCGCTGTGGCGCCAGCTTTAAGAGCGCCATTGGGCTTCGCGACGTGGGTACTTGGTGCCTGGCCCGATGCGCCGGGCCATATCCTGGTCGCCTCGGACGGTGATGATGGTCCGGGGACCCGGGATCTTCATGCATAGATAGCTGTGATGTGGTGCCGCGCCGAAGGAATTGAGGATTGGGCGCCCTAATATGGCATTGTAGGGGTACGGAAGGTCGACCACGTCGAAGGTGGCATCTTCGGCCCGCACATTGTCATCTTGGCCGAAGGAGACTTGAAGACCTATTGGCCCAGCGCCCGCAGGGGCTATCCCTCGAAGCCTTGCAGCGGGATTCCTGAGGGCCCTAGGCGGCTTCGAGGGATCCCCATCTGGTCGAAGGCCGCCGCAAACAATACATTCGCGGAGCTACCGCCGTCCACCAAGGCACGCCCCACGTCGCATCCCGCGATAGTGACCCGGATGACCAGGGGGTCCTGATGAGGGAAGTCCACGCCTTGGGCATCGTCGGGTGTGAATGTAACTTCGTGCTGCGCCCAGTCCGATGGTGTTTGCGCTGGGTATGCCTCCACGTGATGTAGTCTTCGCGCATAGGCCTTCTGCTGCCGTGCTGAGGCGAATTCCAGCGCAGAGCCTCCGGATATGGCGTTAATGACCTGCGGTGGGTTGCCTCGGGGCTGCGGCGGCGAGGAGGCCCTCCCGAGGCTGCCTGACGTGAGCTTGGATCCGTAAGGGGCCTTCCCGGGTTGCATCCCTTGCTCGCAGCGCATGGGGCCTCGTGCGGGATTGGATGTGGGCCACCGCAGCGGGCGTGTCTCGGGTTCTGTCCTAGCGACGCTTATCGCGGGCGCCGCGATGGAGGTGCGGCGTGGGTATCGTGGTTGCGCGCCGTGGACTACGCACGAGTCCCCGGTGCGGTCGTCGTAATCTCCACGGCTTTTATCGTCGCGCCCCGCCACGGCCGCGCCCCCGGCCACGGCGCCCCCGACCGCCTCGGCCCGTGGGAACGCCTTCGTCGGAACCGCCCTCAATGTCGAGGACGTACCGGCCTCACCTCGACTTCTGGTGGCCGCGCTTGGGCCGATCGGTCGCATCCCTGCGGTCGGGCGCATCCCTGCGGTAGCTCCTTGTGCGAGGCGTCCCTGCGGTCGGGCGCATCCCTGGACGACTCCTGCTTACGTTTTCCCTTCGAAGAACCGTCCTTCGGCGGATCTTCGGCTTTTGTCTAGGCTCCGGCCTGGTTGGTGTCGGAGTCGTCACCTTGCCTTCGCCGTGCGTCTTCTTCCGCCCTGGCGTATTCCTCCATTTTGTTGAAGAGCTTCGCCACCGTCTTGATTGGCTTTCGCGCATTGTACTCGGCCATCGGGCCCGGACGAAGGCCCTGTATGGCTGCATTAACGATAGTGGTTTCATTAACGTCTTTCACTTGGCATCGAATCTTGGCGAAGCGCCTGAAGTAGTCCCGGAGCTTCTCCGAGGGTTTTTGCTTCACAGCGAAGAGTTGGTCCGCGTCGACTCGCTCGATATAGTTTCCTTGGAAGTTGTTGTGAAGGCGATCGCGGAGCTGCTCCCACGCGTAGATGGACTCCGGCTCTATGGTAAAGAACCAAGAGAGCGCCACACGCCTTGCAGCGCGAGGGGGAGTCCCTTCGCCTTTGTGGTGTCGTCTCCGCCCGCGGCTTCGATCGCGGTTTTGTACACGCGCACGAACTCGCGAAGTGCAGTGTCGCCTTTGTACGGGTCGATGGCGCTAGGAAACTTGAAGTCTTCGGGCCATGCCGCTGCTGCAGCCCGCCAAAGGGGACTCGGATCTACACGCCGCAGCGCACGCGGCTAGGCGTGGGGGCTTCGCGACTGTCCGCCCTCTCCGGCGTGGGCTCGGGCGCGATTACTGGCGCGGCCTGCTGGCTCCGAGCCTCTTGCATATCTCAAACGGCTCCGCGAAGGTCCCCTAGCTCCCGCTGGAACGCATTGAGGGCTGCTAGTATGGCGCTTTCCACCGCAGTGCTTTGCCGGGCGCCCGGAACACCCGGCGGATGGGTCGGTGCAGGACCATCGCCTCACGATCTCCGGATCCGCCGGATGCCGTTGCGGCTACCCCGGCCGCCCGATCGCGCCGCCGGCGAGGGTGGCGGGGCTCGTTGCGATGCAGCGCGACGGGTTGATGTCGTTATGCGGCGCCGGCGAGTCGATCGCCGAGCGCGCGCGCCGGCGTTGATGTCGTTAGCGGCGGGCGGGTCGATCGCGTAGCGCGAGCATCGGGTTGGATGTCGTTGTGCGCTACCGGGGGGTCGGTTGTTGTAGCGCGCGTCGGCGCCGCGACCACGGCACCGCGCGCCGCCAGCTCTCCGGCGGCGGCGATGCGCTCTCGTATTCACGTGCCGCTCGGCCTAGCCGTCTTCTTTCCCTTCGCCGCGATGAAGCTCTTTTCGGTGCCATCCTTCTTCTTCGGTCTTCGGGCTTGTCCTTGTCCTCCCCACGGACGGCGCCAACTGTTGTGGCTACGGGCCAAACAGAGAGAGAGATGGTAGTGGAGAGTGATGAAGATGAGTATAATGGCCTCGCCCCTCCCCATGACCTGTATTCATATATATACACACACATGAGGAGTGCTTTTACAGTTATACCCTTACATCTGGTTATCCCCTCTGGGGGCAGTTATGTCATTACACATGGCCTATTCTGGGCCTTATAATCTCCTACCAGGCCTGCTGGGTTTAGGTGGGGGCCACCCCTACGACATGTAGGAATAGACCTTTGTGATCAGGTCAACTGTGTTATTGGTACGGTTGATAATGACAAGGGTGTGGTGTAGTGATTGCAGGATAGACTTGGTTGTTTCGGTCAAGTAGCCTCATCGTCAACGTCATATCAAGCAATCGTACTTATCACCCTATCGGAAGATCGGGACCCCATTGCCTCATTAGTCTGTGACATTCCAAATTTCTAGAATTTATTAGAATGATTTTTTTAGATTTTCTTTTTCTTTTCTTCTATTTGAAGCCTAGAGCTAGTTACTAAAACCTATGTTCAATTGCAGCCAATTTAAGTTGATCTTATTTTTCTTGAGTTCCCCTTGGCTTGTAGTATTCTGAGAACTTTCCTGGAATTTTTGTAGCTTTTCTACTATTTTCTAAACCTTTTTCATTTAATCAGCTTTTATTTAAAAAAGGATTTAAACTCCCAAAACTCTTCCTGGGCTGACACTTGTCTGACCTGGATGCATACCCCTACCACGCGGCCACATCTCCTCACGCCCTTCCTCCTCTTTTTTGCACATGACGGCCTAGATTCACCCTTTGCCACATGGCAGCCATCCGTCCCACTCGCTTGCCCCACCCTCCCTCTCACCTCTTCTCTCCCACCGCCAAGCGGGTCAGCCCTATCAGCCCTCTCTCTCCACTAAGTAGACCCTGCCTGTCATCCCTTTCCTCCTGCCTCTCTTCTCCCTCTGCACCACTGCCATGGCTGTTGAGCCATACCGAATTCGTTGCCCCTCCATTTTTGGCTGCATGTGCAAAAGGATAAGCCTTTGCTCAGTTGTGACTCACTTGATTCCCGTAATGGAGTTCCCTCCTCACACCTCCATTCTCCTTTATCCCTTAGTTCGACAAGCAATAGACGTGTTGGTGAACCTCCTTGAGGTTATAAATAGCCCTCAAAGCCTCCTTCCTTCTCCTCACACAAAAACCCCCACTCCCCTCATCTTTCGAGCTCCTGAGAGTCTTCATGTTGCGCGCCCTCAGTTTGAGTGCCATTGAGTTCGTTGGCGAGCAATTCCCGCCACTTCGGGCCTCCTCTCAGGCTACCATTGATGCCTAGAGCTTCCCCACGCTGTCACCAACCTCCCTCGCCCCTCCACTGAGCTCGAGTGACACCAAAACTCCTCCACCGAAAGACCATCATCGACCACCACCATTCATGCTGCTTGTTGCCTCCATCAATCCTCATGCTTCGCTCCAAGGTGAGATTGCATCCCCGAGTTCCGTCGTGTTTTTACACCCTAGCCACCTTTCGTCATGGACCACACCACCAGTGAGCCTTGTCCTAGAGCGCCACCACCCACCGGCAAGGCCATGTTAGCGTACGGGTATGCGTGGTAGCCACGCGGAGGCCACGTGCTATGACACGCATGCCACACTAGCACATGGCCACCACGCCAACTCCCCGTGCCACGGAAGCATTCACCTAGTCCACTGTGGACTAGGAGCCATCCATGGACTTGGTCCATAGACTCGGACCCACTTGTCAGTCTTTGCATTTTTCCTTAAGAAAAATATTTAGGCCAAAATTCAATTTCCCTGCTGACGTCATCATGATGCAATGATTCTGATTTTCCTTAAGGAAAATAATTCAGCCAAAATCATTATTCCTTATTGACATCATAATTATCTTTTCTTTTAGAAAAATAATTCCGGAAAATTCAATTTATCTTATCTTTCTCTTTTTCTTAGAATTTAAACTTCCAAGAGCCTATTCTCCTTCATCCTAGCTTTGATTGAACCCACTCAAAATTTATATTCATCTAAAATTACAATCTACCCATTTCTACCATTATTTTGAATTTTTAGAGTTTATTTGAATTTAACTTGTTTGGTCATTTTCACGTGTAGACTACGACGATTCTAAGGAGTTATACTTCAATGACTCTCACCAATCCGCGGAGCAAGGCAAGTTATACAGCTTGACCATATTGATCTCAATTTTGAAATAAAATTATATTATTTTAAATTATTCTGCATGTGTTTGTTTATTTGACATACTTCAATTCAGTTTTAGGTGTAGTTATTGCCTACTTGTTAGTGCCTCCTTTGATATTGATACCTAGATACCTTGTCACCTGGAACAAAACTTTAGTTAGTACACTAGTATGGATTAGAGAACTTTTATAACAAATTCTTAGACACATCTAGAAATAACTTTAGGTTTGGGATAAGTTTTAACATGAAATAATGTCTTTTAAAATGTATTCTTAACTTCGGAGAGTTAAGAAGGTCTATGCAATGTTTCAAATAAAATATAAAAACTTGGTTTAGACTTAGACAAATGGTTAGGTTGTGGGAGGTTAGGTTGTGGGTGTTTACTGGCACACGTTGTTGCTTGATGACTCAACGTGGGTGTTTGGCACAAGTGGTATATAAAAAGTCTGCCTAAGTCAATTAAGGATCGGCATGTGAGATACTGCTACAAAGCCCTATCGTACTACCATAAGGCTGGTATGAGTTAGTCCTAGTTAACTAATTTGCGGGTCCCAATCTGAGTCTCACTATAGGTTGAATGTGAGTGTGGTGTAGGTCACGAGAAGTCTCACATGGCACAAGAGGGAGCCCCGATTAGTGGATTCTTTGTTGGGGTAAAACTTTAGCAGAGCTGTGGCCAGGTTGACAGCTTTGTATTGTAAAGATCTTGTTATGATTTTCTCAATCACACGCCTTTGAATGTGTGTAGTGGCCAATATCATGAATTAATCATATCTTGTGGGTAAACTTGTATCACCTCTGTAAATTGTATAAACTATCCTGAATAGTCATATCCACAGTCATGGGCATGTTGAGTAAAGTTTTCCACATATTAGACTTTATTTTAAAAAAATTGGTTTTATGTGGAATCATTGGGATCTTTTTGGAGAAAGATGGTCTGCGTGAGATACCCGAGGTTGGGTTAGTGCCATGCCGGTGCTTGCGCTAACGTAATAATTTATTGAAATTACTATTTTTTACTTATTGTATTAAATTCAACAGTTTCCTATCCATTTTATTTTCTTAAATTCTACTTTATGCTCAAATAACCCTATATGCCTTCACTTGTTGCCTTTACATTAATAATGTATTTTTCTGTGTATCTTGCGGAGTATATTTTATGTGCTCACCCTATTTTAGTTCCATTGCTCATAGGAGAAAGACTTTGATTACGGTGAGGATTAGGATGAGTAGGTCGCGTCTTACTGTTGTTTGCCTGTGGGCAACCTTTTTGGCTTTCTTCACTTATTTACTGGCTTTTGCTGGGCCGTGGAGATTAAAACTTGGCCATATGGCCCACAATCTTTTATTTAATAAAGATTGTCATTATACATGATATGTATTCATATTACCACTGTGTGCACTAGCTTTTTCTGGAATAGTGCGATTGACACAAACGATCCGAAGGTGTTGTTTCTGGGTCCGACATGTTGCCATCCTATGCAAGGCTCACCTCATGTGTGATGGTGCCACTCGACGTTCCCACCCCACTCTTATTCCTTAGCACCACCTCGAACTAAAGCTCCCTGGTGCCCATAACAAACACTAAGTGCATATAAGCCTTCTCGCCCTTCTCGGCCATGTACTCCATCATCTTAGGACAAAAAGGCATCGTGCGTTCAACACATGCAGTGCAATAGTAGTATGTCTTTCCCTAAAGTATGCCCTCAATGACTGTAATGAGGGGCATGGCACACAGGCCCCTGATCACCCAGTTGTACACCTTAGCGAGGTTGGTCATCATTACACCGTACCTTGCATCGTCGATGTCGTAAAGCAGGGTCCACTTCTGCACTGGCTAGGCCTTGATTCAGTGTGAGAAATATTTGATGTTCCTCACTGTCCTCCTTCACAACTCCGGTGGGCCAATATTCGGCAATGGCGCCAACCATTTTGGTACATCGCCTATGTTCCCAATGGGTTGCTTATTCCTCTCATCGACGTTCTTGCCTGTGAGCTCATCCAACTTCCTCCAGAGCACACGAACTTCCTTTGCTGGTTCTGCTTGCACAATCTCTTGAACATGTTCATAGCCTCTTGTTATTGAACTGCTTGAAGAAGTTGACCCCCATGTATCATATGCACCAACAGTTTCGTAGGTCATGCTAAGAAAATGGTTCATCTAGATTTTCCTGTAGCTTCTTGATAGTCTTCGTCAACCCAGCATGTCAGTTGTGTATTATGCAAACATCTGGGTATTCACCAACAACACCACCTTGAGGTGCCCAAAGAACCACAACTAACTATCAAAGTTCTCGCTTTCCACAAATACAAAATCCATTGGCAGAATTTGATTGTTGGCAACCACACCAATCGCTGTTAGGATCTGTCCCTCGTATTTCCCAGTCAAGAATGTCCCCCATCCATGCACATGAGCGGGTGACAATATTGGAAGGCATCAATGCAGGCACTAAATGCAAGGAAAGCCCGTTCCATTACCATGTACCCCTCCAAATTGGCTGAAACCTTATCCTTCACAGCGATGTATATCCTGGGGTTCCTGTCCCGTAGCACCTCAAGTAGACGAGGGAGATTGTCATATGCAGACTCAAATGTGCTAAACCTTCTCTCCATTTCCTTTTGTTTTGCCCTCCACACCTTCGCGTAGCTAATCTTGTACCTCTGCTCAATTGTCAGTATGATGTGTTAGGCTTCCATGTCCTTCTTCTCCACAATCTCCTCATACATAACAGTGAGATTACAGTGCATTGCCAATATGTTGCTTAGAACACACAAGTGGGCCTCCACCTTTGACATGACCTAGTACATTTTAAACTTCGGCTGGTAGGCGTGAACATGGCATATACACCTAGCTTTCTCACACTTCGTGATGTACTATTCACGGTTTGATTTCACAATCCTAAACGGCCTCTGCATTGACATCACCCACAATTTGATAGCATCCTACAAAGTTGACTTATTTGCATACAGGGTGTTAACATGCACCACGTTCTATCCATACTCCCCTGGGGAATTGTGGTTGTCATTCACAACTTGACCCCTAGGCTCATGCTTGTTCCAAGCATCGGGCACCGACACCTTGTGGAGAACATCATCATCTGAACCACCACTGTCATCGTCATCCTCTTCCAAAGCTTGTTATTCATCCATGGCCCTTCTGTCTTTACATTCCAGGTCATCAACTATGAATTCAATGTCCTCCCCTTTGTCTGCTTGCCCGCTAGGATCAATATGGCTGTCCTCTGTGATGAGAACATCACTTCCTTGGGTACACACAACACTCATCCACAAGATGCTAGTAAAGGAACTATGACGAGGGCATATGCACGATAGTTAAATTATCAGGTGAGCTCGTTCCTAGGATTGTTTAATTTAGCTTTTGATAATGGGTTGCTGCTTGATGTATGCAAAGTGATTGTGCTTAGGAACATGGGCAAGAGCCAAGGAGAGGCATATGAAATTATGAACACGTTTGGGATGAACATTGGAGGTTACCAAGTCACTTTGAGACCAGGACAACCAATAAGGAAAGTTGGGCATATTCTAGAATCCAGTTCGGCCTCCAGAGACAATGCTGACTTCAAACAAGTATAGAAGATGCATATGGAGTCCAATGAGGTGATCTTGGACTTGTTGAAAAGTTTATGACGTTCTCTTTCCAATGGTTCTAGTCCCACCTCAAAACTCCACCTGAGCACATGGTAATACATAAAACAAGTTCGAATTAGTTTCAAACCTAGGCCCTAGGTCTTGTATCAGTTTGAACCCAATTGGAAGTTGTAGTGAGATGTTCTTCCATCCTCACAGATGTGCTCTCCACATCCCTAGCCCCTAAAAAACTGATAGAGATGCCACTTTTAGGGTTTAGGTTTGTTTAAATTATTTTTCATCTAGAAAATATCAGTCGTGTACTTATGTTGACTAGACCAACTACGACGACTTCAGATCTCTCCATTGTTCAATAAACTTCATCTTTAATCCGCAAATCTAATTGTGCTTATTTCTTTCTTGCTTGATTCTTGATTGCTTGTAGGGAAGATCAATTGTGTTGGACACAGTTAATAACGACAAGGGTGTGGTGTAGCGATTGCAGGACAGACTTGGTCATTTTGGTCAAGTAGCCTTATCGTCAACATCATATCAATTAATCGTAGTTGTCATTCTCATCAGAAGGTCAGACCAAATCCCCTCATCACTCTGCCTCAATTGAATCTGCACCACCATAGGCCTCAACTACATCCACACCACCATCCTCTATCCCATTATCTGCAACCCTCATTTGCATACCTGAACTACTCTCCCCCACTTCATAGCCGCATCAAAGTAAATTTGGATAGGGCTGCACCAACAACACCTGTTGATAGCCACGATGCTTGCAACCTTCCAACCAGCTCTGCAATGACTTCGTTCGGTCCAAGGGAATCAATTATCAATGGATCACTTTCGATGAACTACTCCATAAGCATTTAACGGTCACTCCATACAGTGCTGGGTCCAGTGAGAAGCTCAATGTCAGCCACATCAAGACCTCTCCAATTCAAATATTATCTGGGTTTGGGTGACACATAGTGGTCTGCAGAAAACTGCTCAAATCAACTCGACACGACCCCTCACGAATTTCTTCCTACCCGTAAATCACTCTCAAAATTTCTTGCCCTAACATACCTTCCACATGACTAAAAATATTTAAAACACATGGAAATTACGCAAGCTGTGCCGAGCCTAATGATAACAAAAGCTACGCCCGCATGAATAAAGCTAACTATGCATATCAAAATACTCTCTATTTCATATGCATCTCCTAAAACATGACTACAAATGTACAATTAAATTAAAAAACTACACACAATAACCTAAAATAGATATCCCTAGGTCTTACAGATCTATATCTAATCATCCTAGGTCTTCCACAAATTGATTAATGGGTACCATATTATGCTATAATAATACATAAAATATCCTACATTGTAATACTATACACAACATTAACCGTAAAACTGTCAATTGACACCTACAACTACAAACCCTAGCTCTACCAGTAAACTATGTTTATTGTTGCTAACCAGACATGTTTTCATCGAAGTGACAAATAAAATACATGAACACAACGAGCACACTGAAAAATGATGACTTTACAGAGGCGCACTAAGCCGACGGTGTCTCCTCTCCATTCTCTCCTCTCTCCCTTCTCTTCTCCCCTTTCCTCCTTTTCTTTTCTGCTGCCAAGAGCCTCCCATCGCCTCCCCTTCTCCTGTTCTGGCGTCGCGATTCAGATTGAAACGTGCTAAATGCACCATCACTCCATCAGTCGTGCCACCACGGTGTGATTGAGCGTCTTTCATGGCTCAATTGGGCCACCATGATGTGATTGAGCGTTAGTCATGGCTTGATTGGGCGGCAAGTAGCGCTTCCATTGCACGACTGGACGATGTGGCATTGTCGTTTGCTCGTCACGTAGCACTGGCCTCAATTGCGCAACGAGAAAGCGACTGTGGACATGGGTGGGCCCAAATCGCCGGTCCACACGATTGAACCCAGTCGTGCGATGGATAGGTGACTAAGGTCTACTTCTATATTAAAAAAACCAAATTTATTTGTGTAAAATGATTAAAAAAGTTTATTTAAAAAAACAATCGCGGAGATACATTGAAACGTGCACAGCTCCAGGGCCGCAACGCCGGTGCAGCCTCTCGTATTCTGTAGAGGCGGAGCAATAAGGCTGGGCTGAACACTGTACCTTAGGGTATGTTTGGGAGAGCTCCACCAGCTCCAGATTCACCTAGAAGGTGAATCTGGAGCTGGATCCACCGTGGAGCAGCTCCATCGTGGATTTGGGATTCGTCAAAGTGTTTGGTATAGCTCCACCTCCCTCTCTGTCTCACTTCCACCTGGGCCCCACGCGTCAGGGGGCAAAATGAAAAAAAAAAAGAATTCCCGGCCGGCAGAGCACGGCGCGCACGGGCACGACACGGCGGCTGGGCGGGCACGGTGCGCGGCAGAGGAGGAGGCGGAGAAGAGGAGGAGGCGGAGCGGCGGCTGGGGGGCGGTGAGGCGGCTGGCCGGAGGTGAGGAGGAACTGGAGCGCCGGCGGTGAGGAGGAACTGGAGCGCCGGCGGTCGGAGGAGAGGGGGAAAGAGGTGAGGTGTGCGCAAGCACGAGTGAGGTATAGGGAGCTCACCGGTGTGGTCGAAGTGGACGGAGGAACGGAGGTGAGCCGCGGCAGCGCAGCGCGCGGCGCGGCCGGGCGCGGTCGTGGCGGGAAGCTTGGGCGGCGGAGGGCGGCGACCGACCACGGGGGTGGCTTCGGGACACCAAGGGGCAGCTCCTGCCGCGAGAAATCGACACAGGACCGCTTGAGGAGGCGGTGGCGAAGTGGCGGTGGCGGCGGAGCGGAGAAGAAGTGTGCGCGGTGGATTCAAGTGGTGATTTCTCAATTCATCGCGTGGGGAGGCATCTCAAGGAGGAAGAAGGCGTGGGCGTCGCAGGCGAGGAGGAGGGCGAGGGCGTGGAGCGAGGAGACGAGGCCGGCGAGAGGAGGGGATGGGGAAGCGGAGCTAGTGCTGGTGGGGATGGATACGGCGGAGGTGAGGAGGAAGGAGAAGGTGTAGGCGTTGGGAGGAAGGAGGAGGAGAGGAGGCGGCGGAGGCGGGGGAAGAGGCAGAGGGCGCGGAGAGGGGAGGCCGAGAGGAGGGAGCGGAGGAGGGAGTTGGGGAGGAAGCGGTCGGCGAGGAGGGAGGAGGTCGCGTGCGAAGAAAAAGAATGAAATAGAATGAACCGTTTTTTTGTGTAATCAGTGGCATGGTGGGTAATTTTCCCCAACTCCACCAACTTGAGTTTGGTGGAGCACCCCTTGAGGTGCTTCACCAATTTGGTGAATCTGGAGTCAGATCCATGCTTTTGGTAGAGCAGATCCACGGTAGAGCTGCTGGAGCTAGTAAAATTGAATCCGGATCTGTTTTTTATGAATCTGGAGCTGGTGGAGCTCTCCCAAACAGGCCCTTAATTCCACGACAACATTTATAACATAAGCCGAACAACTCACCGTTACAATTCACAGGCAACGCACTGGAAATTTTAGATCAAGAATTACTAACAGTTCAAAGCCTACGATGCCTCGGGGATACCCATTCAGACCAGACGATAATTTGGGCAACCCAACTACGTCATTACACCTCAACATAACGCTACAAGCATACACCAAACAGCTACTTGACCTAAATCAAAAATGCAATATTCCTTCTCATATTACCGACGGCATCTTTAACAATCTCCGATACTACCACTAAACGTGTCTATTTGGCTCACAACAGTACAAGAAATTGAGATATGAAAAACGAGAACAAGATACAAAATGGTGAAGGGCCTACTGCTTTGAACCACCCCTTCAAGTTACAGCCACACGCCTTGATGCCTCTGCAATAAAATGCACGCTGATTTCCAAAGACGGTTTTCCTCATTAGCCACACTTGGTAGGCACGGCATAGTGGAATTGAAGCAAAATTGTTCCAGCATTGCAAGCAAATCCACTAAGTTTCAACTTGAGGTGACTTTCTTCCGGACAACTCTCTTTCGGCGGGGCTTGGAGAGCGCTGCTTCAGGTCCACCCTGCTTGATGCCTAGAAGACCAAGGCCAGACACAATTGCATCTTTGGATATAAACCACCTTGAATCTTGTTCGTCTCCAGCAACCTCAACTGGCCTACTGTATGCTCTCAGCAGTCGATCTGAATACTGTGGATCAGCTTCCTCTCCAAGCCATGTGCGTCTAGATGACTCACCAATCTGAATATTCATCAGCCTGCAATACATATATGTTTAATGATAGAACGTAGCCTCCATAATATACTATATGGAGTGGTTCCAGAGTGCAGTACAAAAAGAGTGAATTGAAGGAGTTGCTAAGGAAAGCAATGGAGTTCCAGCTTTTACAAATAAAGTGGATATGACACAAGAGTTCATAAGAATTAGGTTGAAATTAAGACGAAGGCACCTAAGCTGCAGTATTAAAATGCAGCATCATTTTAATTATCCAACTTTTTTGCCCACAAATGAATAGTGGATTGCTGATACCCTTTCTTTAGTTTTCTACACTCAATCACTGAAACCATCTCCATAGATAACCAATACCCTGTTTACTGCAAAGCATCATATGAACTCTTAACCAACAGCCAACTAGTAAATGATCACAAGACCAAAAAAATGTTTTACTCGGTTTGAAACTCCCTCACAACAAGAATGTACGCCAAATCTTGGGGACAGTTAACAATGTGCACATGTTGAAGGACCATCATAATGAACCCAAAACCATAAACAATTTACAACTGATCAAACAGCCAGTTTAGGATGTATTACATTTGAATTTACAAATTAAATTATTTTTTCCTGAATGCGGTAACCGATAATTATGGGAGGAAGCAGTTAAAAGAGACTTGAGGAATTGGAATGTATCTAAAGAATTAGCTTTTAATAGGAGCGCATGAAAATTAGCGATCCACGTGCCAGAACCATAAGAAAGTTAGGGGCAATATTTTAGGCTCTTGGCTCAAATAGTAGGTTGTACGGCTTATAGTTTTTAGCATTGTAGGTTTTATTTCAAGACTCATCTTTTTGATCTTGAGAAGGTTTCATTCCTAGCCTACCATAACTTGTTTGGGACAAAAAACTTTGTTGTTGTTGTTGCGGTAACCGATAATTACTGGCTGGAAAATGGTCAGGAACCACCTGGTCCACAACTATAACAGGCCAATTCAAATAACCAAACAGGCCAGTATTTCCAGTTTCTCACCTGTAAATGGCAGGAATCAAATCGCCACTAGTTTTGCAGCTACAACAGTATTTTATGTCAAGAGTAAGCTATAAAACTCTGAGAACCCATGTTATGTTTATGGCATCAACCAATAATTCGCCATCATGGCAAATTGTTAGTTATCTTACTTTCTTAATTACAAGTGAAATATTGTCGTGTGGCTTTTGTCTTTATGCATAATGAACCACACCAAATCATTACTCCATGAGATATAAACTAATGCCTTAAGAGAAAAGGTCAGTAGAGATTTACCTTAGTGCTGTGCCGAAGAAGATCGCCACACCAAGAACATCAAAGCGCTTGACCATATATTGATCTAGTCCACACAATAATTGATACCGGAAGTTTGCATATAGTCCTAGAAAGGCTCCATAACTAAGGGCATTGGTGCTAACGGAAGGAATGGTCACTGATAACCTGTAGATGAGATTAGCAAAAAAATGTTCCAGAAAAAGTGGATCAGAGAAACATTAGAAGAATGATTTTTATAACTATATACATGAACTCTGACAAAACTCACCTCCTTTCCTTCCTTGTGGACAGGGCTTTTGACAGACCACCTTGAATAGAGCCAGCAACTACCCCCACCAGGCTAAGCTCAGCAGCCTTGTAAAAGAATGCACTGATTCGTTTCTGTAGATCAAACTCTCTCAATGGATAACTCTTCTCAAATATGTTGTTGGGAAGTTTCTCAATTGCATTTTGGAAGTCAAATCGGGATGTACTACCATATGAACGGCATGGTGCCAGAAGCCCAAGAACCATCAAGTTGCAACACGATGCGGTCAAAACATTGACAACAACCAAATCCCATTCGTGCTCAAACCTGATTACTCAAAAGGTGAAACATGGTTTAGATGAAGTAGTAAAAATTCAACTGTTGAATACCAGTTACCAGATAATGTGCAACATACCTCTCCTTACGAATCTTCATCTCCCACCACACTGATGAGAAAAAAGTAGCCATGAACTCAAAAGCCATCTTATGCGGGAATGACGGGTCTGCAAGTGTTCTGCATTACAGAGAACACATGACAATTGAAATCATTGTTACAAAAATCAACACAGTGAGGAATATGCAAGACATGGGACAAGTCATCTTTCATATATAAGCATTTATTATTTAGTTCACCAACACATGAGGCACATACAGTAGTTAATAAGTAAATGTGGCTAAAGAAATCTAAAGCTAGTTCAGTGTAGTCCATTAACAACTAAAATATGAGCAAGGCTTGGCATAAAGTTGGAAGTAAGGTGCCAAAAACTAGATTCAGTCATTCTACAGATGATCTTATCAGATAGATTTGGCTTTACTTACATTCAGTAAACTGGCCAGTTGACTGATAAAATACAGTTAATTGCTATAAACTTCAGCCATTTCAATCATAATTCCAAACAAGAAGAACGAAGAGTGTTCCAAGAAGCATTATTCATGACCACCATCCTTTAATGAAGGTGGAACATCTCAATGTTGCTATCCAGTTCTAGTTAAGTCCAAATCCCGCTGCCCCCACAACACCCCTCCCTAAAACAAAAGGAGAGAAAGAGAAATGCTCAATGTCTCCAGCCGTCTTGCTCAAGAAGCTCCCATAGCCACCCACACTGCCACCCTGTTTTCTTTCTTCTATATTTAAAACAAGTTACCTTCGCCCTGACCCCATTTTTTATTTAAGATAAACTTCTTTTCTTTCAGTATGAGGGCTGTTCAATAAGCAGTTAGGAGACACAACCAACATTCATTTAAAAGAAAAAAAAATAAACTGCTAAGGGCACATCAACATCTACTGAAGAACAAACAACATATGACAAGCATGAATCATGGCACTCATCTCTAACAGCAGACTAACTAAATTTAATGGAAGTGGCAAAAAACTAACAGTGGCAAAATTGAGTGGTATTACAGTGAACCAAGACCTTTTGGTGGTATTTTTCCAAAGTAGTGATCTTTTGGTATGAAGCCAATTTTTCCTTTCCAAAACAACAATCTGCCTGCAACCCTACGGCCCTACCTCCATTGCAACTGTACTGACCAAGGTTCAAAATCCCAGCGGTAACCGGCCGGTTACCGCGGGTAACCAATTATACCGGTGCCAACCGGGACCAAAAAAACCGCCGGTTTATTTAATTTAAATTTGAAATTTTAAATGTAAAAGTTAGTTTTCCTAATAATGTTTATATTGTTTAATACTAATGAAATGTATTAGGAAAATGCATGCACCTTCCGTGCTTGACTTCATACTTTGCGTCATGAACGTATTAGGAATTTCCAATTTTTTAATGTAAAAGTTAGTTTTCCTAATGATGTTTATATTATTTAACACAAATGGAGTGTATTCGAAAGATGCATGCACTTCCTGTGCTTGATTTCATGCTTTTTGCTATGAATGTATTAAGAATTTTCAATTTTTGAATGTAAAAGTTAGTTTCCATAATGATGTTTATATTGTTTAACATTAATGGAATGTATTTGGAAGATACATGCATCTCCTATGCTTGACTTCATACTTTTTTGCCATGAATGTGTTAGGAATTTATAATTTCAAATTTGAAAAACCGGTTTTTAGCAGGTTTTAAGGTTTTTAATGGTTTTTTCCCGGTTTTTTAGGTGGTAACCAACCGGTTTTTCCTATTACCGGTTTCAAATTCAAATTTTGATGCGTGAAATTTGAGCTCATTTTTTCCGGTTATTGGTCAGTTTTTCCAGTTATCGACCGGTAATCGGTACCGGCCCCTGGCCGGGATTTAGCCCGATAGCGGGTTTTTGAACCGTGTTACTGACTAGTGTTGTTAACGGTTTTTGCTTGACATTATTTTTGTTTGTCCTAATGGAACTAGGATTTAATTTATATAATAGACAGAAATTGTGAGACCACTAACAAAATCATGGAGAATGTGAATGCAAAGCTGTACCAGGGATACTTAGGAACAACTAATATACTACAGAATAAATATTGAAAATACCAATATGAAACTAAAGCTCATAACCTGCTATATTATTTTCTAAAAAAATATAGGTGGTTGGATTGTCATAACAAAAACAAGGGGGTAGGAATATACTAAAACAAAAAATAATGAAAGTTGTCTCTATTTTTTTCTTTTATATATTCCTTGCAGCATAGAGTGCTAAAACATCATTAGCAGTTTAATACTATTCCAACAAGGTAATGTTTGCCTATTAGAACAGGAATTCTGCCTGATGAGGAGCATAGATGCCTATCATCACACTTCTGAATAGCAATACATACGCAAACAGCTTATACATGTAGAAGAATAAACTTAGTCTGAACATGATTTGGATGTTACCTTCCAACAAGACCTCTGGAAAGCCATCCAGGAAGAGCTCGTGAAAAGGACCTAGTATGGGTAGGCCTTGCAAATATTGACAAGTACCGCACCATCTGAGCAGAACTTACCAAACCCTAGATTGATATATCACGTTCAGTTCATATCATTCAACTATAGGACCAAAGTATGACATGGGAAAGAAAAGACAAAACTTTTACCATCTCATAAGCTTGGCGCAGACCAGCAGGCAAATTACTCATCGTTTTGCACCACTCTTGCAGCACAGCATCTACAAACTCTCTGTTGAAAAGCTGCTTGAACAGAACAAGCAATAGTCAGCACAGCATCCACTACTTTATCTGAATTCAAAGTAATAGGAATTTCACCTCCTGTATAACAATTCGTCTCCTAAAAAGTCCGCCTTCTTCCTCCTCTCCATCATCAAAATCATCAAAGTAATCATCATCATCACCATCATCATCTCCACCATCACCCCCACCATGACCAATCCTTTTGCCAATATCTCCACCACCACCACCTGTCGCCAACTGCAACATTTCAAAAGAAGCATGTGATGGATGTATACGATACAATTATGAAACTTTGCATAGTATAATGACCTCGTATGGAAATTTAGTGCATACAATTAAATAAACCACACCACATAGTTGTTACTTTGTAATAACAATACTAATAAAATAATATAGAACAAGTAGTAGTTAAAGGTGAAGGAAGATTGGATCCCTAACTAATAATGTTGAACTAATTTCATATGCATGCAACATAACGCATTTCCAATAGAATACACAAACAACACTTGTTAGTTAGTTCTTTCTGTTTTATTACAAAAAAGCACGAACTTCTTTTGTTCTGATACTTCCAGAATGTGCCTGCGTAAGTGGTGATGTAAATTGAACAGCCAATTCTAACTTAGAGGCCTATTTGTTTCACGATGGATACTAATGAAAAAGGAAAAATTCATTATGAAATTGGAAAATGGAGCACAATAAATAGTCAACCAAAGTAGACTTCTTTTGTTTTTATATTTCCAGAATGTGCCTGCGTAGGTGGTGATGTAAATTGTACAGTTCTAACTTGGAGGCCTATTAGTTTCACAATGGATACTAATGAAAATGGAAAATCCATTATGAAATTGGAAAATGAAGCACAATGAATAGTCAACCAAAGTATTCATCTACAATATATGGTATTTGATTTGGTCAAGCCCAAGCACAAAATTATTGAAATAGAAAAAGAATAATTGAATGCCAACACTGTATTTTGGTTTGTACATTTACAATAAAATTCTAAATTCTTCTAAGTACCGTTTCTACCATGATAAATAAGTCAAAAGGTAACAAAGATAACCAATATTCCCACGTATTTTTCATTTTCTTTTTCTTGATAATTGCATCATATAGTTGACGGATATACCCTATACAACCTAATCATATCATACACTAACACAGTCAATTGCAATATTATATCAAATCCTGAGTGCTCAATTGTAGTTAGGTCCAATCCCATGTTCATTTGACACATTTTATATCTGCATTGAAGACCAATTCAGTCTATCAGTATTTGGTCCCCGTATGAGTGAGGATCCTGTAGGGGACCCCCCCTTCTCTCTAATGAAATGAAATGCAGCTCTCCTGCGTTTTCAAAAAAAAAAAAAGAATTAGTTGATCACATGAGTGCATTGCTTGCCCATGTAACCTTGCAAGATGAATAATATGAAATGTTATAACATGAGTGCATTGCATTGCTTGTACAATAATTAATTGATCACATGAGTGCATTGCATTGCTTGCCCATGTAACCTTTTAAACTCCTAACAAATGCTTCTGTACTAAATGTAATGATTCACTATTTTCCTTACTGACCTGATAGGGGAACGTGTCAACTTACATAACCAGTTTTTCCACTACCAACACAAAATTGTTTTGTTATTCTTTTAAATATAGCATCAACTACCAACATAACATATCTGAATCAATTTCAAGTATTTACATGGGCATAAAGGGTAATAACGCAACACTTACTTTGTCAATTTAATTTACAAAACGATAACTTGGAATGAATCAGATAGATGAATTTGCAAATCGTTTTACGCACCCGAGTAGTTAAGTAATTGTTGGACAGTGGAAGTACTGCCTTAAAAGGCCACAAGGGAAATATAGCATTGGTCAGAATACCACATCAGCAACTTTTTGATGTTCCAAAACATATTCAATCAATGTTCAAATCTTAAGTCTTCAATCAATGTTCAAATCTTAAGTTTTTTCCGTATATCATATAATATTTACTGTCAATAAACAAAACTTGCAGTGAGATCACAGTGACCTAGAAGTGACATTTTGAGATATAGTTTGGTAGTACTACGGAATAACAACTGAAGTCCCTTTGAAAAAATAATACCGAAGGGAAAAAAGATCACATACCGATGTGAGTAATTTTGTTAAAATTTAAGGGCTTAACAAGCTTGTTAAATGTTCAATAGCAAAGAATAATTGTTTTAAAGTCAAAACTACAAGAAATGGTTCAGCAGTGAAATTCGACAAACGGTATTTTTGGAATCCCTACTTACCACCAGAGCAACAACATCAATCAGACAGGCACACGACATGAGCAATTATGGGACGGTGTCAATTCTATAGTACTTGGCCCTATTCTAGCTTCAACACAGAAGGACGATGACTCTGTTCTCCTCAGATTAAGGTATCAAGTTACATGCCCTTGGATGGCCAAATGCACAAGGATAGGAACATACAAATAGGAAAATATGGAGCACACAATCCATGGTAAGTAGTAAGTAGCAACTTGAAATTACGAAAAGGCAGGCAACAAATAGCAAGGTTCATTAGTAGATAAATCATGCCCCGTCTTCTCATCCTTTGCCATATAACTATTCTATCATCACCAATAATCCCTCAAAACTCAACACCAAACCACAGGATTCATTGCACCACCATGCCTTATCCATTATTTCGGCATTCCAGTCCACTAGTCCAGCCATCCGATTTCAAAGTGAGTTAATTCATCAGTTAACTCATGTTATTCAATTCCAAAGGGCACGAACCATATAAGCCTATATCTAAAAACTAAAATTCCCAAAAACCTTTCTCTAAAATCCCCCTTCTTTTCGCAGTATGATTACGACTACCAAGAAGTGGATCAGCTACCTCGGGCATGATCTTCTTACGGCGCTGGGAGAGGTCAAGCTTGGCCTTCTCGAGCGTGACGGCGCCGAACGCACCGTACTGCTTCCCGCCCTTCATCACCGGCGGCGCGCGCGGCGGCGCGGAGGCGGGCGCCGCCGTCCCCGCCCCCGAGGCGGACGCCGCGAGGCAGCGCTCGAGCGAGGAGGCGGCATCGGACCCGTCACGCCCAGCCGCCGAGCGAGACGCGGCGGAGGCGGAGAAGGCGAGGCCAACCACCCGGCGGCGGGGGCGGGGGCGGCGCGAGGGGAGGAGGCGGAGGAGGCCGGTGGTCGGGTTGGGGTGGGAGGGGTGGCGGTGGGCGTGGGGGAGGGTAGGGTAGAAGGCGGCAAGGGACGCCATGGGAGGGGGGTTGGCAGCGGTCGACGCCCCTGAGCGCCGTGCCGTCGGGGCTTTATCGAAAGAGGAGGATATCTGCTGATGTACAGGGGATTCCTTTTATCAATCAATTGGTTGGTGCCGGTTGGGGATTTTCTTTCTTTACGTGTGAATTAGGAATAATAATGAATAATAAACGCTATAAGCCCACACTCCCCTCCTCCTTAGGATGACGTTTTAGAATCTAATCAAACATGGCCGAACTTTTTGAAATTTAACTACTGACATACCCCTAGGGTCACAAAGAAATAAAAATTAGCATTAGAAGTTTTCCAAAATGCTTAAAAAAAATAGAAACCAAACTCAATCGGATTAGGATAGTATTTGTTTTTTGTATGTCAAAAATTCAATTGATTTTGATCTTAAAATTTTGTAGAGATATAGAATGTAGCCTCACCTGCCTCTGCATTTTTTTACAGTTTTTGGAAACTTTCATGTTTGGTGAAAATGCAAAATTTCACATGATAATTTGCCGAGATGTTTAAGATATTGGTACATCTTCTGCATCAATTTCTATTATTAATTTGCAGTGTAATATTTCTGCAAAATGTAATAAAATTAAATTTAGATACCAGTTTGTTGCAAAATTTAATAGACTTATAATATTATGAAAGTACACCCACATCTTTGTAGAAGCTCTTCACCCCGGCACTTTCATATAGCGATGTAACATCCAAAAATGTTTACCAAAATTTTTTCATAATGATCCCTAGCACTTTCATAGTTTAACGAAATTGGCCCCATATTTCTCTAACCTCCATGTACTTCTCTCGGGCTAGAAACTATTTTTCGACCAACTTAAACAGGAATTTTCTTCTATTTTTTTTTTTGAAAACCTTCCTTTTTTTTATACTCCTCGCCAAAACATGCTTTCCTTTCCTAGCCTTCCCGCTCTTCATGCTCACTCCCCTAAGAGCAACTTCAACCGGTTCTTTATCCTGCTCTTCATTGTATATTTATCTAATATGACTTAAGAAATGGACTCCAACGGTTCTTTATCCTCCTCTTCATTTTTATCGAGTCGCTATTTTCTCCCGGCCGCTAGCTAGAATTGGCGATCGCCTCCTCACTCGCTTCTCAAATAGTTAGGCCATTGGAATGCTAACTCAAATAGAGAGTTGAAAATAATAACTAGCCTCTTCATCCTAGGAAATAGAGAGAGAAATGACTAATGGGATGCACAACGCTGCATCCCTGACACGCCAGCGCTCGCTTACCTCGTCATCAATGTGTCGAACTCTTGTGTGAAAAGATACACATAGCGCATCCTCTCTACTTCATATTAGTGACATTCACGCCCTTCCCTCTCATGCAGCACCATCACCATTGCCACATCGTTGCCCTCGTCTCGGTAAATCAGCCAAGTAAATCCACCAAGTAGTGAAGTTTCTTCAGTTCTACTACTACCACATCACTCTGAGAAGATATTGCTCCATCGCCTCCACTTCAACATCATTTCTAGAGCCGGTAAAGCCTAGTCGCCACTCCTCCCCGAATCAACTCCCTTCAAAATTTCATCACCATTCTATCCTCCATCCAAAATCAATCAACCCACATCCATCTTCATTGCATTGCAATCCAAACTGACCACTTTTCCTATTCCTTCATCGCTGAAGTCATCCCCACCACTGTGCCGCTTGCCAGTGCACTCAGCATGAATGATGCTAGGTCGCTGTAGGCCATCTTTGTACAAACCGAGGTCATGGATAGTGTTATGAATAGTGCATCAATTCATTATGAGGCTAATAGGCCAATATATATTTGTACAGGTATGGCAAATATGCAGAAAGCCCCTCATACAATAGGGTAAATACACAGTCATGTATACATATCTAACACCCCCTCAAACTTATGGTGGATCAACAACATGAAGTTTGGAGAGATGAAAACTGTGCTGAGCCTTGGTTTGTGCCTTTGTGAAAAAATCTGCCAACTGAAACTCGAAAGGCACATACTGAAGAGCAACAACCTGGTCCTACACCTGTGTCCGCATGTAGGAAGTATCAACACCAATATGCTTTGTAAGCTCATACTTCATCGGGTCTTTAGCAATGCTAATAGCACCTGTACTGTCAGACAAAAGAGGAGTTCGTGCAGAAACAGAAACACCAAAATCCTCAAGTAACCACCGTAGCCAAGTAACCTCCGCAGTCAACAAAGCCATAGCTCGCAACTCAGCCTCAACACTCGAACGAGAAATTGCGTGTCTGCTTCTTAGTCTTCCAAGCAATGAGAGAACCACCAAGAAAAACACAATAAGCAGAGAGAGATCGGCGATCAGAGGGATCACTAGCCCAGGTGGCATCAGAATATGCCTGGAGCTGTAAAGAGCTGGAGCGAGGGAAAAAGAGACGACGAGAGATAGTTCCACGAAGATATCGTAGAACACGAAGAAGATGACTATAGTGGAGTTGAGTGGGAGCGGAAACAAACTGACTCAAGATATGCACTGGGTACGAAATGTCAGGACGAGTGACACCAACAAGATGACGATAGCGAGTAGAATCAACAAGAGGCTTACTATCAGTAGGACGAAGATGAATATTAAGCTCCATGGGAGTCTCAGCTGTGCGCTGATAAGTAAGAGAGGCACGATCAAGAAGATCATGGATATACTTTTCTTGGGACAAATAGAAACCCTCAGGAGTAGAAATAACCTCAATCCCAAGAAAGTAGCGAAGAGGACCCAGATCAGACATAAGAAAATGCTCATGAAGACGCTCCTTGACAAAAGTGATATACTGAGAATCATCTCCAGTAATGATCATATCATCAACATACAAAAGGAGAAGCGTCTGACCACGAGATGAAGTGTGGATAAAAAGAGCAGGATCATGAGCACTGGCGAAGAAACCAGCTGCAGTGACAACAGAGGAGAAACGATCAAACCAAGCACGAGGAGCTTGCTTGAGCCATAGAGAGATCGGCGAAGACGACAAACCATACCCTCGGGAACAGAATATCCAGAGGGTGGCTGCATGTAGACCTCCTCATGCAACTCGCCATTGAGGAAGACATTCTTGACGTTCAACTGAGAGATAGGCCACTGTCAAACAGAGGCCACAGCAAGAAGAGTGCGAACGGTGGTCATGTAAGCGACAGGAGCAAAAGTCTCATCATAGTCACGATCGTGCTCCTGCTAAAAACCACGCACTACAAGACGAGCCTTGTAACGCTCAAGAGAACCATCAGAGCGAGTCTTAACCTTATACACCCACTTGCACGTGATAAGAGTAACACGCGCAGAAAGAGGAACAAGATCCCACGTGCCAGTACGCTCAAGGACAGCGATCTCCTCCGCCATCGCATGCTGCCACTCCTGGTGAACAACAACATCATGATAAGAAGTCGGTTCGGCAAGAGCAGCGGCGGCAAAACTAAAACGCTTAGGAGGCCGAATAGACTGGCAATCACGAAGATCATAACGAGGAGTGGCCGAAGGAGATAACCCGTCAGAAGGGGAGGACACATAAGAGGAATCCTCGACTCGCGGGCGACGAGTATAGTAGAAAGGATAAGAAGGAACAAGATCTAGAACAACCTCGGCAGAGGATGCCGGTGGTGAAGAAGGGGCTGACTTAGAAGGAGGCACCGGAGAGACCAAAGGTTGTGGTGGAGTGGTGACTATAGGACTGGAAGGAAAGGTCAGAAATGAAAGTGGCTCAACAACAGATGCTGAAGTGGAGGAAGGAGAAGGACGAGGATAGAAAGGACGAGACTCATCAAAAGTAACATCCCGAGAAATCCGCATCCGTCGGCCAACAGGATCCCAACAACGATATCCCTTGTGCTCAAGATCAGAGCGAGAAAAACATACTTAATCGATCGGCGGTCAGTTTGGTGCGCTCACGAGGTGCAAGAAGAACATAGCACACACACCCAAAGAGGCGAAGTCTGGAATAATCAGGAGTCTGGCCACAGAGACGCTCAACTAGGATCCCACCGTGCAGAGCAGAAGAGGGCTGAATGTTGATCAAGAAAGTGGCAGTAGAAACAGCCTCAGCCCAAAAATGTGGTGGAATAGCAGAAGCAATCATGAGAGCACGAGCTGTTTCAAGAAGATGACGATGCTTGCGTTCAGCCACACCATTCTGAGCATGGGCACCTGAACAAGAAAACTGAGAGAGAGAGAGTGCCCTGCTCAGCAAGAAAACCACGAAGGACTCCCGACAAGTACTCTCCAGCGGAATCGGCGCGAAAAACACGAATAGGAGAGTCAAACTGAGTGTGAATCATGGTGGCAAAGGTCTTGTAGATAGATAAAATCTCACTACGAGATGACATAAAGTATATCCATGTATGTCGAGAAAAATCATCAATAAAAATGATATAATATCGATGACCTCCTTTCGAAACAAAAGGAGCTGGTCCCCATACATCAAAATGAACAAGATCAAAAGGATGCTGAGACACTGACTCACTAGAAGAACAAGGGAGTTGAAGCTGTTTGTCAAGCTTACAACCCTGACAATTTAGAGAAGCATCACCAGACACAGACCCTAAAAGACTTCGACGAAGTAAGGAAGACATACGGGAATCACAAAGATGCCCTAAGCGATGATGCCACTGAGCAAACGATGCGGTGGAGGCTGCAGCAGCTACAGAGGCAGTGGTGAAGGCGAGTAGACTGACTGGGGCAGCGAAAGGAAGGCGAAGCCAGTCAAGTTCCTAGAGCCGTTGGGAGTCATGGCGGTGAGGGCTAGTACCAACCAGAGTCCCCGTGCGACGATCTTGAACACAACAAGAATCAGAATCGGAAATAACACGACAACCATGATTAGTGAGCTGGCCAGCAGATATGAGCTGCATGGTTAGTTTTGGAACATGAGAAACAGCAGGAACATGAAAAGAGGAATTTGAAAGAGTGCCTCATCCTGTGACAGAAAGAGAGGTACCATCTGCTGTGTGGACAGTGATAGGAGCAGCTAAAGGACTAATGGAAGTAAGACAGGTGGAATCAGATGTCATATGAAAAGAAGCACCAGAAAGGTGATTGTTGTGGTTACAGACCAAACAGAGAGAGAGTGTGGTAGTGGGGAGTTGAGTAAATGAATGGCTTCGGGTTCCTCCCCGTGGCCTATGCCGTATATATATATCCGAACGATGAGCACTTGTACAGTTATACCCTTACACGTGAGTATTCCCCTCAGGGGCACTCATGTCATTACATATGTCCCATTTTGGACCTTACATCCTTCTAACAGGCCTACTGGGCTTAGGTGGGGGCCACCCCTACAACAGTGATGTACCTGAGGAAGGAGAAGTAGAAGATGGTCTCTCACCAGAAGACTGAGCAGCAGAACCACACGATGCAGAAGCAACTATGCGGCCTAGCAATGTGAGAAGTTGCTGAGTGTTAGAGGTACCAAAACTCTGCTGAGAGGAGGAACCTCCAGTGCCCCTCAGAGGACGAGCACGATGACGAAGATCCTTCTTCTTCTTGTAGCAAAACTGTTCCACATATCCATCCTTGTTGCAATAGGTGCAGTGAAGACCCTTACCAACAGTAGCTGTCACTAGTGGAGGCATAGCTGGTGAAGGCAAAGGCACAGCTGTAGGATCGGAATGGCAACGGAGGGGGAGGGGGTGAATGGTGCCTTTTAAAAATCGAACCCATCAAAAAGTATCCACTAAAAGGTGCTCTCCTCCGATAGCCACAGAGCTATTAAGGAGAAAACATGTGCTCAAGCCTACTGGAAAGACAAGAAGAAAGACACTCAGAAAATGAAGAGGCAAGAGAAGAAAAACAACTAAAACTGACAGTAGATCAGAGGGGCCGGTGAGACCGCAATGCCCATGCCGGTCTGACCGGTCTCCAAATGCCGGTCTGACCGCCCTCTTCACTGGTTTGACCCCCTACAGAAACCCAGTCTGACCGGATACATATGGCCGGTCTGACCGGCATTGCTTGACTGGTCAGACCGGCGGCAAAGAGGCGGTCTGACCGCTTGGTCTGACGAGGGCCGCGTAGCAGAACAGAAATTCAGACTGACAAGCTAGAAAATCCAGAACTTGCAGGTTTTAAGTAAATCTGAGAAATACATCTGTTCTTCTCAGGCCAAGATACCAAGGACTTATTTTAAACATCATTTGGCATCTGGAGACCAAAGATTTCACCAGGAGAGTTAGGAATTAGGGTTTTAGCAAAAATCTGTAACTTCTACAGAGAATGAGCTAAAATCCAAATTACTCAACAATCTCTCATTCTTTCCTCATGAGCTTTTGCAAGAAGCTAAGCAATGGCAAGGGAACTTGACAGCACAAATATTGAGTCAGCTCATGAAGGGAAACATAAGAAACCAACTTCCTCTGCCATGAAACCCTAGCTACAGGAGATAACAGAGGAAGTGCTCAAAACGGAATCTTTGGATTTTCTCCATTGAACTCTAGGGAACAAGTTGACCAAATGGTCTAGAAATATCATCCCATCACAGAGCAATCCATTTTGCTACTTCTTGCTCAAAGAAATAGCTCAAAACTCAAAATGAAGAAAACATGCAAAGAGCATCAGAAACACTGAGAATGAACTAGAACGGGAGAAAACTCAAATGGATTCATTGGAATGGAGATGAATGATTACATAGTGATTACAAGCATCCCACTACGTCCCCATACGCAGTTGGATAAAGGAAATACACACATCTCACTACATGCTTTGAGTGGAAACACACGCAGGAGCTCAAGCACAAGTTGCTTGCTTCTCCAGAACTCACTCAACAGCACACTCTCACATTTCTTGCAATGGATGAGTTGAACTCTACTGCCCTCCTCTTCTCTTTTTGAAGGCAAGGACTCAACTCAAATTAGCAAATCAAGAAGTGGCATACCACCTCCACCCATGCTCCTCATATCCATATGAGGCAATAAAGTCAAACACTCTTTTGGAGGGAAAGAACCAGCCCTCCACCTCATTGCTTGGGTCAATGTCCAATTTGCCCCTCAAGCACCTTCCCGGAAGCTTCCCGCATCCGGCGCCTTTGACCGACTGGACCTCGACTCCTCCTCGAGCCTAGTCCCTGCATTGCATCACACGCACGACCGCAACCGACCTCAACCGTTCTGGACCTCCGACTCCTCCCTGAGCCTAGTCCCGGTTCTTTCGTCGTCGCTCGTAATGTCCGTCACCGGTAGCTCCAGCTCCGGTTCCTCGTCTCCCGACTCGTAACGACCTCGCCAGCCTCGATCATCTTCAGCATCACCGGCCGTCTGGACCTCAACACCTCCCGTGCCTAGTCCCGGTCCTCCTCGCCTCACCATGACCTAGCTCCGAAGTCCTATAGTCACACAGACAAGCAAACCATCACATAGCACCGCACGAAACAGCATAATCGATATTAGCATAAATAAAGGTACTCAACCCTAGAATACCAAAAACAAATCAACCTCACTAAACCAACCATCAATTACTCATCACCAACATAGACTGAGAAGCTAAGTCCTAGCATAAATAAATGAACTCCCCCTGAACTAAAGCTATAAACTGAGAAGCTGGCCAAGAATTCAGAAAAGGCAGTCCTTAAAGCATAGACAAGATATAGAGGATACTGTGACTTAGACAGAATCTCATCTACCCCATATGACACTAGGACTATCAACTGCTCTACTAACCCACTAAGGAGCAAACATGTTCCCTGTTTACCCAAAGGTGGCCCAACCCTTGCTAGAAACCTATAAGAAGTGAGTGAGCTCAACCTAGTGAGAAGAGAGACAGCTAATAAGCAGCATCCTAAATTACAAGATGAGAGAAAGAAATCTATGCCACTAGACAAGAGAAACACTCTAATCTATGCCGAGAGGACTAACCCAAATGCACCCCGAATGCAATGCAATAGAAATGAGAACAGGAGCATAAAATATATGATAAAGCAGTAAAGCACAGAAACTCCCCCTCACTATAGTCCATAAGGAGAAACCACCCCAAGCTCTCCCCGCAAGGCTGAAAACCTAGAGCTATCCAAAGGCTTGGTAAAGATATCAACCAACCGATGGTCACTCTCCACAAACTGGAGCACTATATCGCCCTTCTCCACATGGTCTTTAAGGAAGTTATATCGAATATCAATGTGCTTGGTCCGGGAATACTGCACTGGGTTCTTAGCAATGTTAATAGCACTAGTGTTATCACAAAAGAGTGGAACACTGTCTATAACTAACCCAAAGTCCCGCAGGGTCGAAGCCATCCAAAGTACTGCTCAAACAACTAGTCTGCGACAACGTACTCGACCTTTGCGATGGGTCGCAACGCCGATCGCTTCCTAGATGACCAAGAAACAAGAGAAGTGCCAATGAATTGGCAGGTGCCAGAAATGCTCTTCCTATCTATCCTACAGTCCGCAAAGTCTGCGTTGAGAAGGCTCTGAGGGAAAGATAGGAAGAGGAATAGTACCACATACCATAGTCAATGGTAGCTCAAAGGTACCGAAGAATGCGCTTCACCGCCTGGCGGTGAGATACGCGAGGAGAAGCCTGAAACCTAGCACAAAGACACACAGAAAAATGTATGTCCGGTCTCGAGGCAGTGAGGTACAAGAGGGAGCCAATCATGCTTCTGTACTCTTTCTGATCAACTGGCTCGCCATCCTCATCTGGGTCAAGTGAAGCTGTAGAAGCCATAGGAGTTGACACCGGCTTACCATCGCTCATGTCAAAGCGTTTCAGGAGGTCACGAGTGTACTTGCCTTGATGCAAGAAGGTACCCTCCCGAGTCTGCTTGATCTGGAAGCCAAGGAAGAAAGTCAACTTACCCATCATGCTCATCTCAAACTTGGTGCTCATGACATCCGAGAACTGTGAAATGAGAGCATGAGAAGAGCCGCAAAGATGATGTCATCCACATAAATCTGGACAAGCAGAAGGTCTGTGCCATGCCGGCGAATGAACAAGGTCTTATCTACCTTACCTATCTCAAAACCATGACTCAACAAATAGGACTTAAGCCTCTCATACCAAGCTTTAGGGGCCTGTTTAAGTCCATACAAAGCTTTGGAAAGCTTGTAGACATGGTTTGGGTATTTGGGGTTTTCGAAACCTGGAGGCTGTCTGACATAGACTTCTTCCTCAATAAAGCCATTGAGGAAGGCACTCTTGACATCCATCTGGTAGAGCTTGAAACCCTTAGAAGCTGCAAAGGCAAGCATGATTCTAATGGCCTCAAGTCTAGCTACAGGGGCAAATGTCTCCTCAAAATCTAGACCCTCAACCTAGGAGAAGCCCTGAGCTACCAGTCTAGCTTTGTTCCATCCTCACTCTGCTTATTCTTGAACACCCACTTAGTCCCAATAACATTGTGACCTCGAGGGGGCTCAACAAGCGACCAGACCTTGTTTCTCTCAAAATTTTCTAATTCCTCATGCATGGCATTGACCCAAGACTCATCAGATAGTGCATGACTAACATCCTTGGGCTCAAATGAGGCAATGAAGGCAGAATGGAGACAGAACTGAGACAGTCCAGACTTTGAGCGTGTGACACGCTCAAAAAGGTCTCCAATAATCTACTTAGAAGGATGGTCCTTTTGGATGTTTCGGGGAGGTCCAGGGTGAGAAGAAGAAGTGGCCTCTACCTCATGAGCTGAAGAGGTAGGAACAGAGCCACTAGCTCCAGAGGAAGCAGAAGGCATGGGTTGATCTCCCCGAGGTGCGGTGGAAGAAGGCACCTCAGGGGGTGGAGGATGAGGAACTGGATCGGGTAGACAACCCTCATCTCCATCATCCTCATCATCCACAAAAATGGTCTCAGACTGCTCTAAAGAACCTGAGATATCGGGCCTAGTCCCCGGACTGGCCTCGTCGAAGGTCACCTCACAAGTTTCTACCATTTTACTAGTCTCGCAATTCCAGACCCTATAAGCCCGCAAAGAAGGCGAGTAACCTAGAAAGATCCCATCACAAGAGCGTGACTCGAACTTATCTAGGTTCCCAGACTTCAAGATAAAGCACTTGCATCCAAACACACGAAAATGAGATACACTGGGCTTTCGCCCATATCTCAACTCATAAGAGGTGCGATGCAAGTGTGCCCTGAGAAAAACTCGATTTGAAATATGGCACGCGGTGGCTATAGCCTCAGCCCAAAACTTTCTCGGTGTAGAGTACTCATCAAGCATCGTCTTGGCCATCTCAACCAGGGTATGGTTCTTCCTTTCCACAACGCCATTCTGCTGAGGGACGTATGGAGAAGAGAACTGGTGCTCTACACCGGTCTCACCGCAAAACCTCTCAAAGTAAGAATTCTTGAACTCGTGCCATTGTCACTGCAAATCGCTCGTAAGGCACCCGGGAGCTCAACAGAAAGCTTACTAAACAAACCCCGAAAATGGGTATACGTCTCATCCTTTGAGGCCAAGAAAAACACCCAAGAATACCTCGAGAAGTCATCGACCACGACAAGGACATACCACTTCCGTCCTGCTGACTGCACTCGAGCTGGTCCAACTGTATCCATATGGAGCAGCTGTCCTGGTGCATCGGTCATAGTCACTGTGATCGGAGGATGAGAAGCGGCAACCATCTTGCCGTGCCGGCATGGAGCGCAAACAAGATCTTTGACCATTTTGAGTTTCGGCAGACCACGAATGAGATTATGGCCGCTAACTCGGGTCAAATGGTCAAATCCGATATGACCAAGTCTCCTATGCCAGAAAGTAAGGTCGCGGGACTCAGAAGCAACTAAACACCTGAGAAGATCACCAGAAGACTCAACAAAATCAACACGAAAGATCCTCCCATAACGAAATCCATAAACGGACTACCCGAAGAATCAAGAATTTTGCAATTGTTTTTCTTGAAGCTCACCTCATAACCGTCACCGGTAAGCTGAGAGACTGAAAGCAAATTGAACTGCAGCTTACTAACCAAGGCAACATCTTTCAAAATAAATGAATCATTAACGCGCACAGTACCTTTCGCGATGACACGCCCAGACGAAGCATCTCCAAAGGTGATAGTCTCATCACCTGGAGCACGGGCTAGGGAAGAGAACCAATGAGAGTCTCCGGTCATATGTCGAGAACAACCGGAGTCCACAAGCCAAACATTTCCCTTCTCAGCTCGGTGAACCTGAGTCAAACAGAAAGTAAAGTCTCAGTAATGGGATAAATGAAGAGTGATTTTGGCACCCAATACTGAGTAACACGTGGAGCAGAAGAAGTAGCCACACACGACTGACCTCTATCTACCCTACGCTCTCTGTCGCTCAAGGAAGCAGAGGGCCTAAGTGTAGACCTGAAGCTGTTGCTGGGTCCGACTGCTACGGGGGAGCGAGTCAGAATACTAACAACATGCTGATCACGCCGCAGGTAGGCATCTCGACGGGGGAAACGAGATCTACCCTCAGAACGGCGGAAGTCACGACCAGGGGCATATCAAGGATGAAAACCAGACAACTCAGTAAAACCAAGTCCTCGATGCTGCCCAAACCCATCAGAAGCAACTCTAGACCTTGTGTTGGTCTTAGATGCACTCAAGGTCTAGGGCTGACCCTGAATACGCCTAAGAGCGTCAACACGGTCTCTATGCGCAATCTTGGCGCGCCTGAAGCATCTCTCGACCGAGTGTCCATCCTTCTGACAGAAGGTGCAGTGATACTTCACCTTCTGAGAGGTAGAAGTAGCACGATAAGGCTTCGCCTTCTGAGAAGTCGAAGCGACAGGTGGAATCACCTTGCTGTCAGAGATCCCTTGGACAAAGCCCGCTGATTTGAATTGAATTTTCTTAGATCTGGGCTCTACCTCGATCACACCCGCTGCGATGGGTCTAAGAATAGCAGGTGGATGCTTCCTCATATCCTTAGAAAAATTGTATCCTAGACCTTGATTGAATTTGCAAATCTTAGATTGGTCTAGAATAAGATTTAGCTTCATCTTGCCTCCTACAAACCTCTCGAGAGTGTTCATAAGATACTGACACTCCCGAAAGAGAGAGGTGCAAGAAGAGCAGGGGGAAGAGGAGACAGTAGAAGGTAAAGGAGTAGAAGAGGAACCAATAGTAGAGGAACGAATGGCTTGTGCACGCACAGCCAACTCAGAAGGGACAGTCCTACTGCTAGCCAATTGGTCCACGTTGCTAGGCGTCTCTACCTTACCCTTGGGCTCCTTCCCAACACCAGCACACACATTACAAGCAGATGGTGGCTTCTCTAAAAGGTCCTTAGTTAGCTTCACACATTTTTCATCCAATGCAATTAAGTCAGATTTTAGTTTGTTACAATTATTGCATGGTGAGTTAACAGGGTCCTTAGAAGCAAACTTAGCCAATTTGTTATTGTCATCAACTAATTCTTGAAATCTGCTAGAGACGACTTCAAGCTCAAGATTCGACTTAGGACAATTCACACATGAAGCAATAGGCTCAAGTAGAAAAGCTTGTAATTCAACAATTTTATGATCTGCCCGTTTTAGGTTCATCTTTAAATTATTACAACTTTCACAAGTCTCGGGCAAATCGAGAAGCATGGTATAAAGACCTCTAAAAGCATTCTCCTTGTCCTCACATGAGGTGAAAGAAGTAGTCTCAACAATAGAAGATGAAATAGCAACAGTCCTACTCATCTCTAGTTCAGCTAAAAGACTAACATTCTTCACCTTAAGCAAATCAAGCTCAGAAGACAGACTATCATGAGAGGTCCTTAGCTTCTCCATATCACCAAGCAAAGCACAACATGTATCACATTCGTCACGGGAGGGAGCAGATATAAGTGAAGTAAACTCCCGTGACAATCTCTGTACTTCCTTCTCTAACTCGCTACACCTAGCTCTAGATCTAGCATGAAATCCTCCTAGCTTAAGGAAAGCTTCATTAAGTTGATCGTAGGAGGGGTATACCTCATCGGAGTCGGAGTAGAGCTCGCTGTCACTGACGTCGCTGATTTCGCCCTCAAGGGCCATGAAGCACATGCTGCTGAAGTCCTCGCCATCCTTGGGATCTTGCTCGTCCTTCCCATCGTCGTCACTCCACCCCTCCACCTCGCTGAGGTCGAGGTCGTCGAAGGCGGTGAGGACGCGATGGAAAAGTTTCTTGGCTTTGCCAAGGTTGTGGAACTTCTTCCCTTTGCTTGCGGTCTTCTTGAAGCGGTTCTTGTCAGTGTAGACGTTCTTGCTTAAACCGCCAGCTTGGGGCAGTTTGCCCGAATGTGGTTGGGGCCACCACACTCGAAGCAAATCACTCGTCCTCCTCTCTTTCTCTCTCTAGCCCTCTCTTGTAAGCATGAGAAAATTTTCTAGCCAAGAGAGCTAGTTGGGTCTCCAAAAGCTGATCTAGATGCTCATCATCAATATCACACAGAGCAGCTAAGGAGAAACCCGAAAGAGTGTCAACAGAAGAACTAGAGGCAGGACAGGGATCGGTGACCAAAGCCATCGACTGAGACTTCGACTTGCGAGAGACAATGTCAATCTTCGTCTTGAGGCATGAATACAACGCATCAAAAGTCAAAGTCAAAAGATCCGTTGTGTCCTTCATGGTGGTCACTTTCATCTCCCAAACGCGCAAATCAAGAGCCGAAAGCATTTGGCGAGTATTGTCCGAGTCGGGGAAAGTGAGACCGACCGCTCGGAGGTTGCTCAAAATCTTGTGGAATCTCGCAAAGCACTCATCAAGGGACTCTCCAGCGAGCATTTCAAACTTGTTGTAATCTCGCTTGAATTGGTCCTGTCGTACCGTCTTAGTTTGGGTGGTGCCCTCATGGTAAGCATCGAGGGTCTCCCAAATCTCGAAGGCCGACGAAAGATGAGAAATGCGATCAAACTCATTTCGGCTTAAACCCTGAATGATAATGTTCCTTGCCTTCGCATTTGCCTCAACATCAGCCATGTTACCGGCATTGATGTTCTCATCGGCAGGAACAACAAAGCGAACCTTGACCTTGCGCCAAATCGCATAGCCCTGAGCCTGAATGTAGGTCTCCATCCGACTCTTCCAAAAGGGATAGTCGATCCATCGAAGATCGGGGGCTTGGTGGAATACTTATCCGTTGCCATGGCTCATAGACCGGTTAAAGATCTATCAAAAAGAGCTAACCGGCTCTGATACTAATTGTAGGATCGAAATGGCAATAGAGGGGGGGGGGGTGAATGGTGCCTTTTAAAAATTGAACCCCTCAAAAAGTATCCACTAAAAGGTGCTCTCCTCCGATAGCCACAGAGCTATTAAGGAGAAAACATGTGCCCAAGCCTACTGGAAAGACAAGAAATAAGACACTCAAAAAATGAAGAGGCAAGAGAAGAAAAACAACTAAAACTAACAGTAGATCAGAGGGGCCGGTCAGACCGCAATGCCCATGCCGGTCTGACCGGTGTCCCAATGCCGGTCTGACCCCCTACAGAAACCCGGTCTGACCGGATACATATGGCCGATCTGACCGGCATTGCCTGACCGGTCAGACCGGCAGCAAAGAGGCAGTCTGACCGCTTGGTCTGACGAGGGTCGCGCAGCAGAACAGAAATTCAGACTGACAAGCTAGAAAATCCAGAACTTGCAGGTTTTAAGTAAATCTGAGAAATACATCCGTTCTTCTCAGGCCAAGAAGCCAAGGACTTATTTTAAACATCATTTGGCATCTGGAGACCAAAGATTTCACCAGGAGAGTTAGGAATTAGGGTTTTAGCAAAAATCTGTAACTTCTACAGAGAATGAGCTAAAATCCAAATTACTCAACAATCTCTCATTCTTTCCTCATGAGCTTTTGCAAGAAGCTAAGCAATGGCAAGGGAACTTGACAGCACAAATATTGAGTCAGCTCATGAAGGGAAACATAAGAAACCAACTTCCTCTGCCATGAAACCCTAGCTACAGGAGATAACAGAGGAAGTGCTCAAAACGGAATCTTTGGATTTTCTCCATTGAACTCTAGGGAACAAGTTGACTAAATAGTCTAGAAATATCATCCCATCACAGAGCAATCCATTTTGCTACTTCTTGCTCAAAGAAATAGCTCAAAACTCAAAATGAAGAAAACATGCAAAGAGCATCAGAAACACTGAGAATGAACTGGAACGGGAGAAAACTCAAATGGATTTATTGGAATGGAGATGCATGATTACATAGTGATTACAAGCATCCCACTACGTCCCCATACGCAGTTGGATAAAGGAAATAAACACATCTCACTACATGCTTTGAGTGGAAACACACGCAGGAGCTCAAGCACAAGTTGCTTGCTTCTCCAGAACTCACTCAACAGCACACTCTCACATTTCTTGCAATGGATGAGCTGAACTCTACTGCCCTCCTCTTCTCTTTTTGAAGGCAAGGACTCAACTCAAATTAGCAAATCAAGAAGTGGCATACCACCTCCATCCATACTCCTCATATCCATATGAGGCAATAAAGTCAAACACTCTTTTGGAGGGAAAGAACCAGCCCTCCACCTCATTGCTTGGGTCAATGTCCAATTTGCCCCTCAAGCACCTTCCCGGAAGCTTCCCGCATCCGGCGCCTTTGACCGACTGGACCTCGACTCCTCCCTGAGCCTAGTCCCGGTCTGTTCTGTCACGCACGACCGCAACCGACCTCAACTGTTCTGGACCTCCGACTCCTCCCTGAGCCTAGTCCCGGTTCTTTCGTCGTCGCTCGTAATGTCCATCACCGGTAGCTCCAGCTCCGGTTCCTCATCTCCCAACTCGTAACCACCTCACCAGCCTCGATCATCTTCAGCATCGCCGGCCGTCTGGACCTCAACACCTCCCGTGCCTAGTCCCGGTCCTCCTCGCCTCACCATGACCTAGCTCTGAAGTCCTGCAGTCACACAGATAAGCAAACCGTCACATAGCACCGCACGAAACAACATAATCAATATTAGCACAAATAAAGGTACTCAACCCTAGAATACCAAAAACAAACTCAACCTCACTAAACCAACCGTCAATTACTCATCACCAACATGGGGACGTGTCAAAAAATCGTATATGCGGCGAAGCTCCATGTGAGACTACTGACGCTGGCAACACTGACAGGTGCGGCAAACATCTGGCCCCAAACAGTTGATCTGACGCCATATCGTAGACAACTGAGCATAGAACTCATCCACAGTGGTATCTCCCTGCTGCAACGACTGCTCGTGTCGCACAACAGCAAGGTATAAGGAATCACCAGATGGCTCGTAGCGGTTGCATAGATGCGTCCACATCGCATGTGCGGAAGCCAATCCAACAACATCACCAGTGAGATGCACCTCCATGCTAGCAACCAAAATAGCAAAGGCACGAGCATCTTCATCAATCCATATCTTGTAAGCAGCATACTGAGTCTAAAAAGTCTCCATGGCATACTCAAAAGCCTCAGAAGCCTTTGTACGAGCGTCTTCGGAAGCATCCCTCGGGAGTACAGGCTCAACAGGTGGAGTAGGACGAGACGGGCAAGACAACTTGCCAGTAAGAAAGTCCCAAAGGCGCTGACCACGTATGTGGATGCGCATGTGCTGAAACCGGTCCCGATAGTTGAGACCATCAAAGATTACCGAGCAACGAGGAACAGAAATGGTGCCTGAAAAAGAAGACATTTTTCCTTTTTTTCTTAATTTCTTTTTCTTTATTTTGCTCCTATTCGATCAAACCAACCGACCGATAGACCGATCAAAAAGAAAAGCAGTTTTGACCGAGGCAGCACTCGCCGAGACAGAGGCGGAGTCGAGCGGCCTCGGGCGGGGGCAGAACGGCGGCCCGCGACGCCAGCGACGACAGTCTCAAGTGTCGGCGGAGGCGGACCGAGAAGAAGAAGCCATCGGCACCGGCCCACCCAGCGCACATGACGACGGCAGACGACGGCAACGGCGGTGCGTCGGCGGAGGCGGACCGAGGAGAAGAAGCCATCGGTGCCGGCCCGCCCAACGTGCGCGAAGACGGCAATGGCGGTGTTGGTGACGACGATGGCAGGTTCAACGACAACGGGCTCGGGCGCTCGGACGAGAAAGTCAACGATGGCGGGCTCGGGCGACCTGGTGGCAGCCGGCCGATGCGGCGGACTCGGGCGTAGATCCGGATCTGGCAGCGGCAGCCGACCTCACCGGCGATCAAGTCCGGCAGCAAAGTCAAGCGGCGGCTGGAAAGCCAGATCCGTGAGAAATAGGCACGAATCCCTAGGTATCACGAAACCCTAGATTTGGCTCTGATACCATATATGAATAGTGCATCAATTCATTATGAGTTCAATAGGCTAATATATATACATGTACAGGTGTGGCAAATATGCAGAAAACTCCTCATACAATAGGGTAAATACACAGCTATGTATACATATCTAACAGATAGCACTGCATGGTGCACTGGTGCTCGTGGACCCCTCCTTCCACCAACATTGTCATTGGAGAGCTGCCTTATTGAGCTCATCTTGGCCATCTTCTTGCCTCGCCATCCATGTCACCGTCTTCATCTTGGTGCCACGGTTGCTCCGTGCACAAACATCGCATCGAAGCTCGCTGTCGTTGAGCATGTCCGCCGCACGCTACGTCAAGCCGTTCCCGCCACTCCATCCTTGGTCCTTGTCCATCTTCTGCACCTCTAGAACTATTTCGTCATGTTATACCTCATGCACATGCTTTGTGCCCAATGCTATGGCCAGAGCTCGCCACCATCGAATGTAGTTCTATCCAGTATTTTTGTCCCTCACCTTGGTCATGCCAGTGGTCTCCACCATCTAAAACTGCTTGCATATCATAGTCCACCACCAAATTATCCCAGAGCAATATTCCCAGAAACAACACAATATCGTGGGTGGTACACCTCAAATGCATATCATTTTTACAAAGCTTATTTAATTTATTTCACTTTTTTTTATTAATTATTGCTCAACTAATCCTCTTATTAATGTCTGATTGTGCAAGATTCGTGTTTATTATCCATATCTACAGGATCTGAAATAATCTCGCAAATCCAGAGGTAAAACAGAAACATACCATGAAAAATGAAGAAACCACCTTTGGATCAGCGTAAATGGAGTCTCCAACAACGAGTAAAGGCAATGGTATGGTCCAGCTGCTTTTGATCGACTCTTGACCATTCTGCAAAGTGTCGCCTTGGTTCAGCACAACGCACCCTCTAGTGCTACCTCGACGCCTTCCATCTCATTCCAGGCACCGATTCCTTTCTTTTCAGAGTTATGGTTTTTTATTAGAATTCAGACTGTAGTTAACTCACATTTCAAAGCATGATATGCATTAATTTTACTGAGTGTATTTGTTTGCATGTGATAGGAATTTGACGGCGTTGCTAGCTCATTCAACGACTTTGAGCAAGGAGATAAGTCACGACCCTTGAATATATTGAACCCATATGCTACTATATAAGCATTTTTTTGTTGTACAAATTTATTCATGCAATTTGCTAAAATATTTTTAAAATGAATGGCGTAGTATTTGTTCTCACCTTACTGGAATGATGCCATTCTTGCTAATTTGTGCCATAATCACCTTGAAAAGCTTAGAATGATATTTTAGTATGTTAGTTTAGTATGGTAATCACCATGTACTTGTAGGGTTTGAGTCATAATGGTTTAACTTGAAAATGAACACTAGCGGGTTAATAATTGTGTTTTTAAAATGATTAAAACCAAGGGCAAGATGAATGCTAGTGGTGAATTCTTTGTGAATTGGGTTGTGATTGTCTCTCACCCGAACCATATAAGGACTACCCACTTTTGCCAAGATAACATAGTTTACACCCATCCATTGGATCAGATTATCCAACTGGATTGTATGCTGCTTTAGCTAAATGAAAATCCACATGGTTACTCTCATTATTATGGTACCTTTGTGGTTCACAGTAACTAAAGAGCTATAGGGTGTTGTTGGCTAAACATAAAAACCAATAGGTCCCGTTTGATGGCGAAAGATTCAATTTGTCATGGGCCAACAGATCAGATCCTTGGCTGTTAAAAATATGAGTCAACTAAAGAAGTGTTTCATTCTTGTTATCTCAACTTTGATCCAGTTTATTAGTATCATATAGGTAAAGCTGGACAGATTCTACATTGTGGCTTGTTGAGTAGTAAGTACTCACTCTTGCTGAATTTAAAATCTTCATAACAACTGGAGTTTGAGAAAGAAGGCCCATTTGAAGAGGTCTTTTATGATAATGTGAATGGTATCGATTATGACCTTTAGGTCACTTCTACTCTTTGTGCTTAGGCTTACCTGTGGCAATAGTTGAGAGTTTATGTATATTTTGTTAATTTGCATATTGGCTGGAGGCTATCAGACTTGTAAACATGGCCATAAGGCCTTACTTTCCCTCTGTGTACGCACTCTATTATGTTTTAAGCTCTAGAGAAGTTTGATATTATGTCTATACACCACTGGTTTCCTAGACAGTTTGTCCATGAACAACTAGTTCCCTGGACAGTTGTGTGAGTGTGGAGTACTAACTTGTAAATTGCCCCTACACAAACCCTATAGTGTCTCCGGATGGGGCAATCTAACATCATATTCTCCAAAATCTATCTACATTATCTATGATCCGTAAAACATGATTATCAATTAATACATGTGATAATCTATAAACTATAAATGTACCACACAATGATATAAGATAAGTGATATATAATTGAAAATAACATCATAATATGAATAAGAACTTCCATGAACAAGTCACATACTTGTTTCAATATAAATGATAGTTTATTCAAGGACACATCATATTATTCAAAAGTTTATAAACATAAAGGGATACAAGCATCTCCACGTTTTGCTCATCAACAACCGTATGAATCTATCTATTCTCCTTAAGCATTTTACAAAGGTCCCAATTTACCTAAATCATTAGCCACATATCTAGATTTGTTAAAAGTTGGGAAAAGTACATGTGCGAGTCATATCACAAAACCCATCAGACCTCGACAAATTTCAGTTCAAAAGTTTGTCAACCATGTTCACAAAAAAGAAAAATTCTCAACCCACTTGAAAAGGTCATAACATTACAAAATTCTTGCTAACAAAACTACAAATATACATCTCAACAGCTATATATATGTATGTATTCTATTAAGAAAATTTAGGAAGTTCCAAATTTACCTACATCATTGGCCACGTATATATCCAGATTTGTTAAGAAAAGGTCCAACTACTAGTGAAAGGCTACATGTGTGACATGTATCACGTGAAAAGGTTCCTCATCGAAAGCATAGTCTACAACTGACATATCATTGTCTCCTTTGATGATGTTATAACTACCTTCCTGTATAATCTTTTCTTCACCGTAACTGGTCCAACATGTATACCCTTTTGAAACGCCCCTTTGAATCAAGTGAAATTCGATCTGCACTGAGTTGGTAAACATCTTCAGTTTATCGCAATCAATGCATGGACATTATATATATTCCATCCCCTTCTTTAACATATCCTACTTGGCCACTCTTCTAAAAGCAGACGCGCCATTAATGTACTCTTCACTCATATGGTTCTCAACGTACATCAGCTTCGGTCCATCTACACTACGCACGTAATAAATTAGTGTCAAATTGGATTATTAATGCTACTATAGCAAATTAAACAGCCTAGCTACTTATACACATAATTGTCATTCACCTAATAATAAATTGTCTATATCTAAATTAAGTAGCTAGCCACATATTCACAAAGCAATATGCATGTGTGTGTGTGTATATATATATACTATAAATAACAGGGGCACCATGATGCCCAGACTCCATGATTAAGACTTTCCATCCATGATTAATTCAGTATGCTAAATCAATGAATTCCTTTCCAAATTGATGCCTTTTTGAATTAATAAATATTAATGAGTTTACATGATATATTATATATCATTGCACTTGCACGCATCTAAAAGCAATCCAAAGGCAGGGAGGCTTAGTGCCCAAACACCATGGTGCCCCATTTTAGTGTCATATATATATATATATATATATATTCTTGATTGATATATATATATATATATATATATATATATATATATATATATATATATATATATATATATATATATATATATATCAAGAATATATTGAAGTAAATTAGAATATTGACCCATTCTTAAATTGGAGTAAACTACCATCTCTCTAAACCTAGCTATCATCTCTCTCTATTATAAGGCATATAAGTTATTAGAATGAAATACTAACCGCTAATCACCAATAATGAATTGATCTACAAGCTAGATTTACAAGTGGTATGTTTTCACCAAACTCCTCAAAGCCGATCGTCTCCTTCAATGCAGCGCAATGAAGATGATCTATCGAGACCACGTACGCTGAATATTTAATAACGTGGTGTATCCTAGATGGTTCCAACCACAAATCATCTGTGATATGAAACTATCATAGATGGTTTATATTAATAACCATCTGTGAACTTTCACATACGGTTATTAATACAAACCATCGGTAATGTCTGCCATTATCATAGACGATTTGTATCAATAACCATCTGTGAATTATCATAGTTGGTTATTGATACAAACCGTCTGTGATGTTTTGCATTATCACAGATAGTTTGTATTAATAATCGTCTAAACCATCTATCATAATTGGGTATCACAGATGGTACGCAGTCATACTTATAAAACTATCTGTGATAATTACAATACAGACGGTTCTCTATGAACCGTCTATGATATAGCTGTCCAATATGGCCTTTTTTTTTGTAGTAGTGCACAAATCCTATGAGTCATGGACAATTTAGTTCCAAAAGTTCTCAAAAGGTTATTACACAATCTATCTTAGAAAGTATAAGTCTATCAGCCGTGAAATAAGTTTACCATACCTTCTTCACCCATTTATCAATATAAAGCCCAACAAAAACATTGAACAAATGTTCAAATCTACCATAAGCCAAGCAATCTTCAGCCTATCTAGCCACCAACAAGTAGTTTAGTAAAGCCAAAACCTAGCTTGACCTACATGATAATATGTATAAAGAACCCCTTGGTCAGAGACCAATTCATCACCCTCACCCATATCTTCAACAAACACCTATAACAGTAACAATGGCAACACACACCTACAGGATCTTTGTCCTCCTTGCTCTTCTCGCCTTTTCTGCGAGCGCAACCATGGCCACCACCAGTTACTACTGCCCACCAATGATGGCCATGGGCACCATGGAACCTTGCAACTAGTACCTGCTAATGCATCCTAAAATGCATAGGATAGTTTCCCTATTTTCAGCTTGATCTTGGTGTGGATGCTAGATATGGGCACAAATTATAATCTGTAAGCACACAAGTCGTCTGTAGCTTTTCACCTAGGAGTATTTCAAGTTATTGAAATCCATAGGGAAGTGAAGAATAAATTTACTACTTAGAATAAATTACTATAAACTAAAATGATGAACAAAGAGAGATGATATAATAAACTAAAAGATAATAAGCAAGGTTATCCAAGTTAATTGAGATCCTCCACTGATCTAGGTTCACTTACTGCACTTCATGACTGGATCAATCTAATAACAATTAGCACTTCTCCTACTAGGTTGACTCTCACCTTATAAATCTACACATGCCCTAATAAATCTAAACACTGTATTTACATCTATGGGTAAACAATTGATAAATATGATACCATAACTATTGAAAGAGAGGAAAAGAATAATATCAAATAAACACACCCAAAGCATAAAAGAGTACAAAGAATCGATCAATTCACAAGTCAAGAATTAAAACTAGTTCCCCAAAACTTGAGGAAGAAAGGGAACAAGTCACACATACCTCAGTGAGATGAAGAAGAAAGGTTCTAGAACCTCGGCATTAGTTGGCTATTAGAAGGGAATTAGGGGATCTAATCCCAATTAGTGTGCTAATTACTAAGCTAAACCTAGACTAATCCTCACCTAATCTACTAGAAGAACCCTCGGAATCGCGACTTTTAGGCGGAATTTGATGTCAAAACTTTGGAACTTGATGTAGAAGCCGAAGAGGTTGTATTCTTCATAGGGGTTGGTGCCCATGGGTGGTGCCCACAGGTGCCCAAATCGGGTTGACCCTTACTCCATGTCGTGGTCTCCAAAAGTTTCTCCCGTTCTCTGATATGTGGTCCCCTTCCAGATTTGAGTCAGTTTCCCTTTCGGATTCACATTTCTTTCCTTTTTCTGAATTTCCTTTCTTTGAATTTCTCCAAATAAAAGGTGATGGGAAGCTTCTAGAATCAAGGGAACATAAAGTCGTGTCAAAGGATGGTGCCTGTGGGCGCTAGGGTGGCACTAACCTAGAACCAACCTTTGGTAATAGGGTGCACATTCGAAATCTTCTCAAATATGCCTATGTAAATTTTTATAATTATATTATGTCATTTTGATGGATTTTCGGCTTGATTCAAGTCTCTTTCTACAAAACAAGGCTTGAACAAAATATTCCTCGTCGAGGGTGATTTGTAGTGATAAATCATAATTTTTGTATTATCATATCATAAAATATGGAGAATTGGGAGTTAGATATACGTGTATATTGAGTGCCAACACTTGGTCATAAATGCTTTAATTAATTACTGTGATTTTCATTTAATTATGATTATATTGCAAAAATGGTTTTTGTTGAGCATCTCACAAGGTATGTGGAAAATCCTGAGATGTGAGGCTTTTAATAGTAGAAGATATCCTCTGGAACAACTACTCTTTTTGGAGCACTGACAAAACTAACAATGTTTGGAAATACTAGGGTGAGTTCTTTTGGGCTAATGGCTTATGGATTAAATATTTGAATTTTGACTGTTCGTGAGAGGTAGTACGCACAGGAAAATAGTCGCATGCGATTTTGACCGATACAGCTGAACTCAGTATACTTTTTACTACAATCTTCCTTTGACCCCGCTTTTAAAAAATACACTATTTAAAAGCTAGTTACTATAGATAGTACAAGCATAAGTCGACTGAAAGTCAAAAAGAACTCAGCCTAGATAGGGGAGACGTACTACATTGTGTCCATCTGGCCAAGTTGGAAACAACGTGGTTGAAATAACGTGATCGACCAATGTGGTCGAAACACCATGATTGAAAAAGTGTGGTTGAACCAAGTGGTCGAAACATCATGGTCAACCAACACCCTCGAAACATCGTGGTTGAACCAATGTGGTTGGCACAACGTGGTCGAACCAACGTGGTTGAAATAGTGTGGTTAAACAACGTTGTTGAACATACGTAGTCAAACCAATATGGTCAAAACATCGTAGTCGACTAGCGTGGTCGAACCAACGTTGTTCAAACATCGTGGTCGACTGTCATTGTCGGAACAACGTGGTCTACATAACATGGTCAAAACAATGTGGTCAAACATAGAACCTCATTGGCCTTGACACAATGTGCTAGACATAACTTGGTCAAAATAGCGTGGTCGTCTAGCATGGTCGAATATTGTGGTCGACCAACATTGTCGAAACATCGTGGTTGACTAGCATGGTTGACCAACTTGGTCGAACAAATGTGGTCGGTACAATGTGTTTGAACCAACGTGGTCGAACGTACGTGGCCATCCAGCGTGGTCGAAGCAACGTGGTCGTCTAGCGTGGTCGAAGCAATGTTGTCAAAACATCGTGGTCAACCAGCATGCTCAAACTAATATCGTCGAAACATCATAGTCAAAATATTGTGGTCGACCACCGTTGTTGTAACATTGTGGTTGAACCAACATGGTCTACATAATGTGGTCCAACATAGAACCTTGTTGGCCTAGATACAACGTGTTGGACACAACGTGGTTGACCAACATGGTCGAAACAACATGGTCAAAATAGCGTGGTCGTCTAGCATGGTCAAACATCGTAGTCGACCAACATCGTCAAAACATCGTGCTCGACTAGTGTAGTCGACCAACCTAGTCAAATCAACGTGGTCATCCAGTGCGGTAGTCCAGCATGCTCAAAAGATCATGGTTGACTAGCATAGTTGACCAGTGTGGTCAAAACATCATGATCAACCAGCGTGATCAAAACATCGTGGTCGACCAGCATGGTCAAACCAATGTGTCCAACACAGCATGGTCATGTAGCGTGGTCGAAACAACATGGTCATCCAGCGTGGTCGAAACAATATGGTTGTCCATCGTGGTTGAAACAACGTGGTCAATCCAGCGTGGTCAACACAATGTGGTGAGCTATCTTGGTCGACCAACATTATCGAAATACCATGGTAGAACCAATGTGTTCAAAACATCATGGTTGAAACAACATGTTGTCGAAACACCGTGGTCGAACCAACATTGTCAACACAACGTGTTCGAAACAGCATGGCCGACACAACATGGTCAACACACCGTGGTCAAAACACCGCGGTTGACACAGTATGGTCGATAAAACATGGTCAACAGAACGTGGTTGATAGAACGTGGTCAATAGAACTTGAACAAAATAGTGTGGCCATCCATCATGGTCGAACCAGCGTGGTCAAAGCACCGTGGTCGACACAAGGTGGTCAGCATAACGTGTTCAACAAAACATGGTCAGCAGAATGTGGTTGGCACAACGTGGCCGGCAGAACGTGATCAAAACAACGTGGCCAGCACAACGTGGTCGACATCGACACAACGTACTTGCCACAATGTGGTCGACACAACATGGTTGACCACGGTAGGTTGAGCACAGTCGATCGTGGTAGACATGTCTTGGTGTGTAATAACCACGTGAGGTTGACCATGGTGGTCGGCACAACGTGATCGACACATGTTGGTCAGCACAAGGCCAATCTTGTTTAGCGATGAAGTAGAAGGCAAAGCTCTGCTTTCAAGACCAATGAGGTTGTTTCACATTTATGTTGGCCTCTTTCGGTAGGGATCATTACTTAACATAGTCTTACATGATCCCATCAGAACTCAAATCTAGTTTTTTTTTACCGAAAGGCCATAAATTGACAAAACCAACATGGAACATGAATTAGTGGAGAGATAGTGGGTTAGCAAGGGATCTCAGAGAGCAAGGGGGAGTGGTCAGCAGGGGCGTGGGAAGAAGGGGAAGGCAAGGCTGACGGGAAGAGGGGCGGGGGCGACGTCGCCTAGGTGGGAACAAGCAAGAGAGAGAGAGAGAGAAGGCCGCTGTGAGTGAGGATCAGCAGTGAGCGTGCCGCTGGGGGGTGAGTTATGATAGTGTGGGATAGTGGAAAAGAAGATAGGGGCGACAGGGAGGAGGAAAGGGGCTGTAACTCGAAGTCGTGGTGAAGCGTCGTGGGCGAACAAAGCTGTGGGCGAAGCCGTGGTCGAAGCACTGTGGTGGAAGCAACATGGCCACAGTAGGAAGCACTGAATTTGCCACAACCTACAAAATAAATGAATGAGTACGGTAGATGCAATTTGGGAGAATGCATTGATAATTGTTAGTTGTTGCATCACATGTTTTGCCGCTGTAGATTTTTTAGCCCAAAAACAAAATGGTCAGCATAAAGACTCATGGATGGAGAGGAACCTACAATCGAACTAACAGTCCGAGAACACAAATAAAGAATTCAACCCAAAAAGCAAGAACCCAAAAACATAACAAAGAAAGCACAATGAAAGGAGGCAAATGACTGAGTCTAAATGTAGTCGATGAGAATTGTACTACTCTTTGACCAATTATGTAATGTAATTTGAACTGGGAGAGGCCACTGTTAGCTCGCTATATGGTAGTAATGGCAGCAGCACAAGGGAGAGCAGAGCAAACGACTGAAAGCATCTAGGGCCTTAAAAATGGTTTTGGTAATTAATGACATTATGTGAATATAGGACTAACATATTTATTGAGTGTTTGAAAGGTTTAGTCCCAATGACAAATGTGAGATGCATGCTAAGGGTCAACATGAAGATCAATATGGCTCAAGACAAAGGTTTAAGTAGTCTAGGCTCCTTTTATGGTTTTACCAGTTTTAGGAGAAAGGATAGAAGACCGAATTATAGGTTAAACACTGTACTATTAAGAGGGATCATGGCTAGTAACTTGACAGCATGTTCTTATGTCATTTGGATTAATTTAGGATCATGCATGCACTTAAAACTAAAATTGGTAGCCAACTATGCTAAGATTGTCTTATTTACTTGTTCTAGAGATATATTTGTAGAGACTAGTGCTTGTGGTGCCCTAGCTATACTAGAATTATGTAGGTTTAAATTGCATTGAAATCTTGCTTAATTATAATTTGTGGTAGTTAGTTTTAGGAGGCAAGAATTTTTAGAACCTCCTATTCACCCCCTCTAGTTAGTTATCCTTAATCCTATAAGTGGTATCAGAGCTTGGTCTCTTGTTGTTTTAGACTTAACCGTCTAGAGAGAAAATGATGCTAGTGAGGTGATTGCTATAGGGAAGGTATCTCTTTTTGATGGCTCTAATTATTCTTGTTGAAAAATTGGAATATCTATTTATCTTAAAGCCATGAGTCCGAGCATATGAAAAATTGTAAATGAGGGTTATGTCATGCCTCTTGATCCACTACATCCCACAGAACAAGAAGGACATAATGCTCATTTAGATGCTCAAGCTATGAATTCTCTTTTTGGCGCTTTGAACGTGGATGAGTTCAATAGAGTGAACAATTTAGAAACCGCTCATGATATTTGGACTACCATGTCGGAAATCCATGAGGGAACATCCACGGTTAAAGAAGCCAATTGCATAGGCTTCAGATCAAATATGAGACATTTACAATGTTGCCTTATGAGAACATTAATGAAATGTATTCTCGCCTCAATAACATTGTAAATGAGCTCAAAGGCCTTGGCATGTCACTAACAGATATTGACATTGTGAGAAAATGCTTAGGGCTTTGCCGAAAAAATATGAGACATTGGTGAGCATCTTCCTCAACTCTCCCGAGTTGATAAGAATGATCCAACTCAACTCTTGGGAAACCTCATCATCAACGAGTTATACATAAAGGACAAGGAGGAGCTTTTGGAGCAATCCTCCACCAAGGGTAAGAAGATCATCACCTTCAAGGCCAAGGCGGTATTAAGTGATGAGTCCGATGATGAAGAAGAGGACTCTGAGGATGAATTGGACCTCCTTGTGAGAAATATGAAGAAGTTCATGAAGAAGCGCTCATACCAAAGCACTAATCATGAGAAGGGCAAGAAATGTCACTCCTACAACAATAAGTGCTACAGCAATATTTGTTGCTATGAGTGCGATGAGAAGGGGCACATTGCCTCTTATTGCCCCATGAAGAAGAATGACAAGGGCAAGTCATCCAATAAAAAAGACTTCAACATCAAGAAGAAGCTTTTCAAAAAGCTTCACAAAGATGGCAAAATGAAGCCCACATTGGAGAGTAGGCTCTGATGAGGAGTACACCGACTCCGACTCTGATGGGGATGAGTCCTCCAAGAAGGGACTTGTTGGTATCACCATCAAGGAGGTTCCATCTCTCTTTGCATCTCCTACATGCCTCATGGTAAAAGGAGAAAAGGTAAAAACTCTTGATGATGATGAACCCACTTATGGTGAGCTCATGGATATGCTAGTTGAATTAAATGAATATCTTAGAAAAGAGAAGTCAAAGTTCAAGATCTTAAGGAGAGAGCATCTCTCTCTTAAAGATTTTTACGAGGAGCTAAAGGAAGTTCATGACTTGCTTGTCCAAGAAAACTCAAGCAAAACTAGCATTAACATTGGAATTACATGTGATATTTTTATGACATGCCTAGTGTAAAAATTGCTAGAACTAGTATTTCTACTTCATGTGATGATTTGCTTGCCATCCCATCTAGTTCTAATGTTGATTCAAATCATGATAATGTTAAGTCATCTAATGCCATGCTTATTATTGAAAACAATAAGCTATAGAAGCAAGTAACAACGCCTAACAAAAGTTGGAAAGGTGCTTCAAAGGTAAAGCCACTCTTGACAAGGTATTGAGCGAGCAAAGGTGCTTATTCAATAAGGAAGGACTTGGGTATGTACCCAATAAAGGCAAGAAACCAACAAGCAAGCCCACAAGGTTTGTGGTGCAAAATGATCAATATTTCCTCAAATGCCGGGAAATAGGACATATGCAACAAAATTGTTCTATTGGTAAGACTCCATCCATTGGATTGTATGATTCTTGTTATATGCTTAAGAAATCTAATGGTGGTAGGATTATTACTAGATTTGTTGGCACTTCAATTTTAGGTGCTAAAAAGAATGCCATTTGGGTGCCCAAGCCTTGGCTACAAACCTCTAAGGACCCAAACAACTTTGGGTACCTAAAAAACCTAATTTTCTTTTGTATATGAGCTACAAGATTGGTGGAAGGCATTTGGTGCTTGATAGTGGGTGCACTCAACACATGACAGGAGACCGGAAGATGTTCACCACATTTGAGAATGGGAGCAATGAAAAGATCATATTTGAGGACAATAACAAAGAAAAGGTACTTGGATTGGGTAAAATTGCTATCTCAAATGACCTCTCAATTTGTAATGTATATCTTGTAGAAACATTAGATTTCAATTTGCTATCTATTGCTCAATTGTGTGATCTAGGCTTAATTTGCTCATTCTCTAAATATGATGTAACTATTTCAAAAGGAAAAGAAAAAGGATTGGTTTTCAAACGTTTTAGATTTGAAAATCTTTATTTGGTTGATTTATCTTTTAGTGTTCATGCTTAAAACTTATTTATTGGCAAAAATTTCTTTAAGGCTAAGTGATGTGGATATGATTCAACTTAAAAAGCTTTTCAAACATGACTTAGTGGTTGGTTTGAAAGATGTGAAGTTTAAGAAAAATAAATTATGTAGCACTTGCCAAGTTGGGAAGTAAGTTGTAAATTCTCATCCTTTCAAGAGTATCATGTCAACTTTTAGGCTATTAGAGCTCTTACATATGGATTTGTTTGGGCCAACTTATAAGAGCATCGGGGGTAATGACTTTTGTTTAGTCATTGTAGATGATTACTCTAGATATACAATGGTATTCTTTTTATATGTTAAGGCCAAAGCCTCCGACATTTTTAAAAGATTTGCAAAAGGGCTCAAAATGAATTTGATTTCAAAATAAAGAAAATTCGTAGTGACAATGGTTCTGAGTTCAAGAACACTAAAATTGAAGATTTTTGTGATGAACTTGGAATAAAGCATGAGCTCTCCACTACCTACACTCCGGAGCAAAATGGAGTTGTAGAGAGAAAAAATCGAACATTAGTTGAAATGGCAAGGACAATGCTTGATGAATATAATACTTCCGATAACTTTTGGGCGGAAGCTATTAACACCGCTTATCATGCCATAAATTACCTTTATTTGCATCTTTTTTCGAAAAGGATTTCCTATGAGCTTCTCATGGAAGAAAACCAAACATTTCCTAATTTAGAGTATTTGGTTGCAAATGCTATATCTTGATAAAGGTGTTCAGCTCTCAAACTTTCATGTTGATGTGATAAAAGATTTTTGCTTGGTTATTCTTCTAATAGTAAGGCAAAGGAGGACCCAAGTGGATCACTTTCATCAAAATAAGTTGAAACTCTAACCTCTTCCACAATGTGTAACATTCAAATAATTGATTTGAAAGACAAAGGAGAACAACCTTCAATGTTACTACCAAAAATCCATAATACTATCGCCAAGGATCATCTGATAGATCAAATATCTTGTGATGTGAGTAAGGGTGTTCAAACTCAACCTCATGTAGCTTCATTTCGTGAACGTTACTCTTTTGTGTCTTCTCTTGGGCCAAAAATTGTAGATGATGCACTAGATGATCTGGATTGGGTGAATGCAATGCATGAAGAACTTAATTGTGGTAAGAAACAAGGCAAGCTTAGTTGGTCAAGGTTATACTTAAGTTGATGGTTTAGATTATGATAAAACATTTGCACCCATAGCTATATTTGAGTCAATTTGAATATTACTTGCTTTTGCTTCAAGTTTCGATATTAAGTTATTTCAAATAGATGTTAAAAGTATTTTCTTAAATGGCAAAATATTGGAACTTTTTTATGTTGAATAATCTCCCGGTTTTGAAGATTCTAAAAATCCTAATCAGAAGTTCTTAGAACATGTATTTTCTTAAATGGCAAAATATTGGAACTTTTTTATGTTGAATAATCTCCCGGTTTTGAAGATTCTAAAAATCCTAATCATATGTATAAACTCTTCAAGGCGCTATATGGCTTAAAGGAAGTTCTTAGAACATGGTATGAGCGCCTTCGAGATTTTCTACTTTCAAAATGATTTAGAATTGGGAAGGTTAATACAACATTGTTTACTAAAATTATTGATGATGATTTCTTTGTATACCAAATTTATATTAATGATATCATATTTGGTTCTAATCGGAATCAATGAAATGTAAGACAATATCTTCCTTTTCCACATGGTCTTTAAGAAAATGATAGTGAATATCAATGTGTTTGGTTCTTGAATGTTGCATAGGATTTTTAGCAATACAAATAGCACTAGTGTTATCACAAAGAAAGTGGAATACTATCCAATTTTAATCCAAAATATTTAAGTGTAGCTATCATCCAAAGCAATTGAGAGCAATAAGAAGTAGCAGCTACATATTCAGCCTCACCAATGGAAAGTGCAATAGACACCTGTTTCCTAAAAGCACAAGAAACAAGAGATGTGCCTAAAAAGTGACATGTTCTACAAATACTCTTCCTATCAATTCGATAACCCCCAAAATCCACATCTGAATAAATTCTAAGGGTAAGACAAGAGAAAGAAGAGTACCATAAGCCAAATTCCAAAGTTGATTGAAGATACCTAAAAATTTGCTTTACCGCTTAACGATGTGAAGCATGTGGGAAAGCTTGAAAGCGAGTATACAAATACACAGTAAATTGTATGTCTGGCCTTGAAGTGGTGAGATACAAAAGAGAGCCAATTTTGCTTCAGCGTTCCTTTTGATTAACAAGCTCTCTATCTTCGTCAGAATCTAACACAGCCGTAAACCCCATGGGTGTGGAAATTGGTTTGACTATCCCCATGTCAAAACGACAAAGTAAATGCTTGGTGTACTCAGTTTGATGAATAAAAGTACCCAACTTTGATTATTTGATCTAAAAGCCTAGGAAGAATGTGAGCTCTCCCATCATGCTCATCTCAAATTTTCTGCTCACAGTATCTAAAAACATGTAAATAAGAGTGTGAGAGGAACCACCTAAGATGATATCATCCATACAGATCTGTATGAGTAAAAGATCATTGCCATGCTTAGGAGTAAACAAAGTCTTATCTACCTTACCCATTTAAAAGTTCTTTTTTTTTAGTAAATGTGATTTAAGCATATCATACCATACTCTGGGTGCTTCTTTTAGACCATATAAATTTGTGAACAATTTGTAGACATGATCAGAAAACTTAAGATTCTCAAAATCAGGTGGTTGTGTAACATAAACTTCCTCCTCAATATAGCCATTAAGAAAAGCACTTTTCATATCCATTTGGTATAGTCTAAAAGCATTTGATGCAGCAAATGCTAATAGAATTCTAATGGCTTCTAATCGAGCAACAGGAGCAAATGTTTCATTAAAGTCAAGACCTTCTACCTGGGTGAATCCTTGAGCCACAAGTATCGACATTCAAGATTTCCATGTTTAAGTATAAAGTATCGACATTCAAACACCCTCAAGTGAGAAACACTAGGAGAATGACTAAACCAAAGCTCATAGGAGGTCTTATGTAGTTTAGCTCGTAAGAATACTCTATTCGAAATGTAATAAGCAGTCAAAATAGATTCAACCCAATATTTTCTAGGTGTAGCATGTTTATTTAATATAGTTCTAGCCATTTTGAATAAAGTTCTATTCTTACATTCGACCACACCATTCTGTTGAGGCACTCGAACTGACGAGAATTGATGGTCTAAACCTTTTTCAGCACAAAAAGAAGTAAATGATGTGTTATTGAATTTAGTTTCATTATCATTTTTAATTGCTCTGAGTGCTCCTAGAAGTTCATTAGCAAGTTTAAGAGCTAGCACTCGAAAGTGACTGAAAGCTTCATCCTTAGAAGCCATAAAATATACCAAAGAGTATCGAGAATAATCATCAACAATAACAAGAACATACCATTTACCTCCAACCAACTGAACCCTAGTAGGACCTACTGAGTCCATATGTAACAATTGACCCAGAGAATCAGTCATGATAAGAGTGAGTAGGGGATGTGGCGATGAGACTATCTTACCATGTCGATAGTGTGAATAAATTAGATCTTTTGACTTTTTTTATCTTAAGACTAGGAATTCCTCTAACCAGATTCATGTTACTAGGCCGAGCTAGATGATCAAAGCAAATATGACCTAATCTATAACGCTAGAAGAATAAATCTTTAGTTCAAAGAAATAAGACACCTAAGATTAGAAGAAACTGAATACGAGAAATCACCCTTAAGCAAGTAACCAACTCGACTAATTTTGCATATAAGATTACCATGAATGCTTTTTAAAGTTCACCTCAAGATTATTGTATACCAACAGTGAAACTAAAAGCAAGTTTTAGCTCAACTTACTAACAAGAGTGACATCCTTTAAAATGAACTTGTCATTGATGCGCACGATGCCTTTAGTAAGAATTCATCCTTGAGTGTTGTCCCCAAGAGTGATCATCTCATCACTAGGGGCCCATGTAAGGGAGCAGAACCATTATGAGTCTTCGGTCATGCGGTGAGAACAACTGGAGTTAATGAACTATATGTTCTCCTTCCTCTTGTGACAAGCCTACAGAGCATGAACAATCATCTGTACCTTAGTACTAGGGTTAGACAATAAAGATTTAGGTATCCAGTACTGAGATACTCGACGAATAGGAGAAAAAGCAAGAACTGATAAAGATTTAGTGAAGCATTAGCATTTGATAAGATGTCGGTTTGACCATGGAGCGATTTGACCTCCTGAGTAGAGCTGGTCTGACTGCCGACTGGTCTAAACAAGTAGTAAAAGCTGATCAAAACCGATCTAACCCCTTATGTAAAGCAGTTCTAACTCCTCGTTGGTCTAATTGTGTAGAGAAAGTTGGTCGAAAGTCTCTTGAGAAGTTAGTTTGATCGTGAGAATCAACTGGTTAAAAACCTTTTTCGACCATGCTGGTTTGACTATGAGAAACAACTAGTCAAACGTCTAGTCCAGCCTCACTTGTTCGACCACGGGAAGTAGTTGGTCGAAAACGCTTCCTCATCCTGTCATTTTTCTCTTTCTTTGCTTTTCTAAAGCAGAATCGAACTAAATAACAATCTTTACCACAATGAGTGCACTGATATTTAATTTGATGAGAGGTCGTATCAACCAACTTCACAATACTCAGTTTGGTAGATAATTCTTTTGTAATGCTAGCTGATCTAAAGACAACTTGTTTCGGTTCAGACTCTACATTTAACTTAGGACAGTTAGAACAAGAAATATTTTCATGATAGAGCATTTGTTAAATTGATTCCTGAGATGAGTTAAGTCTATCTTGTAGTAAATCACACTTAGAAGATGCCTTAGAAGTGTTAGATTTAAGCCTTTTAATTTCATCATTAACAAGTTTAGGTTTTCCATCGTAGGAATAATGTAGCATTCTATGTTGATCAAGTTTATTGCTTACATAACTAATTTGAGCTAGGTTCGTTGCATTAAAAGATCTAACAGTTTCCAACTCAGAATGTAAAACCTAACAACCTTTACAAGAATCATCTTTAGGGATAGATGCTCTAAGTTTATTAACCTCAGAATTCAAGCTTTCGATTATAAAATTATTCTCTTTCAATTTCTTTTTAGTCATTTTCAATTTAATAACAAGTTTAACTAGACCACCTTCAAGCTCATTGTACGATGGTCTTACCTCATCGGGATCACTGTAGTTGTCATCGTTGTTGCTGCCATGAAGCACATGCCCGTGAAGTCATTAGGGTCCTTCTTACCTTTGACATTCTCACTGTCATGGTCGTCATCATAGCTGTTAAAATCTCCGTCACTCAAGTGAAGGCACTCGATGGCTGATAAGACTTTTTTAGCAACCTTGCAACAGAAACTTCTACTCTTGGTATTATTCTTGTATGGTCAACGACGATAGTTCTGATCTTCCTTGACCCTTTCCCTTTGAGCTTGGGGCAATCCATCTTAATGTGACCTAGCTCACCACACTCGAAGCACCTGATTGGACCTAGAACTCTACCTCGCTTTCTTGTCGTTAGATTGTTGAGAGCCTTGTATGCTCACGAGGAGATTAAGACCAAGTCCTCTTCAGGGAGCTGCTCAAACTGATCTTCTGAAAAAGGGGACAAAGAAGACAAGAGAACATAAGACAATGTACTTGATAAAGCAGCCTGCATGGGTTAGTCACAAGTGCTAAAGACGAAGATTTATCAGTCTTAGATGGCAAAATGTCTATATCATAGGTTTTCAATCTAGAATATAGATCATCCATGGTAAGAGTATCTAGATCGATGATTTGATTAATAGTCATGATGACCATCAATCACTGTGAACCTAAAGACCTCAAAATTTTAGTTGAATTATCTCGATCAATAGGAATAACACTAGCTCCATGCAAGTTACTGAAAATCTTCTCAAAATGAGCAAAAAGATCACATATAGATTTACCAGGTTTCATAGCAAAATCTGAGTACTCATTTTGATAAAGATTCTCATGCACTTTCTAAATCTTGGTCATTCCTTCATGATAATCGCAAACAGTTTTCCAAATTGAATGAGTAGAAGCAATATGAGTTACATGATCAAATTCTTTGTGAGAAATTTCTTCAAAAAGCAAGTTACGAGCACATGCATTCAAATCTACATCTATTGTATTTTTGGTCGTAATATTAGCAGGAACCACATAAGGTTGAGAAACTTTTTTCCAGACATCACTACCTTGAGTCTTAATGTAAGTTTGCATACGACACTTCCAAAAGCAAAATCAGTACCATCTAGCATGGGAGATGATTCACATACCTCTTTGGTTTCGTCTCTACCGGCTCTGATACCACTTGTAGGATCAAATACTACAATTAGAGGAGGGTAAATGATCAATCGCCTGATCAATCGATCTGTTCGATCACTTCGTTGAAACATTTGAACGTGGTCGTAAGATTCAAACCACAAGCAATCACAAGCGCACCATAAGCAAATCAAGAACTAGATTGATTCAAGACTATCTTTATTGCTGGAAAAGGGACCAGACACCCTTCCGAACACGGGTTTTATTCAAACTCCCAATCTTCTTAGTTATGGACTCCATCCACAACTCCCATCTTCTTAGTTATTTGTATAAAAATCATATTTTAAATTAATTATTTTAAAAAAGTATTTGGCTTTTATCAGGTTTTTCTATGCTTTTCAATCTCAAAGCTAAAAAGTATTTTTGTAAAAATTAAAAGACTAACTTTAAGTTAGAAATATTTTTCCTAAGTCTCAAACATCTCCAGGAATTTCTGTGAATTTTTTTGGAATTTTTAGACTTTATTTGCTATTTTCTAAGTGTTTTAAAGTCTCTTAGTTTTTTTGAAAATCTAAAAAAGTATTTTAAATCCTTTATCTCCTCAGGTTGACAAGTGTCATGCCTAGATCCAATCCAGCCCGCCCCATCTAATCTCAGCCGCCCGCTCCCACTTACCTCTTCGGTCCTTAGCCGACGGCCTGGATCGCCCGCTCTCCCCACGCGTCGCTCGTCCAGCCGCCTGCTCCTCCCTAGTCCATGGACCCAGTCCACAGACCCGGTCCCACCTGTCAGCCAAATATAATCCTTTTCCTATACAAAAATAATTTGGTCAAAAAATCAAAATCCTTGCTAATGTCACCCTGGCATCATAAATACCTTTTCCCGAAGAAAAATAATTCAATTCCTTGCTGACATCATAATCTTCTTTTTTTAGTACAAAAATAATTCCAGAAAATCTGATTTATTATTTTTCTTTCTTTTCAAACTTTCAGAAGCCCGTTCTCCTTCATCCTAGCTCCGATTGGGCCCATTCAAAATTTTAAATTCATCTAAAATTCTAATCTATCATTTCCATCCTATTTTCAAATTTTTAGAGTCTATTTAAATTTATTTGGATTAAATTATAGCCTAGAAAATAAAAATATTTTAAATGGTTAAAATACACTTCAATTAATTGAAAATTATTTTATTTGATCTTTTCAAATTCCAAGTGATGAGGACATCACTTCTTCGGATACACACAACTCTCCTCCACTTGACATTCAAGGACCAATCACTAGAGCTCGCGCCCGACAATTGAATTTACAGGTGAGCTCGTTCCTAAGTACTTCTTTTTGTTCATTTGAGAATAGATTGCTACCTAATGATTTAATTATGATTAGGAACCATGGAGAGGACCTAGAAGTACTTAGAGAAGGACTACGAGGCGCACAAGTCCAACAAGGGCGGTCGAATCATGTTGGAGGCCCAACTCAAACCGACTTCGAATCCAATTCGGAGTCCAGGACCAGGGCACACTAAAACGGACGTCCAGATCGCATCCGGACTCCGTTTTGGACGTTCTACATATGTATGGAAAGCCGAGAAGACTACCTTTCCAATGGCTCTGGTCCCATGTCAAAATTCCTTCTGAGTCAACAGGAATCATCGAAATAAGTGGGCGTTCAGAATCTGTCAGGGTGCTGCGCCACCGTCTTTTGGGCCTTTCGGCTTTGTATCGTGTTGGAGCCCATTAGGGCGCATCCAGGGGTTTTGCACGCCCCTCACTCCTTTATATCCAGCCGCCACCCCACCATTAGGGTTTGGGTTTTGCTTAGATTAATTCTGTCTTTGAACAGTTTCGCCGTTCATCGGTTTGTGAGGCCCCAACTTTCGAGTGCTACATCAATTAATCCGCAATTCAGTTGTGTTCTTCCTTGTTCTTGCTTGTGTTCTTCGATTCGCAGGTGAGGATTAGCCTTCTTGGCGAGGTCAACCGGGCCGCGCACGGTTGATAACCTGAGGAGACGTGGTGCTGCGATTGCGGGGTTCGGAACGTGTCGTTCGGAAGCCGGATCGATTTGTGTCGCGCCTCCACCAAATCGAACATATCCGAACTGTTGGAAGATCAGACCCGTTCCCATCAAGTGGTAATCGAGCTTCAGGTGTTCCTTCAGGTTCGAGAATACCCTACCTTTGTTGTTTTCGTTTCATCCTAGAGTCCAAGAAAAGCCCTACAAAAAATTTTGTAGTCATTGGTTGTTTCCTGTCCCAGATCTTGTTTAGACTTTTGCACAATTTAATTTCAGAGTCTGTAGTGTTGAGTTTGTGTCCTTAGTCGAGTTGTGTTGCTGGTTTAGATCGTGTTTTGTTTGGGTTATCTTGCTTCCGCCACCTCTCATACAAACCCTAGCCGTCATCCATCGCGTATTCCACCCTCTGCTTTTGTTTTCCCACCCTCTCCCACCCTCTGCTTGAGTCATCCTTCACGCCTCGTGATCACACAACACCATCCCCACCTTTCCCGAGCTTCCGCCACCAATTTCCACCAATTTCCTCCACTGATTTCGTTTCGCCTCCACGAAACCATAACTCGGAGCCTCAACTTCAAACGGCCGTAACTTTTGCATACGGACTCGAAATCAGGCGATTTTTTTTTGAAATTGGGTGAAATTAAATTTTGCATCCAATACTCCCCCACTTTGTCGGGTTCGGCGATTTTATTTTCCCCAAATTCGGCCTGGAAAGTGCAGTACTCGAGCTCCGAAATTGAATTACCGAATTTACAGCGCATTCATTATTTTCTGTAGGCCACACCTTACATCGGATTGAGGTGAAACTTTGTGTGGTTCCTATTTCTGTGCTCTGCTCTGTGAAAAAAATAAAATAAAAAAGACAAAAAAAGAAAAATTTCGGCATAGTAGAGAAGAGAGAGAAAGTGCTATCTGTGGCCGAAAAAAAAGAAAAAAAACCGTGACAGAGCACAGTTTTAGGTGACAGAGCTTCATTTGTTTTGTGCTTATGCTGAATTAAGTTTCTCATTCCCTGGCCATCTTTGTTGCTGTCTTCGCTACTTTACGCCGTGATTCCTTGTTCATCATATCCTAACACCGATATAGGACACATTTAGGCCAAAGAACTAGGACTAGTGCTTTGGACATTTATTCAGCATTACTATCTGTTATTGATTTGTGTTCCATCGACATATTTGGCCTTCCAAGCTCCATATATCTACTGGATAGCACGCTTTGACCCTTGCAATTGTACCCACGCTCTACATGGTATCACGAACCACCACCGGTTGTACCACTGCTGCGCTGGTAAGAACACTTGTAAGAGCTTGGTAAGCCACTTCCTTTGCGAGTTTCCCACTGCCCTCCATTTGTAGTTGATAGGGATAATCTTTTTGTTTTCCCTGTGTTTCCACTAACCATGGCAGGAGACGAAGGGGACGAGACACCAGGCGATTTCAACGAGTGTGTTAGTCGCGGCCAGCTACAAGCTGCGCTCGACAAACAAAATGCTTCACTCAACGCAAGACTGGACACAATCGTCGCTGCCATTGCCCAATTGAATACCACGGAAGGCATTGAGCGGGTGGAGCGGCGGATGGCTGACCTCACTGGTCGGATGGACAAATTGGAGGCACGCCTGCCACCTGTCATTGATGGCCATCGTCCCGATGATGACACGATGTATGATGCAGATGGCAACATTGATCGTGGCGACACAAGATGCACGACTACGTCGGCGTCTTCAGCAAAACCGACAAGGTATGGGAGGTAATAACCAGAACCGACATGGTATGGAAGGTAATAACCAGAACCGACATGGTATGGAAGGTAATAACCAGAACCGTTATGGTAACGACGACCCTTTTGCTAAAGTCAAGTTTACCATTCCATCTTTTTCTGGTCTTTATGATGCTGAAATATATCTTGATTGGGAGATGACGGTAGAGTAGAAGTTTAATTCTCACTTGGTTCCTGAACAACATAGAGTTAGACAAGCTACTAGTGAGTTTAAGGACTTTGCTATTATCTGGTGGAATGAATTATGTACCATGCGCTTACAACCTGATACATGGGAGCGGTTAAAAGAAGCTATGCGTAATCGTTTTGTTCCTCCCTCATATAAACTTGAATTGAGAAAAAAATTGCAGCGCTTAGAACAAGGTGATAGTTCTGTTCACGACTATTATGCTGAGCTTCAAAAGGGTATGGTGCGTTGTGGGGTTGTTGAGGACACGGAGGATAAGATTTGTCGTTTCTACGGGGGGTTACGGCGTGAAATTCAGGATATTGTTGATTATAAAGAATTTACTATCACAACCGCTTGTTCCACCTTGCTATGCTTGCAGAAAAAGAATTGCAGGACGCAAGGAATCAGCGAAGGCACGCGACCGAACGTCCCTTCTACACGCCGCGAACGACTACATCGGCGGGATGCCCAAGTCTTCTTGAATTTTCGTTCTCCTCCACCACCAGTGAACAAGATTGCAGCAGCGCCACCGCCACCTTCAAAAAATTCTTTGCAAGTTCCAGCCAAGAGTAGTTCTTCTTCCGTGGCTTCAACGGGCCGCTCCTCCGACATTCAGTGCCATCGCTGCCATGGGCTTGGTCATGTGCAGAAGAATTGCCCTAGCCAACGGGCATACATCGCCACAGAAGATGGAGGCTACATCAGCACTTCGGATGTCGAGGAGGATGATGATGTTGCTGCTGCCCTGGACGACAATGGTGGTGGTGACGACGACTTGGTCCTTGGTGGGGCATCCACAGCGACGCTACGGAGCATCATTGTGCAGCGAGTCCTCAGCACACAGGTACAACAACCCGATAAACTTCAACGCCATAATTTGTTTCAGACTTTCTTCGCAATCAAGAATCGGCGTGCACGTGTCATCATTGATGGAGGAAGTTGCAACAACTTAGTGAGTTCTGATTTGGTCAAGAAGCTTGGCTTGACCACGCGACCGCATCCACATCCATACCATATTCAGTGGTTAAATGATTCTGGAAAAGCTAAGGTAACGCAAACATGCCGAGTCCATTTTTCCATTGGTGGTTATGCTGATCATGTTGATTGTGATGTGGTTCCCATGCAAGCATGCTCTCTTTTATTGGGTCGACCTTGGAAATTTGATAATGATGCTTTACACCATGGTAGTAGTAACAAATATACTTTTATGCATAAGGGAAAGAAAGTTACTTTACTGCCTTTGACCCCAGCTGAGATTATAGAGGCCGATAGGGAGAGAGCTGCTGCTGCTAATGATCCAAAGGAACATGATAAATCTGAAAAACAGCAAGTAATCCATTTGAAAAATTCTGTTATGCTTGCCACAAAATTAGACCTTGCTGAAATTGATGATGTTAATGAGACATGCTATGCTTTTGTGTGCAAGGATGCTTTATTTTCTCTTGATACTATGCCTTGCACTTTGCCTGCTCCTGTCACTAACCTTTTGCAGGAGTTTAGAGATATTTTCCCTGATGAGATACCTCCAGGACTTCCACCCATTCGAGGGATTGAGCACCAGATTGACTTGATTCCTGGAGCGAGTTTGCCAAACCGTGCGGCGTACAGGACCAATCCCGAAGAGACTAAGGAGATTCAGCGACAAGTCCAAGACCTTTTGGACCGTGGGTACGTATGTGAGAGTCTTAGTCCTTGTGCTGTTCCTGTTCTTTTGGTTCCCAAAAAAGATGGTTCTTGGCGTATGTGTGTAGATTGTAGAGCCATTAACAACATTACTATAAGGTATCGTCATCCTATTCCTAGGCTAGACGACATGCTTGATGAGTTGTGTGGTGCTATAATTTTCACAAAGATTAACTTGCATAGTGGATACCACCAAATAAGAATGAAACTTGGTGATGAATGGAAAACTGCTTTTAAAACTAAGTTCGGCTTGTATGAGTGGTTAGTCATGCCTTTTGGTTTAACTAATGCACCTAGCACTTTCATGAGATTAATGAACGAGGTTTTACGTCCTTTCATTGGCAAATTTGTGGTGGTTTACTTTGATGATATCTTGATTTATAGCAAGTCCATGGATGAACATTTGAATCACTTACGTGCTGTTTTTAATGCTTTGAGAGATGCACGTTTGTTTGGTAACCTTGGGAAGTGCACCTTTTGCACGGATCGAGTCTCTTTTCTTGGCTATGTTGTGACTCCACAGGAATTGAGGTTGATAGAGCCAAGGTGGAGGCGATATGGAGTTGGCCCACGCCCACGACGGTCTCCCAAATCGCGGAGTTTCCTTGGCCTTGCAGGATTTTATCGCGCTTGTCAAGGAATTCAGCACCATTGCGACGCCATTGATTGAGTTGACAAAGAAGGGCGTCGTGTTCCATTGGGGGCCATCACAAGAGGAGTCCTTTAATCTTTTGAAGGACAAGCTTACACACACACCATTGCTCCAACTTCCGGATTTCGGTAAGACTTTTGAGCTCGAATGTGATGCTAGCAGAATTGGTATTGGTGGTGCTTTGATGCAAGAAGGCAAACCTGTTGCCTACTTTAGTGAAAAATTGAATGGTCCTGCTCTTAATTATTCCACGTATGATAAAGAATTGTATGCTCTTGTTCGTTCTTTAGAGACGTGGCAACACTATTTATGGCCTAAAGAATTTGTCATTCATTCCAATCATGAATCACTTAAGCATATTCGTAGTCAAACCAATTTGAATCGTAGACATGCTAAGTGGGTTGAATTTATTGAATCTTTTCCTTATGTCATTAAACACAAGAAAGGAAAGGATAATGTGATTGCTGATGCTTTGTCTCGACGCTATACCATGTTGTCTCAACTTGATTGTCGCATTTTTGGTCTTGAAACTATTAAAGGATAATATGCTCTTGATGCTGATTTTAAGGATGTGTTGTTGCATTGTAAAGAGGGACATACATGGAACAAATTCATGATCAATGATGGGTTTTTGTTTAGAGCTAACCGCCTATGCATTCCAGTTGGATCCGTTCGTCTTTTGTTGTTGCAGGAGGCGCATGGAGGCGGTTTGATGGGACATTTTGGTGCTAAGAAGACGGAGGACGTTCTTGCCACACACTTCTTTTGGCCAAAGATGAGGCGAGATGTTGAGCGGTTTGTGGCTCGCTGCACTACATGTCAAAAAGCTAAGTCTCGCTTGAATCCACATGGTTTATATATGTCTCTTCCTGTTCCTTCTATTCCGTGGGCAGATATTTCTATGGACTTTGTTTTAGGATTGCCCAGACTAAGAGGGGAGGGATAGCATTTTTGTTGTTGTGGATCGCTTTTCTAAGATGGCTCACTTTATACCATGCCATAAAACCGATGATGCCGTTCATATTGCTGACCTCTTTTTCAAAGAGATAGTTCGTTTGCATGGTATGCCTTCTACTATTGTTTCAGATCGTGATGTCAAGTTCTTGAGTCACTTTTGGCGTACTTTATGGAACAAGTTGGGTACAAAGTTGTTGTTCTCTACAACATGTCACCCACAAACTGATGGCCAAACCGAGGTGGTGAACCGTACATTGTCTACCATGTTGAGAGCTGTTTTAAAGAATAATTTGAAGCTGTGGGAAGAGTGTTTGCCGCATGTTGAGTTCGCATATAATCGAGCGGAACACTCCACCACTAAGGTAAGTCCTTTTCAGGTAGTGTATGGATTCAATCCCCGTGCCCCTATTGATATTTTACCTTTGCCTACTAGTGAGAGAGTTCATGATGATGCTAAGGAGCGTGCTGATTTTATTGTCAAAATGCATGAGACTACTAAGGCAAACATTGAAAAGATGAATGAAAATATAGGATTACTGGTAGTAAAGGTAGAAAGGAAGTTAAACTTGAACCGGGTGATTTTGTTTGGTTGCACTTGAGAAAGGATAGATTTCTGAGTTAAGAAAGTCAAAATTGATGCCTAGAGCTGCTGGTCCTTTTAAGATAATTGAGAAGATAAATGATAATGCATATAAACTTGAGTTGCCTCCCGAGTTTGGGGTTAGTCCCACCTTTAACATTTCAGATTTGAAGCCATACTTGGGAGAAGAAGATGAGGCTGAGTTGAGGACAACTCCACTTCAAGAGGGGGAGGATGATGAGGACATCACTTCTTCGGATACAGACAACTCTCCTCCACTTGACATTCAAGGACCAATCACTAGAGCTCGCGCCCGACAATTGAATTTACAAGTGAGCTCGTTCCTAAGTACTTATTTTTGTTCATTTGAGAATAGATTGCTACCTAATGATTTAATTATGATTAGGAACCATGGAGAGGACCTAGAAGTACTTGGAGAAGGACTACGAGGCGCACAAGTCCAGCAAGGGCGGTCGAATCATGTTGGAGGCCCAACTCAAACCGACTTCGAATCCAATTCGGAGTCCAGGACCAGGGCACACTAAAACGGACGACCAGATCGCATCCGGACTCCGTTTTGGACGTTCTATATATGTATGGAAAGCTGAGAAGACTACCTTTCCAATGGATCTAGTCCCATGTCAAAATTCCTTCTGAGTCAACGGGAATCGTCGAAACAAGTGGGCATTCAGCGGCGAGGATTAGCCTTCTTGGCGAGGTCAACCGGGCCGCGCACGGTTGATAACCTGAGGAGACGTGGTGCTGCGATTGTGGTGTTCGAACGTGTCGTTCGGAAGCCGGATCGATTTGTGTCGCGCCTCCACCAAATCGAACATATCCAGAACCTGTTGGAAGATCGGACCCCGTTCCCATCACCAAGGATTTCTTGGAATTTTCTTGAATTTTTTGAATTTATTTTATTTTTGGAAAAATTATTTTTTCTGTCCATTTTCTCTCTCCTCCCTTTCTTCTCGAATCGTTTTCTTCTCGAACAGTTCTCGTCCCGAGCGCAGCCGCCATGGCCATCCCTCTGAAGCTTTGAAAACCCATGATTTTCTCCATGATTCTTTGCGCAATCAAAGACATTCAATCACCAAGACTCCTCTATTCCGAGCCTTAGCCCTCAATTTCGTGCACCCGTTTCGCTGGAATGAACCATGCCGCTGAAAGATACGCCGCATGGATCTCCTCATCTGGTCCACCTTCACCCCTATAAAAGAGAGTCCCGGGTGCCCCTCCTCATCCTCATCCATCCCCAAAAATCTCAAGTCCTCCCTGCATTCCTCCTTGCCGCAATCGGCATTTTTCTCTCGCTAACCAAACGCCGTTCCTCAGTCATTTGCACCGTTTACGGTGGAGTCCTGCCACCGTTGACCAAATCACCGGCTTTGCCTTCACGCGTTCTACGCGGTGCTTCCCTCGCCATCGCCGGAGCTTCGTCAAAGCATTGACGTCACCGTGGGCCAAATCACGCCGTCGTATCTCTCATCGCTGTCGTCCGACCATGCTTGTTCCACCACAACTGAGGTGAGCATTGCGTTCCCTGTGTACTCCTCTTTGTTTCACCGAAAACCCCATCCACTATCTCTTTTCCGTTTGCCTGAAATGCCGACATCAACCCGCTGGTCGCCGAAGGTCTTCTCCACCGTGTTCCGCTACCATCCGATGTCCTTTGGCCAAGCTGTCTACACCATTGAGTTCACCTCGACATGTTCTACGTCATGCTTCAATTGCCATCGCTTGAAGATTCCCGATCCTCTCCAACCTTGTCGAGCCACGACACCAAAACTGTTTCTTTGCGTACAGTGCATTTTCGGTGAGTTCTTTGATTTTTGTTCATGTCATATCATGTCCTAGCCTCTAAGAAACTTATCTACCATTTTTATTTAATTTTTCATGGAGCCAATTGATAAAAATTAGGCTTTCCGCGGAAATGGCCGTTTTCGACTTCTGCCATCGATGGTGCCGTCTCTGATGAATTTCTGGCTTAGCCGATAATTCTTCTAGCTTCACCATACCGTGTTCTACCCCGTGCTCACCTTACATCTCCATGTTCCATACCTGGGTACTATCTCTTTTCAACCTGTCGTTGTCGATACCACGCCATCACTGCCATTTTTCTCTCACCGCTGGTGATTGCTGCCGTACACACGTCACCACCTTCGCCTTGTCGTCGGAGTTCCATTTTGCCCGTTCACCGGCCACTTCGTTGCTATGCTCATCACACACATATTCCAACCGTAATTCTTGGATTTTTCATCATTTCATGTGATATCCAAACCTTCCAGATATTCGTCATCCTCATACGAACTCTAAATCCATTGATTCTTTCTCTTAAATTCATCTAAAATCATAATTTATCCCTCAATATATTTTATAATTTTTGGATTTTATTTGAATTTATTCGCTTTGGTTCTTTGCGTGTAGACTGCGACGATTCGGAATAATTCGACCACGACTCACACTAGACTGCAGAGCATGGCAAGTCACACACCTTGATTATGTTTATTCCAGTTTGCAAATAAAATTATGTTGATTTAAATTATATTGCATGCCAATTGTTATTGACACCTTTGATCTTATGCAACATTATACCTTGTCACCCTAGAATAAAACTCTAGTTAGTATATTAGTATGGATTAGAGAATTTTATATCAAATTCTTAGACCTGCTTAGACATAATGTTTGTTTTGGGATAACCTTTTGACATAAAATGATGAGCTTTTTAAATGTATTCTTGACTTCGGTGAGTCGAGACGGATTACGGAATATTTCAAAATAAAATATAAAATCTAATTTAGACTTCGTTAAAGGTTAGGTGGTGGGTGTAGGCATGCACTGTTGTTCGGAGACGTAGTGTTGATTATCGAGCACGAGGGGTATGTGGTTTGGGTCTAAGTCAATTAAGGACTAGTCTGTGAGCTACTATTGCAAAGCCCTAGCGTACTACCACAAGGCTGGTATGAGACAGTCCTGGCTGATTAATTTGTGGGTCCCAACCTGAGTCTCATCGTAGGTTGAAAGTGAGCGTGGCGTAGGCCATGAGAAGTCTCACTCGACTCAAGAGGGGGTCCCGGTCTGGTGGATGCTTTACTGTGGTGAAACCTTAGAGTTGGCTTGGCCAGGTTGAAGGCTTTGTATTGTAAAGGCCTTGTCATGATCTCCTTGCTGCACACCAAAGTAAGTGTGTTTATCTGGTGGCATTATGGGATGATCATGTCTTGTGGGTAAAGCTGTACAACATCTGCAGAGTGTATAATCTATCCTGGATAGCCATACCCACGGTCATGGGCAAGCTGAGTGAAAGTTTTTCACGGATTAGACTTTGTTTTTCAAAATGGTTTATGAAAACCTTATAGATAGATGGAATCCATGAGAGATTGAAAGCTTGTGGATGGATGGAATCCATGAGTGATTGGAAGCGTGTTGATGGATGGAATCCATACAAGATCTTTTGGAAAAGATGGTCCGGGTGGGATGCTCGTGGTTAGGTTAGTGTTTGGTCGAAGTCTGCACTAACGGTATTAATTTCACTTATAATTACTATTTTTAGTTATTGTATTAATTTCAATAATTTCAATCTATTTATTGTATTTCTTTAAATGTTGTTTTATGCTCAAATAACCCTATATGTCTTCCTTTGTTGCCTTTATCATTATATTGCATATTTCCGTGTGACTTGCGGAGAACAAGTTTGTACTCACCTAGCTATCTCCACACAGAGAAAGACGACTTCGACTACAGTGAAGACCTGGATAAGTAGGCCATGTCTTACTGTCGTTTGCCTGTGGGCAAGCTTAGTGGGCTTCTTCCGCTTTAGTTTTTCCTTCCGCTGCTCATATTTAATTTTGACTTATGTGCCATTGATGTGAACTTTGGCTATCAGGCCCATATTCAGTTAAGTAAAGTTTGTCATTGTGCTTGATATGTATCCCTGTTATCACTGTGTGCACTAGCTGATCCTGGACTAGTGCAATTAACACAGAGGATGCAGGAGTTGTTGCTTCGGGTTCCGACATAAAGTCTCTAGGATAGCACCTCCTATATCTTCATCCCACATTATCAACTTTTGTGTCAAAGCCTCCTGGACTGCACAGCCTGTAGCTTCTCTACAAATCAACACCTTTAATTTCCACATGCTCCATCTTGAGCCCAACCACCTCGCGTGACATCCTCGACCGTCTGGACCTTAGATTTTTCCATCCCAGTTACGATCCCCCTCGTCACTAACCATGATCATCTCCACGCCCACCTGCACATGCAAAGACCAAAGAAACATTTTTTACTGGCACAAGTTCTTCATAACTTGACTGACATTAGTCCACCCACGTATAACACACCCTCATCTATCTATAGACAAGAATTAAACCATCACAAACACCAACCAAGTTGTCCACGACCACAATTTCATGCTCTCCAGAAATCACCAACTTCAAATCACTCATTATGACCGGTTATGCCCTCCATGCAAAGTCCGATCGCTAGCTCATTGAGTACTTGATGAGGCGATGGGTCCCGATCTTCCGATAGGATGATAACTTCAATTTTGGTGGAGGTGACCCTTGCGATCCGACTACAACCGTACGACGTCGCTTGCGCCTTAGCAATCGCTGAACCACACTCCAAGTTGTTATCAACCGTGCCAAGAACGCGGTTGACCTGACCACGAAGGTCTATTCCTGCATGCAACCGAAGAACACGTATGAACAAGATAATAAGCAATTTAAAATTGCAAATATTTCTATTGAATCCAAAAGGTGGGATTCCGAAGGCTGTCTTGACAGGTGGTCGTCCGACACAACTGAAAACAGAAGTTTGCATAATGGCTAAACCTAAATTCAACGAAATCCCAGTCCTAGTTGAGGAGACGGCGGCTCTTATATAGCGAGAACAACCAGGGGTGGCGGCCAAGGTGCACGACCCTAGGGTTACAAGACCCAAAGGCCCAAGTGGAGTGGCGCAGCACCCTTTTGACTCAGACTTAGAAACCAATGCAGACTCTTTTGATGATTGCAGTCGGCTCGAAGAGAATTGGAATATGGGGTTGAATCCTTTAGAAACTAGACTTGATAAGCTCTCCATCAAGTCCAAGAACGTCCCAAACAGAATCCGTATAACAAAGTTACGTCCATTTAAACTTGCACCATTGCAGTAGTCCGAATCCGATTCCAGTACATGCTCAACACAGACTCCTTTGACGATTGCGGCCGGCTCGGATAGAATTTGAAGATGAGGTTAAATTCTTTAGAAAGTATACTTGATAAGCTTTCCATAAAGTTCAAGAACGTCCCAAACGGAGTCCGTATGAGAAAGTTACGTCCGTTTAAACTTGCACCATTGCAGCAGTCCGAATATGATTCCAGTACATGCCCAACACGGACTCTTTTGATGATTGCTGTGCGCACAGAAGGAATTTAGAGGTAATATTAGATCCATTAGAACTAGGATGAGAAAAGCTTTCGAAAAAGTACTCGTGGACCTCAAACGGATTTCATATGCGAAAGTTATGCACATTTGAAGTTGGGCCTGTCAGGCTGAATCCGAATTGATCTGGAGGCCGAATTGTATTCCAAAACGTGTCCATCTTGAACTCTTGCTTGAATTGGTGTAAAAGTGACATGGTGCTGTAAAAATATATATTTTCATCATTAGGTAGCATCATATTATGATTTAAAATATGTTGAGGCTGAAGAAACGAATTCACCTTTAGTTCAATCTTGATATTGGGTGCTATTGTCGTATGTGTTTGTGGCGTGGTCACATCAGTACTCGAGACACAAGTACTCAAAAAATTCTAACGCTCCGCTCAAAACACTTGGGAAACATAACCATCGCTACCGACCATCAAATAACATTGTTCCATCGAGTACTGACTACCGAGTATCGATCACAATGTCTAAGAAACCAGATCGCTAAGTCAACAACTATTGATCGCAAAGTCTATAGCTACCCATCACTGACCATGTATTGTATAGATAATATAGCACAAAAAATTAAAGCATTCAAAAGCACTTGAAGTCTACGACTACGACAACCAATGGCAAAGTCTATGACTTCCAATCACCAAACAGGTTGTGTAGCTATGACCAATTCACTAATTGTGATCAAAGTTAACCAATTATCTGCCGTGATCAAAATAATGCTATGATCGATTTACCGTGGTCGATACCTGACATGTTCAAAAAGCTGTGGTTGAATTGCCGTGGTAGATGGACCTTGATCATCTGCCGTGGTCGACAGCCGTCCTGAAAGCTTCAGTAACACAAGTGCAATGGCTAGCACTTTTACATCGCAAATCTTAATGAAACCCAAATATCAATTATTCATCATCACTAAAGACATGACCGCCACGTGGTCTTATAATATTCCCCTTGATGAATACATTGACAATACCTCAAAATCTCCTGAATGAGAAAATTTGCAAAAGAAAAAATTTAGAAAAAGTTCTCGACCTTTCTTAGTTCTCAACCTTTCATCCAACTCAAATAGACCTCAGAATCATAACAGCTAATGAGTATGCAAGACTGCAGCATAGAAACTAGTTTTTGCTCCCGAGAAACTCTGACAATCCTAAGTTTCATACCAAGTTTTCTAAGCAAGTGTTTGAGCAATTGTATGGTCCAAGCAGACTTTTTGCAGACCACAAGTATGTTGATTGGGATCACCTTGACATTGGTTATCAAAATCTTGTGCCTCTTAAGTCTAACTATCATGACAAGATTATCAGGTAATTCTATGCCACTCTGTATATTTCTCCTGATTTCCAGCATATCTCATGGATGAGTAGAACCCGCTATCTAGACTCCAACAAATATGAGTTTGAGTTGGCTCTCTAGATATAGTCAAGCGCATATGAGAAAGTATATGATAGGTCTGCTCTTGAGATCCCTGCCATATCTAAGTTTTATGATCAGAATGCTAGATTTGTCCCAGACAAGCTTGTTGGACTTCTCTCTATTCCCAGTCTGGTCAACTGGATTATCAACTATACCATTCTTCCGAAGAATGGGAATTATGACACCATTAGAGGCCATACATGGAATCTGATTGATTATATTATGCAAGGCCAAAAATTCGATGTGGTTGATCTCATAATTCAGGAGATAGTCTCCCCAAGAATGATAGGGTCAAGAGGGTTAATTTTGCTCCCTACATTATGGCCCTGATCCTTAGAAATATTGAATACCGAAGAGGGTTGTGTACAGTCCACAAGCCCTACAATAAGAAGAAGAGGATGCAACTGAACCACAAGGAGAGGAAGCAATCACTCTTTCTCAGGTTTACTCTGTAGTCATAAAGATGGAAGGACAGATCACCTCTTTGACTGTTGTTGTTTCTTCTCTCAGGGACCGAGTGTCCTCCCTTGAGCATGCAGTCACTCGCTCTCCCTCTCTAGTCTACTATGGCCACCATCGCCGTCGCGATCCTTCTCCTCAAGCACATCAAGAGTAGACTTTTTGGTACTTTGATGCCAATGGGGAGAAGTGAGAAGGAGAAAATGGTTGACGAAAGGGAAGGAAATGGTTGAAGAATGGGGAGCAAGCAAAAGGAAGAGAAGAATGAAGAAGCCACACTACCTTAACTACTATCTATATATTTAAATTTGTGATGTAATGAACATGTGAACTTTGTTGTTATGCATAATGTAATTGTGGACATGTTTCATGTTATGTTAAACTTGAAAATGTGGTCATTTTATAAAATGCATCTTGTGCTCTTTTGTTATATAAATTGTATCATTGCAATTATCTATTCCCTCAAGTTCAACAAACTAAGGAAACTCCGCCAAAATTTTCTAAAATCTTTACATGTGCTTGCAATATGTCTTCTCATTTATATGCACATGTTTAGGGGGAGCTTTCCTTGCATTGACTTTAAAAGCAATTAATTCTCTAAGCTCATTTAAGCTTATTGCAAGAATTACTTGTTGTTTAAAGCCATAAAAAATATACAACTTGTTTCTCAAACAAGTGGTATATTTAAAACTTTATTCTTCTCACATAATATTTTTGTTTTCGTCAATTACCAAAAAGGGTGAGATTGAAAGCATCAAGCCCCCTAAAAATGGTTTTGGTAATTAATAATATTATGTGAATATGGGACTAACATGTTTGTTGAGTGCTTGAAAGGTTTAATCCCGATGACAAATGTGAGATGCATGCTAAGAGTCAACATGAAGATCAATGTGGCTTAAGAGAAAGGTATAAGTAGTCTAGGTTTCTTTTTGGTTTTACCAGTCTTAGGAAAAAAGATGGAAGGTCGGATTATATGTTAAATGCCATACTATCAGGAGGGATCATGGCTAGTAGCTTGACAGCATGTTCTTGTGCCATTTGGATTAATTTAGGATCATGCATGTGCTTAAAACTAAAATTGATAGCCTACTATGCACTGTTAGGAAAAACAGAAGTACTGGAGTTCACTCGGCGATACTTCCACAACCCGGAAGTTCCAAACAAAACTGGCGGTATGTTTTTTCCACAGAACACCTTTTGAATCACATCTGATTCTGTGGAAAATAGAAGTACCAAAGTTTAAATGGCGGAACTACCACAGAGCGGTAGGACCACAACTCTTGAGCGGTACTACTGAAACTTGGAAGCTCTGAAAATCTGGGTAGTACATTTCTCCAGAGAGCGCCAAGATTTGGCCCCTGAGACAAGTAGTAGTACCACGCCTCATTTCAACGGCTAGTTCAGAAGCTCTGAAATAGTCATTATTGTTGTGCCAGAACAGGTGCGGCAATACTGCACTGCGGTACTTCCGCTCACCCTGAAAATTTCAGGAAGCTCTTTGTAATGGCTAGATTTGGTTGGTGGGGTATAAATACTCCTACACCTGCTCAAGTTCAGGGCTAGACACTTCATTGCAACATTCTTGAGCATAGAGCATTCACTCCACATCTCATGTACTCTTGTTACATACATTTGAGGTAGTTGATCCAAAATCAAGTGCATATATCTTAGATTGATCCTTGGTACTTGATCACTGTCAGACGAAGATTTGGTTTATTACTCTTGATGTTTTCCGACACCTAGACGGCTTGGTGGGAGATTGCGAGGTGACCTCTTCAAGAAGATTGTAAAGAGGCCTGACACCAACTTGTGAGTGGTTTAGTGCTCACCATCTCCAGAGCGGAGGAAGAGTAACCACTAGTGGATTGAGGAGTGAGGCTTAATTTGTGGAGTCGGTCCTACATGCTTGGGCTTCCCTGAACATGGACTAGTGAAGACTAGCAAGTCCTCAATACCACAGAAAAACTTCTCAAGTCATCTTGTGGTTATTTCTTTGACTCTACTTTCCAAACTTATATTTCTAGCTTTGTGATTACTAAGATTGTCTTATTTATTTGTGCTAGAGATATATTTGTAAACACTAGTGCTTGTGGTGCCCTAGCTATATTAAAATTTTAAATTGTATTAAAATCTTGCTTAGCTATAATTTGTGGTAGTTAGTTTTAGGAGTCAAGAATTTTTAGAACCTCCTATTCACCCCCATCTTGTCAGTTATCCTAGATCCTACAATGACGTCGCTGGAGAGCAAGAGGAGTAGATCTGGGAGAGGGATTGAGCCACGAACTTGTATAGGTCTTCTCAACAACCTCCAACAAAAACTGGAAGTCATGTGAAGGAGGAAGGGGGAGGAGCTCGAGCAGCGAAGGTAGAGCAAGGTCTTGTCGAGAACCTTCAATGGAAATCAGAAGGCATGTGGAGGAGAAAGGGGGAGGAGCTCGATTGGTGGAGGTGGAGTAAATGATGCCGCTGGAGAGCATGAGGAGTAGATCTAGGGGAAGGACTGAGCTGAAAACCTGTATAGGTCTTCTCGAGAAAAGCAACGTGAAGATTCACGAGAAAACAGATGTGGATGGCTGCGTGCTGCGGAGGTGGATGGCCGGATCTCATCGATAGGGTGACTAGATGGATAGCAGTGAATGAAGGGCATCAACATGATTTTGGGCAACCTGGAGGTCTCTTTTGCAAGATGGGTGATGTGGACTGGCTAGGAGGATTGGCGAATCTTGCCAGTGGGGTGATCAGATGGACAGCAACGAACGAAGAATGTTCGAACGATTTCGGGCAACCCAGAGAGCTCTTTTGCAAGGTGGGCGATGTGGACGGGCTGAGAGCGCTCTAATGCTCCCAGTTATAAGGAATTTTATTATTCTTCTCGACAACCGCCAAACAAAACCAGAAAGCAGGCGAAGGAGGAAGGGGAGGAGGTCGATTGACGGAGGCAGAGCAAACGACGGCGCTAGATAGCAGAAGGAGTAGATCTGGGGGAGAGACTGAGAAGGACATGGGCACTACTATGGAAAAGCTAGTAGTTGTGCACCATGAGGAAAGCGACGTGAAGAGAACATGGACGTGGACAGTTGCATGCCGCGGAGGTGGACGGCTAGATCTCACCGGTGGGGCGATTAGACAAACATCAGTGAATGAAGGGCATCATCATGATTTTGTGCAACCCAGAGGGCTCTTTTACAAGATGGGTGATGTGGACTGGTTGGGAGGACGGGCGGATCTCGTCGGTAGGGCGATCAGACAAACAACAGCGAACGAAGGGCATAAGAATGAATTCAGGCAACCCAAAGGGCTCTTTTGCAAGGCGGGCAACATGGATGGACTAGGAGTGCTCCAATCCTCCCAGCTATAAGGAATTCTATCTGAGGCTTCGCCACATCAAACCTAACTGACTTTATAAATGTTACGAAGCTCAAAGGTGGAGAGAAAATGCTCGTATAGAGAGCAAAAGGCATCTACTAATTATGTACGAGTAGTCCGTTTGGGTGGAGGAGACATAGAAAATTGTAGAAAGGGTAGCAATGCAATAGAATACTTAATGTCAACATGAACAAAAAACACGATACAAAAGCCTAATTTGTTTGGGAATTGCCACTATACATATATACGGAGTAATTATAAAAATCGGATGACTTCCTCATTCTCACTCTCTTCTCATTCTCTCGCAGTCTTATTTCTCTCACTCCCTCTCTCTGGTGACAATACCTTGACCCCATGCCCAACCACCCATCTCCGACGTCGGCCGCCGCCATCGACCTCCTCTTCGGCCATCCTTGGTCGCAGCACTGCCAGATTTGGCCACCGCTGTTGACCTCCTCTTTGGCCATCCTCGGGCGCAGCGCTGCCAGATCTAGTCGCCGCTGTCGACCTCGCCACCATATCCGACCTTCCTCCCTTCCCCAGCAGCCTAGGAGGTCGAGTGCAGGGGAAAGCTGAGGACCTCATCGTCAGATCTGGCCATCCTCGAGTGCGCTGCTGCTAGATTCAGCCGTCCTCGAGCGTGATGTTGCTAGATCTAGCTGCCGCCATTGATTTCCTCTTTGGGTGTGGTGCCGCCAGATCCGGAGCGACGACGGCCGGATCTCCACGTCCGAGCTCACTGTTGTTTTCACGTCGCTCGCCACCGCCACCTGCCGTGGGAGGTAGGTGTTATTTTTTGTTGCAACATTTTTTATTTCTTGAATGCAACATTTTGATTTCACTTGTGCAATATTTTGATTTCATGCGTGCAACATTGATATTCTTATCATTTTTTTGTTGCATATATTATCGAGTAGTGCTGCATATATAAACAAAAAATATTGTAGCCGACCGTACAATACTAACGTTCGGATCAAACGTTTGAATGCTAACAAATCTCAATTTATTTTTAGCACAGGGCCCTCGAAACATTTGGTACGGCCCGGTCACGAGTTTGAATCCCAACTCCCCTCATTTTCTTGTGTGTTGATTCTTGTGTTGCCACGTATTAACTGTGGCATGTTGGCAAAGTGATTGGCATGTGTACATGTGTGGTTCTCTGAAAACTTAGTGCTTACAACTAACAGATAGCCTTGTCTTTCAGCTACCAACAGCGTCGGTCCATTCTCCCTTCTCTTTTCTCAACCGAACATTAAAGATTAGCCATCCAAATTTGCATGTAGGTAGTTCTTTCGCTCCTCATAGAAAAGGTCAGGCCGACACATGGATCAGCTCCTCCTCTTCTCTTCCTCGCATCCTCCGCCTTCCGCAACCACTCCACCTCTCGCAATCGCTGCCTCTGTGACACCCTGGCCCATGTTGGCCCATGTGTGTGTGCACATGAATTTTTGGGTTAGTCCCACCTTGCTAGCTTAACTTGAGTATCTCTTACATATAAGCCTAGGAGTTCCAATGGTAGCACTCCTGGTTAACCGTTTTGCATGAAGCGAGGACGAAAATGCAAGCGGGTTGCTACGTGTGCGTGGCCTATCTAAAATGTGGTTAGGTCTGAGCCGGTTTGGACCCTAGGTATGTGACACCCTGGCCCATGTTGGCCCATGTGTGTGTGCACATGAATTTCTGGGTTAGTTCCACCTTGCTAGCTTAATTGAGTATCCCTTACATATAATCCTAGGAGTTCCAATGGTAGCACCCCCGGTTAACCGTTTTGCGCGAAGCGAGGATGAAAGCGCAAGCGGGTTGCTACGTGTGCGTGGCCTATCCAGAATGTGGTTAGATCTGAGCCGGTTTGGACCCTAGGGCGTTACAAATGGTATCAGAGCCGACTCTCGCGGTTACATGGGCGCGTGCGGGTCAAGGGCGCAGGCATATGGCACATGGCGCGTGTGGGCCCGGAGTGGACACATGGCATGGCATATGTGCTGGCACTGAACGCACAGACATGTGCCAAGAGGGGAGATCCTTATCATTTGCCCCGGTGTGGGTATGTTGGTCCAACGAGGACGTCGGGTCCTTTGAGGGGGGGTGTATGTGACACCCCGGCCCATGTTGGCCCATGTGTGTGTGCACATGAATTTCTGGATTAGTCCCACCTTGCTAGTTTAATTTGAGTATCCCTTACATATAAGCCTAGGAGTTCCAATGGTAGCACCCCCGGTTAACCGTTTTGTGTGAAGCGAGGACGAAAGCGCAAGCGAGTTGCTACGTGTGCGTGGCCTATCCAGAATGTGGTTAGGTCTGAGCCGATTTGGACCCTAGGGCGTTACAGCCTCCTTCTCTCCCCCAAACCCTCGTGTTGAGCCTCCTCCTCCTCAGTGCCACCACCAATTCCTTCCCCGTGCGGCAGCGTCTGGTCGCAGTCCCCTAACTTCCCCTAGCAGCGTCGCATCCACTTGTAGCTGCCTCCCTAACACATTTGCCCACCGCCTCCTCTCCCCATATACCCACTGCCGCCTCCCCACCTCTCGCAACTGCTGCCTTCTTTTCCCGCAAACCCTCGGGCCGTGCCTCCTCCTCCTTGGCGCCGCCAACAATTCTTTCCCCGCGCGACAACGTCTGGTCGCACTCCCCCAACTTTTCCCAGGGCACCATCACCAATTCCATCTCCCATCGCCCCTCCAACCAGCGGTATGACGCTCGGCGATAACAGTCGGTGGATTAGAGAGAATGGCGCTCAGCAACAGCGGTTGGTGAATAAGAGAGAATGACACTCAACGATGGAGGCAGTGGTTTCCTCTTACTACACCCACCCATGTGGCTCTCCCCTCAACATCGCCGCCCAGTGGTCACTCGCCCAATGAGCATCTCTACCTCCTCCTGCTCTTTGTTCAGAGCCCGTTGTGCTGTCTGGCAATTTTGGTCTCCCAAGATGGTCATCAAAGTCGGTGCCATGGTCGAATGGGGCTGTGGTCGAGGGGCCATGGCCGAAGTCGAGGGGCCATGGTCGAAGTCAAAACTGTGGTTGAAGGTGCCATGGCCGAAGTCAAAAATCTGTGGTCGATGTCGAAGCCGTGGTCGAAGGGGCAGTGGTCGAAGTCGAAGGGCCATGGTAAAAGTCTGGCCTTGGTCGAAGTCAAAGGGCCGTGGTCGAAGAAGGTGGCAATGTTGAAGTTGAAGGGCCGTAGACGAAGTCGGTCCACGGTCGAAGTCAAAGGGCTCTGGTTGATGTCAGGCCATGGTCGAAGTTGAAGGGTCATGGTCATAGTCCAAACCGTGATCGAAGGGGACAGTGGTCAAGGGGGCAGTGGTCGAAGTCAAAAGGCCATGGATGAAGTCGGTCCACGGTCGAAGTCAAAGGGCCATGGTCAAAGTCGAAGGGTCGTGGTCAAAGTCCAAGCCGTGGTCGAAGGGGATAGTGGTCAAAGGGGCAGAGGTCGAAATCGAAGGGCCATGGACAAAGTCGGTCCATGGTCGAAGTCGAAGGGCCATGGTCGACGTTGGGGCCGTGGTCGACGTCAGGGCCATGGTCAAAGGGGGGCGTGGTCGACGTCGGGGCTGTGGTCAAGGAGCCGTGGTTGAGGGGCCATGGCCAAAGTCGAAGATCCATGGTCAACGTCGATGCCATGGTTGAAGGGGGCGGTGGTCGAAGGGGAAGTGGTCGATGTTAAAGGGTTGTGGTCATGGAAGGGGACAATGGTCGAAGTCAATGCCGTGGTCGACGTCGAAGGGCCATGGTCGAAGGGGACAATGGTTGAAGGGGACGGTGGTCAAAGGGGGAAGTGGTCGACATTGAAGGGCCGTGGTTGTCGAAGTTCTGTAGTCGAAGTGGACAGTGGTTGAAGGGGGCAGCGGTCGAAGTCGAAGATCCATGGTCGAAGACGAAGCTGTGGTCGAAGGGGGCTGTGGTCGAAAGGGGAAGTGGTCAACGTCGAAGGCCATGGTCGAAGGGGACATTGGTCAAAGGGGCTGGTGGTTGAAGTCGCATAACCGTGGTTGAAGTCGAAGATCCGTGGTCCAAGGGGGCCATGGTCGAAGGAGGAAGTGGTCGACATCAAAGGGTCATGGTCGAAGGGGATAGTAGTTGAAAGGGGCAGTGGTTTAAGTCAAAGATCTGTGGTCAAAGTCGAAGATTCTTAGTCGAAATCGAAGCCATGGTCGAAGGGGGAAGTGGTCAGCATCGAAGGGCCGTGGTCAAAGGGGACAATGGTCGAGGAGGGCAGTGGTCGAAGTTGAAGGCGGCCACAAGGTCGACGGCAAGACCCACAAAGTCTCATACTCTCCATGGATTGTAACATGCTTTTGACCATGATGTGTGATCGATGGCTTCCAATTTATGGCCACGAGTGTTGGTCGATGTGTTTTGACTTACGACCACGAGGTGTGGTCAATGGCTTCCGACTTACGACCATGAGCGCTGGTCGAAGTCGAAGTCAAAGCCATGGTCGAAGGGGGAAGTGATCGACATCAAAGGGTCATGGTCGAAAGGGATAGTGGTTGAAGGGGGGCAGTGATCGAAGTCGAAGGGGGCAGCGGTGTCGAAGTCGAGGCCGTGGTTGAAGTCGACGCTATGGTCAAAGTTGGGGCCGTGGTCGAAGGGACCATGGTCATAGGGGGCCATGGTCGACATCTAAGTGCTATGGTCGAAGTCAGGGCCGAGCAGGCTGGCGCTGGCAGTCGAGTGACAGGGCACAAGTGCACTGGAGGCCTGCCAATGTACAACCACCAGCGATGGTCGACCGCTCCGACCTATGATCACACGCGATGGTCGACGACTTCTAACTTATGACCACGAGGTGTGATCGATGGCTTCTAATTTACGACCATGAGCACTGGTTGATGTGTTTCGACTTATGACCATGAGGTGTGATCGATGTCTTCTGACTTATGACCACGAGTGCTAGTCGATGTGTTCCAACTTACGACCACGAGGTATCCTCGATGACTTTCGACTTACGACCATGAATGATGGCAGTTAACTTCTGATGTATGACCATGAGCCATTGTCGAAGGCTCCCATTTAGGACCACGATCGATCTTCAACCGCTGCCAACTTACGACCACCAGCGATGGTCGACCGCTCCCGTCCTACGATCATGTGCGATGGTCGACGACTTCTGACTTACAACGATGAGGTATGCTCGAGGGCTCCTGACCTACGACCTTGAGGTGTGGTTGATGTCGGGGCTGTTTGGTTGCTAGTCACACTTTGCCAACAAAAATTGCCACACTTGCCTAAGTTGAGGTGCTCAAATTCTTTGCCACACCTTAGCAAGCTTAAGGGAATCTTGCCACACTTTTTTGAGTCATTGACACGTGGGACCTAGTTTGTTGGAAGGGAATCTTGCCACAACTGTGGCTGCAACCAAACAGCTCCTAAAGTTGGTCAAACTTGCCTAACCTTAGACGTGGTAAACTGTGGCTGGCAACCAAACACCCCCGTCTTCCGACTTGTGACCACGAGGTGTAATCAACGGCTTTCGACTTACTTGACGGATTTAAAAATTATAGAACATGTTTGTATACATACTCTAAGAATTTTTACCACCCGTGAGTTTTAAAACATTTAGTATGATAAATTTTAAAAATCCATTGCAACGCACATTCATTCAACTAGTTCCAGAAAAATTTAGGACGAGCGAAAGTACAGCAAGCCAAAGGCCAGTACTTCCGCACCTATTCTGACACGACAGGAACTGTTATGTCAGAGCTTCTAAACTAGCTATTAAAAGGCGTGGAATCCAGTAGTTCTGTAAACCGGTAAATTCTAAAAACTCAGCACAGTACTTCTGTTTGAACCGAGGCCAAGAGTTTGCGCTCTCTGGAAAAAAGGTTCTGCCCGACCTTTCGGAGCTTCCGTGCTCCAGAAGTACCATTTGAGGCTGTGAAACTACCACACAATGGTAGTTTCGCCATTGAAACTCTGGTACTTCCACTTGCCATGGACTCAGAATTGTTCCGAGGGTGCTCTCTGGAAAAAGGTTCCGCTTGACCTTTCAGACCTTCCTTGCTCCAGAAGTACCATTTGAGGCTGCAGAACTATTGCTCGAAGGTAGTTCCACTATTGAAACATCGGTACTTCCACTTGCCACGGACTCAGAATCCTCTCGAGGGTGCTCTTTGGGAAAAAAGGCTCCGCTCGGACAGTCGAAGCTTTCAGGAAGTGGAAGTGCCGTGATTTGCACACCGATACTCCTGATTGTCCGAATAGAGCACCAAGCGACTTCGGGGTGCTCTCAGGAAAAAGGTTCCGCTCAGTTTTTTTTTGAGCTTTTGAGCGCCAAAAGTACCGCTCAAGCCTGCGAAACTTCTGATCTACGGAAGTTTCACCGTTAAAACTCCGGTACTTCCGTTTTTCTAGACTGAGCACAGATTTGGCTATCAAATTAAATTTTCAATGAATGCATGACCCTAAATTAATCCAAATAGCACAAGAATATGCTATAAAGTTACTTGCCATGATCCCTCTTTATGATACGACATTTAGCCTATAATCCGGTCATCCTTTCTCCTAAGACCGGTAAAAATAAAAAGAGGGTCCTAGTCTACATATACCTGTCTTGAGCCACGTTGATCTTCATGTTGATCCTTAGCATGTGTCTTATCATCATTTTAGGGACTTAACCTTTTAAACACTTAGCAAAAACATTAGTCCTATATTCACATAAATTCATTAATTGCCAAAACCATTTTTAGGGGTCTAGATGCTTTCAGTCTCCCCCTTTTTGGTAATTGATAACAACACAAGTTTTATGTGAGAGATAAAGTTTTGAATATACCACTTGTTTGAACAACTAGTTGTATATTTTTTTTGTGACTTTGAAAGTAAATAATTCTTGCAATGGTTTTACATGAGCTTCAGAGAATTATTTCCAATTTTTCAAGTCAAAATAGGGAAAGCCCCCCTAAATATGTGCATATAATTGAGAATTTATTTCAAGCACATGAAACGGCAAATTTAGCATACACCTTCAAATTTATCATAAACAAGGCATAAACATATATAGAGATAAAGCACATGTTCATTACATCACAAAGACAAGAAAGTTCATCACACCACATATAGTCATTACATAAATAGAGGTAAATTTGAGCCAAAAACTTCTTCATTTCCTTACCCAAGCTCTCATCTTCCATTCTTCTCCCTCTTTGGCATCAAATAACCAAAAAGGCTACTCCTGGGGTCCCTGAGGAGAAGGATCATGAAGACGACCACCATAGCGGATAGGAGGAGGATGAGCCAAAGCCTGCTCGATCGATGCGACTCTCCCATGAAGTGCATCCATCCGGGAGGAAAGGGAGGCAAACCCCTCAGCCTAGGAGTCACAGAGCTGATGGCAGGAGTCATGGAGTTGAAGAATGGCCGAATAAATCTGAGAGAGGGAGACCTGAACTTCTTCCTCTGGCTATGCTACTGCAGGTTCTGCCTACTGAGGGACTTGAGGACAGGCAGCAGGAGGAAATAGAGGATCAGCTCTAGGTTTATAAGCTTTGTGAACACCACCCAAGCCTCCATGGAACTCAATCTTCTTCTGGATCAAGACCATAATATATGGAGCATAGTTAATGCGCTTGATCCCGTCATTCTTATGAGATCAACCACATCAAACTTGCAACCTTCTATAACATAATTGATAAGGTTCCATGCATTGCCTTTGATCGCATCATAGTTTTCACTCTTTGGAAAATGGTGTGGTTGATGATTCTGTTGACCAGGCTGGGAATGAGAAGAAGTCCAACTAGCTTGCCTGGAATGAACCTTGAGGTTTGGTCATAGTATTGTGACAGGGCTGGAAGCTCAAGTGCTGGCCTGTCATACACCTTCTCATAAGCGCTAGACTCAGTCCTCAAGGCCGGCTCAAAGTCATGCTTGTTGGCGTCAAGCGGTTGGCAGCCTGTCATCCAGGAGATGTGCTAGAATTCTGGCAAGATGTAGACAGTGGCATAGAACTACCTGATGATGTCCTCATTATAGTCTGACTTCAATGCCACCAAATTCTGTATGCCAGCCCTATGAAACAGTCTGTATGTCCCATCATATTTGTCAGTTGAGTCCAGATGGTCCCAATCAACATACTTATGATCAACAGACAGTCTTGATTTACCATACATGTGTTCATATACTTGCTCCTGGAATTTTGTGTGGAACCTCAGGTTGATAGAATTGCAAGGCAGCACAAATTGGTTCCTACGGCTCAATCTAGCGTACTCATCTGCCGAAATCTTTCTCAAATCAATCTGAGGATCTTCATGATCATGCAAGTCTTCCTCGAACTCTTCCATGGGTGAGCTCACTTGTTCTTCTGACTCTATCTCAGAATCAGAAGATATCGCCTTTCTTCTATCTTTTTGTGCCTTTTGAGCAGCCTTAGAGGAGGATGGGGCTGCAGGAGGAAGGGTGCCTACTACCGGAGTCTCTGAAGATTCTCCTGAAGCAGCGGAAGAGGAGTAAACTCGGTGATCGACATTCCTTGTCTTAGACATCTAAGAACAAGGAGAAAAGATATTAGAGGGCGTGAGGGAAACAAACAGGAAGGCTTAAAAAAATGTGGAATGAGATTGCTGTTCTATCAGGAAGATCGGAAGTACCAGCGTTCAAGGCGCGATAGTACCGCTCTTGTCAAGCGGTAGTTCCGGTCTCCCTGACCGTTTCTAGGGCAAGTAAATGTGTGAAAGTTTTATGGTGTTTTTCTTGGATTGAATCCATGGAATGGGTGTGCAAACACCATTAAACACCAAAACTAACAATTTGCCTGAAACAAACAACCTAAAATCATCCACATTTTCAATCAAACTGATTTTAAACCTAGGGTTCTAGAACAAGGCAAACAGGAGGATTTGATCTATATTACCTTGAGGATTGGAGGAGGTGAACCCTTAGGATGCAAGAAATCATGAGAAATCGAAGAAGTCGCCACTAGATTTGGAGATTTGAGGGGCGGTTTTGGAGTTTTAGAGGAGAGGAGAGGAGAGAGGGAGAGTTGTATGGTTGCAAACGAAAGTGAGGGCGGAGGAACTGGAGCAAGAGGGGGGGGTCTGTGGGTTAAAACCTTGAGTTTTGACAGTTACTGCCCCAAAAGCAAATGTGGAAGTACCACAATTTTGCTGCCAGTAGTTTCGGAAAACGAAAGTACCGCAAAGAGGACCGCGGTAGTTCCGATGAGCGGAAGTATCGCAAAAACAATAGTGGTAGTTCTGATAATTCTGGACCTTCAGAGAGCAGGGATTGGAATAAGAATATATGCAAATGATCCCTAGTTTTTGCACTCAAATTGCACTAAATATACCTTTCAAAAATGGCAATATAGATATAGATATTTTGGAAAAAAAATGAGGCAAATCATTTTCACAAAAACATCAAGCAACTCCAAATAAGCATGAAATAAATGAGCCATGGCTTTAAGCAATGTTGGAGTACTCTATGACATTTAATTCAGTCCTCAACTTGTAAAAGTGGCTTTCATCTAGAGGTTTGGTGAAAATATCCACTAATTGGTCTTCGGTTCGGATATGGTTAATTGTGATATCTCCTTTGCTCATATGATCTCTCAAAAATGGTGGCGAATATCTATGTGTTTGGTTCTTGAGTGTTAGACTGGATTATTTGATATCTTCACAGCACTATCGTTATCACACAAAAGAGGCATTTCATCAAATTTAATTCCATAATCCATCAAGGTTTGCCTCATCCATAGCAATTGGGCATAACAACTTCTGACGGAAACATATTCGGCTTCGGCGGTTGAAAGTGCTATGGAATTTTGTTTCTTAGAAGACCAAGATACTAGTGACCTCCCTAGCAATTAACAACTTCTTGAGGTGCTTTTTCAATTAACTTTACACCTGCATATTAGAATATGAATATCCAATTAATTCAAATTTAGCACCTTTAGGATACCAAAATCCTATGCTAGAGGAATGCTTTAAATATCTTAGAATTCTTTTATAGCCATTAAATGACACTCTTTTGGAGAAGCTTGAAAGCAAGCACACATGCACATACTAAACATGACATCGGGCCTAGATGCGGTAAAATAAAGCAAGCTACCAATCATTAATCTATAAAGATTTATATCTATCGACTAACTCCCTCGTTGAGGTCGAGATGCCCGTTTGTTACTATAGGTGTCTTGACGGGTTTTGCATCTTCCATGCCAAACTTCTTGAATAGATCTTTCACGTACTTCGTTTGACTTATAATATTCCCATCTTTATATTGCTTGATTTGAAGTCTAAGGAAATAGCTTAATTCTTCTATCATTGACATCTCAAATTTCCTAGACATCATCTCACCAAATTGTTTGCAAAAATCTTAATTAGTAGAACCAATATAATATCATCAACATAAATTTGGCTCACAAATAAATCATCACCAATAATTTTTGTGAATAGAGTTGTATCTGTTTTTTCAATTTTAAATCCTTCTGAAAGAAGAAAATCTTGAATGTGCTCATACCATGCTTTAGTAGCTTGTTTTAAGCCATATAATGCCTTTGAGAGTTTTTAAACATGATTATGATATTTTGAATCTTTGAACCCTGGAGGTTGTTCAGTATAAACTAGTTCGGAGATTGTTCCATTTAAAAATGCACTTTTAACATCCATTTGAAATAATTTAATATCAAAACTAGATGCAAAGGCAAGTAGAATTCTAATTGACTCAAGTCTAACTACAGGTGCAAAAGTTTCATCATAATCTAAACCCTTAGCTTGAGTACAACCTTGAGCAACTAACCTTTCCTTATTTCTTACCACAACTCCATTCTCATCTTGCTTGTTGCGGAAGGCCTATTTTGTACTAATTACGTTATTCTCATTAGGTTTTTCCACCAAAGTCCAAACATCATTTTGGACAAAGTTGTTTATTCTTTATGCATTGAATTTACCCAATCCGGTTCATCTAGAGCTTCATCTACAAATTTTGGCTCAAGAGAAGACACAAATGAATAATGTTCACAAAAAGAAGCTACTTTAGATCTAGTTTGAATACCCTTACTCACATCACCCAATATTTGATTTATTGGATGATCTTTGGCGATTGCGTTGTGGAGCTTGAAAGTTGGAGGTTGTTGTTCCTTTGCTTCATCATCTATAACTTGTATATTGCTTGTTGTGGAGGAAGTAGGGGATTCAACTTGTCTTGATGAAGTAGGTGAACTTGGATCATCCTTTGGTTTGATATCTCCAATTTGCATGTTCTCCATGGCTCATTGTAATCCTTCATTTCCTACATCATTCAAGTTCTCTTGCTCTTCTTGAGAGCTATTAGTTTCATCAAATACATCATAAGATTCTTCAACTAAACCAGAGTTTTTGTTAGCCCCCGATGCTCTTATATGTTGTTAGCCCAAACAAATCCATATGTAAGAGCTCCAATGGACTAGAAGTTGACATGATACTTTTGGAAGGATGAGAATTTGCAACTTGCTTACCGGCTTGGCAAGTACTACATAGTCTATTTTTCTCAAACTTAACATCTTTCAAGCCAACAACTAAGTCATGTTTAAAAAGTTTTTTAAGTTAAATCATACCCACATGACCTAGCTTTCTTTACCACAACCAACCCAAAGAAGTTTCTGCCATTAAATAAATTTTTAAACATGAATAACTAGAAGAAAAATCAACTAAATAAAGATTTCCAAATCTAAAACCTTTGAAAACAAGTTTATTTCCATTTTCTTTTGAAATGGTTACATCTTCTTTAGTGAAGGAGCAAATTAAACCTAAATCGCATAATTGAGCAAATGATAGCAAGTTAAAATCTAATGTTTCTATTAGAAATACATTTGAAATTAAAAGGTCATTAGAGATACTAATTTTACCCAATCCAAGTACCTTTCCTTTGCTATTGTCCCCAATGTAATTTTTTCATTGTTTCCACTTTCGAATGTAGTGAATATCTTCCGGTCTTCGGTCATGTGTTGAGTGCACCCACTATCAAGCACCCAATACTATCCACCAGTTTTGTAGTTCACCTATAAAAGGAAATCAAGTTTTTTTAGGTACCCAAATTTATTTAGGTCCTTAGAGGTTAGTAACCAAGGCTTTGGGCATCCAAATGGCATTCTTTTTAGCACCTAAAATCGAAGTGCTAATAAATTTAGTAATAATATTACCATTTTTAGATTTCTTGAGCATGTAACATGAATCATATAGACCAGTAGATTGAGTCTTACCCTTAGGACAATTTTGTTGTTCATGTCTCAATTCACGATACTTGTTACAATACCTACCATTTTGCCTCACAAATCTTGTGGGCTTGCTTGCCGGTTTCTTGCCTTTCTTGGGTATGCTAGACCTTCCTTGTTGAATGAGCAAGGTGCTCGTTCAACAACTTGTCAAGAGTAGCCTTACCTTTGAAGCATCTTTCCAAGCTTTTATTTAATTTTGTCACTTGTTCCTTTAAATTTTTATTTTTAATAACAAGTTTATCATCATATGACATGGCTATTTCATTTTTAGAATCAATATTTGAAGAACTGGCATAGCAAGCAAGTCATCGCAACAAATAGATATGCTAGCTTTAGAAATTTTTACACTTTGCATTTCATTTAGAATATCACAAGTGATGCCAATACTAGTGCAAGATTTACTTAAATATTCTTGGATAAGCAAGTCATGAGCTTCCTTTAGCTCTTCATAAGATTCTTTTAGAGAGATATGCTCTCTTCAAGACCTTAAATTTAGATTTTTCTTTTCTAAGAAATTAATTTAATTCTACTAACATATCTATAAGATCATCATAGGAGGGTTTATCATCATCAAGAATTTTTATCTTCTCTCCTTTTGCCATAAGGCATATTGGAGATGAGAAGAGTGATGGAGCCTCCTTGATGGCAATACCGATAAGTCCCCTTTTCTTAGGAGACTCATCTTCGCTTGACTCAGAGTCGGAGTACTCCTCATCGGAATTCCACTCACCAATGTGAGCTAGAATTTTGTCATTCTTTTGAAGCTTCTTGAAAATCTTTTTCTTGCCATTGTAGTTCTTCTTCTTGGATGATTTCTCCTTGTCATCCTTCTTCGTAGGGCATTCGAGCTAATATGCCCCTTCTCATCACACTCATAGCAATGAATGTTGCTATAGCGTTTGTTGGTGGAGTAAGAGTGCCCTTTCTTTGCTTTCGCATGACTAGTGCTTTGGTTTGAGCGTCTTCTCATGAACTTGTTCATTCTTCTTACTAGAAGAGCCAACTCCTCTTCAGAATCCTCCTCATCATCTTTGAACTCCTTGCTTGACACCGTTTTAGCCTTGAAAGCGATGATCTTCTTACCCTTGAAGGAGGATTGCTTCAAGAGCTCCTCATCTTTCTTGTACAACTCATTTGTGATGAGGTTGCCTAAGAATTGCATTGGTGTCAGTCTTGTCAACTCGGATGAGTTGAGAAAAAGAGTTACCAACGTTTCGTATTTTTCCAGTAAGGCCTTAAGCATTTTCCTTACAACATCAACATCGGTTAGAGTAGTACCAAGGCCCTTGAGCTCATTTACAATGTTGTTGAGTCATGAGTACATTTCATTAATATCCTCATGAGGCAACATTGTAAAAGTCTCATACTTAATCCGAAGCCTATGCAATTTGGCTTCTTTAACTGTAGATGTCCCTTCATGAATTTCAGATAGAGTTGTCCAAATAGCATGAGTAGTTTCTATGTTGCTCATCCTATTGAACTCATCTACATTTAAAGCTCCAAATAATGCATTCATGGCTTGGGCATCTAAATGAGAGTTACGTCCATCTTGTTCCGTAGGTGCAATGGATCAAGAAGTATGACATAGCCCTCATTTATGATTTTTCAAATGTTCGAACTCATGGCCTTGAGATATATTGGCATTTTAATTTTCTAATAAGAGTAATTTGAATCATTAAAGAAATGTGCCTTTCCTATAGCAATCCCCTCGCTAGCCATCATTTCTCTCTAGACGGTTAAGTCTAATAATGAGAGATCAAACTCTGATACCACTTATAGGATCAAGGATAACCGACTAGAGGGGTTGAATAGGAGGTTTTAAAATTTTCTTGCCTTTTAATTAATTTCTACAATTTTAATAAGACAAAGATTTAAAGCGATTTAAACCTATACAATTCTAGTAAGTTTAGTTCTACAAGAGACACTAGTACAAATGAATAATCACAATATACTAAATATACAAGAGCTAAAAGGAGACAAGAGGGAACCAATGTACACATGATGTTTTTACCGTGGTGATCGGAAACTTGCCGGTTCCCCTAGTCCACGTTGAGGAAATTCTAAACGAATTGGACTGGATCCACGAATTAAACCTTAGCTCCTCAATCCACTATTGATAGTTCTTCCTTCACTCCGAAGGTGGTGGACTCCAACCACTCACAAGTACCGCGATTTGCATGCAGGTACTTCCGGTTATCCGGACAGAGCACCGAGCGACTTCGGGAGTGCTCTCTAGAAAAAAAGGTTCCACTTGGTTTTTCGGAGCTTCCGAGCACCGGAAGTACCACTCAAGCCTGTGGAACTTCCACTCTACGGAAGTTCCGCCGTTAAAACTCTGGCACTTTCGTTTTTCCAGACAGAGCACAGATTTGGCTATCAAATTAAATTTTCAATGAATATATGATCCTAAATTGATCCAAATGGCACAAGAATATGCTATCAAGCTACTTGCCATGATCCCTCTTTATGGTATGACATTTAGCCTATAATCCAGTCATCCTTTCTCCTAAAATCGGTAAAAATAAAAAGAGAATTTTAGTCTACATATACCTTTGCCTTGAGCTACTTTGATATTCATGTTGATCCTTAGCATGCGTCTTGTCATCATTTTAGGGACTTAACCTTTTAAACACTTAACAAAAATATTAGTCCCATATTCATATAAATTCATTAATTACCAAAACTATTTTTAGGGGTCTAGATGCTTTCAGTAGAGGGAGTGGAGCGGAGGCAGGAGTTGTGGATCTGGTGATGCTTGGTTAGGATGACTGGCGGCAAACTTGGAGATGGCAGTGTAGGTTGTGGTGGAGGCGACAATGAAGGTGGAGGCATAGCCAAGACGTGGCCTACCCCCGACGAGGGGGGGGCAAGCAGGCCATGGAGGGGGGGGGGGGAGATCTGGAGGAGGGGAATGTGGATTTAGTGGAGGGCATGGGATTGCGTGGACGCTATGGCCGAAGTGGCCAGCGGTGGGCTAGGGTTAGGGTGCCCATGTAGTCGTGAGAGCCCCTCCTTTTTAATGCTTGGTGTATTTTTTCTTTGCTCCTTTCACGCTCACCTCCCCTAGTAAATCCTTCCCTAGAAACAACCTCCTGAAGATGGTAATTAACTGAATCTCCCAATGTTTGATTGTTGTCTTTTAATGGAGAAGCTGTGGCGGATGGATGATAGGAGAATGTCAGTGACTGTTCTTTGTGTTTGCAGCAGCCACACACAGATAAAACCCTTGACATACCATATTCAAAGGACGGACCACTGGCTTGGTGGTAGGAGTGAGGATGATAATTCGCGCCCACCCGAAAAGCGCACACACACGCTCCATTAAGTACTCTTGGAAAGATGTATTTGAAAATACCATCCATATAAGGTTGATAAGTGGGCCTAGGGCTAAATTCAATGATGCATGGATGGTATTGTTCGGTGAATATAAATTGGAAAATACTTAGCAAGTTGCCCTCTAAGGCCCTATTTGGATTGCAGGATTAGTTTTTTAGATTCCTACTGTAATTAGGCTCCGCTTGGCATTACGATGAAATATGATAATCTTATTTGGTTGAGCCACTTTTAGATGTTCGTGTGTTTAGCTAACAGCTTTTTTATAATCAAGTTGCAAAGGCATATATTATTGCATTCCAAAACATATCTAATAAAATGTGAAAGGATAACCATTTGATAAAATAATTATCTACCTTTAATCTGATTTACCAACAGATTAATAAACTTTTCATAGCTTACCTTTCACAGCAGCTTAAAAAATAAGCACAACAACACAACAACCGCAAACTAAGCCTTAAATTGTTTCATGTAAAATTCATACATTCCCAACCTGCCTTGACTATTTATACATTTTATCTACGAATTACACTAGCAAGCATTTAGCCTAGTTCCAAATGAACAAACTGCAATGATAAATATTTCCAAGTTGAGGATCCCGTGGGTCGAATCTCACTCCCAAAATGTGAGTGAATCTTTAAACCTTCCATTTAATAGCACCTTAGGATAGCATAGAAGCCACTTCTCTATCCATGAAAGACTCGCTTACCTGTCCTACCCAGACCAAATAATACAAAGCAAGCAAAAGTTCCTAAATTCCAAAATAACTTGCTGAAACAATATATATTTTTAAATCATCCATGATAACTCAAACAAGTCTAATTTGTCAATCACATCGCATTGCCCCTGGCACCTTGTTTTACAAATATGTGAGTTTTCAATATGGCAATATTCATATTGGCTTCTAAAAACTGATTTTCAATGGTACATATGTTTTAAATAGAGTGTTTTTTAAGACAAAATCTACTAGTTAATTGATTTTATTTATATTAACCAAAATCGCACTCAAATTTCTCTCTCTCTCTACAACTCTCTACTAGTTGTTACTATTCATAAACTAAAGTCAAAAGATAAGAGCAAAAGTTAATATGAATGGACCCATTGATACGTCTCTAAAACACAATTTCAACTACTAATTTCTATCTAATATATTTTTACACTTAATGAAATTATATAATATCGTGAAAGTAGTTTTTAAGGCAAATCTGAACATGTTATTTTCATACGCTCGATCTAAAATTCTAAACGTTTATGAAGATTTTGACCGGGGAGAGCAGTAAACTGCAACTCATGTATACCTCTTAGGCATCGAATTAGATACTTCAAACACATCGTAGTGAAAGCAAAGATAAACATCTACTCTCAGTGAGAAATGAGTTTTTGGCACTTTTCGCACATTTCAAATCCGTATTTATAAAAATAGCCGTAATCACATGAAAAATGACAAAATGGCACTTCTACCGCTCGGTCACCGAACGGCAGTGGCGTGGAGTTGACACGTGGGCCTGCCGCTCGACCACCGTATGGCTCCCTGCCTGCCGCCCTGCCACCAGACAGTAGGTAATTAAGCCGGCTTAATTTCTTGCCTTAATTAGTCAATGGCTGAAGTAGTTGAGTAGCTGTGGTTGGACGTGATCGATGGCTAAAGTGATCAAATAGCCGTGGTCGGATGGCTGAAGTAGTCGAACCGTCAAGGTGGTCGAGTGGGTGGGTCGAATAGCTGAAGTGGTCGAATGGCCATGGTAGTCGAATAACTGTGGTCAGACGGCTGAAGTGGTCGAATAACCATGGTCAGACGGCTGAAGTGGTTGAATGGACGAGGTAGTCGAATCTACAGTAGTCAAAAATACAGTAGCTAGCCAATAGGCTTTAGGTGGTCGAAAGCTACAGTGTGCAAAAAGTGGTCGGGACTCGAGAGTGATCAGAAGTGGTTGGAGTGGCTGTGGTCGTGAACGACCGTGGTCGAATACAACAGTGATCGGGGAAAAATAGTTAGTGATCGAAGGATGGGAAAGCGGCTGCGACTGAAACAACTAATTAACGCAGACAATTAAGCCAGTTTAATTACCTACCGTCTAGTGGCAGGGCGGCAGGTAAGGAGCCCCATAGTGGCCAAGCGACAAGCCAACGTATCAACTCCACGCTGCTGCCGCTCGGTGATCAGGTAACAGAAATGTTATTTTTACCATTTTATATGACTATAATTATTTTTATAAATACTAGTTTAAAACGTCCTAAAAGTGCTGAAAACTCGTTAGAAGTTACAACGCTCATGCCGCAGATGTTGCTTGAAGCCACCGAATAAGTAATTGACATCCACACCGCCGGGATACACACACCAAATCCCTTCATGCGCTCACAAACTTCTCTGCTACAAGTGCCCGGCACCTGGGCCCCAGCTACCTACCCATCTGTGTGTCCCACACGTCAGTGACTAAGCAGCAATTCCATGGCACGAACACGAGGGAGTTTGCTCTCCCCTTCGCCTTTGCCCCCACACTCCGACACCTCGTCCCACGCACCAAGAACCAACCGACGAAAGCCGACAGCAATTCAGAGATTACACGCAGTTCCCCATCATAACAGCAACCTCCCCTCCTCTCCTTGCTTCCCTCCCCACATCATTATTGGAGAGTCGTCTCAGTCAGTCGCCTCTCCTTCCCCCTCCGTTTCTCGGTTAGATTCACGCTTCTCCAACCTCAGGATCCCCAATTGGTTGACTGGCCGATGGTGTCCGTGGATGCGTGCCCCTTGATCCTCGCCCTGAAAGCCCAATTCTTGTCCTGACTCCCGACTCCGCGAACGGGGGCAATTTGGGGGTAAGGATTTCATGGATTCTTGGGGAGTTGGGAAATTCTCTGTGGTTCTTGAGCGTTTGCTTGGATGATCCCAGCCGATCATGATCATCATGGGGATGGATCTTGGCGCTGTTTTGTTGTTCTGATTGGTGATTTGTGCTGAGAGATGATATCTTTGTCTCAATTCTGGTGTCTCTTTACCAGAATCCAAGCAAATAGCATGGATCCTTTGTTGTTTGGTCCAATTGAGGTCCTTCTTTGTTGCTAGACTGTTAGTTGGTGTGATCTTTTTGCCGCCGGTGATGCAGTTGGAATCTTGCTTGTGTGCAGTGTTGGTGAACTGAGGATTGTTGATAATTGTTTGATAGGACAAGAAAGGTAGTCTTTTGGGGGTGGAGTTGGGGCGAATATGCTTTCTTTGTGAGGGGTCGCAGTGGCACCTTTTCCTTGGCCATTTCCATGGTCCTCTTCTGACTTCTGCATCAAGCTTCCTGCAATCTCTTCTTGGGGCAAGCCTCACAACAGGTTCTAGTGCTCTTGATTGGGTCTGAGTACTGTTTGATATTTGAGTCGCTCTCTTCCTTCTTTTCCTTGATTTGTGCAGCTTGTTTTGCGTCTGATTTAGTGCCTGTTTGTGTGCCAGAAGAATATGGTATCTCTGTCTGTTTGATTAGATTGACTTTTGGAATGCTTTCAATAATACAATTTCTTTAGTTGTTTGTTTACATGTGTTGGAAGGGTTCTTGCTCATCCACTTTTCTGATTTGGGTGAATAATATAACAAACTCTTGTTTAATTGTGCTAACCAAAACTGAGGCGTGTTGATGAGCTTGTTAGGGAAGTAACCCACAATCAATGATTGTAGTTGCATGTCATGGTTATCTTAATGCATTTCACATTGCAGAATGGTCGAGTATTTTAATGCACTCTGGTGTAGAGGCTTGAAGCTAGGGCACCACAAGTTTGAGTTAAAAGCACAGGGCAGTGCAAGTCCCAGACGTGGCGGATGGACGCCACGACGAGCAGCGGAGCTTCATCTTCTCTCCCCCTCCATCTCATCGTGGATGAGACGCTTGCCCTTGTTTCTCCCTTGCAGCAATCATTTCAACGGTCACAGCGTCATTGCTTTGGCGACTCTGCTCCTGGGGAATTCCCCTTGGCTGCAAACCCGTCAATTGTCCTCCATGTCCTCACATCATGCAATCTAGAACCTGAGGACCTCGCTCGCTTGGAGGCAAGTAGTGTTTTATTGTTTTTCTCCAATGTAGAATTGATATTGCCGCTGATGATCTTTGTGCTTGTGATAGGCAACATGCGCGTTTTTCAGGAAGCCTGCCAATTTTCCTCCAGACTTCCAATTGTCATTGTCAGAGCTTGCAGCGTTGGATATGTGCCAGAAACGGGCAATATTTAAGCCTATGACTGCACAAGAAAGAGAACTGTTTAAGCAACGCTGCGGCGGGAGTTGGAAGCTAGTTCTTAGGTTTATAATGGCAGGTGAAGCATGTTGCCGGAGAGAAAAATCTCAGGCAATCGCTGGACCTGGTCACAGCATCGCTGTGACAACAAGCGGTGCTGTGTATACTTTTGGGTCCAACAACTCTGGTCAACTTGGCCATGGCAGTTTAGAAGAGGAGTGGAGACCACGGTTCATCAGGTGCTTCTCGAATCTACATTTATTATAACTTTAATCATGACACAAATGTCGCTGAACAGCCTGCTAAACATCTATCTGTTGGTGCTCCTGTAGATCATTTCAGGGGATTAGAATTATTCAAGCGGCAGCAGGAGCAGGACGGACAATGCTTGTCAGTGATGCTGGTAGGGTGTATACATTTGGAAAGGATTCCTTTGGAGAAGTTGAATATGGGGTTCAAGGCTCTAGGGTTGTGACTACACCACAGATGGTAGAATCACTGAAGGACATATACATTGTCCAGGCAGCAATTGGGAACTTCTTTACTGCAGTGTTATCTCGGGAGGGTTGTGTATATACATTTTCTTGGGGGGACGACATGAAACTTGGTCATCAGACAGAGCCAAACGACGTGCGGCCACATCTTCTCACAGGTCCTCTTGAGAACATTCCAGTTGTGCAGATAGCTGCAGGCTACTGCTATCTCCTTGCTCTGGCATGCCAACCAAGTGGCATGTAAGATTTTTCACCCAAACATGCAACTTGTGATAAACTCTGTGATGTCTGACATAGTAACATGTTATTTTTTAAGAGAAAACTTCTTTATCTGCATTTAGCCTCACACTTTAGCTTTTGTTAAATTTATGACGAGTTGAGAAAGTAAATTTCTGCGGAATGTAATCCCTTGGACACGACAGAAATAGACAAAGCAAAGGTCGCTGTCTACGTTTCGCATGTAGCATAACTGCTGAATTGGAGTACATAAGAAAGCTTGGTTCACTCTTTTTAAATACTATTTTCTAATAACATTTAAATTCTATCAATAACCCTTGAAGAAAAGATTCTAGATTGATCAGCTGAACTTAGTAAAACAACTAATCTCTCTTATTAATGTAACTAATATTTATTGTCTTTGACATTTTCATTGAATTATTGTGCTTTGATAGGACAGGTGAAATAGTAGGCAAGTTTTGATTTTCTTAATCTCAGCTTTTGCTAGATAGGACTAACTTGATACTATTCCAATGTTTTGGTCTCAAATTATATTGTAGGTCTGTTTATTCTGTTGGTTGTGGTTTAGGAGGGAAGCTTGGCCATGGTTTGCGAACTGATGAGAAATACCCTAGATTGATTGAGCAGTTCCGGATTTTGAATATACAGCCAGTGGTCGTTGCTGCTGGTGCTTGGCATGCTGCTGTTGTAGGCAAGGATGGACGTGTTTGCACTTGGGGATGGGGGCGTTATGGCTGCTTGGGTCATGGTAATGAGGAATGTGAGTCTGTTCCCAAGGTAGTTGATGCCTTGAGCAGTGTGAAGGCTGTCTATGTAGCAACTGGAGATTACACCACATTTGTTGTATCTGATAAAGGTGATGTTTACTCTTTTGGATGTGGTGAATCATCAAGTCTTGGCCACAACACTATAACTGAGGTTAGGCACAATTTTGGTTTTGACTATTTGAAGTTATTTAACAGAAACATGCTATTTTATTTTCATTGTGCTTGTATATTAGCACTAGCTTGCCAATGTCTTGTGATTCTTTTTGTAGTTTCTTTTTTATGAGCCACATAAGGAATATAATTTGCCATTCATGTGCACCATTCTACAAGAACTATCTAGGGTTTTATTGATGTTAGATCCTTGGTGACAAATTCTGCTATTGAATGATACCAACAGCTGTATTGCAAATTGCAATATACTGGTGTTAAGTGTTAACTCTTTTTTAGTGGTGTTGTTTCGTCAGAGTATTGACCAGAAATATCCTCTCTTTTTTCTCACAAGATTGTCCATTCCTGTGTTTCATGTTTGCTGCTTGCCTTTTCGCTCAACTTTTCTCACACAGATGATCTTCACAATGTATATATTAGTTTTACAATTAGGAACATATCTGCTGTCATGTATGAGGAAGAAGGAAAACACAATTGCTCATATTCCTTTTAGGCTTTTACTACTTTGTAATTTTCTTCTTTGTTCTGCCAAAGTTAGAATCAATAAGCATTTTCTTTACCATCTCTGCTTCTGAATCTGAATGCGATGTTTTTTCCAGGGTAACAACAGGCATACTAACGTGCTTAGCCCTGAGTTGGTGACTTCTTTGAAGAGAACTAATGAAAGGGTGGTGCAGATCAGTCTTACGAATTCCATATATTGGAATGCACATACATTTGCATTGACAGATTCAGGGAAACTCTACGCATTTGGTGCAGGGGACAAAGGGCAGCTAGGTACTGAACTTGTTGCGCAGCAAAGTGAGTGGGGGACCCCAGAGCGGGTTGAAATTGACCTCAGTTAGGTCCAATTGCAACACCACTACCTCCTTTCACTCCAAATGCACTCTTCTAACCTTCACTTTCTAATTCTTTGCATTGCACACACGTAGTTTGTGCCCTGATCAATCTCATCCTGCACCGCAGCTGATCCTTGTGAAAATAGTTAACATCAATCAAACATTGTGTATATAATTGTTATGTAAATATAACAATCAGGTCTGATTGCCAGTTCCTTCAAACATAAGCAGCTGGATAATTTAACATGTTGTGAAATTTACCTTACTATGAATCTTTCATCTGTACAATTGCTCTGTGCTTTGAATCGAAGTACATATTTCTAGTTTCTTGACATTCCTGGGGAAATGGTATGTGTGCAAACACGTTGCGCCAGTTAAATTCGGACGCCGTGTACTGATATTCACACTACTGCCCATAGGGTCAAATATTCAACTTGTTTTCAACCTAAAGGAAACCCATATATGCACTCCTGTGAGATCTGCCGCAACTATTCTTTATTTGCCCTTCGGTATATTTCAACATAGATGTGGCGTTTGGTTTAGGGAATGGGTTGGTTCTAGCATCAACCTACCCCTCATGACGTTTGGTTTGAGAAGTGGATTAATCTTGGGATGGATTGGTCCATACCATGAGGTCATTACATGATTTTTCTGAGATGATCCTATTTCTTGTTTTTAATTAGCATTGTGCTTCCAAAGGATGAGGTGATAATTGATCAATTCACTCCATTCTTCAAAATAAACAAAATCAATTCACCTACATCATTTTATCCAGGTGATGAACATATATGAAAATCATATATCTCCTCCGAAGACAACTCTAAATGTCTTCTCGTACCGATGTCACAGACACGTGTAACACCCCGGCTTAATAACAACCCAAGATATCACCGAAAACTACTATCACATCCAATTTTAACCAATAATCAAGTATTGCCAGCAGCTAGACTTCAAAAATAAACATTCAACAAAATACTAAACATAAATTTCAGCAATATGATATACCACAGCTTGAACTTAAGATGAAGCAAATAATTTCCAAGATGAGTTATAAATAAATCTAATGATGAACCATGTGGAGGTGACCACATGTATATGATGAGTAATTGACCGTGGTTTAGGTGAGTCGAGTTTGGTTTGAGTGGTTCGGAGTCGAGTCGTTGCGTGGCGCAATCGGGCTCGGTCGGACTTGGTCATTCCTGGTTGTATGGGATTAGGTTGCATATTTCGATATTTCGACAGGTTTGGACTTCGTCATGTGATGTGCTTATGCTATTTACGCTTTCATGTATCGAGCGGTGCTATTTGACGTATTTCTTGTCTGTGTGGCTGCAGGACATCGAGTGGAGTCGTGGTGAGACACGGAGGACCGGACTAGGCGCAGGTGGCGCTGAGGTCAGAACGGTCGGGATGTGTCGAAGACGATGTGGACTCGAGGTGGAGTCGTGGCGAGGCACGGTGGACCGGACTAGGCGCAGGTGGCGCTGAGGTCAGAACGGTCGAGGTGTGCCGAAGACGGCGAAGCTGCGTGGCTTGCAGGGCAAGGAATGAGGAAGCTTCCTGGAAGGTGCGCGAGGGGCGTTTCGGTAAAAATGCAAAGCTGCACTAAAGGAAGTGGATTGTGGGTAAAGCGCAAAAGCTAATTGGGTAAAGCACTTGGTGAACCCATTAGTGGAGGCTATAAATAGAGATGGAGATGGTGTGCTGAAATTTTGAGAGAGTGGGTGTAAAAGTTAGGGTTCCATTTGGGTCTCTCCATGTGTGTATGTGTGTGTTCCTCCCAAGAAGCATGTGTAGCTCTTGGTGTTCTTGAGGATTGAGAGGGTGAGGATGGATTAAGAATTCTTGTAATCATTCATCCGAATGTCCATGCGTATGGGGACGTAGTTCTTTGTATCTCGTGTTTTCTTGAAATGGAAATCTGAAGTTTACTTCATTCTTGTTGTTCTCTGTTTAGTTCTCTCAGTGTTATCTTGTTTTGAGTTTGTGCTCCCCTTGCTTTGAGGTCTCTCTGTTTGTGGAAGTTCTGGTGATTCATCCTGTTAAGTTCAGCAGTAGAATCTTCCATGGTTTCAGATTTGGCTTCGGATGCATGTTGGTTCCTGTGCTCTTTTGATCCTGCCGAATGGATTCATTGGGTCTAGGTGGTTTCGGCAGCAAGAGCATTTGGCCAGCTATTTCTTTTTACCATGCTGTCTTCTGTGTCTTTTCTTTCTTTTGGCTGGGAGCACATGAGCACTATTGGAATGGGAACGTGTCCCAGTACTTTGGTTGAGTGCAGCCTTGCTTCATAGCTTTTTCTTTTCAGCCGATCATTGCTCTCTCTTTATTGTTTTTGGCCAGCAAGTACTCTCTACGGGTACTCCCTTTTGTTGCATTCTGATCTCCTCCTCCATTTAGTGCATTTCTTTTTATTCTTTTGCCGATCTTTCTCAATTTTACATGCAGATCAAATAGCAGTATTTTCAGTTGAAATTTTTACTGGTTGATCTCTGATTTATGCTGGATTTTTCAGTATCGCTTGCGTTCCAAATTTCAGCAGAATTAATTTTACTTTTCTGTGAGGTGCTTTGTTTTGCATCTTTTTGAAAAATCGGTGTACAATTTCCCGGGGGCGATTTTGAAGCGAGCGACATTCACCCCCCTCTGTCGCCATTTCGGTCCTACATCTAAACTAAGGGACACTTCAAGTAGCAATATTATGAACCCTTAGCAACTAAGGAAAACCACAAATTATCTAATTATTATAATGAAAGTTACTAAATTGTTCATGACCGTAAATGATGAATTGCTAGGTGGAGTGAGGAGTTACAAAAGTGAAACGTTCCATGTTCTACTTTCACCTAATGAATATCGCCTTTAACGTTTCACTTAAAAACAATAATAAAATAAAAGCGAGTCCAAGACTTAGCAAGTATACAGTAAAATAATACGAACAACAACATACTCATGTCACTTTTCAATCTCCACCATTCTCTTTTCTCATCTTAATTCTTTTAGTGCAATGCAATGCTCATACTCATGTCTTATTCTATAGCTTATACCGTTATAATAGAGGGAACACCCATTGATGTTCATCCTCTACCTCCATCCTGTGGAGGTGCCTACTAAAGTAGGTATTTTTCCTCTAACTCGTGGAGATGTCTACCAAGTAGGTCTTTCTTTTCATCTTATGAAGGTGCCTATTTCTGTAGGTCTTACTTAAGAACACCCCAAAATGGTCAGATAGCTTTACTCATAGCTATTAACTTTCTCACCACTATGACTTGTATGCATATGTCTTGTCATGAGTACAATCTTCCATCATTTTACCACATATCACATTTATCGTCAAATTAATATCATACTAAATAAAAGATAATCAAATATTGCATAACATGAATAAATCAACAACAATGAATAATTATCAACTATCATTTCACTATGCACTTACCTGCCTAGTTGCAATGACTAGGTTGATTAGATGAGGACACTAATCCCGAAGTTACTCATACTACAGTAAACACACAAATGCAATACAAACCATAGCAATATAATATAATGCTTAATCAACAACACTGTTACACACTCCCTAAATCCACAATTTTCCCCTTTACGGATAGTCACCCCTGCTGTCCCGATACTAAAATCATCATAACTTTTAACTCCCACATCGTATTATAGCAAACCATACCATTGATGGAATCTATACAAAATTTTCTACAACTTCTTGGTTGATTACAAGTCCATATTAAATAATCTAAACCCCTGCTTTTAACCCTGAAGACAGATATGTCATTCTCATGATAGCAGACTTAAAATTGTTATATCTTTTAATAATCTATATATGCAAATATATTGAACCATGATATTTTTATAAACTAAAGACAATTATCTATCACTTTATAGTTATACCCAAATTTTAATTCTACCATTAAATCAGTCAAATCAATAAATTCCCATGATTGCGTCCAGCAGCAACCCGATTCCAGACAGTAGTCTTCCAAAATTCATAACTTTCTATTCTACTTGTCCGAAAATGACGTTTTTGGACTTTCTAGAATTCTGAATAAATTATGTAAATTTTTTATGTACGCCAAATCCCTAAATTACTCCATCTTCTATTTTTAATCTACAGATTAATACGTGCTACCAATAGATAACACAATTACCAGACAACAAGCTTACAAAATTTGTGACTCAAAATCTATTCATTTGATCGACATGAATAAATATTCTACAGAAATCTATCAGAACCCCCTACAACTTTCTACTAGATGGTATTCTCAAATTATGCCCATACATTACCCATAATTACAGTACAACAAAATGACAGATTAAACTGATCTACTACTCGATCCCTCTAACGAACATGCACCACCCCTTGTCCCTCTAACGAACATGCACCACCCCTTGTCAAATCTGGATTTTAATCTCTAATTAAAATAATTAGCAAAATAGAGGAGAAGCATAAAGATCGTTACACAATTGATGGACGCCAAAACCATGATCTCTTCCTTACTTTTCCTTCCCTTCTCCCCCTCATCTTTTCCCAGCGGCTACTCCAATGCCAAAACTAACCACGGCTGCACGGGGCTGCCGTGCTGCATGCTGATTCATCACAGCCCTATGTGACATCCCAAAAATTTTAAGTTAATTTAATTGGATTTTTTGGATTTTATTTTAGCCTAGAAAAAGATCTATGAAAACTTGTGACTATTTGTGCTCAAAATTTGGTTTTATTTTTGTTGAGTTCCTTATGAATTTTAGAATTTTTGAGAATTTTTCAGGATCTATTTGGAGTTTTTTACTCTTTTCTAGGCTTTTACTTAATTTTTCAGCTTTTCTGAATATCAAAAGTGCTTAAGTCTCTCCCCCTCATTTGGGCCGACACATGCCCGGCTCGAATCTCTGTCTTCCGCCAGGTGAAAACCATCCAACCTCCAGGTCTCGCCCGCCTCTCTCTCCTCCTTCCCCTCTCTCACCGCCAAGTGGGTCCTCCCTCCTTTCTTCCTCCTCCCGCCCATCCCCTTTTCTCTCTCCGTGCGGGTGCCACCGCCATGGTTGTTGGCCGGCCGCCGTCCTCCCCGCCGTCTTTTTCTCCCACACACGCCATCTCCCCTCTTTCCCCTTCTTCTCCCACAAGTCTCGCGCTAGCTCCCTCCTTCTTGCACTTGCCCCCATCCCTATATCCTCTGCAACCACCACCACCGCCCATGGTCTTTGGTGTCAAATACCGACTATGCTCCTACCCTCTGCCCCTATATAAGGCCCTCCCCAGCTCCGCCTCACTCCACCCCACCCTGCCCTCAACTCCTCTCTCTGTCCCGAGAGTTGTACATCACCTGCACCATGCACCGATCTTCCCAAGCACTGGCGAGCACTACTAAGTCTTGCTGTCGTCACCCTCGGCTCCCCCACGTCCCCATCGCCCTCGCTCATACCTCCACCGAGCTCGAGCATCGCCAGAGCCACCCTACCGCCAAGCCCGTGCGTCACCGCCGCCTTCTCCTCACTGACAGCCACCCCCGATCATCTCCTACCACTGTGCGAAGGTGAGATGGGTTCCCTTCGCCCTCTTCTCTATTTCTCCCATCCTAGGCCAACACTATCCACTGGAACACCGGCGTCCCTTAGTTCCTAAGCTCCGCAACCGGCCGACGGTGCCACCTCAGCACGGAAGCTAACGTGGTTGCCACATGGCTGCCACGTGCGCGCCACCTCAGCGCCCGAAAGCCATGCGGATGCCACACGACACCCCTTGGCACCTCAGCTGAGAGAAGTCCATGGACTTGGTCCACAAAGATCGGGCCCACACAACAGCCTCTCACTAAATTCAAAAAATAACGGCTGATGTCAACATGATGTCATAAAACTGAATTTTCTTTAGAAATTTAATTTGACCAAAAATGAAAATCCCCTACAGACACCATAAATCTCTTTTTCTTTAGAAAAATAATTTGTAAAATTTTATTTATTCATTTTCTATAGAAATAAACTTACAGGAGCTCGTTGTCCTTCACCCTAGCTCCGATTGGACCCATTCTAATTTATAAATTCATCTAAAATCATGATCTATACAAATCTACCATGTTTTAAACTTTTTTGCAGTTTATTTGTATTCTATTTGAATTTGGGTGGTTATTTTTCACGTGTAGATTGCGACAATTCTGAGGAATTCTTCTACGACAATTCACACCAATCAGCGGTGAAAGGCAAGTTACACACCTTGACCATGTTGAACCCAATATACAAATAAATTTATCTTATTTTAAATCATATTACATGCTTCATTTTATTCACAGTATTTCAATTCCTATTTTAACTTAGTTAATGCCCATTATTTATGACATCTTTGACATTGCGAATCTTTATACCTTGTCACACTAGAATAAAACTCTGGTAAGTACGCTAGTATTAGCTGGAACATTTTGTATTAGCCCTGCTTAGAAATAATTTTAGGCTTGAGGTAACTTTTTCACATAAAATGATGAGCATTTAAGAAGTATTCTTGGATTCGGTGAGTCAAGAAAGTCTATGAAATATTTTAAAATAAAATATAAAACTTGGTTTAGATTTAGACAAATGGATTGGTCGTAGGTGCTTGCAAGCAGATGTTGGTCCTTCGTGGCTCAACGTGGTTGCTAGGCATAAGGGGTATGTGGGAAGTGCCTAAGTCAATTAAGAACTAGTTTGTGAGCTACTACTACAAATCCCTATCGTACTACCACAAGGCTAATATGAGATTGTCCTAGCTGACTAATTAGCGGGTCCCAACCTAAGTTTTGCTACAGACTGAATGTAAGCATGGCGTAGGCCATGGAAAGTCTCACATGGCATAGGAGGGAGCCCGATCTGGTGGATTCCCTATTGGGGTGAAACGTTAGTCGAGGCATGGCCAGATTGACGGCTTTGTTTTGTAAAGGTCTTGTTATGATTACTCAGTCGCACGCCTACGAAAGTGTGTAGTGGCCGACATCATGAGTTAATCTGATCTTGTAGGTAAAGTTGTACCACCTACTAGGGTGTATAAACTATCCTAGATAGCCATACCCATAGTCATGGGCATACTGAGTAAAGTTTTCATCGACTGGACTTTGTTTTTCATAAAATAGTTTTGGATGGAAATGTGGAATCTTTTTGGAGAAAGATGGTCCGGGTGGGATACCCGTGATTAGGTTAATGTCAGGTCGATGCCTACACTAACGATATTATTTTGCATAAGTTACTGTCTTTACTTATTGTATTAAATTCAGTAATTTTATATCTATTTACTATATTTCTTTAAATTATGCTTTGCACTCAAATAGCCATGTATGCCTTCACTTGTTAGCCTTGCATTATTATTTCATTTTCCATGTAACTTGTGCAATACAACTTTGTACTCACCCTTGCTATCGCTACTCAGAGGAGGACTGCTTCGACTATAGTGAGGATCAGGATGAGTAGGCCACGTCTTACTGTCATCTGCCTATGGGCAGGCTCTTTGGGCTTCACTATTTATTTAATTGTTTCCGTTGTTATTTCCTTTATTGTTTTGCCAATGAGTATTTATGATGTAAACTTTGGCCATAAGGTTGTACTCTTTATTAATAAAGTTTGTCATTGTGCATGATATGTATCTTTACTACCACTGTGTACACTAGCTGATCATGTACTAGTGTGGTTTACATAAAGGATCCCGAGTCACTGCTCCAGGGTCCGACAGAGATGGTATCAGAGCCGCGATGACTCTAAGATGTGATCGTAGATAGACTAGAACTAGTTTCCCCTAAGTACTTATTTTATAAAGTATAATTTCAAAGGTTCTCATAAAAAACATCCCTCTCTTCCTCTTACTAAGCTACTTTTCCTAATTAAAAATTATTTTCTAACTCTTTCCTCTTTTCAATTTTTAGATGCCCGAGACTCCCACTAAGATAACCCATGGTGTCCAAGCTGGTTTCCTAGCCACCCATCTTTGGGAGCTCCTTCAGAAGCTGAGATTCAAGGCTTGACCCATCTACCAAGGTTATCTCCAGTCCTACGGCAACCAGGAGCGCTGGAGAGTAGAAGTGCTAATCTTCGACAATACATGGGACGAAGCTTGTTAGACCATGTGGTTTGGTCGTAAATTTAGTGGTGATGAATAATTGATATTTGGGTTGTATTAAAATTTGCATTTGTCAAAGATCTGGTCAATAAGTTATTGTTGTTGGAGTTTTCAGGATAGAAAATGGCCACATCAGACAAGCAAGGTCGAATGACCATGGTAAGTCGACCACAACATTTCAACCACAGCTGGCTTTGACCATGTCAAGCTTCGACCATGACATTTCAACCGTAGCATTTCGATCATGGCATTTCAACGATCACAATAGGTTGACCATGGCAAATCGACCATGGCTCATCGACCACGACAGAACGACCTTACTTGGTTGATGACGGTGAGTTATAGTGAACTGGCCATGGCTACAGTGCTTTTCGATGGTCGTAGCTATAGTGTTTTTGTGATCGATAGTCATACACTTCGCAATCTGTTGTCATAGTCGTAGACTTTTATAGAATGTTGTCATAATCGTAGGCTTCATGATCAGTAGTCTTAAGACTTTGATGGCCGATAGTCATAGACTTTATGATCGGTTACCATAGACTTCATGGTCGGTACTCATAGGCTTCGAGTACTTCTGTTCTTGTGATCTTTGAGTACCTTGAGTACTCGTGTCTAATTAGTTGTGAGCTTTAGTGGACCAGTCGGTGCTACAGTACCAGGTCAACACTCGATTGTCGGTGCTACAGTACCAGGTTGGTACTTGATAGTCGTTGCTACAGTACTCAGTGATGGGTAGCTATAGACTTTGTGATCTGGTGTCTTAGACATTGTGATTCCTAAGTGTTCTGAGTAGAGTGATGGTAATTCCTGAGTACTTGTTGTTTTCAAGTACTCGTTGAGTTAGTGGTCATAATGAGTGATCTAAGGCGATATGTCGGATCCCAGAGCAACAACTTCGAAACCCTCTGTGTTAATCGCACAAGTCCAGGATCAGCTAGTGCACACAGTGATAACAAAGACAAATATCATGCATAATAACAAACTTTATTTAACTGAATATGGGCCTGATGGCCAAAGTTTACATCAATGGCACATAAGCAAAAATTAAATATAAGCAGCGAAAGAAGCCCACTGAGCCTGCCCACAGGCAAACGATAGTAAGACGCGGCCTACTCGTCCAAATCTTCACCGTAGTTGAACTCGTCTTCCTCTGTGTGGAGATAGCAAGGTGAGTACAAACTTGTACTCCGCAAGTCACATGGAGAAATGCATCAGAATGATAAAGGCAACAAAGGAAGGCATATAGGGTTATTTGAGCATAAAGTAGCATTTAAAGAAATACAGTAAATAGATTGAAATTGTTGAATTTAATACAGTAAGTAAAAATAATAATTATAAACGAAATTAATATCGTTACTGCAGGCACCAGCCAAACACTAACCTAACCACGGGCATCCCACCCAGACTATCTTTTTCAAAAGATCTCGTATGGATTCCATCCATCTACACGCTTCTAATCTCTCATGGATTCCATCCATCCTTAACGTTTTTATAAACCATTTTGAAAAACAAAGTCTAATCTATGAAAAACTTTACTCAGCATGCCCATGACCATGGGCACAGCTATCCAGGATAGATTATACACTCTGCAGAGGTTGTACAGATTTACCCACAAGACAAGATCATCCCATATTGCCACCGAATTAATACACTGCCTTAGGTGTGCGGTGAGGAGATCATGACAAGGCCTTTACAATGCAAAGCCTTCAACATGGCCAAGCCAACACTAAGTTCTCACCCTAGTAAGGAATGCACCAGACCGGGACCCCCTCTTGAGCCGAGTGAGACTTCTCATGGCCTACGCCACGCTCACTTTCAACCTACGACATAACTCAGGTTGGGACACGCAAATTATTCAGCCAGGACTGTCCCATACCAGTCTTGTGGTAGTACGATAGGTCTTTGCAATAGTAGCTCACGAGATCGGTCCCCTTGTGTTCGACAATCAACATTGTGTCACCGAACAATAGTGCATGCCTGCACTCACCACCTAACCATTAGCCCAAGTCTAAACCAAATTTTACATTTTGTTTTGAAAATATTTCATAAACCTCCTTGACTCACCGAAGTCAAGAATATATTTGAAAAGCTTGTCATGTTATGTGAAAAGGTATCCCAAAACAAGATTATGTCTAAGCAGGTCTAAGCATTTGATATGAAACTCTCTAGCCAATACTAGTGTACGAACTAGAGTTTGATTCTAAGGTGACAAGGTATCGAGGAATTCAATGTCAATGGAGGAATTAACAAGTAGGCATTAACTATATTTAAAACTGGAATTGAAATACATTGAATAAAAATATGCATGCAGAATAATTTAAAACAACATAATTTTATTTCATAAACTGGGATCAACATGATCAAGATGTGTGACTTGCCTTGCTCTACAGTCTGGTGTGAATCGTCGTCGAATTCTTCCGAATCGTCGCAGTCTACACGCGAAGAACCAAAGCGAATAAATTCAATTAAAATCCAAAAATTATAATATATATATTAACAGATAGATTATGATTTTAGATAAATTTAGGAGAAAGAATCAACGGATTCGGAGTTCATATGAGGGAGAATGAATATATGGAAGTTTTGGATATCATAATAAATGATAACAAAATCTGAGAATTACTTTTTGAATAGTACAGTGTCGGTTGGCTGCGAGGTGGCCAGCGAACAGGCAAAATGGAACCCCGGCATTGAGGCGAAGGTGGTGACACGGGTACGGCGACGAGGAATGGCGGTAATCACCAGCGGTGAGAGAAAAACAGCAGTGACGACATGATAGTGACAACGACAGGTTGGAGAGAGATAGTACCTAGGTATGAAACGTGGAGATGTAGGGTGAGCACGGGGTAGTACACGGTATGGTGAAGCTAGGAAAATTATTGTCTAAGCTGAAAATTCATCGGAGATGATACAAGTGACGTTTGAATGACGACAGTAGAGAAAAAGGAAAAACTTGATATCTTGGTGCTCGGTGAAGCGAATCTAAAACCACTTGGAAGGTAGCTACCTTGGATGGTTTGATACGTTTTGACGTGAAAGAATTGGAGAAAGCATCACGGGATAGATGGGAATATGAGATGGCTTAGGCGGCAATGGCTAGGTGTCAGAGGCAAAAATTTGTGGATAGTTTTTCAAGGAAAGGAGGGAAACACAGCGTAGAACGCGATGAGACCAGTCTTACAGAGGTGATGGCATAGGCTAAAACTCAACGGAGGCGACGAATCGACGTCGGGAAGTCAAAAACGGCCGTTTCCGCGGAAAGCTCAATTTCTGACAATTGGCTCCACAAACAATTAAGTAAAAATGGTAGATAAATTTCATAGAGGCTAGGACACGATATGGCATGAACAAAAAATCAAATAGCTCGCCGAAAAAGTGGTGTACGCGAAGACATGATTTTAGTGTCGTGGCTCGACAAGGTTGGCGAGGACTCGGGGATCTTCATTTGATGACGATGGAAGCACGATATAGAACGCATCGACGTGAACTCAACGGTATAGATGGCTCGGCCAAAGGACATAGGATGGTGGCGGAACATGATGGAGAAGACCTTCGGCCACCGACGGGTTGATGTCGGCATTCCGGGCAAACGGAGAGGAGATAGCTGGTGAGGTTTGCGGGTAAACTAAGAGGAGAACACGGGGAACACAATGCTCACCTCTATTGTGGTGGAACAAGCACGGTCGGCCGATGGCGATGAGAGACACGACGGCGTGATTTGGCCATAGTGCTCTGGCGAAGCTCCGGTGAAGGCGAGAGAAGCACCATGTAGAACGCGCGACGGCGAAGCCGATGATGTGATCAATGGTAGCCAAAATCACTGTAGGTGGCACAAACGGCCAAGGAACGCCGTTCGGTTGGCAAGAGAAAAATGCCGATTGCGGCAAGGAGGAAGGGAGGGAGGACTTGAGATTTTTGGGGGTGAATGAGAATGAGTAGGGGCACCCAATGCTCCCTTTTATAGTGGCGGAGGTGGACCGGATGAGGAGATCAATTCGGCATGTATTTCGGTGGCATGGCATATTCCGGCGAAATGTGTGCACAAAATTAGGGCTAAGGTCGGAAATAGAAGAGTCTTGATGACAGAGATTGAATGCCCTTGATTGCGCAAAAAATCACAGAGGCAATCACGGGTTTGAAGAGCTTCAAAAACGCGTTCAAGGTGACTGCGCACATGCGTGCTCGGGACAGACAATTGGAAGAAGAAGAAAGTGAGGAGAGAGAAAATGTAAAGAAAAAAAATAAATTTTTTCAAAAATAAAATAAATTCAAAAAATTCAAGAAAATTTCACAAAAATCCTTGGAATCTGAAAAGATCAAATAAAATAATTTCAGATTTAATTGAAGTTTATTTTAATCATTTAAAATATTTTTTATTTTCTAAGCTATAATTTAATCCAAATAAATTTCAAACAGACTCTGAAAATTTGAAAAGTGGATAGAAATGGATAGATTAGAATTTTTGAAGAATTTAAAATTTTGAACAAGCTCAATCTGAGTTAGGATAAAGGAGAAAGGGCTTTTAGAAATTTGAAACTGGCAAAAAAGGGAAAAGGAGATTTATTATTTTTGTACTAAAAACGAAAGATTATGACGTCAGCAAGGAATTGAATTATTTTTCTTTGGGAAAAGAGATTTATGACGTCAAGGTGACGTCAATGATTTTTTCCACGGATTTATTTTTCAAAAGGAAAAGAATTATATTTGGCTGACAAGTGGATTTTGCGGACTGTGTCCATAGTGAACTGGGTTCATGGACCAGGAATGGTATCAAATCGGGCAGCCCAGATTGAATACAGGCCGTCGGATGGAGATGGAGTGGGTTAAACGAAGTTGGAGGGCCAATATTTAATCGGGTGCGGAAGATTGGATCTGGGTATGACACTTGTCAGCCCGAGAATAGAGAGGGTTTAAAATTAGATTTAGATTTTCACAAACTTTCAAAAACACTTAGAAAATAGGAAATAAAGTCTAAAAATTCAAGAAACATTCACAGATATTCCTAGAGATAATTTAGACTTAGGAAAAAAAATTCCAACTTAAAGTTGATCTTTTAATTTGTACAAAATACTTTATAGCTTTGAAATTGATTTTTAAAATCCAGAAAAACATAGAAAATCCAGATAAACGTCAAATGCTTCCAAATATTTAATTTGAAATAGGATTTTTATAGAAAATCATAATATCTTTTATTTAATAATATTTTTATGTTTTTACTTAAATTACTTTTCAAATCCAACATTTTTAAAACAAGAAAAATTAGGGCAAATCAAAAATAAAATTTAGGCAACCAAAACACTTATTTTTTAAAAAATTATTTTTACTACTATTATTTTTTTATAAAAACATGGCATGTTACACGATAATCATTCACCCCCTCTGATTGCTATACTTGATCCTAAAGTGGTATCAGAGCCAAGTTGCAATGGCATCAGATCGGGATCGGTTCTTTAGCAAGACACCGTTTTTTGATGGATCAGATTATCTCTATTGGAAAACATGCATAAAGATTTTTCTACAAGCACAAGGTAACGCTATTTGGCAAAAAGTTGAGAATTCATATATAGTGTCTCTTGTTGTTACTATTGAAAATACTATTAATGTTGAAGCTAATGCTAAGGCTTGAAATATCTTATTGCAAGGTTTAAATAGAAACGAGTTTGTCAAAATTGCTCAAATTAAATCTGCAAATAAAATCTAGACTACTCTAGCTGATTGTCATGAAGGTTCTAAAATTGTTAAAGGTGTTCAACAGAACCAATTCAAAAGGGAGAATTCTAAATTTGAGATGAAACTTGGAGAATCAGTTGATGCACTTTTTGATCACTTTTTGTAATCTGTTGATGTCGCATACTTTGATTCTGACAATGCTCGTCAAATTTTAAATGATTTGGATATGTCTGTTTGGAATGTATTAGTCACGACTATCGATCTATTTTAGATGAACAGTTAGAGGAGATTCCAGAAGAGTAGCTGGAACTTATCTCCAACAGAGTGACCAAGGTGATTAATAACATCAGATCAAGGTATAGATGAGGTCCAATCAGATGCTATGAACATGGTGAGCAAAATCACATGAAGATTAATTGCCCCAAACTGAGGAGCAAGGAGGTCAAGAATGACAATTCACCAACTCGCCACTCTCAAGTCAGGATTGATCTAAACAAGAAGCGCAATTATCGCAGCATGGCCAACAAAATAAATCAGCACTTGATGAGATTGATTTGAGTGATGATGATTCTAGAAGTGACGATGAGGGCAATGGCAAGAAGGCAAAGGAGGTGGACTTCACAAGGATGTGTTTTATGGCAAACAGCGAGGAGCTCAACAACGATGATCTCTACAGTGATCCTAATGAGGTAAAACCTTCTCATATAGATTTATCTCGTGTTATGTTTAGATTGATAGATGAGCTCAAGAAGTATAAAAAAATCATGATTTTGTTGTTGAGAGCATAAATTCTGAAATTCATAGACTTAGAGCTTCTATTCCTAATAATGAATCTTGTGAGTCTTATCAAGTTTTATGTTCTAAGTTACAGTCTGCTAGATTGGCACACTACTCTTGCGATGAAAAGTTAAATCTTGTAAGTGATGAAATTCAAAAGCTCAATCTATTTCTTCTACATGCTTAGAGATAAGTATTTCAAATGCTCAAACTAAACTTGCTCTAATTGTAAATTGTTAGAAGTTAGATTTAATTTATCTCAGAAATCAATTCAGAAAATGCTTTATCATGAAAATCTTTCTTGCTCTAACTGTTCTAAGTTAAATATCGAAATTGATGCTCTAATTGCGCAATTGAAGGAATTTGCTAAAAAAGAAATATTAGCTCAATCTAGTGCTTCCAGGAATCATGTGATAGAATCTGTTAATTGCACAACTTGTACCTCACTGGCTAGAAAAAACGAGTACCTTAAGAACACTTTAGAGAGGTTCTCATTTGGCAAGAAGAATTTTAATATACTCCTAGACAAGTCAAAAACAAGTGTGAAAAATCATGGTGTAGGATTTAATTTCATTGAGCATGCTAAGAAAAATCCTCCTAAAGTTGTCAAGGTACTCGAACTAGGAAAATTTGAAGTAGAGTCTAAACCAAAATAAGTTGTCTTTAGATCTACTGGTTGTGCAAAAGAGATCTCTACCAAACTGAGTGCTACCAAGTCAAGTATTAGTCCATTCATTGTGGTAAAGTCGGTCATTTGATTCAATTCTGCTTTAGAAAAGCAAAGAAAGAGAAGAAGGACAGAATGAGAAAGTATTCCCATGGTCAAACAAGCGAGGCTAGACTAGACATTCGACCAGTTGTTTTTCATGGTCGAACTAGAGTGGTCAGACAAGATTTTTGACCAGCTGTTTCTCGTGGTCAAACCAGTGTGGTTGGACCAAACATTCGACCAGCATTGCCTACTCGTTTAGACCTCCCGGGGCTCATACCATCTTTACTTAGGTAGTCAGATCATTTTTTACCAGTAGTGTCCATGCGATTCGATCAGACCAGCTCTGCTAAGGAGATTAGACCGCTTCATGGTTGAACTAATATCTCAATGACTGTCTGGTCAAAATTTGGCAGATGTTAATACTTCATTTAAATCTTTACTAGTGCATGCTTCTGCTCCTGTTCATCGTGTGTCACAATACTAGTTTCCTAAATCTTATTTCACTAATCTCAGACTGTAAGATCGATATTTTCTTTGATGTAAGACCAGCTAACGTGATGGTGCACATGTGTTTAATTGGATTCCAGTCTTTTACATCATTGCTTAACTAGAATACTTGATAGTTCTTCACTTTCTTTGATAACTTTCAGGAGTTTTCACCTTCTAGTTAGACCATGTTGAAAAGGTTATATTGTCCTACACCTGATTGAGTTCATTTTTCAGTTTGCTCTTTTTCTCTCAAAATTGCCTAATTCTTCCTATTTGGTCTTTTGCAAAGTGAATTGGGTTTGTTGAATCTTTTGGGATTCAAAGGGGGAGCTTGTTATTTAAAAATTTTAAAAGTCCAAGCCATTGAGATCAAATGAGTTGTAGAGCTTTCTTTATCATATTTGCTCATATGATGTGTGGCTTTGATCATGATTAGTTATAATCAATTCGCTACATTTAAACTAGAGTATGACATGGCAGAATACTTTGACTAGATCGATTATAGATAGTACTTTGCGATGTTCGTCTAAAAGGATTAGCTTATTTGTGAGTCTTATTTTAAATCTTGGCTATGAGGCTCACATGTTCCATATTGTAATCTTTTATATTCACTCAAGTTGTATGTTATATAAAAAAATGATGAAAATGAGAAAGAGAAGATTGAAAAGATGAGAAAGGGAAGATTAAAAATATGTATGCTTCAAGCATGTCATGGTCAAACAAAAAGACAAAGCACAAAAAGTGCACAAATAAAAAGAAGTTTGCTTTAAGCATGCCACCATCTAAAAGAAGTATGCTACAAAGATGGCATCATAAAAAAAAAGTATGCTACATGCTTAAGAATTGAGTGTGGAGCAATAGGTTGCTATATGAGACTGCTAGTTCATCTAGATGTAAAGTTTGCTTCACTTTTAGGCTTACTCTTTTTGGTGTGATACCCCTTTGTTCTCTTTATAGATTGGTTTAGTCATTGTTGAGATGCTTGTCATTTCTCCAATTTGTTTAATCATGCTAAAGACTTGTTTTGACTTGCTATATGGTACATGACTTTATATGATCTTGAGAACTCTACTCAAAAAGATGGCTTGGGTACTTTCTTAAATCAATGCAAAATGACTTGGATAATCTACAAAGCTTATGGATGTTTACTCTCATAGATCCTTTTTAGAATTATTCTCTTTGAATTTCTTGATGATTTCATTGCCAAAGGGAAAGAGTTTGTACAGATTGGGGAGAAAAATTTCTATCTTGTGTTAAAGGTGAGTTTTCTGAGCTTTCGGTTTTCTGCTATGGTCTGCTAGCTCTTCTTGCTGTGGTTTGTAGCTCTTTCTGTTGTGGTCTGTTATCTGTAACTTTTGATTTTTTTTCTTTTCGCAGATTTTCTCATTTAAGAGTTTTTGAGGTGTTGTCAATGTATTCATCAAGAGGGAGATTGTTAGACCTTATGGCTTGGCTGTAAATTTAGTGGTGATAAATAATTGATATTTGGGTTGTATTGAAATTTGCGTTTGTGAAAGGTTGGTCAATGCACTATTATTGTTGGAGCTTTCTGGATAGAGAACGACCACAGCAGACAAGCAAGGTCGAATGACCATGGCTGGCTTCGGTCATTTCAGGTTTCGACCATGACATTTTGACTACGGTATTTCAATCATAGCATTTTTACAATCACGGCAAGGCAACCATGGCAAATTGACCATGGTTACAGCGCTTTTCGATGGTCTTAGCTACAGTGTTTTTGTGATCGATAGTCGTACACTTCACAATCTGTTATCATAGCCGTAGACTTTACAGACTATTGTCATAATCGTAGGCTTTGTGATCAGTCTTAGACTTTGATGATCGGTAGTCTTAGACTTTGCGATCGGTTGCCATAGGCATCATGGTCGGTACTCGTAGGTTTCGAGTACTTAAATTCTTGTGATCTTCAAGTACCTCAAGTACTCATGTCTGATTGGTCGTGAGCTTCAGTGGACTAGTCGTAAGTGACGGTAACCGGTCGGTGGTTAGTGCTACAGTACCAAGTCGGTACTCGATGATATATGCTACAGTACCAGGTCAGTACTCGATGGTTGATGCTATAGTACCAGGTCGGTACTTGATAGTTGTTGCTACAGTACTCGGTGATGGGTTGCTGTAGACTTTGTGATTTAGTGTCTTAGACATTGCAATCGGTACTCAGTAGTTGGTACTCGATAGTTATGTGTTGTTTGATGGTTGGTAGCGGTAATTGTGATTCCTGAGTGTTCTGAGCGGAGTGGTGATTACAGTTTAATTTTCAGCAAGCAATGATCATAAAGATACTTAAAGTAGTTCATTCTTCTAATATTTAATTTCTTCCTTTCTTGCCATTATGGGTTGATCGTGGAAAGTGCAACAAGATTAATCCTTCCTTTCCCCATGCATGCCAATCTCATAAAGGTACCTAAAAACACAACAAACAACAAGAGTGAGTCCAACGACTCAGCAAGTATAACAAAAGGTAAAAAGAACATACATGAACACCATTTCATAAGAACATCCAACAATTACTTATATAAATCGTGCTATGCAGTATGATCAACAATATCTTTATCTCTTTCTCTTTTGCATTTTACCGGTAATGCGAAGTGTGCATCTGTCGATGCACACCCATGCCTGTACCATCTGGTACAGGGACCAATTGCCCATACTCCGCAAGTATGGGGACCTTTAGCCCGTCAACAACATGACAGGGATATCAGCAAATGCTTGGTCATCACATGACCAAGACTTCAATAAGCCAACATGATGCATAAGTATGAAGGTCTCAGTTTAATAAAAACATGCATCCACAACAACTTTGTACAAGGAGTACTCATGAAATTCATAACTTACAAACAACCATGAACATTAATAGGTGTTCCTTCATCACAACCATGAACACAATTGCTCACAATATAAATCCAACATTGACATTCTACAATATCAATTTAAACCATCATTATACTTGCCTTAACCGCGAGAGGACGAGGGACGTGCAGAAGGTGCTGCCCCCGGGATCAATCCACCACCCGAATAATAATTATAACGCGTTCTAAGATAACGGTAGTGGACCAAAACTATATAAAAAGAACAATCACGAACCCGCAAAAACGTCTAACTCAACTTCAACCCCAAATCCTAAGGGTCTATCTGTCCCCTCTGTGAACAGTCAACTTCAAAAATCCATATCTATTGGTATAGGAGTCCGAATGAGGTGTTCTTAAACTTTCTGGAAAGATAATTAAATTCTCCATCTAAACCTAGCTGGTGAACCTCCCTGAATCGGCCAAATTATACACGCACAAGCCCGTTTTCTAAAACACCAATTTCACATCGGGTTCTCTGGACAGGTACTAAAAATACCATAACTTTCAGTGCAAGTGTTCGAATCATGAGTTCTTGAGCTTTTTGGAAATATGAGACAATTATCTACAACTTTAATTATACTGAGCTTCTCTAAGTCTCCCTTTTTCTAATCGCATAACCCGATTTACCAAAACCAGACAGAAAACCCACAAATCTGCAGAACAGTCCCACTAATAAAATCATAACTTCTGTTACAGAGGTCCAAACGATGTGTTCTAGCACTTCATGGAAAGATGGCAACGTCCTTTACAATACTCTAGGATCGTCCAGAACTGAATCCACACAAAACTATATCAAAACGACCATCTAACACAATCGGTCCTGAGCAGACCACAATACCGACATTGCTACAACAATTAAATATGCATCTAACCGGGGGAAATAGGGGTTACTCTTGACGAATCACTGAAGAACATGATGAACACCACACGATCTCTCTCTCCCTTCCTTTTCCCTTTTTCCCTTCCTCTTCTCCGTCTTCCGGATCAAAATGCCTCCCGGCGATCGATCACCTTCCTCCGCTCGACCGACAGCAAAGGGGATCTCCTTCACCAACAGCAGGGGGCTTCAATGGAGGAGGAGGAGGTGGTGCTGCTGCTGCTAGACAAGGGAGGCGCAAGGGGGAGAGGGAGGTGGCGGCTCAAGGGAGAAAGAGGAGGGGGCTTAGGGGGTGGCGACTAAGGTTTGTGGGAGGGGTGCCTCCCCCCTTTGGCCGGCCACCACTTGGGCCAGGGCCCAGGCCCAGGTTGCTGTGGTTTTACAGAAATCCCCCCTAAAATCCCTGTTAAACTCTTTTCTATTTGGCCCTTTTTCCCCGATTAATCTATTCTCTCTCGAATAACATTTGGGGTATTACAATCTAGCAGTCATAATGAGTGATCTAAGACTGATTTATGGAAAGTGATATAATTTGTGGTCGTGGCTAATCTAGCTGATGTTGATGGATGGATAAGGGTGTGATATGAGTGTGTGGACTAATGTCGGTCAAGTTAGAAAGAACTTGTGCTGGGAGAAAGTTTCTTTGGTCTTGCATGTGCAAGTTGGCGTGGAGGCGATCATGGTCGGTGACAAGGAGAACTGGACAAGGATAGGGGAATCTGAGGTCTAGGAGATCGAGGATGTAACATGAGGTGGTTGGGCTCACACTAGGACATGTGGAGATCAAAGGTGGTGATGTGTAGAGAAGCTACAGGAGGTGCGGTCCTAGAGGCTTCAACACGAAAGTTGATGATGTGTGAGAAGCTATGGGAGGTGTTGTCCTAGAGGCTTTATCACGTGGTGTGTTAGGAGTTGTGGATGGAGTCCATAACTGAGAAGATTGGGAGTTTGAATAAAACCCGTGTTCAGAAGGGTTTTGGGTCCCTTGGCTTTTGGAAGAGATAAAGTTTTCAGTCCGTGTTTGAGATAGACACAGTTTGTGATGTTAACCTACAAAAGTAGGGAGAGGCTGTGGGTTAAAATATAGTTTTTAGTGGTTTTTTTGGGGCTTTGGAGAAAAAGCTTTTGTGCTAGGGTTTAAGGGGTGCCCGGAGGGCATTTTGTAGCCACAGAACATGATTCAGATATAAAAGCTCATATCTATTCCGATGAAGTTAGTCAACGTCGATGGCATATTTTCTAAGCATCATTCTCCTGTGTCCTCGACGGCGTGCTCACACATCATGATCTTCCAAGCAGAGCACAGTGGTGTCAAAGCGTTCGAGGAGCGGTTGAATGCCGAGCAATCGAAACCTTCATCGAGCACATGCAAAGTAGTCAAGCGAGCGGTTGAGATCGAAATCTATATCTTGTGCTTAGATTGTTTTTCTTTTGGTTGAGTTTTAGTTTCAGGTTCCAAAAGTGGCGACAATCATTCACCCCCTCTGATTGATGTACTTGATCCTACAAAGCTGCCTTCCACACCTTTGATGCTCCACATCCCTGGTGTATCTTCAACACTGGTATCCAGGATGCAGCTCGAGAGGCCACCTGCAAGCTACGGGACATCTATGAAGTGGAACTACAAGGCACTGCTTTCCAGTACTACTCCAACCGATACCTCGCTAGTTCCAGGAGTTTCTATGTGAGCACTGAAGATGAAGATGACCCATGCTGGTTTAGCAGGTGCAGTTCACCAAGTCCTTGGACTACCTGTACCAGCCACCATAGATGAGCCCAGCTTTGCCACCTACCAGCTTCACCGTGCAGAGGAGGATTTGGCAGAGCTACGAACAGGTGATGACAGCTCCTCGGTTCAAGGGGAGAACAAGATCGAGTTGCCACCCAAGAAATGTCACGCTGGCATTAAGAAGTACTTGGCTCAGTTCAAACCAGCTCAGTAGGATGTCTTTTTAGATTTAAGTCTTAGGCCAAATAAGAGCGTACTTCTGAGCTGTCATTCCTTTGTCAATAGCTACAAGATTATTATAATAAAATAATTAATAAAGTTGCTTTTGCGTTGTTGAGTATACTTTCATTTGGCTATTTTCTTGTGTTTGCTTGTGGGATGAACTTAGTAACCCCCTTAGTTCCTTCTGTTTCCCCTCTAACCCTTGGAAGTGCCAATAAAATGGTTAACACAAGAAGCAACGGCAACAGGAATGGCAACCACACTGGTGCTTATGGAGGCCAGCATGCTCCCATTCCTCCACCACCACCTGCCAATGGACCTGATTGAGACCAGATGATGGCCAATCAGAACCACCTCATCTAGCTGTTAGTCCAAACAATCAGCAACCCCCTCCACCAGCTCATCATCCACCGCCAGCTTAGGCTCTCTAGTCACAGTTGTTGGAATTCATGCAGATGCGACCGTCAACCTTTGTAAGCAGCTCAGAGCCCATGGATGCCGATGATTAGCTCCGAGCCATCAGAAAGAAGCTGGACATTCGTTAGTGCAGCTATCGGGAGCGAGTTCTTTTTGCCTTCCATCAGTTGCATGGACCCGCTTCTGAGTGGTGGGATACCTTCATCGCCTCTCATCCCAATGTTCTAGCCATTCCTTGGGTGGAATTTGTGCAACACTTTTGCAAGGCCCATATTCCAGCCAGCATCATAACACTGAAGAAGAAGGAATTTCAAGCTTTGTGCCAAGGAGGACGAATTGTGAATGGGTACCTCCAGAAGTTTAACCAATTGGCGTGTTATGCATCGAAGGATGTCACCACTATTGAGGTGAAGTAGGAGAGGTTCTTGGAGGGCCTCAATGACAAAATCTTGGTGCAGCTCCTCTCCAAGGACTATGCCGACTTCCACCAGTTGATTAGCAAGGCAATCCACCAGGAAGGCAAGAGGAGGATGGTCACCCAATAGGTCTATCTAGGAGGTTTTCCTAAACCTCATGGCACTCTGTCGACATCTGATAGCCTCAGGCCAGTAGCTCATCGCCCACCTTTCTTGGCCAGCTGCTCTACTTCCCAGGTGATCCGCGCCCTTCCTGCCAGCGGGCAAGCACTAAAGAACCCTACCCTGTCCGATGGAGTGACCTATTTCTATTGCAAGGAGATGGGCCACTTTGCCAAGTCCTGCCCCAAGAAGCTCCAAGTTATAGCCAATGCGGGATCCTCGGGAGGATAGAACTCTGGGCAAGCCTTCAAGAAGCCCTAGAATTTCATCAAGGGACATGTGAACATTATAGTAGAGGAAGCCCAGCCACACCAATCATTGTGCTGGGTAAGTTTCTAGTGAACTTAGTACTAGCATCTGTTTTGTTTGATTTTGGAGCTTCCCATTCATTCATTTCCAAAGCTTTTGTGGTCAAAAGTAGGCTGGGTTTAGTTTCTCTTAGCAACCCCGTGCTAGTCCATTCCTGTAACATCCCAAATTTTTGCTAAAGAAATAAATAAATAAAAATTGATTAAAATAAAACTTAAATTAAAATAAGTATTTTTGTGCCTAAATTTTCTTTTTTGGATTTGCCCTGAATTTCTGTTTTTCAAAAAGCTGTATTTGAAAAGTATTTTAAGCGAAAACCTAAAAATATTATTAAATAATACGATATTTTGAATTTGTATAAAAATTCTATGTCAAATTAATTATTTGGAGTTATTTGGATTTTATTTGGTTTCCTGGATTTTCTGGTGTTTAAAAATCTATTTTTGAAATTAAAAAGTATTTTAAAGTATGAAAAATAAATACCAACATTAGTTGGAAATATTTTTTTATTTAGTTAAAAATGTCTCCAGGAGGTTCTAGGAATTTTTTCTGGAATTTGTGGAGGTCATTTGGTATTTTTCTGAGGCATGATGGAATTTCTGTGCTTTTTTCTGAAAATCCAAAATCAAAAAATGAAATTTAAATCCCCTCCCCTCTCCCACCGGTCGCCACGTGGACGGCCGGGATCAACCCACGCGCCGCCATCCGGCCGTCGCCCCCATCCCGCCTTCCTCCCTCCTCCGCTCGCCACGTGTGCGCTCTAGATTTCGCCACGTCGCCCCTCTACCTCGGCCACCCGATCATCCCCTTCTCCATCCTGGCCGCCCGTTCATCTCCGCCCGTGCGATCTCAGCCGTCTCCGCTCACTTAAAACCCTTCACCCGCCCCAGCCGTCCAATCCCCATCCGACGCCGCGCCTCGCTCCCCTCTCGCCCTGCTGACAGGACGGACCCACCCGTCGGGCCCGTCCCCTACCTCGCGCCGCCGCCATGGCCGTTGGCCGGCTCCGCCCTAACCGGCCTCCTCCCCCTTATCTCTTCTACACGCCGCCTCTCCCTTCGTGCACCGCAAGCCGCGCCCACCTCTCCCCCGTTTTTCGCGCACGTCGCCCACCTCCCCCACCCGCCTGGACTCTATCCGCAGCTAACCGCCGCCCACCTCCTCGCTTTCTCCGGCGAGGAATCCCGCCACGCCTCCACCCCCTCGGCCCTATAAAAGCCACCCCCGAGCACCACCCTCTCCCACTCCACCTCGCTCCGCCTACAATTTGCACCCTCCGGCGCCCGAGAGCTCGCCCACCGTGCGCCTTCGCTCCGCCGCGCCGCTTTCTCCTCCGGCGAAGAATCACGGGCGAAGGGGGTTTATGGATTATTTTGCAAACAAAATATGGTTTAGACTTAGGCAATTGGTTAGCTACAATATTTGTTTTGGGATATCTTTTACATAAAATGATATGTACTCTTGACTTTGGTGAGTCAAGGGGGTTTATGAATTATTTTGCAAACAAAATATCAAACCTGGTTTAGACTTAGGCAATTGGTTAGAGTGGTGGGTGCAGGCATGCCCTGTTGGTTGGAGCCGCAGTGGTTGATTGTCGGGCACAGGGGTATGTGGTTGGGCCTAAGTCAATTAAGGACCAGTCTGTGAACTACGGTTGCAAAGCCCTAATCGTACTACCACATGGCTGGTATGGGACAGCCCTAGCTGAATAATTTGTGAAGTCCCAATCTGAGTTGAGTCGTAGGTTGAAAGTGAGCGTGGTTGGTGCCATGTGAAGTCTCACTTGGGCGAGCGTGGTTAAGCCATGAGAAGTCTCGTCTAGGTGAAGAGGGGTCCCGTGCAGTGGATTCTCATCGGGTGAAACCTTAGAGTTGGCTCGACCAGGTTGAAGGCTTTGCATTGTAAAGGTCTTGTCACGACTCCTCGCGCGCACACCTAAGGAAGTGTGTAACCCGGTGGCAATATGGGATGATCGTGTCTTGTGGGTAAAGCTGTACAACCTCTGCAGAGTGTATAATCTATCCTGGATAGCCGTGCCCACGGTCATGGGCATGTTGAGTAAAAGTTTTTCATGGATTAGATTTTGATTTTCAAAAATGTTTTCGAAAACCTTGTGGATGGATGGAATCCACAAGAGATGAAAACCTTGCGGATGGATGGAATCCGTGAGAGTTGGAATCTGGTGAATGGATGGAATTCATCAGAGTTGCACAGTGAAAGCATGTGGATGGATGGAATCCATACGTGAGCTTTTGGAAAAGATGGTCCGGGTGGGATGCCCGTGGATAGGTTGGTGTTTGGTCGGAGCCGACACTGACGGTATTATTTTCAATTACAAGTATTGTTTTTTACTTACTGTATTAAATTCAGCAATTTCAATCTATTATTATATTTCTTAAATGATGTTTTATGCAAACTAACCCTATAAGCCTTCCTTTGAAGCCTTTATCATTATGTTGCATTTTCCCGGGTGACTTGCGGAGTACAAGTTTGTACTCACGTTGCTTTTTCCACACAGAGAAGGAAGACGTCAACTACGGTGAAGATCTGGACGAATAGGCCGTGTCTTACTGTCGTTTGCCTGTGGGCAGGCTTGGGCTTCGCTATTTATCAGTTTGCTTCCGCAGTTCTTTCCTTTATTTATATTTGCCAATGGGCGTTGATATAAGACTTGGCCATAAGGCCGTACCTCTTTATTTAATATATGATGTCATTTGTGCTTGGTATTTATCTTTGTTGTGATTGTGTGCACTAGCTGATCCTGGACTAGTGCGATTTACATAGAGGATCCAGGAGTCGTTACTCCGGGTTCTGACAAAGGTGGTATCAGAGCCATGACGATACTAAGACGCGACCGTAGGTAGAATAGAATGGACAGACCTTAAGGACTTATTTTACCAAACTAGTAATTTCAAAAGTTTTGCTTAATCTTACCTCTTAATCTTTGCTTATCGTTATCTCAATTCTTTCTCGTCTTAATGTCATTTTTGAAGAAAAAAAACCTATTTCTACATCTTCTCTCGTTCCAAAACAACTATAGATGGCAACAGCTGGAATTCTTCGATTCTGCCACCACTTCAATCTTCTCATGGAAGGATCACGCTTTGTACCTCGAGAGCTGCAATGGATCACACCCTTATCTCTTTTGGTTAAGTTGTTAGGCTAGTCAATAAAACGTTGTTATGAGCTGTCAAGTTTTGTCTTTTGTCGGCAGCCGTAACTAGTACTTAATATGAGTTTAATAAAGGTTTTAATAAGTTGAAGTTTTGGGTTGTGCAAAATATCCCCTATTCCTCCCTTTGCCTTGAGTCCCCTCTCTCCTAATTCTTAAAAGCAACCAGCAGATGGTGAACATAAGGAACAACGTCAACGGCAGCAGCAGCATGAATCGAGAACCAGGAAGTCAGTCCGTTCCCCCACCGGCGAATGAACCTGATTGGGCTCAAATGATGGCAAACCAGACTCAACTTATTCAACTACTGACGCAAACCATCAACAACAATGCACCACCAGCTCCACTTGTGCCAGCTCAAGCTCCTCAATCAAGGCTGTCGGAGTTTATGAGGTTGCGTCCTCCGACCTTCTCTAGCAGCACTGAACCCATGGACGCAGACGATTGGCTCAGAGCAATCGGAAAGAAGCTGGACATCATCCAATGTAGCGATCGGGAAAAGGTTTTATTTGCTTCACACCAGCTGCATGGACCAGCATCAGAATGGTGGGACACCTACACTGCCGCCCATGCCAATGCTCAAGATATCACTTGGAATGAGTTCGCGTGGAACTTCCGCAAAGCTCATGTTCCCACTGGCACCGTCACTCTGAAGAAAAGGGAGTTTCGAGCACTGCGCCAAGGAAGCCGCTCCGTCAATGAGTACTTGCAGAAGTTCAACCAGTTGGCACGCTATGCACCTGAAGACGTTGCCACAGATGAAGCCAAACAGGAAAGGTTCCTCGAAGGACTCAACGACGACATATCGGTTCAGCTCCTCTCGAATGATTACGCTGACTTCCACCAGCTTGTCAGTAAAGCAATTCGCCAGGAGTCCAAGCACCAGGAGATTGAGAATCGGAAGAGACGGATGCATGGTCAGCATATGAACACCGGTAGTTTCTCCAAGACCAGAAGAGTCCCACCACAGAGCAACAGATTCCAGTTTTCGTCATCAACCGGAGAGCTAGTTCCCGCTAACAACGCCCCCAATGCTGAAGGCAACCAAGTCTTGAAGGACCCAAACCCTGCAGCGGGTATCACTTGCTTCAACTGCCATGAGATGGGACATTATGCTAGCAACTGCCCCAAGAAGCAGCAGGGAGTGAACAATGGATCAGCCAACAACATTTAGGCAGCAAATCAAGGGCCAAAGAAGTTTTTCAAGGGACGCCTGAATCAGATATCCGCTCAAGCCAAACAGAGTAAGATCCAAACACAATTCTTGCTAGCCAACCCAAATCTCGGGGACGAGATTCATTTTAAGGGGGGTAGATTTGTAGCATCCCAAATTTTTGCTAAAAAAATAAATAAATAAAAATTGATTAAAATAAAACTTAAATTAAAATAAATATTTTTGTGCCTAAATTTTTTTTTGGATTTACCCTGAATTTCTATTTTTGAAAAAGCTGTATTTGAAAAGTATTTTAAGCGAAAATCTAAAAATATTATTAAATAATATGATATTTTGAATTTGTATAAAAATTCTATGTCAAATTAATTATTTGGAGTTATTTGGATTTTATTTGGTTTCCTGGATTTTCTGGTGTTTAAAAATCTATTTTTGAAATTAAAAAGTATTTAAAGTATGAAAAATAAATACCAACATTAGTTGGAAATATTTTTTATTTAGTTAAAAATGTCTCCAGGAGGTTCTAGGAATTTTTTCTGGAATTTGTGGAGGTCATTTGGTATTTTTCTGAGGCTTAATGGAATTTCTGTGCTTTTCTGAAAATCCAAAATCAGAAAATGAAATTTAAATCCCCTCCCCTCTCCCACCGGTCGCCACGTGGACGGCCGGGATCAACCCACGCGCCGCCATCCGGCCGTCGCCCCCATCCCGCCTTCCTCCCTCCTCCGCTCGCCACGTGTGTGCTCTGGATTTCGCCACGTCGCCCCTCTACCTCGGCCGCTCGATCATCCCCTTCTCCATCCTGGCCGCCCGTTCATCCCCGCCCGTGCGATCTCGGCCGTCTCCGCTCACTTAAAACCCTTCACCCGCCCCAGCCGTGCGATCCCCATCCGACGCCGCGCCTCGCTCCCCTCTCGCCCTGCTGACAGGACGGACCCACCCGTCGGGCCCGTCCCCTACCTCGCGCCGCCGCCATGGCCGTTGGTCGGCTCCGCCTTAACCGGCCTCCTCCCCCTTATCTCTTCCGCACGCCGCCTCTCCCTTCGTGCGCCGCAAGCCGCGCCCACCTCTCCCCCGTTTTCCGCGCACATTGCCCACCTCCCCCACCCGCCTGGACTCTATCCGCAGCTAACCGCCGCCCACCTCCCCGCTTTCTCCGGCGAGGAATCCCGCCGCGCCTCCACCCCCTCGGCCCTATAAAAGCCACCCCCGAGCACCACCCTCTCCCACTCCACCTCGCTCTGCCTACAATTTGCACCCTCCGCCGCCCGAGAGCTTGCCCACCGTGCGCCTTCGCTCCGCCGCGCCGCTTTCTCCTCCGGCGAAGAATCACTGGCGAAGGAGAGCCGCCCAAGCTCCACCGCATCACGCCGCGTCTCCTCCGCCTCTTCCCCGTGCCCAAGCGCAGTCGGAGAGCCCCGCCCGCCGGTACCCGAACGCCTCCGTCGCCTCCACCTCGTCGCCGGCCACCTCCGTCCACCGCCGAGCTTCGCCGAAGGTACAGGCATGCTCCCCGCGCGCCCCACTCCCCATTCCCACCCTCGCCGTCCTCCGCCGTGGCCGCTGCCGCCGGCGACCCTAGGGACCCGTGCGCCCCCGCCGGTGACCGCGCCACCTCAGCCGACCCGCGCTGGCGTGTCAGCCACATCGGCGCCACCCACGCACCAGGCCGCCCCGTCAGCGCCACCCGCTCTCCCCTGCCACGTCTTCCACCGCCCTTTCTGTGGACCCGGTCCAAGGACCAAGGCCCACATGTCAGCCGGCCCAATCCCTAGATGACGTCATGCTGACGCAAAAACTCAGGTTTTCCCGTAGAAAATTAATTCGGCCGAAAATGATTTTGGTGCTGACGTCATAATCCTCAATTTCCTGTACAAATATAATTCCAAAAATTCCTTTTATTCTTTTTCCCTGAATTTAACTTCCCGGAGCCCGTTCTTCTTCGTTCTAACTCCGATTTAACCCATTCAAATTTCTAAATTCATCAAAAATTCCCCTCTACCCATTCCTACCCTCAATTTGAATTTTTGAGTTTATTTGAATTTAATTTGATTTTATTTGAATTTGGTGGGTTATTTTCACGTGTAGACTTCGACGATTTGGGAGATTTCTTCGACGAAGATTCAAACCAAGTTGAAGAGCAAGGCAAGTCACCCTCCTTGATCATGTCGATCCCAGTTTTCAAAATAAAATTATTTTGATTTAAAGTATATTGCACGCATACTTTTATTCAACGTATTTCAATTCAGTTTTAATTATAGTTAATGCCTACTTGTTAATTCCTCCATTGTTATTGAATTCCTTATACCTTGTTACCCTAGAATCAAACTCTAGTTAGTACATTAGTATTGGCTAGAGAGATTTCATATTAAATGCTTAGACCTGCTTAGCTACAATATTTGTTTTGGGATATCTTTCACATAAAATGATATGTACTCTTGACTTTGGTGAGTCAAGGGGGTTTATGAATTATTTTGCAAACAAAATATCAAACCTGGTTTAGACTTAGGCAATTGGTTAGAGTGGTGGGTGCAGGCATGCCCTGTTGGTTGGAGCCGCAGTGGTTGATTGTCGGGCACAGGGGTATGTGGTTGGGCCTAAGTCAATTAAGGACCGGTCTGTGAGCTACGGTTGCAAAGCCCTAATCGTACTACCACATGGCTGGTATGGGACAGCCCTGGCTGAATAATTTGTGAAGTCCCAATCTGAGTTGAGTCGTAGGTTGAAAATGAGCGTGGTTGGTGCCATGTGAAGTCTCACTTGGGCGAGCGTGGTTAAGCCATGAGAAGTCTCGTCTAGGCTCAAGAGGGGGTCCCGGTCTGGTGGATTCCTTGCTGGGGTGAAACCTTAGAGTTGGCTCGACCAAGTTGAAGGCTTTGCATTGTAAAGGCCTTGTCACGACTCCTCACCGCACACCTAAGGAAGTGTGTAACCCGGTGGTAATATGGGATGATCGTGTCTTGTGGGTAAAGCTGTACAACCTCTGCAGAGTGTATAATCTATCCTGGATAGCCGTGCCCACGGTCATGGGCATGTTGAGTAAAAGTTTTTCATGGATTAGATTTTGATTTTCAAAAATGTTTTCGAAAACCTTGTGGATGGATGGAATCCACGAGAGATGAAAACCTTGCGGATGGATGGAATCCGTGAGAGATTGGAATCTGGTGAATGGATGGAATTCATCAGAGTTGCGCAGTGAAAGCGTGTGGATGGATGGAATCCATACGTGAGCTTTTGGAAAAGATGGTCCAGGTGGGATGCCCGTGGATAGGTTGGTGTTTGGTCGGAGCCGACACTGACGGTATTATTTTCAATTACAAGTATTGTTTTTACTTACTGTATTAAATTCAGCAATTTCAATCTATTATTATATTTCTTAAATGATGTTTTATGCAAACTAACCCTATAAGCCTTCCTTTGAAGCCTTTATCATTATGTTGCATTTTCCCGGGTGACTTGCGGAGTACAAGTTTGTACTCACGTTGCTTTTTCCACACAGAGAAGGAAGACGTCAACTACGGTGAAGATCTGGACGAATAGGCCGCGTCTTACTGTCGTTTGCCTGTGGGCAGGCTTGGGCTTCGCTATTTATCAGTTTGCTTCCGCAGTTCTTTCCTTTATTTATATTTGCCAATGGGCGTTGATGTAAGACTTGGCCATAAGGCCGTACCTCTTTATTTAATATATGATGTCATTTGTGCTTGGTATTTATCTTTGTTGTGACTGTGTGCACTAGCTGATCTTGGACTAGTGCGATTTACATAGAGGATCCAGGAGTCGTTATTCCGGGTTCCGACAATTCCCCTAGAGTAAAAATGGTAGACGGGACCCTATGCCCAAAAGTAGAGTTGCTCATTGAAGGGGTTGCTCCTAGACTCTCAAGGGTTGGATATCATTCTTGGCATGAAATAGTTGTCAAAGAATAGAGGTCAAATAGACTGTCACATGATCTATCACTCTCACCACTAGTCAGGGATTGGAAGTGACCTTTGCACCAAAGATCCCTGCAATAGAAGAATGTGTCCTTAATTGCCTCCAAGTCCTGGAAGAAGTACCAGTCGTGCAAGAATACACAAATGTATTTCCAGAAGACTTACCCAGAATGCCACCAAATAGGAACATCGAGTTCATGATTGACTTAGTCCCTGGTATAGCTCCCATTTCCAAGAGACCGTATCATATGCCAACTAATGAGTTAGTTGAGCTAAAGAAGCAAATCCAAGAACTGGAGGATAAAAGCTATGTCCAATCAAGTTTATCACCTTGCGATGCACCTGTTCTCTTTGTTGATTATAGAGCACTTAATGATGCCTCCATCAAAAATAAGTATCCATTGCCTAGGATTAATGATATTTTTGATCAGTTGAAAGGAGCAAGTGTCTTCTCCAAGATAGATCTAAGGTCTGGGTACCTTCAGCTAAAGATTAGAGAAGATGCTATACCCAAGACTGCCTTCATGACTCGTTATGGCCAGTTCGAGTTCACTATCATGTCTTTCAAACTGACAAATGCACCAGCTTACTTCATGAGTATGATGAACAATGTGTTTATAGAGTACCTGGATAAGTTCGTGGTGATCTTCATTAATGATATGCTCATTTACTCTAAGAATGAGAAAAGGCATGAAGACTATCTCAGGATAATCCAAGAAAGACTTAAAGAGCACTAACTCTATGCCAAATTTAGCAAGTGTAAGTTCTGGCTAAAAGAGGTGGCTTTTCTTGATCACATTATGACAGCCAAAGGAATCACAGTGGATCCTTCTAAGGTTGAAGCAGTAATGGACTGGAAGCAACTGACTTTGTGATAGAAGTTAGGAGTTTTCTTGTACTTGCTAGTTATTATCAGCACTTCATAGTAGGATTCTCTGCAATAGCCAAGCCCATGACTCAACTTCTGAAGGAGAAAAAGTTTGATTGGTCAAAAGATTGCGAGCAGAGTTTCTAGACTCTCAATAAGAAGTTAGGGTCAGTCCTAGTGCTTGTTTTGCCAGATAGCCACAAGGATTTTAAGGTATTATGTGATGCCTCCCAGCAAGGACTTGGTTGTGTTCTGATGTAGGAAGGCAAGGTCGTAGTCTATGCATTATGCCAGTTGAGACCTCATGAGTGTAACTATCCCACTCATGATTTGGAGCTAACCTTAGTTGTTCACGCTTTGAAAATCTGGTGACACTATCTTATTGGTAACTATTGTGAAGTTTATATGGACCATAAGAGCTTGAAGTAAATCTTTACTTAGGCATAGCTCAACCTAAGGCAACAAAGATGGTTACAACTGATCAATACTATAACCTTGGGATCTATTACCATCCACGTAAGGCTAATGTTGTAGCAGATGCACTGAACAGAAAGTCTTATGCAAACTGCACTTTGGTAGAAGAAGTTCATATGCAACATCAGGAGGGAGTTGCCCATCTTAGCCTGAATCCAGTGGATTAGAGCATTCTTTCAACTTTGGAAATTCATCCCACTTTGCCGGATCAGATCAAAGAAGCTCAGAAAGTGGACAAAGATATCCAAGAGATAAAGAATAACATGAGACGAGGAAAAACCACCAGCTTCAGTGAGGATGAATATGGAGCTGTCTAGTTCAAGAATCGTATCTATGTACGCAATAATAAAGATATCAAGGATATGATTCTGTGAGCAGTGGCGGAGACAAGGGGGGCTGGAGGGGGCCCAACACCCCCCAACTTTTTACTAATCCTCTATTATATAGTTAATTGCATGTGTTTAATTAGTGGTTTGGTCCCTCCCAATTTAGCCCAAATGTAAAGTATGTTTAAAGCCCAGTCATATGCAGCCTAAATCCTCTTTGTTTTGTTTCTTGTTTTAGCTTTGTATCTACTGATCTTTGTAAATGCGGGTTACAAGGTGGTGCATACCGTGATCTGTAGGGTATGCATGTTTGTGTTCTTAATCTTAGAATGATTAATGCAGGCTGGTGAGTGAGTAGAAGCTGTTGTAGCTAGTCATAGGTGTGATTGAAGATCACTCAAGCACTACTAGCTGGTGGAGTACATAACGCTAGGAACCTTTAATTAAAAGCTAAGAAAATGTTTTGGCCGAATTTCTACGGCAATACAATGGACATGTTCTCGTGGATTTGTTTTTTGATTTTTTCGAAAATCAAAATAAATAGAGTGTTTTTAAAGCAATTTTTTTAAATGACTTCTCGAGTCTAAAAATATATGAGCCGTCCACGTCAATATCTTTACCGTTCACTGTGGTATCAAAAAATGTAAACAAAAACCATAAGTACACACTTCAGTGGTTGCTCTCACATCACATCTAGAGACCCTGTTTTAATCGGCTTAGACCCTGTTTTAGTCGTAGAGCTACGTTTAAGTTAATAGAGATGTAATTTTATTTGCATTGTAATTTGCGAAACATATTACTCTAATATGTGACTATTGGATCGGTAAATCCGGCATGGTTCATTGGTTCTACTCTATTTGTTGTCCATATTGCCCCCCTATATTCAATTTCTAGCTCCGCCCCTGTCTATGAGAAGCCCATCACACCCCATACTCCATCCACCTAGGTCATACTAACATGTACCAGGACCTTAGGGACAGGTACTGGTGGGTAAGCATGAAGAGAGAAATCACTGAACATATCGACACCTGCGACACCTATCAAAAGGTTAAGGCAAAACATCAAAGACTTGCTGGACTTTTACAGCCATTGCTGATTCCTAATTATAAGTGGGAAAAATTGGTATGGACTTCATCACTGGACTTCCCAAGACTAGGTAGTAATAGACCGACTGACTAAGGTAGCTCACTTCATGCCAGTCAAGACTACCTATTCTGGAGGCAAATTAGCATAGCTATACATATCCAAAATTATATACCTTTATGGAGTCCCCAAGAAGATCGTGTCAAATCGAAGAAGCTAGTTTACCTCTCAGTTCTGGCATAAGCTTCATGAACAGTTGAAGAGTAAGCTCAACTTCAGCACTATTTACCATCCTCAGACTGATGGTCGGACTAAGCGAGTCAACCAGGTGCTAGAGGATATGTTGAGAGCTTGTGTGTTGGACTTTCGAAACAGTTGGGATCATGCCCTATCCTATACTGAGTTCTTCTACAACAATAGGTATCAAGCTAGTCTCTAGACGGTGCCCTTTGAAGCCCTTTATGGAAGAAAGTGTAGAATGTCACTGTTGTGGGATCAGCTAGAAGAATCTTAAGGCCCCAGACCTAATCTACTCCAAGACTCTTATGAGAAAGTCAAGAAGATCAAGGACAAGCTAAATATAGCCTAGTCCAAACATAAGAGCTATGATGATAATCATCATTGAGACATAACCTTTGAAGTGGGTGACTTTGTCTGCCTCAGGGTTATAACATCCCAAAATTTTAATTGCTTTTTATTGGTATTTCTGGAATTTATTTGGATTTATGTTGATTTTATTTCAAAGCCTAGAGTAAGAAAATTTACTTTAAGTATTTTATTAAAACCAAAAGGAGTTTATTTTGCTTTTCTTGAGCTCTCCTTGATTTATAGTATTTTTGAGAATTTTTTGGATTTAAAAATCAATTTCAAAAAGCCAAAAAGGTATTTCTGTAAAAAAAAATTAAAGGCCAATTTAAATTAGAAATATTTTTCTAAGTCTAAAACCAGCTCCAGGAATTTCTATGAATTTTTCTGGAATTTTAGACTTTATTTACTATTTTCTAAGTATTTTTTAAGCTTCCTAGTATTTCTAAAAATTTAAAACAGAATTTAAAATCAAAATCATCTTAGGCTGACACGTGGCATGCCCAGGTCAAGTCCATCACTCTGCCTGATCTAATCATGGCCGTCCACCTCCACTTACCCCTTCGTTTCGCATCAACGACTGAGATCCTCTTCCATTGCCACGTGCCCTCCATCCGTCCGTCCGCCTCTTCCTCTCCCCTTCTCTCTCGTCGGCATGCAAACCCCACCTGTCAGAGGTTTCTTCCACCTCCCCTTCTTCTTCCTCCAGCCGAGCGCCATGACCACCCGTCGAGCTTTGTTTTCCGGCCGGTCTCTCCTCCCAAAGCACCACCTCGACTTCCCCCTTGCCGCCACACCTCATGTCCCGGCCATTAATGGCCTTCCCTTTGCGTTCGCACCGCCCAAACCGGCTTCCCTCCATGAAGTCAGCTAGCCGCGCCGTCCCTCTCCCGTATAACCCCCCCCCCGGCGCACTCCCTTTCCTCACACCTCCGCTCTCACTCCCCTCTCTCTGAGCTCCCCTCGCCGCGTCGTACACCTCTCTCTCTCTCTCTGAGCCCCAGCGAACTCTGGCAAGAAATTGCCATTGGTCCAAAGCACCCCTCGCTTCGCCACCACTACCTCCGGCTTTCCCGTGCCCCAGCAATCACCATCCGCCCCTCAGTCGAGCCTCAACCTCGCCAAAGCGCCGCCGCACCGAGAGCCGCATGCCACCGCCTCTGCCTCCTTGTCGCCAGATGCTAACAAGCCTCGTTGAGCCCCCCACCAGGTAGCACTAGAATCCCCATTACTCCCTCTTGGTCTTGCGCCACCAGCCGACCACCGCCGAGGGGCGGAGCTCCAATGAGCCCTCGAGCTCAGTGCGTCGCCGCGCCGGCCCAGGCCACGTCAGCGCTCCTGCTTGCATGGCAGCCATGAGGCAGCCACATGGCGCCACGTTAGTGCTTGGCCGCCATGCCAACCAAAGTACCACCTCAACCTCCACCACGGTCCGTGGACCTGGTCCACGATAGGCCAGGCCCACCTGTCAATCTCTACCCGAAATTTAAAACCAAGCTGACGTCAGCATTGCATCCTAAGACACGTTTTTCTTTAGAAAAGTAATTCAATCCAAATGATTAATCCCCTGCTGATGTCATAAATCAAATTTTCAGTATAAAAATAATTCCAGAAAATTAGCCTTTTCCTTTTTCTCTCTTTTAAAACTTCTGGAAGCCCGAATTTCTTCATTTTAACTCCAGTTGGACCCGTTCCAATTTCTAAATTCTTCTAAAATCCTAAAATACCCATTTCTAGACTCTTTTTGAATTTTATTTGAATTTTTTTGTATTCATTTGCTTTGGTTCTTCGCATATAGATTACAACGATTCCAGAGAGTACACTTCGACGACTCGCACCAGGACTTTGAGCAAGGCAAGTTACACATTTGATCATATTTTTCCCAGTAGTTTAAATTATTTATGTTGTTTTTAAATTATTATGCATGTGTACTTTTATTCAAATTAGTTCAAATATGATTTAAACTTTAGTGAAACCGGATTCCTTTGTATATGGCCAAATTTGCTATTAAATACTCTTGCCTTGTCACCCTAGATAAAATCCTAGTTAATACATTAGTATTAACTAAAAATTTTATAGAATTGCTTAGCCATACTTAGAATGAATTAGGTGGAATCAATTGTTTTACATAAAATGATACAGTTTTCAAATGTATTCTTGACTTTGGTGAGTCAAGAAGGATTATGTAATATTTCCAAATAAAATTATAAAAATTGGTTTAGACTTAGGTATTGGTATGGTGGTGGGTGCTTGCTGGCATGCATTGTTGTTTGGTAACACAATGTCGATTGCCAGGAACAAGGGGATGTGGTTAGGCCTAAGTCAAATTAAGGACCGATCTGTGAGCTACTATTATAAAATCACACTGTACTACGACAAGTCTGGTATGGGACAGACCTGTCTGAATAATTTATGAAGTTTCAACTTGATTTCGCTATAGGCTGAATGTGAGCATGGCGCGGGCCGCAAGAAGTCTCACATGGCACAAGAGGGGGCTCCAACATGTGGATTCATGTTGTGGTGAAACCTTAGTGGCGGCGTGATCAAGTTGACAACGGAACATTGTAAAGGCCCTGTCATGAACTCTCAGCCGCACACTTAAGATAGTGGGCTAATCGCGTGGCAATATGAGAGGACATGTTTTGTTGGTAAAGTTGTACACCTTTGCAGAATAACAAACTATCATGGATAGCTGTGTCCATGGTCAAGGACATGCTGAGTATGATTTTTCACATATTAGACTTTGGTTTAATAAAATATGGTTTATGGAAAAATTTGGATACCTTTTTGGAAAAGATGGTTCAGGTAGGATACCCGTGGATATGTTAGTGTTTGGTTGGAGCCTACACTAATAGTAATATTTTGTTAAAATCTTGTTTATATTTATTGTATCAAATGCAGCTATTGAATCTACTTATAATATTTACTTCAATTATGCTTTATGCTCAACTAACCTTACTATGCCTTCCTTTGTCAATCCTTATGCATGCATTAACTCTATTAAACTCCTGGTGTAACTTGTGGAGTACTTTATGTGCTCACGTTGCTCAATTATCATCTTTCCAGAGGAGGCCTTCGACGACTACGGTGAGGATTGCAACGAATAGGCCACGTCTTATAGTCATTTGCTTGTCGGAAGGCTGGATGGGCTGCTACTTTATTCATCTTCCGCTGTCTATTTTATGTTTTGGCTTCGAGCTGTTATTGTAAACATTGGCCATAAGGCTCATACCTTTGTTTTATAATAAAGTGTGGTTATTATGCGTGATATGCATCCCTTTTAAACCTGTGTACACTAGATTTTTCTTGGGATAGTGTGATTTACACAAAGGGTTCTAGAGTTGTTGCTCTGGGATCTGATAGAGATGGTGTCAGAGCAACTTTATGTATAACTTTATGTTTAATTATCAAGTACAACTTTATGTGTAATTCAATTTAGGATAGATTGTTCACCACTTGAAATTGACATGTACCTAGATTAGTAGTGCTAATATCCAATGGAAGCAGTTTTGGCAGATTGCCTTCTTGTGCCTTTTCTACTGTCACTTTTCTGCTACCTCCGACTTAATCTTCACCGCTAAGACACTGACAATGCAAATAAGATAGTTTATGTAACATCCTGGACCGAGATAAGTTCATAATATCACCACCAACTCTGATAAGGGGGATTTGACCTGATCTTCTGATGAGAATGATATTACGATTGATTGATATGACGTTAACGATGAACCTACTTGACCAGAACGATCAAATCCGTCCTGCAATCGCTACATCACACCTTTGTCGTTATCAACCGTGCCCAACGCGGATGATCTTTCCTGCAAATAATCAAGAATCAAGCAAGAAAAATAAGTGTGATCTGAATTTATGAATGAAATATGAAGTTTCATTGAACAATTAAGAGGGTCGAAGTCACCGTAGTTGGTCTAGTCGACATACGTACACAATTGATATTTTCTGAACGAAAATCAATCTAAACAAGCCTAAACCCTGAAAGTGGCATCCTTAGCAGTATTTGAGGGGCTAGAGATGTGGGGAGCATGTCCATGAGGAAGAGGGAACATGCCGCTACAACTCTCCAGTTGGACTCAAACTGATACAAGGCCTAGGGCCCAAATTTGAAATTGATTGGACTTGTTTCATCGATTGTGACACACTCGATTGGATTTTTCAGGCAGAACTAGAACCATTGGAAAGAGGACTTCATAAGCTTTTCAACGAGTCTAAGATCACCCCATTTGGACTCTGTATGCATCCTCTATGCTTATTTAAAGTCAGCGCCGTTGTCTCCAAAGGACAAACTAGATTCTAAAATATCCCCAACTTTCATCCTTGGTTGTCCTGGCCTCAAAGTGACGTTGTGACATCTAATGTTCATCCCAAGGACATCTATGACTCCATTTGCCTCTCCTTGGTCCTAACCTATGTTACTAAGCACAATCACATCATATGCATCAAGTTACAACCCATTCTCAGAAGATGAATTAAACAACCATAGGAATGAGCTCACCTAATAGTTCCACTGTCGTGCATATGCCCTCGTCATAATTCCTTGCCTAGCATCTTGTGAATGAATATTATGTGTATCCAAAGAAGTGATGTCTTTATCATCCTCCCCCTCTTGAATTGGAGTTATTCTCGACTCAAGCTCATCTTCTCCCAGGTATGGCTTTAAATCTGTAATGTTAAATGTGCAACTAACCCTAAACTCTGTAGGCAACTCAAGCGTGTATGTATTATCATTAATCTTTTCAATAATTTTAAAAGGACCATCAGCTCTAGGCATCAACTTAGACTTTCTCAATTCTAGAAATCTATCTTTTCTCAAATGCAGCCAAACAAGATCACCAGATTCAAAAATTACTTTCTTTCTACCTTTACTACTACCAACCCTAGTAACATTTCTTAGCATCTAGATTTACCCTCTCCGAAGATAGTAGAGGTAATAAATCAATTGGAGAGCGAGGGTTATAGACATATACTACCTCAAAAGGGCTCATCTTCAAGGTTGAATCTAGTGAGCAATTGTAGGCAAACTCCATGTTAGGTAGACATTCTTCCTATATCTTCAAGTTCTTCAAAAATAGCTCTTAACATTGTTGACAAAGTATGGTTGATGATTTCAGTTTGTCCATCAGTTTAGGGATGATAAGTAGTTGAAAACAATAGTTTCGTCCCAAGTTTTCCCCAAAATATCCTCCGAAAGTGACTCATAAACTTCCCATCACAATCTGAAATGATTGCCTTTGGCACACCATGTAGTCGAACAATCTCCCTGAAAAATAAATCAGCAACATATATAGCATCATTGCTCTAATGACAAGAAATAAAATGTGCCATCTTAGAAAACCTATCCACTAAAAAAATACTATCCCTCCCTATTTTTGTCCTAGGTAATCCTAAAACAAAATACATAGAAATATCCTCCAAACGAACACTAGGAACAGAAGAGGCATGTATAAGCGAAGTGGATTCAGACATGACTTAGCTTTTTGCCATGTAGTGCACCACAAAACATAACGCTCCATCCTTGGTCAATAGAAGTGTTCAGCAAGGGTGTCCTCCGTCTTTTTGATGCCAAAGTTTCCCATTAATTCTCCTCCATGCACCTCTTGTAAGAACAATAGATGAACGGAGTTAGCTCGAATGCTTAGCATGTTGCTCTAAATAAGAAATAATCATTAAAAACAAATTTGTTCCAGCTTTTACCTTCTTTACAATTGAACAGGGCATCTTTTAATTCACCATTAGAAGCATATAAATCTTTTATTGTCTCTAAACCCAAAATTCTACAATCAACTTGAGACAACAAAGTATACTGTCTAGACAAAGCATTAGCAATCATATTTTCTTTCTTTTCTTGTGTTTAAAGATATAAGGAAAAAGATTCAATAAATTCAACCCAATGTGCATGTCTATGGTTCAGTTTAGATTGACTTCTAATATGCTTTAAAGATTCATGATCAGAATGTATAACAAATTCTTTGGGCCATAAATAATGTTGTCATGTTTCTAAAGTTTGAACCAGAATATATAATTCTTTATTATAAGTTAAATAGTTCAAACTAGACCCACTTAATATCTCATTGAAACAAGCAATAGGTTTACCTTCATGTATCAACACACCACCAATTCCAATTCCACTAGCATCATACTTAAGTTCAAAAGTCTTACCAAAGTCAGAAAGTTAGAGTAACTGTGCATTTGTGAGCTTTTCTTTGAGAAGATTGAAAGATTCTTCTTGTGCTTGTCCCCATTTGAAAGGAACACCTTTCTTCATCAATTCATCAAGTGGTGCGGTGATGGTACTGAAATCTTTCACAAAGCATTAGTAGAATCTAAATTTGTGTGACCGTTTATGGTGTCGGCCAACTCTTTATAGCTTCAATCTTGGCTTCATCTACCTCAATTCCCTGTAGAGTAACAACTTAGCCAATAAAACAAACTCGATCGGTACAAAATGTGCACTTTTCGAGGTTACCAAACAAATGTGCATCTCCCAAAACAATAAAAATAGTACATAAATGTTCAAGATGTTCACCAAGTGACTTGCTGTAAATTAATAATTGTGATATTATTAATCGCTCTACAACCAACACACATACACCAAGATCCGACATTCTTAGGAGCTAAAATCATAGAAACAGCACAAGAACTAAGACTTTCACGCACGTACCCTTTGTCAAGAAAGTCTTGCACTGAACACTGAATTTCCTTAGTCTCCTCTGGATTAGTCCTATATGGTGCACAATTTGGCAAAGAAGCACCCTGGATTAAGTCAATTTGATGCTCAATTCCTCTAACAGGTGGCAGCCCTGAGGATATTTCATATAAAAACACATTATTGAACTCCTACAAAAGGTTAGCACCAGTAGGAGGCAAAGATGCAAGCAAATCCTAAAGTGAAAATAAAGCATTTTTCAAAAGTAAGGCATAGCAAACAAAATTTTTCACTTCCAACTCATTGAAATCGAATTTAGTAACTAATAGAACAAAACCTTTCAATTTAATTTCATTCTTTCTAATATTTGATTCTTTTGCTTCTTTTTTTTAGGTGGAAAGCATTCTTTAACTACTATCTGATGCTCACTTTTGGCATTCTCCTTTTCTCACATTCAGATCATTCAATTTTATATTTAATAATTATTTCAGAAGACATTGAAAGTAAAATAATTTTCTTGCCCTTATGCATGAGAGTATATTGATTAGTTCTACTATGATAAATGGAATTCTTATCAAATTGCCATAGTCTACCTAAAAGTAAGGAGTATGCTTGCATAGGCATGATAACGCCATCAACATAATCGTGATATGAACCAAGCAAAAATTGTACTCTCATAGTTTTGATTACCTTCAACTTATCACATGAGTTGAACCATTAGATGTAGTAAGGCCGTGGATGAGGACTTGTAATCCAACTAAGCTTCTCGACTATCTCCAAGCTAGCCAAGTTGTTACAACTTTCTCCATAGATGATGATACGACACGAATGTTTCTTGATGACAAACGTCGTTTGAAACAAATTGTGTTGTTGGTCCTGTTCAGCACTCTCCATTTGTGCACTAAGCATACGCTTCACTATAAGGTTCACATACTTGTTTGAATCTTTAGCACTCAATTATTCTTCTTTTCATCATTAGTGTCAACTCATCACCTGCATGGTCATTTAGATCAAGTGTATATTCTTCATCAATTTCACCAGTTGAATTATACTCACCATCTTCTCTCACAATGAGAGCTAGCTGACTTAGGCATTCTCTTATGAAATGCCCAAATCCCATGCACTTATGACATTGGATGTCCCTTGTACGTCTAGTGGAAGCAACTGAAGATGTACCCTTTGTTGGAGCAGATTTGGTAGGAAGTTGAATTATTGTAGCCTTGCTTGCTTCAGGTGCACATGAGGGTGTGGAAATATAAGTAGATTTCACTCGGTTTGGTCTGGATGGAAGGGGCACCCTTACTGTTCTAGCACTTTGTTTGGAGGAAGAAGAGCCCCCAAAATGAGTCCTTGTTCTTATGTGTCACCCCTATACTTTCCTTTCAACTTTATAAGCAAGATAAAACAAACGGGTGACAGAATTGTATTCCTTATAGTAAAGTATATCATGAATTTCCTAGTTAAACCCTCCTAAAATTCTAGTCATTTTAACTTCTTCGGTTTCTTCCAAACAACAACATAATAGACCAATTTACAATTCTTGATAGTATTCCTCTACTGACCTATTTCCTTATTTTAAGCATTGCAATTTATTTAACATATCACAAGAAAAATACGAAGGCACAAATCGAGCTCTCATGACTCTTTTCAAAGCATCTCAAGTTCTAGATACATATGGTAGTCTACATTGTTCCCTTCACCAAATTGATGCAAAATCAGATAATTCACTAGTAGCAGCACTAACTCTTTTATTATCAAGAAAATCATGGCATGCAAATTTTTTAGCTAATCATAATTCCCAATCAAGATAAGCTTCAGGGTCATATCTACCAGCAAATTGGGGAATTGTAAACTTAATTTTAGTGAATGCACCATCATCACATTCCTCCTGTTGTAACCAACCCATACCTCATCAGTTTTGCTAGAGTTGACAACAATCGCGGTCATCAGGGCCCTCAACTTCAGTGTCGGCATCACAGTTGTTCTCTTCGACATCATCATCCTCATCCGCCGAAGAGTGAGGGGGACATTGCTCGAGGTTTTCAACTCTATTGTTGATAGTGGTGAGGGTGTCATTGAGCCGATCCAACACGTTGTAGATCTTCTCTATTCTTTTGTTGACCTTACGGTTGAAGTGTTGAGGTCCGGCACTCTCAAGTTCAGAAGATTGGTCATTATTCTTGCCACTATGTTTTGAATTTTGTGAACTTTCCATTGTTAGTAAAACACAAGAAACTCACAAGAAAATTTATTATCTCCTATCAACTACTAGGTGATGCGGCTACAAAAGTCTCACACTCTCAAACTCTTATCAAATGCTTACAAGATTCTTACCAAGGAAAGCAGGTGGTACAACCAGTGGTTGGATCATGGTAACTTGACTAGAGTGATGAGTATAGCAATTGTCGATACGTTGAGACCTGTTTAGTTATTAGTAGGTGGAATTGGACAGGTAATATATAAGTAGCAAAGGAATGGCAATATTCAATTTCAGAATTACACTAGCTGAATAATAGTCCAAAGTACTCACCTAAATTGCTGGCACAAACTAGTACTCGACCCTAGCTCAAGCAAGCAAACACTAGAAGACACAAGGCTATACAAAGAGATCTCAAAATCTGAAAATGAACAATGCTACAAAAAAAATTGAATTTTTTTACTTGTGCGGCTCTTTTCTTTTTGCACTTGCCTCTTTTCTTTTCTTTTTTTAATATCTTGTGCGGTTTTTTTTCACTACCTCTTTTCTTTTTTTTTCTTTTTTTAGACCAGCATGAATATTAAACCTCACTAAAATATGGCCTAGAAACAAAGATTACACAATCTAGAATAAAAGAAGACTCAAACTAGACAGCAAACGGATGCTGAAAACGGGTGTTGAAACTTCGGAGACCATTTTGTGGCCCTAAACGACTTTTTTTGGGATTTTCACTTTTTTTGGACCCTCGCATGGTTAATCCTGAGACAAAGAATGTCGCAATCTAGGTTTATATGTAAAAGTTATGGTTGTTTCAATAAATGTTGCACGAAATTGCCCTGAACTTGGCCCCAAAAAAAACAAAACCTGAAAACAAATTTGTCCTAGGTGATTTAGCGAACCAAGAAGAAGTGAAACCCAAATTGATCTCTAACTCCCAAAAATTTGGTAGTGCAGACACAAACTCTAAACCTTTCCAAACTTGACAACGAACAGCAACCGCAGCAAGGAAGGGGTAAACGTTTGATCCAACCACTTTTTTATTTTCAGATGCAATACCTAACACTAAAATCAAGACACTAGATTCAAACTAGCAACTAGAATTTGACGATGGACAAACATTCAACGCAGTAAAATGGAAACTAAAATTTCAATGGCACAACTAGGGTTCGGTTTTAGTGATTTTCAACGACCGTAACAATTTTGTGGGGCAATTTTTTGGTTATAGGCTTGAAAAACAAATCTAAAATAAAAATCTCACCGAGAAATCTATGCGCTCATACCAACTGATGAGAGGATTTGGCCCAATCTTCCGATGAGAATGATACTACAATTGATTGATATGATGTTCATGATGAAGCTACTTGATCGAAATGACCAAATCCGTCCTGCAATCGCTACACCACACCCTTGTCATCACCAAGCGTGCCCAACATGGATGATCTTTCCTGCAAGCAATCAAGAATCAAGCAAGAAATAAATAAGTGCGATCTAAATTTGCAAATGAAATATGAAGTTTTATTGAACAATGGAGAGGTCTAAAGTCATCGTAGTTGGTCTAGTCGACACAAGTATACAACTAATGTTTTCTCAATAAAAATTAATCTAAACAAGTCTAAACCCTAAAAGTAGCATCCTTGGCAGTATTTGAGGGGCTAAGGATATGGGGAGAACATCCCACTATAACTCTCTAGTTGGCTCAAATTGATATAAAACATAGGGCCCAGATTTGGCATCGATTTGGACTTATTTTGTGGATTGCGACATGCTCAGGTGGCATTTTTGGACTAGAACCATTCGAAAGAGGGCATCATAAGCTTTCCAACAAGTCTAAGATCACCTCATTTGGACTCCGTATGCATCTTGAATGCTCGTTCAAAGTCAGCGCTGTCTCCGAAGGCCAAACTGTATGCTAGAACATGCCTAGCTTTCATTTTTGGCTGTCCTAGCTTTAAAGTCATGTGGTGACCTCCAATGTTCATCCCAAGTATCTCTGTGACTTCATGTGCCTCTCCTTAGTCCTTGCCTATGTTTCTAAGCACAATCACATCATATGCATCAGGCAACAACCCATTCTCAAAAATTGAATTAAACAATCCTAGTAGCAAGCTCACCTGATAATTCAACTGTTGTGCATGTGCTCTCATCATAGTTCTTTGCCTACATCTTGTGGATGAGTATTGTGTGTATCCAAACAAATGATGTCTACATCAAACTCCATCCTTTCCCAAATTAAACCATCTTCAACAACTACTAACATCGATACAATAACCAAGCTTTCACAAAATACTAAATTAAGCATAAACAGACAATAATGAATAAAGCAAATCTTAACATGGAATTGAAGTGATAACAATAATGAAAAATAATCCATTTATTGAAACTAACCAATGATACTTTAACATTGAATTGAAGCAATAACAATAACAAAAAATAATCCATTTTTTTCAAACTAACCAATGATACTTTATTTGATTGCAATGAAACCAACAACTCTATGTTCTAAATGAACTAATTCAACCAATACCTAGAGTTATTGCTATGGATAGAAGTTATCTTTGCCTAATAGGCATTTGTGTGGTAAAGCTGCCTTCAGTTGGGCTTAGGCTTATTGATTTCCTATTGCAGTAACTAGCTTTTAAACGATGCACCTTTTTAAGGTAGGGTCTACAGGTAGATTGTAGTATATATTATACCGAGTTCAGCTATACCAGCCAAAATTGCATGCGACTATTTCTCTCTGCGTACTGTCTCTTGTGAACAACTAGAATTCAAAAATCATAAGCCAAATGCCAAAGCCACAACCTAAAAGAACCCACCCTTAATCTTTCAATATTAGTATATAACAGCGTATCTTGTAATTGCATGCTCTGGCATGGTGTAGCAGATGATGATGATGATGATGATGATAATGTTGACCTTTTTGGTGAGGAGACTAAAGAGGAGAAGAAGGTAGCTAAAGAGTGTGCTACCACTGTCAAGGCTTCTAGCAAGAAGAAAGAGTGTATGTTTATTCTCCAGTTTTCATATTTTATTCTTTGATCTATAGTTTGTTGTGGACACTTGTATCGACAAAGACTGTGAAGCTACATGGTTGGTGGCCTAGGGCATGAATATTGCCTGCCTTTTGACTTTTACAGTTTCACTCCTCTGCACAACTGAAATAAGGACACTAGTTTTACACTCAATCTACTAAGTTCGCTCTGCAATCTGTAGCCATTGTTGACATGTGAAGGAACTAACGGTTCAACCGATGAACCGCCGATTGGAGCAATTCCTCCACTAGTTCGATCACCGATCTAAGTTCAATAACTTTGGCTGGAAGTGTTGTCCACACATTTGGACACACTTTTGGGAACATAGATGGTCTCAAATGAAATAATTCATAACTAGAAAGTTGTAGATATCTCTGAGTGCTAAAATTTTGTCTAAATCAGATGAGAAAGAAGTTACAGCTTCTGGAATATTTTTGACCTTGGGTACAGGTGGGGCACCCATACCGGTCACCTGTACCACTCAGGATTAGCACGGTAAGTTGGTAAAGGCCAAAAATGGCCCATTTCAAAGCTGTTTCAAGCATGGTTTGTTTTGGAAGGTTCTTAGGGATTTCATGAAGATATATTGGAGAAAGGAAACCACCCAACAACCTTAGGATTGGATTGGTATGAGTTTTGGAAGGAGTTAATGCCCCACTTGTAAGCATCTAGGCCCCTAATTCATTATTTATCATGTTTTAGTGATTAATGACTCTGGAATATCGAGACTAACATGTGTTTCAAGTGTTGAAATGAGTTAGGTTTGATAATGGCTTGACTTGATTCTAGAGCATCGTTATAGCACCCAAGTGTTCAAATGATGGCAACGCAATGGTTGTCATGAATATTAAGGACCTTGTGGTTAGAAATGACCCAATGATCCAAGGTATTATTAGGTCATTGTTTTGTTTTTACTTCGGCTGTACTATTAAGTGGGGTTCAAAGCTAGTAGCTTAAGCTTGGTTAGGTTAGATAACTAGTTGTGGTGCACATTGGGTCTTTCTAACTCAGTTCTAGCCAAGAGTGCCAAGGATAAAGGTTTGATTGTGATGATCTCGAAGATTGGATCAAATTTCAACTAAATCAGAAAAAATCAACAAAGGCGGATCAGGCATACCATCAATATGGAGAGGGTATTTTCTGCACATTTGGGGATTTACGTAGAGGATGATAATCCAAGTCTACCCAGACCATTGGATCACACCGTCAATCCAAGAGGTTATTTTTTATTCCCATGAGATTATATACAGAGGCGTATTATCTGGGTAGAGGTGTACAATCTCAATAGAAATGTTGAAGTTAGACAAGTTGAGAGGCAGATGATACAGCCCGAGATGTATCATTGGTCCAGAAGGTTCAAGGCGGATGATATGAGGAGGCCCATTGGATTGATAAGTGTGAATGCTTAGGCGAATGATCTGGGTGGCATGTACCATTGATCTAGAGAAGTTTCAAGGTTCTTACACGCAGAGGTGGATATACGACCTAGGTGGATAATCCGGGTCAGGTGGATGATCCGACCCAAGGCATATGATCTGGGTCCATGTAATGGCTATTTTTTTTACTGTTGGAGCTGAGGAAAATTGAATTGAGGCGAATGATCCAGGTCGAGGTGGATGATCCAGGTTTGCAAGAACTTTTCAGAAATTATGACGGCTAGTTTTTGAATTGGGAAGCTATATATGTGGACCTAGGGCATCATATTAGCTCTCTTGAGACTTCAAAATAGTGGCTTCAATATTGAGGAGTTCAAGGGAACTCATAAGCATCAAGTTGAGATTTTGAGAGTGTGTGAGAGTAGATTAGGCCTAATTATATGTATCACTCCTAGTTGCTTGACCTTACTGGATTCAAGTGACCTCTTTAGGCTTATTACTCTAGTGATTCCTAAATGACTTGGAGGCATGCTCTTGCTGACCTTCCAAGGAGAAGTTTGTGGAAGGCACCGAGATGGTTGTAAAGGTTCGGAATCCACCTATCTGGAGAGGGGAAAGACTACCAAATTGCTTGGATCCTAGAATGGATTCACTAGGAGCTAGACTCTTGCAAGAGTGCTCCAACAAAGAGTAGGAGAGATCGCTGAATCTCTAAGACCGTAATAAAAAATGGTGTTGTCTTGTCTATTTTATGTTTCCGCATTTAAATTCTTATTCTCTTAGTTCCTAGATTACTAGACTTGTATGGCAAAACTCTACTAGTCGTATATAGGAGTTGTGTTAACACACTAACAAACCTTAGAAATATAGGTTGGGATTACAGTTTAGGTTTTTTCTAAATTGCTTTAATTTAGACATGTTCAAAAAAGATACCTAATTCACCTCCCCCCCCTGATCACAATATAATGCCATCAAGGGGGAACTCGCCCATCACTTCCACCGGCTGGCCCTAGCTTGTGAGAACGTACGGAGGACATCCAAGAACACATCTCCACACATGATCCAAAAGAGGAAGAAAACGGGGCACCACCCAACACCAGCACCAACCTTAGGCTACACATCAGCCTCTCCTTCGTCAACGACAACCACAGCAGCATCTCTCCACATACATGTCCAATTTTATTGTGTTTTACTACTATTTATGCACTCCATGAATATCATATTTATTTCAAATGCATCGTTTCTCTTCATTATGTTGTGTTTTATGCATGAGTGATTGATTAGGTCTTAGGTCGATGGTGACGATAGTAGGGTCGGGATATCCCCGCCCTCTGAACTGGACATGAGGGTCTCTCCTCATCTAGCATTAGCAGAGACAGCACACGAAGTAAAAAGGAAAAGATGGAACTTTAGAAGCGAAAGTGATCTAGCATAAACGAAGCTTGGCAGCATTATTTATTTTACTGTTCTTACTCTATCTTAGTGTTACTTGTATGAGACGCCTGATCCATTAGCAGAGACTGCACACGAAGTAAATGGGAGGTATGCACAAACCAGCGATCCATAGGGTGATAGACGTGGGTATCAAAGGGGAAGGCATATCGTATCTAAGAACAACAGTTAAGGTCATACTCATATTAACTTTTAAAAACTGTTTTTCTATAGTAACGATTTTTCTATAGTACCTAGCATTCAAACGAATTGTCTTTTTAAGGCGGAGTCTACTAGTCAATTGTAGTACACACTGTAGTGATTTCATTTATACTCAGCTAAAATTGCGCGCAGATTTCTCTCTGCATACAACTCTCTACAAGCTGTTACTATTTATAAACTAAATTTAAAAACCATCAGTTTTAACTAACAGGAACGAGCCCTTAATCCACAAAGCATAATGTGTTGGTCTAGCCTTAGTCTTGTACCTTAATTTGCTAGAGACGTGACTAGGACAGTGGTGCTAAAATCAACGAGATACGGAAGGAGCCATAGGAAGTAGAATAAGCTTCCATTGAAATTCCCATTACTAGTGCTAGTAAAACCAAAAGCCTAAGAACCACGTTCACTCCAATTTATCATATAGATTACATCTAATTATTTTTTATCAGGAATAGTAGGGGAGGCCCTCCGGTATAAATAGAAAACAAAAGGTTTATGTATAGATGAAAGGAAAAGAAAAGGTTACAAACCCACTGGGACGACAATTACGATATTGAATCTGTCCAGTCGAAAAGAATGTCTATGATGTTGTTTGACTCGATGCACATGTAGAATCAATTCATTGTTGAATGGGATCTTCCAATTTGAGACACTTGGTATCATATTGTCCAATATCAGAGCAACTCCATCTCATTAGTCATTTCTCCCTCTCTATTTCCTAGGATGAAGAGGCTAGCTATTATTTTCAGCTCTCTATTTGAGTTAGCATTCCAATGGCCTAGCTATTTGAGAAGCGAGTGAGGAGGCGCTCGCCAAATCTAGCTAGTGGCCGGGAGAAAATAGCGACTCGATAAAAATGAAGAGGAGGATAAAGAACCGGTTGGAATCCATTTCTTGAGTCATATTAGGTAAATATAAATGTAGAGCAGGATAAAGAACCGGTTGGAGTTGCTCTCAATCCGTTCATCTGCTTCCAGATTTGCCATCACGCAATTATAAAAATTTCCATATATAACACTGAATTGAATAGCACTCTGGTCGTCTCCACCTTTTACTGAACACTATTACGAAAAAAAACATTACAGACGGTTCAAAAACGTCATCACAGACGGTTTTCTGAACCGTCTGAATTTATGGGTCAGTGATAATCAAAGGTTATCACAGACGGTTCGACAACCGTCGTGATATATCAATATCACGACGGTTTTTAACTGAAAACCGCTCGTGATAGCTGATATCACGCAGCGGTTTTAAATTAAAACCGCTCGTGATATAAAACCGTCTGTGATATGTCACCTATCACAGACGGTTTGTAACTAAAAACCGTTTGTGATGTTCTTTTCTACCCCTAAATCTATTTGTGTTTATTGGCTAGCCTCAGAAAATGCTAGCCATGCCCTCTAAAACAAGCAGATAAACAAGTATATGTATACATACAATTCACATCTCAATTCATTTGACAAACATAAAACATCCAATCACATCACATTTCATTCACAGACATAAGGCATCCATTTCGCAAATGAATTAATTGAAATGAAATAAAATATCCATTAACAAATTCACAATTACAGAGTGATAAGAGCAATAAAAAATCATTCTGCGCAGTGGAACTCTCCATCTGATCTTATGACTTTAGTCCACAAAAACCAAACGAACTCTCCTCGAATTTTTGCAAAGTCCGGCTGTTTCAATGCAGATGTAGAGATGGGCGCAGCCTGTCGATAGGAATATCAACGCGCGTACATATAAAACCTGACATGTATGAAATAAATGTGGGAAGATTGACAAACCTTAGAATTGGTGGTCTTGGTGGAATCGAGGAGTAGTCTCATATGGTGGCACACGTAGTATCCACACGTGTAGCCCGGCTGCTGCTGGTAGCACTGCAAAAAATAGATTGTGTTAAATCAGAGGCATTACTACTAAGTGTTGTATATGATTAATTAATGTGTAGCTAGCGAATACCTGAAAATTACGAGCATGTTTCAAGGGCTTGGCCCTTGTCGTCGAGCCACGTGTTTGTTGAACGTATGTGACGAACGACCTTCGTTATTCGAAAAAGTTAAATTAGTCATTCGGAAGGAAAAAAGAGTATAATGTACAATGTACTTACCTATCGAGTATTTGGGCGATAGCTGTGTACTTGGATTTGTTCTTACTTAGAGAATCAAGGTATATAGTCTTGTTCCATTTTGGTATAATTACAATTAAAATCCAATGGAAGTGCTCATTATATGGCATAAGAACAAATTCCTTATCGCGGTGAGCCAGTAGTGCTTTTGTAATATAGTTCTCGACGAAGGATGCATCCTTGTTGATGGTATCAATGGCGACCAGGAAACCAATTGGTGATTTCGATGATCTAGCTTCGGTCAGCATGAATCTATATATATACACAGAAAAGCAACAAATTGTGACATATATCGGTATTACGTGAACAGAGACTGTGATTGTATAGACTTACAGCGTCCAGCATTGAACGAGTGAGGCGTCGAGAGCGTTGAGCGTGAAAAGACCAAATATATCGTTTGTATCGGGATGCGTTGCACACCGGACATACATGCATGTTTGCATACTCTTTACGGTAGAGGATACAGTCGTTCGGACATGCATGTATTCTTTCTACTTCCATTCCCAACGGACAAAGAACCTTCTTGGCTTTATACATGGTTTTAGGCAACTCATTTCCCTCCGGAAGCATGTCCGCTAAAAGACCTAGCAGCGCCGTGAAACTCTTGTCGGACCAACTGTTGCTTGCCTTCAATTTCAACAGTTCAAGTACGGCCGACAACCTCGTATACTTGCAGCACGTGAACAAAGGTTTCTCTGAGTCCTCCATCAAGCCCCGGAATTTAACATACTCTCTCTCATCATAATCCTCTTCTACATCGCGAAGCATCTGATCCAGATTATCATCATGCAACCTATCCGAATCCGAACCACAATCGACATCATCCGGCGGCATGTCATTCACTTCACCGGCGATGTCATCCGGCGGCATTTGATCATTGACTTCACCATGACTGGTCCAACACGTATAACCCTTTTTGAAACCCCTCCGAATCAAGTGTGCTTCAATTTGCCCTCGGTTCTTAAACATCTTTAAATTCTCGCAGTCAGTGCATGGACAGTACATATATTCCACCCCCTTATTCAACATATCCTCCTCGGCAGCTCTTGTAAAAGCAGACACGTCATTAATGTACATTTCACTCACACGGCTCGTGGCATACATCTAGCTTCGATCTTACGTTACGTACATATATAACAACTTAGTATTAAAAATTAAATTAATTAATTATTACTACATATATACCGGCCACATGTATTATATTGAGGCTTAATTTGCTACCTCAATTCATATTATAAACACAACAGCTATTATATAACCAACAATTTTGCAAACCATCTTCAATTAATAACACTCACCAATTACTTAGATCTAAATTGTAATGCTTGCAAAGAAAAAATAAAATTCATTACTAACCATATCTAGAGCAACCAGGAAAGTATAAATCTTCAAAGCTCAATATCTGCCTCCTTCCACCAAATTAACTGGCCTGAAATCGCCAAGCTTGCCTCCTGAGCGAAAGAGTAAAGCATCAGCTAGATCTGGATCGAAATGAAAACAGATGTGGTCTGAGCAACGCAATAAATGCCTACTTCCATTATCACAGACGGTTTTTAATACAGACCGTCTGTGATACCGAAGTATCACAGACGGTTCATCGGTAAGAACCGTCTGTGATCTCGTTTTCCCCGACGCCGCCAACACAGACGGTGTCCAAATTAAAATCGTCTGTGTTAGTGTTGATCACAGACGGTTTTGTCAAACCGTCTGTGATTGGCCGTCTAGTATTAGGCTTTCTGTAGTAGTGGAATGTCATTTTATCATTTACTTTCTACATTTATTTGTATCGGTGCAAGTGATCACCTATGGTAACCACTTGAAGCGCATTCCGACTTATTCTCTTGCATTCCATAACCTTAGAATACTCCGAAAGTGCTACACCAATGTTGTGCACTTACAAATCATCATCGGCGCTAGCGCCGGCACCGCCGGCACTACCATCCTGGCCCACCCATCCTCTACACAGCTGAGGGTACCAGTGAAATCCCTCTAACCTTGGTAAACCCTAACTCTAACCCTCGCTGGTTGGCCATGGTCGCTGTAGAAAAATCACCGCCGCGCGTAGGTGTATTGCGTCGCAAACACGTTAGAGTTGTTATCCTTTTTTCAAAGAAGAGCAGAGGGTGGGAAAGGAAAGACTACTATTCACCACCAACCGAATATCCACTATAGCTAATATATATCTACCGGCCGGGACACTTTTGATTGTAATGGAGCGACAAGATTAGATTTTGCAGGACAACGTCCCCACCATAACTCTTTCGAATCCTTCATCTCCCCTAACTTACTTTGGGAGGGGATAAAACCGGCCCGGTCATCATAATAAATGTCAGACAAGTACCTCACTTCCAACCAAATAAAGATATTATTATAATTTTGTTTTTGCAAAAGCAAGTTCTAGATTCCCTAAACAATGGGAAACTCCAAACAAATCGGCCACAAGTGCTTGTTGTTGGTAGTGCAAACATAGTTATAAGATCATTTAGCATAATTTGATTCAACCGGGAAGTAACCTTTATATGTATTATAATGTACAAACCCACCTTACGACATGTTAACTCCTTGCATGTCGGGTTTTCTCACCTTTCTTCCTTCTACTTTCAATGTTCCCTCGATGATCTGGGAGCCGAACTATTACATGTGTCTACACTTCTCTTTCTATCATGTATTCCATTGCCAATGAGAGCCAAGCCATAATATAGCAGCTAGCCACTGAAACGCTTAATGCTTTAGTTTTATCCAATGCATGCACGCATGCACCAATTCATTTCTTGCATTGATCAATAAGTGAATGCAAGCAAACGCATGTAACTGCATGCCGCATGCAAATGTCATTAGGGCTGCCATTAACAAAGCCATGAAGTTAGTACATGTGCCATGAAACCGCATTGACTGCCGCATGCATAAGCATATGTTTACAATTGAAGCACCATTTATCACTAATTGCTACAAAAGTTTAAGTGTACAGCTATTATTTACACACATCTATTTTAATGGAAGAGGATAGGGAAATTTAAACCCGTGATTCTTAATCCTTTAGCCTAGCAACTATCACATTAAGACCTTTTTATTATAAGAACCATTTCTATAATTTACATGGGCCACTTTCAGTTAAACTAATTTATCAATCTCCTATTTAGCCCTTGTAAAAACTTTCACGATTCAATAATAAACTTTAGGTGTACACCATACATTGAATTTATCAAGTCAACATTAAGTTGAATTGAGAAGACAAAATCATGGCGGTCACAAGTTATTTAGTGACTTTGATTCCTTCCATGTATTACAATCGACCCAACTCAAACCAACTTTAATAGAGAAATCAATATTGTCATCTCACCACAACCATAACCACATATGCTATAATATGGATAACATACAAAACAGAACTTTAATTGAATTCATACGTTTCAAACAATTCGAGCAAGATATTCAATTGTATATACATCATGCTAATAAGATTTTCTCTATTATGCCCATCCTTTCAACGTGGCCACTGAAAGTTTTGGGTGGCAATCCCTTAGTTAACAGATCCACTATCATCAGTTCTGTACTGATATGCTCAATCAATGCCTTTATTTTTAGAGAAGAAGACCGCAGCGGCATTGTCACAATAAATCTTTAATGGTCTCTTAATATTATCAACAATATGAAGACCAGACATAAAATTCCGTAGCCACAGTGATTGAATACTGGCCTCAAAGTATGCCACAAATTCAGCCTCCATTGTGGAAGTAGCAATGGCAGATTGTTTTCCACTCTTCCATGAAACTGCCCCTCCAGCCATAGGAATATATGACTGAATGTAGATTTTCTTTAGTCTACACATCCAACATAATCTGAATCTGAGTAGCCTAAAACCTCCAGATGGCTTGATCTCTTGTACATGAGCATGTGGTCCTTGATGCCTTGCAAATACCGAAGAAGCTTCTTCGCAGCTTTCCAATGATACATTTCAGGATTACTTTGATATCGACCAAGCATTCCAACAGCAAAGCTGATGTCTAGCCGAGTACATGTCAAAACATACATTAGGCTCCCAACAACTGATGCATACAGAATAGATTCCATCTCTTTCCACTTGAAATCATTCTTTGGACATTACATTTCACTGAACTTGTCCCCTTTCTGAATTGGGACAATTCCTGTGGAGCAATTTTTCATTCTAAATCTCTCCAATACTTTATTAATATAACCTTTCTGAGACAATACCAACAATCCTTGTTTTCTATAACGAAATATTTCTATTCCAACCAGATAGGATGCTCTGCCCATATCTTTCATTTCAAAATTATTGGAGAGAAATTTTTTACATCATGCAACAAAGATTTATCATTAGTACCAAGCATAATATCATTAACGTACAGGACCAAAATAATGAACTTACTCCCACTGACCTTCATGTAGATATACCGATCAATGGCATTCTCTACAAAACCATACGCCGTAATAGTATCATTGAACTTAATGTACCATTATCGGGAAGCTTGTTTCAGCCCATAAATTAACTTCTTTAATTTACACACCAAATCTTCTTTCCTCAGAGTCAAAAATCCTTCACGTTGGTTTATATACACTTCTTCATCTAAATCACCATTCAAAAAGGCAGTCTTTACATCCATCTAGTGAAGCTCCAAATCATAATGTGCCACCAAAGCCAAAATAATTCTCAGAGAGTCCTCCTTTGAAACTGGAAAGAAGGTCTCCGTATAGTCAACACATTCCTTCTGAGTGTAACCTTTGGCAACAAGTCTAGTCTTGTATCTTTCAATGTTGCCTTTTGAGTTGCATTTGGTCTTAATGACCAATTTACACCCAACTTATTTTGAACCTTGAGGCAACTCAACTAGTTCCCAAACTTTATTGTCATCCATTAATTTCAATTCTTCTTTCATGGCATCAAACCACTTTTCAAAATTATCATATTCCATGGCTTATTTAAATGAGACTGGATCATCTTCGACACTCAAGTCACATTCATGTTTAAGTAAATAAACCGCATAATCATCTGAAATAGTGGGTCATTTCTTCCGTACAGACCTTCACACTACCTTTTCATGTGGCATTTCCTTTTTGAGTTGTCACTTGTACATTAGTAACTGGTTCCACAATTGTGTCTTTTGCAATGTTATGTGACTGTGATACGACAATACTAGGAGTAGAGTTTGGCTAAATTTCTTTGATATTAACATTTTGTGGATTGCTACTCCCACTGATCTCACCATTCTCGATGAACCGAGCATTTCCAACTCAACAATTATTGTACTATGGTTAGGACAGTAAAATCTATACCATTTTGATTTTTCAGGATAGCCGATAAAGTAACCACTAATGTTCCTTGCATTGAGCTTTTTTCATGTGGATTATATACACATACTTCCGTTGGGAAACCCCAAACATGCAGGTGCCTTAAGCTAGGTTTCCTTCCTGCCATAATTTATAAGGAGTCTTAGAAACTGACTTACTAGAAACCATATTCAACCGATATACAACAGTCCTTAATGCATGCATCTACAAGGATAAAGGCACATTGCTATAACTTAACATGTTCCTAACCATGTCCATGAGAGTATGATTTCGCCTTTCAGCCACCCTATTTTGGTGAGGTGTTCTGGGCATTGTATACTGTGCACAAATGCCCCGGCTTTCAAGAAACTTTGCAAATGGATCTAGACATTGTCCACTTTCATCAAACCTTCCAAAGTACTCACCACCTCTGTCAGACCTCACCACCTTTATTTTTCTATCTAGTTGCCTTTCCACCTCATTGGCAAACACCTCTAGGATGCTCGCAGCTCGAGATTTTTCATGCAGTAAGTATAGATAAGAATAACGTCAGAAGTCATCAAATAAGGTGATGAAATATTTTTCACCTTCCCAGGATGGAACATCAAATGAACCACAAATATCAGTGTGTATCAAATGTAATAGCTCACTACTCCTTGTAGCTGGTTTCTTTGCCATGTGTGAGATCTGCTTACCCTTAATGTAGTCCACACATACATTACAGTCAACAAAATCCAATTAAGGTAAGATTTTGCTTTTAGCTAACCTCAACACCCTTTGTTGGGTATGTGACATAATCTTTTATGCCATAGGAAAGCAGATCGCTCATTATATGTATTATGTTTATTGTCAATAATATGTTCAACATGAAATAGAAATTCAAAAAAACATCTTCATGATTAAAGCAGTATAAGCCATCAATGAAAATACCAAAACCATAATAGTATTTATTCTTATATAAAGAGAACACAATCACAAACTTAAAACTAATTATATCCAACTTTCCCACTGATACTAAATTTCTAGTACATTCAAGAACATAAAGACACTCTTTTAAATCCAAGTATAGACCGGTATCAAGGATTATTACATAAGTCCCGATCCCTTCAATTCGTGTCTTTATTCCGTTCCCTATGTACAAAAACTTTTCAAGCCTGCTTATAAGTTGGATCGAAAGGAATCCATGTGTAACATGTGAAACATGAGTAGTAGCACCAGAATCTAACCACCAAGTATCATTAGGAACTTTAACAAGATTTGATTCAAAGCATACAGAAACATAATGTATACCTTTGTTTTCAAACCATTTCTTTCTCTTCGGGCAATCCTTCTTAAAATGACCAACTTTCTTACAAAAGTGGCAACTCAGCTTCTTACTAATATGGCCCTCACTTGCAGTGGAGCTTTGCCTTTCTTCCCTGGGTTTCCTTTGTTGTTTCTTGCATCATTATGCACCGTGAGATGAACAGAGTGATCCCTCATTTTCTTCAGCCTTCCTTCCTCTTGAACTAACATGGCCTTGACTTCTTGAATGTTCCACTTTTCTTTTATGGTGTCGTAGTTCACCTAGAATTAGCCAAACTCAGGAGGAAGTGAGTTCATAATAAACTGAACTAAAAAATGACCACTCACATCCATGCTCATCGATTTAGCTTTGCAGCAATATTTGCCATGCCTGTCACATGATCATGAATGGGTTGCGACCAATCAAATTTCTTGGTCGTCAACTCACTCATGAGGCTCCCTACAATAGACTTATCAGTAATGTCTGATTGAGAGTATTCTTTCAGCTTCATCATAAATTCTTTTCCATCATCTGTCTTGGGCATTGAAGGTTTAACATTTTCAGCAATTGTCAGTCGCATTAGATGTAAACCTAGCCTGTCAGTCGCATTAGATTTAAACATAGCCTATTAGACCGTTCCCAAGAATCATAAAGGGATCGATCATCATCGGTACTTTCATCAGTAATGGCCGCGGGCTTTTCTTCAATAACTAGTGCTAGGTCCAAATCCATACACCTAGTTGAAACCCGATTTTTTCGAACCAATCAACATAGTTTAGCCCGTTGAACTTGACAAGGCCATAGCTTTGACTCATTGAATTAATGGATGGTGCAAATATTAAATATGCTCACATATTAAAATTTTGAGTAAATTAAATAGATCCATAGAATATCAAACTTTAAGTGTACATCTAACACATCTTTGGATGAAATTTAAATGCACCACTGAAAACAACAATGATAATAGATCGACAATCAAGCATACCCAAGTCAACATGCATATTATCTTTGGATAAACTAACATATTTTCTAAGTGTGTTTGATCGATCTCTTTTATTATCACCAATCGTAAGCAATGGTTTGCCTTTGGGTGACCTCCTAGCTTTACAATTAGCTATCTCAATTATTCATATTTCTTTCTAGAAGCATTGAAAAAATATAAACAATTGATATGCACAATTAAATATTTAAGAAATTTCCAAGCAATGCCACTTTGGTGACTAACATGCTTTAACAATATAAATATTTAATTGGGATTTCATTTCCAGTTATGCTCATAAGAATTGCTCATGACCTTATAAACAAAATTCTGTCCACTAACAGTACTAGACAGATATAATTTTTTGATGTACATAATTTAATCCTTCTTATAAAGCACATGCATTTTGATCAAAGTTTAAAAGGTGAAACATTAACCAGAGAATATATCATTTCATTTACTTTATGCAACGGAACATAACTTTCATGTTACATTCACCTTTACTTGATAGAACAATAAACAGAGAAAATAAACTATCAAAAAGAATGAACACACAGCAAGAACTTTGATGGTGAATCGATAGTGCTAAACCTGGCTCTGATACCAAATGTAAGCAAAAATTTTGCGGAAGCTAGAAGATCATTTAGCACAATTTGATTCAACTGGGAAATAACCTTTATATATGTTATAACGTACAATCTACTTTGCGATATGTTAACTCCTTGTATGTCGCGTTTTCTCACTTTTCTTCCTTCTACTTTCAATGTTCTCTCGATGATCAGAAAGCAAAACTATTATGTGTGTCTACTCTTCTCTTTCTGTCATGTATATATTATTGGACAGGCCGCCACTAAAACGTTTAATGCTTCAGTTTCATCCGATGCAAACCGATGCATGAACGCATGCATCGATTCATTTCTTGCATTGATCAATAAGTGAATGCATGCAGACACATGTAGCTGCATGCCGCATGCAAATACCATTAAAGCTGCCATTAACAAAGTCATTAAGCTAGTACATGTGCCATGAAACCACATTGGCTACCACATGCATAAGCATACGTGTACAATTGAAACATCATTTGTCACTAATTGTTACAGAACTTTAAGTGTACAGCTACTATTTACACACATCTACTTCAAAGGAAGAGAGGGAAATTTAAACTCATGATTCTTAATCCTTTAGTCTAGCAACCATCACACTAAGACCTTTTAATTATAAGAACCATTTCTATAATTTACATGAGCCACTTGTGGTTAAACTAATTTAACAGCATTTGTTATAGATCTAATCTGGACTAGCAAGTGTGGTAGCCCTAGTTGTTTTTCCGCCCTGAATTGAGGCTTTGGACTGATTTCAACGTACATAGGACAGGGAGAGAGGACTTCTGTCAGGGACTGTCATAACTGGATTACCGAGCCTGCCACTTCAGTCGTAACCTTGTTGGTTTCTTATCTGATCTCATGCAGTCTTAAGTGAGTCAGGTCTACCGGTTAGTGTTTTAGCCACCTTTTGTAATCTTGAAATATGTAATCGTAGGCCAGTAACTGTGTTCCACTTGCTACTACTGTTATCATATAATCATACTGCCTGTTATTATGTCAGTCATATATAATTCCATCTAAATAAAAAGAACAACAAAAAGGTGACTGCAACAAAAAGGAAATTCCATGATATATGTCTTCTCAATGCACTGGTGATATAATGCTTAATGGGAGTACTTGAATTAGTAACGAACTAGGGATATAAATCAAGGATCAAGCTCTCTATAAATCAAGGATCAAGCTCTCCTTTCTCAAAAAAAAATCCACTTCGGGAAAAAGTGAAGATCAAGCTCGGTTATGTATTGGTCTTCGCCGTTTTGATCGTGTGTAATCGGTGTCCCACCACCATGGCAGTTTCTCCTTCCTGAATGCCCCAGCTTCTTCATGTAATCTAGTGGCCTCTTCAGTGTTCCAAAAGGAAATTGATGGGAAAAAATAAGTAAGCAATACTAGGCTCAATATGTAAACAAAAGAAAGGACGAGAGGTAAGCTCTTTAACCTGCTCGTGGTAGTAGAGAAGCGACGACGACAAACAAGGCAGCAACTACAACGAAACAAAGAACTATAGAAGTTCTCATGGGGCTTTTCTGCTGCATACTTCCCCCTCCCCTTCTAATCCCCCTACTGAACCATGTTAGCTTGTGTAAGTGGAATGGTCCAACCAGAAGCGCTAATCTTATAGTTCCATTTTGTCTCATACTTGAAGTATGTGACCTACGAGTAGATATGTTGTCCTTGGGACAAAATCTTTGTTCTGTCAAAAAAAATAATAAGGCGACATGATCTTTGCATAATTTCCAAAGCTGTCTCTCGTACGTTTTGTCGGCTACCCTATACGATGGCAGTGTTGTAATTTTGGTTTAACGAAAAGGCACAGTTTCTAGAGAAACCTCCAAATGCCAATGGTGAGATTAGAACCCATTAATCGTCACCGCGATAACCACTAATCAGAGAGAAATTTCGATATTTGACACTGAATACGTGGACCTCTCAACTTTTAACCCCCAATTCGCACACCTTTGAAATTTTAACTCTGTCACTGCGAATTGTTTTGATTCAAGGGATTCTCTTCATTTTCGCAGTGACAAGTGTCAAAATATAAAAAGAGAGAAAATGAAGAGAATCCCTTGAATCAAAAGAATTCGCAGTGACAGGGTTAAATTTTCAAATGCGTGCGAATTAGAGGTTAAAAGTTGAGAGGCGCACGTATTCAATGTCAAATATCGAATTTTCTCCTAATGAGACGACTTTCTAGTTCGACTACCAATCCCTAGTACGCTTTCTTGGCTGCCCGACATGACCACCCCTACATGATGGCACAGTTTTTTTTTTTTTTTTTTTTTTTTTGAAGACTATGACAATGTAGTAAATTTGGTTTGAAGGAAAACCTCAGTTTCTAATTAAATCTTTGCAACTCCAACGATGAGATTTGAACCCATTAAACACGGCTAAGACAACTAATATTTTTTTAACCCCGACAACTGCTAATTAAGTTACTACCTGTTGGACTGCCAGTATGAGAGTTGGCAAAAGTATCTGAAGCATATATTTTTGCAGGGGCAATCTCACCCTCCTCACATGTCGTTTACTGCAAACAAAAAAGCAGCCCAAACTTAAGCCCCGTTCAATATGTCTTTTTTAGCAGTATCTGATTTTTGACTGAAATTGTATTGTAACAGCTGTTACTTTTTTCTAAATTATTCAATTTGAAAATAAGAAAAAATAAAAAAATACCATTATATCTCTATAGATAATACAACGGAAAAAAGGAACAAAAATTAAAAAACAAAAAGGCCTAAAGGCTAAAAAATGAAATTAAGAAACCGATACATTTATTCTGATTTCTAGCATCCGAAATCAAAGCTAGAATGAACGGACCTAAACTATACACTTGGTTCCAGTATATACAGTCTATTCTTTGTGGCTACCACTTATGATTTTTGGTTGAAATTTTTGAATTTTACCTGTTTGCGACAGAGATTACAGAGAGAAAGATACTTGTATATAATTTTGATTGGTATGGATGATGAATTTTTAATGTATATACTATAATTAACTTATAGACTCCGTCTTCAAAAATACTCTGTTTGAAAATTAGACACTATAGCAAAAACCATAAACTGATTTTAAAAACTAGATAGTACAGACCCATAGATAGCACAAAAGAATCTAGGCCCTAGGGGCTGAAGAACCGAGCACCAAGAAATTCTGTCTAGCCTTAGCGGGCATCTCGAGGCCTGTTTGAGTGGCGAACCCCATGATTAGGCTCTAAGCTACGAATAATCATAATGAATGAACTCGTGGGTAGCACAACGCTTACAGAACTGGCTGACGGCTGCTTAGAGCAAATTTGTAGGCTCGATGAGTCAGCCGTACGCGATGGGGCGCGGTCCGGTTTGAATCCTTGGGTTGCTTTATTTCATTTTTTTTAACAGTTTTACTTATTATACAGTCGTCAAAAAAATTTTGTTTTTCAGTTGATTTTCCTGCAATATTTTTTCCTTATGTTTACAACATTTTTCACCCACGTTTATAATATTTTTCGTCCATATATGAAACATATACATTTTTTCTTATGTTTTGCAACATTTTTTGCTCATATTAACAATATTTTTCACCTATATATGTAACATTGTTCGTATGTATCAGATTTTGCTGCAACATTTTTTTCCATATTTTGTGTGTAACATGTTTTTCCATGTTTACAACATTTCTCGAATGTCTACAACATTTTTCACCAAAATATTACATACATAGGTGAGAAATGTTGTAAATATGAGCCAAAAATAGTACAAACATAAAAAAACATATTGCAACAAAATCAACTGAAATACAAATTTTTTAAAGTCGACTATGCAATAGATAATCCTTTTTTTAATATACGTGTGCGAAGTGCTTATCGTGGGGTGTAGGCATGAATCAGCTGTTTTCTTGCAAATTGCCTGCCAAATTTTAGACCGTTTGATAACTTCAAGATTTGTGCGGAATTCCTAATCACCGTTGAACCTCTCCAGGCCTCCAAGTGTGCCACCCTGACACCTAGCCCTCTTGCCGGCGTCGACAGTCTCCCCGGCGAGTCCATGCGCTGCCGCCGCTGGCCACGACCTTCCGACCACCCCTGTTGCTTCCCTCATCTCCCTGAAAATAAGAAAACTACTAGACCTAAATGCAAATTCTACAAAAAAAAAGACACAAATCAGGACAACCGTCCGGCCCACAATAAAATTACTCAAATTTAGCATCGATTAGCCAAACCTACTTGGTCCGCTTTCCTACTTCCTACTAACGAATCTCATCATGTGTTTAGCAGTACATTTCGGCTATCTGAAAGCAGTAAATCGGCATATATTGACATCGTTTCACTATGTATATATAGCCGGTAACGTATTTTCTGTAAAGAAATGTGGATACTACTACTACTACTACACAAGGAAGCAGGGTAGCTACGACCACTCAGGCGATGCACTGCTCTGACCGAAGATGTCCGGAATCCCATCCCAGCTCCCCTTCTCTCTCGCTTCCCAGTATCCGCCGACATATCGGTAGCTGTCGTCCTCGTCCTTCCTGAACCACCTGGGTTGCCACCCTTTCTCCTGTAACCTTCGAGCCTGCAAATTGTAACAGTTAAAAGGTAAAGCACCAAGAGGGGCCAAAAGAATCCCCGCACAAGACACGAACTCGATAACAAACACAATAATACACGCTGTCAAGTAGCATAAGCACCGAAATTAAGATCTCCCATTATGAATGTGAATGGTTAGACCTACTGTACTCCTTGCATGGAAAACATAGTTATCAAGACGTCGCCTAGGTGACGCCAAGTCGCCCTGGCGGCCGATGGGTGACGCCGTGGACAATCGCCTAGCACGCGACGAGTTAGGCGGTGCTAGGCGACGCTCAGGCGCCCACGGTGACGCCCAGCTCTTTGTGGGGGCCGCCGCAGGGAGAGGGGGGATAGGGGGTAAGTACCTAACCCAAGTCACCCAAACACTCCTTAGTCCAGCCGCCTCCCTTGTAGGATTTCACCTCTCATGGTCACAGGGAGACCTACTGCAGGTGACGTTGCAGCCTTTACTGTCACCGATCTGCAACCTCCACCCGCCGCCGGCCTCTTTACCACCGGATCTGCGTCTACCCTCCGTCGGCCTCACCTCCCCTCCACGCCACGGATGTGCGGGAGAGGCGGTCTAGCCGACGAGGGGAGGCGTGCATGAGAGGAGGGCGAACTGGCGAGGGGAGGCGAGCGGGATAGGAGGGCGAACCGGCGATCTGCAGCCTTTCCCGCCGCCAATCTACAACCTCCTCCCGCCGCCAGCCTCTTCCGCACTGGATCTGGCGTCTCCCCTCCGTCGGCCTCACCTCCGCTCCATGCCATGGATCTGCGCAAGAGGCGAGTGAGCCAACAAAGGGAGGCCAACGGGAGAGGAGGGCGACCGACGAGGGGAGACAAGCAGGAGAGGAGGGCAACCGGCGAGTGTAGGCCAACAAAGATGGTGAGGGGAGGGGAGAAGGCGAGGCATGTGTGCGGGAGAACGAAGAGGGGGTGAAGAAATAGGGGGCAGTGAGAAACGGAGAGAAGCGAAGAGATAAGGGGGAAAGGTAAATGGGTCACTAGGCCATGAGTTTTGTTATATTAATGCTATTTACTATTGTAAATCTTGCTATTTTAATAATTTGTATTATTAAATTGCATATTTATTTAATTGTCATATAAAGTATTACTTGTATTTATTACTACCATCTAACTGCTATCGTCTAACTATCGCCATGGCTAGCGCCTAGTCGACTAGGCGTCCAGGCGCTCCGAGCTCGCTGCGACTTGCCGGAGCACCATGACAACCGTGATGGAAAATAAGTGATATGTATGAAGAAACCAAGCGGTGCCCCTGATTCACCTCATGGCTATAAAAGCACACATGGAATTCTCCGTGAGGTCGCAGCTGTATGTTCATCAGCGACAAGAGAATCAGGTTGTTACATACTTTATAACTTGATTGCCAGTCACGAGTCACCTGAGCAAGTAAAACTAGATTCAAATTTAATAAACTGAATCTGAATTTCTGGTTGCTTATTCCCTTGTGTTGTGCTCATAGGATAATGGATTAATAGTGTCAGTGAATGCTGTACTTCATTTTCTTTAGACGGTACTCCATCAATTTAAAACATTACATTCATGCTACCATAGTTCAGATATTAAAGCTTTGGTAACATTGTGCCAGCATCAGATTCACGTGGCTTTTTCTAACTGTTTCTTTATTTATGAGAAAATCGTGTAAATACTATCAGGCATCTTCATCAATCACATAACATATGAAATTCTGAATCTATGATTTCTGTCTTCCAAAATCTTAGCTGCATTATTGAGTCAGATAATGATATGAACTCAAAACACCTTTTCATTTGTCTATGATGATGCTATGACAAACTGAAACAAAAAAACATATAAAGACAAAAAGAACAAATCAAATCATGTAATGCTGGAATACCTGTCGTTGCAGTTGTTCAAGCCTGAGTTTCTCTACATTTGCCATCTCATATTCACCATTTTCCAGATGCCTTTGATCGGGCCTCAGACGAGAATCAGTAGGAGGCAACAGCTTCAACAAGTCAGGTGTCAATTCATTTAGAGAAATTGCAAAAGGAGAAACGTTGTATCGCGTTTGGTTCAGAGACTTGTCTCTCTCCCACAAAAGAACTGCTTCTGACATTGGGTCATACCCCTTGGGTTTTGCACTTGGATCCCCTAGCACATAATACATAGCTTCATCCCACTTACCAATTAGCATGGCTACTTTCTGTCCTGTTCTATTATCTTGCACAAATCCATGCACCTGCGTGATTAATTCAAACTATTTAAGAAGTGAAACCTGTGTATCCAAGTATATTTATGCAACTGGAAATAAACTATTCACGACTGGCAGCCTACCCATGAAGTCACCCCAGGGGTAAGCAACAGCAAATACATAGTTCGTATGCAATTTTTTTCGTATTTATTGCGCTGCTCTTTAAGATAATCAGCATGCATCAGCCAGTTCTCCAGAAGTGAAAGGATAACCTATGAGTTCCTGGTCCACCCCAATGGGAAATGGGAGGTGGCCCCATCTCATCAACTGGACGCACATACAAGATCAAAGCAGATCAAGTGTGAGCCTAACAAACCACGCTTTATGTGGCCTGAACTGGCCAAGTCATACTAAATGGGCTCATTGCATAAAAGCCAGGAGGTTAGAATATTATTAGTAGCACCCAAAACAATTGGCCCACTGGTTAGCGCCGAGCCAATAGGAAAGGGTGGTTGCATCACATGCAAGTGACCCGTCCAAGAAAAGAAGAAATAAAATGTTACCAAAGAACAAATCCAAATATTTTGTAGTATTTATACTGCTGTAAAAGAGGCATTATCGTAGTAATTTTAGTACTAAATTTTAATCAATTACTACTTTTATTATAACTTCTTGTTCAGCCTAGTAACAATTTGCTCAAAAAATAATAATTATTGTAATTTAGCCTACACCAACTTGTTTGGGACAAAAAGGCTTTGTTGTTGTATTGTCTTTTTGTATCACTCTATTTTTAGTCACAGGAGTAGTTAGAAATTAGTGACAAGGAGGTGAATCCTGTTAGATATGTATTACATAGCTGTGTATTTACCCTATTGTATATGGGGTTTCCTGCATATATGCCAAACATGTACATGTATATATATTGGCATATTGGCCTCATGATGAATACAAGCGTTATTCTAACATGGTATCAGAGCCAAGGGTTTCGTCATACATAGGGTTTTGCCTGTCTCGCCGCTTGTTACCTCTTTTCCACCGCCGCTCGTCGTCGTGACCTGACGCCGCCGCCTCCTCAGCCATTGCCGTTGCTCAGATCGGGACGCCGCCTCCTTTTGGGCGACGCCACTGAGAGGGGTCGCCACCGAGATCACGTCAGGGTCGCTGTCGGTGAGATCGGGACGCCGCCGTCCATATCCCGCCCGAGTTCGTCGCTCCGCCCCTGCCAGAGGCTGTTGCTCCGCCCCCGCCCGAGGCCGTTGCCGCCGCCGTCGCGGGCCGCCGTTGTTCTCTCTGCCGACGTCGCGGCCGCGCTGGACCGCGCTGCCGATCCCGCCGAGGCCGCCGCCCGCTTCTACCCGAGGCCGCCGCCGCCGACGCCGCGGCGCCGCCGAGACCGCCATCGCCGACCCGCCCGAGGCCGTCGCTCCGCCGACTCCGCCTCTCTGCATCGGCGAGTGGTGAACGACACTATCTCAGTCGGTTTAGGTCGGTTTGTAAACCGACTGAATTGAATCAAAAATGAAAAAAGCAAAATGAAAAAAAGAGCAAAAAATGTCTTCTTTTGCAGGCACCGTTTCTGTTCCTCGTTGCCCAGTGATCTTCGATGGTCTCAATTATCGAGACTGGTTTCAACACATGCGCATCCACAAGCGTGGTCAGCGCCTTTGGGATTTTATTACTGGCAAGTTGCCTTACCCGTCTCGTCCTACTCCACCTGCTGAACCTGTACTTCCGAACGATGCTTCCGAAGACGCTCGTACAAAAGCTTCTGAGGCTTTTGAGGATGCCATGGAGACTTTTCAGACTCAGTATGGTGCTTACAAGACATGGATTAACGAAGATGCTCATGCCTCTGCTATTTTGGTTGCTAGCATGAAGATGCATCTCACTGGTGGTGTTGTTGGATTGGCTTCCGCACAGGCGATGTGGACGCATCTGCGCAGCCGCTACGAGCCATCTGGTGATTCCTTATACCTTGTCACAGCGTCGGAGCGATCGTTCTGCAAGGAGATGCCATTGTGGATGAGTTTTATGCTCAGTTGTCTACGATATGGCGTCAGATCGACTCTTTGGGGCCAGATGTTTGCCGCACCTGTCAGTGTTGTCAGCGTCAGCAGTCTCACATGGAACTTCGCCGCATCTACGATTTTTTGACACGTCTCCGGTCTGAGTTTGAGTAAACTTGTGCTCAGTTACTGGCTCGTCACCCTCGTGTTACTTTGTTGGAGACCCTTGCAGTTGTTCGTATTGAGATTCGACATCGTGGAGCGGGTCTGCTATCATCACCGTCACTTCCATCGATTTTGGCAGTTTCTCCAGCTTCTACACCCGCTGTGCCTTTGATTACTCCTTCCTCAGTTGTACCTCCACCAGTGACAGCTACTGTTGGTAAGGGACTCCACTGCACTTACTGCAACAAGGATGGACATGTGGAACAGTTTTGCTACAAGAAGGATCTTCGTCGTGGTGCTCGTCCTCCAAGGGGCACTGGAGGTTCCTCTTCTCAGCAGAGTTCTGGTACCTCTGACTGCTCCTATCACAGTCCACACAGCAAATGGTACCTCTTTCTGTCACAGGACAAGGCACTCTTTCAAATTCCTCTTTTCATGTTCCTGTTGTTTCTCATGTTCCAAAACTAACCATGCAGCTCATATCTGCTGGCCAGCTCACTGATCATGATTGTCGTGTTATTTTTGATTCTGATTCTTGTTGTGTTCAGGATTGTCGCACGGGGACTCTAGTTGGTACTGGCCCTCGCCGCCGTGACTCACAATGGCTCTGGGAGCTTGACTGGCTTCACCTTCCTTCCGCTGCCCCAGTCAGTCTTCTCGCCTCCACTGCCTCTGTAGCTGCTACAGCCTCCACCGCATCGTTTGCTCAGTGGCATCATCGCTTAGGGCATCTTTGTGGTTCCCGTATGTCTTCCTTACTTCGTCGAGGTCTTTTAGGGTCTGTGTCTGGTGATGCTTTTCTAAATTGTCAGGGTTGTAAGCTTGGCAAACAACTTCAACTCCCTTACCCTTCTAGTGAGTCAGTGTCGCAGCGTCCTTTTAATCTTGTTTATTCTAATGTGTGGGGACCAACTCCTTTTGTTTCGAAAGGTCATCGATATTATATCATTTTTATTGATGATTTTTCTCGACATACATGGATATACTTTGTCATTTCGTAGTGAGGTTTTATCTATCTACAAGACCGTTGCCACCATGGTTCACACTCAGTTTGACTCTCCTATTCGTGTTTTTCGCGCTGATTCCGCTAGAGAGTACTTTTCGGGAGTCCTTCGTGGTTTTCTTGTTGAGCAGGGCACTCTCTCAGTTTTCTTGTCCAGGTGCTCATGCTCAAAAAGGTGTGGCTGAACGCAAGCATCGTCATCTTCTTGAGACAGTTCGTGCTCTCATGCTTGCTTCTCCTGTTCCACCATATTTCTGGGCTGAGACCAATGTTCAAGAAGGCGCTAGGCGGGCGGCGAGGTGGGGCCTAGCGCCTAGGGGGCCTAGGCGGTTAAATAAAAAATGAGGACAACATGCAAAGATAAGCAATCATATATATGTTTTTGATGTTTAAATGAAGAAAATTGTTACCTCTGTCTTCTTCTGCTGATCGCTTGCCTGCACCTTGCTCGCGACGTGTCGGCGGTCGACACTCGGTACCCGGTTTGTAGTTTGGTTCACTCGGCGCCTCTCTCGGCTTCAATTCACTCCTGGCCACTTGATCGCTTCAAGGTTCAAGCGCTCGCTTCACTCCTCCCCGCAGATCCTCTCCCGCCCGTGCAGCCGACGCCCTCCTCCTCGCAGATCCTCTCCCACGCGGCAGCGGCGGCGCTCTCCCCGCAGCTCGGCGCTCCTCGGCCTCTCCCGCAGCCGCGCTCCTCCCGCAGCCTCCCGCGCAGCCTCCCGCACGCGCGCGCTCTCCTTCGCGGCCGCCGAGGTACCGTACTAGCTTAGCTCCTCCTTCCGCTGGATTCGAGAGGTGGCGGCCACAGATCTTGGAGGCGCGCGGCGACGGCGCGGAGGGGGAGGCGAGTAACCCTAGCTCCGCCTCCCGCCGTGGTACTGTGGAGTGTGGAGTGTGGACTATGAAAGTGTGTCTGTGGCTTGTCTTTTTGTGGTCCTCTGTTCTTGTGGTCCAGCCCGCCTCGCCGCCGCCTCGCCGCTGGCCTCTTCTTCCCGTCCAATACCCCTAGGCGAGGCGCCGGTGGCCGCCAGCGCTAGGCGGGAGCCTAGGCGCCGCCACCCGCCTTTTAGATCACCGGCCGAGACTGCCTCACCGCCACTTTCTTGATCAACATTCACCCTCCTCTCGCTCTTGGTGGGATCCCGCTTGAGCGTCTCGTGACTGCACTCCTAATTATTCCAGTCTTCGCCTCTTGGATGTGTGTGCTATATTCTTCTTGCATCGTGAGTGCACCAAACTGACCGCTCAGTCAGTTGAGTGCATTTTTTTGGGCTACAGTACTGAGCACAAAGGATATCGTTGTTGGGATCCTGTTGGCCGACGGATGCGGATTTCTCGGGATGTTACTTTTGATGAGTCTTGTCCTTTCTATCCTCCTTCCTCCACTTCAGCTTCTGTTGTTGAGCCGCTTTCATTTCTGACTTTTCCTTCCAGTCCTATAGTCACCATTCCACCACAGCCTTTGGTCTCTCCGGTGCCTCCTTCTCAGTCAACGCCTTCACCAGAGAGGTTGCTCCTGATCTTGTTCCTTCTTATCCTCTCTACTATACTCGTCGCCCGCGAGTTGAGGATCCTTCTGATATCATGATGTTTTGGTTTTGCTGCCGCTGCTCTTGTCGAACCGACTTCTTATCATGATGTTGTTGTTCATCAGGAGTGGCAGCATGCAATGGCGGAGGAGATCGCTGCCCTTGAGCGTACTGGCACGTGGGATCTTGTTCCTCTTCCTGCGCGTGTTACTCCTATCGCGTGCAAGTGGGTCTATAAGGTTAAGACTCGCTCTGATGGTTCTCTTGAGCGTTACAAGACTCGTCTTTACAAGACTCGTCTTGTAGCGCGTGGTTTTCAGCAGGAGCATGGTCGTGACTATGATGAGACTTTTGCTCATGTCGCTCACATGACCACCGTTCACACTCTTCTTGCTGTACAATGGTCTATCTCTCAGTTGGATGGCAAAAATGCCTTTCTCAATGGCGAGTTGCGTGAGGTCTACATGCAGCCACCCCCTTGGTATTCTGTTCCTGAGGGTATGGTTTGTCGTCTTCGCCAATCTCTCTATGGCCTCAAGCAAGCTCCCCATGCCTGGTTTGATCGTTTCTCCTCTATTGTCACAGTAACTGGGTTCTCGGCCAGTGCTCATGATGCTGCTCTTTTTATCCACTTCATCTCGTGGTCGGACGCTTCTCCTTTTGTATGTTGATAATATGATCATTACTGGAGATGATTCTCAACATATCACTTTTGTCAAAGAGCGTCTTCATAAGCAGTTTCTTATGTCTGATCTGGGTACTCTTCGCTACTTTCTTGGGATTGAGGTTATTGCTACTCCTGAGGGCTTCTATCTATCCCAAGAAAAGTATATCCAGGATCTTCTTGATCGTGCCTTTTACTGATCAGCGCACAGCTAAGACTCCCATGGAGCTTAATGTTCATCTTCGTCCCACTGATGGTGAGCCTCTTGCTGATTCGACTCGCAATCGTCATCTTGTTGGGAGCCTTGTTTATCTTGGTCACTCGTCATGACATTTCGTATCCTGTGCATATCTTGAGTCAGTTTGTCTCTGCTCCCACTTAGCTCCACTATAGTCATCTTCTTCGTGTTCTACGATATCTTCGTGGAACTATCTCTCGCCGTCTCTTTTTCCCTCGCTCCAACTCTTTACAACTCCAGGCATATTCTGATGCCACCTGGGCTAGTGATCCCTCTGATCGCCAGTCTCTCTCTGCTTATTGCGTTTTTCTTGGTGGTTCTCTCATTGCTTGGAAGACTAAGAAGCAAACAGCAGTTTCTCGTTCGAGTGCTGAGGCTGAGTTACGAACTATGGCTTTGTTGACTGCGGAGGTTACTTAGTTACGGTGGTTACTTGAGGACTTTGGTGTTTCTATTTCTGCACCGACTCCTCTTTTGTCTGACAGTACATGTGCTATTAGCATTGCTAAAGATCCGATGAAGCATGAGCTTGCAAAGCATATTGGTGTTTATTAGAGAAATGTATACCCTAGTTACCCTTACTTGTATCACAAGTTGTCCATGGCTTGGGTGTGAGGTGTTCCCCTAATTCTCTACATGGTATCAGATTTCTCCTCCTGGGCATCTTCCGCTGCCCTTTCTCTGTTTTTCCGCCGCCGCCACCCCTCCTCTGTTTCTAGGGTTTCCAGCCGCCGCCACCCCACCATTTTCTAGGGCTCTTCTAGCCCGCTCCTCTATTTCTCTGGAGTTTCCAAACGCCGCCACCCCTCCTCTGTCTTCTCCGCCGGCGCGCCTCCTCTGTTTCTCTGGGGTTTCCAGCCGCCGCCACCCCTCCTCTGTTTTCTAGGGTTCTAGCCCGCCGTCGCTCCTCTGTTACACCCCACCGCCGGCGCGCCTCCTGCTGATTTTCGTCCCTCTTCCAGCAATGCCGACAGGCCTTCCAGCCGCTCCCAACACCAGCGGCGCCATGACCGATCTCCCTGCCAGACCGATCGTCGTCGCTCCCTACGCAACGATCGTTGTTCGCTCCCATGTTCCTATTGTCCTCGATTTGAAACACCCAAACTTCCACAAGTGGGCGCCCTTCTTCAAGTCTTTGGTGGGGAAATTCGGTCTTCGCGGCCACATTGATGGGACTTTACCGGCCAACCCCAATGATCCCCAGTGGGTCATGGACGATTCATGCGTCCACACTTGGCTTCTGGCCCATCGCCGACGCACAGACCTCGCTATGGCGCAAGATCAATCGGCGCGCCAACTCTGGGTCGCCATCGAGGGCCTCTTTCTGGCCAACAAGGAGCCCCGTGCCGTCTTCCTACATGAGGAATTCTCCTCGATGAAGCAGGGCGATCTCTCCATCAACGACTACTGCCAGCGCATGAAGACCGTCGCCGATGCCCTGCGTGATGTCGGTCATGCTGTTTCGCCGTCGCAGCTTGTCCTCAACCTCCTCCGCGGTCTCAACCCGCGCTTCTCCAGCACGGCGGACAACATAGCCGACACCACACCGCTTCCCGACTTCAACACCGCGCGCGAAAAGCTCGTTCTTAAGGAACTTCGCCTTGCCAATGAGAGCAAAGTTTCCTCTGAGACTGCACTTCTCGCTCGTTCCCCCTCATGCGGCACGGCTTGCCGCTCTGCCTCCACGTGCCTCGGCGCAACACACGGACAGGGGGCCAGCAAACCTCCTCTAACCGCCGCAACAAGGGCGGCGGTGGAAATAGCAGCAACGGTGGCGGTGGTGGTCGGCGCGACAACCCGCAAAGACCGTGCGGTCGGTCAGACGCCACTTCCCGGCCATGGGTCGCTGCCCGCCGCTTGCCGCAGCAGCAGCGCCATGGTTTCGGCAGCAAGAAGAATACCGCCTGGCGCGGGCAAGGTCTCCTTGGGCCGGCTCCACAGGCTCATACGGCCTTCACGCCCGCTCACTTATCCTCTCAGATGGGCGTCCAGCAGTAGTCTCCGTCGTCCGGAGCCTCTCAGGATGGCGGATGGGACCAGGCGGGCCTCATCGCCGCCTTGAACCAAATGGCCCTTCAGGGTGCTAGTCCATGGGTGCTCGACACTGGTGCTACGTCCCATATGTCCTCCTCGGATGGTATATTACTCACCCGCCTCCCTCCTTCCTCTTCATATATCATCGTGGAAATGGTCACCCATTCTCATTACAATCACCGTGTGGCACTTCCATCCTTCCCACAGCCAACACCTCCTTTTACCTCAACAATGTTCTTGTTGCACCTGCTCTTGTGCGCAATCTTCTCTCAGTTCGTCAGTTTACACGTGATAATAACGGTTCCATTGAATTTGACGCTTCTGGCTTTTCTGATAAGGACCCATGGACGGGACGCGTGATTCTTCGCCGCAATAGCGCTGGGACCTCTACACCATCTCACCATCTTCGCCATCCACCGCCGCCATTGCAAAGATCGCTGCCTCGCCCACCTTATGGCATCACCGCTTAGGTCATCCAAACGCCTCCGCCGTTGATTCCTTCACAACATGTCAGTTATCACGTGTAATAAAGCAACGCGATCCTTGTGTCATGCCTGTCAGCTCGGCAAACACACGTGTCCGCTTTTGCTCGCTCGTCAACTACATCCGAACCTTTGCTCTAGTTCATTGTGATGTATGGACGCCTCGACCCTTAGTACTTCGGTTACAAATATTATTTGGTCATGCTTGATGATTTCAGTCATTTTTGCTGGTCCTTTCCGCTGCGTCAGAAATCCGAAGTCTATAATCATTTTGTTGATTTTGTTGCATACGCTCAGACTCAATTTGGTTGTCCCTAAATGCTTTCAGGCTGACAATGGCACTGAATTCGTTAATCATGCCATGTCCACCTTCTTGTCCAGCCGCGGCATCCTTCTTCGCCTTTCTTGCCATACACTTCTCCACAGAATGGCAAAGCCGAGCGTCTGATCCGCACCATCAACAACACCATCCGCGCCCTTCACATTCATGCTTCCATGCCTCCGGCTTATTGGGCCGAGGCACTTGCCACAGCCACATATGTACTAAACCGGCGACCCTCCTCTTCCATCGGCAACCAAATACCGTACAAACTCCTTCATCGCTCCATTCCAGATTACTCGCACCTTCGCGTGTTCGGCTGTCTGTGTTACCCCAACCTTAGTGCCACAACTCCCCACAAACTTGCACCTCGTTCCGCACCCAGCGTGTTTCTCGGGTATCCCTCTTCCCACAAGGGCTCCCGGTGCCTCAATCTATCTACACGCCGAGTGATCATCTCTCGACATGTTGTGTTTGATGAGTCCGTGTTTCCGTTCGCCGCCGCTCCGTCTTGTGCTTCTTCACTTGATTTTTTGCTGCAGGCTGTTCCTTCCGCTACGTCGGTTGCTCCGCCTTCGGGTGTTGAGCAGCCGCCTTCTTCTTCGGATGCTCCTCCTCAGTCGTTCCTCGACGACCCAGCCGTCATCATGGCCGGCCCTGTTGTTCAACCCGCTCGCCATTTCGCCCCAGCTAATGCTCCGGGCGGGTCTAGCCGCTTCGGCGTTGTCTATCAGCGTCGCGCCGCCGCTCTCGCATCGCCACCCGCACTATCGCAAAGAACCAACCGCCGCCGGCCGGCAGTGTACCGCGTGCCCGCCCGCCGCGCACACACCGCTGATCGCCCATCGGCCGGGGCGCCATCCGTGATGTTCCATCGCCGGCGGCCCCATCGCTTCCTACGCAACGCCCTTGACTCGCTTGCGCATGCGAGGCGGTGCGACTGTAACCCACGGAATCTCTCCGCCACGACGACCTCGCCACTGCCAACCAACTACCGCAGCGCGTTGGCTGACCCCAACTGGCGCGCTGCCATGGCGGATGAATATCAAGCTCTCATCGACAATGACACCTGGCGGCTAATGCCTCGACCACCTGGCGCTAACATTGTGATGGGCAAGTGGATTTTTAAACACAAATTCCACTCCGATGGGTCGCTTGCCCGTCACAAGGCTCGTTGGGTTGTTCGCGGCTTCTCCCAACAGCAGGGTGTCGACTACGACGAGACGTTCAGCCCGATAGTCAAGCCGGCCACCATCCGTACTGTGCTCAGCATTGCTGCCTCGCGGGACTGGCCCATTCATCAGCTCGACGTGAAAAACGACTTTCTTCATGGCGACCTTCGTGAGATCGTTTCATCGCCAGCCTTTCCGGCCGCCGACCCTTCGGCCCCGACTCGTCTGTCTTTGCGTAAGTCTATACGGTCTCAGCAGCTCTCGCATGGCACCAACGGTTTGCTTCGTACCTCTGCACGCACGGCTTCACGGCGGCAAAATCTGACACATCTCTCTTTATTTATAAAGATCGAGATGATGTCGCCTACCTGCTGCTCTACGTTGATGACATCGTCTTAACGGCATCTTCACCAACCCTTCTGCAGCGCATCACCGCCCGGCTCAGCTCCGAGTTCGCCATGACGGACCTCGGTACTCTCCACCACTTCCTCGGCATCTCTGTCATGCGCTCCTCCGACGGACTGCTTCTGTCCCAGCGACAATATGCCGTTGATCTTCTTCAGCGGGCCGGCATGGCCGAGTGTCATCCTACATCGACACCTGTTGACTCTCGAGCCAAGCTGTCCGCGACTGACGGCGCTCCTGTTGCCAGCCCCTCAAAGTACCGGAGTTTTGCTAGCGCTCTACAGTACCTTACTCTGACTCGACCGGACCTTGCCTACTCCGTTCAGCAAGTCTGCCTCTTCATGCATGACCCGCGGGAGCCGCACCTTGCTCTGATCAAGCGCATCCTGCGCTATGTAAAGGGCACCCTCGACGCCGGTCTGCATCTCGGCACCGTCGGTGTGTCCTCCATCACTGCCTACTCCAACGCTGACTGGGCTGGATGCCCAGACTCTCGGCGATCTACCTCCGGCTACTGCATTTTCCTCGGTGACAACTTGGTCTCCTGGTCTTCCAAACGGCAGACTACAGTGTCCCGCTCCAGTCGTGGCTCGATCGAGCCGTTGCACATGCGTTGCCGAGTCTTCTTTGGGTCGCGATAGCTGCTCCAGGAGCTTCATGTCTCGATTCCTTCGGCGACTATTGTCTATTGTGACAATGTTAGTGCAATCTACATGACAGCCAATTCGGTTCATCATCGTCGCACAAAGCACATCGAGATTGACATCCACTTCGTCCGCGAGAAGGTTGCTTTGGGACAGATTCGCATGCTCCATGTTCCCTCCGCACATCAATTCGCGGACATCATGACTAAGGGACTGCCTGTACAGTTGTTCAGTGAATTTAGGTCCAGTCTCTGCATCCAGTTTCCTCCCGTTGTGACTGCAGGCGGGTATTAGAGATATGTATACCCTAGTTACCCTTACTTGTATCACAAGTTGTACATGGCTATATATATGAAGTCACCCCCCCCCCACATTAGGTGTGAGGTGTTCCCCTAATTCTCTACAGTGTTGATGCTTCCTACATGCGGACACAGGTGCAGGACCAGGTTGTTGCTCTTCGGTATGTGCCTTCCGAGCTTCAATTGGCAGACTTTTTCACAAAGGCACAAAACAAAGCCCAGCACACTTTTCACCTCTCCAAACTTCATGTTGTTGATCCACCATAAGTTTGAGGGCGTTAGATATATATTGCATAGCTGTGTATTTACCCAATTGTATGAGGGGTTTCCTACATATATGCCAGACCTATACATGTATATATATTGGCCCATTGACCTCATGATGAATATAAGCGTTATTCTAACAAATCCCAAGGGAAATGATTGCAAGGCTTTCTTAGGCTGTAAGGGAAGTATAAAAGTATATAGGGAGTATAAGGGCGTCATGCAAACAATTGCAAGCATATGGATGATCCCCATTTATTGGGGCTAGTGTACATAGGGCAAATATCAGGCGGAAACCACCCTTTCCATGTAAACTCCATGGAAACCATATGTAAAAGTTTTCAAAATCCCTCAAAACATTATCATATGTAGGGTAAGTGATATTCTACAACCTTGCAAAATTTGAAGACCAAAATCAATCACATTTGGAAGATATGAAAAAGACAAATTCAGCATGAATAGTGATTTTTTCATGTTCATCACTATTAATTTCGCCGCTTGTTAATTTCATATCTTTCAAATGTGATTAAGTTTGTTCTTGAAATTTCACATGTGTATGATAATTTTTTGAGAATTTTTTAAAAATTTTATACATGGTTTCCACCATAGTGACAAAATCCTAGGTTCACCCCTGTTTGAGTTGAAAGAAATTTGCAACATTAAGTTATTAACATATTTAGCTGTTCATAGCGTAGATCTATTATCTTAATAAAGGAAGACCAGGGTACTAACATCATCTATACAATACTACATTTCTATCAAGTCAAATTTCTTTATATAATAACAGGCATGTATAGGCATAATTGAATAAACAATTAACAAGGCTTCAGAATAAAGGAACACTTCAGAAAACTCGAAGAAGAAATACGTGGTGCATTTGCTAGCAAGGCTCCTAATGCAGCAGATAGTGAATACTGCCTCCAGTCCAAAGAACATGCCACTTCCGTATCCATGCCAGTCAAACATTTCTACCTTTGACCACTCGTATATATCTAGATTGTCCACATGAAATTGTATAGCTATTATCGTAAAACGTATTTCCATAATATATAACTATAAATCGAACATATATTATTTTAGACATGAATGGTGAGATGGATTTCGAAGACTGCACAAAGCCAAAAAGAAAAAAAGCATCATTTTTGGACTGGAAGGAGTAGAAATCAAGTGCTGCTCTGCCATCACAATAATTTTCACCATGTTTTCCAAAACAGTAGTTGCAGTAAACGGCTCTTGTTATCTGACATGTCAACTGAATACATAGTTTTTTAAAAGCTTCCCTTTCAGAATGTATGTGGTGGCCAAATAGACATTTTAGGAACAAGCATCTTATTATACAGCTACCTATATTTTGCTTAATATAAATCCATTTTCTATAGAAATTACAGATGTACCTGGTGTGGATTCCGATCAATTATTGACTGTTCTTTGAATTTAAGCTTGCAAGAGTAGTGACCACTTCCCTTGATGCGCATTGTACCATAGTGATCACAATAAATTTTGCCTATTATGATATTGTATATGGAAGTAGTCACTTTACTCCACTGAAATGTTTCCCCGTCATCAAATTGGAGGGTTAGAACACCTATTGGATCAAGCTGAATGGATCGACCCCAGAACCTGCCTTTCAGATTTGAATCACCCCAAAATTTCCATCCTCTACCTTCACAGTGACAGGCGACAACCATTGGGTGATGACTGACCTGAAATAAACATCAATTTAATAATAACAGATTTTTAATTGACCAAATAAATGCTTCACATAACACTACAAGTTCCTACCTCTCAAAAATTGCACATACTAAAAAAAGCAATGTCAGCAACTAGGAATTACTCTATTTTGAAATAATTTATAATGTTCTCAAACAACCATACAACCTTTTCAGAGAAAAAATGAAGTCCTTTATCCGGGAAATCAGCTTCATATGTTTCGCCCAGTAGAGGATTGAAGGGTTTGCATTGCCGACCTTCAGTTGAAGCATAGCCTGATACTGCAAAAGCAGCAACATGAAGAATCCTCATCAAGCTGTCACCCTGCATTATATTTTACCAAGAATTAGTTAATTGCAAAACACAAGGAATTAACACAAGGGGCACATATCAGTGGAAAAAAACCCTTAGGGCGAAACGTTAAAAGAATATTCTAAAAAAATGGAATACTGCCTGCCATATTTGTTAACCTGACAAAATTCAGAAGTAGATAAATTACCAAAAATTAAATATTTTGCTCACAAATTTTGGTCAGGTTATAGAGAACATGCCCAAACATCACAGATGCTTTTCTTGGGAAAATTTTTAAGGGTACTTTACTGTCAGGATACATTACACTGGACACCAATCTTTAAGACTTTAACACAAGTACTGACATGGAAAAAGGGTCGTCTTTAAGGAGACAAGGAAAGCACCAACATATGCAACATGCAGCAGTTGATACAAAAGGAAAGCACCAACATATACAAATACTTCAGAATTCAGAATAAACTACAGGAAAAGGTCCACCTTTGGTTCTTCAACTCTTCGGAGTCCAACTTTCACCCTAAACTCCAAAACTGTTTAAAATCCATCCCCCAAAAGACAATACCAGTGCACTTAACCCCCTCAGCCCAATTGACCCTGGCTCTATCCTACGTGGCTGCTGAGTAAGATCCTTGCTGGCATGCCCTCCCCCACCAGACAATGGGCCCCACATGTCAGTGGCAAGAATTTTTATTCCCTTTGTAAATTACCTAACTCAGCGATACTCGTCCATGTAGAGGATTTGCACTGGATATTGTTAGTTGAAGGACGTAAACGGTTTTGGAGTTTAGGGTGAAAACTAGACTCCAAGAAGAGTTAAGGGACGTAAATTGGACTTCCTCCTAAACTAAAGTTGGAAAAAAACTTAGTGCGGTAATAGTTCCTCTAAGATTAGATTTCGATGCAGGTTCCTGTCTTCAATGATATATCAAATATTACTATGAATGGTTCAGATGAACATACCGCTAAGAACTGTACAGAACATAAAGCTGGGTGATGCATTGTCTAAAATAGAATGATTCAGATGAATACAACACTAAAAACTGTACAGAATAATGATTTCATCTCAGAATAAAACATATGCATTTACAATTATTCAATTCTTTTAAATATAATATCCGTTTTCTATGAACCAACGTAAAGCAATCATTCGCTATTTTTGGTGTCATGAATAAAATCTAAGCAAAGAATGGCAATGTCATTGTTGTGGATGCATTTATCGGGAAGACTTATCAACGGCGGAGACGGTCTGCTGCCATGGCTATTGACACTAGTGGGGTGGTCGATATGGCTGGTGAGGCCAGTGCTGTCAGACAGGCTACAGCGGCCGAGACGCAGTCAGCATTCGGGACGGTTGCGCCAGTAGCTGATTCGGCAAGTTGAAGGATTGCTCTCGCAGGAGATTAGTTCCATCAGGAGTTTCCTTTTATTAGCTATTCTTGTTAGGATATTACGTGTGCTTTCCTAAATATGATATTAGTTTCCTTCAGGGACATTGTGACTGCTATAAGCAGGCCACCATGTATCGTTACGTGGGCAAGCAATAAACAACTAGTTCTTAACTGGTTTGTTCTGGTCAGAGCCTCTGCGTGAGGGCAACTTTGAGCTTTCCTGGACTGCTATCTCTACCATATCAGTCATGTTGGTACTCAAGTACCAACGCCGGCCCAAAGCCAAGCCAATGAGTGCGCAAGAGGACGGCAGCATCACCAGCTAAGCCAGCAGCCTTATCTAGTCTTTTGCTTTTATCGTTTTGGCATTATTTATTTGCTTGATTCTCAAGTTAGCTATTTGTTAAGAGTTAGTTAGCCAGGATTTGTTAGGGCCGGCTTATTAATGGGACTTGGCAGCTCAATTTAGCCAGGATTTGTTAGGGCCGGCCTATTAATGGGACTTGGCAGCTCAATTTAGCCAGGATTTGTTAGGGCCGGCCTATTAATGGGACTTGGCAGCTCAATTGCTATCATCAAGGAATAAATCCAGCTATTCTCTCATCTCCTTCTCTGTTTGCTCGCCTCCTGCTTCACGTGCGCTGATCCCCGGTGACACAGCCCCAAAACCTCGCGGAAGGCAGCCGGCCAAGCCAAGGCCCAGCACCTCCCACAGTTACCCGTTGCGATCTCAGTCCCGAGCTCATGACAGGCAAAGATTTCCATAATAGTTACTAAAATCACTGCACCACATTTAACGCTTCGGTTTATGTCCACCAGAATTTTTTGAAGACCCCCAAATATCTTTGATCAAATTTCCAACTATTTTTGTTATACAACAGAATGCTATGGGCCAATTTATACTTAGACATGTACAACATATGTATGTTATCCAAATATAAAGAACTCAGCATTCTGTCTCACATGTTTCAGATACCACATATCAGCAGAATGTTTGTTTGCAAATTGACTTGTATTCCTGCAGATGGTTTTAATCAAATTTGATTATCTAAGTGGGCATTATTAATTCAATTGTAAGATGTTATTGTCCATGCTGCATAGAAAATTGAAGGTGCAAAATTTTGTCATGTAAAGGCCGTAGCAGACAACAACGCTCCTTCATGTCTTCCTCTCCTCCCTACCAATACAAAAACACAGCTCTAAAGTAGTATCATTTTTTGCTATAATCCTGTAACTCAACATAGCCAAGGAAAAAGTTTGTGATACTTGGATATACTAAGACCAAGCAAAGCTACACATTACACACCTAGAATTCTATGGCCACATACACTCCTATAAACATGTTTTAAAGCAGATAAATTCCATAAAGGGAATGATCAAGCATTACAACAAGCACTGATGCACAGAATTCAAGCATAAAAGTACATAGCCCAATTGTCTAAATTGTCAACATATCTAACAAAGCAATGTCTTGAAAGCTGAAAAAATGTAGTTTAAGCATAAAAGTACATAGCCCAATTATCTAAGTTGTCAGCATATCTAACAAAGCAATGTTTTGAAAGCCGAAATAATGTAGTGTATGGTTAGGCGGGATTGCATCCGCAATGATGATATACGTGATAGGGTGGAGGTGGCACCAATTGAAGAGAAGCTTGTCCAACATCGCTTGAGATGGTTCAGACATCTCCAAGGACGGCCGCCTGAGGCACCGGTACGTAGTGGAATTTTAAGACGTACTGAAAATATAAGAAGAGGCAGAGGTCGACCAAAATTGACGTGGGAGGAAGCAGTTAAAAGTGACTTGAGGGATTGGAATGTATCTAAAGAATTAGCTTTGGATAGGAGTGTATATAAGTTAGCGATCTACGTATCGGAACCATAAGAAAGTTAGGGGTAGTGTTTTAGGCTCTTGGCTCGGTAGTAGGTTGTACAGCTTAGAGTTTTAGCATTGTAGATTTTATTTTAAGGCTCATATCTCTTTGATCTTGAAAAGGTTTCATTCCTAGCCTACCCCAACTTGTTTGGGACAAAAGGCTTTGTTATTGTTGTATGGTTAGTGGTTAAAGAAAGAGGGAAAGATCTTACAAAATGAAATCAAAACAACACAATTATTTTGCACCAATCAGTCTTTACAGAAAAGAGTTGGGATGGGTCATCAACTATACCTGCTTTCCCCACTGTAGTGCATGGTCAACCAAGCAAGAGTACTCCAGATCCTCAAAACATTTTTGCAAAGAAGACAGAGGCTCATTGAAATAAACAGGTAGACAAACACCCGAGAGATCTTTCCCTATATTTTCTTTAATTATTGACCATAATCCTATAGGCTTCTCTTTCTCCTTTGGTTCAGGTAACTTATCTCGCCGTTTAACAAAGGGATACTGGGTAGATTTGACAGTATTTGCAATGGAGTCTCCTATAAATTCCAATCCATTGCAGCCATTTGTCATAAGTTCCCTCCTTCGACACGAAGCACTTCGAAGAGATTCTACAGACAAAAAGTCTCTTGTATCAAAGTACATCACTTCATCTTCATCAGTTTCAACATCTGCCACTCGACTTGCAGTGTCAGGATCAGATTCACTAGCACTCCCTCCTGATAAAACTGAATAGAAATCTGCATGTTCAGCAAAGCAGTAAAAAGATCAGCTGGAAGTGCAGGAAGCAATCGTACATAAATTTATTACACTCCAAAGAATCCTAGCCATCAACAGAAAATATCCTGTTTCCATGCTAATGTGGACACACTGATAATATTCAACGAGCTGCTAGCAGTGGAAATAGACTCTCTAAAGCCATGTGAATGCTTAAGGTGACCAGTGCAAATCATGTATTACTTCTATGCTGCCTGAAAATATGCTCTACGGATCTATTCAGCCTTCCTAGGAAAGTGTACAGATGGAATAAGCCATGCGCATATGCATTACTCCCAACCATATTCAAGTAGCCAAACAGTAAAGACATAAGTGAAAACAAGAATAATTGAATACGACCTAATTACTAACACCTATTGGTTGTACAGCTCCTCTAGTCTACAGTTCGTACTTCACATTTCCCCCAAGATTTGAGTTATAGATAAGTTCAAGCTGTGGCTGTAACGCAAATAAAACTTAAGTCAAATTACCAGTCTACCCACTACTGTCTCACGAATTACTAAATAGATCAATAAACTATATGAAATATCTAAACTCCTGAGTTTTGCGGTTTTAATTAACAAATAGTCTATACTTTTCTTTCAGTATCTAAACCGTTAACACAAAGGAAAAGTTCGATAAAATGCCAAATAGGCTCACCAACATATCCATTTAGAGAAATGACATCAAGTAATTATCAATCACCTCAAATTGTATAATTGATTCAGAAAAACACGATCAGATATTTTAGGCTGGTCATTCTAGCTTGGACATGTTAATTCTTGCCTTTTTCTTCTTTGCTGAGCCATATTCACAACAGATAATAAGTACAATGACTACAAGACTAGATGAATAATCAGAAAGCCCTAACTTCCTACCTCATAGTATTGGCAAATGGCAAATGTACAGAAAAATATACTTGTATAGAAGGACTATTGAACAGTTATAGTGAAACAAACATGTAAGGCTTAGGCTGCTCAATTTTCTGCATGTACATCCTAAAGATAACCTACAAAAATTTAAATTCACTGGCTGGTCTGATAATTCATTAAAAATGGAGATAAAATTGGAGGAAGATATCACCATTAACTAATATCAACCATACAATAACTAAATAGCTCAGGCTATCTATGCACTGATATGACATCGTAGTTGTTTTTTCATAGAAGCAAACTCTGAAGAAACAAGTGAAGAAAACATCTTGACATACGGATAGTCCTATATGTCAGGTTTGATAAAACATGTTAATAGACCATCCTGAAAAAATATTGAAAATTGAGCATTCAGCAGCAGTTGTGCAACAAGTAGTAAACAAGTGGAAAACGGGGAAAGATATGTTGTTTAGTAAGGCCCATCTAATGTTTATTGTTTAATAAATATAGAATGGTGCTTGGCCGTGCTCCTAAGCTGGACTTTGGCTAGTTATGTAAAATCTTATGTATTGAAATATAGAAAGATAGGTTGAGATGCTTGGGATGCAAGCTTTCCAATTTGTTACCAGTTAACAAAGAAACATGAAAAATGTGCATGGGTTTAAGTTCTTTAAACCAAAATGTCAGAAGTGCTGTGCCATCCCTAGAAATTCTGAAGGTTAAGAACAACTTTATCAAAAGATGATATAAGGTTAAGAACAACTTTATCAAAAGATGATATAAAAACATGTTAGAGAGGCAAAGAGCCATGTAGATCACAAGCAATATAAGATAGGATGAAAAAGAAATTACTTACCACTATATCTGCCATTGGCAAAACCATAAGCTTCCCTCTCTTTAGTTTCATGGACAACCGTTCTCTCCAGCTCAACTTTCTCTGTCTGCACCAAGAAATGGACCGTTTTGGTCCTTAAGATTATGGTCAAATTTTTGATCGCTTCAGAAAAATCTTTCATAAGTAAAAGAACAAAAATAACATTATGGCAGCTTGCAAGGATGCAGTGCTCTACCACTAATCCACATTTTGTTCAAGTAAGTAATGATTTCATATTAAGCCATAAATTATTTACTATGCCGCAAACCAATGTCTGTCAATATAAATAAAAAATTATTTAACCACAACTAACCGTTTCTCTGATGAATGCAAAGGAATGTAAATGAATCTCACATTTATTCACAGGATTTTATATCCATCAATCATCTATAGCCTTGATGTTTACAACATGTTCTTGACTTGCACATAAAACATGCCATGCGCAAATATTCCATGCATGTTGTACTGTCTAGACTCTAGAAATGCTTGTTTGCAAGACCGCAACCATATAACAGACAGAGTGAAAATAATAACAAAGAGGGTATACAAGAAGCAATTAAGACAAACAGTTATAAAGCCCTGCTAGTATTCCACTGATTACAAAAATAATATGTGATGTAAAGCTCCAATTGTTAGACTAAACTCTGTGCTAAAATAATAAGATATCTTTCTTATTGCCAGAATTTTCAGACGAGCATTATGAAGAGTATCGGAAAGAACAACAAAAACACAGAACATCATCATGTAAACAAAACTAGAAATGGAAAGCTACCTCCAGTTGCCGGAGCCGGTCTATCAAAACAGAATGCTGTTGTTGCTGAGACTTCATCTGGTCGTGGAGCTCCAGCAGCTCAGTCATCATAATAGACTCACACTCCTTGACCACTGTTTCATTCAGCCCCTCCTGCAGCAGCCGCACCCTCAGCTTCTCAGTAGACAAGGTAATATCCAGCACAGGACCAAAATCATTGCTCATCAGTGCCCGCGGGAAGTGATCCTTCGCCGCCAGCAATGCCTCTGTCCATGCATTCCTGTCCTCCTCAGTTTCACACCTCAAGTGTAACGTCTTCGTTCCACTGAATATATACAACCTCTTATCATCCGACTTGCTTGCACGGATTGATGAAACCTGAACAGCACAGCAGGAAATTCCTTTACAAGAAAGCAATGCTGGTCTTGTTCCGTCTAGCATTCTGCCAAATCATTCGGATGATTCCATAATAATGGTCAATTTCCACATTAAACTAAATTCTCTGCAACGACGCAAGCATATCTATAACCAGGCCTCTCTCTCCTATCACATATCGCAAAAGGCGAAGCAAAACTAAAAAATACCCATCCCCGATTTTTTAACCGTAAACACATCTACCCCACTGCGAATACAATACTCCTTCGGCCAATCATTACCCCAGCAATGCCGCTTCAAAAATCTCACTTCCCCAAGCCGCAACCCCCACGTATGAACAAACCCAATCCAATGCGAAACCGAACGGTACCGTACCTTGAGGTGTATCTCCCCGAAGGGCTTCCACTGCTTCCCCGCCGCCGCGGCGTCCTCCCGCGCCCGCCGCAGCGCGCCACCCTCCCCAATCACCCTCGCCGCCGCCGGCGACGCCGACTCGCCACCTCCCCCTCCGCCACGGAGCTTGTAGTAGGAGAGGACCCCGTCCTCGAGCACGAACCACCTCGACCGCCACCCCTTCCCGTAGTTCACCCACTTGTGCAGCACCCCTGCAACGGCGGCCGCCGCCGGCGCGGCAGCCGCTGGCTGCGGCGCAGGCGCCGGCGGCGGGGGCGCGGGGGCGAGGATGCGCGGGTGGTGGTGGTCGGCGGCGTGGTCGAGCGAGACGGCCGCGATGCAGCACAGCGGGTTCATGGGGAAGCCGCTTGCGCCGCGATGTGGATCGGTCGCTCAGGAGGATGCGCCGCCGCCTAGGGTTTGCGAGGCCATGGAGATCGTAGCAGCAGCCGCAGCAGCAGTAGTAGTAATGAGGTGAAGTGGTGGTTTGATGCCGATTAATAATAGCAACGGCGGCGGCAGCAGCAGCAGAAGCGAGGGTGGCAGGGAGGGGAGAGTAGTAGGGGATGGGTCGTGGTGGGGAATAATTCTGGAGTGGAGGAAGAGTAATAGGTTGGATACCGACCTTTGCAGGTACTGACATGTAGGCTCACTGGGTCACTGGGACCCACATGTCATTGTTGGTAGGAGGAGGCGGATGGGTCGGTGGGAGTGATGACAGTGAGGGGAGGATGGAGACCGTTGGGGTGCTGGCTTGTGGGTCAGGGGCGCGGGGCCCACGTGTCGGTGACGGGGCTGGGTTTTGTTTCGAGCCTTTTGTTTTGGGAAGATCCATTAACATCGCTGAGCGGCGTAGCAGCAGCAGCAGCAGGCGGGGCCAATGGGTAAATGCGGGCTGCACTGGGCAGCTGTTCATGACTCACTGGAGTAAGGGCTCTATGGATGTACGGACCCACAAGTCATTCGCATGGTGGTATTGTGCCATGTGAACGTAGGGCGGAGTAGGCTGAGGGGAGTGAGGCGGACGGGAGTTGCGGGATCGGGTGTGGACGGCGCGGCGTCCTCTACGATGTGGCCCTGTCCATGAATGACACGTAGGATGAGTGGAAATCTATTGGACACGTGGGAGGAGGTGAGTGGTGGAGAAGAGGGGATTCGCTGCGTGGGGCGCTCAGGGGGTTTGATATGGGGGGCTGGTGGCTACTGCTGCAGAGGCACGTGGAAGGGGGGTGGGGGAAGTGGCGGATGGCGTCGGTGGATGGAGAGACAGGCCGAAGGGTGGTGGAGCCCACGGGGAAGGGATGGACGGACGGATGGTGCGGATGGCTGCCCTGATCTGGGTAAAAGTTACTGTAGATATGCAAACGGTTCAATACGGACAATAATGTTTTTATCACATTTATTTTTATATTTTTGACAGATATGGATACGAATATATTTTTCACGAATACCTTAGGTACGAATATAAATACGAATAATATCGAATACAGATATAGAAAAATACAAATCGAAACGAATGCGGTCACAAATATTTATCGGGATATGAAAACTCATTAAACTATACACCCAAAATTAATGAAAACACATAAATAGTTTATCTTATCAAAATATTCATGAAATCTAAATAAGCATAAGCATTTTCATCCTTAGTAAAAATATACTCGATAAGTATGCCTAACACATATGCACTCATACATCTACTAGTCAACTTTTAGTTGCCATGCTAGCTACTAGCCTACTACTGCTCCTCGTCTACTTCACTGTGCGGATGAATAGCCAGAGCTACTGGCTTCTTCCTTATCTTCTCTACCTCTCCTATATCTTACTTTCCTCATTTTTCCTCTTCCTCATTCTCTGGCTTTGCTCCACCCAGCCAAATGGCTTGCTAGCCCAACCACTCCTGGCTACTACTCTCTGGCCGCCACCTCTCTTTATCTCTCTCTCCCCTACATCCTTCCCCATTTCTTGCTCCGGCCAAATGCCTCCATGGCTCTAGCCACACGCCCTCGTCCACTCCCTGCTGCTGCGCCAACCGGATCCCGGCTGCTCTAGCTCGGCCTCAGCCCCTAAGCCACTGCCCCTCCAGCCTGGCTAACCCGGCCCCGGTCGCCTACGCGCCTCCCCTCAATTGCCTCCCAATTTCACCGCCGCCGCCCACTCTAGGCCTGACCCCCACCATTGCCATTAGGCTCTGGGCGCTACTGCCTCTAGGCGCCACCTCCCTCTACTACTTGCCTAACTCCCCGACGGCTGACGCCAACCCTCGGTCCGGCCTCCATGCTAACTACGTGCACCTCCCCTCAGTCGCCTCCCGATTTCCCCGCCGCCGGCCACTCCAGGCCCAACCCTGGCCATCGCCCTTGGGCTCCGACCGCTGCTACCTCCCGGCGCCACCTCCCTCTGCTACTCGCCCGGCACCCCGAAAACTCAACTTGTGAAATTGATAAACTTAGAGTTGCTATTCCTGATAATGAATCATGTGAGTCTTCCCAAGTTTTACATTCTGAATTGGAAACTGCTAAATCTGTTAATGCATCAAACTTAGTTCAACTTAAGGATATAACTAATAAATTTAATGAATTAAAAGTGGTATATGACTCTTGTAACGAAAAGTTAAAACTTGCATCTGTGAAATTGAAAAGCTCAAGTCTAATTTTTCTAAACCTTGTTCTAATTGTGATTTGCTACAAGCTAGACTTAATTCATCTTAGGAGTCTATTCAACAAATGTTTTATCATAAGACTCTTTTTTACTCTAAGTATCCTAAGCTCAACATTGAAAAAGAAGTATTGACTAGACAACTTAATGAGTTTGTTGAAAAAGATAAATTAGCTAAGTATAGTGCTTCTAAGAATTTAATAAGTGAATTGGTTAATTGCACATCATATCCCACATTGGCTAACGAGAAGTTGAGTATCTTAAGGACACCTTTTAAAACATGATTCTATATCAATCAAAAACAAGTGTGAAAAATATATTTTAGGATTTAATTTTATTGAGCATGCCAATAATAATCCTCCTAAGATTGTTAAGCTTCTTGAACCAGGAAAGATTGAAGTAAACTCTGAGCCAAAACCAATTGTATTTAAATCGGCTAGTATAGCAAAGGACCCCTCTACTAAAATGGGTGTTGTGAAGTCAACAGATATGACTTCTCATCAAGTCAAGTATCAATGCATTCATTGTGGTAGAGATGGTTATGTTGTCCAATTTTGCTTTCGAAAAGCTAAGAAAGAAAAGAGAGATAGGTCAAGTGGAGACTATGAAGTTCTCAACTGTTGCTTTACTCCCTCTAGCCGATCATCTGCAGGTCCTCGCTTTTCTTCCTCTAATCAATCATCTGTAGGTTCAGGAGTTTTTGCCACCAGACCAGCTTTCTCTTGTGGTCGGAATAGCGTGGTTGGATCAACGTTTCGACCAGCATAGGCGCTCAAATTTGTTTTAACTTTTGACCAGTGCTTGCTACTTGTTTAGACCAGTTGAAGGTCAAACCAGTCAGACCAGCTTTACGCAGGAGGTCTGATTGTTTTCGACCATGTTTTCTACTCAATTAGAACTATTAGGGGTCAAATCAGCTTTACCTAAGCAGTCGGATCATTTTCGACTAGTGATGTCCATGCGATCTGACCAATCGACGATTAGACCAGCTTTGCTGAGGAGGTCAGACCACTTTGTGGTCAAACGAGTTTCTCAACGACCGTCTGGTCAAAATTTGTTAGATGATAATGCTTCACATAAATCTCTATCAGTGTGTGCTGTTGCTCCTGTTCATCATGTGTTACAATACTAGATTCCTAAGTCTTATTTCACTAACTCTAGTACTGTGAGACCGATGTTTTCTTTGATGTAAGACTAGCTAACTTTGGATGAAGAACATGCGTTTCATTGGGTACCTATCTTTTATGTCATTGCTTGATTGGAATATCTGATGGTTCTTCACTTCCTTTAATGGCTCCCAAGAGATTTCATCTTCTGATAAGAACATGTGGAAAAGGTGATGTTGTCCGACACCTGGTTCTGGTTGAGTTAGATTTTCAGTTTGCTCATTATTTTCTAAAAGCCACTTGATTATTCTCGCTTTGGTCTTTTGTGAAGTGAGTTGAGTATGTTGCTTTCTTTGGGATTATTCTAAGGGGGAGCTTATTGTTTGAAATTTTAGAGGCTTTGTTTATTATGCTTGTCAAATAATATATTAAGTCCAAGTCATTGAAATTAAATGATGTGATGTGTAGTAGAGCAGTCTTTGTCATATTTACTTATTTACTTGGTAGCCGTAGTCAAAACAGGTTATAATCAATTGTTATACTTGAACTAAAATATGACTTGGCTGAATACTTTGATTAGATTGATTGTAGATAGAACCTTGTGATGTTTATCAAAAAGGATTAGCTTGATTGTGAGTCCTCTTTTAAATCTTGGTCATGAGACTCATATGTTTCATATTGCAATCTTTTTATGTTCACTAGAGTTGGCATGTTATGATAAAAATTAAAAAAATGATAAGAAAGAGAACATTGAAAAGATATATACTTCAAGCATGCCATAGTTAAACAAAAGAAAAAGCACAAAACGTGCTCGATCAAAAAGAAGTATGCTTCAAGCATGCCGCCATTTAAGAAAAAGGTTTTCTACAATGATGGCATCATGAAAAGAAGTATACTACAACCATGCCTTCACTTTTAGGCTTACTCTTTAGGTGTGATATCCTTTGTGCTTTTTATAATTGGTTTGGTCATTGTTGAGAGGCATGTCGTTAATATATATTACTTAATAATGTTGAAAAACTTGTTTTGACATTATTATATGATATATGACTTTATATAATAAGTAGCTCTGCAAAAAAAGATGGCTTAGCCAAATTATTAAATCAAAGCAAAGTGACTTGTATAATCTACAAAACTTCTTGATTTTTACTCTCATATGTCCTTCTTGGAATTATTCTCTCTGAATTTCTTGATGATTACATTGACAAAGGGGGAGAAATTGGAGCGTTTGGAGAAAAATGGGAGACATAATTGCTCTCTTGTTGAGGGGGAGTTTGTCTGAGCCGTCGAGTGTTTTTGGTCTATAGTTTTGAATTTTTCTTTTCGCAAATTTCTCATTCAAGAGTTTTTGAGGTGTTGTTAATGTATTCATCAAGGGGGAGATTGTTAGACCATGTGATGATCATGCATTTTGTTGATGATGAATAATTGACATTTGGTTTTATTGGAATTTGCACTCGTGAAAGTTCTGATCGATGCACTTCTATGCTTGGGTTTTCAAGATGGCAAAATGGCCATGTATGGTTTCGATCATGGACGGTAGCTCGATTAGCCTTGTGATGGCTGGTCCGATTGGCCTTGGGATGGACGGTCCAATTAGCAGGTCCAAACGGCAGACTTGACCATGGCAAACTTCGATCACGGTAGAGTTCGACCACAGAAGAACGACCACGGCAATCTGACCATGGAATTTTGACCTCATCATTCTTCGATCATGACATTTCGACCACAAAACATCAACTACGGCAAAATGACCATACCTGGTCGAAGATGGTAAGTTACAGTGAACCGATCATAAGTGCAATACTTTTCGATGGCCGTAGTTACAATATTTTTCGATGGTCGTAGCTACAATTCTTTGTCTATGGTTGTAGCTATAGTAACTAGTCGATACTCATAAACTTTACTGGTGGTACTCGGTAGTTGGAAGGACTCAATCTCGGTAGTTAGAAGGACTCAGTACTTGAAAGTTGTGGTTTTCGCAATCGTGATCAGCGATTGGTTATCGTAGGTGTTGTGATTGGCTGTTGGAGACTTATGGTATGTGATCAATACTCATAGGCTTCGAGTAAGCGTTGGGATAGCGGTTTGACTGGCTATGTTCGGTGGTTGGACTAGTCTATTGAGTGGTCGGAAGGTGGATTTCTAGAGAGCATGGGTATTGTGGTCGTAGACAACCTGGTTGGTGTTTGTGATGCTTTGGTTCTTGTCTATGGATAAATTGATGAGGACATCCTTTCCATAGATACAACCGTGCCGACTTCACAACAAACTCAACAAACTGAAACTATGATACAAGGACCAATGACTCGAGCACGGGCACGTCAACTTAACCATCAGATAAATGCGTTCCTAAGTTTGCATACAAATGTTTCAAAGAATGGCATACTACTTAATTCTTATGATGATTTAATCGTCCTTAGGAACCATGGGGAAGAACCACGTAAGCTCAAGTGTAGAAGTGGAACCGTCAAGGGCAATCCAAGTCATGTTCGTGAGTTCGACTTAGATTCGACCTTTTTAACAGCGTCTACTTCAAATGGCCATAACTTTTGATCCAGAAGGCTTCTCAAGGCCCGTGAGTACTCTTTCGAAAGCTCTTGGAATCCACTTTTAGATGGATCTAGTCTCACCTCCAAACTCCATTCGAGCCGATCAAAAACTACCAAACAAGTCACGTCACTTTTCCAGTCCGAATCAAAATGGGCCTTAGGCCTTGTATCACAACTTAGGCTATTTGGGCCACCGTCATCTTCATGGGGTACTGTTCACATAAACAGTACCGCGGTCGTACTATTCATGTGAACAGTAACTATGAATAGTACCGCACCCTTTTCCTTAGATAAATGCGGCTTCCCCCTCCCCTATTTAAGGAGGTTGCACACCTTTAGTTTTCCTCGGGTTTTTCTTAAGAGATTATTCTGCTTAGCAGTTTCACTGCACGTTCAGTAGAGGAACCCCAACTTGTGAACTTAATCTTTATTCGTAATACAATTTCAAATTGCATCTTGTACTCTCTTGCTTGTGTTCTCGATTCGCTTGCAAGAGATAGCCTTCTTGGCAAGGTCAACCGCGTTCGGCACGGTTGATAACCAACGGAGCAGTGGTGTAGTGATTGCGAGGGGTTCGATCTGTTTTAGTCGGAGCCTTTGGATCATCAACGTCGTGTTCTTCACAATCGACTTATCAGTACCTTTCTAAAGAACGGGCCATCGTCACATTATAGATAAGGGTGTGTTTCGAGTGTGTGCGCAAATGACGGTTAAGTTGGGAAGAACTTACACAGGGGAAACGTTTCTTTATTCTTTGGATGTGCGGGTGAGCGTGGAGACGGTCATGGTCGGTAATGAGAAGGATCAGAACTAGGAGGGGGAAATATGAGATCTAGGTGGTTGAGGATATCATGTGAGATGGTCGGGCTCACGCCGAAGTATGTGGAAATCAAATGTGATGATTCGTAGAGAAGATACGGGAGGTGCGGTCCTGGAGGCTTCAACACATGAGGATAATACGTGGAGAAGATATGAGAGGTGCATTCCCGGAGGCTTCAACATGTGAGACGTGTGATGCATGATGAAGATATAGGAGGTGTGGTCCTGGAGGCTTTTCATGTGATGAGATTGGTTAAAATCCGTGTTTGAAAGGGTTTTGGGTCTCTTGATTTTTGGAAGAGATAGGATTGCATGTCTAGATTGTTAAAGACACAGCTTGAGTTATCCGTGTTTAAGGTAAACATGGTTTAGGGCTCTAGCATATAAAAGCAAGTAGAGACTAAGGATTTTAGCCATAGTTTTGAGGAGGCTATTTGTGCTAGTTTGTATGGGTGCTGTGAGGGCGCTTTGTAGCCATATAATATGATCCAGAAATAATACATCAAATCTATTCCAAGAAAAGTTAGTTAGCGTCGATGACATGTTTTCTGAACATCGTTTTCTTGTGTCTTCGGAGGCTTGCTAACACATTACGATCTTGCATGCCATGAGCTCGGTGTGTTTGGTCTTCGGCTCAATCCAACCGAGCAGCATACGATGTTGTCTTCGGTGTATTCTCGTTTGAGCGGTCGAAGCGTTTAAGCGGTCGAAGCGTTTAAGCGGCTGAAGCTTTCAAGCGAAGGGAGATTCCAACCACGTGCAAAGGCGGATCGTATCAAGCGGTCGAACGCTTGAAGTGTTCATCGAGCGTGCGTAAAGGAGGTTAAGCAAGCAGTCAAACAACTTGCGGTCGAAATCTACATCTAGTAATTTAGATTGCTTTTCTTCTAGTTTGAGATTTGTTTTCAAGTATCAAAGAGTGGAGGTAATCATTCACTCCCTCTGATTGCGTTATACGATCCTGCACATATGTTCAACCATACCTCCATCATTTCAACCTTCAACTATTAAACATAAGTACATAACAATCATAACTATCACACGACATAAAATCGTAGTGCACTTCAAGCCTTCATCATTAGTTCAAAATTCAAGCATAAGATGATATGATCACATCACAGATAGGGGCGCCATTTCATTAGACAGGTGAGCGATGGGCGGAGGTGTATAACACTATGAAATATGCAAACATCAAATAACGGCAGTTACTATTTCCTAATATATATTTGTTGATATCCTCTCTCTAATCATCTTCCTACCTTAACCATCCATTAGCTACAATATCATCAATATTTGAAATAAGTTATTGGAAAGAAAAACAAAGGAAAAGGAGTGGATTGTGGTAACATTTGGGTTGTCTTGGCCAACTAGGCCCAATACAGTAGCTATAGGGGGACGATATTTAGGGTTGCCTCGTCCTATATCACTATTGTATGGCTGCTGCTACCTCAACTTAAGAGTATTTAGGGTAACATTTGGGTTGTCTTGGCCAACTAGGCCCAATACAGTAGCTATAGGGGAACAAGTATTGTCATATGGGGAATCACCTCTTGCTAAGGTGGTGGAGTTGTGCTTTATAGGATTAACATACAAGGTTGTTAGAATCTTGATTCGAGTCTTAAGATTTTACAACCTTAGGTTTAGTGGACTAATTCGATCCTAGATAGGATCCTAATTTAGTATATCTTAAAAAAATTTATGATTATAGTAAAAATTTTATAGGATCTAATTTACATACAATCATACTCTATTCTACTGATCCTAGTAATTAAATCCTAGTGATGTTTAAAACGTCATCTATTTGGAAACGTAGGTTACATCTCTAACAAAAGACTATGTTTAAATATTAACACATAACAGAGCGAGTTAAGGCCATCCGCAATGTTGTGTTTTAGCTAATTCAAAGGAGGAGAGAGAGAAGACATTGAATCGATTTAATATGCACAAGCTATCGATTCCAACTAAAAAATTCTAGAATCGAACCAAAATCTTACATCTATTCAAAGAACTATTCCTTAGATACCGTCATTGTTTCTTCTCTGAGAAAATTCCCCAGAATTAAACAAATCACGTGGCCCACATGCCAGATGTGCATGTAGGGGCATTGTTGTTGCCACTAGCGTCGTTGCAGGACACAAGAAGGGGTCACCACCAATGGTCGCAAGACACGTGGAGGATTGCCATTACCTCCAGATCTACCATCTGTTGAAGTTGTACACACACTGCCAGTTGCCAAAGTTGCCATCGATCGCCAATCCTACTATAGATCCACCAAAAGTCAATCTCCAAAGCTATCCCCTCTACCTCCGACCACCAAACCTATCACCTCTGCCTTGATCTCGCAATGAATCTTGCAATCTCTTTTGCTGGGTGGCAACATGGGGTGAGGGCAATGGTGGGAACGGGTAGCATCGTCGACGGGGTAGGGAGGTGGATTGCATGGCTAGCATGGGCAGGGGCAGCGGTGAGTCTAGGAGGGGAAGCAGATTAGAGGTATGTGGTTGAGAGGGAGCCCTTTTATTTCTTTTTTTATTTTTAGTACAATGTGAGTCCCACACAAGAGTAATGGAATCGAATCTATACACTAGAAGAAAAATGCTATGTTCCATCTATGTTCACATGCCATTTTATTTAAACCAACATCTATGCGATACATTGGAGATGGTATATAGCCAGTTTTAAAAACATATAGCTGATCGATTAACCATTCTGACCAAACAGCTCCTGACTAGGCCACTTCAGCTCCCTCTCGTACTCGACTCCATGCAGTGTAGCATTTTTTTCAAATCCTGCTCCTAGTCATGATTTTATGCATTTGGCTCCCTCCATGACGGCAGCAGTAGCTGCAGGCGGAACATGTCACCCATTGGAGTAGGTGGCAGGCACTGCGATAGCTAGTGCTGGCTTGGCAAGCGATGGCCAAGTGCGGTAGGTGGCGGAGCTGTTGAGCTCAATTGGCATGGTAGGCCAATGGATCCCCTAGTTGCCAAGCTTGCATAGATCGGTAGGTTGTCTGATGAGCACGCCTAGCTTGATAGGTCACCTACAGTGTCGACTGTGGTGCCTGTCACCTACCGCGATGGGCGAGCGTGGCAGGTGTTGCTGCTGTTGACACGCCAAATTTGTAAAATTGTGAGCTCCAGGACCAGATTTGAAAATGGTTACTAACAAACACGCGCACACACACACTGATGCGCTATCTAGCGCGTGCATGAACGCTACACGTGGGTCACAACCTGCGCACATGAACTGGCTTGCATCAACAGTTCGTGTGTAACGGGATCGATAATAACTTTTCTAGCATTGCATTGTGAAAGTTAAAACTAGAAAAAGCAGGAAGCTCACTGTGATTCGTGTGTAACAAAAGTTTTCCCAATTTGTAAAATGTTATTAGCTTGCCCTCTTCAAGTTACATGTGAAATATTAAGTTATTGCCACTAATTGTAGACTAACCATTTTTTGCGGCGAGCCGGAAAGTTGTTGCATTTGTGAATAAAGTTATTGTCATGTATATGTTGAGTTATTGCCAACATTTTAATGCACGTGATAGGTATAAGTAACTTCATGTATTATATATGATAACTTGTTGTGCAGGAGACAGTAAATTTACCGTATATATGATAACTTTACCCTGCGGATGGTAACTTCATTGCATATAGATGATAACTTTATGTGTAACCACAAGTAACATTTCGAGTTCGATTAACAAAGCCGGGTGGACGGTCGAAGTTTGACTTCAACCGAAAAGTCAAAGAGTATCGGATAATGCTCAAGCAGCAGAGGAGAATCAGACGGTGTTCAAGTAGCAATGGAGATTGGATGGCGTTCGAGCGGCTTCAGAGCATCAAACGATGTTTGAGTAGCAGAGGAGAATCATATGGCCTTTGAGTAGCAATAGAGATTGAATGTCGTTCGAGTAGCAGCGGAGTATCAGATGACGTTCGAGTAGCCGTGGAGCATCGGATGGCATTCGAGTAGTAGGGAAGTATTGGACGTCATTTGAGCAGCTTCAGAGCATCGGACCGTGTTTGAGTAGCAGAGGAGAATCGACGGTGTTCGAGTAGGAACGATGGTCGAAGGAGCAGTTGAAGCCGTGGTCAAAGCCACGGTCAAAGCTACAGTGAGTGGGCGTAGATACAACAGTGGTAGGTACTGTAGTAGTCAAAACATTGTAGCAGCTATGGTTACTGTAGAGATCACTATAGCAATCAAAAGTACTGTAGCAATCGTGGGTACTATAGCTACCGAGTGATTCGGTCGTACTCGAAAGCCGTGGTTGAAGTAGCATTATGGTCATAACTCATAAGAGTACTCTAGCACTATGACAATACACAAGTTACTAACAATGCACTACAAAATTACCATCTACTAAATAGAAAAAGTTATAGTCCAATGACCTAAAAGTTATTGACAATACACTATGAAGTTACCACCTACTAAATAAGAAAAGTTAAAGACCATTGATCTAAAAGTTACCACCTACTATAAACTAGAAATTTACTATACATCCACTAGTGATTTACAAAACGTGTATTGCAATGTTACACATATCTCGTTGTATTTGGAGCAATTGTCGCCCTTCTTCCTCTTCGTGCTGTGAGCATTTTTGATGGATTTCACAATGATGGGTTCTGCTTGGGTAAGGTTGAGAGTGATCTCCAAAGCATTCTGACTAATCGCAATTATGATTTTACTTGTCTTGGATGGTGTCTTCTCCGTTGTCTTCATTTGCTCTCCTAACACGGAATTTTCAGCGATAATGGGGATTAGGTACGAAATATAGGAACAACATCACAGTGGCGAATCAGCCGCACTACAACCAGAATATAAGGAACATCTAACCAAATCGCTAACCCTAGGTACAGCCGGGTGAGGTCGACAGTGACGACTGACGGTGTGTGGTTGAAGCAGCAACGAGAGAAGATACCAGATTAGGACGTGCGACCGACGCCGAGGCAGCGAGGTCACCGAATTAGGGAGGTGCTCTCGTGAGAGAGATGGGGAGAGATCTAATCAGGGGAAGATAAAGAGAGATTCCTGGGTGGACTTAAAAACTATTCAGATTCCATACCCCACTAAATTGGGAAAAAGCAACATATGGGACCTGGGAGCATGGTTTTAATGGACGTGATAACTGTAAGTAACTTTATATAATGTATATGATAACTTGTTGTGCAGGAGACAGTACCTTTACTGTGTGGATGATAACTTTACCTTGCGAATGGTAACTTCATTGCATATGGACAATTACTTTATGCGTAACCGCAAGTAACTTTTGCGGTCTACCAATAACATGACCGCCAACCATACGTGAGGCCGACTAAAAGGGGGGTGGCACGATTGTGATTAGTTGATTGGGTTTGCATCGCGTCACTAGGGGGCGCATGCTTATTCTATGCTTAGCCAGGAAGCTTTTTTTCTACTCTCGGGTGTAGTTACTCATATTGTATCTTTCATTGGTCATCCACGAGATACTCCTATGCTGATTAGGTTTATGGATCCACTAGATATCCATTAGTAGACAAACTAATTAATTGGTTCAATTAAATAATAAGTAAACTAATTAATTAGCGCAATAAACTACATTATTCTCTCAGCTGCACGGATGTGTGATTGAAGTGGCTAACAAATCAAGTAGGGAGTATGCGGTATCATCATATTTGAATTGAGGGAGTATCTACACTTTTATGAATGGAAGTATGTCCACTTGATTTATGAATGGGAGTATGTGGACGAAGTATATAATCATATTTGGATTGAGGGAGTATACCACATTTTTAGGGACCTTTCCCTATCCAACTTTTTAGACTAAAAAGGGGGTATATTCATATTTTTCTGCCCATATGTAGTATTAATTCCCAAGTTATATATGTGTTCCATTAATGAAGGAGGGAGTATATGTTCATCTGAGGGAAGTATGTGCAGGAAAGGAGTATGTGGTCAAAGGCAGCTGTGGTTGAAGGCGGCTGTGGTTGAAGGCGGCTGTGGTCATGGCGACCATGGTTGTGGTCAAAGGTGACCGTGGTCATGGTCGAAGGCGGTCGTGGTCGAAAGCGGCTGTGGTTGAAAGAGGCTGTGGTCGTGGCAGCTGTGGTCGTGGTCGAAGGCGCCGTGGTCATAGTCGAGGTGAAATCATAGTCGTGGTTGCTGTGGTCAACGATGGCTATGGTCGTGGCGGCCGTGGTCATGCGCGGTTGAGGTCGTGAGCGATCATGGTTGAATCGGCGAGGGGAGGGAGGAGCTTGCGCCTGCGGTGAGGTCGAATATGGCTCCAAGGGGCCTAGGGAGGAGGGAGGAGCTCGAGGCGGGAAGGAGGAGCTCGGGGGGCAACAGGGAGGTTGAGTCTGGTGCCGAGGGCGACAGGGAGGATCTCGGGGGTAGGAGGGAGGAGCTCGAGGGTGGCGAGGAGGCCAGATCTGGCTCCAAGGGGGCCGAGGAGGAGGAAATAGCTCGCAGGCATAAGGGAGGAACTCAAGGTTGGTAGGGTGGTCATGAGCGGCCGTGGTCGAATCAATGAGGGGATGGAGAAGCTGAGGGCAACGAGGAGGCTGGATCCAGCTCCAAGGGGACCGGGAAGGAGGGAGGAGCTCAAGGGCTACGAGGAGGTCAGATCTGAAGCCGAGGGGGGCATGGAGGATCTCAGGGGCGGGAGGAAGGAGATCAAGGTGGCAGGGAGGCCAGATCTGGCTTCGAGGGGGCCGGGGAGGAGGGAAGAGCTCGTGGGTGTGAGGAAGGAGCTCGAGGGCGATGGGGTGATCATGAGCGGCTGTGGTCGAGTCGGCAAGGGGAGGAAGGAGCTCGGGGCTGTGAGAAGGCCGAATCCGGCTTCAAAGGGGCTGGGGAGGAGGGAGCTCGGGGGCGGCGAGAGGTTGGATCTGGCACCGAGGGGGTGGGAAGGAGGAGCTGGTATCGAGAGGCTGGGGAGGAGGGAGGAGCTCGAGGGCTATAAGTGCAAGCGCCATTAGTTGGTTTTGGTGATAATGACAAATATAATTATGGGACTAATATGTTTATTGATTATGATATTTCTTAGTCTCATTTAGATGAAAAGGTGAAAAATATAAGAGGTATGCATTCAATATCACATTCTTATCTTATTGCATTCCTCGGATCCAAAATATGGAATAAACTTCACCAAATAAGTCAAACTTGAATATGTGTATATGTTTTCACAATACATTCTTGTATGCACACATTTAAGAGGAATTCACTCTATATTTTATGGTTTCATTAGTATTGATCCATATTTTATTTTCACATATTAAGAATCTTTACTTTGAAACATATCCGTTGAGTATATATAGCTTATGAAGTTCATATATACTCATAATCGGGTTACCATCTAGTTCTTCCATTATGTGTTAATAGTTAGATGATTAATAACAATCGGATAAATAAGCTTTGCCTTAAAAACTTATCTTAGATATACAAGTGTTGTGTACATGATGTATACTCGCAGACAATTTTTTATCTCATTATTTATTGAGATTGTTATAAATTACCAAAAAGGGAAGATTGTAGAATCTAGTTCCTTCATTATGTGTTAATGGTGAAGTTTGGTAATTGATGATAATTATTTTGTGAATTAACATTTTTCGTAAGCTGCATGAATAGGTTAGGATCTAGAAATGAGAAAGACTTGGGATGACTTTATATGTTGAAGATCATCAAGTCAAGAAGAAGATGCGTCATGAGTTGATGCATATCCAAGAGGAGATGATCACGTGTTGATTATCAAGTTAAGTAAAGATCCATCATGTGTTGATAGAGTTGAAGTAAAGGATGCATCATGAGTTGATACATATCAAGACTATGACTCAAGATAAAGGTATGGCTAGCTAAGGCTAAGGACATGTTCCTAGTCTTTTACTGGTCTTGGTGTTTGGTTGAAAGACCGTATTGCTAGTATAGGTTATCGTACTATTAAGAGAGGTCATGTCTAATAGTTTGAGTTTCATCATGTGTTGATAGCTTAACCTCACTTGCTCTAGCTTTCCTTAGCATGAGACTTATATTTGCAAATGTGTTTTGCAAATAGTAGAACCTCATGTGTTGAATCCTTGTAACATGGGCTATATATTGCAAATGTGTTTTGCAAGTGTTTAAAGTCCATATTTCTATTCTTTGTAATTATATTTGCAAATGGTAGAAGCTTATATATATATATATATATATATATATATATATATATATATATATATATATATATATATATATATATATATATATATATATATATATATATTCTTTGTATCATGATTCTAAAAGTGCGCAAATGTGTTTTGCAACTTGTTGGAAATCATGGATAATGCTTGTGTACATGATACTGTAGTTTGCAAATGTGTTTTGTAAAATCTGTTCAAATATATGCACTTCTTAGGGAAATCGAAACTACCCTAGTGTATTCTACGGTACTATTGCTAGTTGGAATTACCGGCGTTGTAATCACAGAACTACCATGTTTGTTGGTGGTCGGAAGACTTGTATGGTCGAGAACAATTATGGTTGAACCAATGTGGTCAAAGACATGTGTGGTCAAAGATTAATGTGGTCGGGAACCAGCGCGGTCGAGCCGACGTAGTCGAACCAACGAGGTCGAAGATCGATGTGGTCGATGACCTATGTGGTCGAAGATCAAAGTGGTTGAAACCAATATGGTCGGAACCGACGTGGTTGAGATCTATGTGATCGAAACCAATGTGGTCGGAACCGACGTGGTCAAGATCTGTGTGATCGAAACCAGTGTGGTCGAACCGATGTGATCAAAACCAATGTGGTCAAGATCTGTGTGATCGAAACCCACGTAGTTGAACCGACGTGGTCGAAACCGATGTGGTCGAGATCTGTGTGGTTGAAATTGACATGGTCGAACTGACATGATTAAAACAACGTGGTCAAAGAACGACGGAGTAGTCAGAGATCTGTGTGATCGAAGGCTGACATGGTCGAAACCAATATGATTGAAGACCAGCGTAGTCAGAGACCTATGTGGTCGATCCAGACAACGTTGTCAGAGACCAATGTGGTCAGAGACCAGCGTAGTCGGAGACATGTGTGGTCTATTTGGACAACGTGGTTAGAGATCAGCGTAGTTGGAGACCTGTGTGGTCGAACCACCTGACGTGGTTAGGGACCAGTGTGGTCAACAATCAGTACTTTCGACCAACTCTGTGTGAGCAGTCCAATCGGCTCTGTGTGAGCGATCTGATCGGCGAGCGATATTATCGGCTGTGTGAGCGGTACTTCCGATTTACGGAACGTCCGGCTTGTTTAACGGTACGTTGTTTTCCAAAGAAACAGCTATGTAGAGTCTTCTCGTCTCCAAGGAAATCGGCAGTTCCACATGAGTGATGGGGTACTTCCAATGATCGGTAGTACCGGACTTTGCACAACACAATTACCGGATTTGTCTACAACGGCTAGTTTTCTGACCGTTGCTGAGGGGAGCGGAAGTACTGGTTGTTGCCTATGGTACTTCTGAAAATCCTATTTTTGTATCCCAACGGCTAGTTTTGATGTGTGGGGTATATATACCCCCTTGTAGCTGGTTGGAGGATAACTTTTGGTACTCCATTTTACTCTTTTGAGCTAGAGTGAGGTCCTCCTCTTAATTGTGCATGTGTTGCACCTTATGAGTAAAGAGGAAGGCTCTATATTGCATGTGTTGTATCTAGAGGTGGATTGTGTATCCACTCGAGCTTGTGCATTCATTGCACGTGGTGAGAGTCAAGCGAGAAACTTGACTTATTACTCTTGAAGTTTGCTGACTCCTAGACAGCGTTGGGGGCGTCATGCACGGTTATCTTCTCAAAGAAGGTTATAAGAAGACCCGGCAAAATTATGAAGGTTGGAGCTCACCTACCCGGAGCAGGAAAAAGCTACCACTAGTGGATTGAGGTGTTTCGTCTTAATTCATGAAGTCAGTCCGATTTATTTGGGCTAACTTTAATGTGGATTAGGAGAGACTTGCAAATCTCTGAACACCACGATAAAAAGCAACCGTGTCAATTGTGATTTGTTTTTTGTGCTCAATTTACATTTAAGTAATTTACTTTCATAGAATTATATTGATTACTTATCATCCTAGTATTGCAAATCTTGATATAGGCTTATCTTGTTGGTGTACTTAGGTGAACCCGGTTGTTTTAGGCGTTATTTGTGCTAAACCTTTTTGTGTTATGTTTCCGCATTATTTTTGCTTGGTTTAGCCAAATAGAAATTGATAATTAGTTGGAGAAGAAATTTTTTAGATCGCCTATTCACCCCCTCTAGTCGGTCTCCTTGATCTAACAAGGGTGGCGGTGCCATCGGAGAGGGAAAGGCCAGGAGGATCCCGGATATTGCTTGATGAATAGCGAAACTCTGGTACTCGATGTCTGGAGTGTTTCATATGTAGAATTGGATTGGATCGTGGCAATAACCAGCGACTTTTAGCTCCATTAGTTACAAGCTAAAGCACAAATTGCAAACAATCATCAACGGTGGATAAATGGGGTGTAATTACACCCGAGAGCAATTAGTTTTTCTATATATATGTGTGTGTATGTGCATGTATGCGATGAACTCGTACTCCTGTGATCCATGTAGCCCGAGATGTCAGTGCACAACAAATCCATATCCTCACTGAGTTTCTTCTAGGGCTCTGCTCATTTCAGTTTCAACTTCTAGTTTCTGACTTTTAATTCGCTATTCCTTTATTTTATCTTTTCTATCTTTTTGGCTTCTTGCCCTTTCATTTTTCCTGTATTCCTTAGTATTGGCCGTGATAGACCAATCTGTTTTTTATTTTTAAATTTTTTAAATTTAATTGTATTAAATAAGCTATAGAAAAAGAGTTATAAACCATGATCAAACTAGCACCGCTCTGTTCCTCTGGACCAAGGGCTTTACCTCTTCATTCTTCACTCGGGTCTCCTCCCTCTGCGCCACAAACTCGCGATGCAGCTCGGGGTCGGTGCCGCGCAGCAGCTGGGCGTCGATCTCGGCTTTCGATGCGCTCCTCCATTGGGTCGAAGATAAAATTCCAGATGAAGTCGTCGATGTCAACGTCTTCGTCGCTACTGCTGCTACTGCTAGAGGTGGCTGGTCGCGAGGTTGCTTCCTGGGAATTCTGGAGGCAACATTTAGGATCTTTTGCGGTTTTTGGAAAGGATGGGAGTGGTGGTGGTTCGTGTGGAAAGAGGGGTGTGGAGTGATGTGGTCGAAAGAAGGGAGCTTCGATTCCCGTCTATCTGAAGAGAGAACTTTGCATCGGAAATAGTATGAAGCTTTCGCAACAGCTAGATTCTAACGACCAATTTCTATGCAGCGGCATCGCTGTGAGATTTTTCAGCTTCCTACTACTTCAGCATCAACTATCAAGCTCGCGGATACATGAAACACATCAAATAAAAGTACATTCATACAGGAATCCGACTTGCGGCCATATGGCAAAATCCTTTTTCTTCGATTTATGACTTATGCTTATGACTTCTTTCAAACAAATAAACGGAATAATTTTTCTGTCGTCGTTACGAAACGTCTTATCGAGATAATATTTTAAAATAACTTATCGGTATTTGATTCATTCACACAAATACTCACGGTAGAGCTAAAAATCATAAGGTTCGGCAAAAAAAAAATCAACCTAGAAAGTGTCGGTTGCCGGCACCCACCCAAGTTTGAGTCATAGGAACGACTTTAGCGTCCATCTCCTTTAGTGTATGCTTAAGCTCTGGGCCAATTTATTTTATTAAGGAACAAGTCTATTCTTGACCCTAGAACTTTGATCGAAGTCAAATTTTCATCTTGAACTTAAAATCCGGTTATTTTTTATTACCTAACTTTCAAATCCAAACAAATAACTCCTAATCCAATTCCACCCCGGTTGAGGGTGAAAAACAACCAGTTTTTAAGTTCTGGGTGAAAATTAAACTTCGACTAGAGTTCAATAAATTAATTAAAGAAGTAATTTGCTGACAGGTACCCATTTTCATTCATACACATTTTGGATCATTGGTCTACTCTAATTTTTTTCATTCTCCACTTCATGGCTTCACCCAGGTGTAACTCTATATTTTCTTAGGAAGATAGTGGCTCATGGTTATACAGTAAAGCTACAACAGTGCTACCAACTAAGGAGTGATAACGGCGGGCCATGTAATTGAGTGAGGTGTAAGTGAAATGGAAAGGAGAGTTTTAATTTCAAAAGATACAAATCTAGAGGTGATCTGGACTAATCTTAGCTCTACGACCGATCAATCATATAAACACTTCTAGTTAGACTTACATTTATATTATTTAAATATAAATAATTGGACCTGGTAAAACCTTGAAGCAAAGAATGCACAAAAATTAGAATAGATCAAATATGCAAAAAGAGTATAGCTAAAAATTACCACCTATTAGCAAATTAATTCTTCTTTAATTGATTTATTGGGAAAAATCCATTTTTGGCTCTTGAACTCTGCTCGAACATCTATTTTCATCCTGAATTCGAAAACCGGTTATTTTTTCACCCTAAACGAAGTAGAATTGAATCGGAGGGTTATTTATTTGGATTTAAAAGTTGGGAGTGAAAAACAACCAGTTTTCAAATTCAGTATGAAAATTGGACTCTGACCAGACCAAAAAATGGATTTGTTCCTTTTATTAAACATTCATTTACGGGAAAAGAAAACATTCTTGATACAAAGCAACTGATATGGAATTTATACACTATGCTGCCATGGACTAGTCTCAAATGCCATTTAATTTAACATCCCTAGTAGAACAACCATTTGTTGAAGACCAACATACACTTCTTCCACCACATAAACCATTACAAGTTCTACAGAAACATTGTCAGCGATTAGCTTTTCCTCTCTCGTTTCTTTGTTTCAGCGAATTGACCCTTACGCCACACCTCCTCGCACATGGGTGAACACAAATAAACACAGAAGTAAAATCCCCAAAACAACCAAGCCCCCCATGTATACCCTGTATAAGATGTTAAAAGGTTTCTAACTGGCCCAAATCCGGTCCAATCTATCCACGCTCTTCCTCCCGCAGTCCAGCTGTTCAAAGTTCCTCTTCGGCCTCTCAAAGATGTCAACACTTCTCCTGGATTTCTCAATATGATCGAATGAGATCTTTAGTTTGTCCACCTTCTCAACATTGCTGTATCTATGCTCAGTAGTTCTCATCCTATCTCGGGTTGGCTTTGATTTCTCCCTTCGGTCTGTGCTCTTTCGCGACGGTTCAAAGCAATCAACACTCTTTCGTGAGGGTTCAATCCGATCCACACTTTCCCTCCAGGCATGCCTATGGGATGGTGACTTCTCTACTGTGTGTACAAACTTCTTGAGGTGTCGAAGGTATTCTGGGAAGAGCTCCAAGTCACAGTGCTTCCCACCCCTGAGCCACAAAGGCTCATATTTCTCTTTGCAAAGCTCCCACAGTTGCTTACCATGAGACCAATCCACTACATCATCAGCAGTTCCCTACAGATCGGGGGAAAAAGCTATGAAGACAACCAAATAACATTTAGAACATAATAATAATGCAGCTAAATGGAATTAGAAACAACTAAACCAACAAATATTCAGGTTTACATGCAGGGTCATGCACCACTTTCTTTCAATGAAATTGACTGTGTTCATCCTTGCAAAGTTGCCATATAATATGCATGCATCACAGAAGTTCACACTATTCGTATGCAACAGCAAACATAATTCAGACCACATAAATATCCTTCCTAACATAGTTCAGGCCCCATCTTTTCTATGTATATAGGATTGAATACTAAAAGATTGTCAAAAGTAACTGCTAATAGATCAAGTAAAAGCCCTGCGTTATGTATGGACTGAGTCTGAGGGAGTTAATGGCTAAGTAAAAGCCCAGCTTATATAGGATTTGTAACACCAACACGATTAACCATCCTTGTACAGTGTAACTGTACCAGTTACACAAATAATCAGCCCAGTTAACCGGTTAAACCTGTTAATTAATTGTTTTACAATAATTGGATTGGGGAGGGGACCTTGTCCTTGTATTCGGACAAATATCATTTTTACTGGTCCGATTTTTAAAAAATTGATGTCTATGTTCCTAAGACTGGATGTAAATTACAAAATGATTTGTATTTTGAAAGAAAAATTGGACAAATCACTAAGAAAAACTATAGGAGTTTAATAAATTTGGGCAACATTTGAATTGGAATCACAAAAACGGCTGTAGCAACCATTACTTAGGACATTACTGTAGCAAGATTTTGGAGGATTCTAGACCACTGTACATTGCAAATAAGGAAATTTTCGGTGATTCGATTTGTGGTACATTTTTAATCCTGTTTCCTCCTGTCACGGCACCCATAATGGGCACATGCATGCATACAAAGACGGCGATTATATTTATTTAGACTGTTAGGTTATCTTATCTTCAAGTTGTTACCTTATCAAATATAGATTCTGTTTGTTAGGGACTCCTATCAGAAAGAGCTTTGGTATCCTTTAAGATCATGGTGCTCCTCAGTGGTGGACCCAGGACTTACAGGATGGGTGTTCGGAGTTAACAAAATATTGTTCAATGGAAAAGGTAACAATAGTCCTATTTGATTCAATCAACTATTTAATTTCACCTATTCACCTTTTACTAATGAAGAAAACACTAGAAAAAAAATAGGATTGCCAATTCGGAAGTAGGGAACCGAGATGTGCAACCTCTGCCGTGTCCGCTCTACCTAGCTGCTCTGTTGTGCTTGCACACCACTGCACTGCAGTCTTGCCGCTCCCTCCTCGCCACGCCGGCGTGCCGTCAGGGTGCTTTATGCTTCAACAAGGATAGAGAGGGAGAAAAGGCATACATGTATAGTAGTAGTACCAGTAGTAGTACGTGCATATGTAGTAGTAACGGCTACTTTGGATTTGGGAGTGTAATGGGCGTACGGTGACTAGTACAAGTGAAGCTCCCGTCTTGTCTGTCACCGTTGATCCTTGCATGTTCATCAGTGACGATCGGATGTAGACCCCGCGTACATGAAATCGCTGGTTCCACGCAACACCAGCCAACGCGACATGCTCCTCAACCGGTCGAGGCTGGTCATGCTCAGGGTCAAACACACACTGAATGCCAAATGGGCCTAATGCGTACCTTTACTAGGCCACATGTGAGGTGCGGGGAGGGTGGGCTGAACTCAGTTGGAGGTACAAATATGGAGTTTTGGCCCAATTATCAGTATATACACCTATGTACCTATTAAATACCAGGTGTTTTGCAAAAAAAAAAAAAGAATGTGCGAGTGCAGTTCCCTCCCTTGGAATGTGGCAACTAGGTTCGAAGCTAACTATGAGTCTGTGACGTCTTCTGATGGCGAGAAATCTGAATACCAAGCTATCATGGGCTCATAGCTCTCATGGACAAGCTTCATGACTCCTTCTAGCCAATTTTGTGCAACTACAAGCCAGCATCACCCAACTTCATCAAGAAGTGGAAGAGCAATCTGCATTCATCACAACAACTGGTCGTGTGGACATCATCCGAGCATAGTTTTAAAAGCCGGACTGGACCCATGGCTTGATTTCCTTTAAATACCATTCACACAATTGGACCAGGAAATAAGGTTGAATGGGTGGTTTGCCATAGAACCGATGAACCAGGGTGGTTTACTTTTGAGCAAACCAAGCGGTCGGAGGATATATAGCAAAGAAGAGAAAACAAAGGTGGACAGGGGCCACTATGTTTGACCCATGTCTATGCGAGAAGGACGTCAACGGTAGCACACCAAAAGCTCGAGCTCTTGAATGATGCAAGGCTCGACAAAGTCTCGAGTCCCCACAACAAATCGATCTCCTATGCCACAGCGAGTGTTCGACAATCATTGACAGCTTTGCATTGAGGGTTCAGCAAGCAACGACATGTTTAATAGGTGTTTAATTGCTTGTTCTTTGTCTAATGTCTTGTTGTAACATCATGTCTTCATTTTGATTTGTTCTTGGTTTTAAGTATGGAGATTGGATTCTATAATGTTTGATCGAAGGAACCTAACCGAAGGAAAGAAAGACTTGGGCAAACTAACAAAATATTAGTATTTAGAAAACAGACAGACAGTTCAACCAGTGAACCGCCAGTTGGACCAATGAATTGCCGAACTGGTGGCTTGGTTGGTTCAATCACCTGTTCAACTATCAAAACTATGCACCCAAGCTCCTCACTACCACAAGGTGGATTTTCCCATCTATGATGGGGATAGTTATTAGCTAAACCACAATGAACATGTTCTTTGTGGCAACCTTACCATGGGGGAAAAGGTTTGCCTAGCAACATACCATATGATGGGGATTGCCCAACAGTGGTACGACCAGCTAGCATACGAAGGCATGCCAACATGGCCCACACTTCAAGGACTACATACACCTCTTTGAACCTTCCATCTGGAATAAAACTCAGCCTGACTGCAACCGTGGAAGAGTACTAGGGGCAATACCTAAACCGATTGTGCTATGTTGATTTCCTGGCACCGCAGCAACAGATGCAAAATTTTATGGCTAGGCTGATGGACCCCCTTCCTACTAACACCGAGTTACAAAACTGACGGACATACAGATGGCCATGAACTTACACAAAGCCCCGTTGCACCCTAGGTGAACCAGCCAACTTCCCAACTCATGGTAGCGTGGCATTGCTTGAGGACAACTCTTCCCAATTCATTAGATGGCAAGTTGTCGTCATAAGGCTTTGTGCTTCAATTGCGATAAAAGCCTTTCTGCCAAGGCCATGAATGCAAGCGTTTGTTTTCGCATGCAACCAACGACGATGACAATGGAGGTGGACAAGAGTGAATGCTCAATTTTGTTTGCGATACTGCTCGAGGACTAGCTATGTTTCAAGGAGGGCACAAATGCCATGCTATCCATAATGGGCCCATGCATGCAACACACAAAGGTGGTGGTGGTCGCAATAATCACTTAGATTTGTTTGACCATATTCTTTTCAGTTTATGGTTTATGATGTTAGTCGCTGGACTCTTGCTCTTGGTGATAGCAAGATCCTTACTCTCATGGAGAGGATGACACTAGGAGATGGGGCAAGTTTTCTTGTTTATTTCTCACACAATGCCATGCCAACCTGAGGGGTTGGGGATACAAATTTATAGGCTGAGAACCAGCTAAGCATATGCTACGATGCTATCCTAGATGCTGTCCTAAAGCGGTCAATATGCTGTCCTAAAGCAGATGCTGTCCTAAAAGCAGATGCTGTCCTAAAAGCAGATGCTGTCCTAAAGCAAAAGCATATGCTGTCCTAAAAGCAGTCAAAAAACAAAAACTACCACAGCCCCACAAAGACCACAGTACAGAGACTTATTCATCATTCTCCCCCTAAGTCTTGTGCGTCGTCTTGTGGGAGGATTGAACCAGCCTGATCTTGGAGCAGAGCTCAAGGAACTTGATCCTTCCAAGAGGCTTGGTGAGCAGATCCGCAAGCTGATCCGTGGTGTTGATGTAGCTTGCCTTGATGCTTCCTTCATCCAAGCAGCCTCGGATGAAATGGTACTTCACCCGGATGTGCTTGCTCGTTCATGAAAAACGGGTTCTTTGCGGGGCTAGAGCGGACTTGTCGTCCACCCCGAGCTCCACCGCCTGTCCTCGCCGAGAGATCACCAAGCGATCGAGCGAGCCGAGTGCTCGAGTCGAGCGGTGGAAGCCGCTATGTACTCGGCCTCACACCGACAGGCCACCACCGCCGCTTGATCGATCGCCATGAACAAGACACTTGCCGAGGAAGAAGAGAATCCCGCTTGTGCTCTTGCGGTGTCAATGTCGCCGCGTGGTCACTGTCCGCCGCACGCGAAGTGTGCGCGCCCAGACACCTCGGGTAATGGAGGCCGTGGTCAAGGGTCCCCGCAACGTAGCGGATGATCCTCTTCACGCTTGCCGATGCTCGTCGTCGGCCGTTGCATGAACCGACTAACGAGCCGACGGAGAATGCCAAGTCCGGCCGTGTGTGGCGAGGTAGCGAAGGCTCCCCACAAGACGCCAGATCGCGTGGCGCCCACCTCCTCCGTCGTCTTTGTCGCGGCTCGGCTTGCCTCCTCCATTGGAGCGAGAGGGGGTTGCGATCGGTGAGCCCGGCTAGCTCAACGACGCGCTTGGCGTGGCGATGTCCGGCGTGATCCGGAATCATCCCGTGCACCTCGATCCCTAAGTAGAAGGAGAGACCCCCGTGTCACTCATATGGAAGGTGGCCTTCATCTCTTCCTTGAATGCCGCCACCTCCGCATCCTTGGTGCCGTGATCACCAAGTCGTCGACGTAGACACCCACCGCCAGGCGTTGCCGCCTTTGCCCCGCCGGAGATCGCGACCTGCGTGTGCGCTCTGCTGGAACCCCATTTGCTTGAGGTGGAGTCCACAGCGTTCCACGCCCTCGGTGCTCGCCGCCGAGCCATAGGGCCTTGCGCAGCGAGCACCTGCCTCCTTGCCGGGATCGCAAATCCGTGGTGATGCACGAGACCTCCTCCTTCAAGTCGCCGTTAAGAAATGCCGACTTGACATCCATGTGATGAACACGCCACCTTCCCGGGCGGCTAAGCGCGAGTCGCGACGGACTCCATCCGTGCGACGGGTGCGGCGTCATCGGTCGACCCTCCCGCCGCACGAAGCCTCGTGCCACCAAGCGAGCCTTGTGCTTGACGATGGCGCCGGCTTCATCCCGCTTCGGCTTGAACACCCACTTAGGGTGATCGCGCGGTGGCCGGCAGAAGATCCGCCGCTCCCACGTCCGGTTACGCTCGACGGCGTCCATCTCTCGCTTCATCGCGACACGCCACGCCGCGTCTCCTCGCCTCGGCGAAGGAGCGGGCTCGCCGTCGTCGCATGCCAAGTGCGACTCCGCCTCGCGATCGCGCTGCGCCGATCCAGTGGACGGCGGCTCGCCGAGATGTTGTCCATGGTACGATAGCGCGAGGCTCGTCGTCGTGGTAGGCGTCGACGCGGTCCTCGTCGTGGGACAATGGAGTAGCGAACTCCACCATGCGCTCCTCATCGTGGACCGGCCGTTGGGGCGATTCGGTGGTGTGGCCGCGGTGCGGGAGCGTGGTGGCGGTGGTGAAGGGTGGGCGTGGCCGGCTGCGGCGGCGGTTGAGGATGTAGACGGCGATCACCGCCTCTCCCGAAGACACCGGCATCCCCTCGCTGAGGAGGGCGAGCCATCCCCACAACCGCCTGCGGTTGCGCTGCTCGACGACGCCGTTCTGCGCGGGTCAGCGGCGCGGCGAGTAGTGGCGCTGAATGCCTCATCATCGCAGCGATGCGACGCGACCACCGCCGTGAATTCGCCGCCATGTTCTGTCAGCGCGCGACGCGCAGCTGCGCCGCGCTCGCCTCCGCGGCGACTGCGTGCGCTGATGGCGTCCGCAGCCTCTCCTTGCTGCCGAGGACCATCACCCACATGTAGCGGGAGAGGTCGTCGACGGCGGCGGAAGTAGCGTCGTCTCTCCCGGTGTGGCGGTGTCACCGGGCCACACAAGTCCCGTGCACGAGCTCGAGCCTCTCCTTGGCTCGAAACTCGCCTCGCTTTGGGAAAGGAGTCGCCTCGCTTTGTCAACACGCAGACGCCGCAGAGCCGCTCCACATGGTCAAGGCACGGCAGCCTCGCACCATTTCCGTGGCACCGAGCCGCCGTGGCCTCGGTGAAGGTGCCCAAAGCGCTCGTGCCGCGCCACGCCTCGTCGTCCGACGAGCCGCGAGACAGAGGGTTGTGCCACTGCACGTGAAGAGTGTAGAGTCGATTTGCGCCTCGTTACCTTGGCAAGGAGGCGGCGTCGAAGATCCCAAATCCGCGGCACCGTGCTCGATCTCGACACGCGAGCCGTTCTCATCCACCGTCCCAAGCGATGATGGAGTTCCGCAGATCGGGGATGTAGTAGACGCCGGTGAGCGGCCGGTGCTCGCCGATCTTAGCGGCGAAGACGACAGAGCCGACGCCCTTGATCTCCACGGCGGGCGTCGCCGAACTTGACGGTGCCTCGAACGCTGAGTCGAGCTCGGAGAAGAACTCCGCCGCCGGTCATGTGGTGGGTGGCGCGGTGTCGAGGCACCACCCGCGTCGGTCTTGTCATTGCCGGGCGCCGCCGGGAGGCGTGTGCTTTGGCTCGTCAAGGTGGAGAGAGCCATGCGGCGGTGCCGCCGGAGGTAGTTCGATGCTCGCATGAGCAATGAACAGACCGCCGCTCCTCCTCCGCTTGCGCGACGTGGGCTCGCCGCGTCGTGGTATCCGACACTCCTTGGCCCAATGACCAAGCTTGCCGCAGCTTGTGGCAAGAGTCGCCTCGTCGCGCTTTGCTTGCCAAAGATCGCCGCCTGGCGCTTTGCGCGCTTGCCGCGCTTGCCACTCTTGCGGCGCGTCGTGGAAGAAGGCTCCCTTCTTCTTGTCACCTTGGCCGCGACCCCACCGCTCCCGAGCGAGGAGGAGCTTCCGCCAATGGTGACGGGTCCCGAGAGGCTCTGTGGCTCATCGATGTCGACGACCTTGAGGCGACCCAACGCCTCCTCGATGGTCATCGTGGAAAGGTCAGCAGAGACCCGATCGAGCGAGCCATCCGCTTGTACTTCTGGGACGCAATGGAAGAGCTTCTCCACGCCTCTCTCCTCGCCGTAGGTGTCGCCACCGAACCGCACCAACTTCGCAATGTGTTGAGACGGAGAGCAAAGTCATCAACGTCTTCACCGCTTGAAGGCGTGTTCTCCCACTCCGTGCGTAGTGCTGCGGTGTAGACTTGCGCGCGCGGTCGGCTGCCGTCGTCTTTGCAGCGATGGCATCCCAAGCCTCTTTGGCGATCCGCTTGTTGGTAAGCGAAGCGCATCTCGGCGGGGCTGCAGCGATGAGAGCATCCAGCGCCGTCGATCCCGGTCGTGGTCGACGTCGCCGTCACCGGATCGCATCCCACATATGCCGCGACCGAGCTTCACCTCATCACCGCAGACCCACTCGACGTAGTTGGTCTTGGTGAGGGTAGGCCACTCGCCGCCGGGGCGACGTCCTCGACGACACCGGTACTCGTGGTGACCACGGATGCAACCAGGAGAGCGCGTTGCTGTGAGGCCGCGCTCCGTCTACCCGTCGCCGCCGCCGTCGTGCCTCCTCCAGAGCGCCACCGCCGTGCGCGCTCCCGAGAGCGCCGCCGGCGCGCCCGCGCCGTCTGGCCGCCGCCGCGCGTGGGCGTGGCGCGCCGCCATTGCGCTGCTTCGCCTTTGCGCCGCCTCCTCTCCAGCGGTGAGGGTCCGCGTCGCCGCTGCCATCATCAGAGCCGAGGCTGCTTTACGCCGCTGCGCAGAGCCTTGACCTCTCTTCTGCCGCCGCGACGCTGCATCTGCCGCCGCCGCCGCTTCCACTCGCTGCTGCCGCCGCTCGCCCACCGCCGCCTTGACGCCCTTTCGCGCGCGCGGCGCTCTCTGCGCGCTTCGCTCGCTGCTCACCACGACGAGCTCGGCTGTGCGACGCCGCATGCTCGAGGCGGCCGAAGGCCGAGATCGCCTGCGGACATGACGCGCTACTTGGGGGCATGCGTGGAGAGAGGCGCCGACGAGCCGCCGCCGTCTCGGGAGCGGAGTGAGCGGGATGCAATGGGCCGCCTCTTGCTCTTGGCCGGGCCGCTGCGAGGTGGAGAAGGAGATGAGCAGGAGATGCTCAAGCTACAGGATACTAAGGCTCGATACCACTTGTTAGTCATTTGGACTCTTGCTCTTGGTGATAGCAAGATCCTTACTCTCATGGAGAGGATGACACTAGGAGATGGGGCAAGTTTTCTTGTTTATTTCTCACACAATGCCATGCCAACTTGAGGGTTGGGGATACAAATTTATAGGTGAGAACCAGCCAAGCATATGCTACGATGCTATCCTAGATGCTGTCCTAAAGCGGTCAATATGCTGTCCTAAAAGCAGATGTCATCCTAAAAGCGGATGCTGTCCTAAAGCAAAAGCAGATGCTGTCCTAAAAGCAGTCAAAAAACAAAAACTACCACAGCCCCACAAAGACCACAGTACAGAGACTTATTCATCATATGACTTCTCCCAAACAAACAAATAGTACGGTTTCTCCGTAGCTTTTTTAAAGCGGCTTATCGAGACAACCTTTTCAAAGTGACTTATCAACATTAGGTTCATTCGCATAAGTGCTCGCTCTAAAGGCAAAAACCATCAGTTGTAGCCATAAGCCATCAGCCGCAGCTGAAAAAAATGCACTTTAGTTTGTTAGGTTGTCTTCGAGTTGTTACCTTATCGGTTAGTTTACATAATATTAGATTCATATTTGCTAGATACTCCTATAGATAAAGAAAATAAAAATTGTCTCCCTTGTCATTAAGTGCAAACTTTTAACCATTTTCAGAAAGAAAGGTAGGAAATTACCATTCTTTACAATACTCTTATGCCTCGCCTATTAGTGCCCGAGTCTTCTCAACTGAACTACACAACAAAAATACCCTCCTTCATGAGCCCAATTTGACCTTAATATTCTCGGTCATCCCGATCAGCACCTTTCCTACAATTAAATGGGTTCGTCTAAGGAGTGCACTTTTGTTCCACCAAAAATCCATTAGTTAATACAGTTAATGAGTATGTGCAACAACGAAATATCACACACATAGGTGCAATAAATGAGTTTCAAGTACCAATGAAATAACCACTGTTATCAAAAGTATCAATTGGCCCGCAACTAGTTGTCAAGTCAGCTGCCCACCACCGACTAGAGCCATCGCACTACTTGAATGTCTGGTTGTCTACAAGGCTCTACTAGTAGTCGAAGCTTGGGCGCTCGACTTGGTGCATCTGACCATCTAGCTCAGCATGGAGTGGGAGAGCGAGAGATGACAGGGAGAAAGGCCATGTCGAGGTCAGATCGAGAGCGACTAAGGGAGAGCAAAACCCTAGTTTCCACCGCCGTCACCCCTTCGTTAGCTCTTGCCCTCCCCTCCGTTGCCAAGATAACTAATAGAATACTTCAACTTTGCAATTATGCTTAGTAGTATCTTGGCACCAATAAAAATTACAAGACATCGTCACTTTAACAAATTATTTGTACGTGGACCCTAGATCCACCTCTCCCCCTGTGAAACTATACCTAGCCCCCTTCCCCTATGTCCTCTTCGACAGACTTGCCAGTGGCGAGCGGGATGGAGTCCCACCCACGGTTGTCCCTTATTTTTTGGTTTTACATAGCTTTCTTTTTCACTCTTCTTTGGATATGGGAGGCTCATCTCTTCGACTTCGGCTTTTCTGTGTTCCTCCCTAGATTACGTTTATGCTCCCCTTCCACACAGGATTTCTTGTGCTTGTTGTTTGGGCCATGTGCCCGTTGCTTCTTTCCCGAATGGCCAATGGCGAGCTTGACAGAAAACCAATGAAGTTCACCCTAGGATTATGATCATACCTAAAATTTCTCAATATTCACCAAATTGAGCTTCAACCTAGTGTTCACTCCAATGTACGTCGCATTCAAACTCCTCTTTGGCGGTCATGTGAATCAGGTACGGTTACAACCCTGTCCAACCACTAGCTTGGTCCCTACCAAAGCAAAGTAGGCCCTACTTTCTAATGGTGGAAGCTTGATGAGTTGCCACTCTAGTAACCTATGACACCTGCCAAGTTCATTGGTGGGTCACAACAGCGCTCAAGTTCACCAGTGGTTGCTCGGGAGATCACCGAGTTGGAGATCAATGCCTCCCATCAATGATTCTCTGTGTCAACCTTTCAAAATCGGTTCATGCACTACTTCATCGACATCATCGCCAGTGTGCTGCCCTCCTACAATAAGACCTGTGGAGTTTAATGTATTTTGTTTCCATTTTTGGATCTCTTTTGCTAGTTGGTGGGAAATTGATGAACTTTTGTAATATTCAGTATAAACACAGAGATTAAAGCCGTATTTAGGCATCTTTGCCTTAAAAATCATTTGTTTTAGTGTCGTCACATTCACGAGCTTTATATACGAAAGACTTGAACTAGACAAGCAAATGATAGATCAATCTGTTGTCCACAACTGATCCAGTTATAGCTTTATGGTGCTTTATTGGACCTGTAAGTTGCCCGCTTAGTTTCCCAAATAAAAACTACAGGATAGAATAAATTAAGGGCCCATTCGTATTTGCTTTCGCTTCTGACTTCTGCTTAGAAAAGCCAAAGCCAATATAAATGCCCCAGCTTCTGTAAACTGCTTCTATCAGCCGCTACTATTTATCAGCCACTTTGCGCTTTCGCATGTTGTAATGCATTATGTATTTTATTATGTCACAATTCCATAAGTTGCATGGTGATCTGAATGTTGTAGTACTTTGCATTGCGCCGTCGTTTGCTCTCTTTCTTACATAATGCACTCAACAAATAGCCATAAGCTAGTACAAACGTCTTAGCTTCTATAAACCACTTCTGTAATACTATTCATCAGTCACTACTTTTTATCAGCCAATGCCAAAAGCCATCAGCAAAAGCTAATATGAACAAGCCCTAAGAGGCACAGTTGTGCATCAAACTACCTATCTCAGTATTGTAATCTCAAGAAAATATATCAAAGATAGGAAACTAATAGACTTATTAGATCACAGTCATGGTTGTCACGGCGACGCCAAGTCGTCCTGGCGGCCGGAGGGGGACGCCGTGGCTGTTCGCCTAGCCTGCTCCCGCCGTTAACGCCGATCTTCGCCTGCTCCCGCCGCCAGCGTGGATCTTCAACCTCCTTCCGCCGCCGGCGTCCCCCTCCGGTGGGGCAAGGAGGGCCGGAGGCGGGGAGGCGGCGGATCGGGTGCGGAGGAGGAGCGCGAGAGAGGAAGGCCGGGCGCGGGAGGCGCGGATCCGGTGCGGGAGGAGGCGGCGGGAGGGAGGCCGGGCGGGAGGAGGCGGCGGATCGGGCGCGGGAGGAGGCGGGAGAGAGGGCGAGGCGGGAGGCGCGGATCGGGCGCGGGGAGGAGGCGGCGAGAGAGCGATGGGGAGAGCGGGGCCGGCGATCGGGCGGCGACGCGCCCGGGCGCGCTAGGGTTAGGACGGGAGTTATATTTTTTGGTTTTTTCCGATTAAATCCTCAAAGTTTCTAAAACTTACGAAAGACCCTTTTCTCAATAGATTTCTTCTAATTAGACCTTCAGTTTTTCTAAAAATTACAAATAAACCCTTTTCTCAATAGATTTCTTCTAATTTAGACCTCCTGAGATATGTTTATTTAGATAATTTATACTATTATGCTGCATGGTTATTTATTTTTCAATCATATAAGGTATTATTTATCGTCTAACTACTATCGTCTAATTGTCGCCATGGCGGACGCCTAGTCGACTAGGCGTCCAGGCGCCCCGGCCTCGCCGCGACTTGCCGGAGCGCCGTGACAACCTTGATCACAGTTGACAGAAACATACATAAGAAAACAAATAGGAAGATGCTTATAATTGGCAAGCATACCAAAGTATGTTGAGTTCTGAGCCAATGAAGAATTATATACGCTCATGACATTCCTTAATCTTATAACATTACGTTATGGGCTCACTTGGGTACAGGTTTGAAGATAGGACGCTCATCCTCATCTAGCTACTGGTAAGACTCTTCCCTGTAGTGATAGAGAGGCTCTGAGGCCTATTAGAGAAGAGATGGAGAGACTAGAAAACTAGTTTATTTCCTTGCTTAAGAATACAAAGATGACAGCCACATAAATAGGCATTGGACTCCTAATAAGATGGAAACTAACCTTCTAATATGAATCTATTCAATTAATGAGATATGCATGCAACTACTACCAAATCTTGAGATATGCCAACTAATGCAACTTCCTAATAGTAAAGAGATAAGCTTCCACCAAACAACAACTCAGCCACCTCCTTCTGCACATTGCACCTCTCCTTGCCACAATCCTTTCTCGTCGGCCTTATGCCATAACATTACACACATCGAGGTGAGAAAGCTCATCCTCACATTGCCAGGTGGTGGCCGCGGACGACGACCTTGGTAGCCCCAAGTCGAGGATAGGACATGACGTGGGCACAAGTCCATACAGGCCATTGCTTCTGTCTAGGTGGCAACCAAAGCTCTACTCCACAACAGACGTGACAAATACCACAGCAATAGAAACATGTTGTGGCAAGCACGACGGGAGCAACATGTGCTACGGCAAACCCCAAAGCACTAAGACAGATGCCATGGTAGGCTCAATAGATGCCACTGTAGGCGACGTGTGGGCTGCGGCAGATGCGGCTAACACCCTGACACATGTACCACCGTGACACATGCGGTCGGTACCAAGGCACCCGCGGCAAGCACTACAGCAACAAAAACCAGCTGGGTGGCCAATGATACCGCCTTTTTTGCTGGAGTTGCGACAGGTTGCGGTGATAATGCTAATGCCAACACCTATCGTGGTGCTACCGAGGCCATGGTGGCACCAAGGGCCGAGGCCAACCTTGCGAGGATTTAGTCGAACATGGAGTTGACATTCTTAGGAACGGAACCATTGTTGCCAGACATGGTTGTGGCGGCCACGATTGGCTATGAGACAAAGTTGCTATGCGTTCACTTGGATACGGGTCCAAAGGCTAAAGGTAGGGCGCTCGGCCTCGTCTAGCCATCGGCAGGTCTCTTCCCTGCCATGGTAGAGGCTTTGAGGCCTATTGGAGAAGGGATAGAGATACTAGAGAAACTTGTTTATTTCGTTGCTTGAAGAATACAAAGATGACAGCCATATAAGTAGGTGTAAGACTCTTAATAAGATGGAAAGTAACCATCCGATATGCACCTAACCAATTAACGCCATATGCATGCAACTACTACCAAATCGTGAGATATGCCAACTAATGCAACTTCCTAATATTAAGAGAAAAGTTTCAAAGCAACAGCTCAGCCACCTCCTTCCACACGCGGCGCCTCTCCTTGTCGCGATCCTTCCTCATGGGCCTTATGACATAAGGCCCATAACACATTATGATTATGAACATAGTGCATAAAAAATCTACACCCTAGAATCCACAACAGTGTTGGTCATCACCAGATGCTACCTGCTTCAGTGATGTATTAAGCATTTCAGTAGACTAAGTAACTAACACTACCAAATAAAATAATGGATCCAAATAATTATGCCAGATCTATAAGGATAATGTAATATTAGTAGATTGACCATGGCATCTATTCATGGAATATGACAATAATACATGCCATCTAAATTAACCAGCACAGGACAATATATGCAAACTGACATATAGACTCATAAATCATGTCATCTAAATTTCAGGTTTTATCTCTGTCTGTAGAATACATCAATCCGATTTTATCCTATGTTAACATTCTATAAATCAACCAAACCAAAAAATAAAAAGCATGCATTAAATAGTATGGAACTTAGCTTCAAGTTTGGCATTTGCTTGTTGAATATTTCAAATTCAGAAAAGAGGAAAATGATGCAAGATGGAAATGCACTTACATGTATAATGAGTACAGGGCAGGTGACCTGAGGGATTTTATCAATATTCTGGAAGAACATGAAAAAGAGAAAGGTGAGCATTAATATAGAGAATGCGCAACACACAAGAGAGAATAGATCAAGTTGCACAACAGTAAATGATAAAGGATAACAGACCTTGTATATGTCAAACCAATATGTACGCTTCACAGGATACATAACTCTCAATCCTGACAATATAGGACTATGCAGGACAACAGCTTGCAGTCGAGGCAACCGACTGGCCAAATCTACTGTAGGTCCACTTCCAACAGATTGTCCGTAAAGAATTATTTCTTCTTCCTTAGCACCGAAGTTCTCTATGAGGCACTTGTAAGCAGCCTCTATATCAGCATAAGTGTTTTGTTCACTCGGCTGAAAGCATACAAAGGAAAACTAATTAAACCAGCTTCAACATGTTAATGTTATATAGTACACATTGCTCGTGACAAACTATACCATACCTTTCCTGATGATTGTCCATATCCTGAATAGTCATATCTGCATTGTTCCGAAGGCATTATTAGACTCTGATGACAGGAGGCGTTATTAAACTCTGATGACAGGAAAATAGAAATAAGTAGTATCTGCTGTATTTGCTTCCACACGAAGTCCTTTTCTGAGAAGTGTATCGTTTATGTTAAATCAAGTTCAAAGAATTTCCCTTGTGTTACTCATGCAAAGTAGAACTCAAATCCATAAATTATAATGTAAGGTAAAGCTCTAAACAGGTGCAGTAAGATAATGTTAATTTTAAAAATTCATCTTATGTAAGAAACAAACAAAGGCCATATATAACACAAGTAATTCCTCATTATCCCTCTCAATTTTTGAAAGTGTTTAGTTTATGACAATATGATTGACCTCAGGTTCCTTCAAATGGACTTATTTTGAGATAGACACAAGCACCTAAGAAAGAGAAACTAACAAGCTTTACAGGCCAATCATTGACAACCACAACAGAAAGGAATGATGAAGCACTAGGGAAGTATGTCATGGACAATCAAGCACTAGCAAGGCACCAAAGGCCACATCAAACTCCATCAAACATCACATTCTGTGTCCCATATCATAATGACTAAGGACTGCTAGATGCAGCATAAATGACAGCTAGCGTTGAGCCCCATCAAGTAGACGCAATAACGGAAATATGTGCAGATAGAGATTTGCCATGAACATTATTATGTGGGTCTGAATCGTCCACATTTACAATCACATTTTACCAACAACCATCTATAGCACAAATTAATTCAAAGGTTTTCCAGGTAAGAAACAATGCAATCGAGGTTAGCATCTCTGCATCTGATACGTCTATTTATATAGTTAATGAGAATAGATCACGATTTGCATCTAAAAATTAAAGCTAAATGGCAAAGCTTATTCTAAAACTGAAGTTAATGGCAAGATTCAATCTTTAATGCAGGAAGGATGTACACAAAAGAAATCTTCTAGCGCTACGGCGCCTTAACTCCACAACTACTACATAATATCTTGCTACGCTTCAGAGGGCCCCACGGATCAAGGACCAGAACAAAAATAACTATTTGTTCTATTACATAAATTATGGCCTAATTTATGAGCTTACTTATGTTGGCCACTACATCTATAATTTTTAGATCGTGTGTAAGATGAATTATGAATATGCACCAGCGATTCACCACACAGGACCTAAGGTATCCAAGAGTCCGACTGTGCAAGATTGAGTGACATCTTTACAACCAATTAGTTTCCACAACAAGCTGATCAGGAGGAAACTTGATCAGAAATTTCGCATGATAAAGAACAGATGAAGTTTGATCAGAGATTTCAGATTTCGCATGGAAAAAGATAAAGCTTTCGTCTTTCCTGTGAATAATAGGTCAACTCCTAAGAAAAGTATGACCTACGCACAGGTGCAAGCACAACCCCTTCAAAGAATAGTAGAACTGAGCAGAAATATCAGACTACAGCACCGACAAAACTTAAAATTTTTCACTAATCAAGTGTTCCAAATCCAGCAATGCAATGCTCTATAAAAAATCCAGCAATGCACAGGCATTGTTGCAAACATCGACATCTGCCTACAGCTGACAAAGAAACAATAATCAGATTACTCCGATTGGCTAACACAAAACATTATTATTTCAAGAAAAGCTGCAAAACCAAACGAAATAACCAGGCTTTTGCGGCGCAGGGGTTTCAGACCAGGAACTCAAGATTCCTAAATGTAGCAAGATCAGATCAGAAAAAGGAAAATACATTCCTAAGATGTCAAAACACTCCAAAAAAGAAAGAGAGAGAAGAAAACGAAACTAACATTAAAAAATCGTTTTTTTGAACGACAAGGCACAAGTCAGAAATCAAGAATCCCAAAAAAGAATTAAAAAAGGAAATTCTGAAAGCGCAGAGTTGCATCAACTTTATCCACAAAGTAAACCCAAAATTCGAGGCATCGAATCATCATATCACATCATGTATATGCCGAATACGCCCGATGCTGGCACAGGGAAAAGAATGAAGAAGGAAATGAATATTCCCACGGGAATGCATCAAAATCCCCAAATAGGGACACTCTTAACGAAAATCAAGAGAACTCAATTTCCAAGGGCAAAGAAAAGGAAAATTGCAACATACCAAAACATCAAAGGAGAATTCCAACAAATGGAAAATCTGCACAATCCAACCTTCAACAACAAAGAAAAAGGAAACAGTTTCGCATCAAAACATCAAATTTCCCATACGAACATAACAAATCAAGAAAAAGCAGCATTCGAAGAACCCCAGCGACCAAGAACCAGATGCCCAAACCCATAGATCACGCCAAATCAAGAAAGGAAGGAGCAGCGAGCGAGCAAGGCTAAGCACGGGAGGGAAAATAATCAAGCAAGCAGCATTCGAAGAACCCCAGCGACCAAGAACCAGATGCCCAAACCCATAGATCACGCCACACCAAGAAAGGAAGGAGCAGCGAGCGAGCAAGGCTAGGCACGAGAGGGAAAATAATCAAGAAAGCAAGGTGTTGCTCCGACCCTCACCCGAGGACGTTGACGCGGAGGTTGAAGGAGAGGTGCAGGAAGAGCTGGTAGAGGTGGCCGAGGTCGGCGGCGTTGCCGTGCGAGTAGAGCAGGGTGGAGGCCGCCTCCGGGTGGCGCACGTAGACCGCCGCGACGGTGTTCCCCCTACGCGTGGGCAGACGCAGCACCTCGACGTTCTCCCTGTGCGGGTGCCCGCTCAGCGTGGTCACCCCCGCCGCCGCGTCCTCCACCAGCGCGTACGACGGCGGCGTCGGCGGGAAGAAGGCCATCTTCGCCGCCACGCTCGACGTCACCCCTCCCATCCCTCCTCCTCGATCTCCCCTCTCCCTCCCTCCTCTAGTCTCTCTCCTTGCTTGCTTGCGGCGCAGTCAGGTGGAGAGCTGGAGGGGTCCCGAGGGAGTCAAATCGGGAGCTAGCTAGCGGAGCGTTCCCTTTCCTCGTTCTCGGGTCGGTTTCTCCCTCATTTTAATATTTTTGTTGGGTTTTCTTTTTGGGAGGTGTGGTTGGGATGGATGGAGCGGTGAGGAGCGGGTGCCGGAGGTGGGGGAATAGAGTTGAACACGAATCGGATAGTTTTTGGTTAATTTAGATAATTTTGGAATATAGAATATTTTGATTTGAATTTTTCTCGGATAGTTCCGAATCAGAAATGAATATATATTTTTTTTGGAATATGAATACGGTAGTATATTATCCGTCGACTATGAATACGGACTCAAACTATCCAAGAATGACAGTCTAAATATCCGGTCTAACAAGAAGTCCCGCAGTAGGGATAAATCCACCCGGTGAGGAGGTCGAGCTGGGAGCGATGTCGCAGAGGCCGAGCCATGGTGATGAGGGCTGAGAGAGGAAGAGCCGAAGGGCTACCAGTGGCGACTAACCCAAGGGAGGAGATTTGCGACGTCGGAGGCACGATGGCTGGATCCGGGCTAGCCGAAGTGGAGGGGCGCTAGGGTGGTGGCCCAGGGGCCTGACCGAAGGGCGGCACAAAGGGAGGCAACGCCAAGCTGCAGCGAGCGGTGGAGCTTGTAGGAGGCGGCGTCGGGAGGTTGAGCCTGCCGGGGGCCGAGCTCAAGGACAAGTCCAACAAGTAGACATGGCCGAGCAGCAGCCTGAGGGCTGAGCTGTCAGCTGGTGCCAGGAGGGTGGAGGCGGAGGTGGGCAGAGACGGGACTGGAGTAGTCGGGATCAGAGGTCAGGAGAGGTGCAAGGGTCGACCGGATCTAGTGGGGGGACTTGGGGAGGAGGAAGAGTAAGGAGAAAGGGAGAAGAAGGGGAGGAAGAAAGTAATGAAGAGAGGAAGAACGAGTGGCCAGGAGAAGGCTTTGGCCCGAGGAAAAAAGAGAGAAGGGAGAGAAAAGAGAAGAGGAGAAAGAAAAATCGTGTGCAGATGAATTTTATTCGCGAGCTTTTATACTGGGTATTCCGTGGCATGGCTCACTTATTCGATAAAATTTTGTTAGTCATATTAAATTACCAAACACCACTAGCAAATATTTATGTTTATTAAAAATAAATTTAGTATTGTCGGTAGATTAAAATTTAACGCGTACCGATTAAATTGATGTGCTGTCGTTTAAATCATTCTGATACAAATTTAAATAGTTAATTAATTTTTTAGTCCGATATAAATGGTAGAAATCCATTAAAAATTATTTAGGACTTAAGAAAAAATTAACTGCCATTCGAAGATTTAAAATTTGTAGAATGGTATGACTATGCATAATTTACAGTATAGAAAAGCACTATTGTTCTACTTTTCATATGTGCATAAAGAAGACAAACATGTTGACAAATGTATGTATGTGTGTGTGTATGATATTGAAAAGAAAACACAAGAGAGACAAATTAAGTGCTTAGAACAAATTAAGGATATCCAAGCCAGAATAGTGTGTTTGTTAGTATTTATACTATGTTCTTATGTTTGTTTAAATTGCTATCATGTGTACACTATGAATTACACGTTGTTGATACTTATGTTATGTACTGATCGGCTATCAAGTATTTTTTATTGCGGATGAAAATACTTATGCTTGTTTAGATTTCATGAATGTTTTGAGAAGATAAACTATTTATGTGTTTTCATTGATTTTGCATATATAGTTTAAGGGGTTTCATGTCCCGATAAATATTCATGACCATATTCGTTTAAATTTATATTTGCTTCATATCTGTATTCGATATTATTCGTATTTGTATTCATATCTGAAGTATCTGTATTCATATGCACATCCAAGAAAAATATGAAAACAAATATGGTAGAAACATTATCTATCTGTATTTGATCCGTTTGCATCCCTAGTGGGGATGAGAGCCCAGGGTGCTATTCATTTGTTCTCTTGGCTATTGTCTTCTAACCAGTGGCGGAACCAAGCCTTGGACTACCTAGACTATAGCCCGAGGCCTGTTAACCAAATCCAATATAAAATTCATGAAAAATCACAAAAAAATAGAATAAGCTCAAGAGTCGACCCAAGAACAACAGCTGACCTATCCTGGGGCTTGGGCTGGTTTCGCCCTCTGCTTCTGGCATTTAAACTAAACAGTATAGTCTGTGGATTCTCCAAATAGTTTTTTAGAACTAAAATTGTATGTGTTGTTCACGTTGATGTCTTCACTGTTTGTTACAGTATAAGAAAACACCAATAAAAACCATTAATTAGGCCTTGCTCAAAACGGCTTAGGCTTCTGACTTATTTTTCACTATTCAACAATTTCGTCTTTTTTGGTTTGTTGGCTTTTTTTGAGCTTTTTTGTCGGTTTTTCCCGTATTCATTTGTATCGTCCGTGATGGGCTAATATGTTTTTTTCTATTTTTAATTTTTAAAATTTAATTATGCCAAATAAATCACTATTAGCTATAGTATAATTTCAGCCAGTTATAATACTTTTCAGCTATAAACCACTAAAAAAAGCCCTTTTAAGCACCCAAAATCATGCCGAAAAATAGTTCCTCGCCTGCCTGCTTGCCTCGAGCTAAGCGAGCCGTTTCAGGTATGATCATCTGGACGGTGGCTGGCTGGCCTCGGTTGCTGCTTCCCAGCTGGATAGGTGTAGTAACGTATTTTCTGCTACCAAATGTAAATGTTTTCGAAATTCAAACCTCTGTGTTTTTTTGTGGTAGTGTGGTGGGATTTTGAAATTTTCTTTGTTTGTGAACATTACACAGTCATTTATGGTGATCAGTTGGGCTTAAAAGCTCATGGCTTATGGCTGAAAACACTGTAGCTGGCTGAAAAAAATACTGTAGCTGACAGAGGCTTATTTAGCATAATTAAATTTAAAAAAATATAAAAATATAAAAAAAATATATTAGCCCATTACGTATAGTATAAACAAATACAGGAAAAAAAGAACTGGCAAAAAAGCTCAACAAAAAACTAAAAGTTCAGAAAAAGACGAAATTTATAAATAGTGAAAAATAAGCTGGAAGCCAAAAGTTTAAGCCCAACCGATCACTTGACTTCGGCTAGAAATAAGTGTTTACGTGCTTCCAAATCTCTTCGGAGCTATACTGTATGCAGGTGCACAACAATTTGTGTTATTAGTACTATAATGTTGGAGTTTCTCTGGAACTGGAACAATGGTGAGTGGGACTACAAGCTACATAAAAAGTTCAAACTAAACTCTCGAACTGAGATAGTATTACTAGCCTCATAGGCGCGGCGCCACGCCGCGCCAGCCACCGTGTGTACCAAAGTGAAAGAGGCGATAATTCGTGAGGAGTTTTTTAAAAAAATTAAAAAATCGAGGGCGCATGTGTATTTTCAAAAAAGTTGAAGGTCTTTTTCGTAAAAAACTGAGGACCTGTACGTAATAAAGGAGGACCCGTACGTAATTTAGAAACCGCGGGGCGCTATCCTGCAAAGTGGAGGGACTTGAAAAAAATTGGTAGGGACCTATTCACGAGAACCAAGGACCTTTACGTAATTTCGGGAAAACGCGGGGACTTTTTCGCAAAACTGCTCCCCCGACCCTACGCAAATTCCGCTGCCACGCGCCGGCCGAGGGAGCGCTGCGGGGTGACGTGGGCGCGCCTCCGCGCGGAGAGTCCCCGGGTAATATAGGTTTTTTATTTGTTACTAACCTGTGAATCAGTGAAGTACAACCACCCCACACAAAATTAAATTCTTTCAATGTGGTACTATTATTTCTTACTAATTATGCAGTAGTAGCGTACTTGTCGTACCCGTTCGAATTAATTTTTATTTAAGGCTGCGATCAGTGTGGCTTATGAACAGTGCTCATGGCTTATTTGGCACTATTCATAAGTTTCGTCTTTTTCTGAATTTTTGGTTTTTTGTTGAGCTTTTTTGCCGGTTCTTTTTTTTCCGTATTTGTTTGTATTATACGTAATAGACTAACATATTTTTTATATTTTTAAAATTTTTTAAATTTAATTATGCTAAATAAGCCTCTGTCAGCTACAGTACTTTTTTCAGCCAGCTACAGTGTTTTCAGCCATAAGCCATGAGCTTTTCAGCCATACCGATCACCCCCTTAGTGTTATATCTAACTGATTATGTACCAATAAGATACCTCACACTCAAATCGAATTCCTTCAATTAAGTACCATCTCTTACGGTCTGACCCACTTGAAGTTAAAACATCAAGTTAAATTGCATACAATAGACTCCCCCGTCATATTTTCCCTACCATTATACATTAATCCTCCCTTTTATATTTCTGTTTCAAGTTTCAAACTCCACTGATGCTTTCAACTCAGGGGTTAATTACTTAATTTACAAGTCCAAACCCAGACAAACATGCAGTTTATTTCAGGGTTTATTCTATAAGCACAATTCTCTTTCCTGCTATAAGCCAACTGATAATTTACGGCCACATGATAAACAGCTAGCCAAAAAAATATTATTAAAGGAGCTTCAGCCCGATTTACCTCTCGAAGGTTCTATGGCTGGGTTTGCAACAGCGCGGCCTTCGGATTATCACCTCTGTGCTACAGTAACTAGTTTTAAATAGTATATTTTTTTAATATAGGATCTACAAATAGATTATAGTATATACTGTACTAAGTTCATATATAATGGTTAAAATCACATACGATTATTTTCCTCATGTACTATTTCTCATAAATAGTTAGAATTTAAAAATCATAAGCTAAAAAGTTAAAACCACACAAAAACCCATGGCTGACACAAAGCCGTGCATGACTCAAGAAAAAGAAAACGTGCATTTCATCCCATGTTTGCGAAGATAAGTATTTGTGTACTCTGAAGTGCAGGATGTTTTCTATAGCATTTGCACCCTGACGAAAATGAAAAGAGATAATTTTCTATACTACTTTTATTGATGTCATTTTCAACGGCCGTAAAAGCCGGAGCTATGATGTATGTATATCCAAACATGTGAACAATCTAGACGTATAGAAATTAGAGTTGAAAAGAGCACTCGTGTTAAAGAATCTTTTGATTGAGACGTATCAATGATTGTGATTGAAAAGTACCGGAGAGATTAAGCTTCTACTTATTTGGGCTTAAATTTTTACTATTGCTAAATTTTGTTTTTCTGGCTTTTTTTTTGAGCTCTTTTGTTGATTCTTTTTTCTGTATTCATTTGCATTGTCTGTGATGGACTAACATGTTTTTTCTATTTTATTTTTTTTAAAATTTAGTTACACTAAATAAACCAATATCAGCTACAATATACTTTTAGCTAGCTAAAGTACAATTTCAGCCATAAACCATTTATTTCAGCCTAACTAAACGGCACCTAAAGTGGAATGGTCAAAAGAAAATGCGTATGATAGTTACAGCAGAGCACCCTGTTGTGACCTAAGTGTTAGACCATGTGGCTAGGTTTAGAATATTTTGGTGATGAATAATTTACAATGGTTAATTTGTTATGATGAATAATTGGTGATTTTGTTTAGCGACGTTATGCGAGGTGTGTGGTGCGTGCGTGAACTGATGTTGGTTAAGTTGAGACGAATTTGTGTCGGAAAAATATTCTTTGGTCTTTGCATGTGCATGTTGAGCATGGAGACGATCATGGTCGGTGACGAGGTGGACCGGAACTAGGATGAGGAGATCCGAGGTTCGGACGGTCACGAGATGGTCGGGCTCATGCTTGAGGCGCATGTAGATTAAAGGTTGATGATACGTGGAGAAGCTAAGTGAGGTGCGGTCCTGGAGGATCCGACACGTGACGCGTTAGAAAAGTCGTGAGTGTGAAAAACCCGTATTAGGAAGGATTTCGGGTCCCTTGAAAATTAGTGGGCCAAAAGCCTAGTTGAGGTAAAAAGGCCCAGGTCTAGTTGAATGAGTTGGATCAGGATTCTAAGTAGAGATTGAATAGGATTCTGAATTGGATTAGGATTCTAAATAGAGATTGAATAGAATTCTGAGTTGGATTAGGATTCTAAATAGAGATTGAATAGAATTCGTAGAACACTGCATAAAAGGGGATAGAAATTGTGATTGGAGTAGCAGCCGAGGAGAAGGAAAAAATACACGTCTTTTTGGGGCAGCGCCTTTCGCTGAGACGAGGAAAATTGAGAAGAAAAAGGCGTTTTGAGCAAGATGCGGTCGTGAGCGAAGAATCAACGGGATGAACAGTATACGCATTTTTGAATAAAAGTTTGTAAGTTTTTTAATTTGCATATATTATCCTTTTTCCTGATTTTCTGATTCCTATAAATTCTCGATGCATTGATATATGTCTAGGTATTTTTTTTTCTTATATACATAAATCAGTTTTGATTAAAAATCAATTTCTAGATTGAATAAAAAACGTGTTTCACCGATCGATGGGAACTTTTTCTCGGTGCTACAGTAACTACTACAGTAAAGCACTAAAGTACTTTGCTACAGTAAATCTGAAAAAGTCTATTTTCCAGTTTTTGTTATTTCTGCTTTTTGCACATTAAAAGGTAGAAAATATATAAAAAAAAGTTTCCGCTGTGCGCTGCAATCATTCACCCCCTCTGATTGCTATCAATGATCCTACACTAAGTTTTAAAAAATAGAATTTGGTACGTAAGTAAAACATAAATTTTTTTAATTTGTAGAGAATATTTTATACAGAAAATTTTATCATACTGAGTTTATGGGTCAAAGCAAAGGTTAAGAGAATTACTTTGAGATTGTTATGTCACGCTGAAAAACAAGGGCCCATTCGGTATACATGATTGAAAATGAACTGTTTTACGTAAAATTCTTGTATTCCAAATATCTCCTAAACATTTGCTTGTCTCTTCAAATTTTCCCTTTGATCTATGACATATATCATGAGTAAAATGTTTTAAAAAATCCTATAGTTTTTTCTATGGTGCAACCAAACTGTTTTACATGCAACTACTACATTTTTCCTTTCCATAAGTTTGAAATAGCCCTTAATTATTTAGTTTTGTGCAATCAAGCTCCTATATATTTTTTTTAGTAAATTGTACCATATACACATAAACTTACGGGGTAGGTACATCTAGGTCAATAAACTATAAAACTGTGGAGTAGCACGCTAACCATCATGTGTGCCCGATCGCACTCCACCTCATGTGGCTCATATGGCTGGGGCACGGGAGAGAAAGGGCATCACCATCACACTATGTGGTGGCAGCTTGGCTAAGCTACGACAAATCCTATATGAGGAAATGGGGAGACGGAGAGAGAGAGAGTGTGTGGAGCTTGCACATTGTTGTTGGCAAGGAAGAATGAGCGAGCTTGATCTATGCCACCACTGCCTGATCTATGTTGTTCCTGCCTAATCCGCGTTGTTGTCACACAAAACCATGCCTCTATGGATGCCATGTCAACACCATGTTTAGCCATTCAAAACTACCTTTGGACCTTCGTTGCTTGGTTTAATAAGTTCATTGACTTAGATATATGGTTTCATTAATCTAGATGCACCAAAATTGCAAGTTAATATACTTGTGATGCAATATACCTTTTAAAAAAAGAAGTCCCATAGATTATCTAAGTCACCTTTTTTTTTTGTGCACAAAACCCTCGTAGCTCCTTTTCTTAATTGACTTTGGAGCATTTCATTACTCAAGACTGCCTTGGCCCTTCTATTAATTTCATTGACAGATTGATGATTTGACTGCCAACTTAGTACACCAGTATGGAATTAAATGACAAGCGAAAACATGATAGAATAGCGCAATATTGATTTATGTTAAAAATAAAACCAATATATTCTATCACCACAGTCCAATCTTATTTACATGATTTAGAGGAAGATTTTGTGCTAAAAGTAACACAATATTGGTTTTTTTTCCCAATACAGCACGTTAACCAAAATTTAGTTTTAACGGGAAATTTCCCTACAAAACTGCCTAAATAGCATTTACTTACCCTATCAAGCTTGAGTTGGCAATCTTACTGGTGCTGTTAAAGTCTACAACAATCTGTCACCAGGAAGGTCTAAAATAGACAATCGTGTGTAGTAAAAAAACTTGAATACACACAATTAAGTAATAAAGGGGCGAAAATCAACAAAATAGCTGCTGCGGATTGACTGTACAAAATAAAATTGCTTAGGGAATATAGAAATTACATATGAAGTTAATGTTACTAACATTATTAAGATTATATATATCACATGAAAAATATGACTACAGTGGTTTAGCTATTTTGAATAAACAAAAAGGAGTAATCACATATACGCCACCCAAAACATCGTCATTTAGCAATTTTGCCACTCTAGCTAGAACGATTACCATTCTCATGCTACTGGAAACCAGTAGAAATTGCATATAGAGATGCCACAACCCACAATTTTCTCAAATACCCAAAGTACCTTTCTAGACCACGCTGCCCTCCGTCGACATCCAAGAGCTACGTCGGTGTGGCCAATGGTTTGCAGTGTAGCGCTCGTAATCCACTCGACAAAATGCCTCAATAGCCCAAATTTCTCTATGTTTTTCTACAAATTTTGGAAGGGCACTGTTGTGGTTACAGACCAAACAGAGAGAGAGTGGTATGAAAGTGAAGAGTTAGGTGAGCAATACTTAGAGTTCCCCCATAGCCTGGATGGCATATATACATATATATATCTCGGAAAATTACGTAAGGCACCTAGGTGCCTAGGCACCCACATCCGATACACGTGTATGATTAATAATTTTTTTGAGTTTGGGTATGAAAATGTTTTATACCCTTGATATATTTATGGTAAGTAAGTTTTGAACTTAGTTCAAACTAGTTTGAACTACTTTTGAGTTCAATGCGACTACAGTGAGTATATACCATAAAAATAGTTCAAACTAATTAAACTGAAGTTGAATTTAATTTTTTTGAGTTTGACATCTCAAATATACTTTTTATGGGTATATGAAGATACCCACATCAAGCGTTATAATCTCAAAGCAAATCAACGGATATTGATATGGGTGCCTAGGCACCATGGTGCATGAAACACTGTCTATATATATATATATATATATATATATATATATATATATATATATATATATATATATATATATATATATATATATATATATATATATATATATATATATATATATATATATATATATATATCCACATGGGGAGTGTTTTACAATTATACCCTTACACTCAAGTATCTCTCTCAGAGGCATTTATGTCATTATACATGTCCGTTTTGGGCCTTACAACCTTCTAACAGGCCGGCTGAGCTTAAGTGGGGGCCACCCTACAACAGGCACAATAGTCATTTGCACTTCGGTCAAATCCCATTACTCTTGTTAGAATGGCATAAAAACCGCTGCGTTGGAGGAGGAGAGAGGCCGCCTCACTGCGGCTCTTGGGGAGTGGGATTGTACTCTGGGCAATGCCTCGGTGGCGGCATGGGACGCCATGCTGGCACTGGAGGGCGCCCTCGAAGACCTTGTCGCCGAGGTGCCGCCTCTCTCCTTCGGCCCCGAGGAGCTGCCGCGGACACTCCATCGAATCGCGGAGGCATCCAACCTCGTTCTCAGTGCCGCCAAATCTTTCGGCAACCATTGCTCCTTCGCGACCTCATGGCTGGCCTTTCCGCTGCTTCATCACCGAGGCTGCCGGCATGTCGATGGGTTAGCTGACCCCGAGCTGGAGATGCCTGTCGGAGCTAGGGTGATGTCAGGCGCCGTGCGCTCCGTTCGTCGGGTCGCCCGAGCCTTCCATGAACGAATCTGGGAGTACATCGGGAGGCTGCAGCGAAGTTAGAGCTACGACGGACCATGAGCGGCGAGGGGAATTTCGGCCCATGGATTGACGAAGTGCCACGACGTGGCGGAGGCGACGCCGCGGGGCAGGGCGCAAACCCACAGGTGTGATACCTGGGTCCCGGTGTGTAGGCGTGCGTTCCCATGTATGCACCCCCTTTCTATGAATAAAGTGGAGTCTGTCCCAGTGTTCTAACCGCACCTATCGCTGTGCTCTGGGCAGCTACTTGATAGGGCTCGGCCGCTTGTTTCTGACCTCATGACCCGACGGTGTCTTCGGCACTGGCGGTGGGCCGAAGAATCGCTAAACTTCTGGGCGACCCGGGCATCTTCGGGCGAGGCTTCGGCGCGGACGTATGTTAAGCAGGAGCCGGCCGAGTAGCAGTTGTGAACATCCGAGGATGCTTGTACACTTGGTCCTTACCGAACCCCTTGTAAATCTTCTCTGATGAATGCAGAAAAGGACTTTGGTTGAAGTACGTGTCCCTGTCACTTTTCGCAATCGCACTTGCCTCCGGTGGACTCTTAGGACTTGTTTCGCAAACACTTACGCGCTAGGTAGACCTTCGCGCACTCCGTTCGCTAGGTGGTGGTGGCGGAGCTGGCGCCTAGTGGAAGTAAATGCTCAAGCGCTCCGTCCCCTACCCTTCGAAGTGGTGGCAGCGGAGCTGGTGCCAGTCGAAGAAGACGCTCGAGCGCTCCGTCCCCTACCGCCAGTGGTGGCGCGAGCCGGCGCCTGGTCGGCGTAGACGCTCAACGCTCTGTCCCTACCCTTTGAAGTGGTGGTAGCGGGCGGCACTTAGTCGGCGAGACGCCGAGCGCTCCGTCCCTACCGCCGAAATGGTGGCAGCGGAGCTGGCGCCTAGTCGAAGTAGACGCTCGAGTGCCGCGTCCCCTACCCTTCGAAGTGGTGACAGCGGAGCTGGCGCCTAGTCGAAGTAGACGCTCGAGCGCTCCATCCCCTACCCTTCGAAGTCGTGGCAGCGGAGCTGACTTCCGTACTTTCTATCGTGGAGCGCGCGCGTGGGAACAACATTCGCGCGTCTTGTTCATACTCAGTAGAGTGCGCAAGGACAACATCCACGTCTTATTTATACTCCATAGAGTACGCGCGGAGGCAAGCCTTTGCTGCGTTTTACTTATACTCCGTAGAGTGCACACGGAGGCAAGCCTCTGCTGCGCCTTATTTATACTCTGTAGAGTGTGTGGGAATATCAACCATGTCTTATTTATACTCCGGGGAGTACGCGTAGGGACAATATCCACGCGTGCGCGGTAACATCCGCGTCTTGTTTATACTCAGTAGAGTGCACAGGGACAACATCCGCGTCTTGTTTATACTTTGTAGAGTGCGCGCAGGGGCGTCCCCCCGCGTGTCTTGTTTATACTCTGTGGAGTGCGCGCGGAGGCGGACCTTGATGCTGCGTATTATTTATACTCCGTAGAGTGCGCGCGGAGGTGGACCTCGACGCTGCGTCTTATTTATACTCCATAGAGTGCGTGGGAATATCAACCACATCTTATTTATACTCCGGGGAGTACACGTAGGGACAACATCCACGTGTGCGCGTAACATCCGCGTCTTGTTTATACTCAGTAGAGTGCGCAGGGACAACATCCGTGTCTTGTTTATACTCCGTAGAGTGCGCAGGGGCGTCCCCCCACATGTCTTGTTTATACTCCGTGGAGTGTGCGCAGAGGCGGACCTCGACGCTGTGTCTTATTTATACTCCGTAGAGTGCGCGCGGAGGCGGACCTCGACGCTGCGTCTTATTTATACTCCGTAGAGTGCACGCGGAGGCGGATCTCGACGTTGCGTCTTATTTATACTCCGTAGAGTGCGTGCGTCCCACGGGCTACCTTTACGTCTTTGTTTATACTCACGGAGAGTGCGCGCGTTTACCGCGTGTCTTTATTTATACTCCGTAGAGTGCGTGCGTCCAGCGGGCTACTGTACGTCTTTGTTTACACTCATGGAGAGTGCGCGCGGAGGCAAGCCTCCACGCGTCTTGGCACAAAATATGAAAGTTTCGCAAACGGTGAACTTTATTGATCTCCCGTTTACGCGGGTGAGCGATTACAAAAGACAGGGTACTGACCACAAGTCGCTCGAAGATGGGGACAACATCGACTGCTGTTTCTAAGGCGGCGAGGTAGGGCACGCGAGGAGCCTCTGGTGCCGGAGTGACCCAAGTGGAAACCCAGCGGGGTGCTTCTTAGAACCGCCGAGGGCCTTTGCGCTGTCGTGCCGTCTTCAAGGATCCTAGCGAGACTCGCAATGCGGGCCTCGGGCACCAAGCTTTATGCACCGGGCTATATCCTGGTCGCCGTGGGTGGTGATGATACCCCGCGGGTCCGGAAGCTTCATGCATAGAAAGCCATGATGTGGGATTGCCCCGAAGGAATTGAGGGTCCGCCGCCCCAATATGGCGTTGTAAGGGTACGGAATATCGACAATGTCGAAAGTGATGTCTTCGCTCCTCACATTTTCATCTCGACCGAAGGAGGCCTGCAGACATATCTGGCCCAACGCCCTCAGCGGCTGACCTCCGAAGCCCTGTAACGGGATTCCCGAGGGACCTAAGCAGCTTCAAGGGATCCCCATTTGGTCGAAGGCCACTGCGAACAAGATGTTCGCGGAGCTTCCTCCATCGACTAGGACGTGCTAGACGTCGCATCCCGCGATGGCGACCTGGATGACTAGGGGATCTTGGTGGGGGAACTCCACGCCCTCGACATCCGCGGGCGTGAAGGTAATGCCGTGCCGCGCCCAGTCCAGCGGTGCCTGCGCTGGGTATGCTGCCACGGCTGGACGTAGGGGCCTCACGGCTGTCCGCCCGCTCCGGAGTGGGCTCCGGCGTGACCACCGGCGGGGTCTGTTGGCTTCGAGCCTCTTGTATGTCCCACACAGCTCCGCAGAGGTCCAATATCTCCCGCTGGAGTGTGCCGATGGCCGTCAGCAGAGCGCTCCCTACCGTTACTGCGGCTGGGGCTACCGGCGCGCCCGGTTGCACCGTCGGAGCTGCAACGACTATGGCTTGAGCTCCTGGGTTGCCCGGTACGTCGGTGTGGCGGGCTTCGGGGTCGGTGACGAGGTCGACATTGCCACCGGGGCCGGTCGCCACTCCTGCACCGGGGGTAGGGACGGTGGCCGTGCCAGCCTGGGCGCTGGCGTTACCGCTCCTGACAACCCGGTCGGTGCTGCCGGTGTCGACCGTCGCACCCACGGTGGGGTCAATCGCCATGGGGTCAATCGCCATGCTCGGTGTGTAGAGACCGGGCAAATCGACTCTCCGCCGCACTAGTCCAGATCACGCTAGTCACACATAAAAACGCTTACCAATGGATGGTGAAAGGTTAATTTGCATAAAACAGACATTTGAAAATACAATAAATAGATTGAAGGCACATTTGAAGTAAAACAATAATAAATAATAATCAAAGGAATTGAAGTAACCACTTATGGATCTCCCATCCATAAGCTAACCAACCACTTATGGACCTCCCATCCACAAGTTAAACCAACAGTGAATTAACCATCCACTGTCCAAAACTTTTTAGAAATAACTATACCTCGTGTGAAATCACCGAGCATTGTCCATGACCGAGGACGCGGCTATTCGAATAGTTTTACACTCTGCAGAGGTTGCACAACTTTTCCCACAAGAGATAAGTCATCTTAATAGCCAGCATGCTTCCTTAGGCATGAGACCCAGATAAATTATCACAAAGCCTTTACCTCGCTCCGGTCTAGTTAGACATCACCCGCTAAGGTTTCATCTGAAGGGTTAACCACCACGATCGAAAGTCCCTTTTGCGCCGTATGAGGACGAGAACCTGCTCCTCATCAGAGCAATCCAAACCCACGGTACTCACTTACCAATGATGATATCCGAACTAAACCTTTGCAAGTTAATCAGCTAGGTCTATCCCATACTAGACATGTGGTTGTGCGGTAAGACTCGGATCAATGGCGCACAAAGTTAAGTCCTTAAATTTACCAGCGAAACATCCACATCCCATGTGCCTCTCGACACCTTTATTGCACGATCAATCGCCCAAGTGAAAGCCCGGTTGTATAACCAACACCAATGACACTACCCATGCCATGGCAACAAGTTTTATAAGCGTGGTTAACCACCACATTCAAGTATATCATTAAGTCAAGATTAATTAACCACATGTGATGATGAACCCTTTACGCAAAATAAGCAAGGCTAAGCATTCTAATCGTACCAACCCAATGTGACAAATAACATAGCATCACTAATTAAATTCCCAACCTAAGGTGACAATGGCATCAAGGTATTCCAAAATATCAAGGAGAAATAACCAATTGGGACGATAACTACCAATACAAGGGTTTTATAATAAATTAGCAATGCATGATAATTTAAAACAAAGTAATACACAATAGATTTGAAAACTGGGTTCAACATGATCAAAGGACACGACTTGCCTTGGCCTTGCTCGCTTAGGAATTCTTGATCTTCAAATCGACGGCTCCTCGAACGCGCGATCTAACGAGAGAAAACGAAACCAAAGACAAATAAATTCAAATAAAATTCAAATGAACTCCAAAAACTTTCAAACCTGAACCAAAAGATAGAGCTCAATTTTATATGAATTTAGAAAAAGAACGGGTCAATCGGAGCTAGGGCGAGGGAGAACGGGCTCTTGAAAAATTGGATTCTACGTAAAATCGGAAAAATAGAAAATGACACTGCGTCTTTGTGGACCGGGCGCGCACGGAGACTGGTCTACGGTGAACGCGCGCCTGAGCAGTGCGGGCGGCCGCTTGCCGACGCGGCGACTAGGGTGAGGTGGCACCGGCGTGGCGACACGCAGCACTAGGGTGGACGCGGCACGGCTTGCGTGGCGCTTCGCACGGCGGCGGGCGACGGACGGCCGTAGTGCGGCGGCCGTGGACGCATCCGGGCCGTCGGCCCGATCGCTCACGGGTCTGGCTCGGGCCGACGGGCGGACCCACATGGCGCGCACGGCTCACATGGACCGGGCGCACGGAAGGCGAAGGACGCGGCGCGGCTCCACCGGCGGCGTGGCGCGCGGGACCGAGGCGACGCGGGCGCGAGCGCCGGCGCATCCGCGGCGATGGCGGCGGCGGCGCGGCGCCGGGCGGGAGGGGTTCGGGCGGCGGTCCGCCGACGGCGACCGAGGTGGCGGCGGGACTCACCGGCGCGAGCTCCGGCGGCGAGCGACGCGGCGGCGCGGCGAGCAACGACGCGGCGAGGGCGGCGTCTTCGCTCCGGCGGCGAGGCACACGGCGGTATATGAGAGCGCGGCGCGGCGGCGGCGGACGGGGAGAAGCCGAGGTCGGCCCCGTGTTATACCCGGCGGCGAGCATCCGGACGGCAGGCGAGGAGTCCGCGACGAGACGGGGCAGGCGGCGTAGAGTCCGGCCGAGACGGGAAGAAGAGTCCCGCTGGTGGGCGCGCGCTGACAGGTGGGCCCCACTGCCGTGGCGCGGCAGCGAGCGGGATGCGAGGCGCGGCGCGATGCACGTGGATAAGCGCCGCGTGGCGCGCATCCGGAGGGCAAGCGGCGCGGCACGGCGTGGATTGGCGGCGTGGCGCAGCGAGAGGCGCGCGTGCGCCTCTTTGGGCTGGTCGGCTGGTGAGGTTTCGCCCACTGGCGGTTGGGAAATTTTGGGGATTTTTCTTTTTATAAATTCATTTAAATCCTTTTGAGCTCTAGAAAATAGCAAATAACTCGAAAAATCCATAAAAATTCCAATAAATTCCACGAGACACAAGGAACTCAAAGAAAATAACTTTGGCAAATGTTAATGTTTAACTTAATCATATTAAATCCTTTTAATTCATAAAAATTCCATTTAAGCTTTAATTAAATCCAAAAAATCCAAATGGTGAATTTTATTTTAAAAGCTTCAAAAGGCTCAAAATCGGATGTTACAAACCTCCCCTTAAACGGAATCTCGATTCCAGATTCAGCTTACTAAAAGAATAGGTTACCAGTGCGACGTTGGAGACGACGTGGTTCAAGCTTCCCTTGCAACGCTCGAGGTATCCGCTCCCGACTTGACGATGTTCCACGGCTTGCTCCTCGAGAAAAGGTCTTGGCGGTGCACTCCCAAGTTTGAAAGGAATGGGCGAGATTGCTCGATGCTTCATGGGGTTCTGGGTCCAACCATCTTGTCGCCGCTCAAGAAAAACACTACCGATCGCTCCAGCGAAAGGTAAGGGGAAAAGCATAGGTAAGACTTGAGGTTGAACTTGGACAACTTTATTCCGGTTAGTTGCTCGACACTTCCAAAACTCGACCGGGTTTTAAAGATAAGTGGAAAAGCATAGATGAGAGGTAAACTTCGTCTAAGGAATAACTAATGGCATCCTAAACTAAGCGGACACTTAGCCGGTAAGGCTAACAAAAGAAGCGATAAACTCCACAAAAGATTTTGACATGATCTGCATCATAATGCTAGAAGCAAACTCGCAGCTCACATCCCAACCAACGGCAAATAAGAAGCAAGACGATCTATACGATGCTAAAACTATAACAGGTTCAAATCTAATGGCTCCTAATCTTCACGAAAGTCTTCAATCTTTTCTTGACATATTGGGAACTTCCTTGATCCAAACTTCACATCACAAACTTGAAGAATTCCATGCCACTTTCACTTTGATCGAGGACACTCGAGACATCTATAGACTTTATTGAGATAAGAAGTCAAATTGAATTTCAAAACAATATTTCAGAGGAGGCAAAGAGTAAGAATCCTAAGAATGAGGTAAGAATAAAGAATTACTAGATAATCATTTGGTTGATTTGATTTAGAAAATAATTTTGAAAACTTTACTAATTCGACCATTCTAACTAGGGCTTCATCCCACAATCGATATGGCTCGATACCATCTCTGTAGAGACCCGAATATGCAAATCCGACTCTCCAGTGTGTATGCACTAGTCCAGATCACGCTAGTGCACACAAGAAAAACAAAGATGAAATATCGAACATATCACGATTTACTATGAAAAACTCAACTATTATTAATAATCATCGAGTACGACCTTATGGCCAAGCTTACAATTATTAGCCCGAAGGGCTTAACAAAAACTAGCAATGGAAATCCAAAAGAAAGCGCGAGATCCAATCGACACACCCACAAAGCTATCGAGTGGAGAACGAAGCCTAATCCGCGAAGACGTCAAGTACTCTCATTCGGAACCTCTGTGCGTTACTCCTCCTCCTCAATCGAGCAACAGGGGCATAAAGCCGTGAGTACATAGAGTACTCAAGCAAGTCGTTTGTAACAAAGAATGCAATATAGTATGCAAGGCTTACCAATGGATGGTGAAAGGTTAATTTGCATAAAACACATTTGAAAATACAATAAATAGATTGAAGGCACATTTGAAGTAAAACAATAATAAATAATAATCAAAGGAATTGAAGTAACCACTTATGGATCTCCCATCCATAAGCTAACCAACCACTTATGGACCTCCCATCCACAAGTTAAACCAACAATGAATTAACCATCCACCGTCCAAAACTTTTAGAAATAAATATACCTCGTGTGAAATCACCGAGCATTGTCCATGACCGAGGACGCGCTATTCGAATAGTTTTACACTCTGCAGAGGTTGCACAACTTTTCCCACAAGAGATAAGTCATCTTAATAGCCGACATGCTTCCTTAGGCATGAGACCCGGATAAATTATCACAAAGCCTTTACCTCGCTCCGGTCTAGTTAGACATCACCCGCTAAGGTTTCATCGCTTTGAAGGGTTAACCACCACGTCGAAGTCCCTTTGCGCCGTATGAGGACAAGAACCCTGCTCCTCATCTGTGAGCAATCCAGACTCCACGTACTCACTTACCAATGATGATATCCGAACTAAACCTTTGCAAGTTAATCACCTAGGTCTATCCCATACTAGACATGTGGTTGTGCGGTAAGACTCGGATCAATGGCGCACAAAGTTAAGTCCTTAAATTTACCCAGCGAAACATCCACATCCCATGTGCCTCTCGCACTCCTCTTTCGCACGATCAATCGCCCAAGTGAAAGCCAGGTTTGTATAACCAACACCAATGACACTACCCATGCCATGGCAACAAGTTTTATAAGCGTGGTTAACCACCACATTCAAGTATATCATTAAGTCAAGATTAATTAACCACATGTGATGATGAACCCTTTCGCAAAATAAGCAAGGCTAAGCATTCTAATCGTACCAACCCAATGTGACAAATAACATAGCATCACTAATTAAATTCCCAACCTAAGGTGACAATGGCATCAAGGTATTCCAAAATATCAAGGAGAGAAATAACCAATTGGGACGATAACTACCAATACAAGGGTTTTATAATAAATTAGCAATGCATGATAATTTAAAACAAAGTAATACACAATAGATTTGAAAACTGGGTTCAACATGATCAAAGGACACGACTTGCCTTGGCCTTGCTCAGTTAGGAATTCTTGATCTTCAAATCGACGCGCTCCTCGAACGCGATCTAACGAGAGAAAAACGAAACCAAAAGACAAATAAATTCAAATAAAATTCAAATGAACTCCAAAAACTTTCAAACCTGAACCAAAAGATAGAGCTCAATTTTATATGAATTTAGAAAAAAGAACGGGGTCAATCGGAGCTAGGACGAGGGAGAACGGGCTCTTGGAAAATTGGATTTACAGAAAATCGGGAAAAATAGAAAATGGCACTGCGGCCGTGGACCGGCGCACGGAGACTGGGTCTACGGTGAACGCGCGCACGTAACAGTCGCGGGCGCCGGCTTGCCGACGCGGTGACTAGGGTCGAGGTGGCGGTGGCGTGGCGTACACGCAGCACTAGGGCCGACGTGGCACGGCTTGCGTGGCGGCTTCGGTTACTGCAGGCGCGGGCGTCGGACGGCGTAGTGCGCGCGCGTGGGCGATCCGGGCCGCCGCCCAGATCGCTCACGGTCTACGGCGGGGCCGACGGCGGGACCCACATGGCGGCGCACGGCTCATGGACCGGGCGCACGGAAGGCGAAGAGGCGCGGCGCGGCTCCACCGGCGCCCGGCGTGGCGCGGGGACCGAGGCGACGCGGGCGCGAGCGCTGCGCATCCGCGCGATGGCGGGCGGCGGCGGCGGCCGCCGCGGGAGGGTTCGGCGGCGGGTCCGCCGACGGCGACCGAGGTGGCGGCGGACTCACCGCGGCGAGCTCGGGCGCGAGAGGACGGCGGCGACGCGTGAGGCAAACGACGCCGGCGAGGGCGGCGTCTTCGCTCGGCGGCGAGGCACACGCGCGGCAGCGGCGAGAGCGCGCGGCGAGGCGGCGCTCGACGGGAGAAGCGAGGGTCGGCCGTAGTTAATGTTTAACTTAATCATATTAAATCCTTTTAATTCATAAAAATTCCATTTAAGCTTTAATTAAATCCAAAAAATCCAAATGGTGAATTTTATTTTAAAAGCTTCAAAAGGCTCAAAATCAGATGTTACATTGTGATTGCCGATGCGGCTCGGTGATTGCCGATGCCGGCTCGCGGCGCTCGTCGCACCCTTCTTCTTTTTCACCGCCAGTGGTGAAGGTTTCTTCGGTGCCATCCTTCTTCGGATCTTGAGGCTTGCTCTTGTCGTCTCCACGGACGGCGCCAACTATTGTGGTTACAGACCAAACAGAGAGAGTGGTATGAAAATGGAGAGTTAGGTGAGCAATACTTAGGGTTCCCCCATGACCTAGATGGCATATATATATATATATCCACATGGGGAGTGTTTTACAATTATACCCTTACACTTGAGTATTCTTCTCGGGGGCATTTATGTCATTATACATGTCCGTTTTGGGCTTTACAACCTTCTAACAGGTCGGCTGAGATTAGATGGTGGCCACCCCTGTAACAGGCACGATAGTCATTTGCACTTCGGTCAAATCCCATTACTCTTGTTAGAATGGCATAAAAGCCGTGATTCTTACATTTTTGCTGTGAGTGACACTATACGAATTATTACTTTTGGAGTGGCAAATCGAGCAATGAACATCATAATCGCAAATATGTGACTGTACTTTTACCATGTCTGACCTTAGGTGTCAACATATCAAAGTGTTTGGTTTATTGCTATTAAATATCGTGAGTCACCCAACTTTACCGAAGTAGTTGTCATATATATAGATTCTTACCGACCTATATCATATGTGTAGTCTTTTACTTTAGTTCTTTACCGTAGATCTGGCGACTGATCTGACCACTATAACATGGTAAGTTAGCTTCAAACTAGACAAAAAATTGACTGTGCAAACATGATATAATATAAGGCGTGTTCAGTTGCTCTAATTGTTTTGTTGGCTAGACAGGCCTATGGAATGCAGCTGCCATTTGTATGGTAGCCTATACGAGTTTGTTGGGCTTAGATGCGTGCGTGCAAATTTCCTCTTCCAACCTGGGTTTGTACGAGTTGTTGGCCCTGGTTGCGTTCCTCAAGAGCTAGGCTCGCTTAATGCGTACTAAAGGGTTGATTAGTGCATATCAAGAGGTATTAGCTCATGTTAACGTGAATTAAGCGTCAATAAGGTGGAATTAAGAATAAGGTGAAATAAGGGTGGTAATCAAAGTATACTAAGATAGTCAGTTAAAAAAGTATGCTACGATAATAATTATATAAACGTGGCTAATATCCTTTCCATCTCAGATCAGGAATCTCAGCTAAGCCCGTATCATCTCACAGAACGCACCTCGCTAGCCATTATATTATTATCTCAAATCTGGCAACCCAGTTGACTTTTCCAGCCAGGCTATCCTATGAGCATGCGAGTAAACACACATTTACACGTCATAGAACCATGCATGCATGCTCGTTCTCACAAGCCTGCATGCTCCTGGAGCTAGCAAGCCACAAAAGCGTGACTATTTGCGGGTTTCGTTCTTTCCGACTTACGGTTTTTTTCGAATAAATAAATCGAATGATTTTTTATCATCGTTTTAAAATAACTTATTGATTTTTAATTTATTCACACAAAATATTATAATAAAGATAAAAATCATAAGCTAGAATCACGCAATATACCGATGCTGTGAAGAGAGTGCAAACGGGGCAGGCAGCACAGGTAGACGGCAGCCTTGCCCAGGCCAAAGCGAGCCACTTTATCGCCCTACACACCGGGGAGGCGCTACGCGGAAGGGATGGGGGCGGCGTCGTGGCGAGCCGTCACGTTCCAGCAATGATGGGCGCCTGATTAACGACAGCAGCATCGCTCGGCCGCGCGCGGCGGCAGCGCAGGCTGGAGCTGTCGCCGCCCGAGCGGAGGGAGCGAGGCTGGGTCGACAGAGCAGAGCAGGGGCCGGCCGCGATCGATCGACTTTTTGCGCGTCCAATCGCCGGAAAGGAAAGAAAGCGGGCAGGGCAGGGCAGCGCAGCGCAGCGCGCGCCTTTTGGAGATCCGCGCCCGGGTAGGGGTGGACGCTGGGCCCCGCGCCGCGGGACGGCCGCCCGCTGCTGGCTGGCTTCCATCCGTCCCTGTCAGCTCTGGCGCTTTCGGACGGATCCACGTGCGCGTGTGTCCCTCGTCTCTCTCTCTCGTACTCGTGGCATGGGTAGCAGGCCAGCGGCAGCCGGCGCTTTGGAATCCATAGTATAGAGGGTCTGTTTTTCTGTTTTCTCATTATTATAGTTATATAGGTTTTAACTGAAATTTTTAAATTTTAGATTGTTTATAATAAAGATTATAAAGAGAGATACTTGTTTATGATTTTAATTAATATAGATATTAGTTTTTAACATATACTATAATTAACTTGTAGATCCTGTCTAAAAAATGCTCCATTTAAAGGTTAGATATTCTAGCAAAAGCCAAAATCCGCTTTTAGAAAACGCAAAGAATATACCCATAGCGTTTTATCTTTATCGAAATGTCTCCTGGACACATGATTTTACTCCCTCCGTTCTGTTTTACCTGACGTTTTTGATTTTTCACGGTCTCCGAGATGCGACTTTGACGTTATTTTTACAACTTTACACTAAGATATACTAGTAAAATTATAATATTATAAAAGTATTTTTTAATGCAAATCTAATGATATAACTTTCGTATAGTCAATCTAGATAGTTTTGAGTCTATGGCCAAACTTTAAAAGATTTGACAGCACGGATTCTAGTAAGTCATGTAAAAAAGAACGGAGGGAATACAAATTTACTCTCCATAACCATAGTGGCAGTTGCAAATGACATGTATCATTTGTTGCACTCGTCCATCACGATAGGTTGCTATCGAGCTCAGTTGGTCATTTGCCGAGCACGTCTACCTTGGTAGGTCGCCTATAGTGCTAGCTGTAGTGCCTGCCACCACGATGAATGAGCGTGACAAGCGATACGTGTCGTCTACTACGATTGCCGGGTCACGAAGCGAACCACATTTATAAAATTGTATATGCGAGAGCCTGATTTATTTAAAAAATGGCTACAACACTATATAGGCCATAGCTTCATAGCTTTGCTCGGTTCTCTTTTGTTCTTTTTGCCATTTTCAAGGCTGATGACTTCATTTGGCTGCAATCTAGTGCGTCCGTTCATTTATGCTCTCTCCCCCCATGCGCAAGTAATGTGGGGGTAATGTAGGGTGCGTCCGCAGCAGAGGCTACCACAATATGGCGGTTCAAAGAGAGAATGTCTCTACCTTTTCTTTTTTTTATTCTAATTTATACCGAGACTAAATTTTTACACATAGAACCCTAACAACAAAAAATAAATTGCACAGCAGCCCACCTAAAACACTGGCCCCATAGAGATGGAGACGTGGGTAGGGCCCACAAGAAACGTGTTCCAAGGAGCACAGTTTGCTCCAATCCGTGCCTTCTTTGATTCGGGCTCACACTTGCCAGTGAGCGCACTGCATCTCCAGCAAGCTACTTACATATAGGCAGGTTGTTTTCGACTTAAAGTTAAGTTATATTTATACTGTCTATAGAAATTAATTTTTAACAATCTATTTTTAAGACTGGATCAATAGAAAAATTATAGTGAAAAGTGTACTGAGTTCAGCTATAGCAGTTAAAATTGTATATGACTATTTTTCTTTGCGTACTGCCTCCTGCGAATAGTCAGAATTCAAATATTTAAGCCATAAACCATCAGCCCAAAAGAACTCACCCATCTGCAAGCTATCACTTTCCTCGCTCTCCCCTCCATGGTGGCATCTGAGACCACGTGGAGCTGTGAGGCTACTAGACATGTTGGAGAACCATAAATGCCCTTAGGTGTTGTAATAGACCCATTCGTCTCGGATTCAGCTTCTATATTTTGGTTTGTAGTTCATTATTCATTAATTTCATTTTTCTTGCTTTTTGGCCTTTTTTAGGCTTTTTTTGACTTTTCTTTTTTCTTGTATTCATTTGCAGTTCATTATTCATTAATTTTATTTTTCTTGCTTTTTGGTCTTTTTCAGGCTATTTTGACTTTTCTTTTTCCCGTATTCATTTGTATTATCCGTGATAGGCTAACATGCTTTTTCTATTTTTTTTCAAAAAAATTTAATTACGCTAAAAATGCACCATCAATTACGATGCAAAATAAGCCAGTTACAGTGCAAAACATAAGACGGCTTATATAAGCCGAACTAAGCATAGCCTAGATGTCTTCAAGCATGACTATTCCTAATTGTTGCTGAATCCACATTAGTCATGTTATGATATTATTGGATCGCATTGCTTCTATAGGGACTGCAATAAGGAATGGTTGCGGAGATTTGCCCATTGTCCCTGCTAGGACGGTCCTACTAGCTATTCATATTGACATTGGTTTTTGACTTTTGCTTATATAAGTCAAAGTTAATATGAACATCCTAACTTTTATAAGCCGCTTCTATCAGCCACTGCTTTGCACTTTCGCATATTGTAACACACTTTGCATTTTATTATATCACAATTTTGTAAGTTGCATATCGGTCCGAATATTGTAGTGCCTTTCATTACACCGTCGTTTGCTTTCTTTCTTTGTTACAAAAAACCAAAAGTCATAAGCTAATACGAATGCTCCAACTTCTATAAGCCGTTTTGTTAGTCAATACTATTGCAGTCAAAGCCAAAAGCCATCAGCAAAATTCGATACAAACGAGCCCATATTATGCTCCCATGTACGCGCCCTTGCATAGGGATGGTGTCAACGATCAAATCGCTAATCTTACAAAATAGTGTGAGGAAAATGACCAAAATCCTTAGAAGAGAACATGGATACTCTTTATTGCTATGAATTGGTTTCAGGGGTGTCTTACAACAAGGCAAGAGGCTAGTCCTAATTACATTGAAAATGAATGAGATATCAATTGCTTCATCGTCCAGCCTTAAATACTAACAATGATACACCAATTATCCATCAGGAAAGATACCTTATAGAAGCAGTGTGTCTAGTCAGGGAGGCAGTTATTATCAGAGAGAGAACGCCTGATCGTCAGTTGTTGTTAGCGGGAGACGAACATGGGCAATAACCGCATGACAGTTGTTGTCAGAGACTTAGGGCCAAGCATCGTGCTGTTTGGAGTGGATAGGGTATGTGTTCTTTATATCGCATAGAAGGAATATCTTGGAATCGTGTCCAGAGACCCATTCATAGACTCTTCAAGTAGTCATCCAGTCGGACAACACACGTAGTGTCTCTCCAACTAGAGTACTCGGGGAGCAATCTCTAGAAGTTTACGACCAAGGGGTCTCTTGGCATTAATTATATATTAAAGCCATATTTAGGGATTTATTAAACCCTCATCAGGTAGCCTCCGAACTTTTAAGGAATTTATGATATGAATTTCTTTCAATTGGATCTTAATGGGAAAATTACTCTTTTAATAGCGAAAGTAAAGAAGCATTTTGCATTTACCTTAAACTTGAGAAAGTAATCGCGGACCAGTTTTATAATCCGAATCTCAGGTGTTTAGTTGCACTATTCCTGGATCGTAGATAGTGCACACGATCTGATAATGGACATCAAATCACATATCATGCGGAAGCATAATTAAAATAATAAACTTACTCATGGGCCGATTAGGCTGAAATTCAAAAAGTTGCAGCAGCGGAAGAACGAAGCACACAGGTGGGACCTTCAGGACATGCCCACAGGCAGCCAATTGGAGGTTCGCGACCTAATTCTTGCCATCTCCATCTTCTTCACCATCTTGCCAGTCGTAATGCTGAGGCGTAGTGATTTGATTCCTGATTCTGAATTTTTGTCGCAAAAGCGAGCGTGAGCACTCCGACCCCGTGCTCAGCGAGCCAACACACAGAATGCAATATTAACATGTATGGCTAACCAAAGGATGGCTTGGGTTTATTTTATTTTTGCGAAGAGTGCTTTTGAATACAATTATATAAAAATTTCCTTAAGACCTAGCAATTTGAACACAAGTATATGTTGAATGAATGCAATATTATTAGTGATTCAGATTCCATCCACCGTTACATGGCATCTGCACCATATAGCAATTCTTCAGCATTATAGCCGCTTAACTTACCACTGGGATGACACCCAGGACAATTCCAAACCAGGGCAGTCCATCGCCCTACAAGTTCCCATTCCCGGTTTTCAATATTTTGTAAACAGAACTATATCTAGTTATGTTCCCATGTCCGCCCTTGACCGTGGGCATGGCTATTTGAATAGTTTTGACTCTGCAGAGCTTGTACACTTTCACCACAAGAGATAATCAACTCGTTGACCCACATGATACCTTAGACATGTGGTTGAGCAGACCATCACAGTGACTTTTCAAAGTATCTAGACCCTTTTGTCATCTCACCTTATGGGAAACTGCCCACTTGCGGTGGGTCCCATCTATGCGCGGGATGTTTTCCACAGCCACTACGCAGCCGGACTTCTACCTCTCCGCAACGTAGGATAGCTGGAAAACTTCACCCTCCACTGGTGTCCCTTCAGGCCCCCTTGCCATAGCGTAGCCCCTTCACCCCCTACCAGTGAGATGAGTCCGGAGTTTCGATAAATTTACTTAGCCAAGTTGTACTTTACAGACTTGTGGTTGTACTGTTTTACCCGGGAGGTCATGACAAGATTCGGTCCTTAGTGGTATCTGGGCGGTCTACCACTAACCCACTTTGTGCATCTACTGCACCACACTCACACCCTCAAACCAATCCGCCCAGATATTCAAGCAAGTTGGGGATTTTGAGGGTATAAAATAGTCATGTCCAAAATATACCAGTCATTCCCATCATGACTGCCCAAACCATTTTCTTATAATTAAAAGTGATTATGATGTCTGGGGCATTTCAGCGCCCCCCTGAGTATCTATGCAAAACTAAGCATAGCATTTAGCTAGGGACTTATTTTCAAAATATTACTATTATAATTTTGCTAGGGCGACAAGGTTCACACATTGAATATTCCAAAGGAGAGGGTAATACTATTCAAGGTAAACAATGGCATATGACTAGAATATCAAATTTAGCATGTATTTGCATAAAAATAACAGCATGCAATTCGTTAATTTAAAGCAAAGTAATTTGCATAAAATGTAGGTTCAACATGATCAAAGTATTGACTCGCCTGGCGCGGTTTACCGCGGTCTTGAGCTCACGCAATGCTTTCTCTTGAGCTTCGGATCTTTTCTTCGCTTCGCTCTTGATCTCGCTTGATCCGTGGAATCTTCGAACTTCAGTTTCTAATTACGCGACAAACGACTGAATCCAAAAAGGAAAGCAAATAACTCAAAAGATCCAAATAACTCCAAGTAAATTCAACTTTTGTATTATTATGGGTTATTGGGTGATTTGGGTAATTTGAGGCAAGGCTGGTGGCAGAGAATGATGTCTTGACCTTTTATTAATAGTTTCTTTTATTATTTTTATATTTATCAAGGAAGTTCCATGAGTTAGGATGGACCCATGAGTAGGTATCATTTTGTCGAGCGTTACTTTTCAGGGCACTTTGGCTTACCGAATTAATTTTAGAGTCTAGGTTTATATCATTTTATGGAGTGACTTTTTATGTAGCCTCAGTTTTCACTAAACCTATTTCAACTTGAATTAGAATTTAGCTGTATGGGCCATACATTGTCATTTCGTGCTCATCATTTAAGGATTCATGATTAGCAGTATTTTTATGATAATGTCTACTTGTATGCCTTTTTTAATAGAGCCTACAATAAACGCAAGAATTATACTATTATATTCACTAGTAGGCTTGCATACATGCCATTCACATATCTCTAGCACTTTTATGTATGTAAAAATATGTGTGTGTGTACATATATTTTCATAAAAAGTTTCTATATTCTAATTGTTATTAGCTTTAATTAAAATTTATTTATTTGACAAAGTTATAGTCCAATGTTTGGTAATTAGCAAAAACCTACCATTAGAGTTCATTTATGGTAACTTTTTAAATGTTAGACATAAATCTAAATTTTGATTATGGGTAAACTCTATTAAATTTGAATAAAAAGAAAAAATCAAATCAACAAAATATCACCAGAAATTCGAATGAACTCTAAAAATTATGATTTTAGTTCTATTGGATAGATCTTGAATTTAGATGAATTTAGAAATTTGTCTTACTCAATTTGGAGTTAAAATGAAAAAGTTATGATCATTTGAATATCTCAGTTCAGCTAAATTCCAAAAATTACTAAATTTCCGACAGTGGGACCCACTGGTTATTTAAATCTTTTAATCTTTTTTTTCTTTATCACGTGTGTATGACATGTGGGACCCACATGTCGGCAAGCATTATCCACTGACAAGTGGGATCCAGGGGCTCGGGACCCATCTCGTCGTGGCGGAGGGCCGGCAGCGCGGGCCCAGAAGCGGCCGCCCATCAGCCTCAGCGGCTGACGGGCGGGGCCCAGCTGTCAGCGGGTGAAATTAAAAGAAATGTTTGACCGCTACGGCGGTGCTGGGCTCGAGCAGCCGCGGAGCGAGGAGGAAGAACGGCGCGGTAACCAAGTGAGCGGGGGAGGCTTTGCCTACCCAGTAAGGGTAGCTTACCCTTTTGAGGTAGCTCGCGGAGGGGTTCCGGCAGAGGAAGTCGGGGCGATGGTGGCCGGCGGCGAGGGTTGCCGGAGAAGTCCGGGACGTTCGTGGAATACAACCCCCGGGTGACGGTGAGGCTTCGGGTGCAGTCGGCGAAGGTGAAGGGGCACGGTGGCGGGCCGGCGGCGGGCGACGGCGGCGGTTCAGGGAGGTGATCGACGCCGGCGATGCTCGGGCGATGGGAGACCCGAGGGAGGAGGGGGTTGGCTTCGCCTTGCTCCCGCGAAGCTCTGAAAGCTTGGGATTGCCCGGAGGCGGCCGGGATCGGCGGCGGCTTGGTCGCCGGAGCTCGGGAAGAAGGAGGGGCCGGCGGGGAATTGAGGCTCTACGGTGCAATTGCGGCCAGGGGAGGGGGAGGAGAGGGTTCTGCGATGCGTTAGCAGCTCCCAAGCGGGGTTTTTATAGTCGGGAGAGGGGGACGCGCGGCGGGGCAGCGGCAGCCTCCGCTCTGTTCCGCTGGCGGGGGGGGGGGGATGAACGAGATCCTCTCCGGGATTGCGCGGGAGAGAGAGACGATGGGTTCTTTGAACTTAACCACGGGTGAGAGAGAGTGAGAGAAGGAGATTTGCTGCGGCCAGCTCGAGAGGGAGCTGCGCTGGGGAGAGAGCGGCGACGGGCGCGTGGAGAAGAAGAAGCCGGGGAAGGAAGAAGAGAGCGGGGGCGTTCGGGCCCGCTCGCAGAGGGAGAGGCGCGGGTGGAGGCGGGGCCACCGCGCAGCGGGAGCGCTGGCGAGTGGGTCGCGCGCGATGAGGCGCGAGTCGCGGGCCAGCGTGGCGCAGGCGGGCGGCGTGCGCGGGCTGGCCGCGGCGAGCGACGGACGCGGGCGCGTTGGTGGCGCGTGGAGGGAATGGCTGGGCCGGGGTGATGGCCGGCCCGACTGTTTATTTTCTTTTTAAATTTCATTTTGTTTTTATCCCTGAGTATGTGTGTATATTTCCACATATACTCTGGGGTAAATACACATATACATATTTTCATTTTTCTCTGATTTTTGTGTATGTACATGTATGTTTATTTATTTACTCTTTCATATGGTATACATGTGTATATATATATCTTTATATACCTTGTTATTCATATGTGTTTGCATATATGTAGAAATGTTAACCTCCTTTAATTTGCTTGCCAAAGTTTCTAGGGATGATATTTCATGCTTATTTACATTTCTCCTTTGGTACTTTATGGATCATCTTTTCAGATTCTTTATTTGATGCGCATGTTTTATCATTTTATGTGCTGATTTCTTCCCTCTTTTTACTTTTGAAGTTCCTTTATATTTACAAAAAGTCCATAAACTCCAAATTCAAATTGAAAGCAAATAAAATAATCCAAAAGCTCCATAATTTATCATTTATATTTTTCAGGATGTTACAGTAACCAGGAAACTGAAATGTTTTATGTCCATTGAGCTTCAGATCGTGTAACTTCCTTTTGCAGTTGGAGAGAAACTATTATAAAAACCCTTAGTGTGCTGCCTTGGGGTTTCACACTTTAAGAAAAACTATTCATTTTCTTCTCCACCCATGCGTTCTTCTCCTGTAGCCTTTAATCCTTCCGATCCTCTTTTCATTCTTCTGTCATCTAGCTAAAATATCAGATCTTATCACTAACTAGCCAACGTTGAAGCTTGGGATGAAGAAGCTTGAGGCCATGGAGAAGGATGGGATGCTCCTCGATAAGGTTCTAGTCCCATGGAGATTAGCGGTTGGAGAGATTTTCGAGTGGGAATAAGAGCAAGATTCCAATCTTTTGGGCTTATATCGAGTGCTGGTTTTGACAGCCGACACACCCATCCTCTCACAGATCTTGGAGTACTATAGAATCGAGTTGGTAAACCTCGCCCCCAATTCAATCGCTAATCTTAGTATCTTCGTCTACCTCCGCGAAGCATATTCGGAGTTCCATTGAGCTTGGCGCTCCTCAAGTACTTTTGTAGGATGATGAAGTTGGGGAAATCAGCGGCATCACCCAGAGTCTGCGCTTTGTGTCTCCACGATGGAAAGGCTGAAGAACACATTCCATTGTATTCTTAATCTTCATAGTTGTCATGAAAGAAGATGTGGTTCTATATGACACTCAACAAGGATGACAACCTTTTCTTCGTTAGTTAGGTGGCCATTGAGAATCTAAGATGGGGATCCTCTTTGAAGAAGGAGGGAAAGGTGTGACGATGGGTCAATGCCTTCCACCATCTAAGGATAAAAGGTCTTACTTCGTGGCATATGGTGAAGGATTTCTGCATGCACCGGATGAGTCCTTTGAAATCACATGACCGTACCATGCTTTAGTATGTGGGCAGGGATGACCAACCAAAGATTTTACATAACGTAAGTCTTGAAAAATTCTGACCAGTTGAGTTTATTTTTTGTTTGATTAAATCTTTTTAACCTTAAAGTCTTCCCTAATTTCGTAGCCCTATCCCCTGTTGAGGTGAGAGAGTGGATCAAAATGATCTGTGCATGGGAGCCTAGCTAGAAGGTAGAGGCGCCCTTGATCTTGGCCGCTACCTTTCCAAAAGAGAAGATTAAAAGACTTAATGTAAAATGATAACCCTTTTTATCAGTTATATATTTTTCGATTGGTATGCCGCAACACTCTTATAGTATGCAGATGGTCAGGTCGAAGAGCGGTAAGCTATCTGAGAGCTTAGGAGATGCTCCTCCAAGCCCCAAGAGGTGGAAAACATGATGAAGTCGTATGGGGCCTTGGGATCAAACCCGGATCTATCGTCAACTACCTTAGTTGTTCTACCGATCGTTGTTCTGGCCACTTCTACATCTACTTTGATGACCACATAAGGTTTCAAGAGCAGAGCCCCTTAGAGGTAGGCTTTTACTATGACTCTGGAAGTTTTCCCTATAAACCTAATCCTTCTCTTGTAAGGAGGATAGAGAAATGACACCGACGGGAATATATTTTCTGGATGAAGAACTTCATCACCGAGCTAACTTTAGCTAGTAACCAGGTGGAAGAGAGGGAGGAGTTGCTGATCAAAGCCATTGCAACCATAGAACGAAGTTTACCGATCGTAGGTTCCGGAGCGGTCGTGATTGATGAGGTGGTTGTCCCTCAAGCACCGGAGGGAGCGACTGCACCGGTGGTTGAAGGAGTCACAACCTTTAAGTAGGTGGTCAGACAAACTTCTTCCGACCTTCCCAAGGAGGATTTGACAAGGATAAACTTATTCGGTTGGAAGACTCAAATGGTCCGACTAGCCTTACTAGTGCTAAACTGGTAAAGTAGGTCGAGAGGAAGAAGAGGAAAGCAAGTGCTCTGGACTATGCTCCAGGGCATTTTAACTTCAAAGCAAAAAAATACCAGGTATGTGAAAAATTCATGTAAACTCATATCTTTAGTTATTTTAAGTCCTCACTTCTCTCTTTTCCTTCATCTTTCTTTGTAGCGCCCCTAGTACTCTGATCAATCTTCATTCGAGTACTCCTTGTGAGGAAACTTTCAAGGAGGGAGCAGTCGAGGTAGCCCTGAGTGGGTAGAAGAGTCAGCACATGCTGCTACTATTCGGATTCTTTGGCGGCTCCGACCTTGTCAAAGGATGTAGAGGCAGAAGTGAAGTCTCAGTAGGATCCGACCACTGTCGAGACTCAAGTGGTTGAAGAGAAGGGATCAAGGATGCTTCCTCATTTCTTTGGAGGCCCTGAAGAGGAGAGCTCTTCCTTGGTTAAGAAATCTCCTCACCCGACGGACATCCCCAGCCGACTTTGAATCTTTAACAATAAAAGACTTAAGGAGGTCTGGTTGAGGAAAATTTCAGATTGCCAATAGAAGACAGATCCCAAGATGCTTTACTTTGCCTATGCTGACAAAGCAGTCCAGGTAAGTTCCCATTATCAGTTTATGATGCATTTTTAGAGTTTTTTAGAAACTTTTCTAAGTTTCCTTTTTTTGCTTTTTGGTAGCATATGGTGGAGGGCGTCGCTATGGTCGGAGAACTGACTAGGCGAGCATCATTCTTTGGAAAGGAAAACCTTCGATTGAGAAGTAAGTGTCATTTTTAAACATCTTCTATTGCTTCTTAATCTTTGCTTTTTCTTAACTTTCTCCTTGTCGTGGTTGATAGAATCAAAGAGCTTTGAAAAAGCAGCTAAAGCTAAAGGAGCCGTTATTGTGAACCCTGCGGAAATGTGCAAGGCCAAAGATCGGTTGTTCAAAAATTGGTTGACCAGGTTCAATAAAAACATCCTTAAGCACAGGGAAGCCATCGAAGCTTATGAGAACAACTGAACAAGAATCAAGGTAACTGATCGTTAATCCAACTAGTTTATTGTATGTTTTGGTCTATTTTATCTAGCTTTGAGATACTCGTGCAAAGCATGCCCTAAAGTTGAAAAGGTTAGAAAAAGCTCTTACTTTTGGAGAGGACGAGGAGAAGGAACTTTAAAGGAGCGTTTAAGAGAAGATCCTTGCCTTCAACAAGATGCTTATTGATATGGGGGCAGAAGCATTTGAGTCCACTTCAAGGGAGTTGGCTGATAAGGTGAACTGTCTTGGCAGACAACTCAAAACCTTTCAAGACCCGCTTGCTACTTCTTGGAGCAACCACATGTAGACAATGAGAAATACAGTAGCTAATGGATTAGCTTTGCCTTGGCAACGCTTAAAGCTTCTAACCCATCACTTAACCTCCAAGTGCTTGAGACAGATTCAACTGCTTAGAGGAGGATGCAACCAGGTTCTATGAAGAGATGAAGCCCTTTGAAAATAAGGTTGCTGAGGAGATGAAGGTCAGATCTCCATCGAACAGTGACTAGTCTGATGGTTCTGATGAGTAGACAAATGTTTTTGTAATATGAAAATTTCCAATGTAAAAAAGCTTACCTTTATCATCAGTAAAGCTTATGTCAATTTCTCAATTTTTTGAGTACTCATATATTTTCTAGCCCCCTACTACTTATTTAGTAGTAATATTACTAAGGAAACAGTATACTAAGAATTAAAGAGTAGTTTGCTTCGACCAATAGACTAAGTACGTGCTATTATGTTGTAGAAAGGATCAAGTTGTCACTAGAAAATCACATTGGACAAAGCCAGCTAATGATTTTGACTAGCCTTGGTTTCCATTTCCATAATCAAAATACCATATAGTCCAATATGAGGTTGAAAAATGATATAAAACTTGTTGATGACATGAACAATAAGGAATTATGCAAGAATATATGGAAGAACGATAAATGCTTTTATTTATAAACTCTATCCGAACTGTCATGATATTGCTGAGAACTAAAGATGTGAACAATACTTCTCAAACATATTCATACTCGAGTTCGATTGGTAGAAAAGATCGTACCAAAAAGGTCATCGCTAGCAAGCTCCTTCTAGTGGGCAGGACGATATGCAGAGAGGAGATATTTCAACTAGGAGGTGTTTTGTGTCTCGACTAGTTGTAAACAAGAGAAGAACAAAATATTGAAGTGAAAAGGAATGTCTTCAAGCCCTTGAGCATGTAAGCAATTATGTCTAGTTATCTATGTGATGCTTCTTTTACTTGTTTTTCTTTGGGAACAAAGCATGCAGATTATTGTAAAAACCATCTCTATGAAGGTTACGATAAGAATCTGCATGGTGTTTGACTGATATGTCAGAGCTAAAAGTAAAAGATATCCCTTAGAATGGTTTTGGAGGAAAATGGAACCCTTCTACTAGCTCAAACAACAATAGTATGTGACCAAACTTGGGATAATGAAATACAAATAAAAACACTCATCATAAAGGAAAGAAATAATGTAACTTCATTGAAATATTGAAATAAAAAATATATATTTACTCACATAACTTATGTAACCGATCAATGTTCCAAGAATTAGGCAAAACATACCTAGCTGACATGGCAAGTCGTACTGAGCCTGGTCTGGTGACTTCGACCACAGTGTGTGGACCTTCTTGTTTAGGCGAAAGTTTATTGCGACTTGCTTGTCTCTAAATTTTTCTAAGAACCAAGTCACCTATAGCTTGGCTGTGAGGCTGCACCTTACAATTGTGGTACCTTCGCATGGCTTATTAGTAGACCGTTGATCATATCAAGGATGTATTTCGTTGTTCTTTAAGGAAATTGATGTCATTGGTTCATTGTTTTGCTTGATCATTATCATTATAATGATCGGTTCAACTAGAGCCAATCTTTAGTTCCGAAGGAAGTATGCTTGTACATCATAAACTAGAAAGAAGGGTGTTTCGCTGGTCGCATGATTGGTCATGGTCCAAACAACCCATAATACAGTGGAATTTCTTGAACCCAAGCCCCTGATCGTTGTATTAACTGTCAAACACTTGGCATTTAATTCCTTGTATAAGTATACCATTGGCTCACTCTACTGCCCTGTTACTCTGTGGGTGAGCCATTGAGGCGTCACATGTCTTAATACCTAGATCTTCGCAGAAATCCTGAAATCCCCACTTGAGAACTAGGTACCGTTATCTGTGATTATATGACTAGGGACACCAAATTATGTAATCATGTTTTTTGTGATGAATTTCTTGGTAGCTTCAGTTGTTATCTTAACAACTGGCTTAGCTTCTATCTATTTTATGAATATATCAATCGTGACAAAAAAATTCAAATCCACCGGGTCCTCTTGGGAAAGGTCCTAGAATGTCTAGCCCCTAGGTTGTGAAAGGCCAGTAAAGAGGTATAGCTTGTCAGTTATGAAGCTGGTATTGTACACACTGTCCCTGCAATTAGAAGGGGGGAGGGGTGAATGATTGTCATCACTTTTTGAAGTCTCCTGCTAGTCAGCTAAGCTTTCTACTGCTTAACACTTGATCGCTCGACCACTTCAACCTGTAGGATCTACAACTAGTTTGCACGTAGTCGTAAACTTCAATATACCAACACTCTTCAAGCAAACCATGAACTAGTCTGATTTAAGATGATATTTATTGCTGGTTTTCTGTAGATTTACAAAATACCTTCACAAGTACCCCTAAAAGCCCTAGCCAGAAACTAAAGTCTCTTCTCAAGTCTCTCCACCACAAACCTTCCAAAGCCTTGCATTAACCCTTAGATTCTCTCTCTGCTTTTATAGGCTAACGCTTCAAACGTGTCTTCATCAAACACGGACATGAAATCCTACCCCATCTAAAAATCAAGGGACATAAAATCCTTCTAAATACGAGTTTTTCATAATCTCTAAACCAATCTCTACCCATTCCAAAAATCAAGGGACCCAAAACCCTTCCAAACACGGGTTTTCCATAATCTTTAAACCTTCCAAGCTACAGACTCCTTCCATAACTTCTCTAATCATCATGTAACGAAGCCTCTAGGACAGCATCTCCTGCATCTTCATCACGCATCATCACCTCACATGTTGTAGCCTCAAGGAACACACCTCCCTTAGCTTCTCCACACATCACCCTTTTGATCCCCACGTGCTCCAGCGTGAGCTCGACCACCTCGTGACATCCTCAACTGTCTGGACCTCAGATTTTCTTATCCTAGTCCTGATCTTTCTCATCATCAACCATGACTGTCTCCACGTCCAACCTGCACATACAAAGATCAAAGAACATATTCCCCAATACAAGTTCTTCCCAACTTGACCGACATTAGTTCAAATACTCATATCACACCTTTCACCATCCACCAAAATCAACCAGGTCATCCACGACCACAAAATCTACCGCTTTCCAGAAATCAGCCTTAGGCAACTCATTACAACAGCTATGACCGCCATACCCAGGCCGGTCACTAGCTCATTGAGTACTCGAAAACACAAGTACTCGGAAATTACTATCGATCCACTCAGAACACTTGTAAAACACAAGAATCATAGCACTCCTAGTTTATGACTTTCGACCATCAACCACCAACTACCGATCATAACATCTAAGACAATAGATCGCTAAGTCTACAACTATCGATCACAAAGTCTTTAGCTAACCATCACCGACCAAGCACTATAGCACCGACTACAAGTATTGACCGGGTATTGTAGCACCGATCACCGAGTACCTACCTGGTCCTGTAGCACCGACCATTGAGTACCTACCTGTCACTGTACCTCTGACAATGCTATGACCACCCAATACGATTAGCAACTAGCTACTTTAACAGACGAGCTTATGATCTTTGACCGGTTCACTGTTGATTACGACCAGTTGACTATTGCTTATGACAAGTTCACTGTTCGAGGTTGAAGCCTACGATTATCTGCCATGATCATTCTGCCATGATCAAAATGTCATGATCGATTGTCTTGGTCGACCTGCCGTGGATGTTCGATCTTGCTCATTTGCCATGGTCGATCATCCTTGCCTTTTGCCGTGGTCGTTTGCTATCCTGAAAACTCCATCAACAATAGCACATCAACTAGATCTTTCTCAAACAAAAATTTTAATGCAACCCAAATATCAATTATTCATCACGACTAAATTTATTATCAAACCACGTGGTCTAACAATCTCCCCCTTGATGAATACATCGACAACACCTTAAAAACTCTTGAATGTGAAAATTTGTGAAAAGAAAAATTCAAAGTTGCAGACCATAGACCATAGAAAAGAGCTGCAGACCACAGCAAAGCCAAAAGAAAGAGCTGTAGACCACAGCTGAGAGCTCAGAAATCTCAACAGAAAGCTAAAAAAACCTCCTCAACACACGAGAGCAATGTTTTTTAATTGTTTTTTCAAATTTTCACAAGAGAGCAATTTTACTCCTCCCCAATCTCTCCAAACTCCCCTTTATTCTAATTTCTCTACTTTTGGCAATGAAATCATCAATAAATCTAGAGAGAATAATTCGAAAAAAGGAGCAATGAGAGTAAACATCCAGAAGCATTATAGATTATCCAAGTCACTCTGCATTGGTTTAAGAATGTACATAAGCCATATTTTTGAGTAGAACTAACTAGATTATATAAAATCATATACCATATAGCTAGTCAAAATAAATCTTTAGTATGATTCAGCAAATTGAATTAATGGCAGGCATCTCAACAATGACTAAACCGATCTATAAGGAGCACAATGGGATATCAAATCAAAAAGAGCAAACCTAAAAGTGAAGCAAACTTTAAATCTTGATGAGCTAGCAGTCTCATATAGCAACCTATTGCTTCACACTCAATTCTTAAGCATGTGGTATGCTTGTAGCATACTTCTTTTCATGATGCCATCTTTGTACCAAACTTCTTATAAATGGTGGCATGCTTGAAGCATAATTTTTTTTCATTTGAGCACATTTTATGCCTTTTGTTTTGTTTAACTATAGTGTGGTTGAAGCATAAATCTTTTCAATATTCTCTTTCTCACTTTTTATTTATTAACATGCTAATTTGGGTGAACATAAAAGATTGCAATATGAAACATACAAGCCTCATAGCCATGATTCAAACGAGGACTCACAATCAAGCTAATCCTTTTGGATGAACATCATAAGGTGATATATGTAATCAATCTAGTCAAAATATTCCGCCATGTCATATTTTAGTTCAACTATAGTACATTGATTACAACATGTTATGATCACGACTACATAGTAGATGAGTAAATATGATAAAGACAACTTTACTACTCATTTGATTTTAAAGACTTAGACTTGATATATTATTTGATAAGTATAATAAACAAAGCTTCTGAAATTTTTTAAACAACAAGCCCCCTTAGAATAATCCCATAGGATGCAACACACCTAACTCACTTTGCAAATGAGCAAAGTGAGAAGCGTCAAGCGATTTGGTGAAAATATTAGCAACTTGAGAATGAGAATCAATGAAATACAAGACAACATCTCTCTTTTCCACATAGTCTCTAAGAAAATGATAGCTAATATCAATATGTTTAGTTCTTGATTGTTGCACAGGAGTTTTAGCAATACAAATAGCACTAGTGTTATCACAGAAAAGTGGAATACTATCTAATTCTAAGCCAAAATCCTTAAGTGGACCTATCATCCAAAGTAATGTGAGCAACAAGAAGCCGCAACTACATTTCAGCCTCAGCAGTGGAGAGTGCAATAGAAAACTATTTCCTAGAAGTCCATGAAACAAGATATGTGCCTAAAAAGTGACAAGTACCAGAAATACTCTTCCTATCAATTCTACAACCCTAAAATCTACATCTGAAAAAGCTCCAGGGTAAGACATGAGGAATAAGAGTACAATAAGACAAATTCTAAAGTTGATGGAAGATACCTGAAAATTTGCTTTACCGCTTGAGATGTGAAGCATGCGGGGAAGCTTGAAAGCGAGCACACAAACAAAAAACAAAATATATGTCTGGCCTAAAAACAGTAAGATATAGAAGTGAGCCTATTATGCTTTTGTATTCTTTTTGATCAACAGGCTCTCCATCTTCGTTAGGATCCACCACAGCAGTAGACTCGATGGGTGCTAAAATTGGTTTAACTGTACCCATGCTGAAGCGACGAAGTAGATCTTTGGTGTACTTAGTTTGATGAACAAAAGTACCCAATTTTAATTGCTTGATCTAAAATCCTAGGAAGAACGTGATCCCATCACGCTCATCTCAAATTCCCTACTCATAGTATCGGAAAGATTAGAAACAAGAGCATGGGAGGAACCATCAAAGATAATATCAACCACATAAATCTGAATGAGAAAAGATCATTACCATGCTTGAGAGTAACCAATGTTTTTTACTTTTCCAATTTGAAAGTTATTTTTTAACAAATATGATTTAAGCCTATTATACCATGCTCTGGGTGCTTATTTTAGACCATATAAAGGTTTGGACTATTTGTACACATGATCAGAAAACTTGGGATTCTCAAAACTAGGTGATTGTTTGATATAAACTTTCTCCTCAATATAGCCATGAAGAAAAACACTTTTAATATCCATTTGATATAGTCTAAAAGCTTTTGATGCAGCAAATGCTAATAGGATCCTAATGGCTTCTAATCGAGCAGCAGGAGCAAATGTTTCGCCAAAGTCAAGACCTTCTACCTGGGTAAAACCTTGAGCCACAAGTCTAGCCTTATTTTAAACAACAACACTATCTTCACTTTGTTTATTCTTAAAAACCCATTTAGTTCCAATAATATAATGACAATGAGGAGGTGAAACTAAAATCTAGACTATATTACCCTCAAAGTTTTCTAACTCCCATGCATGGCATTAATCCAACACCCATAAGATGAAGCGTGACTTACATTTTGGGGTTCAAAAGAGGAGACAAAAGTAGAATGAGCATATGAAGCATTAGAGTTATACTTGCTGCGAAGAACTCTTTCATTTAACTCTCAATCATTTGTCTAGGGGATGATTTCATTGAATATGTGGAGGAGCTTGTGAAGTGGTCGTAGAAGTAGTCGTTGGTGTAGTTGTAGTAGTCGTAGTGGCCTCTACCTCATGAGTGGTCGTAGGAGTGGTCTTAGGTGTTGAAGAGTGACTTGGGTACTCCCTATTATCATCGTCTGAGTCATAAAAGATGTCCTTGGGTGTGTCAGTTACCTGTATACCTACATTATCAGCTCTAGTACCAGGACTAGTCTCATCAAAAGTAATCTCACAGGTCTCAATAATTTTGTTAGTTTCTAGGTTGAGTACATGATAACCTCGAGTGTGAACTGCATATCCAAGAAAGATGCCATCTGAGGATCTAGATTCAAATTTATCAAGATTGCCATGTTTAAGTATGAAGCATCGAGATTCAAACACCCTCAAGTGAGAAATATTAGGAGAATGGCTAAACCAAAGCTCATAGGAAGTCTTATGCAGTCTAGCTCGCAAGAATACTTTGTTCGAAATATATCAAGTAGTCGAAATAGCTTCAGCCCAATACTTCCTATGAGTAGCATGCTCATCTAACATTGTTCTAGCTATCTCAACCAAAGTTCTATTCTTACGTTCGACCACACCGTTCTGTTGAGGAACATGAGCTGATGAAAATTGATGGTCTAAACCCTTTTCAGCACAAAAGGAAGCAAATGATGTATTCTTGAATTCAGTTCCATTATCACTTCTAATTGCTCCATGTGCTCTTAGAAATTCATTAGTAAATCTAAGATCTAGCTCTCTAAAGTGACCAAAAGTTTCATCCTTAGATGCCATAAAATAAACATAAGAGTATCTAGAGTAATCATCAACAATAGCAAGAACATACTGTTTACCTCCAACAGACTGAACACTAGCAGGGCCTATAGTGTCCATATGCAATAATTGACTTGGAGAATCAGACATAACAAGTGCGAGTGGAGGATGTGATGTTGAGACAATCTTACCATGTCAATAGGATGAACAAATTAGATCCATTGACTTTTCAATCTTAAGACTAGGAATGTCTCTAACAAGATTCATATTATTGAGCCTAGCAAGATGATCAAACTCAATATGACCTAATCTATGGCACCAGAAGGACAAATCCTTAGAGACTGATGAAATAAGACACATAAGATCAGAGAATGCTGAATATGAAAAGTCACTCTCAAACAAGTGACAAACTTGACTAATTTTGCGTACAAGATCACTAGATGAATCTAAAATACAACATGAATGCCTTTTAAAGTTCACCTCAAGTTCATCGTGTACCAACTGTGAAACTGAAAGCATGTTATAGCTCGACTTGTTGACGAGAGCGACGTCTTTTAAAATGAACTTGTCATTGACGCACATGGTACCTCTTGCAAGAACTGGTCCTTGAGAGTTGTCCCCAAAAGTGATCATCTCATCACTGGGGGCATGAGTGAGGGAGGTGAACCATGATGAGTCTCTGGTCATGTGGCGAGAACAACTAGAGTTAATGAACCATATGTTCCCCTTCCTTTTGCGACGAGCCTACAGAGCACGAGAAGTCGTTAGTACCTTAGTACTGGGATTAAACAATAAAGATTTAGGTATCCAGTACTGAGATACTCGATGAACAGGAGCAAAAGCATGCACTGATAAAGATTTAAGTGAAGCATTAGCATCTGACTATTTCAACCAGTTGGTCGTTGAAAAACAGGTTCAACCATGGGGTGGTCTGGCCTCCTTAGTAGAGCTGGTTTGACATCTGATCAGTCGGATTGCGTGGACGACACTAGTCGAAAACAATCTGACCGACTACGTGAAAATGGTCTGACTACCAACTAGTCTAATTGACCAAAAAGCTCTGGTCGAAATTCTCTTGAGAAGCTGGACCGACCATGGGAAATAACTGGTTGAGCATCTGGTCCAGCCACGTTGGTTCGACCATAGGAAACTGCTGGTTGAAAACACTTCTTTATCCTATTTTTCTTCTCTTTCTTTGCTTTTCTAAAGTAGAATTGAACCAAATAACTATTTTTACCAGAATGAGTGCATTGATACTTGACTTGATGAGTGGTCACATCGGCTGACTTTACAACGCTCACTTTGGTAGAGATCTAAAGACAACTTGTTTTGGTCCAGACTCTGCTTCAAATTTTCTTGGTTTGAGTACCTTAACAACTTTAGGTGGATTATTCTTAACGTACTCAATAAAATTAAGTCCTAGATCATAATTTTTCATACTAGTTTTTGACTTGTTTAGGATCTTATTCAAATTGTTCTTGCCAAAAGAAAACATCTCAAAAGTGCTCTTACGATACTCGTTTTCTTTAGACAGTGAGGAACATGATGAGCACTTACAGATTTATTAGCAAGATCCTTATAAGCACTAGACTGAGCCAAATCTCTTCTTTTTAGCAAAGTTATTAAGTTGTGTAGTCGATACTTCTATTTCAACGTTAAGCTTAGGGCAGTTAGAGCAGAAAGAGTCTCATGATAAAGCATTTGTTGAATTAATTCCTGAGATGAATTAAGTCTAGCTTGTAGCAACTCACACTTAGAACATGCTTTAGAAGTGTTATACTTAAGCTTTTCAATTTCGTCATTAGCATGTTTAAGTTTTCCATCACAAGAATCGTGTACCATTCTTAGTTTATCAAATCTATCAGTTACATCTCTAAGTTAAACCAGGTTAGTTGCATTAACAGATCTAGCAGTTTCCAATTTAGAATGTTAGACTTGACAAGCTTCACAAAAATCATCTTTAGAAATAGATGCTCTAAGTCTATTAATCTCAAAATTTAAGTTTTTGACTACAAAATTATTTTCTTTTATTTTCTTTTTAGTCTTTTTCAATTCAATAGCAAGTTTAACTAGGAAATATTTAAGCTCATCGTATGACGGTCTTACCTCATCGGGATCACTGTAGTCATTGTCATTGTTGCTTGCCATGAAGCACATACCCGTGAAGTCATCTGTGTTCTTTTTCTTGCCATTGACATCGTCTTCATCGTGATCATCATCGTCACAGCTTTCAAAATCACCATCACTCAAATTAAGGCACTCGATGGCTGATAAAACTTTTTTTAGCAACTTTGCGACGGAAAGATCCTCTCTTTGTATTATTTTTGGATGGTCGACGATGATAATTCCTATCTTCTTTATTCACTTTCCCTCTGAGCTTAGGGCAATCCATCTTAATGTGGCCTGGCTTGTCATACTCAAAGTATCTGATCAGACCTAGAGCTCCACCTCGCTTTCTCATCCTCATATTGTTGAGTGCCTAGTATACTGGGAGGAGATTAATACCAAGCCCTCTTTAGGGAGCTGCTCGAACTGGTCTTCTGAAAAAGAGGACAAAGTAGACAGGGAAACACAAGGCAATATACTCGATGAAGCAGTATGCATGGGGTTAGTCACAAGTGCTAAAGATGAAGATTTATCAGTCTTAGGTGGCAAAGCTTCCATCTCAAAGGTTTTCAATCTAGAGTACAGATCATCCATGGTTAAAGTATCTAGATCAACAGTTTACTTAGTTGTCGTGACAACTATCAACCACTCAAAATCTAAAGACCTCAAAATTTTAGTTGCATTATCTCCATCTGTAGTAATAATACTAACTTCGTGAAAGTTACTCAATATCTTCTCAGAATGAGTAAAAAATCATCAATAGATTCACCCACCTTCATAGTAAAAATCAGAGTACTCTTTTTTATACAAATTCTTGCACACCTTTTTGATTGTAGTAGTTCTTTCATGATAATCACAAAGAGTTTTTCATATTAAGTGGGCAGAAGCAATATGAGCTACAAGATCAAATTTTTTGTAAGAAATCTCTTGAAAAAGCAAGTTACGAGCACGGGCATTTAAATCAATATCTGTTTTATTTTTTGGTAGTAACACCAGCATGAACTACATAAGGTTGAGAATTTTTTTTCCAAACATCACTACCTTGAGCCTCAATGTAAGCTTGTATATGTGTCGGAACCCAGACTAATGACTCCTGGATCCTCTGTGTAAATCGCACTAGTCCAGGATCAGCTAGTACACACAGTAACAACAAAGATAAATACCAAGCACAAATGACTAACTTTATTAAATAAAGAGTATGACCTTATAGCCAAATCTTACATCAACGCCCATTGGCAAATATAAATAAAGCAAATAACTGCGGAAGCAAACTGATAAAAGCGAAGCCCAAGCCTGCCCACAGGCAAACGACAGTAAGACGCGGCCTACTCGTCCAAGTCTTCACCGTGGTCAATGACATCTTCCTCTGTATGGAGATTGCAAGGTGAGTACAAACTTGTACTCCGCAAATCACACGGAGAAATGCAACATAATGATAAAGGCTTCAATGGAGGGCTTATAGGGTTAGTTTGCATAAACAACATTTGAAGAAATATAGTACATAGATTGAAAATGCTGAATTTAATACAATATGTAAAAACAATATTTGTATTTGAAAATAATACCGTCAGTGCAGGCTTCGACCAAACACCAACCTATCCACGGGCATCCTACCCGAACCATCTTTTCCAAAAGATTACGTATGGATTCCATCCATCCACACGCTTCACTGCACAACCCTGATAGATTCCATCCATCCACCAGGTTTCGATCTCTCACGGATTCCATCCATCCGTAAGGTTTTTATCTCTCATGGATTCCATCCATCCACAAGGTTCTCAAAAATATTTTTGAAAAACAAAGTCTAATCCATGAAAAACTTTTACTCAGCATGTCCATGACCGTGGGCACGGCTATCCAGGATAGATTATACATTCTGCAGAGGTTGTACAGCTTTACCCACAAGACACGATCATCCCTTTGTACCATTAGATTACACACTTCCTTAGGTGTGCGGTGGGGAGTCGTAATAAGGCCTTTACAATGCAAAGCCTTCAACCTGGCCAAGCCATCTCTAAGGTTTTACCTCAGTAAGGAATCCACCAGACCGGGACCCCCTCTTGAGCCTGAGTGAGACTTCTCATGGCTTCAACCACGCTCACCCAAGTGGGACTTCACATGGCACCAACCACGCCCACTTTCAACCTACGACTTGACTCAGGTTGGGACTTCACAAATTATTCAGCCAGGGCTGTCCCATACCAGCCATGTGGTAGTACGATAGGGCTTTGCAACAGTAGCTCACAGACCGGTCCTTAATCTGACTTAGGCCCAATCACATACCCTTGTGCACGACAATCAACCACTGCGGCTCCAACTAACAGGGCATGCCTGCACCCACCAATCTAACCAATTGCCTAAGTCTAAACCAGGTTTTATATTTTGTTTTCAAAATATTACATAAACCTTCTTGACTCACCAAAGTCAAGAGTAGCTTTGAGAAGCTTATTATTTCATGTAAACAGGTTCGTCATTTCATGTGAAAAGGTATCCCAAAACACATATTATAACTAAGCAGGTCTAAGCATTTAATACAATATTCTCTAGCCAATACTAGTGTACTAACTAGAGTTTGATTCTAGGGTGACAAGGTATTGAGGAATTCAACATCAATGGAGGAATTAACAAGTAGGCAATAACTAGCTTTAAAATTGAATTGAAATACGTTGAATAATAATATGCATGCAGAATAATTTAAATGAACATAATTTTATTTTAAAATCTAGGATCAACATGGTCAATAAGTGTGACTTGCCTTGCTCTTCAACTTGGTATGAATCTTCGTCGAAGAATTTTTCCGAATCGTCGAAGTCTACACGTAAAAATAACCCACCAAATTCAAATAAATTCCAAATAAATTCAAATTGACTTCAAATATTTTAATTGAGACTAGAAATGGATAGAGAGAAATTTTTGATGAATTTAGAAATTGGAATGGGCTCAATCGGAGTTAGGATGAAAAAGAACGGGCTCCGGGAAATTTAAAATCAGGAAAAAAGAAAAAAGGATTTTCTGGAATTATTTTTCTAAAGGAAAATCTGGATTAATAACGTCAGCGGGGATTTATTTTTCAGCCGAATTATTTTTCAACTGAAAAATATAGATTATTGCGTCACCCTTGCGTAAGCCCAGGGGTGGACCGACTGACAGTGGGCCCCGGGTCTATGGACCGGGCCCAAGGAGGGAGGGGACGGCCGAGGTGGCATGGCTGGTGGGGTGGCCAGCCGGGCGCTTGCGTGGCGCTGACGTGGCAGCCACCTCACCTGCTACGTCGGCACCGAGGCAGTGCCAGCCGGAGGAGCTCGGGTGCCGGGGTCTCGCCGGCGATTGGCGGCACGTCGGTGGTTGGCGAGGAGCAAGGGAGGGAGAGGAGAGCGCAGCGATCACGAGGAGGGGCACGGGCCTTACCGGTGGCGAGCGAAGACGGCCGGTGGCGAGGGTGGCGGCGGGGGCGCTTGGGTCTCACGGCGCGGCGGCGATGGAGTGGCCGGGAGGGAGAGAGGAGTGGCGGGGGAGGTAGTGTGGAGGGTGGGGTGGTCGGTTGCGGGTGGCGGCGGCGCGGGAGGAAGGAGGAGACCGCGCGGGGAAGACGGAGCTGACATGCGGGGCCCACGCATAGGAGAGAGAGGGGGAGAGGGGTGGCGCCGACAGGTGGGGCCGGGTGAGAGAGAGAGAAGGAGAGAGGAGGCGCAGGTGGCGGTGATGTTGCCACGCGGCCAGGAAGACGGATCGGGCGGCCGGGGAGAGTAAATGGCAGTGGACGGGTGGATGGACTCGGGCGGCGCACGTGGACGATCCGGGCCAGCCACGTGTCGAGCGGGGAAGGGGGCAAGGCGGGATGTAGTGGGTGGCGGGGATTGGCCGAAGAGAGGGGACGTGGCCTGATCTTGGCCGTCCACGTGGCGGCTGGAGGAGGGAGTTGAGGAATTTTAATTTTAATATTCGATTTTGATTTTCAGAAAACACCAGAAAATTCAATAAAGCTCAGAAAAATATGAAATTAACTCCAAAAATTTCAGAAAAATTCACAGAAGTTCCTGGAGACATTTTGGACTTAATAAAAATATTTCCAACTAATGTTGGTATTATATTTGCATACCTAAAATATTTTTTTATTTTCAAAATAGATTTTAAAATTCCAGAAAACTCAAAAAACCCAAATAAGAGCCAAATAAATCAAAATAATTAATTTAACATAGGATTTTTATAGAAAACTAAAATATAATTTTATTTAATAATATTTTTAGGTTTTACTTGAAATACTTTTTAAATCTAGCTTTTTCAAAAACAGAAATTCAGGGCAAATCCAAATTTAAAATTTAGGCAAAGAAATACTTATTTAATTTAAATTTTTATTTTAGTATTTTATTTATTTATTTTTATTTTAATAAAAATCTGGGCTGTTACAATATGACACTTCCAAAAAGCAAAATCAGTACCACCTAGCGTGGGGATAGTTCACATACCTCTTTGATTCCATCATAGCCTACTCTGATACCACTTGTAGGATCGAGTACTATAATTAGAGGGGAGGGGATGAATGATTGTCGCTGCTTTTTGATGTCTCCTTGTGGTCGGATAAGCTTTTGATCGCTCAATACTTGATCGCTCGACTGCTTCAACCTATAAGATCTACAACACTTTGCATGTGGTCATAAACTTCAATCTACCAGCACTCTTCAAGAAAACCATGAACTAGTTTGATTCAGGATGATCTTTATGGCTGGTCTTCTATGGATTTACAGAGTACCCTCATAAGTGCCCTTAAAATCCCTAGCCAGAAACTAAAGCCTTTTCTGAAGTCTCTCTGCTAAAAACATTCCAAAACCTTGCGTGTTAACCCTTAGCCTCTCCCTCCTTTTATAGACTAATGCCCCAAATGTGTCATCATCAAATACAGACACAAAATCCTATCTTTTTTGAAAATCATGGGACCCGAAACCCTTCCAAACACGGGTTTTCCATAATCTCTAAACATCATTCGTTTCAACAATCAAGGGACCTGAAATACTTCCAAACACGGGTTTTTCATAATCTCTAAACTTTCCAAGTTACGGACTCCTTCCATAACTTCTTTAATCTCATCACATGACAAAGCCTCTAGGACAACATCTCCTGTATCTTCATCACATATTGTCACCTCACATGTCAAAGCTTCCAGGAACGCACCTCCCTTAGCTTCTTCACGTATCACCACCTTTGATTTCCTCGTGCTCTAGCGTGAGCCTGACCACTTCGTGACATCCTTGACCGTCTGGACCTCAGATTTTCCCTTTCTAGTCCTAGCCCTCCTCGTCATCAACCATGACCATCTTCACACCCAACCTGCACATGCAAAGACCAAAAAACATATTCCCCTGCACAAGTTCTTTCAAACTTTACTGACATTAGTTTATGCACTCATCTCACAACTTTCACTATTCATCAACATTAACCAGGTCATCCACGACCACAAAATCTATCACTTTCCAGAAATTAGCTTTAGACAACTCATTACGACTACTATGACCACCATGCCCAGGCCGGTATAGGATCAAGGATAACCGACTAGAGGGGGTGAATAAGAGGTTCTAAACATTCTTGCCTACTAAAATTAATTACCACAAAAATATGACTAAGCAAGATATCAACGCAATAGAAACCTACACAATTCTAGTATACCTAAGGCACCACAAGCACTAGTCTCGACAAATATACCTCTAGCACTAGTAATTAAGATAATATTAGCAATCACGAAACTAGAGATATAAGTGTGGAATGTAGAGGCAAAGAAATAACTACAAAATGACTCGAAAAGTTTTTCCTATGGTATCAAATACTTGTCGGTCTTCACTAGTCCACGTTGAGAAAAGCTCAAATGACTTGGACCGGTTCCATGAATTAATCCTTAACTCCTCAATCCACTAATGATTGTCCTTCCTCCATTCTGGAGATGATGGACACCAAACTACTCACAAGTCAGCACCGGGCGTTTTCATAATCTTCTTGAAGAGGTCATCGCGCAATCTCCCGCCAAGCCGTCTAGGTGCTGGCAAGCTCTAAGAGTAACAAACCACAGCTTTGCTTGATGGCGATCAAGTGCCAAAGGATCAATCTAGATGAATGCACTTGATGTTGGCTCAACTACCTCAAATGAATGGAATGAAAGCAATTGAGGTGTGAAGTGAATGTTCTATGCTCAAGGATGTTTCAATGTTGTGTCTAACTCTATCCTTGAGCTGGTGGAGGAGTATTTATACCCCCACCAACTAAATATAGTAGTTGCATAAAACAATCTTGGAAAATCAGGGCGAGCAGATGTACCACTGTTCATCGGCCGTTACTTCCACACATATACTGTAGCAACAATAACAACAATAACAGAGTGTCAGAACTAGCCATTGAAATTCAGAGCGGTACTACCGCCTCTATAAGCATGGTAGTTCCAATCTTTAGAAGTTCTAAAATTCCAGCATAGTATTTCCATTTGCTTCGAGTCCAAAAGATGGCTCTCTCTAGAAAAAAACGTACCGCTCAATTTTTCAAAGCTTCCAAGCTCTGGAAGTACCACTCTAGGGTTACGGTACTACTGCTTTGTGGTAGCTTCGTCGTTGAAATACCGGTATTCTATTTTCTAGAGAGATTGAGTGATTCCACGGGTGCCCTCTGGAAAAAACATTCTGCTCGATTTGTCAGAACTTCCGGAAAGAGGAAGTACCACCGATTACACTTCGGTACTTCTGATATTCCTGACAAAGCACAATTTGATATAAATTTTAATTTTAAGTGCATGCATGATCCTAAATTGATCCAATGGCACAAGAATATGCTATCAAGTTACTAGCTATGATATCTCTTAATAGTACGACATTTATCCTATAATCCGATCTGTCCCCCTTTCTCCTTAGACCGATAAAAACAAAAGGGATCCTAGACTGCTAATACCTTTGTCTTGAGCTACATTGATCATGATGATGATTTTTAGTGTGCATCTCACATTCATTATTGAAACTAAACCTTTCAAACACTTAGTAAACATGTTAGTCCCATATTCACATAAAGTCATTAATTACCAAAACCATTTTTAAGGGTCTAGATGCTTTCAGCCAGTCGCTACCTACAGTGAACAGGTTGAAGGTCTTAAGCTCAACTGCTACAGTAGCTGGTCGGTGGTCATAATGGGTGGTCGTTGCTACAGTACTTTTCGTTGCTCGTAGCTACAATACTTTCGATGTCATTGCTACAGTACTTTGTTGTAGTCATAGACTCACTAGTCTGTTGTTGTAGTCGTAGACTTCATAGACTGTTGTCATAGTCGTAGAATTCGAGTACTTTAATTCTTGTGATATTTGAGTACCTCGAGTAGTCATGTCTGATGGGCCAATGGTCTGACCTACCAGTGCATGGCGGTCAGACTGGTCTTACTGAGTCATCAGTGCTACAGTACCCTGTTGGTACTCGATACTCAGTAGTTAATGATATAGTTCAGGGTTAGTACTTGGTCAGTAGACTGTGCTACAGAACCGGTCGGTGGTTGATGGTGCAGTGACTAGTTGGTGGTTGGTAGTATGATGATTGTGTTTTGCGAGTGTTCTGAGCGAAGCAATAGTAATTTTTGAGTACTTGTGGTTTTGAGTACTCGTTGAGCTAGCGGTCGTAATGAGTTGTCTAAGGCTGATTTCTGGAAAGTGGTAGATTTTGTGGTCGTGGCTAACCTAGTTGATGTTGATGGATGTATAAAGATGTGGTTTAAGTGTGTGGACTAATGTCAGTCAAGTTAGGAAGAATTGTACCGGGGAGAAAGTTCTTTGGTCTTTGCAAGTGCATATGGGCGTGCAGACAGTTATGGTCAGTGTCGAGGAGGACGGGTACTCGGATGGGGAGATCTGAGGTCTAGGCGATCGAGGATGTCATGAGGTGGTTGGGCTCATGTTGGAGCATGTGGAGATGAAAGGTGGTGATGCGTGGAAAAGCTACATGAGGTGTTGTCTTAAAGGCTTCGACACGTGAGTTGATGATGCATGGAGAAGTTAGGGAGGTCCGGTCCTGGAGGCTTCAACATATGAGGTGACGATGCTTGATGAGGATACAAGAGTTGTGGAAGGAGTCTATAACTGGGAAGGTTTAGAGATTGTGTAAAACCTGTGTTCAGACGGGTTTCGGGTCCCTTGATTTTCAGAAGATAGAGTTAGGTGCCTACAAAAGCAACGAGAGGCTAATGGCTAACGTGTGGTTTTTCATAGGGATTTCGGGGAGAAAGCTTTTGGAGGTTAACTTTGAGGGGTATCGGGAGGACACTTTGCAGCCACATAACATGTTTTAGAAATAAAAGATCATATTTATTCCTGAAAAGTTCGTCGGCGTCAGCGGCGTGTTTTTGGGCGTTGTCTTCTACTTGTTCTTATTCCAGGCAGAGTTGCATGTGGTGAGATAGTGTCCCTCCATCGACTTGATTGCACGCCAAGTCGTTTACTTGATCGTCATCAACAGTATCACCAGGGAGAGCATCGAGCGCAAGTGATCGAGAAGTTATGCTCTAGTGTTGAAGATTACGAGTATGTACAAACCGATTGAAGATAAACACTGAGCGAGTAGTTGAACGAACAGTCGAGTGAGAGTTAAACACCAAGTGGTCGAAACCTTCATCGAGCACATGCAAAGGGGTCAAGTGAGCGGTCGAGCGTCTTGTGGTCAAAATTGGCATATAGTAAATTAGATGTTTTTCTTTTGGTTTGAGATTTGTTTTTAGGTACCATGAAGTGGAGGAAATCTTTTACCCCCCTGATTGCGGTATACGATCCTACAAGTCAAATCGAGATCGGTTCTCAGGTAAGCCACCGTTTTTTGATAGATCAGATTATCTCTACTGGAAAACATGCATGGAGGTTTTTTTTTGCAAGCACAAGTAACGCTATTTGGCAAAAGATTGATAATTCATATATAGTGCCTCTTGTTGTTGCTATTGAAAATACTGCTGATGTTGAAACTAATGCTAAGGCTAGAAATATCTTATTGTAAGGTTTAAGTGGAAATGAGTCTGTCAGAATTGCTCGTCTTAAATCTGCAAATAAAATTTAGACTTTTCTAGCTGATTAGTATGAAGGATCTAAGTCTGTTAAAGATGTTCGTTAGATCCAAGTCAAAAAGAAGTATTCTAAATTTGAGATGAAACCTAGAGAATCAGTAGATGCTCTTTTTCATCACTTCAATAAAATTGTTAGTGATTTGCAATCTGTTGATGTCACTTATTCTGATTCTGACAATACTTGATAAATTTTAAATTCTTTGGATATGTCTGTTTAGAGTGTGTTAGTCACTACTATTAATCATTCTGTTAGCATGGAAACATTCACTTTGAATAATCTTTATTCGAAGATGAAAACACATAAGATTGATGTTTTGGCCAGGATAAACAAGTCTTATTCTTTGGATTTGGTGACTAACCAAGCTAACAATTCTTCTAGTTTCTCTATTGTTTCTTTGTCTAAATTGTGCTCTATTTTAGATGAACAATTAGAGGAGATTCCAGAAGAGCATCTTGTATTTTTCTCCAACAGGGTGACCAAGGCAATCAATAACATCAAATCAAGATAGAGAGGAGGTCCAATCAGATACTATGAATTGCTAGAAGCTATCTAAATCTTGCTCTAATTGTAAATTGCTACAAGCTAGACTTAATGCATCTCAAGAATCTATTTAGCAAATGCTTTATAATGAAAACTTGTCTTGCTCAAATTGTCCTAAGTTAAATATTGAAATTGATGCTTTAACTAGGCAATCGAATGATTTTGCTAAAAAGGATATATTGGCTTAGTCTAGTGCTTTCAAGAATTTAGTGAATGAACCTGTTGATTGCACATCTTATTCTTACTGGCTAAAGAAAATAAGTATCGTAAGAACACCTTAGAGAAATTTTTCTTTGGTAAGAAAAATTTTAATATGATTCTAGATCAATAAAGACAAGTGTGAAAAATTGTGGTCTAGGATTCAATTTTGTTGAGCATGCCATGAACAGTCCTCCTAAGGTAGTTAAGCTTCTTGAACCTGACAAAATTGAAATAAAATTTGAGCCAAAATAAATTATCTTTAAATCTGCCAGTATTGCAAAAGAGTTCTCTACCAAGTAGGTGCTTAGAGCATAATGATATAACCACTCACCAAGTAAAGTATCACTGCACTCGTTATAGTAGAGATGGTCATTTGGTTCAATTTTGCCTTTGATAAGTAAAGAAAGAAAAGAAAGACCTGTTAAGGAAGGGTACTCGAATGGAGTCTATGCAAGCCTCTAGTTGTTGTTTTTCTCTCTCTAATCAATCGTCTACAGGCTATCGCTTTACTCCCTTTAATCAACGTCTGTAGGTTTGGCATTTTTTGCAACAAGACCGGTTAGACCGACCTTTTCCCATGGTCGGACCAGCTTCTTAGCAGACTTTTGACCCGCGTTTTCTGCTCGTTTAGACTAGTTACAGGTCAAACCAGCTTTATGCAGGAGGTCTGATTGTTTTTGACCAGCGTTTTCTACTCGGTTAGACTGTTTAGGGGTCAGACTAGCTTTACCTAAGTAGTCAGATCATTTTCAACCCGTGATGTCCATGTGATTCGACTGATCGGCAGTTAAAGCAGCTTTGTTGAGGTGGTTAGATCGCTTCATGGTCGAACGAGCTTCTCAATGGTTGTCTGGTCTAAATTTGTCAGATGGTAATGCTTCACTTAAATATTTATCAATGTCTACTGTTGCTCCTGTTCGTCGTGTGTCATAGTACTAGATTTCTAAATCTTATTTCACTAACTCCAGTACTATGAGACTGACATTTCCTTTGATGTAAGACCAGCTAATGCGAGTTGGATAACATGCGCTTGATTGGGTTCTAGTCTTTTACATCATTACTTGACTGGAACGCTTGATGGTTCTTCACTTTCTTTGATGGCTTTCAAGAGATTTTACCTTCTGGTTAGACCATGTACAAAAGGTGATGTTGTCCTACACTTGGTTGAATTCCTTTTTCAAATTGCTCATTTTCTCTAAAAAACCTCCTGATTCTTCTTGTTTTGATCTTTTGCAAAGTGAATTGGGTGGGTTGCATCTTTTAGCATTATTTTAAGGAGGAGCTTGCTGTTTAAAAAAAATTTCAGAAGCTTTGTTTATTATACTTATCAAATAATTCTTCAAGTCCAAATCATTGAAATCAAACGAGTAGTATAGCACTCTTTATCATATCTATTCATATGCTATGTAGCCGTGATCATGACCGGTTGTAATCAATGTGCTATACTTGAACTAAAATATGACGTGGTAGAATACTTTGACTAGATTGATATAGATAGTACTTTGTGATATTCATCTAAAAGGATTAGCTTGATTATGAATCTTCTTTTAAATCTTGGCTATAAGGCTTGTATGTTTTATATTGCAATCTTTTTATGTTCACTCAATTTGGTATGTTAGAGGAAAAAAAGAGAATGAGAAGAGTGAAAAGATGTATGCGTGAAGCATGCCATTGTTAAACAAAAAGAAAAAGCACAAAAGTATAAAAATGAAAAGAAGTACGCTTAAAGCATGCCACCATCTAAAAAAACTATACAACAAGCATGCCATCATAAAAAGAAGTATGCTACAAACATGCCACATGTTTAAGAATGAAGTGTGGAGCAATAAGTTGCTATATGAGATTGCTTGCTTGTCTAGACTTAAAGTTTGCTTCACTTTTAGGCTTTCATTTTTGGTGTGATATCTCATTGTGCTCTTTCTAATTGGTTTGGTCATTATTGAGATGCCTGTTATTAATATAATTTACTTAATCATGCTAATGACTAGTCTTGATAGTGCTATATAATATATGACTTTATATGATCTAGGGAGCTCTACTAAAAAAGATGGCTTGGGTATATTCTTATATTAATTCAAAGTGACTTGGATAATCTACAAAGCTTCTGGATGTTTACTCTCATTGCTCCTTTTAAAATTATTCTCTCTGGAGTTCTTGATGATTTCATTGCTAAAGGGGGAGAGATTGAAAAAAATTGGAATTTGCTAAAATTGCTTTTCTTGTGTTGAGGGGGAGCTTTTTGAGTTTTCTGCTTTTTACTGTGGTCTTGTTTTCACTGTGAGCCTTCTGCTGTGGTCTGTTGTCTACAGCTTTGGATTTTTCTTTTCGTAAATTTTCTCATTCAAGAGTTTTAAGGTGTTGTTAATGTATTCATCAATAGGGAGATTGTTAGACTATGTGGTTTGGTCGTAAATTTAGTGGTGATGAATTATTAATATTTGGGTTGTACTGAAATTTGCATTTGAGAAAGATCTGGTCGATGTGTTATTGTTGCTGGAGTTTTCAGGATAGTGAACGACCACGCTAGAAGAGCAAGGTCGAACGACCACAACAGATGACCAAGGCAATCGACCACAACAGGTGGACCACGGTAGAACGACTATGGTTGGTGATCGGCAGTCTTTGACCATGGACAGAAGTCTAATCGGCTTTGTGATGGATGGTCCGATCGGTAGGTCCGAATGGCAGGCTTTGACCACGGCATTTCAATCATGATAGAATGACCATGGTAGGTAATCGTAGGCTTTGACCTTGAACAATAAACCGATCGTAAGCAACAGTCGACTGGTCGTAAGCAACAGTGAAGTGGTCTTAGCTACCGTGAACCAGTCGAAGGTCGTAAGCTCGACTGCTATAGTAGCTGGTCGATGGTTGTATAGGATGGTCGTAGCTATAGTACTTTTTGATGGTTGTAGCTACAATATTTTTCGATGGTCGTAGCTATAGTACTTTGTCATAGTCGTAGACTTAGCAGTCCGTTGTCGTAATCGTAGACTTTGCGGACTGTTGTCATAGTTGTAGACTTTGAGTGCTTTAATTCTTGTGATCTTTGAGTACCTCGAGTACTCGTACTTGATAGGCCAGTGGTCTGACCAGCCAGTGTATGGCGGTCAGACTGGTCTTACTGAGCGATTGGTGCTACAGTACCCTGTTGGTACTCTGTAGTCGGTAGTAGGTGATATAAAACTGGGTCGGTTCTCGGTAGATGGTGCTATAGTATTTGGTCAGTAGTCTGTGCTATAGAACCAGTCGGTGGTCTATGGTGCAGTGACTGGTTAGTGGTTGGTAGTACGATGCTTGTGTTTTGCGAGTGTTTTGAGCAGAGCAATAGTAATTCCCGAGTACTTGTGGTTTTGAGTACGTGAGCTAGTGGTTGTAATGAGTTATCTAAGGCTGATTTCTAAAAAGCGGTAGATTTTGTAGTCATGGCTGACCTAGTTGATGTTGATGGATGTATAAGTTGTGGTTTGAGTGTGTGGACTAATGTCAGTTAAGTTAGAAAGAACTTGTGCCGGGGAGAAAGTTCTTTGGTCTTTACATGTGCAGGTGTGCGTGGAGATGATCATGATCGGTGACGAGGAGGACTGGGGCTAGGATGAGGAGATTTGAGGTCCAGGCGGTTGAGGATGTCACAAGGAGATCGGGCTCACGCTGGAGCATGTGGAGATCAAAGGTGATGATGCATGGAGAAGCTACAGGAGATGCTATCCTGGAGGCTTCGACACGTGAGTTGATGATGCGTGGAGAAGCTAGGGAGGTATGGTCCTGGAGGCTTCGACACATGAGGTAATGAGGACACAGGGGGTGCTGTCCTGAAGGTTTCGTCACGTAATGAGTTAGGAGTTGTGGAATAAGTCCGTAACTGGGAAGATTTAGAGATTGTGCAAAATCCGTGTTCGGAAGGGTTTCGGGTCCCTTGATTTTTAGAAGAGATAGAGTTAGGTGTCGATGTTTGAGGTGACGTGGTTTGGGATGTAAATGTTAAAAAGTAAGGAGAGGCTAAGGGTTAACGTGTGGTTTTTCATAGGGTTTTTGGGGAGAATGCTTTTAAAGGTTTTTGTCGGGAAAGCTTTGAGGGGTGCTGGGAGGTCACTTTCTAGCCACAGAATATGTTTTAGAAATAAAAAATCAAATCTATTCCTGAAAGTTCGTCGGTGCTGGCGACGTGTTTTTCTGGGTGTTGTCTTGAATTTCTTGTTCCAGGCAGAGTTGCACCTGGCGAGACGATGTCCCTTCGTCGACTTGATCGCACACCAAGTCGTCTACTCGATTGTTGCCAATAGTATCGGCAGGGTGAGCAGTCGAGTGCAAGTGATCAAGAAGTTTTGCCCCCAGTGTTGAAGATTATGAGTACGTACAAATTGGTCAAAGATCAACACTGAGCAAGTATGTAACACCCTGAAATTTTGAGTTTTGAAAAATGTGTAACCCTTGAATTATTTCGAATATGTTTGTCTTGATATTTGAACTTTGTTGAATTTCCTTGAATTTTTGGTTGATGTTCCAGTAATTGAAGAAACTTATGAGAAATAAAACAAATATTAAATCATGAAGGAATTGGGGGAAGATAATAGAAACTTAAGTTTTAAAAATCGACTCTGAAAAGATGATCCATCAAAATGGGGGTACAACTTAAACTCAAAAATTTGGAATTCTATTTTAGGAATTGCAATAATAAATAGATAAGTAATAATAATAATATATAACGAAATAATAAAAATGAAAAGATGTAAATGAAGAAATATATGCCATGAAAATTTTACAAATAAAGATGTGCATAAGAATATGTATGAACATAGGTATATATATACAAATAAAAAAAGAGAGGGGGGCCTTGCAGCCGGCCTAACCGGCCCAGCCAGCCAGCCAGCCCAGCCTGCCTTCTCGCTCCCTGTCTTCTTCCCTTGCGCCGCAGCGCTTGGACATGGGCCGAAGGCTGAAGCCCTTCTCCGTTCGGACAGCCCGTGCACAGCCCGCTCCCCCGCGACGCTTCCTTCGGACCGCCGGTCGTCGGCGCTCCAGGCGTGTGTCACCCAGGCCCACCGCCGTCCTGTTGCGTCGCTTCCCCGCGCCTGCGTCATCTTCTGCCGCCTTTAAAACCACCCGTCGCCGCCCATGCCGAAGACCGGAGCCGTAGTCCCGGTCAGCCACAGCGCGCGGCAGCTCCGCCCGAGCCACGACCGGTGCCACGTGCACGTCGCCACACCAGCCCGCATCAGCCTCTCACCGCCGGACATCCTGTCTCCACTGTCGCCATGCCGCCACCAAGCTCAGCTCACCTGCTCCCCTCACCGCGCACCTTTTCCCAGCTATAAAAGCCCCGACCGAGGCTTCCACTCGCGCCGCCACATCCCATTCCCCCTCCCTTAGCAACCAATTACCTTCTCATGCACCATTTCCCGCCGGCGACCCCTTTCTTCTCCAACTCTGGCCAGCGAGCGTGCCGTTGATTGAGGCCGCCCCAGACCGATTCCCTCTCCCTAGCGCCTCCTTAGGACACGGCAAAGCCGACACCACCCTCCTCCGAGCTCCTCCTGGCCTGCACTTCGCCGGCGACGAGCTTCTCCCGAGCCTGCCGCCGCCGCACGTCGCCGACCCACCTCCGGCGCTCCTCGGTTCCTACCGGCCCCTCCATCGCCTTCCACGCGACTCCAACGTTCCATTTTGCTCACCGCCGGCACGTCCTCGGCCGCCCATCGCCGGCCACACCGCCGCTGTACGCCGCCCCCAGCTTCCTTTGCTTTGGGACACTGCTGCCGCTCGGCTTATCTACCATATTGCCCCAGCTCAGTCAGGTAACACCCGAGGTCCGACTGATCAGTAGCACGCGCGCTCAGTGCTAACGCCCACGTTCGAGCCCCTGCTCCGCAGCGTTTAAGCACAATTTTTGGATGATTTTTGCTAAGCAATTTTAGTAAAGAAAAATTTAGGAAAAATCAGGAAATGGTCCAAAAAAGATGCTAAAATTTATTTAGGGTATAAATGAGCTTAATAAATATTTAATAATGAATTAAATATTACATGTTAGTAGCTAATGTGCCTTTAACCTTTTATATTAAATCTCAATTCCTAACTTAAGGCATAGTGAGACATTAACTAGAAATATTGTGTAGATTTATGCTCTCATAATGATCTAGTAAATAAAGGTTGCTCAAAACAATAAATTATGAACCATTGCATGCTAGTAACTGAAATAGAATTAACCCTTGCAAAGTTTAAACCCTAAGCCACTAACCTTGAGGCCATGATGTTCAACGTGAATTAGGGACTATATCTTATATAATTGACTTATGGCTAAACTGCAAATAAGCGTAATTAAACCATTCTAACTCCAAATTGAATAGAAGACATTTCTAAATTCACTCCAAAAATCAAAGTCTATCCAATGGAACTGAAATCATGAATTTTTGGAGTTGTTTGGATTTTCTTGCGAATGTCTATTTGGCTTGCTGATTTGCTTTTTATCCAAAATTTCGCACACATAACAATAGCGTACCAGGCTCAAGAAGAAGAAGCTAAAGCAGAAAGCCGCTCTAGACCACTAGAACCAAACTCACTGTGACCAAGGCGAGTCAATATTTTGATCATATTGAACCTACATTTTCTGCAAATTATTTCTGTTTTAAATTATCAAATTGCATGCTATTATTTCATATGCAAATTATGTTGCTTTGTGAATTCTAGTTGCATGCCCATTAATTAGCTTGTTAATGTTACACTCTGTTGGAACATTTGATTATTTGAACCTTGTCACCCTAGCAAAAATTACAATTGTAAAACTTTCAAAAATAAGTCCGTAATTATACGCCCTGCTTAGCATTGCTTAGATAAGCGGGGCACGACAATGCCCAAGCATCACTTTCAATTATGAACAACTGAGTTTTGGGCAGTCATGGTGGTAATGACTGGTATATGTTGGTATGATTATTTTGTGTTCTCAAAAACCCCAATTTGCTTAAATATATGAGCGGATGGTTCGGGGGGGTGTGGTGCAGTGGAAGCACAAAATGGGTAGTGGTAGAACCGCTCAGATACCCCTAAGGACTGAGTCTTGTTATGACCTCCTATATAAAACAGTGCAACCACAAGTCTGTAAATTACAACTTGACCAAGTAAATTTATTGAAACTCCTGGACTCATCTCACCGGTAGTGGAAAGGAGTGGATATGCAAGGGTAAGTGGAGGCCTAAAGGGACACCGAGTGGAGGGTGAAGTAACTAGCCATACTAGCGTTGCGCGGAGTGGAGTCCGGCTGCGCTAGTAGACATGGTTACATCCTGTGCAACGTATGGGACCCACCGCAAGTGGGAGCAGCCCATAGGATGAGATGACAAAAGGGGCTAGATACTTTAAAAAGTCACTGTGATGATCTACTCAACCACGTGACTAAGGAATCATGTGGGGGCAATGAGCGGATTGTCTCTTGTGGTGAAAGTGTACAAACTCTATAGAGTCAAAACTATTCGAATAGCCGTGCCCACGGTTATGGGCGGACATGAGAACTTAACCGGATATAGTTTTATTTCAAAAACTTGGTGGATGTAATGGGAAAAACAGAGGGCAATAGAAAACCCTGATTTGAGTTGTCCTATGTGTCGTCCCAATGCTAATGTAAGCGGATATAACGCTGAAAGTATAGCACACATTTCAAAGACCATGTAATGGTGGATGGTCTCTGGATCACTAATGATAAAACATTCTTCTACACAAATTATGCTTTAGTCCAAAATGCTAGGTCTTAGGCAATTTCTAGGTAATGTATTTAAAAGCAAATTTCTGGCAAATAAAATAACCCAAGCCTTCCTTTGATAAGCATTGCATATTACCTATTGCATTCTGTGTGTTGGCTCGCGGAGCACGGTGGATTTGTGCTCACCCTCACCTTACCAAAAACACAGAAACCGGGAATCAGGACCATTACGCATATGAGGATGCTCCTGCTACAGGTGGAGGAAATAACGCCGAGAACTAGGACGACTTCTACGCTTTTTGGGTCCTAGGCAATTAGACTATGGTGTTGTGTGCCTATAATTATTGCTTAAGCTTAGGTAATAATCATATGGTGCATATTTACCCCAGTCGCTCGTCTGTGGATTAAAGGCCTTACTTTACGTTTGCTTCCGCTGTTGTGTTTTTGTAATGTGAACATTTGGCTTGACCAACCCTTATGTAAAACTGTTCAAACCGGTTATGTAATATTATTATGTGTTGATGTGACTAATGTGATGTATGAAATGATTCAACAATGTACCTGTGGGCACTATCTACTGATCCAGGGAATAGTGCAGTGTTTTTACAGGAGATTCTGGATTGAAAAATCCGGGTCTGACAAAGTAGTCGAACGAACAGTCGAGTGAGAGTCAAACACCAAGCGGTTGAAATCTTCATCGAGCACGTGTAGAGGGGTCAAACGAGCGGTCGATCGAGCGTCTTGTGGTCGAAATTTACTTTTGGCAAGTTAGATTGTTTTGGTTTTGCTTTGAGATTTGTTTTCAGGTAGCAAGAAGCCGAAATAATTATTCACTCTATCTGATTACGGTATACGATATTATATTTTTAATATCAACTTGCGTTTCATCGTGGCGTTTTTTTGAACATTTATATGAAATCTGACCATCACCCGAGAGGTAGCTAGCATGCACGTATACACTTGATTTAAATTTTCGTAGTATCGACGAGCAACCTAACAACTACTTTTCAAGCAAAATGCTTTATTAAATACTCTAATTACCAAACGGGTCGTCGTTTTTGTCAATATTGTGAAAAACTGTGGTATTCACAAACTGTAGTATCTCATGCTTGTTACTTCAGAAACTGTGTATTGCAATACTGTGATATTTAAATGTTGTAGCATCCAAGCAGGCCCTTAACTCGGACACATGATAATCCCATCGATACGCTCGTTTCGGTTTCAATTTCAGTTTATGATTTCTAATTTACTATCCTTAATTTCGTTATTTGTTGTCTTTTTAGTTTTGTAGGCCTTTTGCTTTTTTTCTGTACTAGCTAAATGCCCATGTGTTGCTACGGATTTTTAAAAGAAACTCATGGGTGGTAAAAATTTTTAGAATATGCATACAAACATGTTCTAAAAGTTTTTAAATCCGTAACAACACACAGGCATTCAGCTAGTGCAGGTCAATTGTCAAAAGGCAAGAGGAATCATGGGCATAATTCGAACGATGATGAGTTAATTTTCATCAGTTTCTAACTATACAAATTTCACAGATTTGCATCACCAAGAAAGATAGGGCATATAAAAATTATACAGTGCAAGCAGGACTATATAAAAAAATTATACAATCCAAGTAGGAATACCTACAAATGATACATCGTAAGTGCAACAAGGCTTAATTATGTCACATACATCTTCCTGAGTTCAGGTGAATTAAAACCCATTCTTTTTTTTTTGCCAAAAAGCCCAGGAGGAGATAAAAATGACAAACAGTAGTTCTATAAAGGGAGAGGTTCCATCCACAACTTCAACACCTGACCATGCAATTCCTTGCCGAGTGTTGACGCCCCAATATCACGGCAGGCACTCAGCATCCTGGTGATGGCAACAGCATCTGGCCGACGGTTTGACAGCAACATTGATCTGAACACATCAACAGCAGTTGAAGGGTCTCCGTTCTTTAAGTAGGCATCAATCAACGTAGTCCAAGCCTGTACAGTCTTCTTATCCATGACATGGAACACCGGGCGAGAGTATTCCAGTTGACTGCACGCGCCGTATATGGTGATCAGTGATGTGCATAATGAGACATTTGGAAGGAACCACCTCCTTAAAGCGTATGCGTGGAGCTCCTTCCCCTCCCTCAATGCTTTCAGCTTGGTGCATACTGGGAGGATAGTCCCCACTGCAATGAGATCAGGTCTGATTCCTTCTTACTACATCCAAACTATGCACCTCAGAGCCTAGTCTGGTCTCCCATTGGATGCATACCTAGACAACAGCGCCGTCCATGAGATGACGTTCCTCTTCTTGGTGCTATAGAACACCCGCCTCCCAGAGACCATGTCGCCGCACTTGCAGTACATGTCTACCAACCTGCCTAGACCTTTGCAACATCTTTACGATCTCGAAACTTCTTCAACACAAGCCCGTGAATCTCCCTGCCCAAGTTCCGCGCACATAACTCACTGATGACTAGCACGATCGAGGTGAGTACCACGGAGTTCACCTTGACACCGTCCGCCACCATCCACCAAAAATGCTCCAGCGCCTCCCACACATTCCCTTGTGTGCGAACCCAGCAATCAGTGCCACCCATGAAACCACGTCCCTCTCTGGCATTTCCTCAAATACCCTCACTGCTAGCTTTACCTTCCCGCACCGGAAGTACATGTCCATGAGCCCCGTCATCAGCATCCCCGGCATGCCCACGAACGCGTTCTTGACAAGCATCGCGTGCGTGGTGGTGGCCATGGCCATCGACGGCACAGCGCTCCCGGAGATGGACTTGAGGACGCACCCGTACGTGTACTCGTTCGCGTCGGCCCCGGCGGAGCGCATCTCCGCGAACCCGTCGGTGACCGTGCTGCCCGCCTCGCCGCGGCCCCGTGGACGTGCCCATGGAGGAGCGCGTTCCATGAGAAGGCGCTGGCCCAGGGCAAGCCGTCGAGCACCTGGCGTGCGTCCTCCGCGGCGCCGAGCGCGAGGTAGAGCTTGACGAGCCTAGCGAGCAGGAACTCGTTGGAGTCGAGGCTGTGGACGCGGAGGTGGGCGTGGATCTGGCGGACGTGGGCGAGGGAACGGCAGGCGGAGAGGAGCCCAACGAAGGCGGAGGGGTTGGCCGGGACGCCGCGGTGGGAGAGGTGGTCGAGGAGCGAGAGCGCGGACGGGAGGCTGGCGCCACGACCATGCTGTGGAGGTTGGCGGCGTCCTGCTGGCTCGGGAAGGGACCCTGCGGGGCTGAGGAGAGGGAGAGAAGGGCACGGAGGGAGGGTTTGTGGAGGGAGTAGGTAGAGAGGAGGAAGAGGAGCGGTTCTTGGAGCGCCTCGAGGGCGGCGGCGAGGTTGCCGCTGGATAGCGCGGCGTAGATGAGGCACAGGTGGGAAGCTGTGGCGCAGGCCGAGGAGCAGAAGGCAGCAGCGCGGCAGGAGGGGCAGGGGGCGTGGGGAGTTGAAGTAGAGAGGGAGCGGAAGCAAGCGGAGCAGGAGGGGAGGGAGGCTGGATAGAAGAGGAGGTGGGAGATGGTAACTGTTGTACGGATGAATATCGTTAATCCTATATCCTATTTCATATTTTTTCCTCAGAGTTGGAGTCGGACATGGATAATGCTGGATACCCATTTTTCCATTCCGTATTTGCTCCACAAGCCTTTGGATGGTCGATTAGACAAAAATTATTCACTTCTTTTGTACTCCTACACACGACATTAAACAGTAGGAATGTAATCAGACCGAACATAGAGAGACTAATCGCCGAGATGTCGAAGAAAGAACACTTAGTATCCTCTGTCTATTTAGATGCGACAATCCGTCTATCTATTATTTTGTTTCTACGTGAAGTTAAAACAGACTTACTCATATCACTTGACATACCGATATATACGAACGCATATCACTCATCCTCTATCCTATTCCATATTTTTTTCTTGGAGTCAAAGTTAGACATGAATAGTACCAGATATCCATTTACCTTTTTCATGTTTATTTCATAAGCCTTCAGTTAATCGATTGGATGAAAATTATCTGCTCCATTTGCACTCTAGACACGATTGAAATTCATGTCCAATCCGAAGGTTGAACACAAAAGCCACGAATCCCGGAGGATGACGAAGCTCGACAGCCCAGACCTGGAGCTGCCAGGCACGGAGGGTCTGCGCGCATACGGTTTTAGCCAATATAAATGAAGTTATTGTAGTATATACTATAATCAACTTATAGACTTTATATTCAAAAGATACCCCGTTTAAAAGCTAATTACTGTAGAAAAGCTGAAAAACAATTTTTAGAGGAAAAAAAGAAGAGACTAAAATCACGCAAGGAAACCCACAAATTCCGTCGAATCCGAGAAGATTAGGATTATCCATTCAACTCGCCGTCTGTTCCTTGCCAACCCGCACTCCCCTTGGCACCGTCCCACGCACGGCAGGGTGCCCGCCTGTTCTGCCCCTCGGCTCCGGGCCCTGGGATGACGTTTTATGGGTTTTCTACTCTGCCATGATGGTTTCTCAATCTAGTAGGCGGTTGATACTTGATACACCCAAAACTGTGTATCATATTTTCCAGGACTTATCTTCTTGGCAATGATTAGTTCTCCGTCCACCATGGGTCAGATCACAATAAGATGCAGCATGGCAACAATAAGAGCAAGTAGCTCACGATTAGGGGTGAAAACGGATCGGATTCGGACGGATATTGCTTAAACCGTATCCTAACCCATATTTTTTCTCCGGATTCGGAGTCGAATACGGTAAGACTGGATACGAATACGAATTCGGAATATTCGGAGTTTCGAATACGGTACCGTCGGGACGGATATGTAACGGATTCGGCTCGGAAACAGATAATATAGACGGATAATACGGATGATTACAGTTCCAAAAGCTTATACTTTGGCAATGTGGACCAGCCTCACACATGGTCATGGTTCTGATAGAAAGAAGTAAATGCTATATCACATCATATTATATACAATAAAGTACCAACACATACGCAACTTCAAAACAAAACAGAAGAATAGAAATATGAACGCATGAAGATAAGTATGCATGTATACAAGGAGAAACGTGTAATGATAAACAAATGAGCAAAACTTACATCTTCCTTTTCTTCTTGGCGCTGCCGACGTTTCTCTTCCTCAAGCCATTTTCGCTCCTCCTCAAGTTTCTTCCTGTAGGCAGATGTTACGAACTTGTCTTTATCAGCAAATAGGTGGTCTTCCTTGCTCCTCTCTTTATGAAGCTTCCTCTCGTATATTATGTCCTGTTCTCGTTTACGCTGTTCTGCTTTCTCCATGAGTGCTCCAATGTACTTTGACTGCAAAAAAAATATTGTGTCAGAAAATAAATAGACATCATATTAGAATAAGAAGCATATCTCATCCAAATATATGTCCCTTACTTAGCTGCATTGTGTGATACCAATTATTGGTGGGATTTGCTGCGTTTGCAGAATCAATTGCAACTTTATGGCACGCAATCTGAATGAATACATGAAGGAGTTCAACGACTCAAGCTTAAGCATTGCAATATCTAATCCAAAATCCAAAGGCAATCCCCTTAAATTGTATCATGCATCTATATTCGTGATGATCTTTGCATAGCGATACCCAGACAAATAGTCAACTAGTTCCTTATGTCGATGGAGAGAAATCCATACAGACAACTTCGAGACATTATACACCCACCCAAGAAGGAAAATTTCAGTTAGACCTAAAATTCTGGTTTAGCTCAAATTGCGTTTCCAATATTCATCGCAAAACTAGCAGCGCCAACAAACAAGATAAACGTCGCCACTCAAATTACCATCTCTCATGTCATTTTCATGTTTCTTCCCATCAAACAAGAAAATAAAATCCGTAAGCTCCACTAACAAGAGTAAAATTTGGCCGTCACACATCAATCATTATGAGGCAGGACATAGAAATAAACAGGGAGCAGTACTACCCCTTTACTAAAACTAAGTACTTGACGAAAATTATGTAATTTACACTCATAGCGCATCCCGGTGAAGGACAACGGAAGCACCCACCCGACGAATTCGCGAGCGTGGCGCATCGCGCCCTTCTGCCTTCTCCACCGAAGTGGCGAATCGCGTTCCTCCGCACCCGCGGATCAATCTGCAGGGGGGAGACGAGAGGGGCTTACCGGCTGCGACGGCGAGGGGGATGCAGGGTTTTGGGGGCGAGATCGAGAGGCGGGGAGGAATTTGGGGGCGGGAGAGCGAGCTAGGGTTTACGGCTTGACGAGGCGAGACCGCGAGACCGAAGCGAGCGAGGCCGAGGCGGCCAGGCGGGTTTGGTGGGCTGTGGCTTGGTGCGAATCGCGGCCTCACGGTCGCGGGGCCTGCCGGGCGAATCGGATCTTTATTCGGTTTGTATTCGGGTAATATCCGAAAAACCGAATACCGAACCTATTCGGTCGGATATGAGCTATACCGAATCCGCTACCGAATCCGCCTACACATATCCGTATCCGAAACCGAATCCGACCGGATACCAACCCAGTTTACCGAATTTACTACCAGCCGGATTCGGTACCGGATCGGTCGGGAAAAACCCGACCCGTTTTCACCCCTACTCACGATACATACAGCACAAGCATACAGCTTTTATTCTCGATTTTTAAGCTCCTTTTATCAAACAAATACACACTACATCACTAAGTCTAATAGTGTTCTTTTTTCCCCATGGATTCTACTTCCAGCTTGCAGGTACTTCAATGAAACCTAGTTAGGCAGGAGAGGAAATTAGAATAGTTTTACTCTTGTATCAATTGTCCTTCGACAGATAGGGCAATCTGCGACTTGCGGTCCACATTCCGAACATGTCTGCACGTAAAGAAAAGCAAAATTTTAGTTCAACTATAATGGAAGAAATGCAGGATAATCCGGAACATCAGTCTAGCAGTGATAAAAGTCTCACCTGATGACCACAACCAAACGCCATGTCCCGGGGTTTGGAAAGGCAAACTGGGCAGAGCTGCAGATATTTGACAAAAAACTGCCTAATTAGATGTTGGTTCAATTTCAGTAAACACAAAATGCAAGCTCTCTTAGAAGAATCAGAACATTGAAACTTCACAAATGGCAAAAGAGTCTGTTTCCTGGATTTCTAAAGTACTTAAAACAAAGAACAGATTAAAACCGTTAGGGTAATCACAGAGAGAATCCCTTGTGTAAAGTAGAGGCAGATCTGAACAAATTCATAAGATACTATGAGTGCTATAAAGAATAGATCACATTACATTATCAACTTTGGTTGTAGGAGAAATGGTGGTTTAACATTTTGCAATTTTCTCACGAACGTGTGAGCAAGAAATGTAAAATAATGTTCTTAATCACAAAGAGAACATATGTACTTCGTCAACAGTCTGATCACTGATTGTTACTAACTTTCTATAGTCTATTGCTGAAGAAAGAATAGCGGCCAACATCAGTTCACCTATATATATACAATCAAAAACTTATCTGCCTCGTATGCTATACAAATACATAAATTTATCTAGTAGCCTACACATAGATGACGGAAAAAAATCAGATGTGACTGCTCTGGAAATCACATCAGAGTTTGCCTCTGGGTAGGTTCACTGCAATCCTAGGCTAAAATTTAACTAATCTAATAAAGACTGGTTTATTCAAACAGTAGAAACATATTCTAGTTTCCACAAAGCTTGTAACATTCCAGGGCAAAAATCTGCTTAAAGCCAAGGCCCCACATGAGACAGGCCAATGGATGCGTAGCAACTTGCTTGGGCTCTTGTCCTCGCTTCGCCCAAAAGTGTTAACATGGAGTTTATATTTGGAACCAAAAGTATTATATGCTAGTATTACTCACTTCGGACTTCGCATGTGGGACTAACCCACTACTACTAATGCGCTTGGGCCAGATGGGCCGGGTGTTACAAAACTAATCAGGACTTGCATATCTTATGGAAACATTTTTTTCTCGTGTTTCACTAGGCAGATTACTGCCATTTGTTTCCTTATCTAAATCAATAAAAAGATCCTACAAGATAGCAGGACGGAATTTGTCATACTTGGGGTTCTGACACTCTAGTATCTGCAGCTGGTGGGGATGTAACTGATGCTGTGATTGTTGAATCCACAGTTGCCTCCTCTCTAGGATGAGAAGGCACACTTCTGAAGCTATTTGCCCGAGATGGTGCTGCTCTTGAGATTGTATTATAACTTGCAAAAGGAGGAGGAAGTGGAACCCGCTCAGGTGACATTGCAGCTCGACGCCTGGTAAGTACAAACAAGAATGACAAAGGAGATAATCATGTCAACTAGAATCGATCAATAAAAAATGTATGTGTAACTGGTCTTGCTCTTGCTTCTCAGTACCCTAAAATTCCAAGCTCTATTGTTGCCTTGTACTGCAAAGGAATTTCCATGAGTGCTGAAAGGGCAAATTCTGTCTCCTTCTTGCTTTGACTGATCTTTTTTGACATGATTGCAGTGAAGTTGACAAACTAGGAGGGCAAATGCCAAGGTTATTTTGGTTAGTAAGCAAATAAAAGTAATCCATATAGTTTTGGAACCTACCTGGAAATTGTCAAAAGATCTAGCAGGTATGTTGTCATCAAATTCCTTCATCATATCCCATGGACCATCTCCGACTCCAACCAAAATTATAGACAAGGGAAATTCACTGCAGCAAACAAAGTAACAATGATTTATTGCTGCAATTTTATTCTCCGAGTGCTGTGGTATCTAATTCCATATCATGAATTGATTATTGTAGAATTATTATTTTGGCACTGGTTATGCAGAAGCAAGATGTGAGCTTTTCGCTCGGCAGGCTTCCTTCATGTGTCAATTGCACCATTTTGCTTAAAACTCACATAAATAATGCAACAAACAGCTTGTTCCTCATAGATATCAGTCAAATCATAAGTGTGCATCTCTCTGAACTCAATCAAAAAATTAGGGGGAAACGGAAAATAACTCAGATAATTTCACCAATGGAAGTCAATATTGCGGCAAACCACCAGCCTTTCTGTAAATCTCCTAACATCTATATACCTTGCAATCAACATTAGCATCAACTTAGTATAACCTGATAGGCTGAAAGAAGCACAGGTGCCTCTGTTTTCACCATTAGATTTGCACATATTTACAAGAGCACCTTATTTGCCTTGAGCCCTAGATTACTAAATTTTGAAAAGTTGTTTCTATTATTTCAATCTTAGTGAAATGCATTTATGATTTGTATTATTTGTGGCTGTCATCTTTATCATCTCACTCTGTAGTCACTAGTGAAAAGTATTCAAAATTCATTGCAAGCTGGAGTTAGATGTTGCAGGAACATGAAATCCAAACAATAGGTGTATCAGTGACAGATTAAAAAAAACCCTTTGAAGTACATATATGCACTGTGCAATCTGGTATACATTAGAAAAATTGAGCCAAAATAATGGAGCACTCCCTTATATGTCCACATCTTCTGTTTCCAAGAGTTATGCAAACATTAACATGCAACACAATTGCATCTTGATTCAGTTATTTTTGCCATTAAAAAACTGAATTATATGTAGAAGCAGCCGATTGCCCAATGTATATATTCCATGCTAAATAACATAAACAATTACCTGGCTTGTACAATAGCATCAACAGTCATCTGCTCCTGGGTACTCAACTGGCCAAATTCAGTATCCACACTTCGCGTGACCTGTATAATGATAGCTTCAGAAACAGGTGTAATGATCTAACAAACAAATTCACCCTCATTCACAATAAGGCAATGGAATAATAATTTGAACCAAAAGTATAAATACAAAGGGGAATAGACAAGGGCATACCTGTCCATCTGCGATTATTACTAAAACATGGTATTGGCCACCACTTTGCTCAACAATGCTTGTGGCCATTTCAATTATTGGAGCGAATGATGTAGGACCTTGAAAAATATATAAAATTGATCTACACATTGACCATGTTTGTATGTTCCAAACAATAACAAACAAAATGAATTTTCCTACCAGAAAGACGAAGATGAGGAACAATCTCTCTATATCGAGCCAGAGCCTCCTGAAAACCATTGCATGGTCTTTCATCAGGATAGAAGGCAAATACATCTTGGTCATGTGTAGTTGCTGCGTTATTGAAAGCAGAACTGAACTATTAGTCTTTTACAATTTCATGATATATTGATATACTAATAAAAAACAGAAGGCGTTACCATCTCCAAAACCATAGCAAGGTATTAAGTTATCCTCATCAAAAGCTGACAAGGTCCGCCCAATGATGGAGATTGCCTGCTCATAAGGATTTGGGGCATCACCAATATGATGCAAGCTCATACCATTGAAAGAATTCTTTCCTGCATTCAGACATAGTCAAGAAACGAGAACGAATGCTTTTGTTCTTTGCTTATATGTTTACATTAAATTACCTGTCCATTCATTACTCTTTGTGAAATCAATTCCAATGATTAAATTGGAAGACTCAAGGCCAGCTTGTGCTAATGCTTCAATAACCTGCATATAGAGTGAAGTTTTCAGCAAGGTTTCAAAATATAATAAATATATTAGTATTTGATGGCTCTCATCCTTGAGGCCAATGCGTCTACTATGAAAAGATAGGAACGTGCAAATGCAAAAGAGTGCATTCAGTTTGAATTGGTAGATGATTTTGCATGCACACCAATATTACGGCTTGTTGTAAGTAGTTACACAATAATAACACATGGACACGGACTAGGTCAGTTTTCTAATAAAACCAAACACAAATATGCATATGCAAACTATGGTTGTCAGTTTCAACTTTCAACCAATATTGTGTACACTATTGTGCCTTTTTTGGACTATTCATTGGCTCTGAATTAAATATACATAGAGGTTTGCATGTCCAAGACGAAGGGGGGGTAATACTATGGTTGAGTGCCAGACTCTTACGGGACCAGGGGCAGTATTTCAAGAAATTTGCAAGGGTTCTGGAAGAGCGACAATTTATTGTACTATTTTAATGTTATGCTAAAATTTATGATTAATTCACAGGATATATTTCTTTGTGTTCTTTATTACAAATGACATGTTATTTTTGTTATCTTATTGTAATCTTGTAATATGTTATGGCACGACATCGCAGCGATATGTGAACAGTACCAGCTCAGGTTACTGTAGTAATGCGTGAACAGTGCTGCACGGTACTGTATTGCTGTTGCATATTTGGGTGGTTCGATAACATTGGCAGTATATCGCAGATTAGGAATATAACAATTAGTTCCCTTAATATTTCGATTTGTTTCCTTTTAGATTATTTTTATGTATTAGAGATTAGTTTTCTTAATACAGAGATATGTTTCTTATAGGTTAAGTCTAGCCATCTCTATAAAAGGAACAACACTGTATCTATTATCATCAAGCAATGAACAATCAAATAAGTCTCTTATCTTTTTCTTCTTCTTTTAAACTCAAGCCTCAGAGCCTCTCTATCACGTCAGGGAAGAGCCCTACCTGTGGCTAGATGAGGGCGAGCGCCCTGCCCTCGGTCCTCGGACCCGTACCTAACCACCGACCGTAACATTTGGTATCAAAGTCATACACCATGGCTTCTACTGTCAATAGGATTAAAGCCGATGCAATCAACGCTGTGAATGCCGACATTGACAAGTATCCCCCAGTGAGCTCTACGCCAATATTAAGGCCATATTGTTGGACAATAAGACGGGTTGGGACAGGAGGGCAGAGCAGAAAAGGCTCAGTATGTCGTTGCGATTCCTGTGTCATCACTGCTGGTGAAGTCGCCATCCCCGCCGGTTGCAACCATATCCAAGACGGAGGAGCAGCAAGAGACGATGCTTGCCATTGCAATAGCGGTGCTGCCATCACCATCATCGGCGTTGGTCCCACTACCGCCTTCACAAACGATGACTCCTCTCCAAGCTTTGTTGTCCTTGGCTGCACCTTTGGTGCCTTCGCCGAGGAGGAAGGTTGTCGCTGTCTAGCGATGGTCTTCTCATGTGGCCGGCCAATGCCGTGCCACAGGCGATGCGGAGAGCAGCGACTGAGGGGCTAGCCTAGTTGTCATGTCCTCCCCGCCATCATCATGCTCTGTGGTAGTAAGGGCGCTATTGTTGTCCCATGTCAGTGGACGATGCCACTGGTGTCTTCCTCGATGCCACGTTATGCTAAGCAGTGGCGGAGACAAGGGGGGCTGGAGGGAGCCCGGCACCCCCCAATCTTTTACTAATCCTCTATTATGTAGTTAATTACATGTGTTTAATTAGTGGTTTGGTCCCTCCCAATTTAGCCCAAATGTAAAGTGTGTTTAAAGCCCAGTCATATGCAGCCCAAATCCTCTTTGTTTTGTTTCTTGTTTTAGCTTTGTATCTACTGATACTTGTAAATGCGGGTTACAAGGTGGTGCATACCGTGATCGGTAGGATATGCATGTTTGTGTTCTTAATCTTAGGATGATTAATGCAGACTGGTGAGTTGACTAGAAGCTGTTGTAGCTAGTCATAGGTGTGATTGAAGATCACTCAAGCACTACTAGCTGATGGAGTACATAACGCTAGGAACCTTTAATTAAAAGCCAAGAAAATATTTTGGCCGAATTTCTATGGCAATACAATGGACATGTTCTCGTGGATTTGTTTTTTGATTTCTTCGAAAATCAAAATAAATAGAGTGTTTTTTAAAAGTAGTTTTTTAAATGACTTCTCGAGTCTAAAAATATATGAGCCGTCCACGTCAATATATTTACCGTTCACTGTGGTATCAAAAAATGTAAACAAAAACCATAAGTACGCACTTCAGTAGTAGCTCTCACATCACATCTAGAGACCCTGTTTTAGTCGTAGAGCTAAGTTTAAGTTAATAAAGATGTAATTTGCTTTGCATTGTAATTTGCGAAACATATTACTCTGATATGTGACTATTGGATTGGTAAATCCGGCATGGTTCATTGGTTCTACTCTACTTGTTGTCCATATTGCCCCCTGTATATCCAATTCCTGGCTCCGCTCGATGCTAAGTCGCTTTTTGTTTGGGCTCCATATGTCCGTGTCACTAATCTGCTCTCAAACAACCCAGCGTTGGTCACTCCTATCAACATGGGGATGCGAAGGTCTCCGTCCGTGGCCGCGACTTAACAGCTTGAAGATGAGCTATCTCACCGCGAGGGATGAAATTATTATGGCATGGCACCGTAGCTGGGCCAAAAATAGTATCAGTGCAGGCTACTCTAGAAATGCGTGAACAGTGCCCATGTAGTACTGTAGCATTGTTGCATGTTTAGGTAATTCGATAGCATTGGCAGCATATCGCAAATTAGGAATATAATAATTAGTTTCCTTAATATTTCGATTTGTTTCCTTTTAGATTATTTCCATATATTAGAGATTAGTTTTCTTAATATAAAAGTTTCTTAGAGGTTAAATTTAGCCATTATTATAAAAGGGATAGCACTGTGCCTATTATCAGCAAGCAATGAACAATCAAATAAGTCTATAGTCTTTTTCTTCTTCTAAAGTCAAGCCTCAGAACCTCTCTACCACATTAGGAAAGAGCCCTGTTTGGTGGCTAGATGAAGGCGAGTGCCCTGCCCTTCATCCTCGGACCTATACCCAACCATCGACCACAACAAATAGCACAAGCTCAGAATGAACCAAACATATTGGATCTTGTAGGCTGTTGTGCTGTTTCAGCATATTGAACTAGAATCAAAGTATGGGTTGAAAACTGAATTTATTTATGATGTAGTTGCTGACCATTAGCAACACAGGATCTTGACAGTTTTAGATGGATCACCAAGTGGAGAAACTTGATGACAACAATATCATCTCACAAAAACAGAGTAAAATGTCATCCACAAATTGAGATATTTCTTGAATCTGGAGTCTATGGATATGGGAAGAACAAGAGTAGAGGCTGCAGCCTCTTAAATTCATGTAGGCAAGTGTGAATGTTTGAAACTTCGTTCTGTTGTCCGGGTGACAATTCCTTACACCCTTCTAACGTTGGGTTCGAGAATATGTGACCACCAATTCTTCTGTTGCTTCTTTAGTCATTAGTTCCCTTATTTTTTGGCATGGTTTGAGAGGTACAACTCCCATCAACCATGGGTTGGATGGGTTATTCGTGAAGATTTTCCACTGTTATTTCCAGGATTTGAACCTATGAACTATGGGTTGTGAACCTTAAGATGACTACACTAGCCAATTGTCCCCATTCCCTCTCTCTCAAAAAAAAGGACAGCACTGGAAACTTCAAACAAATACTTTGTTGGGACAGCAATTTCATAACCTGATGGTACTAATGTAAGCATCCACACATTTATGAACTTCAACATGAATCAACCTTATGCAATTCAGGAATTTCAAAAGAACAGTTACATCAGTTGGTTGTGCGGCTTGGCCAATTGTCCTTATCAGGTCAGGTCAGTACCACCATCCTCAAAACCTCAGTTCATCATAAACACTGTGCAAGCTTCACAGCACTAAATTGGCCTAGATGCTTACCAGCTTTCGAACCATCTAGTGCCGTGCATCATATGATTTGAAACCCGATTTTAGAATGCTAACCGTAACAATGTTCAACATTTGATCATCACCAGAGTCCACACATACATACCTCATCCAAGGACCGGTACTGGTCCACAATCTTGGAGTACTTTCTCTCCAGCTTCGGCCGCTTACCCCCAACAGCCACCCTGGCCGGTGCCGCCCGCGTCTCGACTGCCCTCCGTGGAGGCGCTGACACGGAATGAGCCTGAGCCACCGCCACGGCCGGACGCGAGTAGCTGCTCGAGGATGCCACTACATCCTCGGCCGGCGGCGCGCTCGCCCGCCGCCGGTAGCTCGAGGACGAGGAGTACTCATCCGTCGTAGGAGCAGAGTACGGTGACGGTGGTGGGTCCCACAGCTGCGACGGTGGTGGGTCCCACAGCTGCGGCGGCGGCGGCTCGTAGGGGTTCGTGGGGCCGCCGCGGTGCGGCGAAGCCGGCGGCGTTCTGCGCCGCGCTGCCGCCGCTTCTTGGTGTTGCTCTTCTTGGGGCTCGGCTGGGCCAGCCAGGAGGTTGCCAACGACCTTGGTGGCCGTCTGCAGGACCAGGAAGAGCACCCACAGCAGGAACGTGCCGATCTTGCCGACCACAGCCTAGCAATTCGCAGCAATTTGCCACAACAAGAACCAAGATAGGTGAACAACCAAATCCAAAAGACCAAATCAAAGCTTAGTTTCCAAGAACACAACCAAATCAAAGTTTAGCTTCAAAGAAGAAGAGCTGTTTCTTGCAGCTTTGGGAAGTGAAGCATTATTGCTTACCAAGAAGCCGCTCATGCCGAGGAGGAACGAGGAGGGAGGTGAGCTCGGCTTGAGGTTGCTGCTGTGGGGGAGACCTGTTCGAGCTGCTGAGTTGGGGATTTGAAGTCAGAGTGGCGGACTGGACGGCGAGGGGAGACTGAGGAAGAGGACGACGACTCTTTTGAGTCTGTGAGTGGCAGATGTTTGCTGGCTCGTTGCTTTCCGGTGCAGGCAGCTACTTTTCTCCGGTCTATGTGCTTGCGTGTACTCAGGGTTCGCTGAGGTGTGATGAGTGAGTTTTGGGTTATTTGTTGCCCGTGGTTTTTTTTATTTTTTTATAATAATTGATTTTTAAATGATATGTTTTTTAAGATATGATATATAAATTAATTATAGTAAATATTGTAATGATTTTAACTATATTAGCTAAAATCGTATATAACTCTCTTTTCATACTTTCTTTCACAGATAAATAGAATTCAAAAATTCACGCAGTGCCGTGGCGCTCGCGCTTCGCCCCGCCCCGCCTGCCTGCCCGCCCGGCGAGGCGAGGCGAGCGAGCGCACGCGTGTTATCCTCTAGTTCTCTCCCACACATGCCTCAAGTGGCTAGGAGTGCACCATCCCTTTAAGGTGGTCTTCCTCTCCTGAACTAGCAATATGGTACTAAAGGTCACATGCATGCCTCCTTTGCATGAGTGGGCCTTTGAGATTTAATAGAATTATTCTTATTATATGGGCTTGGCCCACATAATCCAACAATCTCCCACCGATCTCAAAGTCCCATAGAGATTTGCTCAATTCCAATGTACTGCTTATATATCAAGATTTCGATGGAGACCGATTAAGGTTGAACATCCACCTAGAACTCCAAGCTACACTTACTCACAACTTGAACAATGGACTATGCCTTGAATTGCAAGTTTGGTGCAAGCAAGCTTCACTTAAAGACTTAATCGATACTAGGCCGCCAGAGGCTACCCCTGGTGGAGCGTATAAGTCATACTCCTTGGTCTCTTCATGAGCTTAGTAGGAGATTACCTAAGATCTCCATAGATCGCGACAACGATCGGGCTCATATAGGTGTGTTCTTTCACGAACGCTCGCAGATAACGTCTTCGCTTTTGAAAGCCAATGGAACACATTAAGGCCTTAACCAACATGCCTTGCGCTTTACGAGTATTGCATCTTCACATATAGAGGGTTGAAATTACTCTCCTCCAGCTTAACTAATGGCTTGTTTTTCCTGCATCCTAATTCACGGATCTCCGATCACATAGGTTGGGTTACTACCATAGATAACTCACATGGGTCTCATACCCATCTCCTTCGATGCACTATCTATCACATTCGTGATAGTCCCTTTGTAAAGGGATCTGCTGTGTTTTTATCTGCTTGGATGTAATCCAAGGTTATAACTCGGAGTTTCTCAATTTCTGACAGACTTCAATCGTCTCTTGACATGCCTAGACGATTTCATATTATCTTTAGAATCTGTTCACTTTAGCGATAACGGTTTGATTATCACATTCATAAGGATAGCTGACACTAGCTTTTCCATCGTAGGTAGATCCATCAATAGATCCCGTAGCCATTCTCGCCTCAACAATGGCGTGTCTAGTGCCGCAAGCTCGCTTCCATGGTTGAACTCGTCAAAATGGTCTGCTTGCAAGACCTCCATGAAACAAAGACCACCACCAATAGTGAAAACATATCCACTAGTGGCTTTGATCTCATCAAGATCGAGATCCGCTTGGAATCACTATAACCCTCCAAAGACCGACGGTACCCAAGATAGTGAAGTCCAAAGTTCGAGGTACCTTTCGATAGCGCAACACTCGCTCAAGCGCCTTCCGGTGATCATCTCCGGGTTAGATGTAAACCGCTTAATTTGCTCACAGCAAAGGAGATGTCCGCCTTGTTGCACTAGCTAGGTACATAAGTGAGCCAATTATCTCGAGAATATTCCAGTGATTCCTAGCAATTTTCTTATTCTTACGAAGTAACACGCTAGGATCATAAGGTGTTGGAGAAGGCTTGTCATCGTAAAAGCCAAAACGGCTCAAGACCTTTTCCACATAATGAGATTGCAAAAGTGTAATCCCATCCTCACCTCTAACCAATTTAATGTTTAGAATAACATCACCACTCCCGCATCTTTCATATCAAAATTTTGAGACAAGAATGATTTGACCTCATTTATCACATTGATGTTTGTCCCAAAAATCGGGATGTCATCCACATACAAGCATAGAATAACTCCTCACCCCACCATAGCGATAGTATACACATTTATCTCGCCTCATTGACAAGAAAGCTCGCAGATGTCGTTGTTCTATCGAACTTCTCATGCCACGCTTAGGGGCTTGTTTCTGCACCATACAAAGATTTCAACAGCTTTAACACCTTGCCTTTTGACCTTCTACTACAAATCCATCAGTCGTTCCATGTAAATTTCCTCATCCAGCTCTCCGTTAAGAAAAGTCTGTCTTAACGCCCATTTGATGAACGAGAAGACCATGTGAGGCAGCCAAAGCAAGTAGTACTCGAATTGTGGTCGGTCTAGCAACAGTGAGTAAGTGTCAAAGAAATCTTCGCCTTCTTTCTCGAGTATAGCCCTTTGCAACAAGTCGAGCCTTGTACTTTTCAATAGTACCATCATGCCTAAGCTTCTTTTGAACACCCACTTGCACCCTACTGTGTTTGCACCCATAAGGTCTATCTGTCGGTTCCCGTGTTCCATTAGCGATAATGGAATCCATTTCACTACTGGACACCTCCTTCCAAAGAGTCCGCATCGGAGATGCATACGCTCGAAATAGACTTGGGAGTGTCGTCCACAAGGTACACAAAGTGAAATCATCACCAAAGGATTTGGATATCCTTTGTCTCTTGCTCCTTCTAGAAGCTCCACTTGTCATCCTCCTCATTGACAAGTTCATGTGTATGTTCAAAAGGTTCGGTGGTGTGATTGAACCGGGAATTATTTCAGAAGGTTGACTAGTAGTGTTATGTGTATCCTTCATTGGAAAAATATTCTCAAAGAATGTTGCATCTCGAGACTCCATAATTGTACCAACATGCATGTCGGGTACCTCGGTTTTAACTATCAAAATCTATAGGCAATGCTATGATTAGCATATCCCGTAAAGACACATCCACGCTTTAGGTCCAAGCTTGCGCTTCTTAGTTATTGGCACATTAACTTTCGCCAAGCACCCCATGTACGCAAGTAAGAAAGTGATGGTTTTCTCCCAATCCATACCTCGTATGGTGTTTTGTCCTTATTTCGTTAGGAACTCTATTTAATACATGATTAGACGTTAGCAAAGCCTCCCCACCATGCCTTAGGTAAGCCCGCAGTTGTCTAACATGGCATTCACCAAGTCATCAACGTGCGATTTTTCCTTTCGGCAATCCCATTTGACTCGGGAATAAGGAGGCGTCCTCTCATGTATAATGCCATGTTCCTCACAAAATAAGTCAAATTCATTTGAGAAATACTCTCCACCACGATCCGACCTAAGTCTTTTATCTTTCTGTTTAATTGGTTTTCAACTTCGCTTTATAGATTTTAAAATAGTCTAAAGCCTCATCTTTCGCTTTCAATAAATACACATAACAAAACCTAGTTGCATCATCAATCAATGTCATGAAATATCGCTTTCCACCCTTCGTCAACACGCCATTCATCTCGTAAAGATCTGAATGCAGGAGTTCTAGTGGTGCCAAGTTTCTCTCCTCAGCACCTTTGTGAGGCTTACGAGGTTGCTTTGATTGCACACACTATGACATTTAGAACCTTTGGTGATGGAAACGTTTGGAATTAAATTCATCTCGAAAGCGAGACATCAAACCAAAATTAATATGACATAGACGTGAGTGCCAAACATTAGCCTCATCATCCACACCGCCACAAATATGGTTTACGCCTTATTGCAGAAATCTGAAAGGGAAAAGCGGAACAAGCCTCCGTGACTCATAGCCTTTACCAATAAAATGTCCATGTTTAGACACGACTACTTTATTAGACTCAAATACCAACTTAAGCCCGTCTCTACATAAACGGAGCCACTAACGAGATTCTTGTCTATAGAAGGGACATGCTGCACGTTCTTCACCGCACGATCCTTCCCGGTAAACTTCAGATCTACCGTGCCAACACCATGAACAGAGCATGTGACCCATTCCCATTAGGACGGAGGAATCTCGGCGACTGATAAGAAGAAAACAACGAAATATCAGCACACACATGTACATTAGCTCTGTATCAATCCACCAATTGGTAGATTGACTAACTAAAAGAACAAGAGGTAAATTACCAAACCTACCCCATCTCCGCCTTGCCAATGGTCACGTTGATGACTTAGAAGTCTCCGTCTGCAGTGCCTTCTTTCCTTTGCGTTGTGGGCACTTCTTGGCCATGTGACCGTGCTCACCGCACACAAAGCAAGTTCTATCATCCCGATTGTTGTTGTTGTTCTTCTTCTTGGAGTTGGTTGTCCGTTGGGCTTTAACAAATTTCTCTTTGTTCTTGTTTGAGGGTTTCGTACCACATTGGCACTAGATCGCCTCCATCACCCTTAGACACACCCCTTTTCCGAGCTTTCTCCTCAATTTCAAGAGACCCAATCGATTCTCAACAGTACTCTTGTCTCTTCTGTTTGAGTCTTGTTCCAAATTCCTCCATGAAGAAGGTAATTTCGCAATAATACATCCACCACAAACTTGTCGGGTAAGGCACACTTCAGAGTTCGAGTTCCTTGGCAATGGCCTGTATCTCATGAGCCCGATCTACTACGTAACGGTTATCAACCATCTTGTAGTCATGAAATTGCTCCATGACATACATGTCATTGCTGCATCAAGAGCACCGTATTTGGAATTCATGCATCCCATAACTCCTTCGTCTGTCATGTGCATATACACCTCGCACGCACGGTCAAGAAGAACACTAAGAATGCATCCAACAAAGAGAGTAGTGGCGATCTCGAATTCTTTCTCGCTTCAGCATCAAGAACACCTTCAGCTTGCCATTACTAACCTGAATACATTCATAGCAAGAAACCACGAGTGACCCCGATCGCCATCTCTTAAAGTGCACACCGGAGAATTTATCCGGCCTCAGTGCATCGGCAAATCCAGCCATAGTAAAATCACAATGCCTACAATAAGGTTTTTGGATTGTTGAAAGTATAAGCACATGTAGGTTCAATTTATTCCATAAATAAATCATGACATCATGCACGCAAAATAACAGAACCATCACAAGCATAAAAGATCTAGACATGTAAACCAGAAATCGTACATGAACAGATCTAATACGGAGAACATGACCGCATGCATCGATGATTCTGCTCGATCGGTTTGCCGATGTAGACGCCGCAGCACGGTGAGGATGACACGGTCGATGACGATTCGCCGCCGAACGACGAGGAAGACGAGCGAGCTACAGCGGCGCGCGCAGAGCGCTTCCCAAAACCTTATTCGCCTCTCCCGGTGCAGACTTGGCGGCGACGGTTCCCGAGACTGCTCTCCCGAACAGCGCTGCACGCCGGCGGGCGGGGCGGAGTAGACTACGTGGGACGGCGCAGCACAAAGGATGGAGGAGGCAAAACCTAGATTGATTTTCGCATATGCTGTATGGAGGCGGCGACTCGTATTTATAGAAAACCAGACGCGTGATCAAGACGCCAGACGTTCTCCATAACTCGTAATCGAAACGGATTAGTCGCGCGAACCAATCCGGATTCACCGCCACTCAAAACAGCAAAATAAAATCGCAAAAGAAGCCGCGTCACGCAAGCACTGGAGCTGATTTTGGCGGACCATTCACGCAGTGCCATGCGCCGCGCCCGCCTCGCCCTGCCTGCCCCGGCCGCGAGGCGAGGCGAGCGCGCGCGTGTTATCCTCTAGTTCTCTCCCACACATGCCTCAAGTGGCTAGGAGTGCACCATCCCTTTTAAGGTGGTCTTCCTCTCCTAGAACTAGCAATATGGTACTAAAGGTCACATGCATGCCTCCTTTGCATGAGTGGGCCTTTGAGATTTAATAGGAATTATTCTTATTATATGGGCTTGGCCCACATAATCCAACACAAAAAACAGAGGAATGATTCAAACACGGTATTGGGATGCTTTATAGGAGTTTGCAGGAATTTAAGGAGAGTGAGGGTACATGCAAGACATAAAGGAATTTTTCCGTGAGGTTCAACTTCATGTTGGAATTCCTTTCCGTAGGAATTTTCATAGGAGTCCTATAATCAGGTGGTGATCGGTTCGGCTTAAAAGCTCATGGCTTATGGCTGAAAACAATGTAGCTGGCTGAAAAAAGCACTGTAGCTGACAGAGGCTTATTTAGCATAATTAAATTTAAAAAAATTTAAAAATGTAAAAAATATGTTAGCCCAATATGTATACTACAAACGAATACGGGAAAAAAAGAACCGGCAAAAAAGCTCAACAAAAAGACAAAAGTTCAGAAAAAGATGAAATTCATGAATAGTGAAAAATAAGCCAGAAGCCAGAGATTTGAAATTTTTCCAAAGGGCCATATAGAAAATTTTCCCGTAGGATCAGATTCCTTTAAAATTCATATAATCCAAAGAGACCGTTATTCCTAAAAAATTCCTATGGAATGAGTTAGCAGTCAGTGTGTAAGTAAAGCGGGTAGGGGTGGCTGATGAAGAGATTTGATCTGATCTTCTAATAAGAATAATAACTACGATTGTTTGATATGACGTTGACGGTAAGCCTACTTGATCAAAACGATCAAGTTCATCTTGCAATCGCTACACCATACCTTTGTCCTTACAAACCATGATCAACACAGATGATCTTTCCTGTAAGCAATCGAGAATCAAGCAAGAAAGATATAAGGCGATCTGAATTTATGAATTAAATATGAAGTTTCATTAAACAATGGAGAGGCCTGAAGTTGTCGTAGTTGGTCTAATTGATACAAGTACACAACTAATATTTTCTGAACGAAAATCAATCTAAGCAAGCCTAAACCCTAAAAGTAGCATCCCTGATAGTTTTTGAGGGGCTAGGGATGTGGGCAGCACATCTGTGAGGGTGGAAAAATATCCCACTGTAACTTCCTAGTTGGGCTCAAACTGATACGAGGCCTAGGGCTCAAGTTTGGAACTGATTTAAAATTGTTTCATGGACTACGATGTGCTCAGGTGGAGTTTTGAGGTGATACTAGGACCATTGAAAAGAGAACGTCATAAGCTTTCCAACAAGTACAAGATCACCTCATTGTACTCTGTATGCATTTTCTATACTCGTTTGAAGTCAGCGCTGTCTTCAGAGGCCGAACTGGATTCTAGAATATGCCCAGCTTTCATTCTTGGTTGTCCTGGGCTCAAAGTGATGTTGTGACCTCCAATGTTTATCCTAAATGTGAGAGTGACTCCATGTGCCTCTCCTTGGTCCTTATCCATATTTCTAAGCACAATCAAATCACATGCATCAGGTAGCAATCCATTTTAAGAAGCTAAATTACACAGCTTTAGGAACGAGCTCACCTGATAATTCAACTATTGTACATGTGCCCTTATCATAGTTCCATGTCTAGCATCTTGTGGATGAAAGTTGTGTGTATCTAAAGAAGTGATATCCTCATTATCCTCTCCTTTTCGAATTAGAATCGTTCTCGACTCAGGCTTATTTTCTTCTTCTAGGTATGGCTTCAAATCTGTAATGTTAAATATAGAACTAACCCCAAACTATGCAGGCAATTCAAACTTATATGCATTATCATTAATCTTTTCAATAATCTTAAAATGACCATCAGCTTTAGGTGTCAACTTAGGTTTTCTTAATTTTAGAAATCTATCTTTTCTCAAATGCAATCAAACAAGATTACTAGGTTGTAAGAGCCCAGGTTTTTGTAAAAAATAATATTAATAGAAATAAAAATAAGTGTTTTGGTTGCATGAGTTTTAATTTTGTTTTGCCCTGATTTTCTGCTTTTAAAAAGGCTAGATTTGAAAAGTAATTTAAGTAAAAACTTAAAAATATTATTAAATAAAAGGATATTTGTATTTGTTTTGTAAAATCCTATTTCAAATTAATTATTTGGATTTATTTGGCTTTTATTTATTTTTTCTGCTTTTCCAGAGTTTAAAATCTATTTTTAAATTAAAAAGTATTTTAAGTATAAAAATATAATATCAAATTAAGTTGGAAATATTTTTTACTAAGTCCAAAACGTCTTCCAAAACTTCTGTGAATTTTTCTGGAATTTTTGGAATTTATTTGATATTTTTGTAGGCTTTATTTGCTTTTATTGGGTTTTCTGAAAATCCAAATCAAAAATAAAATTCAAATCTCCCGCTCCTCTCTCCGGCTGACGCGTGGATGGTCCAGATCCGCCCATGTCACCTCACAGCCCATCTTCCCCCGTTCGCCGCCTCTCTCCTCTCGGCCGCCCGATCTCTTCCTGGCCACGTGTCGATATCTCCACGGCCCGCGCCTCCCCTTTCTCCTCCCTCTCTCTCTCGCTGCCGATCGGGCCCACCTATCGGGCGCATCCCCTTCCTCCCTCCTCCTTCTTCCCACGAGCGCCGCTACCTTCTCCATTTCCGCTGACGCCCCGCCCTTCCCCTCTCCGCAAGTCCATTCCCTTTCCTTTTCTTCTTCCCTACTCTGCGCGCCGTCTACTCCGCTAATCCCGTGCCGGATTCCCCCATTCTCGCGCCTACCTCCCCGATTTCTTTCTGTGCAATCGTTGCCACCTGTGCCATCTCCAGCGAACAATTCACATCTGCTCCGCCCTCCCCAACCCCTATATAAACCCCCTCTCGGCTCTGCCCCTCTCCGCCCCACACCTCTTCGCCCTCATCTTCCCTCTCCCGAGCACCACTCGCCCCGCCTTGTACTTCCGCCGCGTTAGCCACCGAAGTTTCTTCGACGAGCAATTGCTGCCGCCTCGGCCACCTTCGAGCCTCGCCGTCGCCCCCCTCGGCCTCTCTGCGAAGCCCATGCGCGCCTTCCCTGTCGATGAAGACCGCTGGAGACCCGAGTGCCACCGCCGCCTTCCACATCGCTGATCACTGTCCGGCCATCCCCGGTAAAATATATGAGAACCATCACACTCCCCTCACTCTTCCCTCTCTTTTGCACTGCTCACCGGCCGCCGCCATCCTGCCGTTCACCGACGACCCTAGGGTCTCATGCACTACTCACCGCTGGCGGCCACCTCAGTGCGCTGCTCCGATGTGGCAGCCACGCCATGCCACATGGACGCCACACAGCGCGCCACCTCCGCACAGTCACTGCCACACCAACGCCCTTCTACCATGTCGGCACACTTGCTGAGTCAGCAGCCACGTGTCCCACCACATCAGCGCTCAGGTCCCATGTGGATGGCACGTCAGTGACACGTGGACGCCACGTCAGCACCAAAGCCCTCCCGAGCCACATGTCGGACATGTCATCGCCACCTGGCTGCCACATCAGCAAATTAGCCTAGTTAGCTGTCACCTCATTGCCATGTCACACCTCCCTGCCACCTTAGCCTTTCCTTGGTCCATGGACCTGGTCCACGATAGACCGAGCCCACTGGTCAGCCTCAATCAAATCAGGGTTGACATCATGCTTGTGTCATAAACCTGATTTTCCTTTATAAAAATAATTTGGCTGAAAAAGAAAATCCAGTGCTAACGTCATAAATCCCTTTTCCTTTAGAAAAATAATTCCAAAAATTCTTTTTTATTCTTTTTCTGTGATTTCAAACTTCCAAAAGCCCGTTCTCCTTCTCCTAACTCCGTTTGAGCCCGTTCAAATTTCTAAATTCATAAAAAAATTCCAATCTATCCATTTCTGCCCTCCTATTAATTATTTGGAGTTTATTTGAATTTTATTTGAGTTTGCTTGGGTATTTTCACGTGAAGACTATGACAATTCAGAAGAATTCTTCGACGACGATTTGCACCCAACTGAAGAGCATGGCGAGTCACTCTCCTTGACCATATTGATCCTAGATTGCAAAATAAAATTATATTATTTTAAATTATTTTACATGCATATTTTTATTCAATGTATTTCAATTCAGTTTTAAATTTAGTTAATACCTATTTGTTATTACCTCCTTTGACATTGCAAATCCTTATACCTTGTCATCCTAGAATAAAACTGTAGTTAGTACACTAGTATGGACTAGAGAATTTTATATCAAATGCTTAGACCTGCTTAGACATAATATTTTTTTTGGGATACCTTTTCATATAAAATGATTAGCTTTTCAAATGTATTCTTGATTTCGGTGAGTCAAGAAGGATTATAAAATATTTCAAAATAAAATATAAAATCTAGTTTAGACTTAGGCTAATGGTTAGGTGGTGGGTGCAGGCGCGCACTGTTATTCGGTGACACAGTGTTGATTGTCGGGCATAAGGGGTATGTGGTTTGAGCCTAAGTCAAATTAAGGATCGGTTTGTGAGCTACTATTGTAAAGCCTATCGTACTACCACAAGGCTGGTATGCGACAGTCCTAGCTGACTAATTTGTAGGTCCCAACCTAAGTCTTGTTGTAGATTAAAAGTGAGTGTGGCGTAGGCCATGAGAAGTCTCACTCAGCTCAAGAGGGGGTCCTGGTCTGGTGAATTCCTTACTAGGGTGAAAGCTTAGTGTTGGTTTGGCCAGGTTGAAAGCTTTGCATTGTAAAGAACTTGTCATGATCTCTTCGCCGCACACCTGAGGAAGTGTATTAATTCGGTGGCAATATGGGATGATCATGTCTTGTGGGTAAAGCTGTACAACCTCTACAGAGTGTATAATCTACCCTAGATAGCCGTGCCCACGGTCATGGACAAGTTAAGTAAAGTTTTTCACAGATTAGACTTTGTTTTTCAAAATTGTTTTTTAGAAAAAACTTATGGATGGATGGAATCCGTGAGAGATTAAAAGCGTATGGATGGAATCCATATGTGATCTTTTGGAAAAGATAGTCTGGGTGGGATGCCCGTGGTTAGGTTAGTGTGGGGGATGGACCTGCACTAACGGTATTAATTTCGTCTACAATTACTATTTTTAATTACCGTATTAAATTCATCATTTTCAATCTATTTATTGTGTTTCTTTAAATGCTGTTTTACGCACAAATAACCTTATATGCCTTCCTTTGTTGCCTTTATCATTGTGTTGCATTTCTCCGTGTGATTTGTGGAGTACAAGTTTGTACTCACCTTACTATCTCCTCACAGAGAAATATGACTTCAACTATGGTGAAGACTTGGATGAGTAGGCCGCGTCTTACTGTCGTTTGCCTATGGGCAGGCTTTTGGGCTTTGCTATTTGTAAGTTTGTTTTCGCTGTTATTTCCTTTATTTATTTTGCCAACGAGCACCGATGATGTAAAACTTGGTCATAAGGCCATACTCTTTTATTAAGTTCAGTTGGTCATTTTTGCTTGGTATTTATCTTTGTTGTCTACTGTGTGCACTAACTGATCCTGGACTAGTGCGATTTACACAGAGGATCCAGGAGTTGTTGCTCTGTGGTACGACACAAGTTCAAAAATTATTTTCTTTCTACGTTTACTATCAGCAACCCTATATTTCTCATTCATGCGCTCTATATTTTCTTTTATGGTTTCATGCAACTTAAGAACAAGTTTAGCATGTTTCTTAGCATCTAAATTCACCATCTCCAAAGATGGTAGAGATAACAAATCAATTGGAGTGCAAAGGTTATAGCCATATACTACCTGAAAAGGGCTCATCTTTGTGGTTAAATGCAACGAGCGATTGTAGGCAAACTCCACGTGAGGTAGACATTCTTCCCATATTTATAAGCTCTTCTTCAAAACAGCCCTCAACATTGTTGATAAGGTATAGTTGACGACTTCAGTTTGTCCATCAGTTTAGGGATGACAAGCAGTTGAAAATAGTAGCTTCGTCCCAAGTTTTTCCCAAAGTGTCCTCCAAAAGTGACTAAGAAACTTCGCATCACGATCTGAAACAATTGTCTTTGGCACATCATGTAGTCAACAATCTCCTTGAAAAATAAATCAATAATATGTGTAGCATGATCGCTCTTATGACAAGAAATAAAATATGCCATCTTAGAAAACATATCCACTACAACAAAAATGATTTCCCTCTCTATCTTTGTGCTAGGCAATCCTAAAACAAAATCCATACAAATATCCTCCCAAAGAACATTAGGAACACGAAGAGGAACGTATAAGTCATGTGGATTTAGTCATGACTTAACTTTTTTACATGTAGTGCATCGCGCATCGCGAAACATAGCGTTCAATGTCATGCCTCATCCTTGTCCAGTAGAAGTGTTCAGCAAGGATGTATAACAAATTATTTGGGCTATAAATATTGTTGCCATGTTGCTAAAGTTTAAACTAGAGCATACAATTCTTTTATCATAAGTTGAATAGTTCAGACAAGGCTCACTCAATTTCTCGCTGAAATAAGCAACATGTTTACCTTCTTGGATCAGTACACCACCAATTCCAATTCCACTAGCACCACACTCAAATTCAAAAGTCTTACCAAAGTCAGGAAGTTGGAGTAATGGTGTATTTGTGAGCTTTTCTTTGAGAAGGTTGAAAGTTTCTTCCTATACTTGTCTCCATTTGAAAGAAACACTTTTCATCATCAATTCATTAAGAGGTGTGGCGATAGTGCTGAAATCCTTCACAAAGTGGCGATAGAATCTAGCAGTTCATGAAGCTCCACACTTGTGTGACCATTTGTGATGTCAGCCAACTCTCTATAGCTTCAATATTGGCTTCATCTACCTTAATTCCTTGTGGAGTAACAACACAGCCAAGAAAACAAACTTGATTGATGCAAAAGGTGCACTTTTCGATATTACCAAACAAACATGCATCTCTCAAAGCAATAAAAACAACATGTAAGTGTTCAAGATGTTCATCAAGTGATTTGTTATAAATTAATATATCATCAAAGTAAACTACCACAAATTTACCCATGAAAGCATGCAAAACTTCGTTCATTAATCTCACAAAAGTGCTAGGTGCATTAGTTAAATCGAAAGGCATCACTAGTTACTCGTATAACTCAAACTTAGTTTTAAATGCAGTCTTCTATTCATTTCCAAGTTTTATTCTAATTTGGTGGTATCCACTAAACAAGTCCAAGTTTTGTTCTAATTTGGTGGTATCCACTAAACAAGTCAACTTTAGAGAAAACAGTAGAGCCACTAGGAATAGGATAATGATATCCAATAGTGATATTATTAACCACTCCACAATCAACACATATACACCAAGATCAGTTTTTCTTAGGAACTAAAATCACAGAAATAGCACAAGGACTAAGATTTTCATGTACGTACCCTTTGTCAGGCAAGTCTTGCACTTGATGCTGAATTTCTTTAGTCTCCTTCGGATTAGTCCTATATGGTGCACAGTTTGGTAAAGAAGCTCCCAGGATCAAGCCAATTTAATGCTCAGTTCCTCTAACAGGTGGTAACTCGGGGGGTATTTCAGATGGAAACATATAATTAAACTCCTACAAAAGGTTAGTGACAGTAGGAGGCAAAGATGCGGGCAAATCCTCATATAGAAACAAAGCATCTTTACAAAGCAAGGCATAACAAACAGAATTTTCTACTTCCAAGTCATTGAAATTAGATTTAGTAGCTAATAGAATAGTACCTTTCAATTTAATTTCATTTTTTTTTCTAGTATTTGATTCTTTTGCTTCTTTATTTTTAGGTGGAAAAGATTCTTTAGCTATTATCTGATTCTCACTTTTAACATTTCTTTAGCTATTATCTGATTCTCACCTTTAGCATTCTCGTTTTTCTCATGTTCAGATAATTCAATTTCATCTTTAATAATGGCTTCAGGAGCCATTGGGTGTAAAATATTTTTTGCCTTTATGCATGAGAGTATATTGACTACCATGATGAGTGGAATTCTTATCAAACTATCATGGTCTACCTAAAAGTAAGGAGCATGCTTGCATAGGCATGACATCGCAATTAATATAATTATGATATGAACCAAACGAAAATTGTACTATCACAGTTTTAATTACCTTAAACTTATCACATGAGTTGAAATATTGAATGTAGTAAGGATATGGATGAGGACTTGTGGTCAAGCCAAGTTTCTCGACCATCTCCAAGATAGCAAGTTGTTGCAACTTTCACCATCGATGATGATATGACATGAATGTTTCTTGGTGGCGAACATGGTTAATTTGAAACAAATTGTGCCGTTATCCTATTTAGCACTCTCCATTTGTGCACTAAGCACATGCTTTACTATAAGGCTTATGTACCTGTTTGAAGCTTCATCAGTCAAGTGTTCTTTTTGTTCATCACTAGTATCAATCTCATCACTTGTATGGTCATTTGCAATAAGTGTATTCTTCATTAATTGCACTAGCTGAAATATACTCACCATTTTCTCTCACAATAAGGGCTCACTGACTTGGACACTCTCTCATCAAATGTCCAAACCCTTTGCACTTGTGACATTGGATATCTCTTGTACGCCCAGTGGAAGTAACTGAATATGCACTCATTGTTGGAGTAGATTTGGTGGGAGCTTGAACTTTATATGCACTCATTGTTGTAGCCTTGCTTGCTTGGGGTGCTGTAACAGCCCAGCTGTTTATTTCAAAAATTTTAGTGAAATTTTTTTTTAATTTAATTTAAAATAAAATAAGTGTTCTTTGGTTGCCTAAATTTTGGAGATTTTATTTGTCCGTTTTCAGCTTTGAAAAAAAACTTTATAAAAAGTAATTTAACTAAAAGCATAAAATTATTATTAAATAAAAGGATATTTTGAATTTTTATAAAAATATCATTTCAAATTAAGTATTTAAAAGCATTTGGCTTTTATTTGGATTTCCTGTGTTTTTCTGGAGTTTATTTGGATTTATCTGAATTTTATTTCAAAGTCTAAAGCAAGAAAATATATTTTATTAAAGCTAAAAAGAGTTTATTTTATTTTTCCTAGCCTTCCCTAAAAATTTTAATTAATTTTTGAGAACTTTCTGGATTTAAAAATCAATTTTAAAGGTTAAAAAGTATTTTATAAAATTATTAAATGAAATCTGAAATTAAAAATATTTTTCCTAAGTCTAAAAGAGCTCCAGGAATATTCTATAATTTTTCTGGAATTTTTAGACATTAACTATTATTTTTTCAAGTGTTTATAAAGTTTCTACTATTTGCTGAAATTTTTTCCGAAAATAAAAATCAAATTATTCCTAGCCCGCCACGTGTCGCTCTCAGATTGAATCACTATCTCTCCACGTTTTAATCCTAGCCACACATGATCACTTACCCCTTCATAAAATCCAAGAGCCATGAAGCATCCACTTGCCACGTGTCGCAAATCCGACGGCCCGTACCCCTTCACTTCCTCTCTCTCCTATGACATATGGACCCCACATGTCATATGTTTCTTCAACCTCTCCTTCTTCCTCCCCTAACCCTCTCTCTCCTCCACCATGGATGACAATTAAAAGCTTCGAAACTCCGCCGTTTCTCCCTCTTAACTTCCGATTAAAGCATGTAAACGGACGCTCTAATCACTCTCATCAATCTCCTACTGCTTTCCCATCCTTTAAACCTCTCAAACCAAATCCCTTCCTCTCCTTCTCTTTCTATAAAGGGCCTCCCACCACCATTCTCTCCTCCCCTCTCCTTTCGGCCGGCTCCGCTTCCCACCTCTCCCGCCGCGCGCCGCCAACCACCACCTCCGCCGCCCGCCATCTCCCGCCGGCCATCCTCACCACCCCACCGCCGCCACCTTTGCCGCCACCACCGGCCGCCCCGGCCTCCTCCGCCACGGTAGGTGCGCCGCCACCCCGCTACCCCGCCGCCACTCGCCGCCCCGCCGCGGCCGCCGGCCGCCGGTGAGCCCGCCGGCCGCGCGCACGCCTGTGACTCCCCTCCATGTCTCCTTCTCTAATCATGTTCAACCATGTTTATTTGATTTGTTGTTGCTCCTTTGTCAAGAAATACCAAGTGCTCACTTGGCTAGTGGGTGCATGTTATTGCATACATGCATGAGGTTGTAGGTTCAAGTCCTGAGCAAGGCAAATTCGGTTGGGGCTTTCCCAAAATTTTTGTTCAGTCCATGACAAGTGGGACCCACTCATCATAAAATATTCAAATAAAATTCTGCACCCAATGACAACCGGGCCCCACGCGTCATAACTCCAATATACCCCAAAAATCAACCAAAATAAGATTCCAGATAATATTCCCTCGTTTTGCATTTTCTGGAATTTCCAATCCATCCAAACTTCCAATTGCTCGTTCTCCGTCGTCCAAACTCCGAATCTATTGATTCTTTCTCCTAAATTCATCTAAAATCATATTATATCTGCCAGTATATATTTTATAATTTTTTTAATTTTATTTCGATTTTATTTGAATTTATTTGGTTGGTTCTTCGCGCGTAGATTTCGACGAATTCGGAGAGAACGACGCCGACGATTCGCACCAAGTCTTCGAGCAAGGCAAGTTACACCTTTGATCATGTTGCTCCCACTAATTTAAATTATTTATGTTGTTTTTAAAATTATTATGCATGCATACTTTTATTCAAACCTAATTTAAATTCGATTTAAATTCTAGTTATACCCAATTCCTTTGTTTATGGCCAAATTGACATTGAACTTCCTATGCCTTGTCACCCTAGATGAAAACCTAGTTAGTACATTAGTATTAACTGGGAATTTTATGGAATTGCTTAGCCATGCTTAGAATAATTCGGGTGGGAAGAATTGTTTCACATAAAATGATAAGCTTTTGAACTGTATTCTTGACTTCGGTGAGTCAAGAAGGATTATGAAATATTTTGAAAATAAAATATAAAACTGGTTTAGACTTAGGCAATTGGTTAGAGTGGTGGGTGCAGGCATGCCCTGTTGGTTGGAGCCGTAGTGGTTGATTGTCGTGCACGGGGGTATGTGGTTGAGCCTAAGTCAGATCAAGGACCGGTCTGTGAGCTACTGTTGCAAAGCCCTATCGTACTACCACAAGGTCGGGTATGGGACACCCAGGCTGAATAATTTGCGGTCCCAACCTGAGCCATTTCGTAGGTTGAAAGTGAGCGTGGCGTAGGCCATGTGAAGTCTCACTCGGCTCAAGAGGGGGTCCCGGTCTGGTGGATTCCTTACTGGGGTGAAACCTTAGAGTTGACTTGGCCAGGTTGACGGCTTTGCATTGTAAAGGCCTTGTCATGACTCCTGACCGCACACCTAAGGAAGTGTGTAATCTAGTGGTAAAACGGGATGATCGTGTCTTGTGGGTAAAGCTGTACAACCTCTGCAGAGTGTATAACCTATCCTGGATAGCCGTGCCCACGGTTATGGGCAAGCTGAGTGAAGTTTTTCACGGATTAGACTTTGATTTTCAAAATGGTTTGCGAAAACCTTGTGGATGGATGGAATCCATGAAAAATTTTAGAAGTGTATGGATGGATGGAATCCATATGGTATCTTTTGGAAAGATGGTCCGGGTGGGATGCCCGTGGTTAGGTGGTGTGGGGGATGGACCTGCACTAACGATATCTATTTTGTTTACAACATTGTTTTACTTAATGTATCAAATTCAGCTCTTGCACTTACTTATGATATTTACTCCAATGTCGCCTTTTATGCAAATTAACAATATTATGCCTTCCTTTGATATTCCATATGCATGCATCTATTCTGTTAAACCTCCTGGTGTAACTTGTGGAGTACTTTTTGTACTCATGTTGCTTAATTTAACTCTTTCAGAGGAAGCTTTCGACGACTTCAGTGAGGATTGCGACTAGGCCACGTCTTACAGTCATTCGCCTTGTGGGAAGGCTGGATGGGCTGCTACATTGTTTATCTTCCGCTGTCTTCTTTTGCTGTTATTGTAAAACTTTGGCCATCAGGCTCATATTAGCTAAATAAAGTTTCTCATTACGCATGATAATTGTCTTTGTGATATTGTGTGCACTAGCTTTTCCTGGGATAGTGCGATTAACACAGAGGGTTCTGGAGTTGTTGCTCCGGGTCCCGACAGGTGCACGTGAGGGCGTGCAAGTAGAAGTAGAGCACCCTCAGCTTGGTGTAGATGGAAGAGGTGCCCTTACTGTTCCAACACTTTGTTTGGAGGAAGAAGAGCCCCCAAAATGACTCCTTGTTCTCATGTGTTCGCCCCTGTACTTTCCTTTCAGCTTTGCAAGCAAGATAAAATAAATGAGAGATATAATTGTATTCCTTATAGTCAAGTATGTCCTGAATTTTCCAGTTAAGCCCTCCCAAAATTTCACCATTTTAGGTTTTTCAGTTTCTTCTAAACTACAATGCAATAAACCAATTTACAATTCTTGATAGCATTTCTCTACTGACATATTGGCTTGTTTTAAGCATTGCAATTTATTTAACATGTCATGTGAAAAGTATAAAGGCACAAATCTAGCTCTCATGACATTTCTCAAAGCATCCCAAGTTGTAAGTACATGTGGTAATGTATATTGTTCTCCCCACCAAATTGATGCAAAATCAGTGAATTCACTAGTAGCAGCCCTAACTCTTTTATTATCAGAAAAATCATGGCATGTAAATTTTTGATCTAATTGTAATTTCCAATCAAGATAAGCTTCTGGGTCATGTCTACCAGCAAATGGGAGAATTGTAAACTTGACTTTAGTAAATGTATCGTCATCATGTACCTCCCTTTTTAACCTACCCATACCTCATCGATTTTGCCGGAGTCGACGATGGTCACGGTCATTGGAGCCTTCAACTTTAGCATTGGCATCTCCATGTTCTCTTCGATATCATCATCCTCATTCACCGAAGAGTGAGGGAGGGGGGGGGGGACAGAGCACATCGAGCAGCTGGTGGTGGTAGACGTGCTCAAGGTTCTCAACTCTATTGTTGATGGTAGTAAGGGTGTCATTGAGCCGATCCAACATGTTGTAGATCTCCTTCGTTCTCTTGTTGACCTCACAGTTAAAGTGTTGCACAAGCATCCATGTGCGAGGAGTGAGAGGTCCAACACTCTCAAGTTCAGAAGATTGGTCATCATTCTTTCCATTATATTTCAAATTTTATGAACCATTATTAGTAGAACACAAGAAACTCATAAGAAAATTTGTTAGCTCCCTATCAACTACTAGGTGCTACAGGCTACAGAAGTCTCACACTCCCAAGCTCTTATTAAATGCTTATAAGATTCTTACAATGCAAAGCAGGTGGTATAATCGGTGGCTAATTCGTTGTGACTTGACTAGAGTGATGAGTATAGCGATTGCTAACACATCGAGACTTATTCGATTAGTAGTACGTGGAGCTTGGATAGGCACACTACAACAAATATGCAAACTAATGACGAATACTATATGACAATTGCGTTATCCATCATAGATTTATGACATAAGTATTATCAAGGGGTTTTAACTTTGCATTTTTAGTGACGGATTAGGAAAGCGTCACAAAAGATGTCACTAAGGCCACACAAAAAACGTTATAGCCCGATTACCAAATTTTTATGACGAAACATTTTGTCATAAAAGTTTGGTTAGCACATGTGACAAATTAAAAACCGTCATAGACCAATATATCAATTCTTGTGACAAAATACTTTTGTCATAAGAATTCTTATGGCTATCACATGTGACAAAGTTCTATTGTCACAAAATGATTGGATAATTAAAATCAGCCACCATAGTTCTAAGGCCCAATCTAATCTCTTGGACCAAGTCCTCAGCATTTTATCTCTAATTTGGGCCTCTAGTTCGGGCCGAGGCCCAATACTCCTGGTAGCTAGAGGTGTAATAAAAACTGCATCAACAGGGGTTTGAACCCGTGACCTAGCACACATGAAAGCACAGCCCTACCACTGAGCTACAAAGGGAATCTTGTGGATCTTTGTCAAATAGCATCTATATAATATCTATGCTGCAGGGGCGGAATTGGGCCCATGGCAAAGTATGCTTTAGCCTGGGGTGTAAAAAAATACGTAGTGTATAGTCTAGTCCAGCCTGAGGTAGTATTTTAAGAATTTAGCCCAGGTAGCCATGACAGCAGCCCAGCCCAGCCGGCCAGCCCAGGTAGCCCAGTCCATTTCATAAGTGCGCTGGGCCGAGTCGCCGCGCCCTGACGGCCCACTTCGCGAAGAAAGCAACGCGCGGCCGCGGCGCGACCGGGCCGAAGAAAACCACGCGGCATGCGCGGTGCGACCGGGAGGCATCCAACCCTAGCTCCACGCCTCCACAGAGCACAGGCGACTTCGCGACGGTGCGAGCCCGTCTCCCGACATCGCCCTGCCTCCCGGCCAGTGCCGCTCGACTCTCGCGTCCCGGGCTCTCGGCGGTCGGCGGCCTGGTGAGGTCCGTCCTCGTCCGGCCCTCGGCCCTCCGACATCACCCGCCTCCGGGCTCCGGCCGAAGGCGCTCATCCGCTCGACTCGGCCGGCCGCCCGCCTCCGTCCCGGCGCGCCGCCTGCTCCGTCCGGTGACGCCGCCTCCTCGCGTCCCGCCGGCGGCCCCCATCGCCTCCCGGTCAAGCATCGCCGCAACTGCGCCGCCGCCTCGCCGCGCCGCCCGAGGTGAGCGGCCGCAGCCACAAGCATCCCCAATTGCCAATTGGCGCAAAATACAAATGCCCAATTAATCTTTTTGGTTGTGATTTTGCATGATTGCATCGTTGGTGTGTATACAAGTTTTTGTTTCTTGATGGGGAAGTGGGGACATGGGGTTGATCTGCTGACTGCTGGTACTTGGACTGAGGCTCTCCCCGTCAGAAAGAATCAAAGAGGAGAGGATCAGAGAACTAAGCAGTGTGAAGTGAAACACTGAAACAGTGAAACTGGATGTGATCAGAAATTCAGAATGTGTGTGGGCAAGGGGCGGTGTGGTTGCTGTCTTACTGAATTTCTTCTGAGATGTCATGGATGTTTCATGGACAGAATGTGTGGACAGTGGCATAATTGGATGTTTAATGTTTTTGTACGCGGATAATTGGATATAGACATATAGTATCCATAGCAGGGTAATTGGATGTTTCATGTTAGTTTTGTATGCGGATAATTGGATATAGTCATATAGTATCCATAGCAGGGTAATTGGAATATTGGATGTTTCATGTTTTTCATGTTGATAGTGATGACGAGTAGCTTTGGATGTGGTATTCTGTTCAGGGTATGCATTCGCATTTTTGTTGTCCTCAATTTATTTTTGAATGTTAGTTTGTTTTTGAATGTTTATCAAACTTACTCTAATTCAGATAGTGCCACCAGAAATGTCTCACGTCCTTCATCTCTTGACACAACTGGATCTTTACATAAGTTCTTATTTTGTGTTTCAGAGATAAAGGTTGTCACCTCTGAAGCTGTGAAACCATCACAGAAGCCTTTAGCTGGAGCTGTCAAGGATGGGTCTGCTGAGCCAACTCAATCTGGAGAAAAGAGTCGAGTTCTTCAGCAAGGGGCTTATGTGACTGATGGTAGAGTTTCGGGCACGTCAAGCTGCAAATTAATATGTTGTGTTCACATTCAAACATTCTGACGGGTGCTGTATGAATTGTCGGAGGATGATTTAGTTATGGTTGCTCGGTTCCAGAAATGGGTATACTGGGAGTATGTTGAACTCTGGGAGGACGGGTGCATGCTGCTGCTCTGACCATGATACATTGTTGGACTTTGTTGTGCTGTGCTTCTTTCGTAGCAATCCGTACAGTTCATTAACCCAGTATATATTCTCATCTCTATAGGGAATAATCTACTGAAAACATGTTAATAGTTAGAATTGCTGGGGATCAACAGAGACTACTCAAGTTTCCTCTCAGGGGAAAAAGTAGAGTGCACAGGTAAAAAGAACAGGCACCTGGAATAAATTTTAAAAATATCAACAAATAATCCATTGTAATTAGTGGACGTACGCAAAACACAAGTCCACCTTCCAGGATTTTTTTGTGTGTGCTACATATCACAATCGAGTGGCGAATTTCTATGGCATGTTTGTCGTGCAAGTGAAAGTCACATGTTTAATGTTAAGCTCATTCGGAGAATATATGCTCACTCAAATAGGATAATACGGCCAGATGACGTACGCAAAGCACAAGTCCACCTTCCAGGATTTTTTGTGTGTGCTACATATCACAACCGAGTGGCGAATTTCTATGGCATGTTTGTCGTGCAAGTGAAAATTGCATGTTTAATGTTAAGCTCATTCGGAGAACATATGCTCACTCAAATAGGATAATACGGCCAGATGACGTACGCAAAGCACAAGTCCACCTTCCAGGATTTTTTGTGTGTGCTACATATCACAATCGAGTGGCGAATTTCTATGGCATGTTTGTCGTGCAAGTGAAAGTCGCATGTTTAATGTTAAGCTCATTCGGAGAACATATGCTCACTCAAATAGGATAATACGGCCAGATGACGTACGCAAAGCACAAGTCCACCCTCCAGATTTTTGTGTGTGCTACATATCACAATCAGTGGCGAATTTCTATGGCATGTTTGTCGTGCAAGTGAAAGTCGCATGTTTAATGTTAAGCTCATTCGGAGAACATATGCTCACTCAAATAGGATAATACGGCCAGATGACGTACGCAAAGCACAAGTCCACCTTCCAGGATTTTTTGTGTGTGCTACATATCACAATCGAGTGGCGAATTTCTATGGCATGTTTGTCGTGCAAGTGAAAGTCGCATGTTTAATGTTTAGCTCATTCGGAGAACATATGCTCACTCAAATAGGATAATACGGCCAGATGACGTACGTAAAGCACAAGTCCACCTTCCAGGATTTTTTGTGTGTGCTACATATCACAATCGAGTGGCGAATTTCTATGGCATGTTTGTCGTGCAAGTGAAAGTCGCATGTTTAATGTTTAGCTAATTCGGAGAACATATGCTCACTCAAATAGGATAATACGGCCAGATGACGTACGCAAAGCACAAGTCCACCTTCCAGGATTTTTTGTGTTACTTGTAAGTGCATCAAAGTAACAGACAATTAAATAATTTAGGATGACTACTTACCAAAGTTATATTTCCTACAGATTATGTATGTTTTGAACGAGGAATGTCAAAAGAATAGGATATGTTATTTGTACAACACCTGCTCTATAGGTGAGTTGGTAGAGTGGATACGCGCTGAGAGAGAGGTGCTGAGTTCAAATCCTATAAACCGCACGCGCGAAAAACGCGTGACTTGCGACGTGCGGCCGCGTATGTGGGCCAAATGGGGTTAATTTTTTTTCCAGTTTTTGGTACAAGATAATTAAAAGACCGCCATAAAAATTAATTTGATGTGTGCCTTGCCATACATATTTTATCATCATATATACACCTTTAAACATTAATTCATCAATTTAACTATATTTGAAGTTGAAACAAATGTGCATCATGCCTAATTGATCGGGTGAACCCGCCATGTAGCTAAAATTTGGGCGCCGTACCGCCACTCGCAACAGGCGCCCCGCCAGCATTTTGACCTCAAATGACTACTTTGTCCAATAGCCTGCTACACCACAAGTCCACAATCATGGGCACTTCGGTAAATGCTCATGTGCACTTATTTTATCCTGGCATAGTGGCATCCAAGAAACCCTAGCCGATTTTATCCCCATTCCCCTTGTGGCTCTCCACTTCCTAATCGCCCCCACCGCCGCCTCAGTGTTTCCCCTCGTCGCCGATTTTATCCCCATTCCCCTTGTCGCTCTCCACTTCCTAATCGCCCCCGCCGCCGCCTCAGTGTTTCCCCTCGTCGCCTCCTCCTGCTTGCCCACTGCTGTGTTCTCCCTCCCAACAGGCCACGATGCCGCCTGGGCGGAACGCACCATCAAGCTCCCAAAAATTGGCAGGTGATTTCTACATCTTCCTTACTGCCTTCTTGGACTTGGCCTATGCTTATCGGAGCACACCAGAGACGACGGTGGGAGAAGAGCCGGCGTGAACTTCCAGCCGCGCGCCGTGCGCCGCCCGGAACTCGTGCACCGGCAGTCCCGGGCGACACTGCCTCCTATTGGCTGTCTAGAGTTCTGATTCAAATTGTAAAATCTGCAAGTTTAGGTTTTAATTTGTTCTAGTTAGTCTGAACAAGGACTCTAGGAGGAGCCTTATTCTGTTCTTTTGCTGCAGCAAAATACCGGATAACTATTGATTTTCTACTCATAATGTGGTTGCTTGCATTTATCTTCTCTAATCTATAAATATGTTCACTAATGTGCCAAGTTTAACATTATTTGCATTGTGAAGGGTGGATATTATTAAGGCTCGATATTTCCATTCACTCTATCTTTGGCTATTTTTTCTGATTACGTTTTTGAAGGGTCAATATTGTGCATGCTACTGCTGTTATATTTCTGGATGACTGTACACAAATAGTAGTGGTAGTGCTATATACCTGGATGCTTATTACTAGAATTGGCTTGCTTTTATACGCAATTCAAACAAACAATTAGTCTTACAGATTTTTAATTGAATGTACGTAAGCACCACTAATGTAATATGACAAAACAAGGGCGCAAACTATGATAAGGAACAATCAAGTCTTGCAAAGACTTGGTGTCGCAGCATTGGCATCAATACTTAACAATACATCTACAAAGAGTAAGGGTGGGAGTCCCAAGATTCGGGATCTTTGCATGATGCTCATGATAGTGAGGACTCTGGACATGAGGAAGTCGATAAGGTATCAATTCTTCTTTACATTAGATTGTCTGTGCTACCAATGTTGCTATGTTATTTCTCATTAGCTTTGGTTGTGCAATTTGATCACATGTTTCTAATCATTGTATTCTATCTATTGAGGCCTCACAGGTTCCTAAAGATGTACCGACAAGAGTTCCAAGAAGATTGAAATGATCTCTGCTACTGAGACGAGCATCAAAGAGAGTGGTGGCACCTGAGCAACAAGAGCAATGTACTAGAGTCACTAGGCAGAAGACAAGAGTTTCTCATGGTACGAGCCCAGATTCACTAGAAGTGCCCACCCAACATGAGGATGACGCATTAATTTCTGCTAATTCTCCACACCAACATGAGGACCAGATCCAAGTTAGCAATGAAGGCAAGTGATTGTAACTCTTTTTAGCAACTAAATGATTTACACTAACTTTGAATGTAATTTTATTAGGTGCAATAACTGCTAGTACACAACATGGGCAAAAGGGAAGACGTATGGGTAGAGATCTTGATAGGCTATGCAGAAGTTTATGCACTAAAATGCCAATCCATATTTCCGAAGGGAAGAGACGACCAGAGGTACCTATTCAAGCTGCAAAGCTTGCAACAGAGGGTGGAATCATAATTAGGCATCATATACCAATTCTTCCACACTGGAAGGAGTACAAGAAGAATGAGTCCCATCTTGCAAACTATATTGGCAAAGTTGTTGTAAGTATTTGAACTTTTGGCCAAAAGTGAAGTCAATTTTTATTTAACTTGTTCCATCAAATTTTTATTGTGTCCTTCACATTAAAAATTTCGATGTTCATGCTCTTACAGGTCAATTCACCATAGACACCAATAGTAAGGTGTGAAACATGCATGTCTGATCGCTAAGGGTGGACAACGGCAGATGAGGTACAGTGCTGAAAAAGTACTTCGATGGTGTACTGGTAAATCAAGTGAGAACCACATCACCTATAAATAGTATGACTGACACCCAATGGAGAGAACTGGTTGAGATGTGGTCAAGTTCAAAGCATAAGGTATGACCTTTGTATTCCTATAATAGTAGTACTACGTTGCCTAATTTCATCATTTGTATTAGTTGTTACTGTTGTTCATCTTTTGCATTGAAAAATTACCAGATCTTTTGAAGAAGTTTTTCCTTTTGTACCATATAATTGAATTGTTTGATTAGAGGCTTTCAATCTAGAGATGAGAGGTTTTCCCCCTAGCAAATAAAAATACAACAGGATAGAATAGATCCTACCCATTATCATTACATGAATGCTATCTCTATTGAGGAATGAAATAATATGGGGAAAATATAACCATACTTATGTAGGTTAAAGATGCTGTTCCTGGTCTGAAATTGATTTCATGTGACCTGAAACTATATCTGCCATAGATTGTGTATCATCTTTCTCCAACAGACTTTGCTGCTGAATAATACTTTTGATGTGTAATGCATGTGAATGAGCTGTAATAGACTTTGCTGCATGTGAATGAGCTGTAATAGACTATTTAGCGTTAGAAGGCAGATTGGCATAGGTATATATATCCATCTGTTTTATGACTTGTTACAAAGTTATTGGTCAGTTTAAGAACATTGAAACTAGCAGACTGCAATGAGTGTACCATGATGGTTCTTTCTTTTCCAAAGTCCTGTACAAACTACTCAATGGTGCATGTGCTTTCTTTTAATTGAACAACTATTTGCTGTCCACTTCAATTTTCTTAAACATGCTGAGTATGATTCTTCTAGCTTATTTACTCAATGGTGCATGTGCTTTTGCGATGGATGTTTGATTTGAAATCTGGTAGCATATCTGTGATATTATCAATTATCTTACAAAAATAAATCATCTGCAGGACAAGTGCCTCAAAAACCAATTGAATCGTGAGAAAGTATAGTTTCAACAATGATGTGCTCTCGGTCCTATATTGCATGAGCCCATGTTGTGGTAAGAAACTAACAAATGAAGTAATTTCAAGTTATAAAAATTGTGGACTGACTATAATCTTATTTCTGTAATTGATCTATGAAATGTTTGTTTAGAACAATCTTGAGTTAGAACAAGTTCAAACAATCAGTTTAGTTCTTTCATGATTGTGTGTGGAAAACTCATGCTCATGCTAACACCTTGAAATTGTTTGCATATCATTTTAGAAGCAAGAAAAATATAAAGATGTGGAGCCGATCACGATTGATCTTTTAAGGACTTCCATTGCAAAGAACAAAAATAGTTTCAATGAGCCAGATGGAAAGCTATTGTAAGTATTTTTTTCCATTTTTTTGGTTTTTACATGAAGTTCACCCGAAAAATATGTGTATAAGATTGATGTCCATTGTCAGGCTGATATGGAGGGAATCATGGCTGAACCAGTACAGGAAGGACATGAACCAAAGTCTGCTACTGAAGTTGTTTCTCAAGTTCTCCCATCATCAAGTACATTTCTGCAAAATGTGGGCCTACAATTAGCCTCCAACAAGAGCACTAGAGGTGGCGTTTCCTTGCAGGTACAAGAGCTTCAAGCTGAACTTGAGACAGAGAAACAAGAAGCAGCAGAACTTCGACAACAAATCGATGTTCAGCAGCAAGAGTTGGAAAACTTGAAGAGGCAGGCAGAAGAATCGGAGACAGCAATGGCAAAACAATAAGATGAGATTGAGAGTCTAAAGAAGACAGCACAAGAAACTAATGCCCTCCTTCGTCAACTCCTAAGTTTTAGTCAAGTTCAGGTCAATCCTACTCCCTAAAATTCTAACTCTTGCTTATCAGCTTGATGGAGCTCCAACAGTTGGTGAAATCAGTTATTTTTGTTTACTGTTGGTGAATTCTATGATTTTGGTTTACTAGTGCTGAGTTGGGAGTTATTTTGGTCTACCTTGTTGCTACTGTAGCACAAGCAACGGTGGGTGTTTTATTTTATGGCTGTGAATGGTCTGTGAACAATGTATGGTTGTGAATGGTCTGTGAACAATTTATGGTTGTGAATGGCATGTGAACATTGTATCAACTCTATGATCTATGCATATGTATGAGATGAATATGATAAAATGTGAGTGTTTTGTGAAGAATTTTATTATATATACATTCTGCCCACTTTTGGAATGGGCTTGGCCCATAGTTTATGGGGCTTAAAAATAAATATGCTGTGTAAAATGAGATAGACCTACATGACAACGAAGTTTGTCACAAATTTTTGCCACCTCAGATCCACGATTCGTCATAACATTTTACCACGTCATATCCATGTCATTAATTTGCAGAATTTTATGACGAATGTCATCTACATGGCAGCACCACATCCACCAGTTAGTGACGATTTGAGTGACGTTTGTTGTCGTCATAGAATTAGTGACGAAACTTAATCGTCATGAATTCTGTGACAAAAAATTTCAAGAACGTCACCAATTCAATTAGTGACGTATGATTGGTGACAAAGGGTTTTTCGTCATCTGAACGTCACAAATAACATACAGTGACAAATATTGCATGACCTATGACAGAAGTAGATCGTCATTGTTCATCAAATCTCTTGTAGTGGCAATATATAAGTAGCAAAGGAATGTTAATATTTAATTTCAAAATTACACTAGCTGAATAATAGTCCAAAGTACTCGTCTAAATTGCTGGCAAACGCTAGAAGACACAAGGGCTATATAAAGAGAGCTCAAAATCTGGAAAGAAACAATGCTACAAAATTTTCTTCTTTTTTGACTTTTTAACTTTCTTTTTGCACTTGCCTTTTTTCTTCTTTGTTATATCTTGTGTTGTTTTTTTTCCTTTTTTGTACTTGCCTTTTTTTTGAGCAACACGAATATTAAGATCACCAAAATATGACCTAGAAACAAAGATTACATAATCTGAAATGAAAGAAAACTCAAACTAGATTGTGAACGGACGCCGAAAGTGGGTTCTGAAACTTTGGAGGCTATTTTGTGGCCCTAAACAACCTTTTTTTCGGGGATCTTCACTTTTTCTGAAGCCTCGCATGTTAATCCTAACCAACTTGTCAATTTTGCATGTAACTTTTTGTCAGCTTTCCAATGAGCAAAAGAATGCTACAATCCGACTTTGTATGCAAAAGTTATGGCTGTTTTAATGAATATTGCACGAAATAGTCCTGAACTTGGGCCCAAAAATCCAGAACCCGAACACAACTCTATCCTAGGTGATTCGGTCAGCCAAAATGAAGGTAAAAAACTGAGTTAATCTCTATGTCCCCAAAAATCTAGTGGTGCAAATTCGGCAGCAAAGAGTAACTCCAACCCTAAAATAGATCTAACCATTTTTTTATTTTCAGATGTAATACCCCAAAACTAAAATCAAAGAGCTAGACCTAGACTAGCAACTAAAACTTGACGTTGGACAAAAATTCAACATGGTAAAATGGAAGCTGACATTGCAAAGGCACAACTAGGGTTCGGTTTTGGGATTTTTGACAAACGTAGTATTTTTGTGTGGAAATTTTCTAGTTATAGGTATGGAAAATAAAACTAAAATGGAAATCTCATCGGTCAATCTGTGCTTTGATACCAACTGATGAGGAGATTTGGCTCGATGTTTTGATGAGAATGCTAAATACGATTGTTTGATATGACATTAATGATGAGGCTATTTGACCAAAATGACTAAGTCCATCATACAGTCGCTACACCACACTATTGTTGTTACCAACCGTGACCAACATAGATGATCTTTCTTGCAAACAATCAAGAATCAAGCAAGAAAGAAATAAGCGTGATATGAATTTGTGGATGAAATACAAAGTTTCTTTAAATAATGGATAGGCCTAAAGTCACCATAGTTGGTCTAGTCGACATAAGTAAACAACTGATGTTTTCTAACCGAAAATTAATCTAAACAAGTATAACCCTAAAAGTAGCATCCATAGTAGTTTTTGAGGGGCTAGGGACATCAGAAGCACGTCTGTGAGGGTGGAAAAACATCCCACTATGACCCCCTAGTTGGGCTCAAACTGATATAAGGCCTAGGGCCCAGGTTTGGAATTGATTCAAACTTGTTTCATAGAGTTTTAAGGTGGGACTAGAATCATTGGAAAGAGGACATCATAAACTTTCCAACAAGTTCAAAATCACCTCATTGGACTCTATATGCATCTTCTATGCACGTTTGAAGCCAGTGCTATCTTCAGAGGCTGAACTAGATTCTAGGACATGTCCAGCTTTCATTCTTGGTTGTATTGGCCTCAAAGTGACATGGTGACCTCCAATGCTCATCCCAAGCATATCCATGACTTCATTTGCCTCTCTTTGGTCCTTACCAATGTTTCTAAGCACAATTACATCACATGCATTAGACAACAATCCATTTTCACAAGCTAAATTATATGACCTTAGGAATGAGCTCACCTAATAATTCAAATATCGTGCACATGCCCTCATCATAGTTCCTTTTGTAGCATCTTGTGGATGAGTATTATGTGTATCCAAGGAAGTGATATCCTCACCAGTGACTGGCTTGGAGGATGAGTGGGAGTTAATGATTCTTGAAAGCGAAGCAAAAGTGGGAAGATGCTAAGGAAGATTTTTGGAGTGAATTCATCAAAATAGGTGTGGTGCTCACCATGACCGGCAAGAGCAATTCCAAATGGACTTTTTTGTGGCAAAATTGGCCACATGTCACCATAATTTTCTGGCATTTGCTGTAGGACATTGAAAATACATGTCATTGCTGTAACACATTGTAAAAATATGGCTCTTTGTTGTAGGACATTATCGAGACTGAATATGCAAATCTGGACTCACTGTGTATACTACACTAGTCCAAAATCACGCTAGTGCACATAATGTCAACATCGATGCAATATCATCCATACATAGTGATAGATAACTAAATAACAAAGTTTAGTAATAAAATAGTGGTTTTGACCTTATGGCTGAGTTTACATTTATTAGCCACGTAGGGCTTAAGCACTAGAGAAAATAAACTACAGCAGAAACAAAAGAAACTCTAAGGGGTGATCCATCTCATGCCACAAGCAATTGATTGAGGTACGAGGTCTGATGATCATCCTCTTTGTATAACTCCTCCTCTAGAAGTGGCGTAGACTCTTCTTCTTTAGCAACTGAGTTGTGATTTTAGCAAGGATGAGCACATAGAGTACTCAATAAGTTGTGCATATAAAATGCAATTATAGATGATTGGCTTATTACAAAGAAAATGACTATCTTGGCTTTTTTTTTGGCACAAAGTGATATTTGGATTTAAATACAACAAATAGATTTAAAGTAAATTTTATAGTAGTAACAATAACAATAAAACATAAACAAACGTATTTCACATAGCCCATCCACTTAGATGACATAGCTTTCTTTCCCATCTTAGTTTTCATGAAATTATACCCTTTGTGTGAAATTCCTGAACATGTCCCTAACCGCGGACATGGCTATTCAAATATTTTTGATTAAAACTCTGCATAGGTTATACACCTTTTCCCACATGATATGATCAATTTGAAATGTCCACACACATGCTTTCTTAGGCATGTGACTAAGAAGATCATAACAAAGCCTTTCAGAAACTTTGCCCTGATAATGACTTTCCCGATGATTCTTGTCCTTATCACCCTCTCCATAGGCAACACAAGAGGGGTGACAAGGGGACTCACCGTTGGATTGGTATAAAAAAACCGTCCATGATGCAGTCCCCATAAGCAACTACCTTTCACCTGATCATAAAGCTCATCTACAACTTGAGGTATCAATGCCAGAACTCGACAACTTAATAAGCTAGGCCTTTCCCACAGAGCATTTGATTGTACTATGTGGCTCAATTCAACGACGAACAAAGTTAAGTCCTTAATTAACTAGAGTGATACTACCCACTTTATTACTCCACAAAGATCTCACATGTTCACATAGCATGATCACACAATAGATTCCATCACCCTAGTCTAAATCATTTATTCACCGGTTGGTTTTATAGTGCAACATATGCCATCATAGATAATATAGACTACACACAATTATTCACAAAGAAATTCTATATACCATTAATTAGGCATAAATTGATATTTCCAAAATGATGTTGACGAGGGTATAGTAATCCTCAAATTATTATTTATCTGTAAATGATATTATTATGTCATTATACTCCTTAACTATACCACTTATCCCCAAGGGAGAGACTTAACCAGGTAGTCATAAGCCCTACTACGACCATTCCTTAGTCGTAAGCCTTTTTACGACTGCTTCATGATCGAAGTCTTTCTACGAGCATGACGTGGTCGTAAGTCATTCTACGATCACTTATGGTCGTAGACCCTTCTATGACTGGCTTAACTTCAACCTACTTGTCTACGACAACCTATTGTATTTCGAATCTGTCTGACAAAGTAGTTAATGTGCGCAATTGTAGAATTGAGCACCGCAATAAAGGGGTAAATGATTGTCTCCACTTTTTGAAATATCTAAGTAGCCGATAAAGATTCACTAGATGCTCAACTACTTGCTAGATCGCTCAGCTTTGATCTTTGCCCGGATTGAACATACTCAAAATTATCAACCCAGAAGCAGAACCTCTTGATCACCTTCGGATGTAGTCATACAATTTGATCCAACTGCAAACACCAGCAGTTTTTGAGCAAAACCAAGAACCAGAAGTGGAACCTCTTGATCACCTTCGGATGTAGTCGTACACTTTGATCCAACTATAAACACCAGCACTTTTCAAGCAAAACCAAGAACTAGATTGATTCAAGATGATGTTTATTGCTGGATTTTTGTGGATTTACAAAGTGCCCTTATAAGCACCCCTAAAAGCCCTAGCCAAAAACTAAAGCCTTTCTTTCCTTCACAAAAAAAACTTCTCTAATCCACTAAAATCATACATTAACTCATAGCCTCACCCTGATTTTATAGGTTAACATCACACACCATGTCTACCTCAAACACAGACTCAAAACTTTATTTCTTTTGAAAATCAAGGGACCCAAAACCCTTCCGAATATGGGTTTTATCCAAACTCTTAAGCCTTCCTCATTATGGACTCCTTCCACAACTCCTAACTCATCATGTGATGAAGCCTCTAAGATAGCACCTCTTGTAGCCTCCCCACGCATCACCACCTTTGATCTTCATGTGCTCCAGAGTGAGCTCGACCTCCTCGCGTGACATCCTCGATTGCTTAGACCTTAGATCTCACCATCATAGTCCCGGTGCCATAACCCTCTCCACACCCACCTGCTTATGCAAAGACCAAAAAAAACTTTCTCCCAACATAAGTTCTTCCCAACTTGACCAACATTAGTCCACACACTCGTATCACACCCTTATCCATCCATCAACATCAACCCGATCACCCATGACTACTAATTCTATCACTTTCTAAAAATCATTGTTAGATCACTCATTACAATCGCTAGCTCAACAAGCACTTGAAAACAACAAGTACTCGGGAATTTCCCTCGCTTCACTCAAAACACTCGAAAATCACAAGTACCACTATTGAGCATCAAATAATCACTATTTCATTGACTACTGAGTATCGAGTATGGACCTATTACTGAAACACCACCTACCTAGTACGACCCTATACTGTATCACCAACAACCACTATCACCACCTAGCACCCACCTGGTATTGTAGCAACGACCACTGATCACCAACCACCATGCACAGATCAGTCAACCATTGACCCAACACGAGCACTCGACGTACTCGAAGATCACAAGAATTAAAGTACTTGTACTAATCATGAAGTCTATGACTATCGAGTACCGACCAGTTACTGTAGCAGACAAGCTTATGACCGGTTCACTGATCTTAGTCAAAATTGACTAATTACCTATGTGGTCATTCTGTTGTGATCGAAATGCCATGGTTGACTTGCCGTGATTGAAATGCCATGATTGAAATGTCGTATATGACTTGCTGTAATCAAAATGACGTGATCGAAATGCCATGGTTGAAATGCCATGATCGAAACCTGCCCGCCATGGTCGAAACCTGCTGTGGTCGAAGCCAGTTGTGGTCAAAATGCTGTCTAGCAACAATAGCGTATCAACCAGATCTTTCACAAATGCAAATTTTAATTCAACACAAATATCAATTATTCATCACCACTAAATTTATGACCAAACCACATGGTCTAATAATCTCCCCTTGATGAATACATTGACAACACCCCAAAATCTCTTGACCGTGAAGACTTCGACTATGCGAGCGCTCGACCACACAACACTCTAAACTTCGACCACTTTGCGCACTTGGTACTCATAGACTTTGAACAAGTGCTCATAGTCGAACATCAACAGCTCCGCGCTTGTGAGCTTCAATCGGTTGACACTCGCACTTGATGACTTCTTTGCTATGGTACTTGTAATATTCCAAGTACTCTCTTCTTCTCTAGTACTCGGGTCTTCGAATATGGCAGTGGCAACATGGAAACAAGTCAATATTCTAATGCACAAAAGTACTCCACTTTTCTGAATTTTCTCTTCCCCCTCGTTACATCTGATTATAAGCCTCTGCTAGACCTTATAAAGGCTAATTACAGAACTACTAAATGGACTCAACACCTGACTTGGTTTCCTGCCCAGACATATACTCGCACACCAATTCATATACTTGTTGTATATGTATATGTATATGTATATGTATGTGTATGTGTATGTGTATGTGTATGTGTATGTGTATGTGTATGTGTATGTGTATTTGTATTTGTATGTGTATGTGTATGTGTATGTGTATGTGTATGTGTATGTGTATGTGTATGTGTATGTGTATATGTATATGGACATGGACTTGGAAAATTGTAAACAAGATTACTTCCAACAATCACCCCTATCTTTTTTGTTCATCTTTATTATGATGATCTTCTCTCTGTCTTCTGCTTCTTCCTTTTTTACCTGCACTCCTGTGTACTGTTTCTTCCTGGGCTGACTTTGCCTAAACAACACTTGCTGTACCTTACACCTGGACTGATCTTGTCCTTCCTTGCATGTTCGCTTGGGCTAGAGCACCCGCTCCCATGGCTGCCTTTGCCTCGCCATTACCTGAGCCTCCCATTACCCGCGTACATCTCAGCTGAGGTTACACCACCTCTAACTCCTGCTCAACCACTTTCTACTGTGCTTCCACACCTGGTGCTCTCGTTGACTCGTACTTGCTCCTGAAGCTTTGCCAACCTCTCTGCTTCCTTCGTCTTCCACTGTTGCCACACTGACATCCATACCTTCCCGCTTTTCCTCCACTGGTGCGTGTGTGACATCTTCCTCTGGAGCGTGAGACTACTGTTTGCTCGTGGGACCTTCCTTTGCCATCTGCGTGCTTGTGGGACTTGTCGCTTGGTTGTCCTGAGCCACTACGATTTGCCCCAGCTGCACGCATATGAACATGCATGCTCGCAAGTGCTCCTGAGTCATTGCTGCTCATTGTGGTTGACGCATGCATGCGGGGCCCGCCTGGACCTGTGATGCCCATGTTCCTTTCAACTCCGGCTGCTTGCGATGCATACATGCCTCCTGCTACTGCATGGTCGAGACCTTCTGAGTGTATGCACACCCCCTGTGTGTTCGTGCTACTCTTGATGTGCACTCCCTATGCGTGGGTTCCACGGCCTTGATCTGAGCCGCTGTGGACTTACGTCAGCATGTCCCCATTGCTCCCAACTACATGCATGCCGCCTTGTGCACCAGTTGCTTGCACACCGTGTGGACCTCTCGAGTCGCTACCACCTGCCTCTTGTCCACCCGTGCTTCTCTTCCAACAAAACATCTTAAAGCTTTTAAACAAATTTTGTACATTCAGTTTGTGGATCTTTTCACCTTCATCAATAGATCTTTGTTCTTGTTATAGACATGCAAGAACTCATCCTACAATATCACTTTGGACCCTCTTTCTGTCATTTGGCCGAGACAGAGTATGTTGTTGCACAACTTGGTATATAGTAAATTTTAGACACCAACTTCTGATTGCCATTCTTGCATTGCAACAACATTGATCCTTTACCTTTTATCTACACCATGGAGCCATCTCCAAACTTGACTTTGCCTGAAATCTTCTCATCGAGCTCATTGAGAGACCATGTGGTTATGATCCCATGTTTGTGATGAGTAATTGACGAGCGTTCTGGAAAGATTGAGTTTGATTTGTGTAGTTTGTGCCAGGTCGGCATTTGGCGCAGTCGGGCTTGGTTAGACGGACTTGAGGCGTATTCTTCTTCCCGATTGGGTGTTTGGGCAATTTCATGCTTGAGTATGATTTGTTGATGCTAATGAGGATTACTTGTTTCGAGCGGTGTTATGTAATGTATTTCTTGTCTGTGATGGCTATAGGACATTGAGGCGGAGTCGTGGCGAGGCACGGGATGACCGGACTAGGCGCAGGCGGTGCCGAGGTCAAAGCGGTCGAGGTGTACCGAAGACGGAGAGGACTCGAGGTGGCTGCGAGGCTTGGAAGGCAAGGAATGAGGAAGCTTCTCGGAAGGTGCAGGAGGGGCGTTTTGGTAAATACGCAAAGCTGCACTAAAGGAAGTGGATTGGATAAAGCACAAGAGTTGTTGGAGGCTTAGTGGGTAAAGAGAAAATCAAACCCATTAGTGGGAGGCTATAAAAGGAGGAGTGTCTCTTGCATGTTCTATGTCTTGTGAGAGGGGTTGATGGCTTTGGAGAGTTTGTTTTTTGCTTTGTGCTTTAGTAGTTGAGAGTTGGTGAGAGAGCAGGAGTGTGTGCTATGTCTCATATGCATTTTCCTGTTCGTGCTCTTCATCCTGAGTGAGTGGGTTGATGAGTTCTCGATTCTCAAGCATGTACGGGGATGAAGTGAATGTAATTCTTGCACTCTTATAATCATTCCTCTCTATGCATCAATATAGGCTTGAGTTGTTTCAGCTTTTGGTTGAGATTTGCTCTCATTTCAGTTTTCTGTTTTTTTGTGCTCCTGATGGTTTGAGTTGATCTCTTGATCTTCTAGTTAGCATTTGTTTGCTATGTGATGGGAATATAATCATGGACATATGACCAATCCATTCCCTAGAGTAAATGGAAGATTGATTGTCTCCTGTGATTTCTGAGGCCATCGCTAAAATTTCTCTGTTCCTCAAAAAATTAGGGTTTCATAGCAGAGCAAGGTTGAATCTCCTGCTTTCCTTTCATTTGATGGCTTGAGATTTGAGCTTACAAGTCTTGAGTTGATTGCTAAATAGATTGCAAAAACTCATGTGGAAAGGATTTGAGAATGATGAGTAATTTAGGAATTTTCCTTATTTTCAATCCTATTTTCAGATTTCAGTGAAAATCCTTAATTCTCCTTCTTGTTATGAATTTCTTTGGTTCCTCTAGTCTTTATGATATTTGGTCGAAGGTCTTGACCTGATGGTCTGAAAAGAAAAGAAGAATCTCATCTTTTTGCCTATTTACTGAAGATCTGAATATTTTCAGGTACTGACTGTTCTGTATTCTGCTCCCTGCGCTTTGCTGGAAATGGACCCGGTCAGACCGGTTCTTATGAGGCGGTTGGACCAGCTGATAGCCGTGATCGATCGCTTCCTAGCGGTCGATCGGGTACCTACCTTGGGCGGTCGACCGTTAGGCGGTCAAACCGCCTGCATAAGGCGGTCGACCGTCCACTGCTCGGGAACTGATTTCCTTCTATAGGGTTTTTCTGCAGTATGCTTTATTCTATTTCTTCTGGCATGTTTTCCCTCTCTGTTGGTTTGAGTATACAGAAAGCTTAACTTCTTCATAGCTTCTCATAGCTATTGGAGAGGATTTGTAGATACTTTTGTGGATACTTTTTGGGGGCAAGTTTTTAAAGAGGCACCATTCAGCCCCCCTCTGTTGCCGTTTTCGATCCAACAATTGGTATTAGAGCCGGTTAGCTCTTCCTCATAGATCTTAACCAGTGTCTAGAGCCTGGCGACAGACAAGTATTCCACCAAGCCTTCCATTTTTGATGGCATCGATTATCCCTTCTGGAAGAGCCGGATGGAGACCTACATCCAGGCTCAGGGTTATGCCATCTGGCGGAAGGTGAAAACCCTATATGCTGTTTCTGCCGATGAGAACATCAATGCCCTAAACATGGCTGATGTTGAGGCGAATGCTAAGGCAAGGAACATCATAATTTAGGGTCTGAGTAGAAGCGAGTTCGATCGCATCTCTCATCTAACGTCGGCCTTCGACATCTGGGTGACCCTCGATGCATACCATGAGGGCACCACCCAGATCAAGATGGTTCGTGTTGGACCGAAATGGTGACAGAGGGGGGGTGAATGTCGCTTTCTAAAATTAAATTTGCCCCTCAAGTATCCACACTTATGCTTCTTCTCCAATAGCTATGGAAGCTATGAAGATAGAAGATATGCACTACTGGAAGTCACAACAACAAGGATAAACCAGATCCAGAAAGAAACAATCAAGAAAAATAAAATCAGAGCAGGTCTGACTGCAAGCGGTAGTACCGCTGAGACGAGCGGTAGTACCTCTGGGCAGTAGTACCGCTGACCCGAGCGGTAGTACCTCTCGAGGAGCGGTAGTACCGCACGAAAAAATCAACAAACAGGATTTTCAGACAGCAAATATTCAGATCTTTAAAAACCATAAGAATGATGGAATTCTTCCATTCTTTTTGGCCCAAAATATCACCAATACATACTCAATAGCAAGGAGGCTCTAGAGAACAAACAAATCAACCCTAGAAACAAGAAATTCAGATTATAGCAAAAATCTGAAAACTTGCAAGAGCTGAGCCAAAAACCAAATTACTCCCTAATCTTTGATCCTTTGGCTATGAAACTTTGAGGATAGCTACTCAATAGCCTCTGGACTCTCCATGCCAAATTTCAAGCCATCTCGCGAAGAGAATCAAGATTTGCATTAAACCCTAGAAGGAGAAAATGAAGAACAGAGAGGGCTCAAAAACTAAATCTGGAATCAAACTCGGTTTGCTCTTGGGATTAAATAGCCAAATGACTTTTGAGCATCCCCCATGTCATAGCAACACATTTTAGCACTCCCCAACAACAAACAACAAGAAATCAAGAAACTCAAAATCAAGCCAAAAAGGAGAACGAAGGAAGAACAGAGAGCACAGAGCACGAACAGAAGAAATGAAACTTCAGATTTTTATTCATTGAACCAAAAGGAATACATGAAGTTGAGTTTGAGTTTGAAGAGTCCGACATGGTCCAAAGAAAGAAAGTAAAGCTAATGACCATGTCGACAGAGGGAACACTAGAGCAACAAAGAAAGAGCAAATTGTTCTCCAAAGCTCTAAAATGTACCCAAAAGACTTTTCTCCTATATTCTCCCCCTTTTGGCAATAAACACATCAAGGATACAAAGGAGAGAATATGACAAGTCATTGGATGAAATGGCTGAAGTTTGATTATTCTAAGCATTTAGAGCCATGAGAATTATCCAAAATGACCATAATGTATTACATCAAGCCATAACTCAATAAGACGCTATCTAGATCATGACAAAATATGTATATGCCAGCTAGAGAGCATAGATGACAATCTGAAAATGAAGTACATTATTTGAGCAAGTCAAGTCATCAATGAGCAAAGTCTAGCTAGAGACATCCAAGGATGATGCAGGCCATGTCAATAAGCTAAGCGGAACCAAGAAGCTAATATTGAGTCCAACCAGAGTGCTATATGCTCAAGAATGAAACATTGGTTAAAGTACTTGGTTCTTTTTGTAGATTAAGCAAATTGAGCACAAATGATATCTTTTCTTTTGAAATTCATGGTCGTTGCCAAACAGATTTTTGTTTTATCATGTGCTAGATCTCAAGCCATATAGACTACTCCATGCAAGAAGCTTAAGAAGATAGTCTAGGTCATCCAAAACTCCCCCTGAGTTGATGCCTAGTGCAATGGCAAGCCGTCTCATGAGAAAGAATTGGTGAGATCAGTTTTTTCGCACAAAAGAGATCTTTTTGCTTTTTAACATGTTGTACTAACTCATGCATCATTAAGAGATTAAAATAGCTCAATCTAAGCCTCAATAGAGATTCAATGCTCAACTCAGCCTATTTGACATGGCATGAATCATAAAAGGATAGCTCAAGAAAGACTAAACTCAAATGCTAGCATGACAGGTTTTAATTTAAGTTGAGCAAATTTAATTAACTTATCATGGCAAAAGCTAGTCTACACATATGAATTCATGATAAATCTAGCAAGTAAGCACAAGTCATGGCAAGATGTAAAGCATTATAAACATGTCATAACATGATAATAATCAAGGCTCAATGTAGTTATATTACAATGCAGAATGACATGCAAGAAATCTAGCTCCCCCTCAACATGAGATGCTACTTTTAGTTCAAATTGAGTTATGTCAAAATTAAGCTCCAGAAGCTCCCAAATGAACTCCCCCTGAACCAAAGCAGTAAATATGAGAAACTGGCAAAAAAAATCGAAAGGGCAGTCCTTGAAGCATAGATAAGATATAGAGGAAACTATGGCTCAGACTGACTCTCATCTACCCCATATGACTTGAGGACTATCAGCTGGTCTACTAACAACCTAGGGAGCAAACACGTACCCTGTCTACCCGAGGGTGGCCCAACCCTCGCTAGAACCCACAAGAAGTGAGTAAGCTCAACCTAGAGAAAAGAGAGACAGCTAACAAGCAGCATCCTAGAATCACAAGATAAGAGCAAGAAGTCTAAGCAGCTAGGCAAGAGAACCACTCTAACCTAAGCTAGAAGGACTAAACCCAATGCACCCCAAATGCAATGCAACAGAAAGGAGCAAGAGCATAATCAATATAATAAAGCAATGGCACAAAGCTCCCCTCACAACAAATTGTAGACAGACCACCCCAAGCTCTCCCCTCAGAGCTGAAAACCTAGAGCTATCCAAAGGCTTGGTAAAGATATCAGCCAACTGGTGGTCACTCTCCACAAACTTGAGCACGATGTCACCCTTCTCTACATGGTCTCTAAGGAAGTGATAGCGAATATCGATATGCTTGGTCCGAGAGTGCTGCACTGGGTTCTTAGCAATGTTAATTGCAGAAGTGTTATCACAAAAGAGTCGAACACTGTTGATAACTAACCCAAAGTCCCGTAGGTCGAGACCATCAAAGCACTGCAGCTCAAGAATCGGCGCAGCTACGTACTCGGCCTCTGCGGTGGACTGTGCAACACCGGACTGCTTCCTTGAAAACCAGGAAATGAGAGAAGTGCCAATGAACTGGCAGGTGCCCGAAGTGCTCTTCCTATCTATCCTACAGCCGGTAAAGTCTGCATCCGAGTAGGCTCTAAGGGAAAGACAGGAAGAGGAAGAGTACCAGATACCATAGTCAGTAGCTCGAAGGTACCGAAGAATGCGTCTCACTGCCTGTCGGTGAGATACGCGAGGAGAAGCTTGAAAACGAGCACACAGACACATAGAGAAGTGTATGTCTGATCTCGAGGCAGTGAGGTAAAGAAGGGAGCCGATCATACTTCTATACTCTTTATGATCAACTGGCTCGCCATCCTCATCTGGATCAAGATAGGCTGTAGAAGCCATCGGAGTTGACACCGGCTTACTATCACTCATGTCGAAGCTTCTCAGGAGGTCACGAGTGTACTTGCCTTGATGCAAGAAGGTACCCTCCCGAGTCTGCTTGATTTGGAAGGCGACGAAGAAGGTCAACTCACCCATCATGCTCATCTCAAACTCGGTGCTCATGACATCCGAGAACTGTGAAACCAGAGCATGGGAAGAGCCGCCAAAGATGATGTCATCGACATAGATCTGGACGAGCAGAAGGTCTGTGCCATGCCTACGAATGAACAAGGTCTTATTCACCTTACCCATCTCAAAACCATGACTCAGAAGGTAGGACTTAAGCCTCTCATACCAAGCTCTAGGGGCCTGCTTAAGTCCATACAAAGCTTTGGAAAGCTTGAAGACATGGTTTGGGTATTTAGGGTTCTCGAAACCTGGAGGCTGTCTCACATAGACTTCTTCCTCAATGATCCCATTAAGGAAGGCGCTCTTGACGTCCATCTGGTAAAGCTTGAAACCCTTAGAAGCTGCAAAGGCAAGCAGGATTCTAATGGCCTCAAGGCGAGCTATAGGGGTAAAGGTCTCCTCGAAGTCTAGACCCTCAACCTGAGAAAACCCCTGAGCTACCAGTCTAACCTTGTTTCGAATGACTACCCCATCCTCGCTCTGCTTTTTCTTGAACACCCACTTGGTTCCAATGATATTGTGACCTCTCGGGGGCCCAACAAGCAACCAGACCTTGTTTCTTTCGAAATTTTCTAACTCCTCTTGCATGGCATTGACCCAAGATTCATCGGAAAAGAGCATGGGAAACATCGTTGGGCTCAAAGGAGGCAATGAAAGCAGAATGGAGACATAATTGAGATAAGCCAGATTTTGAGCGGGTCACACGCTCGAAAAGGTCTCCAATAATCTGCTCTGAAGGATGAGCTTTCTGGATATGTCTAGGAGGTCCAGGATGAGATGAAGAAGTGGCCCCTACCTCATGAGCAGAAGACGTAGGAACAGAGCCACTGGCTCCAGAAGACGCAGAAGGCTTGGGCTGATCGCCTCGAGGTGCGGTGGAAGACGGCACCTCAGGTGGAGGATGAGGAATTGGATCGGGTAAACAACCCTCATCTCCATCGTCCTCATCATCCACAAAGATGGGCTCAGACTGCTCTAAAGAACCTGAGATATCTGGCCTAGTCCCCGGACTGGCCTCGTCAAAGGTCACCTCAACCTCGTCCGGACTTACCTAAACCGATGTCAATTACTTATCATACACACGGGATGACCTCTACATGGTCTCTCAGTTTGACAGGACCAGTTCAAGCGAGATTACAACAAGTTTGAAATGCTTGCTGGTGTGTCCCTCGATGAGTGCTCGACAAATGCTCGCTGGTGTGTCCCTCGATGAGTGCTCGACAAATGCTCGCTGCTCTGAATTTGCGTGTTTGGGAGATGAAAGTGACTACCATCAAGGACACCACCGATCTTTCGACCTTGACTCTTGACGCGTTGTACTCACACCTCAAGACTCACGAGATTGACATAGTCTCTCGTAGGTTGAAGTCACAGTCGATGGCCTTAGTCACCGATCCTAGTCTGGTTTCTGGACCTTCTTCCGAGTCGATTTGTGGATCCTCTCTAACTGCTCTCTGTGACATAACTGATGATCAGCTAGAGCAGCTACTAGAGGATCAGTTAGCCCTTCTAGCCAGAAAGTTTTCCCACGCATACAAGAGGGTGAGGGATCGGAAAAGGAGTGGTCCGATAATTTGCTTTGAGTGTGGTGGCCCCAACCACATTCGGGCGAATTGCCCCAAGCTAGGGAAGGGCAAGAACGACTACAGCGGCGTGAGCAAGAATGACTACATCGACAAGAACCGCAACAAGAAGCCCCCAGCTCATGTCCAAGGCAAGAAGAAGTTATGCGACCTTGGCAAAGCCATGAAGCTCTTCCACCGCGTCCTCACCACGTTCGACGACCTCGACCTCAGCGAGGTGGAGGGGTGGAGCGACGACGATGGGAAGGACGAGCAAGACTCCAAGGGTGGTGACGACTTCTCCAGCATGTGCTTCATGGCCCTTGAGGGCGAGACCAGTGACAGCGAGCTCTATTCCGACTTCGATGAGGTATACCCCTCCTATGACCAGCTTAATGATGCTTTTCTTAAGCTAGGGAAATTCCATTCTAGATCTAGAGCTAGGTGTAGCGAGTTGGAGAAGGAAGTAGATAGACTGTCACGGGAGCTTACTTCACATATATCTGCTCCCTCCCGTGACGAATGTGATACATGCTGTGCCTTGCTTGGTGACATGGAGAAATTAAGGACCTCTCATGATAGTCTGTCCTTTGAGCTTGACATGATTAAGGTGGAGAATATTAGTCTTCTTGCTGAACTAGAGATGAGTAGGGTAGCGTCTCTTTCATCTAGTACTGTTGAGGCTATTTCTTGCACCTCATGTGAGGATAAGGATAATGCTTTTAGAGATCTTTATACCATGCCCCTTGATCTTCCTGAATCTTGTGAAAGCTGCACTAACTTGAAACTGAACCTAAAAAAGGTAGATCATAAAATTGCTGAATTGCAAGCCTTTCTGCTAGAACCCATTGCTTCATGTGCAAATTGTCCCAAGCTGACTGCAGAGCTTGAATCTATGTCTAAACAGTTTCAAGAGTTGATTGATCACAACAAGTTATCTCAATATGCTTCTAAGGACCCTGTTAGCTCGCCATGCAAAAATTGTGATAAACTAAAATCTGACTTGATTGCTTTGGAAGGAAAATATGTGAAGCTAACTAAGGATCTACTAGAGAAGCCACAATCTTGTTGTGATGTGATTGCTGGTGTGGGGGAGAAGCCCAAAGGAGTAGAGATGCTCAAGCATGATGACCAAACAGCTAGAGGTAGGATTGTCCCTCCTAGTCTTTGCGAAGACCTCAATATTGAGGCGGCTGTACGTACACATGCCATTCCTTCTTCTGCTATTGGTTCTTCCTCTTCTCCTGCTGGTGTCTCCTCTTCCCCCTGCTCTTCTTGCACCTCTCTCTTTCGGGAGTGTCAGTATCTTATGAACACTCTCGAGAGGTTTGTAGGAGGCAAGAAGAAGCTAAATCTTATTCTAGACCAGTCCAAGATTTACAAATTCAATCAAGGTCTAGGATATAATTTTCTTGAGGATGTTAGGAAGCATCCACCTGCCGTGCTCATACCCATAGCCGCAGGTGTGATCGAGGTCAAGCCCAGAACTGAGAAAGTTCAATTCAAGTCAGCGGGCTTTGTCCAAGGGATTTCTGACAGCAAGGCGATTCCTCCTGTTGCTTCGGCCTCTCAGAAGGCAAAGCCTCATCGTGTTACTTCTACCTCTCAGTTATCATTGCACCTTCTATCAGAAGGATGGACACTTAATCGAGCGATGCTTTAGGCGCGCCAAGATTGCGCAGAGAGATCATGTTCGTGATCTTAGGAGTATTCAGGGTCAGCCCTAGACCCTTAGTGCACCTAAGATCAACACGAGGTCTAGGGTTGATCACTCTGAGGGTTTTAGGCAGTATCGAGGACTTGGCTTTTCTGATGTTTCTGATTTTCAGCCTCGATTTGCCTCTGCTCGTTATATCTACCGTCCTGAGAGTAGATCTCATTTCCCCCATTGAGATAGCTACCCGCGGCATGATCAGCATGTTGCTGGTGTCTTGACTCGCTCCTCTGTAGCAGTCAAGCCCAACAACAGCTTCAGGTCTACACACAGACCTTCTGGCTTGTTGAGCGACAGAGAGCGTAGGGTAGTTAGAGGTCAGTCGTGTGTGGCTACTTCTTCTACTCGACGTGTTACTCAGTATTGGGTGCCAAAATCACTCTTGATTTACCCCAATACTGAGACTTTACTCTCTCGTTGACTCAGTTTCGCCGGGCAGGGAAGAGAGTGGTTTGGCTCGTTGACTCCGAGTGTTCTCGACACATGATCGGAGACTCTCGTTGCTTCTCTTCCCTAGCTCGTGCTCCAGGTGATGAGACGATCACCTTCGGAGACGTTTCGTCTAGGCGCATCATCGCCAAAGGTACATCGCGCGTTAATGAGTCTTTTATTTTGAAAGATGTTGCCTTAGTTAGTAAGCTGAAGTATAATTTGCTTTTTGTTTCTCAGCTTACCAATGACGGTTTTGAGGTGAGCTTTAAGAAAAACGCTTGCAAAATTCTTGATTGTTCGGATAGTCTGGTTTGCAGGATTTCTCGTTATGGGAGGATCTTTCGTGCTGATTTTTCTGAGTCTTCTGGTGATCGTCTTCGGTGTTTAGTTGCTTCTGAGTCCCGTGACCTTACTTTCTAGCATAGGAGACTTGGTCATATTGGATTTGACCATTTGACCCGAGTTAGCGGCCATGATCTCATTCGTGGTCTGCCGAAGCTCAAGATGGTCAAAGATATTGTTTGCGCTCCTTGCCGGTACGGCAAGATGGTTGCCGCTTCTCACCCTCCGGTCATAGTGACTATGACCGATGTACCAAGATAGCTGGTCCATATGGACACAGTTGGACCAGCCCGAGTGCAGTCAGCAGGAGGGAAGTGGTATGTTCTTGTCTTGGTCGATGACTTCTCGAGGTACTCTTGGGTGTTTTTCTTAGCCTTGAAGGATGAAACGTTTACACATTTTTGAGATCTTTTTAGTAGGCTTTCTGTTGAGCTTCCGGGTGCCTTACGAGTGATCCGCAGTGACAATGGCACGGAGTTCAAGAATTCCTACTTTGAGAGTTTCTACGACGAGACGGGTGTAGAGCACCAGTTCTCTTCTCTGCACGTCCCACAACAGAATGGCGTCATGGAGAGGAAGAACCGTACCTTGGTCGAGATGGCCAGGATGATGCTTGACGAGTATTCTACACCTAGGAAGTTTTGGGCTGAGGCTATAGCGGCCGCGTGCCTTGTTTCGAACAGAGTTTTTCTTCGTGTACACTTGCATCGCACTTCCTATGAGTTGAGATACGCGTGAAAGCCCAGTATTTCTCATTTTCGTGTGTTTGGTTGCAAGTGTTTCATTCTGAAGTCCGGGAACCTAGATAAGTTCGAGTCACGATCTTGTGATGGGATCTTTCTAGGTTACTCGACTTCTTCGCGGGCGTATAGGGTTTGGAACTGCGAGTTTAGTAAGTTGGTAGAGACCTGTGAGGTGACTTTCGACAAGGACAGTCCGGGAACTAGGCCTGATATCTCAGGTTCTTTAGAGTAGTCCGATCCCATCTTTGTGGATGATGAGGACGATGGAGATGAGGGTTGTCTACCAAATCCAGTCTCTCATCCTCCCCTTGAGGTGCCTTCTTCTACTGCACCTCAAGGTGATCAGCTCATGCCTTCTGCTTCCTCTGGAGCTAGTGGCTCTATTCCTACCTCATCAGCTCATGAGGTAGAGGCCACTTCTTCTTCTCATCCAGGACCTCCCCGACATATTAAAAAAGATCATCCTTCCGAGCAGATTATTGGAGACCTTTTTGAGCGAGTCACTTGCTCAAAGTCTGGTATGTCATATTTCTGTCTCCACTCTGCCTTTATTGCCTCATTCGAGCCCAAGGACGTTTGTCATGCTTTGTCTGATGAGTCTTGGGTCAATGCCATGCATGAATTAGAAATTTTCGAGAGAAACAAGGTCTGGTCGCTTATTGAGCCCCCTCGAGGTCACAATATCATTGGGACTAAGTGGGTGTTCAAGAATAAGCAGAGTGAGGATGGGGTTGTCATTCGGAACAAGGCTAGACTGGTAGCTCAGGGCTTCTCCCAGGTTAAGGGTCTAGACTTTGAGGAGACCTTTGCCCCTGTAGCTAGACTTGAGACCATTAGAATCCTGCTTGCTTTCGCAGCTTCTAAGGGTTTCAAGTTTACCAGATGGATGTCAAGAGTACCTTCCTCAATGGGTTTATTGAGGAAGAGGTCTATGTGAGACAGCCTCCAGGTTTCGAGAACCCCAAATACCCAAACCATGTCTACAAGCTTTCCAAAGCATTATATGGACTTAAGCAGGCCCCTAGAGCTTGGTATGAGAGGCTTATGTCCTATTTGTTGAGCCATGGTTTTGAGATGGGTAAAGTGGATAAGACCTTGTTCATCCGTAGGCATGGCACTGACCTTCTGCTTGTCCAGATTTATGTGGATGACATCATCTTTGGCGGCTCTTCTCATACTCTTGTTTCACAGTTCTCGGATGTCATGAGCACCGAGTTTGAGATGAGTATGATGGGTGAGTTGACCTTCTTCCTTGGCTTCCAGATCAAGTAGACTCGGGAGGGTACCTTCTTGCATCAGGGCAAGTACACTCGTGACCTCCTGAGACAGTTTGACATGAGTGATGGCAAGCCAGTGTCAACTCCCATGGCATCCACAGCTTCTCTTGACCCAGATGAGGATGACGAGCCAGTTGATCAGAAGGAGTATCGCAACATGATTGGCTCCCTCTTGTACCTCACTGCCTCGAGGCCGGACATACACTTCTCCGTGTGTCTGTGTGCTCGCTTTCAGGCTTCTCCTCGCGTATCTCACCGCCAAGCGGTGAAGCGCATCCTTCGGTACCTTCGAGCTAACATTGACTATGGTATCTGGTACTCTTCCTCGTCCTGTCTTTCCTTGAGAGCCTACTCGGATGCAGACTTTGCTGGCTGTAGGATTGATAGGAAGAGCACTTCTGGCACCTACCAATTTATTGGCACTTCTTTTGTCTCCTGGTCTTCTAGGAAGCAGTCCGGTGTTGCACAGTCCACCGCAGAGGCCGAGTACGTTGCTGTCGCCAGTTGTTGCAGCCAAGTACTTTGGATGGTCTCGACCTTGTGGGACTTTGGGTTAGCCATAGACAGTGTTCCACTCTTTTGTGATAACACTTCTGCCATTAACATTGCCAAGAACCCAGTGTAGCATTCTCGGACTAAGCACATTGTATCAGATATCACTTCCTTAGAGACCATGTGGAGAAGGGTGACATAGTACTCCAGTTTGTGGAGAATGACCACCAGTTGGCTGATATCTTTACCAAGCCTTTGGATAGCTTTAGGTTTTTAGCTCTGCGGGGAGAGCTTGGGGTGGTCTGTCCTTATGGACTGTTGTGAGGAGGAGTTTTGTGCTTCATGCTTTATCTTGTTTATTATGCTCTTACTCCTTTCTGTTGCATTGCATATGGGTGCATTAGGGTTAGTCCTTCTAGCATAGATTAGAGTGTTTCTCTTGCCTAGTTTTTTAAACTTCTTCTCTCATCTTGTGATTCTAGGATGCTGCTTATTAGCTGTTTCACTTCTCACTAGGTTGAGCTCACTCACTTCTTATAGGTTCTAGCGAGGGGTGGGCCACCCTCGGGTAGACGGGGTACGTGTTTGCTCCTTAGTGTGTTAGATGATCAGCTAATAGTCCTAGAATCATATGGGGTAGATGAGAGTCAGTCTGAGCCATAGTATCCTCTATATCTTGTCTATGCTTTAAGGACGGCCTTTTCTGACTTTCTTGCCAGCTTCTCGATTTTATTGCTTTGGTTCAGGGGGAGTTCATTTGAGAGCTTCTAGATCTTAATGTTGACATAACTCAACTTGAACTAAAAGTGCATCCCATATTGAGGGGGAGCTGGATTTTCTGCATTTGATTTTTGCAGTGTAATATAACTACATGGAGCCTTGATTATTATCCTGTTATGACATTATTACAATGCATTACATCTTGCCATGATCTGTGTTTACTTGTTAGATTTATCATAACTTTATATGTGTAGTCAAGTCTTTGCCATGATAGGTTGATTAAAATGCTCAACTTGAACTAATTCATGTCATATTAGCTCTTAGGACTAGTCTCTCTTTAGTTATCCTTTTATGATTCATGCCATGTCAAATAGGTTGAGTTGAGTCTTGAATCTTTATTGAACTTTAGATTGAGCTACTAGTTTCTTGATGAAGCATGAGTTAGTACAACCTTTTAAGAAAGCAAAAGGATCTCTTTTGTGCGAAAGAACTGATCTCACCAATTCTTTCTCATGAGCAATCCAAGCATCTCATGTTGTATCTTTTCTAACAAGTTGACTGAGCATCAAGTTGGGTATGGCAGCGTAGATGAGTGCCAAGGCAGTTTGATTGATCTTTATGTCCACTACAAGAGCTTTTCCTTTTGGATTGACCTTTTCATTAGCATCGACCAAATCAACTATAGCGTCTCGACCCCATGGGCACGCATATTCACTCGCATCTTCATAGACTATGCCGGGTAGTTCTTTGAATTGAGAATTGGATACGGAAGGGAATTTGGTTCTTCCTTCATTGTCGACGAAGATCCGCTCCCTACCATGTGCTTCTTCTTCTATGAATTGATCGACACCAAGTTCTGATACCAGATGTTGGGTTACGACCACTCAGGATGAATGCTTTGACCACTAAGACTTTAGACCACTTAGGATGAATGTTTAGACCACTCAGGCTGCTCGAATGCTACCAGCTGAAGACTTCAAATACACAGGTGCTCAACTGCATAGCACTCTAAACTATGACCACTTCGTGCACTTGGTACTCATAGACTTCGAATGAGTACTCGTAGTTCAACTTCGATAGCTCCACGTTGTGAGCTTCGACCAGTTGACACTCACACTTGATGACTTCTTCGCTATGGTACTCGTAATCTTCCCAGTACTCTCTTCTTCTTTGGTACTTGGGTCTTTGAGTATGGTGACGATAACACGAAAGAAAGTCGATAGCACAAGTTGATATTCTGGGGCACAAAAGCACTCCGCTTTTCTGTATTTTCTCTTCCTCCTCGTTACACCTAATTACAAGGCTCTGCTACACCTTATAAAGGCTATTTACAGATTTACTAAATGGACTCAACACCTGGCTCGGTTTCCTACTCAGACTTATACTCGGACACCGATTTGTATACTTGTCGTATACGTATATGCACACAAACTTGGAAACTTGTAAACAAGATTAGTTCTAACATCCAAAAGAACAAATCCTTAGAGACTGATGAAATAAGACACATATGATTAGAAGATGCTGAATAAGAAAAGTCACCCTTAAACAAGTGACCAACTTGACTAATCTTGTATACAAGATCACCAAATGAATCCAAAATACAACATGAATGCTTTTTAAAGTTCACCTCAAGATTATCGTCTACTAGCTATGAGACTGAAAGCAAGTTATAGCTCAACTTATTGATGAGAGCGACGACCTTTAAGATGAACTTATCGTTGACATGCACAATGCCTTTAGCAAGAACTCATCCTTGAGAGTTGTCCCAAAGTGATCATCTCATCACTAGGGCCTGAGTGAGGGAGGGGAACCATCGTGAGTCTTCGATCATGTGGTAGGAGCAACCAGAGTCAATCAACCATATATTCTCCTATCGCTTGCAACAAGCCTACAGAGCATGAACAAATGTTGGTATATTAGTACTGGACTTAGATAATAGGGATTTAGATATCTAGTACTGAGATACACGATGAACAGGAGTAAAACCATGCAAGGATTTAAGTGAAGCATTATCATCTGACATATTTTGACCAATCGATTGTTGAAAAGTAGGTTCGACCATGGGGCGGTTTAACCTCCTCAGTACAGCTGGTCTAACAGCTGATCAGTCGAATCGCATGGACGGCACTGGTCAAAAATGATCTAACCAACTATGTGAAAATGGTCTAACCACCGATAGGTCTAAAAGAGCAGAAATGCTGGTTGAAAGTCTCTTGAGAAGCTGGTCCGACCTCAGGAAACAACTGGTCAAAAATCTTGTTCGACCACTCTGGTCTAACCATGAGAATGAACTAGTTGAGCGCCTAGTCCAGCTACACTGATTCGACCACGGAAGTAGCTGGATGAAAGCGCTTTTTTATCCTATCTTTCTTTTCTTTCTTTGCTTTTCTAAAGTAGAATTAAACCAATTGACTATCTTTACCATAATGAGTGCATGGATACTTGACTCGATGAGTGGTCGTATCATTTGACTTTACAGCACTCAGTTTTGTAGGGTACTCTTTTGCAAAACCAATAGATCTAAAGGCAACTTGTTTTAATTTAGACTCTACTTCAAAATTTCCTATTTCATGTACCTTGACAACTTTAGGAGGATTATTCTTAGCATGTTCTATAAAATTAAATCCTAGGCCGTGATGTTTTACACTAGTTTTTGACTTATCTAGGATCATATTCAAATTCTTCTTGCCAAGAGAAAATCACTCTAAAGTGTTCTTAATGTACTCATTTTCTTTAGATAGTCCAGAACAAGATGAGCACTTAACCAATTCATTTGCAAGCTCCTTAGAAGCACTAGACTGAACCAATTTCTCTTTTCTAGTAAAATCATTAAGTTATCTAGTCAACACTTCTATTTCAATGTTAAGCTTAGAACAATTAGAGTAAGAAAGAGTCTCATGATAAAGCATTTGTTTAATTGATTCCTGAGATGAATTAAGTCTAGCTTGAAGCAAATCATGCTTAGAGCAAGCTTTAGATTGAGCAGAAGAACTAGACTTGAGTTTTTCAATTTCATCATTTGCAAACTTTAACTTTTAATTATAGCAATCATGTGCCAATCTCAAGTCATCAAGTTTATTAGTTACATTACTAAGTTGAACTAAATTTGATGCATTAATTGTTCTAGCAGACTCCAACTTAGAATGTAAGACTTGATAAAACTCGCAGGAATCATCATCAGGAATAGAAGCTCTCAGTCTATTTATTTTAGAATTTAATCTATCAACAATAAAATCATGATTTTTAACTTTCTTTTTATATTTGTTGGGCTCCTCAGTCAATCTAAGCACAACATGAGATAAATTTGTATAAGAAGATTTTACCTCATCAGGATCACTGTAGAGGTCATCATTGTCGAGCTCCTCCTCATCAGGATCTGAAGTCTACTTTCAGATGGATCCGGTCTCACCCCCAAATTCCATCCGAGTCGGTCAGAAACTGCAAAACAATTCACATCACTTTTCCAGTCCGAGTCAAAGTGGGCCTTGGGCCTTGTAATTCGAGTCCTATTCGGCTTCCTTGTGTTTTGGCCGACCCTCCACCTTCCGTGTCCCTTAAATAGGCAGCCGCACCCTCTTCTAGGGTTTGGGTTTTGATAGACTAGGTTAGCTTTCGCTACTTCACCTTGTACTCGCGCGTGTCGGCTAGACCGCCCGTATACTTGTCTTCGGAACCCCACCGTCTTTCTGTTTCAGATTGAATCCTACATCGTTTATTTGCAATTGAGTTGCTGTTCATCTTGTTCTTGCCTGTTCTTCGATTGCTTGCAGGAACAATTACCCTCGTGGTTTGGTTGATTGTGCGCCGACAAGGTCACGAACAACCTCTGGAGTTGGTGTATCGATCGCTAAGGCGCAACGTCCTTGGATGGTTGTAGTCGGGTCATCAACGTCATCCCCTTCCCCAATCGAATCTACCACTCTCATCGAAAGATCGGGACTGCTAGTGCTATCATCAAGTACTGAAAGTACTTTGCTGACCAACTTGCGATAGTTGTGTCTTGTCATCATTGACCTCCATGTTCTTTAGTTTGGAGCAATTGAACTTGATGTGATTAAGCTCACCACACTCATAGCATCTGATAGGACCTTCTCTCCACCTTATTCTAATGTTATTGATTGCCTTAGTCACCCTGTTGAAGAGAAGTACAAGTTGCTCATCCGGAATTTCTTCCAACTGTTCATCTAAAATAGAGCACATTGCAGACAAACAAACACTACAAGAACTTGATGAATTGTTAACTTAATTAGTCACTAAGCTCAAAGAATTAGTCTTGTTTGTTCTGGACAAAACATCAATCTATGTGTTTTTATCTTGGAATAAAGATCATTCAAAGTGAATGTTTCCATGCCAAAGAATTTAGAATTTGTCAAGCATTGTTAGAAACAGAAATATGAAATCAACATATTGCAAATCACTAACAATTTTATTAAAGTGATAAAAAAGAGCATCTACTAATTCTCCAGGTTTCATCTAAAATTTAGAATACTCCTTTTTGAGTTGGTTCTGATGAACACCTTTAACAGACTTAGATCCTTCATGATAATCAGCTAGAGTAGTCTAGATTTTATTTGCAGATTTAATGTGAGCAATTCTGACAAACTCATTTCTATTTAAATCTTGCAATAAGATATTTCTAGCCTTAGCATTAGCTTCAACATTACCAGTATTTTCAATAGTAACAACAGAAGGCACTATATATGAATTCTCAACTTTCTGCCAAATAGCATTACGTTGTGCTTGTAGAAAAACCTCCATGCATGTTTTCCAACAGAGATAGTCTGATCCATTGAAGAACGGTGGCTTACCTGAGAACCGATCCCGATCTGATGCCATTGCAACGTTTCTCTGATACCACTTCTGGATCAAACGCCGCAATCAGTTGGGGGGGGGGTGAATAATTGCCTTTGCTTTTTGAAATCTCTAAGTAGTCGATGAAGATTTCGACTGCTCGATGGTTAGCTACTCGCTAGATCCCTTAGGTTTGATCTTTGACTAGATTGAATGTAGCCAAAATAATCAACCCAAAAGAAGAACCTCTTAATCACCTTCGGATGTAGTCATACACATTGATCCAACTACAAACACTAGCACCTTTTGAGCAAAACCAAGAACTAGATTGATTCAAGATGATGTTTATTGGTGGATTTTCATGGATATACAAAGCGCCCTCACAAGCACCCCTAAAAGCCCTAGCCAAAAACTAATGCCTCTCTTTCCTTTGCCAAAAAAAAACTTCTCTAATCCACTAAAAAGCATACATTAACCCATAACTTCTCCCTACTTTTATAGGTTAACATTACACACCATGTCTACCTCAAACACAGACTCAAAACTTTATCTCTTCTGCAATCAAGGGACTCAAAACCCTTTTGAACACGGGTTTTATCCAATCTCTAAGCCTTCCCAGTTATGGACACTTTCTACAACTCCTAACTCATCATGTCATGAAGCCTCCAGGATAGCACCTCCTGTAGCCTCCCCACACATCATCCATCTTACATGTCGAAACCTCTAGGAACACATATCTCGTAGCTTCTCCACCCATCACCACCTTTGATCTCCACGTGCTACAGCATGAGCCTGACCACCTCATGTGACATCCTTGACCGCCTGGATTTCAGATCTCCCCATCCTAGTTCCAGTCCTCCTTGTCATCGACCATGACCCTCTCCACATGCACCTACAAATGCAAAGACCATAGAAACTTTCTCCCGACACAAGTTCTTTCAACTTGACTGAAGTTAGTCCACACACTCGTATCACACTCTTATCCATCCATCAACATCAGATCAACCTGGTCATCCACGACTACTAATTCTTTGGCTTTCCAGAAATTACCCTTAGATCGCTCATTAAGACCGCTAGCTCAATGAGCACTCAAAAACAACAAGCACTCGGGAATTACCGTCACTTCAATCAAAACACCTGGAAATCACAAGTACCACTACTGACCATCAAACAATGACTGTTCCATCGACTATTGAGTACCGAGTATTGACCTGTTATTGAAACATCGCCTACCAAGTATCGACCCTGTACTGTATCACTGACAACTGCTACCACCACCCAGTACCTACCTGGTACTATAGCAATGACACTAATCACCAACTGCCATGCACAGATCAGTTAACCATTGATCCAACACGAGGACTCGAGGTACTCGAAGATCATAATAATTAAAGTACTCGTACCAACCATGAAGTCTACGACTATCGAGTACCGACCAGTAAAGTCCACAACTATCAACCGGTTATTGTAGCAGACTAGCTTATGACTGGTTCACCAATCTTAGTCGAAGTCGACCAATTACCTATCATGGTCGAAATGCCATGATCGACTTGTCGTGATTGAAATTCCGTGATCGAAATGCCGTGATCGACTTGCCATAATTGAAATACCATGATCTAAATGCCATGGTCGAATCCTACCCACGATGGTTGATACTTGCCGTGGTCGACTTACCATGGTCGAAGCCAGCCGTGATCAAAATGCTATCCTAAAAACTCTAGCAACAATAGTGTATTGACCAAGTCTTTCACAAACACAAATTTCAATACAATGCAAATATCAATTATTCGTCACCACAAAATTTACAACCAAACCACATGGCCTAATAGCAGTTACTCTCAGGAATAACTACACATAACTTCTCTCTTCCCCTGGCAATAACCGCCAGATGACAAATGGAATACCACATATCTTACAATAACTTCCGTCGGATAGTTATTGTAGGATTATCGATGATAATCAGAGGGGGTGAATGATTGTAATTTACAGCAGAAGTTTTTTTTCCTCAAATTTTCTGTCTTCTAATCATTTAATCTGGCAAGATGGAATGCTTCCTATGCGAACATAGCGAGCAACGCCTTCTTCACGTAATGCTCTTGGACCTTGCTTCTGTTCGTGTTTTCCTTCGGCCTTTCCAATCGTTTGCCATGCCTACTCCAAGTGCCGAGTAAAAGAAAATGGTGCAGACCGATCAACGAGAGGAGATGCCACACGAGATCGAACAAGAACGACGCAAAGCAATCGAGTCGAAGCCGACTTCACGAACAAGCATGCGAGACGCTTCCAAATTATCCATCGGAGCATGCAGCCGCTGCTCACAATTTCTTTTTTTTCCTTTTCCAATGCAGCGCTCGATCCTCTCTTCGATTGATGCATGAAATCGACACGGCTACCGCACCAAAAATTACCAATGAAACTCTCGGCCGCCGCTCGCCTTTTTTCAATCAAAATGAGTCGCCGTTCACAACTTCCATTAACTAGTCTCGCTGATGGTTACAACTTAACAAATATCCATCAGATCAAGACATCCCGCCACCACCTCAATGCTCCTATTTTCTGTTTTTTTTTCTCCCGATGGATACCACCGGCCGCCGCACACATGTATCTAGTTATTATACCACAAACTCTCACCTATTCAATATCTACTTATAACCCTAATACAACTCATTTAACTAGGCCTAGACCTTTTTACCTAAACTAGGCTTTTGCCCCACTAATTTTCAAAGGACCCGAAACCCTTCGTAACACGGGTTTTTCCAAAATTCCAGCCTCCAGGACCGCATCTCCCGTAGCTTCTCCACGTATCATCCACCTTTGATCTCCATGTACTCTAGCGTGAGCCCGACCACCTCGTGACATTGTCGACCGCCTAGATCTCAGATTTCTCCCTCCTAGTCCTGGTCTTACTCATCACCGACCATGACTGTCTCCACGCCCAACCTGCATATGCAAAGACTAAAGAACATTTTTCCAACACAAGTTCTTTCCAACTTGACCAACATTAATCCTCGCACACACGCACACGCCTTGAATAACAATACTAAGCAACGTTGTGAATTATTTATCATCACAAAAATACTAGACCTAGCCACATGATCTAACAGTTATCATCTGAAACGTTAAGATGCCTCTTAGCATGGAGCAACTACCATCGCTTCATGCGGTATATAAAGGCTAAAGTCATGAAGAACAAGACGAAGGCAACGGAAGGAGCACAAGACATTCTGCATTACTTTCTTTCCCGATTATAATCAGTTTATTCAGTCATAACCACATAGGAGTAGGGTTATTATTCTCTCAAGAGAAGGCCTGAACTAATACAAAAATCCCTGTGTCTTTACCTATGTGATCAGAGCCAGGTTATTGCGAGATCCCTTGAACCCAAATAATCAAACATAAGATCGATATTAAAACACCGACAGTTGGTGCCGTCCATGGGGATCTTTTTCCAAACTTTGGTAATTCCTTGTCCCCACATCTAGTGGTCATCGCTCTCCAATTGTCCCTGCAGAGAATGTGGGTGTGTTCCCTATGAGTTTACCCATACTTTTGTTGGGCTCAACTTCGACGGGAGATGGTTATAACCCAGAATTCCCATTCTTGAAGAAGTTTACTCCAGGTTGCAATGCACTATTGTTTGATGACTCCTCAAGCCATGGGGCATATGATGCAAGTGGAGACTATATCCAAGAGGTCTTTGCCCTCCCACTGATCGCTCTCTCGAAGGATGGGCTAATAATGCTCTCCGCGCTCAGACACTGCAACCCCTCGTGGTGAGGCAAGGAGACCTCCGATGATGAACGAGGTGTGTACTCTGATGAGCATGGGAGAAATCTTTGAAATAATTGCTCTCCAATAAGGTGGGCTCAAGTAGCCTCAGATATAGAAGATCCTGAGACCATTTGAAGGAGAATGTTGACAGCCCAGAGGGCTTTATCTGGGAGCCTCCCGTATCAATTCGAGGAGGCTCAAGAGCTTCAGTGCATAAATAACTTGCTTGAAAATCCAACTTAAGAACTTGCTCAAGCATCAAGTTATGACCATTTTGTAGAAGGGACCACATAAAGACTCCGAAGCATGATGGCCAGACAAGAGCAACCTCACTGACACAATTATGGGAGTTGAACAGGTACGATTGTGACAAGACTAGCCATTCAAATAGCTCACCTCGTGAAAATCAATATGACGAAAGGTTAGGTCGTTCCCGTCACCACAATTCCAGTTAGAGAAGAGTTCTTCAAAATTCGCAGACCGACAAGCTTATAGAGGAGGTGATCGATCACCACCTTGAGCAAGAAATCTACAATAGTAGATGGAATACGAGGAGTATTAGCCTCATAGGGCCAAGACTTATCACAGGTATAGTCCTTCAACTGTCGGGCATTGTTGAATACAACAATCTAGAGACACCAGTCATCCTTTTTTTTTTCAAAAGAGGCATCACAACCTTGTTACCGGATGTCAAGCACTCACACCTGATCTCTAAGTAGTTCACTGGCCATTGCGGCTTCGATTAGTACATATGGAGAAGTTTGATGGGTCTCAAAATTCCATCAAATTCCTTCAAATTTACATAATCGTGATTTGAGCTGCAGCAGGAGGAGAGCATGTCATGGAAAATTACCTTTTGACTGTAACATCCTGATTTTCAAAGGCTTTTTGAAGTTTTTAAAATACAATTCACCATTTGGATTTTTGGAATTAATTAAAGCTTAATTAGAATTTTTATTAATTGAAAGGATTTACTATGATTAAATTAAATATTAAAATTTGTCAAAAATATTTTATTTGGATTCCTTGAGTCTCAAGGAATTTTCTAAAATTTTCTAGGTTTTTTTCTAGATTTATTTGCTATTTTTTAGAGCTCAAATGATTTTATTTGAATTTCTTAAAATAGAAAAAATCTAGAAAACCTTAAACAGTGTTGGGCTGAAACCCTTTCTCCCTTCGGCCCAGCCACTCGGCTAGCCCATGTCACCCCTGGCCACGCGTCGGCCATCCGCCCCTCACCGCCCGCATTCGAGTAGCCCACTCCGCCTTCGGTCTCCGCCGTCCGATCCCCGCCGTGCCATGTGTCGCTCATTGGTGCATGCGCACAATGTTCTTCGTCTTCCTTCTGGACTCAGCCGCCATGTTCATCTCAGCGTCCATGTTCGTGTCATGTGCGTCGTCATCTGTCCCCGAGCCGGACTCTCTACCGCCTCCGAGTTGGTCTTGACGTCTGCGCCTTAAATAGCCGGCCCGTCCCTCAGTTTCTGCATCCCAAAGTTCGGTGTGCACCCTCGCTGAAGGTCGCTGTGCATCACCGATGAGCCGTAGTGTCATCCTCGTCTCTGGCCAACGAGTCTCCGCCTCTGCCCTCGCTGCCGCCGTCGGAGTGCACTGACGTTACCGTCGAGTTCACCGTCGTCCGAACCTTCGTCTTCACCTCTGGTTGTGGCTGTCGTCTTCATTGCCGTCTACCCTCACTGGTGAGTCACCGTCTTTGTTGTCGTCCAGCCCTGCCTCACCTCGCATTGCGTGCTCACCCACTCCACGTGCCTCGGTTCGCGTACGACTGACCATGCCTCGGTGCACTCCATCAGTCGTACCATGCACCCTGCGTTGCGCGACCCTTCGCCTTCCCATGAGCCTTGTCCGCCATGAGCCGTGCCACTGACATGTGGGTCCCCACTGTCAGATGCACTGCTTCGTGGACCGTAGACCGAGCCCAGTCAGCCGTGCTTAGGTAGTTGACACCTCAGCAGCCACGTCAGCCCTAAAGCCCAGTCAGCAGCTGCATCAGCAAGCCCAGTCACTCACCCTGTTCCATGAGCTGAGTCCACCGTAGACTAGCCATCCCATACACCGGGTCCACAACACAGTAGAATTTTCGATGTTCAGCCTTTTTCTTTAAATTAGATTTTCCGAGAGCCCGTTCTCCTTCGTCCGAACTCCGAGCGACCCGATTCTTTTTCCTAAATTCATCTAAAATTGAAATCTATCTTTTGGTTCTAGTTTTGAAGTTTTGGAGTTCATTTGAATTTATTTTGCATTTTGTTTTGTTTTCCCTCTTGTTGGATCACGCGTTCGAAGGAGCTAAAGCAAGATTTGAAGATCAAGAGCCGTTAACTGAGCAAGGCCAAGGCAAGTCGTGTCCTTTTATCATGTTGAACCTAGTTTTTAAATCTATTACTTATTTATTTTGTTTTAAATTATCATGCATCGCTATTTTATTCCAAACCTTTGTATTGGTAGTTAATGACCGAATTGATTAATTCCTCCTTGATAACTTGAATGCCATGTTCCTTTGTCACCATAGAATGGGTAATTATTTAGTGATGCAATACTAGTTGTCATATGGATTGTACGTTTAAATTGCTTAGCCATGCTTATAGTAACATTGGGTTTATCATCACATGTGATCAATTAATTAATTTTGACTTAATGATATATTGGAACGTAGTGGTCAGCCACAGTGATAAAATTTGAGTACCATGACTTGGGTAGTGTCATTGGTGTTGGTTATACAAAATTAGTTTTCAATTGGGTGAATGATCATGCAGTAAAGGGGGGTGTAATTTGCACATTAGGATGTGGATGTTTTGCCTAGATAAATCTAAGGACTTAACTTTGTGCACCATTGATCTGAGCCTTATCGCGCATACCACATGTCTAGTATGGGATAGACCTGGCATAATAATTTGTGAAGTCTCAACTTTAGTTTCGCTACTGATGTTGTTATGGCGCAAGGGAGGCAATTATCGATTAGGTGGTTAGCCTACTCGACAGCGAAACCTTAGCGAGTGGGATTAGGTTGAGATGGAGCATTGTAAAAGTCTTGTTGTGATTTTCTTTAACGTGAGGATTATCACATCATGTGGGTACAATTGTGCAACCTCTGTAGAGTGTAAAACTATTTGAATAGCTGTGTCCTCGGTCATGGACAATGCTCGGTGATTTCACATGAGGAGTAGAGTTTTCATAAAAATCTGGTTGGGTTAAGTTCGAGTGAATGGTCAGTTCACTTGTGGTTGGTCTCAATTCCTTTGATTATTTACGTATTAATCATTTTTCAAAGTTCGCTTTCAATCTATTTATAGTATTTACTTTAAATTGTTGCTTTCTACAAAATTAACCTTTCAGCCATCCATTGGTAAGCCTTGCAAACTATATTGCATTCTTTGTTACAAATGACTTGCTGAGTACTCTATGTACTCACGGCTTCATCCATATTTGCTCAATGGAGGAAGAAGGACTAGATCAGCAGGAGGTATTGGAAGGAGGATACTTCGACGACTTCGTGGATTAGGACTTCGCTCCCTATCAATTGCCTATGGACATGTCAAATGGCTACTATGCTTATTTCTTGTTTTCCGCTGCTAGTTTCTTTAAACCTTTCAGGCTATTAATTGTAAGCTTGGCCATAAGGTCGTAACTCTGATAATTATCAATAATATTTGAGTCTTTTTTTAGTGAATCATGATATGTTTGATATTTCATCTTTGTTTATACTGTGTGCACTAGCATGATCCTGGACTGGTGCAGAATACACAGGAGAGTCCGGATGTGCATATTCGGGTCTCGACATCGACTATGCTCGATGGATTCGCTTGATAGCGGTTGTTAAATCAACCACTGGAGTCGATCCATTCATGGCAACACCTTTGTGACCTTCTGTTAGATAATTTCTAGGGAACCCACAATTGCCCTGGGAAGGAGGACGATCTACACAGGATGAGACAAAACGGCAACAAAACCTTACATCAATTTATTAGATGTTTCAGTTAGGTTCGTAATTCCATACCAAAGGTTTCTGACGTTTCTGTTATCCGAGCATTTAAGCAAGGAGTCTACAATAGAAGGTTCACAGAAGATATCGCTTTGAATTTTCTGACTACTGTCGTCGAGCTTTTCGAGATGGCTGAACATTATGTGATTACTGCTGAAGCAGTTGAGTAGAGTAAAACCATCAACCAAGCCAATCAAAGTTCCGAAGAAGTAGGTGAAGGTAGCAAAAAGAAGGAGAAGGTCAGGAAATCGAAGAACAAGGCAAAAGGCGAAAAACCTCAAGCCAACAGTTCCAAGGAGGTGTTGGCCGTAGGTGATAAGGAGCCATGAAGTTTCAAATAGTACTCCGACTGAGGGAAGGGCAAATTCCCCGTGCAGAAGGACAATAAACCTAAGTGGTTGTAACATCCTGAAATTCAGATGTTCAAAATTTTTGATAATTTTAAAACTTTTCCTTGAGTTTATTGGCATTCAAATTTCTTCTAAATATTTATTTGAAATCTTTCGAATTTTCTGACATGCAAACTAATAACTGTGAATAATTCCCAAGTACAAATGACAATCATAATAATAAAAGTAAATTTATAATCTGTTTGAAACTAAATCGAGCCAGGAATTCAATTCAAATTTAAATTCAAACATCACGAATTAAAATCCAAAGCAAAAACAAAACTTTGCTGGCTTCTCTTTCTTTTCCTTTTCCCTTTTCTCTCTCCCCTTATTTTTCTCTCCCTTCAGCTGGCCCTTCCTTTTTCTCTTCTTCTCCCCTCTCTTTTCTCTCTCCCTTTCTCTGCTTCCTCTTGGAGCCACACCGGCCATGTGACACTTGTGCTTGCGCCACACGACCTTCTTGCGTCACCCTGTGCCAACCATCATGACAACCATCACCATCTCCATACCCTGCGCCTGCATGGCCGTCCCACACCGTGCACGCCCATCACCCGTGCCCAGGGGCGGAGGACCCGATAGGGCAAGGTCTGGCTTGAGCCAGACCTTGAACGGCTGCTCCTGAGGAAGCCTAACGCCGGTGGCCTGGCATTAGCTGCGGCCGGTTGGCTAGCCATCCTGAGACCATACAGGGAAAGCAGGTTCTCTGTTAAGATCTAACAAGGTCGAGATATGAGCATTGTTTCTTGACAATAACATTACGGCGTACCTGTCCTTGATGGATGCAGCCATGGCCAAGAAGGCTTGCTCCACATTAGTGGCGATTTTGGCACTAGTCTCCATGAATGGGATGCCCATCTCATCAGCAAGTGCCTGAACAAGATCATATGCGAAAGTGAGATGTAAGACAAGTGCAAATGAAGACCAACCTATGTAAGACGAGGTGGGCGGGCGGGCGGCCGGCGGGAGGTGGGTGGGCGACAGGCCGGCAGCCACCGGCGCGCTATGCGCAGGCCGTAGCTTCGATCCACCCTACCTCATTTTTTTTCCGTCCTCCGTCACTGCCCGTGCCCTGCCCCCATCGAGACACCTCACCATCACCTTGACCAGCGCCATGCTGCCCCACGCCAGACTCCATGCTGAGCCTTGCTCCTGGGTTAACGGCCACAGGGCCTCCATAGCACCCCCTCTCTGGCTTGTAAGTACCCCGGACTCCCCCCATTGCTCCCTGCACCCCCTCACTCTTCCTCCTCCCCTTGCTTCTTCCATTGCCAAGCCGTGCGCCAGCCGTCGCCATGGCTCTTGGTGTTCCAGCTGCACCAGCTAGCTCTCCACAAAACTTCTCGTGTCATCAGGCGTTCCCTACTCCCAGTTACAATTCCCCTCCATCAATTTAGGTCCCTAGCCACTGAAGCTCACCGCACCACCATCCTATCCCTTTCTGGCTGACGGCTTCCCCACCTCCATCGTTCCTCCTACAAACTGCCTCGGCTCGATTCCCTTCTTTCTGAGCATTACCAAGGCATCCTTGACCTTCCCCATTCACCACCCAGGACTCTCCCTCACTCCATCTCACTGGCGGAAGGAGCCTACCTACGCCACCCCAGGCTTGCGCCGCTTAGACCACCTCGGCTCCTCCCCACCACCATGCTATGCAAAATAACCTTCCCCTTGATCCCTGTAGCTCATGCTCGCCCAAACTTTCGCCCTCTCCCTCCTGGCCACTACCACCCTTGCGATCCCTTGCCTCCGGCCGCTGCACCTTACTACCAGCCCGCCATGGTGACCTCTCGGTCGTGGCCGTCACCTCCTATGGCACCTCTGCCTTCCCCGGAACTTGTTTTGCTGGCCTCCACCTCATCTCGGGCCACCCCTCACTGGCGACGACTTCGGCTATCCGTGCGCCACCACACCCTCTGTCTTACCCGTGCCCTACATTACTACCTCTGTTCCAACCCAGGTATTTATCTGTTCCGTGTGAGTGCATCTCCTTTATATGCTAACATATGTCATGTGGACCCATAATGGCTAACCGATCAATTATCTAATTGAATTAAATGGTAGCTAATGCATTTTTGTGAGATAGGAAGATTACATTCAGCCAATGCCTTACATAAAATGAGGAGCTAATAAGTTGAGATGTGCATAAGTAATCAATCTTAAAATTGGTTGGATGTCAAAAGAATTATGGAATTTATTAATACAAGATTAACCATATATATGTACATAATTCTATTTCTATGTCTCAAAGAGCCATGTGAATCCTTTTTCGAATAAGGATCTACTAAATTGAGTATTAAGCCACTAATATTCAACCATAAATGTTGATATTTAAATTAAAAGGTTTCTTGGTTATGATTAAGTCTAAAAAATAATTAGCAAGCCACTAGCGTTTAAATTGGAGTTTCCACCCTAAATAAGGAATTTTTCCTGAAGCATGGTTAGATACAAATTGACTTAGGAGTTTAGATTAAATGTTTAAGTAGAATGAGAATATTAGAGATTTAATCTTGATCTATTAGCATGTCGACAAAGGGATACCGTGTTAACCATTATAAAAGCATAACAAGTGTCAGTTTAATCCATGTAAAAATAATTAGGTTATCGCTGTGGCTCAAAAATCATAAGGACCCCTTGTTCAAAAAATACTTAAACAATCCAGGTAATTAATTAAAATAATAAGCCACTAATGTCTAAATGGAAATAGGAGGATCTAGTCAAAGGATATCCTTAAATATATAGTTTGCACTAAATTAAAGAATTCATTATAAATTAATGGAATCCCTAGAGAGAAGCTATTGCAAGTCACAAGAAAATGATCATTCGGTAGCATTTGTTTTAAATGTAAACTTAAATGTTAATGACACCTAATTCCATGAGCATCTTTAATTAAAAGTCATGTTGACACAGACACATCTATTAAAATATAATCGGTTATCAGAAAAAACCCTTGGGCCATCAGTAATTAAAATTATCTCGCTAATATATAGTATGAAGTCCAGCGATACTAGACATAGTCAGGAGTTGCATGTTATTTAAGATGCATTTGAACCGTTGAATGATTCAATGGTCGCAAATCAATAGTAAATAGAAATCTGCTAAAGTAAACTAAATAATAGTGACTCAAAGAAATAATCCCATGCATTAATAAACTACTAAGTTAATTATTTGACTAACTATGTGATTAATTGATAATTAGGACCATATAAAATACTACGTCTCAAATTGATGGAAATATGAGTTAATTCGATAAAACTAAAAGTTACATACATTGCGTGTAGAACTCATGCCCTAAATTTTAATATTAACATCCAACAAATAGTACTCAGTACCCCAACTAAATTCTTACATCTGCCCGTAAGTCTAACCTAACTCATGGAACTTTCTTAATAAATATAAAATTATAAAAAGAACTTATGGAATTAAAAGGACCAAGCCTTGGTATTCTAAGGTTGGCACGCCTAGCCATCCTTGAACCTAAAGCGGATTTATTTGGACTTTTGAGTTATTTGCATTTATTAGATTCAGTTGTTTAGCCCGTAATTAGAAATTGGAGTCATGAAGAATTAATGGATCAAGTGAGACCAAGATCTAGATGAAGATGAAGACCAGGAGCTCAAGACCATCGAATAAGAAGGCTTTGAGTCAAATCAAGATTACGGTAAATTGAGCAAGGCAAATTATCACTTTGATCAAATTGCACCTACCTTTTGAATGCAAGTTATTTTGATTGAAAAGTATCAAATTGCATGCCTTACTTTATTACGCAAAGTATATTTGCATTTTTATAGTTAATTCCTTATGAGTAATTGTTTAATTATATCTCACTCCTTGGCTTTGAACATGAAACCTTGTCACCCTAGGAAAACTATAATGGTAACTTTCAAAATAAGTCTACATTTATACGCTCTCCTTAGTACTGCTTAGAGACTCTAGGGCATTAATTTGCCCTGGCATCATTTTAAACACAAAAACTTGGTGTGGGCAGTTGCTTGTAGGAAGTGACTGGTCTTGATTATTTTATCTTCCAAAAGGACTGAATCTTGTGATAACCTTCCAGTGCAAAACAGTGCAACAACAAGTCTATAATGGGTACCACCAAGTCAATTACTCTGGCAAACCTTAGCATTTATGACGTAGGCCACAACAATTGGAGTTGAATCCTCTTGTTAGGGGTGCAAGGGGATCTTCGTCGTCCACTTGAAGAAGTGTGGAGTGTCGCCTCTACATGGCAGAAGAGCATTGTTATTTGCCCATGATAGTGGGGAATAATTTCAAACACAACTTAGGGTTCCTCACTTTGGGTGCAAGTGGAACTTCATGATCCACTTCAGGGAGTGTGGAGTGTCACCTCCACATGGCAGAAGTGCGTCGTTATTTACCCACAGCAGTGGGGAATAATTTATCGACACAACAGGGATGCCTTGTGTCAGACCCAGATTTTATAATCCGGAATCCACTGTGATTTGACTGCACTATTCCCTGGATCAGTAGATAGTGCTCACAGTTACAGTAGTGGACATCAAAGTACATATCATGCGGAAACATAAATATAATAGTAAACTTACTCATGGGCCGATTAGGCCGAAACCATTGAATTGCAGCAGCGGAAGAACAAAGCACATAGGTGGGACCTTCAGGACATGCCCCCAGGCAGCCAACTAGAGGTTCGCGACCTAGCCCTTGACATCTTCATCTTCTCTGTCATCATGCCCAATTGCGTTACTGAGGCGTAGTGATCTGGTTCCTGATTCTGGATTTGTTGTGAAAGCGAGTGTGAGCACAAACCACCGTGCTCTGCGAGCCAATACACAAGATGCAAATAAATAGTATGCATGGCTTATCAAAGGAGAGGCTCGGGTTATTTTATTTGCCAAAAATCGCTTTTAGTAGCATTACTATTATTTAATCATAGTGTCATTGTTGCTACCTAAACTCCACATAACGATTGCCATAATTGACTTAATCCACCGAGAATACACTTTCTTTGTTGTTTGCTGTCTAAAATTCCAAACAGCGAGTGACATCATTTCATCAATCCACCGATCATACATTCATTGCTGCCTAAGACTCCAAGCAGTGAGTGTCATCCTTCATTTTAGATCCACCAATATCTTTTGTATTCTAAATTCCTAACAATCCAATCTTGTGGTTGCTAATTATCAACTCTTCATTTCTAAATTCTAATGACTATCCAACATAATTGCTTTCAAATCCACCGAAATCACTCGTATCGGGACTTTCTAACAATTCAATTCTTTTGTTATTGATCCAAAACCATAATTTGTTCTTCCAATAATCAATCTTATTTTCTAATTCACTAGTACACATCCACCAAGAATTTCAATGATCAAGTCTACGACTCACTAGTATACATCCACCAAGAGTATCAATGATCAAGTCTATGACTCACTAGTATACATCCACCAATAATATCATTGATCAAGATTATAATCCAATAATTGTTATCATTCCTCCAATATTCCCAGAAATTCAATTCATCCATCTAGCATTTGATCCAATCCTATTAATCCCATTATCGCCATCATCTTCTAAGAATTTATATTAGTTATCATTGTTGTAATCCAGCAATTACCTTTGCACTCTCTAATTCTCCAAAAATCATTCAAATCATCTATCTAGCCTATATATTCATTTAGGCTCCACCAATTTATTTTTCCTAGAGTCCACACTATCGTTTTTCCCTTTGTATGATTGACATGAACCTACCAACACCTTTATGCGTTTACCACAAACAACCATCTTCTTTTCTTACAACTCTATTTATTCTTTTGACATCTTAATTTGTGAGAAGTATCATTATTATTTAAAAATATAATACATAGAAAGTTCCTGAGACCTAGCAGTTTTGAACAAAAACATAATGTGTAATAAAATGCAATAATAATAGCGATTCAGATTCCATCCACCGTTACATGGCATCTACACCATATGCTAACATTCAGCGTTATAACCGCTTACATTACCACTGGGACGACACCCGGGACAACTCAAATTAGGGCTTTCCGCTGCCCTCCACTTTTGCATTCCACCCACAAAGTTTTTGAAATAGAACTATATCTGGTTAAGTTCCCATGTCCGCCCTTGACTGTGGGCACGGCTATTCAAATAGTTTTGACTCTGTAGAGTTTGTACACTTTCACCACAAGAGACAATCAACTCGTTGCCCCTCACGATTTCATAGTCATGTGGTTGAGCAGACCATCAGAGTGACTTTTCAAAGTATCTAGTCCCTTTTGTCATCTCACCTTATGGGCTGCTCCCACTTGCGGTGGGTCCCATCTATGCACGGGATGTTCCCCACGGTTACTAGCGTTATTCGGGCTCCACTCCCCTCAGCGCTAGTACGATTGGGAAACTTCACCCTCCACTCGGTGTCGCTTTAGGCCTTCTCTTGCCCTTGCATATCCACTCCTATCCACTACCAGTGAGATGAGTTCAGGGGTTTCGATAAATTTACTTAGCCAAGTTGTATTTTACAGACCTGTGGTTGTATGGTCTTACACAGGATTTTATGACAAGATTCGGTCCTTAGGATTACCTGAGGGGTTCTACCACACTCCATAATTTGTGCTTCCACTGCTCCACATACCAGCCCCCAAACCATTCGCTCAGATATTTAAGCAAGTTGGGATTTTTGGGAGCATAAAATAATCATGTCAAAATATACAAGGCATTCCCACCATGACAGTCCAAACCAGTTTCTCATGATTAAAAATGATAATGATACTTGGGGCATTTCAGCACCCCCGAGTATCTATGCAGTACTAAGCATGGCGTATAATTAGGGACTTATTTTCGAAAGATTGCTATTATAATTTTGCTAGGGTGACAAGGTTCACACATTCAAATATTCCAAAGGAGATGTAATATTAATCAAGTTAAATAATAGGCATATAACTAGAATATTGAATTAATCATGTATTTGCATATAAAATAACAGCATGCAATTTGATAATTTAAACAAAAGTAATTTGCAGAAAATGTAGGATCAACATGATCAAAGTATTGACTCACCTGGCACGGTTTATTGCGGAGTTGAGCTCACACGATGCTTTCTCTTGAGCTTCTATCTTTTATCTTCACTTTGCTCAGACCACGCTTAATCCGTGGAATCTTCAGGACTCTAGTTTCTAATTACGCGATAAACGACTGAATCCAAATAGAAGCAAATAACTCAAAAGATTCAAATAAATCCGAATAAACTCCATTTAGTTTTATTATGAGTTAATGAGTGATTCAAGTGATTTGAGGCAAGGCTAGTGGTAGAATACGATGACTTGATCTTTTTATCTATAATATCTTTTATTATTTTTGTATTTATCAAGGAAGTTCCATGAGTTATGTTAGACCTATGAATTGGTGTATGGGTTTAGCTGGGTATTATTTTGTCGAGTGCTAATATTCAGAGTATATACGCGATATATAAAATTTTTAGCTTATCGAATTATTCTTTAGAGTCCACGTTTATAGTGTTTTGTAGTACGATATTCTATGTACCCTTAGTTAACACCAGACGTATTATTCATTTTCCCTGAATCGTAATCTTGAATATGTCTTTAAGATATTTATTAACTTTGGACTTTAAGCTAAATCATATTTTATTCATGCCTTTATTTGATAATTAGACCTCAATTAACTATTTAGGCTATATTAGTTGTTCATTTGGTAATTAACCAGATATTAAATATTAAGTAACCTTATTTTACCTCCTAATTAAATTTCCTACATTCCCTAGGTTATTCCCAAATTGTTCATAATTTTCACCAAAATTTCATATGGGCACTAAAAATCCTGGTTTCAGTTCCATTGGATCGATTTTGAATTTAAATGAATTTAGAAATTTGTTTCATTCAATTTGGAGTCAAAATGAAGAAGTTATACCCATTTAAAGCTCTCAGTTTATTAAATCCAGAATTTATTAGAAATCTGACAGGTGGGTCCCACTTCCTATTTTTAATTTATTCTTTTTCTTTTACCTTTTACGCACTGTGTGTATGACAGGTGGGACCCTGCTGTCAGTGGGTCGCTCGGGCTAACAGCCACTGACAGGTGGGGCCCACCCGGGTTAACTGAAAAATAAGGAAAACTTGACCTCGGCGCGCTGCGGAGCTGGGAACTCGAACGCGCGTGGCCGAGGGAGTCGGGGGGAAGAAGAGAGATAGCGCTGCTAGCCAGTCTGTCACTCGGTATTTCCTGACCATATAGGGCGTGCATACAAGTTAAACCAACCTGCAGAGGGGGCTGAGCAGAGGTGGTCGGAGGCGGCGATGCCGGCGGCGAGGGGCAGCTGGAGAGGTGCCAGGGTGGGTCAAAATGGAACGCGGGGGTCGCGGTGATGTCGGCGGAGGTGGCGACGTGGACCGGGGAGTGCCGGAGGTAGGTCGGCGGCGTGCAGCGGCGGATTCGGGTGGAGTTCGACGCCGGTGATGTGCAGCCTTCGGGAGGCGCGGGGACGACCGGGGATGACTTTGGGATGTTCTGAGGATGGTGTGGGGAGCGTGAATTGGACTCTTATGGTGGGAATCGACGGGAATCGAGGTGGCCAGAGCTGGGGAGGACGAGTGGCGTCGGCGAGCTTTGGGCAAGGGGAGCTCGATTGGGCGCTATAGGAGAATGCAAGGAGTGTGAGGAAGGGTTTAGCGGGTTCGGGGCTTCTTATAGACGCGCGGGCATGACTGGCCACGCGCGGCGTCGTGCACGCACACAGGGACAGGCGGCAATGTCGGGTGGCGCTTGGCAGGCGGCGGTGTCAGCGGCGACAGCGGGCGGCGGAGGTATGGCAACGAGATTTGGGCGATTTCTCCACGTCGCTGCTCAGCTGGGCACCCGCGCCGTGTCGCCCGGCTTTTTGACCGGAGTCAAGCGGTGGAGAAGGAGCCAGGCGTACGCTGAAAAAGGAGGAGGGAGGAGAGGCCGTGCGTGAGGTCGGGCCTGCTGGCCAGGGAGAGAAGGCGCGGGGTCGAGGTAGGGCCCGTGCGGCAGAGGATGGGGCGGAGGGGGTGAGCTAGGCTGTGCGGCCGAAGCGGGAAGGAGCGGGAGAGAAGGTGGGGTTGGGCCGGGCTTGATGGCCGGCCTGGCTCCTTTCCTTTTTTATTTTCTTTTTCTTTTGTTTTGGTGTATGCATTTGTGTGTACATGGTAGTCATGTTTTATTCATCCCCTCTTACTTGCCTGATTTTATTTTATGTATATTTTTGGCACTAAATTGTAGGTGCCAAATTTTTAATATGTATGTTTATATATATATATATATATATATGTGTGTGTGTGTGTGTGTGTGTGTGTGTGGAACGTATGTTGGCATTTTAATTGCTTGCTTTCATTGTTATTCGTGCCATTATTTCAAAAATGACATTTCATGTTTTAAGTCAAGTTTCTCCCTTTCTTTTATGGATCATCTTTTCAGATTCAAATTTTAAATTTTAATTCTCTATTATTTGCTTATTCCGTTTTTATGACATCACTGGTGTTAGTTTCTTTCCTGAACTTTTAACTTTTTGGAATCCTCAACCAATTTTTCAGAAAAATACCATAAACTCCAATTCCAAATAAATATATTGCAAAAATAATTCAAAAGCTTCACATTTTTCAAATTTAAAATTTCAGGATGTTACACCCCGTGTGAAGTAGGAGGGAATCAACCCTGTGATGCGGGTAAAAGTTAATGGGAGACTTTGGAAAGACCTTGTGATGACCTTCTTGATCAGCATGTCCAAGGAAACATGTGGAATATCACAAGATGGTTGTTTCTTATGGGTAAAGTTGTGTGACCTCTGCAGAGCGAAAACTATTCGAACAGCCGTGCCCACGGTCATGGGGGGCATGGGAACTTACATCGATATAGATCTATTTCAAAAATGTTGTGGGTGGAATGAAAAGTGGCGTGTTGATAAAGTCCTGATTTGTGTTGCCCTAGGCGTCGACCCAGTGATGATAAGAAGTGGATATGACACTAGAAAACTAGCATATGGAAATATTATTGCATTCTTTCGCACTTTATAGAAAATCTGTTTTAGCTAAATTGCTAAGTCTCAGGTATTTCCTATATATGTATTTCAAAGAGGTGGTGTTTCAGAAATAAAAGAACCATAAGCCTACCATGTTCAACCTTTCATCTATTATTACTGCATTATGTGTGGTGGCTTGCTGGGTACCTTTATACTCACTGTTGCTCAATTACTATTATTTAGTAAGTCAGAAGAAGACATACAAGCCCTACGGGCATCCAAAGGAGTTGACAGAAATGCAAGACGATGATGACAAGAACTAGGTCATGAACCCCAATTGGCTGCCTGTGGGCATGTCTTGAGGGTCCCACCTGTGTGAAGTTCTCATTTCTGCTGTTGCTTCTTTATTGATTTCAGCTTGACTGGCCCATTTGTAAGTCAACTATTATATTTATGCTTCCGCATGATATATACTTTGATATTCAGTAATGTATTTGTAAGCACTATCTACTGATTCAGGGAATAGTGCGATGGAATCACAGAGGATTCTAGATTGTAAAATCTAGGTCTGATAGTGGTGTCCTTTCCATAAAAAGGAAGGACACGACCTTCGCAACTACTGAGTTTTCCAATGAAAGCTTGAGGGCTACTACTCCGGTAAAGAACCACTTCCTACACTCGAGGAGTTTGGGCAAACAAGTGGTCGAAAGCAGTTGGATGATGATGAGGAGATGCTACTCCAAGATTTGAAGGACACCATTGGTCACATCTAAGAAGGATCTTTGGCATACGCATCAAAATAATAGTATAAAGTTGTTGAACAAGAGGTGAACTCTATTGACTCTCCTCTTGTCAATAAAATTCAAAAGTGGTCAGAAGTCATCATCTCCTTTGAGAAAAGTGACTGTCTGATCCCTTCAACTTGGCCAGGTTGGTTTTCGATTGTGGTCGAGCCCACCATCAATAACTATCGAGTAAATCAAGTGTTAAATATTTTATTTGTAAGTGCCCTGGATGAGATGCAAGTTCCTTGGACCAGAATAAAACCTATATGATACTCATTCCATGGGATCATACCATGATCTTCAGCCAAGCCAATTAGCCAAGTTTCTCTTCCTGTAACATTTGCTTCTCTAAGAAATTTTAGGACAGAGAAAATATCCTTTGATGTGGTCAATTTTGACACGGCATATAATGCCATACTCGAAAAACCAACTCTGGCATGATTCTTAATTGTTGCTCACTATGCATATCAATGTCTTAAGATGCCAGGTCCCAATGGAGTAATCACAGTCTACTATAATAAAAAGATGGCGCTTATATGCAATTGTAAATCCACCAAGATGGTAGGCTAGTTACCAACTCGAGAAGCAAGCAAGGTGTAGCCTTTGACCAAGTACTCGAAGCCTAAAGCTATGCCAAAGCCAAATGAGTAAGTTTAAGAAGTTCCTCTGAATCTAGAGGAATCTTCGAAGATTGTTCGTATCGGGATTACTTGTAACCCCTCATAGGAAGATGCCCTCGTCACCTTTCTCTAGGCAAATGTAGATGTCTTCATTTGGCAACCATCCGAAATGCCCTGGGTCCTAGGGAGGTGATTGAGCACATGCTAGCTCTACAACCTCACAAGAAGGTCGTAAAACAAAAGTTATAGATATTTGCACCTGATTGACGAGAAGCTATTGGGTCAGAATCAGACAAGTTACTGAAAGCAGGTTTTATAAGAGAAGTCAATTGCTCAGAGTGGCGTATGTGTATAGATTGTACTAATCTTAATAAAGCTTGTACAAAATATGATTTTCTCTTCCTCGTGGTGCCCTCATGGTATGCATCGAGGGTCACCCAGATGTCGAAAGCCGACGTCAGATGAGAGATGCGATTAAATTCGCTTCTACTCAGACCCTGAATTATGATGTTCCTTGCCTTCGCATTCGCCTCAACATCAGCCATGTTTCTAGCATTGATGTTCTCATCGGCAGGAACGACATACCGGGTCTTGACCTTTCTCCAGATGGCACAGCCCTGAGCCTGGATGTAGGTCTCCATCCGGCTCTTCCAGAAAGGATAATCGATGCCATCAAGAATCGGAGGCTTGGTGGAATACTTATCCGTTGCCATAGCTCTAGAGACCGGTTAAGATCTACGAGGAAGAGCTAACGGGCTCTGACACCAATTGTTGGATTGAAATCGGCAACAGAGGGGGGGGTGAATGGTGCCTCTTAAAAAGTACACCCCCAAAAAGTATTCACATGCGAGTCTCCTCTCCTATGGCTACAAAAAGCTATGAAGAGGAGGACTTAAGCTCTCTGGAACCTTAAAGTAAGCATAAAAGAGAATCGAGATAAACACACAAGAGAGAATCCAAAAATCAGCACAAAATGCAGTCAGGCTAGTCTGACCGCAGTGACCCGGCCGGTCAGACCGCATGCATACCGCCGGTCTGACCAGTCCGGTAACTCCGGTCTGACCGCCACGCGATCTCCGGTCAGACCGCCAAGGAAATTCCGGTCTGATCGCCAAGGAAATTCTGGTCTGACCGAGCCTTGATTTCAGCAGAGGCAAAAATGCAGAGAGCAGCGCAGACCGACGGGGAAAAACTAAAAATACTGAGATTTGTAGGTTTCGGCCAAAATGAAGAATTGCTCCTGTTTTCCTCTAGCCAAAGAGTAGAAACCTATTCTAAATAACAGAGAGACATCACTTAACAAGAGAAATCAACAGAAAATCAAGATTATGAGATTTGAGTCAAAACTCTGAAAAGTTACAGAGAGCAGCACTAAATCTCAAATTGCCATCTAGTCTTTGACTCTTTGGCCATAAAACCGTGAGATTAGCTAAGCAATAGCCTCGGTACTCAGAATCTCACAACAAAACACAATCTTTTCGATGGAAGCAAAAGATTCCATGAAGCCCTGTACTCAAACCCTAGAATCTCAAGAGCGGAGGAAATCTGACGAGGGCCTGAGAGATTACAGAAGACATTGGATGCTCAACTTGCTCTTGGGAATGGAATGGCCAAGGGGCCTTGAGTATCTCCCCATCACAGAGCAATCAAGAGTCAGCTATTTGGGCAAGAAATCAACTTAAGGCATCAAAAATACCAGGAAGAACAGAAGGCAATCAAAAGGACAGAAAACCCAGAACTCATGATATTGATTCATCACCATGGATGATTGCATACAGAGGAATGGTTACATGATCCTGATACAATCAACTCAATCCAACCCTTCCCAAACTCAGAACACACAAAAAGAACAACAAGAACTCTCCAACCCTAAAGCCCCATACGTAGCCACATGAGCAAAAGCAAAACAGACTACTGCTGTCTTCACCAACCCCTCACAGAAAGAGAAAAAGAGTAAAACTAACTCCCTAAAGCCATCAACTCCTTTCCCAAAACATACAACATGCAGGAGACACTCCTCCTTTTATACCCTTTCATAATGGGTTCACATTTGCTTTGCCCATTAAGCTTTTGAGGTTTACCCACTAACTCTAACCAAATCCACTTCCTTTAGTGCAGCTTTGCGTATTCACCAAAACGCCCCTCCTGCACCTTCCGGGAAGCTTCCTCATTCCTTGCCTTCCAAGCCTCGCAGCCACCTCGAGTCCTCACCGTCTTCGGCACACCTCGACCGCTCCGACCTCAGCACCACCTGCGCCTAGTCCGGTCTTCCCGTGCCTCGCTACGACTTCGCCTCGAGATCCTGCAGCCATCACAGACAAGAAACACATCACATAGCACCGCTCGATATAATGTAATCATCAATAGCATTAAGAGTGATCTTAAGCATGAAACAGCCAAAACCTGTCGAATCAAGAGAATAGGCATCCTAAGCACTTCGACCAAGTTTGACCAAGTCCGACCGAATCCGATCGCACCACACAACGGCATGGTCCAAACCACACAAACCAAACTCGACTTTTCTAAAACAGATGTCAATTACTCATCACACACATGGGGTCATCTCCACATGGTCTATCACCAGTTAGCATAAATGGCTTCTTCCTGACCATATGTATGGAAAGGGGTCTTCTTGGAACAACTCCAAAAGTTATCTTTGGTCAAAACACTAGAAACAATTTCTAATGAGACAGCCTCTCTAGAATACGAGGATACCTGGATATGACTCATCTATGAGTATCTTCAAAAGGGTACAATACCCGACAATGATCTCGAGGTAGATCGTTTATCCCACAAGGCCAAAATGTATACTTTGGTTGACGAAGTACTCTATGAGTGAAGTACTCAAGGGGTTGTCTTGCGACGCATATTGTAGAAAGAAGGATTACAACTCCTTCACAATATACATAGGGCATCTGTGGAGCACATACTTTCTACAGAACGCTGGTCAGAAAAGCCTTCCGATTAGGTTTTTACTGTCCAACAACCCTCAATGACGTTAAAGAGTTAGTTAAGAAATGTGTACAATGCCTGTTTCATAACAGGCAAATACACAAACCGGCTCAAGCTTTACAAACTATACCTCTCTTGGCCTTTTGCGACCTGGCGTCTCAATGTCCTAGGACCATTCCCAAAAGCACCAGAGGGCTTAGAATTCCTTTTTATGGCTGTCAACATGTTCACAAAATGGATTGAAGCTAAACTTGTAACTGAGATAACAACGGAAGCCGCTAACAGGTTCATAATGAGAAGCGTAATTACTCAATTTGGGGTACCAAGTCGAATAATTATAGATAGTAAGCAATTCTCGAGTGTAAAGTTTCAAGAATTTTATGAAGAATTGGGTACCAAGTTGTGTTATGCCTTTGTTGCCCATCCCCAAGCAATGGGACAGTTGAAAGAGCGAATGGCCAAATAATGCAAAGAACTAAAACTCGGGTTTTCGACCAACTTGTAAAGCGCTCGAGGGCTTGGGTACATGAATTACCTTCAATGTTATGGTCAATTCACATGACTCCTAGCCGGGTAACAGGTAAAACACCTTTTTTTCGTAGTTTTTGGGGCTGAAACTATGCTTTCTCCAAAACTAAAGATTTGGGTTGACAAGGGTCGAAACATTCATTGACTCCAACCAAGAGCAACTTTGAGTAGATGACATTAACCTACTCGAAGTGAAGAGGAATCAAGGCTTAATCCATTCAACGGTCTACCAACAAGCCCTGTGTAAATACTACGATCGTAAGGTCTAACCTTACAACCTTGCTGTAGGTGATTTGGTGTTGAAGAAAATTCAATCCCAGTCTAATTGGAAAAAACTTTTCCTAAGTGGGAAGGTCATTACATAGTGGTCGAAGTTACACATCCAGGTTCGGTACGACTGGCTATGGAAGATGGCCAAATTCTCTCAAACTCTTGGAATATCGACCAACAATGTAAATTCTATGTATAGCATTTCTACTCTTTCAATAAAGTATTTAGTTTTTATTCGATCTTTATTGTCTTGCATTGAGTAGGGCTTTCTTTATGTTTGTTTGAATACTTTTGGTAAATTCAATTTGTTCAAACTGATCGGAGAAGGATACATCACCTAGTCAAAGTCTTTCCTCTCTGCATGTGGTCCTATCCACTAGAAGAAACTTCCTAGCATTGTACTGTTTCCAACTCTTACTATTAACATAAAACAATTGGGTTCACCGAGAAAAGTTAGACAAATTTAAAAGAAGGAACTCTGAGTGTTTGTCCTATTCTCATTAATACCTTCAATTTGATTAACCTAGTCGAAGAAAGGTAACGTCGCCTAGTCATAGCATTTCCCTTTTGCATTCAGTTCTACCCACCAGAACATGACAATCGAAGTAGGTAACGATAGTCAGATGAACTACTCTATTTCACATTATTTGCTTAGTTTATTCGTATAAGCTAAGTAAATAGTTGGGGCTAGGATAGAGTTATTAATATAACTTCGATTATTAGTCGTAATTTCATTTTCTTTCATTTCTTTTTTGTCTTATGAGTACTAACTACTCAACTAGATAATTTGTAGGAAAAAGAAGATCTAAATTTCATTAATAAAGGACTTGTCTTTACAAGTTTCCTATTACAAACTACTTTGACGAAGGAGATCCAATCTACATCTCCTTTGTGACCTTCTGGCTAACTGGCTCCATTTCTTCAATCACACGGGCTACCTTTGCTTCAGAGTAGCTGAAGTCATCCTTAATTGGTTGAAGATAGAGGCTTTGATCACATGCCTTGAAGTTTTGTCAAGGCATAGCCCATTGCACCCTTGACCACCTCTCTTAGTGAGTCAACCTAGTTGGTCTTACCAGCTTCTCTAAAGCTCCAACTTGCTCCCCAATTATAGTCATCTAGGCAGTTGTGGTGTCTTCAAGAGGAGTGACATTCTTAGCACCAAGCCCAACGAGTACATTGTTCAAAAGCGAAATGTTGTCATAAAGATTGGTCTTCATTGACTTTGTCTCCTCTTGACTTCGAGTTGAAGCTTCTATGAGTCACTTTATTTCGACTACAGCCTCTACAAGTAGAGTAAAGTTTGCTAGAAGAATACTTCCCAAAAGACTAGTTACCAGAACTGGTCGTAGGTAAAGATTTCCTTACTTGCTAGTTGTGACTCAAGCTTCTTGACTTCATCTTTATGCTGCTCTTCCAGCGACTTGCTCTTCTTATTTTTTTCCTTGTAGATACGAGTAAGCTCACCGATCACTTTGGCCTTTTCTTCAACCTCGGTGTGGAGGTTACTCATTTTGACCTTTTATCTATCAAAATAAAAGAGTTAGAGAAAGACAAGAAAGACCTCCAAACAATTAGTCTTAAGTTCAGAACTTACTATTTATTTTGTCTTGCAACTCGTTAGTTGTAGAATTGGCCTTTAGAAGCCTTATTGTTAAATCGACCATTTCCTTCTTTAGCTAGTTCGTCTTGCGTCTTGACCTTCTTGTTGTCGAGTGTGTCAGCTAGGATTTTTTGTCACTCTTAAACCTATAAAGGTTAAAGATAGACATGAAGAATTGGACAAGTGTTGCAAACACAAAAGATTACATGTGCCTGTGGCTTACCATTTCTCTGCCTTCTCGCAAAGTTCAACATTTTGCTGTCATAAGAGCATAAGTTGTCTGTGGTATTCAGCTACAGTAACCATGTCTTCTAAATCTCTCTGAATAATGAAGGACAGTGAAAAGCTAGAAAAACTAATTATCAATGGCTAGGTATGAGATGTTTACGTTCATGCTCGTATGAGCAAACTTCGCAAGTAACTGCTAGGAATGTTTGAGTTGATCAAGCTCTTAAACCTTATCCCACCACACCTTTTCAAGGTGCTCATCATCAAAGACATTCCTCTTGTTGGGAATATCTTTGCGGTAAGGGACTCGATTATGAGATTGAAATGAAGAAGATCCCACTACAAAAGCAGGGTTAAAAAACTTAGAGAAGAAATTGGGCTCTTCTTTTTCTTCTTCAGCTGTACCTCCTTGAAGACGAGGAGGAACCTCTTCGGTGATTTCCTCCTTGGAATGACGGTTAGAGGTACTTTATACTTCTCGACCAGGTACCTCTACCTTATTTTTAGTCGCCTTCACTTCTGTTACTTCGACCACCTTGGTGGTCATAGTCACTTCAGCTTCAACAGTTCCTTCCACCAATGCTGTAGTGGTCGATCCTTCGATCATCTTCTCTGCTATCTCTTTGACTGCGGGAAAGTGGCAGGGGGCTTCTCGATAGAGGCATCCTTAGAAGATGGAGGAGTTGAGCTAAAATTGCAAGAAGAGAAGTAAATTAGCATTAAGAAAGACAAAAGGGTAAAATGTTACTCTTATGCTTTTATTTACATGCCTTGTTTCTTGGCCTTATCCTGAATCCAGAAGAAACATTCCCCAGGTAAGATTTCTTTGACTTCTTCTTTACAACCACATCTGCTCATTGAGAAATGGGGACATCTGCAACCACATCTGATCATAGGTCCTGAGCAAGAGTTGCTTCTCCTTGTTCTTCTTGCTCCTCCTGATGGTCGAGACCAGTTTCGACCACCTGAAGAGCAATTTCCTTCTTGATCATAGGTTCTGCTACTGTGGTAGTCTCCTTCATAAAAGATACAAAGCCCTTTTAGTTCTCCTTTTTGAGTTGCTTAACAAATCCATGAGAAGTGCCAACTAAAAATGTTTTTATCATCGTAATAGTAGGGTTCCTTGATCTTGGGAGTTTTTTGCTCTAGTACGACTGGCCCTCTTTCCTCTACAGCAGCCACATTTGCAAAAAACTTCTCGATGGGGCTAGTCGAAGGAGTGGGAGGAGCAGCACTTGAGCTTCCACCTTGATTGTTGACAGCTTTCGTTAGTCAATGCCTTTTGGCCAGAGGAGCTTTAACTCCCTTCGCCCCTTTTTCGACAACTATTAGTTCGACCTCTTGGTCGTCCTGATGGTTTTCCATGCCTACTTTCTGCAAGAGAGAAGACTACTAAGTAGTCATTTCCTATGACTACAGGATCTTAAATATGAGGTTGATATTCAATTACCTTTAGGCGTTCTTCCATTTCTTTGGCAGATACATCCACCAAAATACAAGGAGCCACCACATCGAGTGATGGAGTCTTCTCACAAAGGAGTTTGACTTGATGCCAATCTCCCCTAGTGGAAGATCTGCATAGACAGATAAAGCCACTAACAATCAAACCTTAGAATTTAACCAAAACAGAGAGTTTGATTGTTATTTACCTACCTCATTGACCCTGGTCGTATCCTTAGCCCCCGAGCCCATCACATGCCAACTGGTAAGCCCCTTTTCCCTCAGGTTTTTTATAGCTTGAATATAAGGGGCCTATCTAAGTAAGGTCCTTGGGGACCGAATTACAAGAAGAGTTCTTCTCTGTAGCCTTCCCTATAAAAGAAAGGCTGTTGTTGTCATCACAGACCAAACAGAGAGAGAGGATAATGGTAGTGGAGAGTTAGGTGAGCAATGCTTAGGGTTTCCCCCACAGCCTGGATGGTATACATATAGTTACATGGGGAGTGTTTTACAACCATGCCCTTCCACTTAAGTATCCCTCTCGGGGGTATTTATGTCATTATACATGTCCCATTTTGGGCCTTACAACCTTCTAACAGGCCTGTTGGGCTTAGGTGGGGTCACCCCTACAACAGGGGCCTCTCATGGTGAAGGGCTTCACGGGCCGAAGCCATGCTGCCGAGCCACTTGGCCCCCTCCATCCCTGCGGCCTGTGACCTTCAATGATTTTGGACAGAACCGTTGCTTGCCGGTGCAACCTATCTTCGCACTGAGGATATGGGACCGGACCTGTTGTCGAAGGTGTCTTTGATATTGGAGCCATTTAGCCGTGGACTCGAGGATGTCGACAGAGTCGCATGAGTGAGTCGAGGGTGGGGCGAAAATGGGCTCCTTCAGCGGACGCATCGCCGATGCACGAGGGGGCCCGCCCCACGTGCGTACCTAGGGACTTTTTGACCCGCGTTTCTCGAGGCGTCGGGACACATGTCGAATCTTGCTTGGGGCGTCATGCGCTGTCAGGAGCCGCCTCTGGGGAGGCGCGTGCGCGCACGTGCGCGATCAGGCGACGGGAGCCATACGCGTCTTCCCAAGGGTGCGAGACACGTGGCCTGGCAGGACAGGCGCGCCGCGCGTGTACTTGACCACGGCACCTCGTCTCTCGTCGGCTGATCCTCCACTGGTTGAACTTCCACCGGTTCAGCTGTTCCCAGCTTGGGGGTGGGTAAGGTGGGTATATAAGTGCCGCTACCGCAGCATCACCCTTCTGCATCCCTGGCTATTCGCTTTGTTGCTCCTTGCTTGAGCGGGCCGCGTTCCTGCATGTGATGGCAAGGTTTGACCTGTTCTCACAAGTAAGCCTTCTTGAGTTTATCCGCATTCTTTGATTGCATCAATTGGCGCTACTATCAAAGAATGTTGATGGACTGAAGGTGGCCTATTTATGAGAACAAGTCAAAACTTATCGTAAATCAGCCTTCGCGCTCCCCGATTGCGGGGAGCGCAGACGGTTGGATCCCCACTGGTTGGGGCTGTGAGATCGTCGTGCGGACTTCAATGCCAAGGTAGCCATCAGCGCTGCTCCACAGGTTCGATCGAAGCCGACTGCAGAGTCTTCACGCGGGCCAGAGATCGGAGGGTCACATTGACCAGTGTCTGCACATCTCTAGACTCCACTTGCCAGGGGCAGCTCGTGCAGACGAAGCCAAATCTGCACCTGACCAAATTTCGTTGGCATTATCTGTGAAATGTTAAGCGCGTGAAGATATTTAGAATGTTAGGATCGGGACGCGAAGCTTCCTCCCATGTATGAGGCTAAGTCGGAGGCCCGGCTGGACCCCACAAATATGGGCCAGAGTAGGTGCCGTAGTCGACCCGCGCGATCAAAGTCGAGGTGGTCTTCAAGCTCGCCGCGTAGACTTGCGAGGGGCGCAGCAAGGTGCCTCTTCGCGGGGACGGAGCCGAGGTTGGAGCCAGAGTCGCTCTGCGGAGGCGTAGTCCGTGCTCCCGCGTCTTGGGCTCGACGCTCGTGACGGAGGAGATGATCCGCACCCTGCTGCGCGAAGGGAAGCTGTCGGACCGCCGTGAGGTGCGCCTACCCGCCAGCGATGAGACAGAACCGCACCCTGAGAAGTCAGAGGCGATCGTCTTCGTTGCTTACTTTGAAGCCAGGCTTCGCATCCCGGCCGCCATGATTGTCGATGACATCTTGCGAACCTTCGGGCTTGAGCTGGCGTAGATGACTCCGAACACAATAGTTCGCATTGCCGTGTACAGCTGGGCCCTGCGTACGGAGGCATGCTGGCCCAGCGCCTCGCTGTTCGCGTTTCTCCACGACGCACGGTGTCAGCCAACGAAGTGGAGAGACAGAACGTTTTCCAACTTCGGGAGCATCAACTTCGTCCTGCGGTCGCCGTGCGGGAAGATCTTCCCTGCCAACTCGACTCGGGCGAAGTGGGGGCTGAACTGGATGAAACGATGGTTTTGCCACCGTGTGGTGAGAGGTAGCGGCCTCAAGTGCTCAGGCCGGCCGGTGGCATTTAATACCATACCTGGCACACTGATCGACGACGAGGACAGGCGGAGGGCGCGGAGGCTCGTGGGGATCGCCGCCCGCTTCAACATGCGCGACCTCATCGAGGAGTTCGTCATGTATGGCGTGGCGTCGCTTGCCGATGTATGGCGCATCACACTTGGGGGCGTTCGATGCGACAATGTCTGCCCGTCCGTGTCCTCGCTGCTGAGACCCTCCGACCCTCATAAGTCTTGGTGGAGCCTTGCTTTTCCCTTTCCCCCTATTGGGTTCCGCCTTTTTAACTCCGCCTCTTCTCACCTATAGGGCCTCTCCTGGGGGACGCGGAGCGTGCAGTGGGCGTGTTCTTCGGGCCGTATACGACCAAGGAGCATGGCCTACGCGCAGCTGTGACCGCGGAGGCGAAGCTGGGGCGAATAAACCGTGTGTGCGAAGCCCTGAGCATTCGCGTGCTAGAGCGCGCCACTCCGGCCCCGAGCCAACCTCGCCGCCGAGACAACGATGTCAAGGGGAAAGGACTGTCGTCTCGTCGGAGGGCTCGGTCCTCCGCTACCGTACCTGATGAACCGGCTGCCGCGCTTGTTGGCTTTGTCGTTGCCGACAGTGCGGCGAACACCGACTCCGACTTGGCGAAGTATGCCGATTTGGAGCTAGAAGCAGGTGCAGAGGATGAAGGCGAGGGGTTCTTGAGCGGCACCAAGGACCAAGAGTGCAGTGCGAATGGTTGGGATGAGGAAGCTTCTCCGCCTGCGGCGATTGCTGAGGCGGAGCCATCACCCGCAGAGGTTGCTGGAGCAGAGTCCTCGCCTGCGGCGCTTACCGAGGTGAGTCCCCGCCTGCAGCGGTTACCGAGGCGGAGCCGTCACCCACGGAGGTTGCTGGAGCAGAGTCCTCGCCTGCGGCAGTTATCGAGGCGGACTCCCCGCCTCGCTCTCCAAAGGTGAAGCGGCCGCGCACGCGATCCCCCTCTCGCTCGAAGATGTGATTCATTGTGGTGACCAGGGTCAAGGGCCTGTGGGAGTCTGACTTCGACATTGAGGCCCCCTGGCCTCGCGTCCCCACGGCTCCCTCCAAGTCTACAGCGACCGGGGTCAGGAGCCTACCGGAATTAGACTCTGACATGGAGGCCCCTCGGCCTGGAGGGCCGACTTTGTCAGGGGTCGCTGGCATCCCTGCGGTTCCCTCTGATGCTGAGGGGACACCCCGGCGGAGTCCAGTAATAGATGCCGAAGGTAAACTCACCTTCCTTGGCATAATCCTATGGTGCGTTCATAGGGCTCTAACCGCTACGTCCCTTCGCAGTGGCACAACTGCTCTAGCGCGGACAATCTCAGGGGCATGGGGACACTTCTTTGGGAGGGATGCCCAACGCTCCCGAAACTGTCGTCGTGGAGGCCGCGCGCCCAAGCTTAGCGGATTTCGCCTCATTGAAGGTGCCGGGGCATGGCGGTCGCGATAATGCGCCATGAACTGGATCGCCAGCGCCTACGACATTTGGGCCGAGCTCTGGGAGGTGCACTGGAGGCCTCAGAAATGAGGGTAAGTACTCGACCTTTAGCAATGTCTTCATATAGGATCTTGCTGACTGCAGCATCGTGCAAACCCTCGCCCTTGGCCGGGCGTTGCAGGCGGCTCACTCCCGTGAGCGGGGGGGGGGGCGTTGAGGACTGGCTACGCGCTGCCAAGGAGGCCCTTCGCGCGGCCGAGGAGGCACACTCCACCAAGAACGACCGCATCTGACGCTTGGAGGCGGAGCGTGCGGAGGCGATTTCATACGCCGAGGCTCTCGTTGCGGCGAGCGGCAGCGGAGAAGCGGGACGGCCTGCTCCAGCAAATCTCCGCGCTGGAAGAGGAGAAGGGCCGCCTTACTGTGTCTCTTGGGGAACGGGACTGGACTCTGGGTGACACCTCAGTGGCTGCGTGGGATGCCATGCTGGCTCTGGAAGGCACTCCCGAAGACCTTGTCGTCGAAGCCCCCCTCGCTCCTTCGGCCCCGAAGAGCTTTCCCAGACGCTTCGTCGAATCACGGAGGCTTCCAACCTCGGTCTCGGCGCCGCTAAATCCTTCAGCAATCACTGCTCCTTCATGACCTCGCGCCTGGCCTTCGCGCTGCTTCATCATCGAGGCTGCTGGCATGTCGACGGGTTGGCTGACCCCGAGCTGGAGATTCCTGCTGGAGCCAGGGTGATGTCAGGCACCGTGCGCTCCGTTCGTCGGGCCACCTGGGCCTTCCATGAACGAATCTGGAAGTACATCGGGGAGGCTACGGCAAAGCTAAAGCTGCGACGGACCATGGGCGGCGAGGGGAACTTCGGCCAATGGATTGACGAAGTGCCACGATGCAGCGGAGGTGGCGCCGCCAACGCGGGGCAGGGCACAGACCCACAGGTGTGATGCCTGGGTCCTGGTGTGTAGGTGTGCGTTCCCATGTATTCACCCCCTTTTTATGAATAAAGTGGAGTCTGTCCTAGGGTTTTAACCACGTGTATTACTGCGCTCTGGACAGCTACTTGATAGGGACCGGCCGCTTGTTTCTGACCTCGTGACCCGATGACGTCTTCAGCACTGGAGGTGGGCCGAAGAATCGCCGAACTTCTGGGCAACCCAGCATCTTCGAGCAAGGCTTCGGCGCGGACGTATGTTAAGCAACAGCCGGCCGAGTAGCGACTATGAACATCCAAGGATTCTTGTACACTTGGCCCTTACCGAACCCCCTTGTAAACATTCTCTGACGAATGCAGAAAGGACTTTGGTTGAAGTACGTGTCCCCGTCACTTTTCACGATCACGCTTAACTCCAGTGGACTCGTGGGACTTGTGTTTCACCAACGCTTACATGCTAGGTAGACCTTCGTGCGCTCCGCTCCCTGCCCTACGAGGAGGTGGCAGCGGAGCTGCCGTCCAGCTGAGGAAGGCGCACGAGCGCTCCGTCCCCTGCACTTCGAAGTGGTGGCAGCGGAGCTAGCGCCTTAGTGGAAGTAGACTCTCGAGCGCTCCGTCCTCTACCCTTCGAAGTGGTGGCAGCGGAGCTGGCGCCTAGTCGAAGTAGATGCTTGAGTGCTCCGTCCCCTACCCTCCGATGTGGTGGGAGTGGAGCTGGCACCTAGTCGAGGTAGACGCTTGAGCGCTCTATCCCCTATCCTCCGAAGTGGTGAGAGCGGAGCTGGCACCTAGTTGAAGTAGACGCTCGAGCGCTCCGTCTCCTACCCTGCGAAGTGGTGGCAGCGAAGCTGGCGCCTAGTCGAAGTAGACGCTCGAGCGCTTCGTCCCCTATCCTCCAAAGTGGTGGGAGCGGAGCTGGCGCCTAGTCGAAGTAAACGCTCGAACACTCCGTCCCCTATCCTCCAAAGTGGTGGGAGCAGAGCTGGCGCCTAGTTGAAGTAGACGCTCGAGCGCTCTGTCCCCTACCCTTCGAAGTGGTGGCAGCGGAGCTAGCGCCTAGTAGGCGCTCGAGCGCTCCGTGCCCTACCCTTCGAAGTGGTGGCAGCGGAGCTGGCGCCTAGTCAAAGTAGACACTTGAGTGCTCCGTCCCCTACCCTTCGAAGTGGTGGCAGGGGAGCTGGCGCCTAGTCGAAGTAGACGCTCAAGCGCTCTGTCCCCTATCCTTTGAAGTGGTGGCGAGAAGTGCACTCATGGCGGGCGGCCACTGATACGAAGGCGCTAGGGCAACGGCTGCCGTTCTCGTACTGGAGTTTTGGAGGAAATAAAGCTCTCCAGGCCCCCACCCAGTAGGCGTATCCTACAGAGGCTAACCCGTAGGTAGAGCCGCTTCCCAGCACTGATGACTCCCGTACTTTCTATCGTGGGGTGCGCGCGGGGACAACATCCGCACGTCTTGTTTGAAGTGCGCGCGGAGTCAATCCTCTGTTGCACCATGTTTATACTCTGTTGAGCACGCGCGGAGGCAAGCCTCTGCTGTGTTTTATTTATACTCTGTGGACTGCGTGGGAACATCAACCACGTCTTATTTATACTCCGAAGAGTATGCGTAGGGACAACACCCACGCGTGCGCGGGAACATCCGCGTCTTGTTTATACTCCGTAGAGTGCGCAGGGACAACATCCACGTCTTATTTATACTCCGTAGAGTGCGTGCAGTGGCGTCCCCCCGCGTGTCTTATTTATACTCCGTAGAGTATGCGCGGAGGCGGACCTCTACGCTGCGTCTTATGTATACTCCGTAGAGTGCGTGCATCCCGCGGGCTACCGCATGTCTTTGTTTAGACTCACAAAGAGTGCGCACGGAGGCGGACCTCGATGCTGCATCTTATTTATACTCCGTAGAGTGCGCGTAGAGGCGAACCTCGATGTTGCATCTTATTTATACTCCGTAGAGTGCGTGCGTCCTGCGGGCTATCGCACGTCTTTGTTTAGACTCATGAAGACTGCGCGTGGAGGCAGACCTCGACGCTTCATCTTATTTATACTCCGTAGAGTGCGTGCATCCCACGGGCTACCGCACGTCTTTGTTTAGACTCACGAAGAGTGCGCGCGGAGGTGGACCTCGACGCTGCGTCTTTTTTATACTCCGTAGAGTGTGTGCGTCCCGTAGGCTACCGCACATCTTTGTTTAGACTACGAAGAGGCGCGTGGAGGTGGACCTAGACATTGCGTCTTATTTATACTCCGTAGAGTGTGTCCGTCCCGTGGGCTACCGCACGTCTTTGTTTATACTCACGAGAAGTGCGCGCGGAGGCGGACCTCGACGCTGCATCTTATTTATACTCCGTAGATGCGTGCGTCCCGCGGGCTACCGCACGTCTTTGTTTAGACTCACGAAGAGTGCGCGCGACGGTAAGCCACCGTGCGTCTTTGCACAAAATATAACAAGTTTCGCAAATGGTGGGCTTTATTGATCTCCCGTTTGCGCGGGTGAGTGATTACAAAAGATAGGGTACTGACCACAAGTTGCTCAACGATGGGGACAACATCGACCGTTGTTACCGAGGCGGCGAGGTAGGGCACGCGAGGAGCCTCTTGTGCCGAAGTGTCCCAGGTGAAAACCCGGTGGGGTGTTTCTTGGAACCTCCGACAGCCTTTGCGCTGTTGTTTCGACTTCAGGAATCCTGGTGAACCTCGCGGTGTGGGCCTCGGGCGCCGAGCTCTATGCGTCGGGCTGTATCCTAATCGCCATGGGTGGTGATGATACCCCGCGGGCCCGGAAGCTTCATGCATAGAAAGCCGTGATGTGGGACTGCCCCGAAGGAGTTGAGAATTGGCCGCCCCAATATGGCGTTGTAAGGGTACGGAATATCGACGACATCGAAGGTGACGTCTTCGCTCCTCACGTTGTCGTGCCGCCCGAAGGAGACCTGTAGGCATATCTGGCCCAGCGCCCTCAGCGGCCAACCTCCAAAGCCCTGTAATGGGATTCCCAAGGGGCCTAAGCTGCTTCGAGGGATCCCCATTTGGTCGAAGGATACTGCGAACAAGATGTTCACGGAGCTTCCTCCATCGACTAGGACGCGCTTGACATCGCATCCCGCAATGGCGACCTGGATGACCAGGGGATCTTGGTGGGGGAACTCCATGCCCTTGGCGTCCGCAGGCGTGAAGGTAATGTCGTGATGCGCCCAGTCTGGCGGTGCCTGCGTGGGGTATGCTGCCACGTGGTGCAGCCTCCACGCGTAGGCCTTCTGCTACCGCGCTGAGGCAAACTGCAGCGAGGAACCCCCGAAGATGACATTTCTAACCCGGCGTTGGGCTCCCTCTAGGGCTTGGATCCGCAAGTGGCCTTCCTGAGGTTGTTGCACATGAGCTTGAATCCACAAGGGTCCCCCTGGGGCTGTAATCTGTGATCTTGGATTTGCATGGAGCCCTCCGGGGGGGGGGGGGGGGCGGTGGCGGCGGAGCCCTCCCGACGACCTGGTCGGTGTTGCCAGTGTCGACGTCACGCCAGCGGTGGGGTTAATCGTCATGCCAGTGGTGGGGTCGATCATTGCGCCGCGAGCGTCGATGTCCGTGGCTGCCGCGCCGACGCCGACGTCTACACCCGCAATTGTCGACGCCGAAGCTTTGGTACTGATGCAGGGCTCCGTAACGCCCTTCTTCTTCTTCCCCACCGTCGATGATGAAGCTTTCTTCGGTGCCATCCTTCTTCAAATCTTGAGGCTTGCTCTTGTCGTCCCCACGGACGGCGCCAACTGTTGTGGTTATAGTCCAAACAAAGAGAGAAGGGTATAGTAGTGGAGAGTTAGGTGAGCAATGCTTAGGGTTTCCCCCATGGCCTGGATGGTATATATATAGTTAAATGGGGAGTGTTTTACAACCATGCCCTTACACTTAAGTATCCCTCTCGGGGGTATTTATGTCATTATACATGTCCCATTTTGGGCCTTACAACCTTCTAACAAGCCTGCTGGGTTTAGGTGGGGGCCACCCCTACAACAGCTGTCTTCACTGGTTGTTTCTCAGTAGAACCACTTCTTCTTCCAATTTAGCCATGATGAAGGAGTAAACATCTAGATGTATTTCTCGGTCTTGCCATCATGGAGCTCTAGATCTAGCTCCTAGTGATCCCTGTTTATCTACTCATTTTGTAGTAGTACCCAAAGAGCTTCAAATCCAGAGCAATTCCCAGATAGGCTTTATACAAGTACACGAACATGCTTAGCATGGTGATGGAATTGGGAACTAGGTTCGCCAACTCCACCCTAAAGTGCTCTAGTATGAGTGTGAGGAAGGGGTGAGCAGGTAGTCGAAGGACACACTCATAGTAAGCCTGGAATACTAGAATTTGCCTGATTTCCCTTGATGGCCTGTGTTGTCCAGTAGCTTCAATCCACTTAATGAATTTTTGTTGAGGGATCTTTTCTGCCTTAACCAATGCCTTCAACTTGGTAGCGTCCATCTTTGACACCACTAGGAGGCACAGCCATGAATTCCTTGCATAATGCATGAAGTCTAGAAGCCTGATCTTCATGTGAAGGAGGTGGCTCATAAGATTGCACTAAGAACTCAGGTAGAGGAACTGTAAACTGGCTGGGTGAAAGTACAAGTGCAGGCAGGAGGTGTCGAATCCAATGCGATGTCACTACTCATTCTCATCTCAAAATCTCCTAACACCCTAGATATCTTCTCCTCAAATCTGGTCATCTGATCAAGCTCAAGAGTTGGAGTCTGATGCTAAGGTACAAAATAGTACTGGTGTGACCAATGAGAGTAATCCTGATCTCTATACCTAGAACCCTGCAAGGGTGTACTAGAAGAAAATGATGAGATATCAGGGTTGTTGTTTTTGTCTAACAGACTTGAGTGCTCAGTCCATCTAGGGTGGTAAGTGTTAGGGTATGGCCTGCTCTGCTGAGCAAAGCTCATCCCATAACACTTTGGTGTGGGAGAATAATTACACTGGCGCTCAGCGGGTGAATGGCCTAAAAAACCATAAGTCTAGATATAGGAACAACATGAGAACGGGCGCCTAATAAAAAACTGTGTTGATCATACTCACTCTCTAACACAATCCCTTACTCCAAAGCATAGCGTTCTAACTGACAAGACATTACATTTACCTATTCTTGAAGAGTACCATAAGTGTTAGGAGTGCTCATAAAACCACAAGAACTATAATAGTAAGCCATAGCCTCAATAAGTATCTATATTGATCAACCTACGGGAAAGGACACGAAAAGACATGAAAGAAAGAAATATATAGGGAAGGGTTTAAGGGTTAGCGATATATCATAAATATGAATAATGACGATATGAAAGACAAGTCAGCACAAACACAAAACAAGCAAAAGAAAACAAATAACGACATAGTATACAACCTAACACTATCGCTCTAAGCTAATCCCCAGCAACGGCACCAAAATACTTGGTCATGCAAAATAGCACACCCGCAAGTGCATGGGTCGCCACTGAAATAGCAGTGAGAGTCGTGTTCTCCACAGGGACCAGACTAAGGCTAATGGTGCTCAACTAAACCTAGGTATCGAAATGGGACAAAAAACAGAAAACTAAACCTAAAATGACTACTTAGTCTACCGAACAAACTAACTAACTAAAACAACTAATGAACCACGGATGAAATGATGAATGAACTAAACAATCTAACAAATGAAAACAATTGAACAAATGACTGTGCGAATTGAAGCCGCATGACCGAATGAACTACACGATGACTGACTACACAAACGACACACGCTAATCTACCGACTGACAACCTAACTAACTACTGATATACTCGTCATTTAATTTCCAATTCCTTGCCATTTCTCTCTTTGCTATGCTTAATACTGCTCAGTGGTTGCTATTGTTAACTATTAATTACCATTTGCATTGCGAGATTGTGATTTGTGGATACTGTGATGTATGCATGTGCTCAGTGAGATGTGTTATTATGCTTTGTTAATTTGTTCTGGAATTGCTCAATGTTCCTGTTAGTAGCTGTCTTTGTTTAGTAGATGTAAGCAATCTATGTTAGTACTTGTCAATTGTGATATCTTTTAATTCTTAGCAGCAGTAGTTAATTGTTGATGTGATCCTTTAGATGTATATGTTATTGTGAGTAGTTTCTATTAGGTCGAGATTTGTGATTTAATTTCTTATGCTTGTGATGTTGTCAGTGTTAGTACCAGTGTATGTTTGTGTTGCGTGAATTAGCTAGCTGGCGATCGTTCCCATCCCCTTGCCGTCTTGATCCCTTAGTGCTTCTCGACTCCCTCTTTTCGCCTTTCCATGGTCATTCAATAGTTAAGTCATGCATGTGTTCATCATAGTTATTTGTTTGTCCTTCGCTGCCATCATCTAATTAGTTGTCGACTGCTTCGTCCCTCTTTCTCTCTTTGCCCCCTCTTTCTTTCTCACCTCCCTTTGTGTTTCTCGACTATCTCATTCTGTCTTGCGGTCGGTAGTTAGTTAGGTAGTTAGTCTGTAGTTGTGTGAGTCTGTTCATTTAGTGGTCATTCATCCGATCATTTTCTTCATTAGATCGTATTTGGTGGTTTGTTCGTTTAGTCGATTCGATAGTTGTCGGATCCCGGAGTAACAACTCTGAAACCCTCTGTGTAAATCACACTAATCCAGGATCAGCTAGTGCACACAGTGATAACAGGATACATATCAAGCATAATGACAAACTTTATTTAACTGAATATGGCCCTGATGGCCAAAGTTTACATCCACAACACATAAGCCAAAATAAAATATTAGTAGTGGAAGGAAAAACCAAAGTGAAAGAAACCCACTGAGTCTGCCCACAAGTAAACGACAGTAAGACGCGGCCAATTCGTTCTGAACCTAACCGAAGTCGAAGTTGTCCTCTGAAAAAATGATGAATTGGGCAACATGAGCACATAAAGTACACCACAAGTTACACAGGAGGTTTAACAGAGTTAATGTGTGCATAAGAATTGACAAAGGAATGCATAATAAGGTTAATTGAGTGAAAAGCATAATTGAAGTAAATATTATAAGTAGATTCAAAAGTTGAATTTGATACAATAGATAGAAACAAGATTTTAACAAAATAATATAGTTAGTGCAGGCTCCAACCAAACACCAACCTATCTACGGGCATCCCACCCTGACCATCTTTTCCAAAAAAATCTCATATGGATTCCATCCATCCATATGTTTTTTAATATCTCCTTGATTCCATCCATCCATATGGTTTTCATAAACCATTTTGAAAACAAAGTCTAATCCGTGAAAAACTTTACTCAGCTTGCCCATGACCGTCAACACGGCTATCCACGATAGTTTGTTACTCTGAAGAGGTTGTACAGCTTTATCCACAAGATATGATCATCCCATATTGCCACCGGATAAACACACTTCCTTTGGTGTGAGGCGAGGAGATCATGACAAGGCCTTTACAATGCAAAGCTTTCAGCTTGACCAAGCCAATACTAAGGTTTCACCACAACTTGAATCCACAAGTTGGAGCCCCTCCTTGAGCCGAGTGAGAATTCTCATGGCCTACGCCATGCTCACTTTTAACCTACAGCGAGACTCAAGTTGGAACCTACAAATTAATCAGCCAGAACTGTCTAATACTAGCTTGTGGTAGTATGATAAGGCTTTGTAGCAGTAGCTCACAGACTGGTCCTTAATTTGACTTAGGCACCAACCACATAACCCTCGTGCCGGGCAATCAACATTGTTTCACCAAACAATTGTGCATGCTAGCAAGCACCCACCACCTAACCATTTGCCTAAGTCTAAACCAAGTTTTTATATTTTGCTTTGAAAGATTTAATATACCTTCTTGACTCACCAAAGTCAAGAATAGATTTTATAAATCATCATTTTATGTGAAATAAATCTTCCCACCCAAATTATTCTAAGCATGGCTAAGCAATTCTATAAAATTCCTAGTTAATACTAATGTACTAACTAGGTTTTTATCTAGAGTGACAAGGCATAGGAAGTTCAATGTCAAATTTAGGCCATAATGAAAGGAATTAGGTATAACTAGAATTTTAAATCAAATTTAAATTAGGTTTGAATAAAAGTATGCATGCATAAATAATTTTAAAAACAACATAATTAATTTAAATTACTGGGAGCAACATGATCAAAGGTATAACTTCCTTGCTTGAAGTCCTGGTGCTGTGAGCCATCGAAATCGTACTCTCCAGAATAGTCATAATCTCCCGCAAAGTCGAGGGAGCAATGGAGGTGGCCAACGACGTGGAGGAGGTGGTGGCGGTGGGCGTGTCAGACCTGGATTTTTCAATCCAGAATCTACTGTGTTTACTGCACTATTCTCTGGATCAGTAGATAGTGCACACAGGTACATTGTTGAATCATTTCATACATCGCATGAACATTGATAATATTACAGAATTTAAAATACACCACATCGGGTGAGAGTTTTACAATAAGGGCCGCTTAGGCCAAATGTTTACATGACATCATAGCAGCGGAATAAAAAGCAAAAGTGAAACCACAACCACAAACAAGCGACTGATGGGTAGTGTGTGCATACTATATCATCGAGACTTCGACAATATACGATCACACATTGTCTTTTATCGACTTGTCTTGGCTCAAGAAAAGCGAAATCTACACCCTAGTTTCCTTCATTTTCCTTCCTTCAGTTGCTGGAGGGTCTTCATAGGCGTAGTGATCCCGCGTCTCTGTTTTGGGTATTGCGAGTGTGAGCACAAATCCACCATGCTCAGCGAGCCAACACACAGAATGCAAATAATTATCATGCTCAGCTTATCAAAGGAAGGCTTGGGCTTATTTTATTTTGCGTAGAGTGCTTTTGAATACAATTAATTAAAAATCCCTAAGTCCTAGCAATTTTAAACTCATGACTTAAATTTGTGAAGTAAGTCTATCTTATAATTGACACAGATTTCATCCACCGTTACATGGCATCTGCACCATATAGCATCTTTCAGCGTTATAGCCGTTTAACTTACCACTGGGACGACACCCAGGACAAATTCAAACTAGGGCCTTTCTCTACCCTCAACTTTACCAATTCCACCCTTCAAGAGTTTTAAATAGAACTATATCTAGTTAAGTTCCCATGTCCGCCCTTGACCGTGGGCACGGCTATTCGAATAGTTTTTAACTCTGCAGAGTTTGCACACTTTACCCACAAGAGATAAATCCACTCGTTGCCCCACATGATTCCTTAGCCATGCAGTTGAGTAGACTATCACAGGACCTTTACAATGCATTTTTCCTAGTAGAGTTACGTCCGCTAAGGTTTCCACTTCCTTCAGGGTACGACCACCCTTTCAGAAGCCCCCTCTTGCGCTGTCACATCGGAGGATATGGCCACCCTCTACCCGCCCGTGGTCACACCGGCGCAACTCTTACTAAGTCGATGCAAATTAGTTAGCCCTGCCTACACTTTGCCAGCTTGTGGTTGTACTTGTTGTACACTGGGAGGTCATCACAAGATTCGGTCCTTAGGGCTATTTGGGCGGTTCTACTACTATCCCCTTTGTGCTTCCACTGCATCACACTCACACACCATCGAACCATCCGCCCAGATATTCAAGCAAGTAGGGTTTTTGGAAGCATAAAATAATCATACCACATATACCAGTCGTTACCACCATGACTTTCCAAACCAGTTTCTCATGATTAAAAAATGATAATGATGCTTGGGGTATTTCAGCGCCCCCAAGTATCTAAGCAGTCCTAAGCATGGCATATAATTACAGACTTATTTTTGAAAAGTTACCATTATAGTTTTACTAGGGTGACAAGGTTCATGTGATCAAATATTCCAAAAAAGGTGTAATATTAATCAAGGTAAATAAAGGGCATATAACTAGAATCTTAAATTAAACATGTATTTGTATATAAAATAATAGCATGCAATTTGATAATTTAAACAAAAATAATTTGCAGAAAATGTAGGTTCAACATGATCAAAGTATTAACTCGCCTGGCGCGGTTTACCGCGGTCTTGAGGTCACACAATGCTTTCTCTTGAACTTCTGGTCTTTATCTTCACTTTGCTCTTGATCTCGCTTGATCCCTTGACTCTTCAGAACTCCACTTTCTAATTTACGTGCTAGATGACTGAATACAAATAAAGGCAAATAACTCAAAAGATCCAAATAAAATCCAAATAAACTCGATTTAGCTTTATTACGAGTTAAGGGGTGGTTCGGGTGACTTGAGGCAGGGTCGGTGGCGGAATACGATGACTCAATCTTTTTATTAACAACCTCTTTTATTATCTTTGTATTTATCAAGGAAGTTCCCTGAAATGGGTTAGACTTACGAACAGACACATGTGTTTAGTTCATTAAATTAATCTTTAGAGCCTGTATTCCTAGCAGTTTAGGCTGTGGTATTTTATGGGATTCTATTTACTAACTATTTAAAGTATACTCCTAATGATTAGTTTAATAATTTAGTAACGCACGGAAGTATTTAATTATCTCATTGATGTCTACTAGGAATTTTTTGTATATTTTTATTTGCTACTTAGCTGCTACTATTGGTCATAGCATTACATGTTTCTTGCGATTGTTTACAGGTGAGATTATCTCAATGTCCGATGACCTAGGGCTACTATACCTTAGCATCTATATACTAACATGATTTTTCATTTGGTTATACTTTGAGGACCAACTGTCATTGTTACTTTATCCTTTGCATTAGCATCTTGCCTGTTTTAGTTAAACTTCTATTTACATAGGACCGAGCTCGCTATACCCAAATTTTATTCCTACTAAATTTATCGTTAAGATTTATTTATTGGTGACAAGCTAATGGCAAGGATTTTATTAGGACCCTCTATTTTAAATGTTTATGGGCACGCCCTATTGTTTAATTAATTTTATGAAGAGGTCTAATTTAATTAAACCAACCATTGAGATTTATTTAATGGCAGCATGTTAAATGTTAGGGCATATATTCAGTTATAGTCCAGGGTAATCTTTTAAACTTAATACCTTGCTTTTACAGTTATAAATTTTATTCCTCTTAAATTTAACTTGGATGTATACATATGTATTTTATTTAGGATTTTTATTAACTTTGGACATTTAAGCAAAACCATATTTTATTGATGTCTTTAGACCTCAAATAAATAATTAGGCTATATTAGTTTTTCTTATAGTAAATAATCAATATTAAACCATTACTAACCTTATTTTATATCCTAAATAAATTTATTACATTCCCTTTATTATTCCCTAATTTTTCTTGGTCTTTCTTAACTGGAATGGACTACAAAAAGTAAATCAGAAATGGGAGAAAAGGGTGCGGCCAGCTGGGGACGAACAGGGGACCGGCGGGCTGTGATTCTTCAACACGCTGAGTGAGCCAAGTGGGCTGAAGGCCTGAGCTGTCGATGCAAGAGTAGAAAAACACAAGAGCTAAGGCTTGGGCAGGGTCTAAACGGAGTAGCTGGCCGGCGCTCGGTTTTGGTGTCGCCGGCGGCGGACGATGGCTCGGGAGGCTGCGATGACCGGGAAAATGGAGTCCGCCGCAGGTGAGGAGGCTAATGGGGGAGGTGGTGCGACCCGAAACGGTGGTGAGGTGGGCAGGCGGCAGCCCGGGCGGCTGGCGGCGAGGTGGACTTGGGGCGGCGACGGCTGGGAGGGGGAAGGGGGAATTACTTGTGCGCATGAGCTGCAGGAGTTCAAGGGGAGGCTTACCGAGGGCTTGTCCGTGCCGGTGCAAGGCCGAGGTGAGCCGACGGCGTTGGCCGGTGGTGGCGCAAGGGAGCCCACGTCGCCGGCGAGATACCTGCAGTGGGAGGGCCGGCCGATGGTGGAAAAAGCTTCGCGGCGGTGGGGTGGTGCTTCTATTCCAAGGAATCGAGGAGAGGTTCGCCGGAGAGGGAGTAGCACGGCGACGGCAGCTTTGGCTGGCGGTGAGGGAGAACGCGATTCTAGCGAGCTCGGCAGGTGATTCTCCAATTAGGCTGAAGGGGACGAAGAAGGTTCCTGGGCGCACATATGGGCGGGTCAATTTGGCGTGGTTTTGTCGGAGAGGCCGGGGCGGCGTGAGGCTGCGGTGGCCAGCGCTTCGGGCTGGTGCAGGAGAAGGCAGAGGAAAGAGGAAAAAGCCAGGGGAGGCAATGGGGGTGGGCGGCGAGGTTCTTATAGCCGAGCGCACGCGCGAGGGGGGTGGAGCGCACGGCGATGGTGATGGTCGGCAGGGCATGGCGCCGATCAGCGTGATGGCGAGGGGAGCAGTTGTTCAGCAGAAGTGAGGGAACAGTGATGGCGCACGGCCGGCAAGGCGAGTTGACCCGACGGGGAAGGGGGAGGACGATTGGTGATGTGCGGCGCAGGCGAGGACATGCGGGAGTGGGTGGCGCCAGGGGAGGCGGGACCGGTGTGGGCGCAGAGAGGAAAGGAAGAAAGGAGGGGGAGGAAAAGAGAGAAGGGTACGCGAGTGGGGAAGAGAGAAGAGGAAGGCCGGGGCCAGTGGCAGAAGAGAGGGGGTAGGCCAGGCCCGCGCGGAAGAGGGTGGGGTAGAGGAGAAAAAGTGAGAAAATGAAGGGCTAGGCTTATTTTATAATCTGGGTTTTTAATTTACAGTTTAGTTTATACTAGGGTTTGCTGATTTTTTAATTCTTGCATAGCATTTAAAATTTGAATCTTAATCTGTGCTTCGATTATTATTTCATGACTTAAGTTGGGAGTATTCTTTTTGCCATTTTTCTTTTACCTAGATAAATTGTAATTGAAATTCTTATTGTCATTATTTAACACTTAACTTTAATTTGTGTGCAGACGCTTAGATTTTTCCATTTCTCTTATGACACCTTCATTGTTAAAATTTGGGTATTATTTCTTGTTACATTCACTTACAGGTGACCAAACTCCAAAGATTTCAAATAATACTCAGAAGAAATTTGAATGCTAGTAAAATGCAAGAAAAATTTTAAAAACTCCATATTTTCGAACATTTGAATTTTCAGGATGTTACAGGGTGGTTCCTGGTGCGGTGGCACTTCGGTTGTGGAGAAGCTCTGTCGAGGGGCGGGCGAGACTGGCCGAGGTACGGTGAAGCCAGTGGAGAGTTCTGCGGGGCGCGAGAGTAGCCGAGGCGGCTGGAATGCCTTGCCGGATGAGATCGCTAGTGCGGAGGGGAAGGAGCTTGGTGCGGGCAGAACTCCGGCACAGAGGAGAAGACTGGGGTGTGAGGAGAAGTGGAGTGAAGAACGAGGGTGGAGGGGTGGCCTTATATAGGGCGAAGGAGGAGAACGGCCGGAGTTTAATGCGGCTGGAAAACAAATGAGCAAATAGGCAAGGTGAGAAGGGGGAAATGGGCAGCGTGAATGTGGAGTGACGGGTGAAAATGGAAGCTTTCAAGACTCAGCTGATGGCGTTAATGGCGGCGGTCGGGGGAGGAGGAAGGGAGGAGGAAGGAGAACCTGACAGGTGGGTCCTGCATGATGGCGAGAGGGAGAGAAGAAGAAGAGAGAGGCGGCCAGATGAGTGACGTGTGGCAAGGGAAGTGGGTCCTAACCGTCGAATGGAGGGGAAGGGATAAGTGGCATCGGATGGCTGAGATTAGATCGGCTGCGGTAGATTAAATCTAGGTCGTCAGCTAAGAAATGAAGGGGTAAGTGGACGAGAGTGGCTGAGATTAAAAAGGGTGGGGTGGATTGGATCTGGGCGTGACACTTATCAACTTGAGAAGAGAGGTTGAGATTAAAATTCGATTTAGATTTTTAGGAACTTTCAAAAACACTTAGAAAATAGAAAATAAAGTCTAGAAATTCTAGAAATATTCATAGAAATTCTTGAAAACTATTTCCTACTTAAAGTTGGTCTTTTAATTTTTACAAAAATACTTTTTTATCTTTGAAATCGATTTTTAAAATCCAGAAAACACAGAAAATCCAAATAAAACCAAATACTTTAAAATAATTAATTTTAAATAGAATTTTTATAGAAATTAAAAATACTCTTTTATTTAATAATATTTTTATGTTTCAATTAAATTACTTTTAAGAAAAGGCTTTTTAAAAGCTAACAACAGGCAAATCAAATCTCCAAAATTCAGGCAACCAAAGAACACTTGATTTTATTTGACGAATATGCTTTAATGATTCGTGATTCGAATGTCTAACAAACTCCTTTGGCTAGAGATAATGTTGCCATGTCTCTAATACTCTAACCAATGCATATAATTCTTTGTCATATGTTGAGCAGTTTAAAGTTGGACCACTAAGCCTTTCACTAAAATAAGCAATCGGCTTTCTGTCTTGCATAAGAACGCCTCCAATTCCAATACCACTAACATCACATTCTATCTCAAATGTCGTATCAAAATTAGGAAGTTGTAGAAGTGGTGCATTAGTTAACTTATCTTATCATAATATTATTAAAAAAAGGGTATTTTGAATTTTATAAAAATTATATTTTAAATTAATTATTTTAAAGCATTTAGCTTTTGTTTGGATTTTCTGTGCTTTTCTGGATTTTAAAAATCAATTTCAAAGATAAAAGGTATTTTGTAAAAATTAAAAGACCAACTTTAAGTTGAAAATATTTTTCCTGAGTCTAAAGCATCCACAAGAATTTCTGTCAATTTTTATGGAATTTTTAGACTTTATTTGCTATTTTCCAAGTATTTTCAAAGCTTCTTAGTATTTCTAAAAAAATGAATTTTAAATCATTTCTCTCCTCTGGGATGACACGTGTCAAGCCTAGATTCAATCCGCCCCACCCGTTTTAATCCCGGCCGCCCGATCCCACTTACCCCTTCATTTTTCATCCAATGGCTTTGATCCTCTTCCTTGCCACGTGTCCGTCATCCAGCTGCCTGCCTCTCTCCATTGTCTTCTCCCTCTCACCGACATGCGGGGCTCGCATGTCAGCACCTTCTTCTCCCCTCTTTTCTTCAACCTCCATCCGCCGCCATTGACACCCCCCTAAGCTTTTAATTTGGTGATTTCTTCTCCTTTACCCCCGAGCTAATGCACCATTAAAAGCCCCATCACTCCTCACTTAATCCCACCCATTTCCCCCTTGTTTAAGCTCCATCCTTGCCGTAATACGCCATTCATGGCCAGTGTTACTCCGTTGAGTAACCGGCACCACTCCCTCTCACCCCGAGCCCCTATAAAAACCCTCCAAGCATCCTCATCTCTCACCGCAGCTCACTCTCCCCTCAGTTTCCCCTCCCGTGCCCGAGATGCCCTGTAATTGTCACTCCTCATCGCTGAGTACCGAAGGCCCTCCAGCGAGAAATCGTCGCCGCCTCAGTTACTCCCGCGCCTCGCCGACGTCAGCTCTGTCTTCCTCGTGCCCCGACGATTGACCTCTGCCCCTCCATCGAGCGAAGCCGCCACCGGAGACCCCTCACTGCTGACACCCTTGCTCTGCCGCTGCTAGAACTCACCGCCAGCCCCTCTCCGACCCCCTTGGCCCCCGCGCCACGGTGAGCTCACGTCCTCACCTTCTCCTCTTGTCGCTGTGCACCTCGGCCGCCACCACTGGGTGCTAGAGCACTAGTGAGCCAACAGGCCCGAGCACCGCCTCTGGACGGCCGTAGCACGTCAGCCCGTGCTTGCGTAGCAATCGCGGGGCAGCCCAGTGGTGGCCATGTCAGCTCGGTTGCCCCGTCAGCGTAACCCTACCACGTCAGCAATGGACCGACTCCACGGCGAACCAAGCCAATCCGTGAACCCAGGCCACTATAAACCCGGCCCCACCTGTTAGTATAATACAAATCTTTTTCTGTTGAAAAATAAATCAGCCGAAAAAGAAATTCCTTATTGACATCACCCTGACATCATAATTCCTAATTTCCTTCAGAAAAAATTCCACCAAAAATTATTTCCCCTGCTGACATCATAAATTGATTTTACAGCATAAAAATAATTCGAAAAATCAGCCTTTTTCTTTTTCTTTAGTTTTAAACTTTCAGAAGCCTGTTCTCCTTAATCCTAGCTCCGTTGGACCCGTTTAAAATTTTAAATTCTTATAAAATCCTGATCTACCCATTCCTAGACTCTTTTTGAATATTTGGAGTTTATTTGAATTTATTTGAATTTTATTTGAGTTTGGTGGGTTATTTTCACGTGTAGACTACGACGATTCAGAGGAATTCTTCAACGACAATTCTCACCAATTCGCGAAGCAAGGCAAGTTACACACCTTGATCATGTTGACCCTAGTTTACAAATAAAATTATGTTGTTTTAAATTATTCTGCATGCATATTTTTATTCAACGTATTTTAATTTAGTTTTAAACTTAGTATTGCCAACTTGTTAATACCTCCCTTGATATTGATTCCTGAATACGTTGTCAACCTAAGAATAAAACTCTGGTTCGTACACTAGTATGAACTAGAGAATTTTTGTATAAAATGCTTAGACCTGCTTAGACATAAATTTTGTTTTGGGATAATCTTTTTCACATAAAATGATAAAGTTTTCAAATGTATTCTTGACTTTGGTGAGTCAAGAAGGATTATAAAATATTTCCAAACAAAATATAAAAATTTGGTTTAGACTTAGGCAAATGGTTAGGTGGTGGGTGCTTACTAGCATGCATTGTTATTGGTGACTCAATGTTGGTTCTCAGGCACGAGGGGTATGTGGTTGGTGCCTAAGTCAGTTAAGGACCGGTCTGTGAGCTACTATTGCAAAGCCTTTTCATACTACTACAAGGATAGTATAGGACAGTCCTGGCTAATTAATTTGTGGGTCCCAACCTAAGTCTCGTTGTAGGTTGAAAGTGAGCGTTGCATAGGCTGTAAGAAGTCTCACTCGGCTCAAGAGGGGGCTCCAACTTGTGGAGTCAAGTTGTAGTGAAACCTCAGTGTTGGCTTGGCCAGGTTGAAGGCTTTGCATTGTAAATGCCTTGTCATAATCTCCTCGCCGCACACCTAAGAAAGTGTGTTAATCGCGTGGCAATAGGGGATGGTCATGTCTCGTGGGTAAAGCTGTACAACCTCTTCAGAGTGTATAATCTATCCTGGATAGCCGTGCCCATGGTCATGGACAAGCTGTGATGAGGACATCACTTCTTCGGATACATACAACACTCCTCCACTTGACATTCAAGGACCAATCACTAGAGCTCGCGCCCGACAATTAAATTTACAGGTGAGCTCGTTCCTAAGTACTTTCTTTTGTTCATTTGAGAATAGATTGCTACCTAATGATTTAATTATGATTAGGAACCATGGAGAGGACCTGGAAATACTTGGAGAAGGGCTACAAGGCGCACAAGTCCAGCAAGGGCGGTCGAATCATGTTGGAGGCCCAACTCAAACCGACTTCGAATCCAATTCGGAGTCCAGGACCAGACCGCACTAAAATGGACGCCCAGATCGCATCCGGACTCCGTTTTGGACGTTCCACATATGTATGGAAAGCTGAGAAGACCACCTTTCCAATGGCTTTGGTCCCATGTCAAAATTCCTTCTGAGTCAACAGAAATCGTCAAAACAAGTGGGCGTTCAGAATCTGTCAGGGTGCTGCGCCACCGTCTTTTGGGCCGATCGGCTTTGTATCGTGTGGGAGCCCATTAGGGGTGCGTCCAGGGGTTTTGCACGCCCCTAACTCCTCTATATCCAGCCGCCACCCCCACCATTAGGGTTTGGGTTTTGCTTAGATTGATTTGTCTTTGAACAATTCGCCGTTCATCGGTTTGTGAGACCCCAACTTTCGAGTGCTAAATCTATCCATCTGCAATTCAGTTGTGTTCTTCCTTGTTCTTGCTTGTGTTCTTCGATTCGCAGGCGAGGATTAGCCTTCTTGGCGAGGTCAACCGGGTTGCGCACGGTTGATAACCTGAGGAGACGTGGTGCTGCGATTGCGGGGTTCGGAACGTGTCGTTCGGAAGCCGGATCGATTTGTGTCGCGCCTCCACCAAATCGAATTTACCCAGAACCTGTTGGAAGATCGGGACCCCGTTCCCATCAAGTGGTAATCAGAGCTTCAGGTGTTCCTTCAGGTTCGCGATACCCTCCTTTGTTGTTTTCGGTTTCGTCCTAGAGTCCATGAAAAAGCCCTACAAAAAAATTGTAGTCATAGGTTGTTTCCTGTCCTAGATCTCGTTTAGCCTTTGCACAATTTGATTCGAGTCCGTAGTGTTGAGTTTGTGTCCTTAGTCGAGTTGTGTTGCTGGTTTAGATCGTGTTTTGTTTCGGGTTGTCTTGCTTCCGCTACATCTCTTTCATACAAACCCTAGCCGTCATCCATCGCGTTTTCCACCCTCTGTTTTTGTTTTCCCACCCATATCCCACCCTCTGTTTGAGTCATCCTTCACGTCTCGTGATCACACACCACCATCCCCCACCATTCCCCGAGCTTCCGCCACCAATTTCCACCAATTCCCTCCACCCGATTTCGTTTCGGCCTCCACAGAAACCATAACTCGGAGTCCCATCTTCAAACGGCCATAACTTTTGCATACGGACTCGAAATCAGGAGATTTTTTTTGAAATTGGGTGAAATTAAATTTTGCATCCGAAACCGACCAACTCAGTTAGGTTTCGGCGAATTTATTTTGCCCAAATTCGGCCTGGAAAGTGCAGTACTCGAGCTCCGAAATTGATTCACCGAATTTCCAACACATTCATTATTTTCTGTAGGCCACACCTTACATTAGATTGAGGTGAAACTTTGTGTGGTTCCTATTTCTGTGCTCTGATTTGTGAAAAAAATAACAAAAAAAAGAAACAAAAAAGAAAAATTTCGGCACCTGGTTTTGCCTGAGAGCAAAGGCACCTGAGTTCCGTGCCTAAAAGAAAAAAGAAAAAAAAAGAAAGAGCACAGTTTTAGGTGACAGAAATTCTTTTGTTTTGTGCTTATGCTGCATTAAGTCTCTCAGTGCCTGGCCATCTTTGTTGATGTCTTTGCCTTACTATTCTGATCTTGACTCCTTGTTCATCATATCCTAACACTGATATAGGACACATTTAGGCCAGCAACTAGGACCAGTGCTTTGGACAATTATTCAGCATTACTATCTGTTATTGATTTGTGTTCCACTGACATATTTGGCCTTCCAAGCTCCATATATCTACTTCTGGATAGCACAGTTTTGACCCTTGCAATCGTACCCACGCTCGTCATGGTTTCACGAACCAGCCACCGGTTGTACCACTGCTTGCTGGTAAGAACACTTGTAAGAGCTTGGTAAGACACTTCCTTTGCGAGATCCCACCGCCCTTCATTTGTAGTTGATAGGGATAATCCTTTTGTTTTCCCTGTGTTTCCACTAACCATGGCAGAGACGAAGGGGTGAGACACCGGTCGATTTCAACGAGTGTGTTAGTCGCGCCAGCTACAAGCTGCGCTCGACAAACAAAATGCTTCACTCGGCGCGAGAATGGACACCATCGTCGCCGCCATTGCTAAGTTGAACACCACGGAAGGCATTGAGCGGGTGGAGCGGCGGTTGGCTGACCTCACTGGTCGGATGGACACATTGGAGGCACGCTTGCCACCTGTCAATGATGGCCATCGCCCTGATGATGACACAGTGTATGATGCGGATGGCAACATTGATCAGCGGGCGACACAAGATGCACGACTACGTCGGCGTCTTCAGCAAAACCGACATGGTATGGGAGGTAATAACCAGAACCGTCATGGTAACGACGACCCTTTTGCTAAAGTCAAGTTTACCATTCCATCTTTTGCTGGTCTTTACGATGCTGATATATATCTTGATTGGGAGATGACGGTAGAGCAGAAATTTAATTCTCACTTGGTTCCTGAACAACATAGAGTTAGACAAGCTACTAGTGAGTTTAAGGACTTTGCTATTATCCGTGGAATGAACTAAGTAACATGCGCTTACAACCTGATACATGGGAACGGTTAAAAGAAGATATGCGTAATCGTTTTGTTCCTCCCACATATAAACTTGATTTGCGAAAAAAATTACAGCGCTTAGAACAAGGTGATCGTTCTGTTCAGGACTATTATGCTGAGCTTCAAAGGGTATGATGCGTTGTGGGGTTGTTGAGGACACGGATGATAAGATTTGTCGTTTCTACGGGGTTACGCCGTGAAATTCAGGACATTGTTGATTATAAAGAATTTACTCATCACAACCGTTGTTCCAGCTTGCTATGCTTGCAGAAAAGAATTGCGGGGCGCAAGGAATCAGCGAAGGCAAGCACCGACGACCCTTCTACACGCCGCGCACGACTACATCGACGGATCGCCCAAGTCTTCTTGAGTTTTCGTTCTCCTCCACCACTGTGAACAAGATTGCAGCAGCGCCACCGGCCACCTTCCACGACACGCTTGCGATGCTACAAAAATTCTTTGCGGGCTCCAGCCAAGAGTTCTTCTTCCATGGCTTCAACGGGCGCTCCTCCGACATTCGATGCCACCGCTGCCATGGGCTTGGTCATGTGCGTAAGAATTGCCCTAGCCAACGGGCATACATCGCCAGAGAAGATGGAGGCTACATCAGCGCTTCGGATGTCGAGGAGGATGATGATGTTGCTCGCCTCGGACGACAATGGCGGTGGTGATGACGACTTGGTCCTTGGTGGGGCGTCCACAGCGACGCTACGGAGCATCATTGTGCAGCGAGTCCTCAGCACACAGGTACAACAACCCGATAAGCTTCAACGCCATAATTTGTTTCAGACTTTCTTCGCAATCAAGAACCGGCGTGCACGTGTCATCATTGATGGAGGAAGCTGCAACAACTTGGTGAGTTCTGATTTGGTCAAGAAGCTTGGCTTGACCACGCGACCGCATCCCCATCCATATCATATTCAGTGGTTAAATGATTCTGGAAAAGCTAAGGTAACACAAACATGCCGAGTCCATTTTTCCATTGGTGGGTATGTTGATCATGTTGATTGTGATGTGGTTCCCATGCAAGCATGCTCTCTTTTATTGGGTCGACCTTGGGAATTTGATAATGATGCTTTACACCATGGTAGTAGTAACAAATACACTTTTATGCATAAGGGAAAGAAAATTACTTTACTGCCTTTGACCCCAGCTGAGATTATAGAGGCCGATAGGGAGAGAGTTGCTGCTGCTAATGATACAAAGGAACATGATAAATCTGAAAAACAGCAAGTAATCCATTAAAAAAATTCTGTTATGCTTGCCACAAAATCAGACCTTGCTGAAATTGATGATGTTCATGATACATGCTATGCTTTTGTGTGCAAACATGCCTTATTTTCTCTTGATAATATGCCTTGCACTTTGCCTACTCCTGTCACTAACCTTTTGCAGGAGTTTAGAGATGTTTTCCCTGATGAGATACCTCCAGGACTTCCACCCATTAGAGGGATTGAGCACCAGATTGATTTGATCCCTGGAGCGAGTTTGCCAAACCGTCGCGCTGCATGGACCAATCTGAAGAGACTAAGGAGATTCAGCGACAAGTCCAAGACCTTTTGGACCGTGGGTACGTACGTGAGAGCCTTAGTCCTTGTGTTGTTCCTGTTCTTTTGGTTCCCAAAAAAGATGGTTCTTGGCGTATGTGTGTAGATTGTAGAGCCATTAACAATATTACTATAAGGTATCGTCATCCTATTCCTAGGCTAGACGACATGCTTGATGAGTTGTGTGGTGCTATAATTTTCACAAAGATTGACTTGCGTAGTGGATACCACCAAATAAGAATGAAACTTGGCGATGAATGGAAAACGCTTTTAAAACTAAGTTCGCTTGTATGAGTGGTTAGTCATGCCTTTTGGGTTAACTAATGCACCTAGCACTTTCATGAGATTAATGAACGAGGTTTTACGTCCTTTCATTGGCCAATTTGTGGTCGTTTACTTTGATGATATCTTGATTTATAGCAAGTCCATGGATGAACATTTGAATCACTTACGTGCTATTTTTAATGCTTTGAGAGATGCACGTTTGTTTGGTAACCTTGACAAGTGCACCTTTTGCACGGATCGAGTCTCTTTTCTTGGCTATGTTGTGACTCCACAGGGCATTGAGGTTGATAGAGTCAAGGTGGAGGCGATATGGAGTTGGCCCACGCCCACGACGGTCTCCCAAGTGCGGAGTTTTCTTGGCCTTGCAGGATTTTATCGCCGCTTTGTCAAAGAATTCAGCACCATTGCGACACCATTGATTGAGTTGACAAAGAAGGGCGTCGTGTTCCATTGGGGGCCATCACAAGAGGAGTCCTTTAATCTTTTGAAGGACAAGCTTACACACGCACCATTGCTCAAACTTCCGGATTTTGGTAAGACTTTTGAGCTCGAATGTGATGCTAGCGGAATTGGTATTGGTGGTGTTTTGATGCAAGAAGGCAAACTGTTGCCTACTTTAGTGAAAAATTGAATGGTCCTGCTCTTAATTATTCCACGTATGATAAAGAATTGTATGCACTTGTTCGTTTTTTAGAGACGTGGCAACACTATTTATGGCCTAAAGAATTTGTCATTCATTCCGATCATGAATCACTTAAGCATATTCGTAGTCAAACCAATTTGAATCGTAGACATGCTAAGTGGGTTGAATTTATTGAATCTTTTCCTTATGTCATTAAACACAAGAAAGGGAAGGATAATGTGATTGCTTGATGCTTTGTCTCGACGCTATACCATGTTGTCTCAACTTGATTGTCGCATTTTGGTCTTGAAACTATTAAAGGACAATATGCTTTTGATGCTGATTTTAAGGATGTGTTGTTGCATTGTAAAGAGGGACAAGCATGGAATAAATTCATGATCAATGATGGGTATTTGTTTAGAGCTAACCGCCTATGCATTCCATTGGATCCGTTCGTCTTTTGTTGTTGCAGGAGGCGCATGGAGGCGGTTTGATGGGACATTTTGGTGCTAAGAAGACAGAGGATGTTCTGCCACACACTTCTTTTGGCCAAAGATGAGGCGAGATGTTGAGCGGTTTGTTGCTCGCTACACTACATGTCAAAAGCTAAGTCTCGCTTGAATCCACATGGTTTATATATGTCTCTTCCTGTTCCTTCTATTCGTGGGCGAGATATTTCTATGGACTTTGTTTTAGGATTGCCCAGGACTAAGAGGGGAGGGATAGCATTTTGTTGTTGTGGATTGCTTTTCTAAGATGGCTCACTTTATACCATGTCATAAAACCGATGATGCCGTTCATATTGCTGACCTCTTTTTCAAAGAGATAGTTCGTTTGCATGGTATGCCTTCTACTATTGTTTCAGATCGTGATGTCAAGTTCTTGAGTCACTTTTGGCGTACTCTATGGAACAAGTTGGGTACAAAGTTGCTGTTCTCTACAACATGTCACCCACAAACTGATAGCCAAACTGAGGTGGTGAACCGCACATTGTCTACCACGTTGAGAGCTATTTTGAAGAACAATTTGAAGTTGTGGGAAGAGTGTTTGCCGCATGTTGAGTTCGCATATAATCGAGCGGAACACTCCACCACTAAGGTAAGTCCTTTTCAGGTAGTGTATGGATTCAATCCCCGTGCCCCTATTGATATTTTACCTTTGCCTACTAGTGAGAGAGTTCATAATGATGCTAAGGAGCGTGCTGATTTTATTGTCAAAATGCATGAGACTACTAAGGCAAACATTGAAAAGATGAATGCAAAATATAGGATTGCTGGTAGTAAAGGTCGAAAGGAAGTTAAACTTGAACCGGGTGATTTTGTTTGGTTGCACTTGAGAAAGGATCGATTTCCTGAGTTAAGAAAATCAAAATTGATGCCTAGAGCTGCTGGTCCTTTTAAGATAATTGAGAAGATAAATGATAATGCATATAAACTTGAGTTGCCTCCCGAGTTTGGGGTTAGTCCCACCTTTAACATTTCAGATTTGAAGCCATACTTGGGAGAAGAAGATGAGGCTGAGCTGAGGACAACTCCGCTTCAAGAGGGGGAGGATGATGAGGACATCACTTCTTCGGATACATACAACACTCCTCCACTTGACATTCAAGGACCAATCACTAGAGCTCGCGCCCGACAATTAAATTTACAGGTGAGCTCGTTCCTAAGTACTTTCTTTTGTTCATTTGAGAATAGATTGCTACCTAATGATTTAATTATGATTAGGAACCATGGAGAGGACCTGGAAATACTTGGAGAAGGGCTACAAGGCGCACAAGTCCAGCAAGGGCGGTCGAATCATGTTGGAGGCCCAACTCAAACCGACTTCGAATCCAATTCGGAGTCCAGGACCAGACCGCACTAAAATGGACGCCCAGATCGCATCCGGACTCCGTTTTGGACGTTCCACATATGTATGGAAAGATGAGAAGACCACCTTTCCAATGGCTTTGGTCCCATGTCAAAATTCCTTCTGAGTCAACAGAAATCGTCAAAACAAGTGGGCGTTCAGAATCTGTCAGGGTGCTGCGCCACCGTCTTTTGGGCCGATTGGCTTTGTATCGTGTGGGAGCCCATTAGGGGTGCGTCCAGGGGTTTTGCACGCCCCTAACTCCTCTATATCCAGCCGCCACCCCCACCATTAGGGTTTGGGTTTTGCTTAGATTGATTTGTCTTTGAACAATTCGCCATTCATCGGTTTGTGAGACCCCAACTTTCGAGTGCTAAATCTATCCATCTGCAATTCAGTTGTGTTCTTCCTTGTTCTTGCTTGTGTTCTTCGATTCGCAGGCGAGGATTAGCCTTCTTGGCGAGGTCAACCGGGTTGCGCACGGTTGATAACCTGAGGAGACGTGGTGCTGCGATTGCGGGGTTCGGAACGTGTCGTTCGGAAGCCGGATCGATTTGTGTCGCGCCTCCACCAAATCGAATTTACCCAGAACCTGTTGGAAGATCGGGACCCCGTTCCCATCAAGCTGAGTAAAGTTTTCACGGATTAGACTTTGTTTTTCAAAATGGTTTATGAAAACCTTATGGATGGATGGAATCCGTAAGAGATTAAAAAGCGTATGGATGGATGGAATCCATATGAGAACTTTTTGGGAAAGATGGTCCAGGTGAGATGCCCGTGATAGGTTGGTGTGGGGGATGGACCTGCACTAACGGTATCTATTTTGATTACAATGTTGTTTTTACCTATTGTATTGAGAGACCATGTGGAGGTCATCCCGTGTTTATGATGAGTAATTGACATCGCTTGAGGTAAGTTGAGTTTGGTTTGGGTGGTTTGGACCTTGATGTTGCATGGTGCAACGGGCTCGGTCGGACTTGGTCAGACTTTGTCGTATGGGATTAGGATACTTATTCCGATTATTCGATAGGTTTTGACTTCAGTGTGTGTAAGTATGGTGTGTTTATACCATTTACGCTTTCATGTATCGAGCGGTGCTATTTGATGTGTTTCTTGTCTGTGTGGCTGCAGGACATCGGGCGGAGTCGTGGTGAGACACGGTGGACCGGACTAGGCGCAGGTGGCGCTGAGGTCAGAATGGTCGGGATGTGTCGAACACAACGTGGACTCGAGGTGGTTGCAAGACGTGCGAGACAAGGAGCGCGGAAGCTTCCCGGAAGGTGCAGGAGGGGCGAAACGGGAATTTCGCAAGGCTGCACAAGCGGGAGCGGGCTCCGTTGGATTTAGCGGACGTAACGGGGTGGAGACCCGTTAGCCGCGGGCTATAAATAGGTTGGAGGGGCTGCATGCCCACTTGAACACTTGAAGGGATTTTAGGGTTTCCTTTAGTCAAAATAGGCTTTAGAGTTTGTTTTGGCTTTAGGCTTTAGTGGTTGAGAGTTGTTGGTGGAGGCAGAGTTGTGTTCCCTCTGTGTCTCCTTCGATGTCTCCAATGTGGTAGCTCTCTGTGTGTTCATCCCCTCTCAAGCATGTATGGGTTGTGTTCTTGAGTTGGAGAGGGAGAGGATGGATTGAGGAGCTTGTAATCTTCCTTGTTCGAATGTCCATGCGTATGGGGACATATCTCTTTATATTTCGCTCTTGATTCAATGAATGAAAATCTGAAGTTTTCTCCTGTTCGTGCTCTCTGTTCTTCATTTTTTCTTCGTTGTTCTTCATGGCAGAATCTTGAGTTTTTGTTTCTCCTGTTGATTCTTGCTGGGAAGGCCCAAAATGGGTTGCTATGACATGGGAGATGCTCAAAAGCCATTTGGCTAGTTAATCCCAAGAGCAAACCAAGTTTAATTTCAGTTTTATCTTTTGGGCTTCCTCTATTCATGCTTTTGCCTTTCTAGGGTTTTAGTGCATTTCGTGTTTCCCCTCTCAAGATGGCTTGAAATTTGGCATGGAGAGTCCAGAGGCTATTGAGTGGCTATCCTCAAAATTTCATGGCCAAAGGATCAACGGTGAGGAGTAATTTGGTTTTTGGCTCGGTTCTTACAAGATTTCAGATTTTTTCCAAAATCTGAAATTCTTGTTTCTTGGTGTGGTTTCTTTGTTTCCCAAAGCCCCCTTGCTATTTAGTATGTTGTAGTAATGCTTTGGGCCAAAAAGAATGAAAGAAAACCACCATTTGCCTCGATTTTCAAAGAGCTGCATTCCTACCCGAAGTTCAGTTTTTCAGGTTTCAGTATCCTGTTTGCTGAATTTCTTCGTGCGGTACTACCGCTCCTGGAGAGGTACTACCGCTCAGAGGTACTACCGCCCTTGTTCGGACCAGTCCGATCGGCAGCAATGAAACGTTCAGATGGTTCGAACATCTCCGGCAAGAGGTATTACCGCTTGGCATAGCGGTACTACCGCCCAGTGGTACTACTACTCGTCTCAGCGGTACTACCGCTTGTAGTCTGACTTGCTCTGAATTTGTTTTTCTTGATTGCTTCTTTCTGGATCTGTTTTATCCTTGTTGCTGTGACTTCCAGTAGTGCATATCTTCTATCTTCATAGCTTCCATAGCTATTGGAGAAGAAGAAGCATAAGTGTGGATACTTGAGGGTGAATTTATTTTTAAAGATCGACATTCACCCCCCCCTCTGTCGCCATTTCGGTCCAACAATTGGTATCAGAGCCGGTTAGCTCTTCTTCATAGATCTTAACGGTCTCAAGAGCCATGGCGACGGACAAGTACTCCACCAAGCCACCTGTCTTCGATGGCATTGACTACCCCTTCTGGAAGAGCCGAATGGAAACTTACATCCAGGCTCAGGGGTACGCCATCTGGCGCAAGGTCAAGGTCCGGTTTGTTGTTCCTGCCGATGAGAACATCAATGCTGGAAATATGCATGATGTTGAGGCAAACGCTAAGGCAAGGAACATCATAATCCAGGGCCTAAGTCGTAGCGAGTTTGACCGCATATCTCATCTTTTGTCCGCCTTCGATATTTGAGAGACCCTCGATGCTTACCATGAGGGCACCACCCAAATAAAGACGGTGCGACAGGACCAGTTCAAGCGAGATTACAACAAGTTTGAAATGCTCACTGGCGAGTCCCTTGATGAGTGTTTTGCGCGTTTTCACAAGATTCTGAGCAACCTCCGAGCGGTCGGTCTCACATACCCCGACTCGGATAATGCTCGACAGATGCTCGCTGCACTCGATCTTTGTGTTTGGGAGATGAAGGTGACTACCATCAAGGACACTATGGACCTCTCGACTTTGACTCTTGATGCGCTATACTCGCGCCTCAAGACTCACGAGATTGACATTGTCTCTCGCAAGTCGAAGTCACAGTCGGTGGCGTTAGTCACCGATCCCACTTTGGCTTCTGGTCTTTCTTCTTCCGAGTCCTCTTGCAGATTCTCCCTTGCTGCTCTCTGTGACATAACTGATGATCAGTTAGAGCAGCTTGCGGATGAGCAGCTGGCCCTCCTTGCTCGAAGATTCTCCCATGCTTACAAGGGGAGGAGGGACAGAAAGAGAGGAGAACCCGTCATTTGCTTCGAGTGTGGTGGCCCCAACCACATTCGGGCAAACTGCCCCAAGCTAGAGAAGGGCAAAAACGACTACGGCGGTTCGGGCAAGATCGACTACACCGACAAGAACCGCAACAAGAAGCCTCCAGCTCCTACACAAGGCAAGAAGAAGTTCCGCAACCTTGGCAAAGCCAAGAAGCTGTTCCATCGCGTCCTCACCGCCTTCGACGACCTCGACCTCAACGAGGTGGAGGGATGGAGCGACGACGATGGGATGGGTGACCAAGACCCCAAGGGTGGCGACAACTTCTCCGCCATGTGCTTCATGGCCCTCGAGGGCGAACTGAGCGACAGCGAGCTGTACTCCGACTTGGACGAGGTATGCCCCACCTACGACCAGCTCAATCATGTTTTTCTTAAGCTAGGTGGTTTTCATGCTAGAGCTAGGGCTAGGTGTACTGAGTTAGATAAGAAAGTAGATAGACTATCACGGGAGCTTACTTCACTTACATCTGCTCCCTCCCGTGATGATTGCGATACATGCTGTGCTCTGTTGGGTGACATGGAGAAACTAAGGATCTCGCATGATAGTGTGTCCTCCGAGCTTGATATTGTCAAAGTGGAGAATGTTAGTCTGCTTGCTGAGTTAGAGTTGAGTAGGATGGTTGTTACCCTACTTACTACTGATGAGACTACTTCTCCCACCTCATGTGATGTTAAGGACATTGCTGCTAGAGGACCTTATGCCATGCTCCTTGATCTGCCCGAGTCTTGTGAAAATTGCAATAACTTGAAGATGAACTTAAAACGGGCAGATCATAAAATTGTTGAACTACAAGCTTCTTTACTTGAGCCGATTGATTTATGCTTGAACTGTCCTAAGTTAACTGCTGAACTTGAAGCTGTCTCCAAACAGTTTCAAGATATGATTGATCATGATAGGAAGTTGGCTCAGTTTTCTTCTAAGGACCCTGTTAGCTCACCATGCATTAATTGTAACAAACTAAAATTTGACTTGATTGCATTGGATGAGAAATGTGTGAAGCTAACTAAGGACCTTCTAGAGAAGCCACATTGTGATTGTAATGTGATTATGGAGAAGGGGGAGAAGCCTCAGGGTAAGGTTGAGACGCTTAGCGACGTGAACCAACGGCTAGCGTGAGGATGTCCTTCGAGTCGGTGTGCGTGCACAAGCCATTCTTCCCTCTGCTGTTGGTTCTTCTTCTGCTCCCTTACCTTTTGCTGTCTCTTCTTCCCCCTGCTCTTCTTGCACCTCTCTCTTTCGGGAGTGTCGGTATCTTATGAACACTCTCGAGAGGTTTGTAGGAGGCAAGAAGAAGCTTAATCTCATTCTAGACCAGTCCAAGATTTGCAGATTTAATTAGGGTCTAGGATATGATTATTATGAGGATATGAGGAAGCGTCCACCTGTCGTGCTCAGACCCATAGCACCAGGTGTGATCGAGATTGAGCCTAGGACCGAGAAAGTCCAATTCAAGTCAGCGGGCTTTGTCCAAGGGATTTCTGACAGCAAGGTGATTCCACCTGCTGCTTTGGCCTCTCAGAAGGCGAAGCCTTCTCGTGCTACTTTTACCTCTCAGAAGGTGAAGTATCACTGCACCTTCTGTCAGAAGGATGGACACTCAGTCGATCGGTGCTTCAGACGCGCCAAGATTGCACGTAGAGACCGTGCTAAGGCACTTAGGCGTATTCAGGGACAGCCCCAGACCCTGAGTGCACCTAAGACCAGCACTAGGTTTAGAGCTGTTCAGGTTGATGGGTTTGGGCAGCATCGAGGACTTGGTTTTTCTGAGTTTTCTGGTTTCGTCCTCGTGCTGCTCCTGGTCATGACTTCCGTCGTCCTGAGGGTAGATCTCGTTTCCCCCGTCGAGATAGCTACCTGTGGCGTGATCAGCATGTTGCTGGTGTTCTGACTCGCTTTCCCGTAGCAGTCGGACCCCGCAACAGCTTCAGGTCTGCTCACAGACCTTCTGCTTTGAGTGATAGAGAGCGTAGAGTAGCTAGAGGTCAGTCGTGTGTGGCTACTTCTGCTACTCGACGTGTTGTTCAAGATATTGGGTGCCAAAATCACTCTTGATTTACCCCATGATCGAGACTTTACTCTCTTGTTGACTCGAGTTATTTGGCGGGAAGGAAAGGTTTGGCTCGTCGACTCGGGTGTTCACGACACATGACCGGAGATTCTTGTTGGTTTTCTTCCCTAACCCGTGCTCCAGGTGATGAGAAGATCACCTTCGGAGATGCTTCATCTGGGCGCGTCATCGCCAAAGGTACTGTGCGCGTGAATGATTCTTTCATTTTGAAAGATGTTGCCTTGGTTAGTAAGCTGCAGTACAATTTGCTTTCAGTTTCTTAGCTTACCGATGACGGTTTCAAGGTGAGCTTTAAGAAAAACAATTGCAAAATTCTTGATTCTTCGGGTAGTCTGGTTTGCGAGATTTCTCGTTATGGGAGGATCTTTCGTGCTGAGTTTTCTGAGTCTTCCGGCGATCCTCTCAGGTGTTTAGTTGCTTCTGAGTCCTGTGATCTCTCTTTTTGGCATAGGAGACTTGGTCATATTGGATTTGACCATTTGACCCGAGTTAGCGGCACGATCTCATTCGTGGTCTGCCGAAACTCAAGATGGTCAAAGATCTTGTTTGCGCTCCATGCCGGCATGGCAAGATGGTTGCCGCTTCTCATCCTCCGGTCACAGTTACTATGACCGATGCACCGGACACCGCTCTACATGGACACAGCTTGGACCACTCGAGTGCGATCGGCGGGAGGAAGTGGTATGTTCTTGTTGTGGTCGATGACTTCTCGAGGTATTCTTGGGTGTTTTTCTTAGCCTCGAAGGATGAGACGTTTTCACATTTCTGAGGTCTTTTTAGTAGGCTTTCTATTGAGCTTCCAGGTGCCTTATGAGCGATCCGCAGTGATAATGGCACGGAGTTCAAGAATTCCTACTTTGAGAGTTTCTGTGGTGAGACAGGTGTAGAGCACCAGTTCTCTTCTCCATACGTCCCTCAGCAAAATGGCGTCGTGGAGAGAAAGAACCGTACCTTGGTCGAGATGGCCAGGACGATGCTTGATGAGTACTCTACACCACGGAAGTTTTGGGCTGAGGCTATAGCCACCCCATGCCATGTTTCTAATCGAGTTTTTCTTCGGGCACACTTGCATCGCACTTCATATGAGCTTAGATATGGGCGAAAGCCCAGTGTCTCTCATTTTTGAGTGTTTGGTTGCAAGTGCTTTATTCTGAAGTCCGAGAACCTAGAAAAGTTCGAGTCACGTTCTTGTGATGGTATCTTTCTAGGTTACTCGCCTTCTTCAGCGGGGGTATAAATGCAGCTGCAGTCTAGTAAAATGGTAGAGACCTGTGAGGTGACCTTTGACGAGGCCAGTCCGGGGACTAGGCCCGACATCTCAGGTTTTTTAGAGTAGTCCGAGACCATCTTCGTGGATGATGAGGACGATGGAGATGAGGGTTGTCTACCTGATCCCGTCTTTCATCCACCCCTCGAGGTGCCCTCTTCCACTGCACCTCGAGGCGATCAGCCCATGCCTTCTGCTTCTTCTGGAGCTAGTGGCTCTGTTCCTACCCCATCAGCTCACGAGGTAGAGGCCACTTCTTCTTCTCATCCTGGACCTCCCCGACATATCCAGAAAGCTTATCCTTCAGAGCAGATGATTGGAGACCTTTTCGAGCGTGTGACCCGCTCAAAATCTGGCTTATCTCAATTCTGTCTCCTTTCTGCCTTCATTGCTTCTTTCGAGCCCAAAGATGTTTCTCATGCTCTTTCCGACGAGTCTTGGGTCAATGCCATGCATCAGGAACTAGAAAATTTCGAAAGAAACAAGGTCTAGTCGCTTGTCGAGCCCCCGCGAGGTCACAATGTCATTGAGACTAAGTGGGTGTTCAAGAACAAGCAGAGCGAGGATGGGGTCATTATTCGAAACAAGGCTAGATTGGTAGCTCAGGGCTTTTCTCAGGTCAAGGGTCTAGACTTCGAGGAGACCTTTGCCCCTGTAGCTAGACTTGAAGCCATTAGAATTCTGCTTGCCTTTGCAGCTTCTAAGGGTTTCAAGCTTTACCAGATGGATGTCAAGAGTGCCTTCCTCAATGGCTTAATTGAGGAAGAAGTCTATGTGAGACAGCCTCCTAGTTTCGAGAACCCCAAATACCCAAACCATGTATTCAAGCTTTCCAAAGCTCTGTATGGACTTAAGCAAGCCCCTCATGCTTGGTATGAGAGGCTTAAGTCCTACTTGTTGAGTCATGGTTTCGAAATGGGTAAAGTAGACAAGACCTTGTTCATCCGTAGGCTTGGCGATGACCTTCTGCTGGTCCAAATCTATGTCGATGACATCATCTTTGGTGGCTCTTCCCATGCTCTGGTTTCACAGTTCTCGGATGTCATGAGCACCGAGTTTGAAATGAGCATGATGGGTGGGTTGACCTTCTTCCTTGGCTTCCAAATCAAGCAGACTCGGGAAGGTACTTTTCTGCATTAGGGCAAGTACACTCGTGACCTCCTGAGACGCTTCGACATGAGTGATGGTAAGCCTGTGTCAACTCCGATGGCCTCTACGGCCTATCTTGACCCAGATGAGGATGGCAAGCGATTGATCGTAAAAAGTACGTAAGTATGATCGGCTCCCTTCTTTACCTCACTGCCTCGAGATCGGACATACACTTTTCGGTGTGTGCGTGTGCTCGGTTTCGAGCTTCTCTCGCGTATCTCACCGCCAGCGGTGAAGCGCATCTTTCGGTACCTTCGAGCTACCATTGACTATGGTATCGGTACTCTTCCTCTTCTGTCTTTCCTTGAGAGCCTTCTGGATGCGACTTTCTCGGTGTAGGATAGATAGGAAGAGCACTTCACACCTGCCAATTCATTGGCACTTCTCTTATCTCTTGGTCTTGAGGAAGCGATCCGGTGTTGCACATCCACCGCAGAGGCCGAGCACGCGTTGCGCGACCGATTCTTTGTAGCGGTACTTTAGATGGTTTCGACCCTGCGGGACTTTGGGTTAGCTCTAGACAGTGTTCCACTCTTCCGTGATAACACGTCTGCTATTAACATTGCTAAGAACCTAGTGCAACACTCTCGGACCAAACACATCGATATCCGTTATCACTTCCTTAGAGACCATGTAGAGAAGGACGATATAGTGCTCCAGTTTGTGGAGAGTGACCACCAGTTGGCTGACATCTTCACCAAGCCATTGGATAGTTCAAGGTTTTCATCTCTGCGGGGAGAGCTTGGGGTGGTTTGTCCTTATGGACTGTAGTGAGGGGGAGCTTTGGGCTTTACTGCTTTACTATATTGATTATGCTTCTGTCTCATTTCTGTTGCTTTGCACTCGGGGTGCATTAGGCTTAGTCCTTCTAGCATAGGTTAGAGTGCTTCTCTTGTCTAGTTGCATAGACTTCTTACTCTTATCTTGTGCTTCCAGGATGTTCTTATTAGCTATTTCTTATCTCACTAGATTGAGCTCACTCACTTCTTGTAGGTTCTAGCGAGGGTTGGGCCACCCTCGGGTAGACAGGGTACGTGTTTGCTCTCTAGTGTGTGTTGTACGGTCAAGCTAATAGTCCTGGAGTCATATGGGGTAGATGAGAGTCTGTCTGAGCCATAGTTGTATCTATATCTTTTCTATGCTTTAAGGACTGCCTATTCCATTTTTCTTTGCCAGCTTCTCGATTTTATTGCTTTGGTTCAGGGGGAGTTCATTTGGGAGCTTCTGGAGCTTAATACTGACTAACTCAACTTGAACTAAAAGTTGTATCACATGTTGAGGGGGAGTTGGATTTTCTGCATTTTCAGCATTTAGCATTGTAATATAACTACATTGAGCCTTGATTATTATCCTGTTATAACATGTTTACAATGCTTTACACCTTGCCATGACTTGTGCTTATATGCTAGATTTATCATGACTTCATATGTGCAGACTAGCTTTTGCCATGATAAGTTAAGTAAAATTGCTCAACTTGAATTAAACCTTGTCATGCTAGCATTTGAGTCTAGTCTTTCTTGAGCTATCCTTTTATGATTCATGCCATATCAAGTAGGCTAAGTTGAGCGTTGAATCTCTATTTGAGCCTTAGGTTGAGCTATATTAGCTCTTGATGATGCATAAGTTAGTACAACATGTTTAAAAAGCAAAATGATCTCTTTTGTGTGAAAAAACTGATTTCACCAATTCTTTCTCATGAGACGGCTTGCCATTGCACTAGGCATGAACTCAGGGGGACTTTTGGATGACCTAGACTATCTTCTTAAGCTTCTCGCTTGGAGTAGTCGCATAAGGCTTGAGATCTAGCACATGACAAAAAATTGGGTTGGAAACGACCATGAGCTTTAAAAAGACAATGTTTTATGTGTTCAATTTGCTTAAGCTACAAAAAGAACCATGTACTTAACCAATGTTTCAATCTTGAGCTTATAGCACTCTATTTGGACTCAATATTAGCTTCCTTGTTCCGCTTAGCTTATTGACATGGCCTGCATCATCCTTGTATATCTCTAGTTAGACTTTGCTTATTGATGACTTGACATGCTCATAAAATGCATTACATTTCAGATCGTCATCTATGTGCTCTAGCTAGGATATACATATCTTGTCATGATCTAGATAACCTTTTATTGAGTTATGGCTTGGTGTAGTTCATTATGGTCATCGTGGATAATTCTCATGGCTCAAAATGTTTAGAAATAATCAAACTTCAGCCAATTCATCCATGTTTGTGATCTTATTCTCTCTTTTGCGTCCTTGATGTGTTTATTGCCAAAAGGGGGAGAATAGAAGTGAAAAAGTCTTTTGGGATCATTTTAGAGCTTTGGAGAACAATTTGCTCTTTCAGTTGTTGCTCTAGTGATCTTTCTGTCGACATGGTCACTTGCTTCATTTTCTTCTTTGGACCATGTTGGACTCTTCAAACTCAAACTCAACTTTGCGTTTTTCTGGGTTTGTCAATATACTCATCAAGGGGGAGATTGAGAGACCATGTGGAGGTCATCCCGTGTTTATGATGAGTAATTGACATCGCTTGAGGTAAGTTGAGTTTGGTTTGGGTGGTTTGGACCTTGACGTTGCATGGTGCAAAGGGCTCGGTCGGACTTGGTCAGACTTTGTCGTATGGGATTAGGATACTTATTCCGATTATTCGACAGGTTTTGACTTCAGTGTGTGTAAGTATGGTGTGTTTATACCATTTACGCTTTCATGTATCGAGCGGTGCTATTTGATGTCTTTCTTGTCTGTGTGGCTGCAGGACATCGGGCGGAGTCGTGGCGAGACACGGTGGACCGGACTAGGCGCAGGTGGCGCTGAGGTCAGAACAGTCGGGATGTGTCAAAGACGACGTGGACTCGAGGTGGTTGCAAGGCGTGCGAGACAAGGAGCGCGGAAGCTTCCCGGAAGGTGCAGGAGGGGCGAAACGGGAATTTCGTAAGGCTACACAAGCGGGAGCGGGCTCCGTTGGATTTAGCGGACGTAACGGGGTGGAGACCCGTTAGCCGCGGGCTATAAATAGGTTGGAGGGGCTGCATGCCCACTTGAACACTTGAAGGGATTTTAGGGTTTCCTTTAGTCAAAATAGGCTTTAGAGTTTGTTTTGGCTTTAGGCTTTAGTGGTTGAGAGTTGTTGGTGGAGGCAGAGTTGTGTTCCCTCTGTGTCTCCTTCGATGTCTCCAATGTGGTAGCTCTCTGTGTGTGTTCATCCCCTCTCAAGCATGTGTGGGTTGTGTTCTTGAGTTGGAGAGGGAGAGGATGGATTGAGGAGCTTGTAATCTTCCTTGTTCGAATGTCCATGCGTATGGGGACGTATCTCTTTGTATATCGCTCTTGATTCAATGAATGAAAATATGAAGTTTTCTCCTGTTCGTGCTCTCTGTTCTTCATTTTTCCTTGTTGTTCTTCATGGCAGAATCTTGAGTTTTTGTTTCTCCTGTTGATTCTTGCTGGGAAGGCCCAAAATGGGTTGCTATGACATGGGAGATGCTCAAAAGCCATTTGGCTAGTTAATCCCAAGAGCAAACCAAGTTTAATTTCAGTTTTATCTTTTGGGCTTCCTCTGTTCATGCTTTTGCCTTTCTAGGGTTTTAGTGCATTTCGTGTTTCCCTTCTCAAGATGGCTTGAAATTTGGCATGGAGAGTCCAGAGGCTATTGAGTGGCTATCCTCAAAATTTCATTGCCAAAGGATCAACGGTTGAGGAGTAATTTGGTTTTTGGCTCGGTTCTTACAAGATTTCAGATTTTTTCCAAAATCTGAAATTCTTGTTTCTTGGTGTGGTTTCTTTGTTTTCCAAAGCCCCCTTGCTATTTAGTATGTTGTAGTAATGCTTTGGGCCAAAAAGAATGAAAGAAAACCACCATTTGCCTTGATTTTCGAAGAGCTGCAATCCTACCTGAAGTTCAGTTTTTCAGGTTTCAGTATCCTGTTTGCTGAATTTCTTCATGCGGTACTACCGCTCCTGAAGAGGTACTACCGCTCGGCTCAGCGGTACTACTGCCCTTGTTCGGACCAGTTCGATCGGCAGCGATGAAACGTTCGGACGGTCCGAACGTGTCCGGCAAGAGGTACTACCGCTTGGCATAGCGGTACTACCGCCCAGCGGTACTACCGCTCGTCTCAGCGGTACTACCGCTTGCAGTCTGACTTGCTCTGAATTTGTTTTTCTTGATTGCTTCTTTCTGGATCTGTTTTATCCTTGTTGCTGTGACTTCCAGTAGTGCATATCTTCTATCTTCATAGCTTCCATAGCTATTGGAGAAGAAGCATAAGTGTGGATACTTGAGGGGCGAATTTATTTTTAAAGATCGACATTCACCCCCCCCCCCTCTGTCGCCATTTCGGTCCAACATTGTATTAAATTCAACAATTTACATCTATTTACTGTAATTCTTAAATGTTATTTTGTGCTCAAATAACCCTATATGCCTTCACTTGTCAACCTTGTATTATTGTGCATTCTTCTGTGTAACTTGCGGAGTACATTTTATGTGCTCACCTTGCTTAATTTTGTTGCCAGAGGACTGCTTTGACTTCGGTGAGGATCAGAACGAATAGGCCGTGTCTTACTGTCGTTTGCCTGTGGGCAGGCTTAGTGGGCTTCTTTCGCTTCAGTTTATCCTTCCGCTGCTTATATTTAATTTTGGCTTATGTGCCGTGAATGTAAACTTTAGCCATCAGGCCCATATTCAGTTAAATAAAGTTTGTCATTATGCTTGATATATATCCTTATTATCACTGTGTGCACTAGAATTGAAGCAAACCCCTAAAACTTGATATGATAGGCTTAAGAGTTTCTTCCTTAAAAATAATTTCAAAATGGAAAGGTAGATAAAACCTTGTTCACTCTCAAGCACAGTAGTGACTTCTTATTTATTCAGATTTATGTGAATGACACCATATTGGTGCTTCCTCTCATGCTTTGGTATCCAGATTTCTAGACTCTATGAGTACGGAATTCAAAATGAGTATGATGGGCGAGTTGACCTTTTTCCTTGGTATTCAAGTTAAGCAATTAAAAGAAGGGACCTTTATTCATTAAAACAAGTACATAAAAGACCTTCAATGCTTCGATACGGGAAGCAGCAAGCCTATATTTACTCCCATTGTCGCTTCTACCGTGCTGGATCCTGATGAGGATGGAGAGCCCGTGGACCAGAAGGAGTACCACAGCATGATCGACTCTCTCCTCTACCTCACAGCGTCAAGGCCAAACTTATAGTTGTTGTGTTTCTGTGCGCTTAATTTCAGACTTCTCCTCATGCTTCTCATTGTCAAGCAGTGTGTCACACATTCAGGTACCTTTAGAGCACTTTTGACTTTGCACTCTAGTATTCTTTTGATTCTACACTATCTATTCTTGCTTTTTCTGATGTCGATTTTGCAGGGTGTAGAGTAGATAAGAGGAGTACTTCTGGCACTTGTCATTTTTTAAGTACATCTCTTATCTCTTGGTTATCTAGGAAGAAGTCCTCTGTTGCATAGTCTACTACTGAGGTGGAGTATGTAGCTGCAGCTAGTAGTTGCTCTCAGGTGTTCTAGATCTTATCTACTCTATAGGACTATTGGTTGGCTTTAGATAGTGTTACTCTTTTCTGTGACAACACTAGCATCATAAACATAGCCAAAAACCTAGTGCAACACTCTAGGATCAAGCACATTGATATTAGATACCATTTCCTTAGAGACCATGTAGAGAAGGGTAATGTTGTGCTTAACTTTGTAGAGGCTAAGCAACAGGTTGTGGATATTTTTACTAAAACTCTTGATTCTTTCCGTTTTGCTTATTTGCGGAAGAGTTAGGGGTTATTAGTTCTTTTGGTCTGTTTTGAGGGGTAGTTCGACTCTTTTGCATCTATTGTATCATATTGCATTTTAAATTTAGCAACATGCATTGTAATATAAATACATAGAGCTCTTACTATTATCCCTATGTAAGATGATATCTTGCTTTACATCCTGCCATGTCTTGTGCTAGTTTGCTAGATTTATCATATTCTTCTATGTGTAGCTCAGTTTTTGCCATGCTAGTTTTATTAGATATGAAAAACTTGAACTAAATCATGTCTTGTTGGATCTTGTGACTAGTTTTGCTCTAGTAATCCTCTCATGATTCATCCCATGTCAAATAGACTAAGTTAATTTTTGAACCTAAATTGAATTTTAGATTGAGCTATGCTAGTTTTTTTATTGAACCATGCTTAGTATTAACTCTTTGGTCTTAAACTAAGTAAAAATGCAAAGAAAAACTAATCTGATTTGTGTGAAAAACTGTTCTTATCAATTTTTTCTCATGAGACGATTTACCATTACACTAGGCATAAACTCAGGGAGAGTTTTTGATGACCTAGACCACTCTCTTAAACTTATTTCTTGGGATGGTCGTAGCACGGCTTGAGATCTAGAACACGGCTAAGAAAACAAAACTTATGAAAAATAGTTAAACTTTAGGAGGCAGTTGTGGATGGCTCCTAGTCCAGGACTTGCTTTGCTAAAATAAAACAAAAAATTAATTTTAGCAAGTGCAAAATGTGCTAAATTTGCTTAATTCCAAGTGCTTGAATAAAATGATTCAACATTGAATTTGTAGCACTAAATTGACTCAATGGTGGTTTCTTGGTTCCATTTAGTTTATTGAGGGCTTGACTCATTTTTTGGATATTTTTGGCTAAACTATGATTTTGAGCAACTTGACATGCTAAAAATCCATTTAATTTCATATTATTGCTCATTTGGCTTTAGCTTTACTATATATGGTTTACCACGATCTAAAATAGCTACTTCACTAAATATAGCTTGGTGTAATACTTGTTGAGTCACTTTGAATAATTTTCATAGCTTTTAATGAAAAGAATAAAAAATATAACCACTCAATTTTATTTATGTTCTATCTTCTTTTATGCATCTTAATGATTCCATTGTCAAATGGAGAGAAATATTGGTAAAATTGCAAATCTAAAGCATGATTTGGTGTTTTTGTGTAAATCTTGCCAAGTTATAGCTTTAATGTTGGGCTATGATTCTCTTGATCTTTTGATCTCTTCTCACAATAACTAAGGTCAAATAAAACAGTTGTTCTTTCATATGGATCTACAATGAGATTTTCCAATTCATTTGGTGAATTTAAAACTTTTTGTGGAAAACATGCTATTTTCAATAGCTTCAATTTATTACTGCCTCATATGGTTATTTTTAGTCTTTGCATTCCCCTGATGACCATTTTGAGCTTTATTTGCAGAATTTCCTCTCTAAATTCTAAAACACACTCTACTTGCATTTTTGAGAAATTATCAATGGATTTATCAAGAGGGAGATTGAAAGACCATGCGAGAAGGTCCATGATTTTGTTCTGATGAACAATTGTCATTTTGGAGGAGTGAAAATTTGAAATTTGCGGCATTTTGGACAAATTGCAGAAATAGATGATTTAGGGAAGTTTGAGTCAAAACATGATTTGGTGACCTAGGTCGGTGTTATAGGTGACATGGGACATGTTATTGCTAATGTAGGTCAAGTTGTGAAGAACTTGTACCCGAAAATGATTTCTGTCTTGGATGTGCAGGGTCACTTGGAGTCAGCAATAGTCAACAACGATGATCCAAGCTATGATTATGGAGAAACCGAGACTCAGAACGATCAAGAATGCTAGGTGAAATGAATAAGCTCAAGTATGGAATAAGAAAGGTGGGAAATTTTGAAGGGAAGTTCACGCGATGAGTTGCACCATGCGGTCTGGTCGGTCCATGTGAGGTGTGGCCTGGTGGAACCGGAACAGGTTGGACTTACCGATGCGTGGCAAGCCAATGATGCACATATACATGGCAAGTATGGTGATTGCCTATAATAGAAGGAGATGACCGAGTCAAGAAAGGATATTTTGATAGTTTGACCAAAATACCGGAAACTATCTTGAAGCAAAACTGCGACGCTTGGGAGGGCGGTTTAGGTTAAGGAAAAGATGGGAGAGCGTGCATAATTATAGTGTGTGAGTTAAAAGCCATGTGTAGGGTTATCGGGGTTTTCTCATTATGCTAAGTAAATAGTATCCACTAGGGATTAGATGTGACTGGCTAGCCTATCTATTCAAGGGATTGGAATAGAGACTTGTGGTTATCCATCCAACCATCCTCTCTTAAGACTAAGTGTTCATAAGTTTTAGGGTTAGGGTTTGATAGAAGTTGAGTGTTGTGGTGTCCTCTCTTGTCCTCTAAATGGAGTGTTTATAAAACATTCATATTCAAATTGCAATACATCAATCTTTGTTCATCCTCACGAATCTCTCTTTCATTGATTGATTTGCTCTTGATTTGGTTAGTTTTTCCTCTTCTCTATCCTCTTTTTTATTTTGTTGTGCCAAGGATGTGCAAGAGATGGAGATAACCTCTCGAAATTAATCTCCATCCATCTAAGCACTTGTTAGCAAATTCCTAAAGAAATCCGATTTTTGCTCTTTTGGCCTCTCTGAGTGATTTATTGATCTAGTTTTTTTACCTCGATTTATTTGGTATTCTTGCTTACTGGAACATGTGAAAACACATGTAGAGACATCTTAGCAATCATTCACCCATGAATAAGTCATATTTACCGTTTGTGGTTTTTGACCTACTTTCGGTGCAATCTGATTTCAAACGAAAAATGGTCAAAAGTTTAGTAGCAATTTTCTTGATTGTTGATTGGAATAGATTTCTGACATTCTAGAGAAATGTATACAAAATTTCAAATGATTTGAATTTTGGTTTGAGAGTTAGCTCAATTTTAGGTTTTAGCCTAGTTTTAGTGCATCAGAGCATTACGAACCAAAATATCACAATTCTCACATGTTCTTTCAGGTTTTCTTTATTGGGATATATTAGACTAGCCTTGGTTCAAGTTTTAAGCCTTTTTGATCGATGGATCAAAAGTTCCATGGCTTTCAGATTTGAAATACTGTTGTTTTTCTTTATTCACGGGTTGAAATCACTGTAGCACCAAGAATTTTTGAATCTTTGGCTTCTTTGTCTTCATAGCTTTCATAGCTATTAGACTAAAGATTAAGATAATATTTAGAGAAAATTTAAAGCACCATTCATCACACCTGTATTGCTACATCGGTCCTACGGAGTGCTCCTGCATTGGTCACTTGAGAGGGAAGGCGACGTGAACACCAAGTTTTTTCACATGAACGTCAGTGCATGATGACGCAAGAAAACTTTCGTGTCACTCCACGATGGTAGGCATGCAACAAACTCAAAATGACAATTTCTCTAAGAGCACTCTCAACCCATAGTTTCTATGGACAGTTTCCAAGGGGGAGAGAGAGCAATTAATGTCCCTTAGAAGCTATCCTTCTCAACCCATGATTTCTATAACAGTTTCTATATAGAGGAGAATTTAAATGCACCACAAAAAGAGATGGATCAGCTGTGGTAAGCAACAAAGTAGCCTTCATAGTATATGCGTCTTCATAGTATATGTGAAACATGATCTACTTTTAGCTGCATCTCCACACTTCGCATTTCCAGTATATGTGAAACATGTTTTTTAACACATCATCCTTCTGTAGGCATTTCCAGCATTGAGAACTGACAGTAGCCTCATACAATTTAACCGCCAACTAAAGAGATGCAACTACGACTTAGAAAGAAGCATGGAGCAACTACAAAGTAATGATAATAGATAGCATAGTTGGTAACAAAATAAGCCATGTTCATAAGCATTACAATATATAAATATTAAACTAGATAGAGTAGCCATCATCCAGTCCATCTCTCACTGGGTAATGAGAATGCATAGTAAATATAAAATCAGGTAGAATAGCCATCATCAGTCCATCTCTCGCTGGGCTTGTACTTCAGACGCATAGTACCTCCGTAGATGGCACAGAGAACTACAAAAAAAATAGACATCATCAGGCCATCAGCTACAATGAAAAAAGAGTTAAATAATGAGTTTTCAGTAAAAACAAATGAACATTTGTATATGACTATATAATATTTAAATGGGTACAAACCACATTGAAATCATTCATAATAGTTTATTCAACAAAATAATTTAAGTACCTAATTGGAATTTCCAAACTTATGCCAAATATGTTCAATCAAATCTAATTGAAGTTGCTTATAAGCAGCACGATCATGAATTTGGGCATTTCTTGCTAGTACTTCTGCCATCTCTGGGTTATCTCCATGAGTAATTGTAGGTGCCTGAACTGTTGATGTGCTCGCTTCCTCATTCAGATCAATAGGACTCTGCTCTATGCCCTTCTCATCTTCGATTATCATATTGTGAAGGATGATACAAGCTTTCATGACATTGTCAAGATCCCCTTGTTCATATAGACGTGCTGGTCGACGCAAAATACAAAAGCGAGACTGTAAAATCCCAAATGCACATTCAACATCCTTCCTTGCCCCTTCTTGATGTTGTGCAAACAATTTATGCTTATCAGATTGTGGTTTGCGTATTGACTTTACAAAAATAGCCCACTCTGGGTATATACCGTCCGCTAGGTAATAACCTTGGCTATATTGCCTTCCATTGATATGATACTGTACCGCAGGAGCTTCTCCTCGGAGCTGCTGGATGAACAAATCAGATTGATTAAGCACGTTGATGTCATTGTTGGATCCAGCAACACCGAAGAAGGCATGCCATATCCAGCGATCGTGTGAGGCAACCGCCTCTAGAATGATAGTAGGAACACCATGATCACCACGGGTATACATTCCTTTCCATGCATAGGGACATCTTTCCCAATGCCAATGCATACAATCAATACTTCCTAGCATGCCAGGGAACCCACGACGCTCGCCGATCTGCATTAAGCGTTCAACATCTTGTACGGTGGGACGTCGCAAATACTCAGCACCAAATACTTCAATTACACCATTGGCAAACATCTTCAAGCACTCTACTGCAGTACTTTCTCCAATCTTGATGTACTCATCAAGCTGATCTGCAGGGCTGCCATTTGCCAATTGTCGAATAGCCATTGTGCACTTTTGAATAGGTGACAAGCCAGGGCGATTCAAAGCATCTATTCGCAATGTGAAGAATGGAGACCAATCACCAAGGGCAGCAACTATGCGTAGGAATAGTGGTCTTCTCATCCTGAATCTTCTACGGAATATTGTATCATTATATACTGGATCCTCTGAGAAGTAGTCATCCATTAGCTGCTGTTTTGATTCTTCACGAGGTCTGTCCACATATCTCCTGGACACAAATCTCCTTCCTTGACCATGTAGATTTTTGACATCAGTCATCAATTCAGCTGCTATGTGTTCACCAAACTCTTCTAACATGTCTTGCTCTTGTTCAATCTCATCCATCGTCTGTAAATCCATTGGATCTATGCTACTGGCCTCATCCTCAGAATCATCCATTGTGGAGATCAGATGCAATGGGAAGAAGAAAGGTACAGAAGGTGGATAAGGTGGAGTTCAGAGACAAGGAGTCATCCATATGCGTGTGGTATATATATGTATAATAGTATAGTAGTGTTCAGACTACTTTAAATGTGTTTACACAATATGTACAGTTTACATACACGTAAAAATAGTTTGGTTTACCCACATAAAAATATACTGAAACTTACTATTGGAATTCCTTCCTTTTCAGGATAGGATTGCATGGCACGAAAAAACTGACTGACAATGAGATAGATAAGAGAACATCTTTTGGTAAGAAACATTGCATGAGCTGTACGTTTAGTAATGTACTAGGTATAATGTGCATCATGACTGATCATATGATTTGCTACAGGACCCTACTGTTTTGGAGTGAGCCTGGATGGAGCTTTCTGAGAAGGATAAATCAGTAACAGTTGAAGACTTTGCAGAGGTCAGAGGTTCACTAGATTTGTCTGATTTCCTACTTGTGTCTTTCCATATCCAAACTGATTTGTCTGATTTTCTATACATTTAAATATATGCCTGTTTTACTTCTTGTGATGCACATTCTGAGTTAGTATGGCACTTATCCATTTATCCAGAAGGTATTGCATTCATCTATAAGGTATTGCATTCATCTATAAGGTATTGCATTTTCCATTTACGTAATTCTTTAGCCCTCTTATGTCCCATAGGAAAGACAAAAATAAGAATACGAAAATAAACTTAACCGTGCTCTCAATGCTTTGCCTCTTTCATCATTATCTTCAATATTCCTATCACATTTTACACTTAGTTTTCTCACGGGTTAGAAGTTGGCTTCTTATCGCAAATTCTGCATGCCTTCCCTAACCTTGTTGTCCTTTTTCTAATAGTTTTTGACATGTGCGTTGTGCTGGATTATCTTCACTTCCTTTCATGTTTTTGAATGTGCGACCACATTCCATACATTCCATACATGCCGCAGTGTGAAAGGCTTTTCATTATGTTCAGAGGCAAAGAGCTCCAATGCCTTATCCGTCAATTGGTCATCGCTAACCCCCACTCTGGTAAACTTTATTGATTCGATTCCAGCAGCCTTGGAACTCACTCACTGGTTTCTTGATGCGGTCCCAGCGGATCTTCAGCTGGTTACGGTTTCTTGATCGATTATTTTCTGTGGTGCTGTTGTAAGTATCAGTGACATCTCCCCAGTATTGTTCTGCCTTCCTATCATTTCCATCAACCGGGTCAACTGAATGTAGCAGCCAAGCACTTGCCTACAATTTGTAAAAGAACAAAAAATATAATTAAGGCAGGAAAATTTGGAGCAGCAGGCTGACATGAATATGGACTCGATTTGCCAAGAACAAAGCACTCTAACTTACCAATCTAACATCTTCTGCATACGACCAATTCAATCGCACTTCGGACCTAGCGGTTAGGTGGGTGTCATTAGCATCGATATCAATTGCCTCTTTTTCAGAATCACCCATTTGTGCACTTCCAAGAGCTGATTGAGTTCCTTTGAAACATCCAGCAGCAGTAGTGGACGACATCATAGGACGGCTAATTGGAGCACCGACTAAATGGAAGTTTTCTGAAAGATGCCTTCCAATGGGAGAGCTGAAGCTAAACAATCATCTCAGCAGTTCAGTACTATATACCATGCACAGGTAAAATAGAAATATGGTCAAAGCTTTACCATTCAAAATTGCCAGGCGATGCATTCCACCATGTACCAGCGGCAGGACCAGAGGCTGGTGCAGTAGGAACGCCGATGGGTGGTTCATCAGGAACGCCGGGGGGTGGGGCAGCCTTTCTTGCTTTTCTAGGGATCAGATTCATTCTTGCTGAGATTTTCGGTAAGATGCCGCTGAGAGAGGATGATTGGAGATGATCTATTGGAGAGGATGATTGGATTAGGCAAATGGTTCGGCGGGGAAGGGTAGGGTTCGGCGAGGGAGCGGATGAGTCGAGCGCACGGGAGGAAGCCGGCGCATCACGCGGGAAAGGAGGGAGCGCGCGCGGGAAGAAGCGAGGGCGCGGGAGCGAGCGCGCGGGGGAGAAGGGCGGCCGCGCGCGCGGGAGGGAAGCGACGGCTCGGGAGCGAGAGCGCGGGGGGAGAGGGGCAGCCGCGCGAGTGGGAGCGAGCGCGGGGAAGAGGGGCGGCCGCGCGCGCGGGAGCGGGGGCGGGCGTGTGCGTGAAGAGGGTGGTGGCAGACTGGAGGGGCACAGGGGATCTGGTGGACTGCGATGGAAACGAGAAGAGCACTCCCAACGCCAAAACGATGGTTTCCTAGCGCATAGGAACGGGAGCCGACTTCGTTTCTCAGGCCAGAAACGATTTCCATCTCTCTCCTCTTTAACTCTCCTTCCACATCAGCAAAAAGATGACATGGCAGTATAATAAATTCTATGGAAACCACCCATAGTTTCAGGTTGGGACTGCCTTAGTAGACAGGAAGCACCATGAGGATAGAGTTAATGAGCACCGGTCTCCCTCCCAGTGAGAGCAGCCTTGGTATCCACCCTGCTAGCTTCTTGGCGTATCTATCGATGAGAGGTTGCAACTCCGCTTTGGTTGGCTTCCTCAAGGATAGCGGCAGCCCCAAGCGAAATTCTGAGTGGCACACTGCAGGTGCTGGGAAACCTCTGTGAGCTGTTCCTCGGAACATTGAATTGGGGTGATGGCACTTTTCTGGAAGTTGGTCTTGAGGCCGGAGATTTACCCAAAAAGCTTGAGTGTGTGCTGCGGCCTGCGCGTCGCGAGCTTTTGGGGTGAAGAAAAGCACTGCATCATCCGCATAAAGGGACATGGTCGACGGCAATCGACCACCATTGATGGGAGTGAGAATACCCTGGGCCATGGCAGCAGCGAACATGGCACTTAACGCCTCCATCACCATGATAAAGAGGGGCGAGAGAGGGTTCCCCTGCCGTAGGCCTCGCGCAAGCCGAATCGGTTCGTATTGAGAGCCATTGATGCAAATTGTAGTTGATGCAGAGGGCAGGATCAGTGAGATTCAGTTACGCCACCGTTGCCTGAAGCCGAAGTGTGCCTGGAGGCTGGAGCCGAAGAAGGAATTCCCATGACACGGTGTTGAACGCCTTCCCAATGTCGATTTTCAACATGATTTGACTTGCGGGAACGGTGGAATCTATGCGCCAGCCCCCGGACATACATGAAGTTCTTGTGGATACTTCTGTGTTTGGTAAAGGCTGAGTGGGATGGCGACACAATGTCCCTGATGTTCGCCGCAAGTTGGGAGGCAGGAAGCTTTGTGAAAATCTTAAATGAACGTGATGCAGCTCCCGAAATGGGCAATCAAGCTGATTCAAAGAAAATGCCGAGGTTTCTTAAGACGGCCAAACGTCCGCTAGCGCCACTCTAATCTTTCTGTACGCACACACCCTTGGAGTCTTCCTGTTGTACGTGCAAGTAAAGGAAGACACAAAAATTGATCACAGAACACAGAAACACAAATGAGGTTTTGGCGCTGCAGAACGTCGCAGCTTTTCTGGCTTTGCTTCTTCCCTTTATATAGCAAGTAAACAAGAAACCGACCCACTAATTAGTTGTAGAAACTGTTGAAAATCGACTCACTAATTAGTGAAAGCGATGAAAAAGCGACCCACTAATTAGCTATAGAAACTGACCAAAAACTAACCTGCTAACAAATAATAGTAACTGACATGCAAAAATGACTAGATTAACTAACAATACTCCCCCTAATCTAGTTGATGTTGATGTCGACGACGCCAGCTTCGAGCGCGTGTGTAAACGCACCGCCAAGTGATTTGGTCGGTATGTCCGCCACCGATCGTCGGTGTGGATTTTGCGGATGGCGACTTGGCCACCTCGACACACTCCCGGATGTAGTGGAAGCGTGTCTCGATATGTTTGCTCCGGCCATGGAAGATCGGATTTTTGCACAATTGAATCGCCGACTGATTGTCGATGTAGATTGTCACGGCGCCGACGTCTCGCCCGTAGAAGTTGCCGATCAGCCGCCTGAGCCAGATTCCCTGGCATACCGCCGCTGAGGCCGCGATGTACTCGGCCTCGCACGACGATAGCGCCACCACCGGCTACTTTGTGACGCCATGACACAGCGCGCGTTGCGGCGAACAAAATGCCGGAGGTGCTCTTGCGATCATCCACGTCGCCGGCCATGTCCGCGTCGCTGTACCCCTTGAGTTCGATGTCGTTGTGCCCCTTGGTGTAGCAAAGGCCAAGTGGAGCGTACCAGCGACATAACGAAGTAGATGCTTGACGGCGCTCAGGTGTTCCGTCGTTGGGTTCGCCATGAACCTGCTCACATACCCGACCGCGAAGCTGATATCCGGCCGGGTGTGGACCAAGTACCGGAGGCTGCCAACCACACTACGGTAGAACGTAGGATCAACTGGTGGATTGGAGCTCTCCTTACTCAGTTGAAGACGTGCCTCCATGGGCACTTGCACGGCATTGCAGCCGGCCATGCCGGCCTTGTCCAGAGCTTTGTCGCATCGCGGCTTGGCTCATGGTGATCTTCCCGAGCAGCCGCTTGACATCAATGCCGAGATAGTAGCTCAAGCGCCCGAGGTCGCTCATCTTGAGCGAAGCTTCATTTCCTCCTTGAGCGATTCGATCTCAGCTTGGTTGGCGCGGTGAGGATCAAATCGTCAACATACACGCCCAGAGCACCGTCCTCGCCCCTTGCGGCGTGTGTACACCCCGTGTTCTTCCTGCAACGCAGCGCGTGAACGAGCGCCACCAGCGTGCGGTCAAGCAGTGTTCCACGCCGAGGAGCTTGTCGTGACCGTGGAGTGCTTTGCACAGCCGTAGTACTTGCCGCTCGCCCGCGATCATGAATCCGGTGATTGGCGGCGTAAACCTCCTCCATGAGGTCGCCGTTCGAAACACGAGACTTGACATCGAGATGGTGGGCGCCCGGCCCTCGTGCGCGCCCGCGCTGCTGCGCGCGCGTCGGTCGAGCGCGCCACGGTGCAAACACCTCATCGAAATCCACGCCCGGTCGTCGTGCGTACCCCTTAGCCACCAGCCACACCTTGTGCCGAACCACCGCCCCCTGCGCATCCTTCTTGAGCTTGAACACCCATTTGAGGCCAATCGGGCGGTGTCCGGCCGGGAGGTCCACCGCCTCCACGTGCCATTGTCCTCAATGGCGCCATCTCCTCTTCCATCGCGGCGCGCCGCCCGGATCGGTGGCTGCCTCGTCGTGAGGTGGGCTCCTCGGTGCAAGGAGCCACTCGTCGGGTCGATGCGCGTGGCTCGGCGGTGTTGATGCAATTGTCCACCATGCGAAAACGCTGCGGCGCGCCGTTGTCACTATGATCGAGCCCCGACGAGATGTGCGATGGTGGAGTGCAGTGCTCGACTTGAGCACCACCGGTGTCGTGGGTGGCGTTCATGGGCGTTCGGGGTGACGCCACAGCTTCTTCTTCTTCCTCCAAGAACGGGACCGCAGGGGATATAGGAGCGTTCGGCTCGCCGCCGCCCAAGACGCCGCTGACCGTGTACTCCACGGTGAACGTCTCAGGGATGGCGTCGCCGTTCGCCTCCCAATTCCACCCTTTGGTCTCGTCGAACACCACGTCGCGGGTCACATGGAGCCGGCCGCCCACCGGATTGTACACCCGGTAGCCTTTTGAGCCCGGCTCGTACCCGACGAAAACCATCTTCACGCTCCGGTCGTCAAGCTTCGAGGTGTGCGGGTGCGTAACCTTGGCGTGGCGAGGCAGCGAGCGTCGCGCATGAAATGCCGCAGACGGTTTCTTGCCATGCCAAGCTTCATAAGGCATCATCCGGTGGCGCTCTTCGTCGGTGAACGGTTCAAGATGAACACGGCGTGCTCACCGCCTCCCCGAAATGTCTTGGGCACCTTTTTGCCTTGAGTAGGCATCGCGCCATAGCCATCACGATCGGTTCCGGCGCCCACGGCGCCGTTCGTTGCGGGAGTATGGCGCGTGGGTTGTCGGTGCGCCCTTCTCCGCGCATACTCGCCAAAGGTCACGGGCGTGAACTTCGCCACCACGATCGATGCGTAGCGCGCGTAGCTTCCACCCGATCTCGACCTCGGCGCGCTTGGAACTTCTTGATCGCGCTGGCCGCCTCGTCCTTGCTTGACAACAGCACTAGCCACATATAACGACTAGCATCGTCAACGAGGAGGAGGAAGTAGCGCTTGCCACCATGCGTCGCTGGCGTGACGAGCCCGCATAGATCTCCATGTACGAGATCAAGCGGGCCCTTCGCGCGTGCCAGGCCTCGAGAGGAATGGCGGCGCCGTTGCTTGCCGACAAGGCACGCGTCACACAGCTGGTCGACATGATCCAGCAGTGGAAGCCCACGCACCATGTCGCCACGCCTAAGTTTCTTCAACCCCTCGAAGCTCAGGTGGCCGAACCGCTCATGCGGCGCCACGCATCGTCGTTGGCGTGCGCCGAGCGAGATCGGTCGGCGGCGTGAGGATCTTATACGATCGATTCGCGATCGCCGTACCTTGGCGAAGCTCCTCCTCGGATCGCGCACCGCAATGCGCCGTCCTCGATCAACACTTGGCACCCGACCTCGTCGAGTTGTCCCAAGGCGATGATGTTGCTTTGCAGACGTGAGATGAAGTACACGTCCGACGGATCGATGGCGTCCACCCGTGTCGCGAACATGATCGTGCGCGCCGAGGATGTCCACCATTGATCCATCGCCGAACTTTACCGTGCCCGTGATGTCGCGGTTCAGCTCGGAGAAGGCCGCGTCGTTTCCCGTCATATGGTTCGACGCGCCCGTGTCGAGGTACCACACGCCGTCGTCCTGGCCGCCGGTGTGATTGTTGGTGTCACCCAACTGCACCGTCGCGCGTTCTTCATTGGGAAGACCCGACCGCCGACGTGCACAGGTGCGGCGCACTCTGGGAGGCACGCGGGCACCGGTGAAAGAGAGACCACCTGGACCATCAACAGGGACGGCTCGTCGTCGCCACCCTCCTCCACCAGCAGCGCTGCGGCCGCCGCCTCGTCTCTCTTCTTCTTCCGGCATTCCCGGGCCCAATGCCCAGTTTTCCCGCAGTACTTGCACGTATCCTTGTCGATGACCTTGCCACCACCGCCCTTGCGTGCGTCATCGGTACCGCGCTTGGGTGGCTGCGCGCTGCGTCGTGGCGGGACCGAGCCGCCATTCGTACCACTTCCGCTGGCGCCAGCGCTTCCGACGCGCGCACCCTCCTTGTCACACTTGCGTAGGCGACGTATGAGATCCTCCTCCTTTGACGAGAGAAGCAGCCGGGAGCCCAGTTCCGCAGCCGCTTCCCGCGCGTCGAGCCGCTGCTCCACGGACCGAAGACGGCCCGTGACCTCCTCGATGGACAGGTCGTTGATGTTGAGCAGCGTCTCGATGGAGATTGCGACCTGCATGAACTTATCAGGGATCACCTGCAGCATCTTGCGCACGACCTCGCCTTCGGTGATGTGGTCGCCGAGAAGCCGCAGATTATTGGCGAGGCCCGTGATGCGCATTGAGAAGTCGTCGATGGCCTCCCCTTCCTTGAATGCAATATTGTTGAAGTCGCGTCGGAGTTTCTGCGCGTTCGCCTCACGCACACGCTCGACGCCCATCCGCATGACCTTGACAGCATCCCACGCCTCCTGCGCGGAGTCCTTATTGCCGATCGAGGCCAGCATCTCCGGCGGGACAGCTTGTGCAATTGCTGCTAATGCCAGCCGATCCATGTTGTACTCTGCGCCGCCGGGTTTGATGGCTCCCCACAAGCCTTGCGCCTGCAGGTTGATGCGCATGAGCATCGCCCACTCCGGGTAGTTGGTCTTGGTCAGCATCGGATACTGCACCGACGCCGACGCTTCCTTGACCACGCGCTCGATGACGACCTCACGCTCTCGACCATACTGTTGTCGCGGACGGCGAGGACCCCGTGATGGCGACCGAAGGCGATCCCGCCGCGGAGGAGTGACCGACCCTCGTCCACCGGGCCGACATGGCCACGGGATCTGAGCGAGGCTCGATACCAAATTGACGGCCAAACATCCACTAGCGCCACTCTAATCTTTCTCAGACGCACACACCCAGAGTCTTCTGTTATGCGTGCAAGCAAAGGAAGACACAAAAATTGATCACGAACACGAAACACAAATGAGGTTTTGGCGCTGCAGAACGTCGTAGCTTTTCGGCTTTGCTTCTTCCTTTATATAGCAAGTAAATAAGCCCGACCCACTAATTAGTCTGTAGAAACTATTGAAAATCGACTCACTAATTAGTCAGAGAAACCGATGAAAAGCTGACCCACTAATTAGCTATAGAAACTGACCAAAACTAACCTGCTAACAAATAATAGTAACTGACATGCGAAAATGACTAGATTAGCTAACATCTTATGGAAAGGGGAGGAGGAAACAGCGGCAGCCACTGCCTCGTTGCATGGGACAAGGTATGTATGCCGATGGCCAATGGGGGACTAGGCATAAAGAATCTGTCCCTGCTCGGGATCACTCTGCGCCTTCGCTGGCTGTAGTACCTCTGGACACGCAAGGACAGGCCTCGGACCCTGTCTCGGCCACTGCCGGATAGGGACGTCGAGCTCATGTTCCAGGTGGTGACTGGAGTGCAGCTCGGGGATGGGAAGTTGGCTGATTTTTGGCAATCGAATTGGCTTCCGAATGGGCCAATTGTTGAATAATCTAACATGCTCACTATAATCGAAGAGTCAATCATAATGACCATGGTCAAAGAGTTAGTGAGTTAGTCATAGTGACCGTAGTTGAAGAGTTAGTCGTAGCGGCCGTGGTCGAAGTCGTAGAGTTACTGTAGCATCATGATCGTATAGTAATGTAGCATCATGTTCATATAATTACTGTAGCATCATAGTCGTATAGTTACTGTAGCGATCGTAGTGACAGCAGTGGTTGTGGAATCACTGTAGCAGTCATTTGATGTGTACTCAGTCCACGCGAGAAAGTGTTTTTCGTTGTCTGTTAATATTGTGTGCGGCATGACCTAGATTCATGGGATCGTGCAGGTACTGGCGCATAATAAGGATGGCTTAACCACCAGTGTTAGACTAGAATTCTTTTAAATAGCAGTCTAATACAACAAAAAAGCTGCCTAGTTTTCCAATAATGCAAAAACTCTTATATTCGTGTTCTATGCTTTCAACTTCGTGTGTGTTCATGTGTGAGCTCAAGCGTGTTGATCGGCTGAAGTTCCTGACATTTGGTATCAGAGTTAGGGAACGCTGGCCACGATGTAGCCACGTGATTCCGCAGTGCCCCGATGCTCCCAGTCTTCATCGCCATGTTCCAGAGACCGCACCAACGGCAGCGGCGGTGCTCTAAGTGGTACAAAGGGTGGTGAAGGAGGTCGGAGGATCAGCGGCGTATCTGAATCTCACAAAGATGAATTATGGTGATGGGGCCATGATGATGGTCGTGCTCTAGGTGCGTGTACTCTGGGACGTTGTCAACACTGGCAGGGCTAAATTCCAGGAGGACAGGATGGCGCTGGAGGCCACCCTATGTGCCATTCCGCCAGAGATGATCTCCGCACTTGCCATCAAGGCAACAGCCAAGGAGGCATGGGATACCCTGAAGACAATGCGCATCAACATTGATCGAGTGCACAAGACCAATGCTCAGAAGCTCCACAAGGAGTTTGAGAGCATTGCATTCCGTGACGAGGAGTCTATCAACCACTTTGTGTTGCGGCTCACCGGGTTGGTAAACTAGCTTAGCACCCTTGGTGACCCAGAGCCACCATACAAGGTCATCAACCTACATGTCATCCCCTCCAAGTTCTCCCAAATTGCTCTGTCAATTGAAATCCTCCTTAATCTCTTGATGCTCTAGGTGGAGGAGGTGATTGGGAGACTCAAGTTGGCGGAAGATCAGCAAGACCCGATGCCTATCGTCAGAGCTAGTGGGAAGCTGCTCCTCACACAGGAGGAGTGGTCTGCGCGGATAAGGTAGTGGCAGCAGGGAGAGGGATCTTCTGGTGGCTCCAAGTCTGGCAACCAACGTTGAAAGCCACTGCAACAAAGGTCTGATAACGACGGCATGGATGAAAGCAGGGAGAGGCTAGGATCTGATGATGGCCATGACTTCTCGAAGAACAAATGGCGCAACTGCAGCAAAATGGGTCATTGGGCCAAGGATTGCCAAAGCTGGTAGAAGCGGGCCAAGGCTCATCTGACGCAAGGGGATGACGACGAGGCAACACTCTTGATGGCCAGGGCTGTCACCATCCCGGAGTCCTTAATGCGGCAAGATACCATCCCTAGGACCACTCACAGTGGCTTCGACCACTTCTTTGACTACTCCTTCGACTACTCCTTCAACCACTGCTTTGACTGCTCCTTCGACTATGGCTTTGACCGCTCTTTCGACCATGGTTTTGACCACTCATCCCCATCACCGCGATGCAATCCCCTTCGACTGGTCAAGATGAAGGTCTTCGCACAGCTAGATCGGGAAGAGGCACGCAATAACGAGCTTAGGTAACTCAATACCAGTGCGACCAACCACATGACCAGCTCTCACGAGGTATTCTCCAAGCTAAGGACTAAGGTGGTCGGCACCGTGAAGTTTGACGATGACTCCATTGCAAACATCGAGGGGTGCAGGACGATCCTCTACGCGTGCAAATCCAGGAAATATCGCACCCTTACGGGGGTGTACTATATTCCCTGGCTCACCACCAACCTCATCAACGTTGGGCACCTTGATGAGACAGGCTACCGAGTGCTAATCGATAGTGGGATCCTGAGGATACGCGATGAGCAGCAGCATCTACTAGCAAGAGTTAGGTGCTACCCAGCTGACTGTACCCACTCTGACTCAAAATCATGCAACCGGTGTGCCTGATGACAAGGAGCTCGGAGGAGGCATAGCAATGGCATGCAAGGTACAGTCATCTAAATTTCCAGGCTCTACACAAGCTCGCACAATGCGACATGGTGCGAGGGGTGCCATGGAATGATCAGGTGGATCAAGTCTATGATGGCTGCCTTGCCGGGAAATAGCGGTGGGCCCCTTTCCTGGAGCAGGGAAGTATCATGTGCAGGATGTCCTCGACCTCGCCCACAGCGATCTCTGTGGACCGATTACGCCTATGACGCCGAGCGGCAACAGCTACTTCTTGCTGCTTGTGGACGACATGAGCTGCTACATGTGGCTCAGTCTCCTTGCGAGCAAGGACCAAGCTCCAGCATCGATCAAGTGCTTTCAGACCATGGTGGAGGTGGAGTTAGGGTGCATGCTCAAGATACTCTGAATCGGCTATGGCGGGGAATTCACATCGATGGAATTCGGCGAGTACTGCACTGAGCACGGTGTGCAGCGGTAACTCACAGCACCTTATTCCCTACAGTAGAATGGGGTTTATGAGCGTCGCAACCAGATGGTGGTTGCCATGGCACGCAGCGTGATGAAGGTAAGGGGGCTCCCTAGGAGGTTCTGGGGCGAGGCCATGTCCACTGTTGTCTTCATCCTCAACCGTGCACCAACATGAAGCATCGATGGAAAGACGTTGTATGAGGCTTGGCATGGCGAGTAGTTGACGGTGCATTTCCTCTGCACCATCGGCTGTGTAGAGCATGTCAAGAACTCGAAGCCATAGCTAAAGAAGCTGGATGACCGAAGTATACAGATGATCTTTGTCAGGTACAAGTCTAGCTCCAAGGTGTATCGCGTGTATGACCCAGTCAACCAGCGCGTGCACGTCACGCACGACGTCATCTTCCATGAAACAGTGCAGTGGGACTGGAGAGCTTATGGCGAAGAAGGTCTGGTGAGTGGATAGGGCCCTTTCACTGTGGAGTACACTATACTATATGAACTAGGAACGGCGGGGATTAGCGGCGTGGATAGAGACTAGGATTCGCCACTCACGCCTGCTAGTGCATGCTTTGGCAATATAGCGATGCTAGGGGCAGATGCAGTGATGCCTGTGACACCGAGCATAGTGGAGTTTGCCTTGCTGCCAGCCAATCCAGGAGAGGTACTCGACACAGACCATGACAACGCACCGCTTCGATACCGCACCATCGACAACATCATCAGGCTGGCTTCACCCTGTGGTTTTGCACCACGCGATCTCGACTCCGTTGCGCTGCTATTCACCACAGCCGACAAACCAACATCCTTCAGTGAAGCAGAGCATCACAAGTGCTGGCGCAAGGCGATGCTCGAGGAGATGAACTCAATTGAGGACAATGGCACTTGGGAGTTCGTCGATCTCCCTACTGGCCATCGACCCATTGGGCTCAAATAGGTCTACAAGGTGAAGCGCGATGAACATGGTGCCATTGCCAAGTATAAGGTGTGGTTGGTCTCGAAGGACTATGTACAGCGGGCCGATATCAACTTTGAGGAAGTGTTTGCTCCCGTGGCGCATATGGAGTCAATCCGATTGCTGCTTGTTGTGGCGGCGCACGAGGGGTGGTAGTCCATCACATGGATGCCACCTAGTACTGGAGTATTATCGGTAACCTCCGCTATTTGGTAAACACACGGTCGGAAATAGCCTATGCAGTGGCCTACACAAGCCAATTCATAGAAGAATAGCACGAAGACCACCTAGTCATGGTCAAGCATGTACTACGCTACATCACTGGAATGCACGACCACGGCATCTGCTACATGAGGAAGAGACACAGTCGGCCGCTACTGTTAGGATTCATTGACAGCGACATGGCCAGCAACATCGACAACCGCAGAAGCACCACTGGAGTGCTCTTCTTCCTCAGAAGCAACCCCATCGCCTGGTAGTCGAAAAGCATAGGGTGGTGGTGCTATTGTTCTGTGAGGCGGAGTACATTGCTGCAATGGCTGCGATATGTCAAGGCATTTGGTTGGCTTGGCTGATGGGTGAACTTCTTTGCTTAGAGCCCAACGCGCTAGTGCTCAAGGTGGACAATAAGTCTTCCATTACTTTAACCAAGAATCATGTCTTCCACGATCGGTGCAAGCACATCGGCACTCACTTTCACTTCATCCGAGAGTGTGTTGATGGAGAAAAAATCATCCTCAAGCATACTCTAATAGAGGAGCAGCTCATGGATATTCTCACAAAGTCGCTTGGGCGCGTCAAGTTCTAGGACCAGCGCAAAAGGATTGGCGTTGTCAAGATCATAGGTGAACGCAGGAAGAATTAGGGGGTGAAAGTTAAATAATCCATCACGCTCACCGTGGTCGAAGAGTCAATCATAATGACTATGGTCAAAGAGTTAGTGAGTCCGTAATAGTGACCGTGGTCGAAGTGACTGTGATCGAAAAGTTAGTCCTAGTGGCCGTGGTCAAAGTCGTAGAGTTGCTATAGCTTCATGGTCGTATAGTTACTGTAGCGTCATGGTCATATAGTCACTGTAGCGTCAAGGCCGTATAGTTACTGTAGTGGTCGTAGTGGCTGTGGTCGAAAGATCATTGTAGCAGTCGTAGCAGTTGTTATCATGGAATCACTGTAACAGTCGTTCGACGTGTGCTCAGTCCATGCGAAAGTGTGTTTTTCGTTGTCTGTTAATATCGTGTGCAGTATGGCCTGGGTTCGTGAGATCATGCAGGTAGTGGTGCATAATAAAAGTGGCTTAATCACCATAGTTATACTAGGATTTTTTTTAAATAGCAGTCTAATACAACAGAAAAAAGTTGCTTAGTTTTCTAGCCACGCAAAAATTTTTGTGTTCTTGTTCTGTCTTTCTAACTTCATGTGTATTCGTGTGTGTCAAACGTGTTGATCGGTCGAAGTTCCTAACACCAATTGCTTCTTTTGCACCTGCACTCTATAGCCATGTGCGGCAGCCTGGCATAACCGTTGCGGCCGGTCTGCAACGGCGGCGCTGGATTAAAGATATCAAGGGCGCCTTGTCAGTTCAAGCTCTATCAGAATACCTTAACCTGCATCTCTCTCACTCAAAGCGCAGAGGACATGAGCCTTCATCAGCAGGCACGTACTCGACATCGTCGCCTTATAATCTCTTCTTCTCAGCGAAGACCAAGTCCCCTTGTGGCAGCACAATCTGGAACTCCAGAACTGCAGCGAAATGCAAATTCTTTACTTGGCTGATGATCCATGAAAGGTGCTTGACAGCCGATAACTTGGAATAAACGGGGCTGGCCGCATCAGCCGTGCTGCATCCTCTGCTCAGCTGACCCTGAAACCTGCCTCCACTTGTTTGCACTCTGCAGCTACACGCAGCAAGTTTGCACGCTGGTCTGGGATCGCATCGTGTCCATTTTCAGGTGCCTTCTACTGTCGAGTACAAGATGGAGTCGTGGTGGTACACCTCCCGAAAGACCTTTCCCAAAAAAATTCCGCAAAGCTTTCGATTCACTTGTGATCTTGGTGTGCTGGATCGTGTGGAAGGAGAGGAACACGAGAATTTTCTGTGCCAAGAAAAGGACGCCGCTGGAGCTGCTTTGGGTGATCAAGGAGGAGCTGTGGACTTGGCGTGCGGCTGGCTTCTTCAAGGAGCAGTAGTGATTGACCTTGTTCAGCGCAGCGGCGATGGCGCATCATGTGCTTGATTCTTGTTTTCTGTGGACGGCCTTCTGTCAACATTCTGTAATTTTTGTACTCCTCTGCTTCTTAATAAAATTCGGTTGGCCAATCTTCTGGCCGGCCTGGCTAAAATGAATGACTCAAGAATGATAATCTGTTCTTGTAAGAGTATTTGGATGTACCTTTTGAGTTGAACACTTCTAAGTTCCAACTGAGTTTTGTTCGGTGGCATTTTCTGTTATGTTGGTTTGTGCAGAAATCATCTGTTTTCACATCAAGTATTGGTGATTGTCTTTGCTAACCTACTACAGAAAACATGCTCTATTCATTTTATCTTTGTTAGGTGATCTTTTCAAATCTGACAGGTTTCAGTAGGCCTCTTACATATTTGATTTCATAATGTGAATGATTTCTGTAACATATCTAAAGGATTATATTTGGCATTTTTGCATTTCCCTATTTTCTTTGCTGCTGCTTCTATCTTTCTGAGATAGATTCGATGGTGGTTTGGTGTTTTGAACGAGATTTGTTCCAGATTTATCGGTTCAGATTAGTTTTCTGGTTCAGAAAAGAATAGAGGAATGCTTTTGGGAATATATCTTTTGATGGAAGAAATCCAAATTTGAGAATCTGATCTGGGAATTTTTTTATGGTTTCATATGCTTTTGTTGAACAAGACTAACCTGGAGATGGATCTTTTGGTCAGCATGGAGATGGATCTTCTGGTCAAGCTTGGAGATGGGCATTGATAAATTGCTAGCCTGGAGATGGATCTTTTTTGGTCAGCCTCCTTTGAAGACCGTACTCACAACTTGCTTCTTGCTACCCTCTTCGCTGCTTTGTTTTCTTTTCGAACAACAAGGTCTAGTATTTTGCGCCATTTTTCTCCTCTCAGCTGTTTCTAGGTCTTCTTTGCACGAATGGTGAGAGACCATGTGGAGGTCACCTCATGGTTGTGATGAGTAATTGACTCTTGTTCTTGGAAGAGTGAGTTTGGTTTTTGAGGTTTGAGCTGCCTCTGCAAAGTCGTAAGCCTTGAGAATGGCTCTTTCATTGGGTAGGCTTGAGACCACGTGGTAAAGGGGTTTTACGACTTGGTAGTCGTAGTCGAGCTTACATCTTAGTGTTCAGCAGAGTGTCAAGCTTTATCGAGTGGTTATAGATTGCCTCGACCTCGGTGTGTTGTCTCTGTGAGGTCGCAAGTTCCTTCGGTGGTCGCGAAATGTTTACGACCATCTTTGTGACTATTGAGTGGTCGGCGGACCAGGTTTGCCATGGTCGGAAGTCACTAGGAGGCGTCTCGACCGATTTTAGCTGTGGTCGAAGGCCATCGCAAGTTTACGACCACTTGTTGGAAGTCGAAGGCCACCGAAAGTTCTGACGCCACCGTTGAGTAGGTTACGTGCGATCGTAGCATCTAGGAGAGGTCGGAATCCTTTTATCGACTTTGTTGTTCTGGTGAACTCGTAAAATTGTTGATCGAGTGGTGAAAGGCTTTTCGAGCACGTTGGTCGTGGTCGGAAGTCGCGCGACCGTTTACGACCACGTTGTCATGAGCTGAAGCGGTGGAAGTCGTAAGTCGAAGCTACGACCATGTTGTAGCAGTCGCGGTCGAGTCGGCGCTCAAGTTTACTGCAGATGCGACCACGTTGCGGGCGATCGAATGTGGTCGTAGCTCGATCGTTTGCGGTCGTAAGTGGTCGGAAGGGCCGACAACGATAATATTCGGGTATGTGGTGCGAATGGGTTTCGACCACGATGGAACCTCTGGTTTTGGTCGTAGCCTCTTGGAATCGATCGTGTGGATTTGTTGGCGCGGTCGGTTTAGTGTAATCGATCGTATGATCTTTTGGGCTAGTCGTATTTATCGAGATGTGGTCATAGGACTTAAGCAAGTCTTGATCTATGGTTTCGACTATCGTAAGTTGGTGCGACTTGGTTGGGCAAGTTGGAGCTGAAACTTGCGATGGTCGTAATGAGCGTGTGTGTGTCGTGGGCCTTTGGATGAGGTCGTGGGCTGCGGGAAGACTCGATGGGCTCGAGTGCCTCTTATTGTGTCTAGACTTTGGCGATAAAGTCGTAGCAATGTTGTGTGCGGTCGTAGGCTCGATGCGACTTGGTGATCCGCTTTACGACTTTGTAGTTGTAGCGATCGGTGCGATCGTCGTAGCCGTGTGTGGTAATCGTTGCAAGCTTACAATGGTCGTAGCTTGTGTCTTGGCGGTCGTGCAGCCTAGTGAGTGGTCATAGGCTGCGGGAAGGCTCTTGTGGTGGAGGGTTTCTCCGTTACGTACAACGAGTGGTCGTATGGGGTATGGTCCTTATGCGATAATATCGTAGTGGCTAGCAATGGTTGTGGCATGTGTCCGCATGGTCGTAGTGAGTGTGAGGCGGTCGTAACGACATGTTGTGTGGTCGAAGGAAGCGAGGAAGTGTTCGGGCTTCACCATTTCTTGAGTTGTGCATTCGAGTGGTCGTAGGGGTTTACGATCGGGTTGTGTCTTTGTGACACTTGTTGGTTGTACCGATGGTTTGTCTGTTATGCAGTGCGGTGCTATGTGACGGTTTGCTTGTCTGTGATGGTTGCGGGACTTGAGCTATTTCATGGTGAGCGTGGGAGGACCGGGACTAGGCACGGGAGGTGTTGAGTCCGAGCGGTCGGAGACGCCAAGATGATCGAGGCTGGTGAAGTGGTTGCAAGCGGGAGACGAGGAACCGGGCGAGAGCTGCGAGAGGTGGACACGACGGGCAATGGTGAGGTGAACCAGGACTAGGCTCGGGAAGGAGCTAAGGTCCAAGCGGTCGGACGCCTAGTCCGTGGCGGTCGGATGTGGCAGATCTTGGAGACAAGTCTTGGTGAGGCACAGGAGTGGTCGGGACGAGACACGGGTGGTGTCGGGGTCCGAGCGACCGAGTGAGGCCGAAGAGGACTTGGTCTTGTGAGATGGTTGCAGGACCTTGGAGACAAGTCTTGGTGAGGCTCGGAGTGGTCGGGACTAGACATGAGAGATGTTGAGGTCCGAGCGACCGGGTGAAGCCAAGAAGACTTGGGACTCAAGGTGGTTGCGTCGCGGACCGGGACTAGGCTCGGAGGAGTCGGAGGTCCGATCGGTTGGAGGTAGGTTCGGTCGTGCGTGATCGGCAAGGAAGCGGAAGCTTAGGGAAGGTGCGTGAGGGCAATTTGGAGAATTGACTCAGGGCTTGCAAAGGGAAGCGGTTTCTGTAAAAGCACTGAAATCACGTCATTGTCACCAGAGCGGGTTGCAGCGTGTGCGCGGTGTGTAAACCCGATGTTAGGAGGGGGTTTCTGAGTTAGCCCAGTATGGACTAATGGATGGATCCATTAGGTTAGTCTCAGTGTGAGGCTATAAAAGGAGAGGGAGGCACGAGTTTGAGTGGGTTGGCAGTGGGCCTTGGAGGCGACCGCCTCTCCCTCCATGGGAGTGTGTGAGTGTGTTCTTGGGATTGTGTGAGAGAGAGGATGAGTGGAGAATCCATGTATGAATAATCGAGAAAGAGAGAAAGAGAAGAGGTGTGAGCTCCTCTCTATGCTCTCCGGCGTATCGGGATTCCTTGTACTCCTTGATGGTTGGAATGGAAACTACGAGTTGTGTTCTCTGTCTTGTGTTTGAATGATTTGTTTGCGCTCTCTTTGTTCCTTCGTATATCTGTGTTCTTGGCTTTCTGAAATCGCAGTGACATGTGGGTTTTACTCCAAGCCATCTTGGCTATTCTAGTCCCACGAGCGGTTCTATTCATCAACTCGGTACTTCTTGCTTTGAGTTGTGTTCTTGGTTTGAGTAGGCCTAGTTTTGATTTGCTCGGAGCAGGAATCTGTCTCAAGGCTATTTGGCGATTCATTCCGAGAGCAAGAGTCGAATCGGAGAAGTGTTTGCGTCTCGCGATCGTGCGCCGAGTACATGCTCTGCATTCGCTCGACCACGTTGAGACTTTTGTGCATGAGTCGACCGAATTCTGTGCTTTGGTTTCGACCACACCGTTTGTCGAGATCTCAGCAAAGAAGTTTTCAACGCCTTGGTTTTTCTCTCAAAAGGACGTGAGCAAACGTTGTCTAAAGTCTCATACCCGATTGCTTTGTGAATTGCAAGATATTTGGAAATCAAAGCAAGTGGTCATGAGCTCTGGCTTGTCTAGTTGGTCGTGCACACCTTCTCTGTTTTCGGTCATTACTGTGCAGTCTCTTTTGTCGGTCAGATCTCGGGTTTTCAGTGGATCGTCTGTCTTACCGAGTGACTCGATCGACCACAAGTTGGCGTTCGATCTCTCTAAAACAGATAGTCTATCTCTTTGTCAGAGTGATCACGATAGATCCTTTCGACTGCCTTGTTTTGTCCTCGCCGTGGCGATTCTAGTTCGGTGTCGATCGATCTTACGTTCTCCGTTGAACATTTGATCTTCCTCTTCATAGCTTTGTAGCTATTGGAGAAGAAGATTGTGTGAATACTTGGAGAGATTTTAAGGCACCATTCACCCCCCCTCTGTTGCCTTTTCGGTCCTACAATTGGTATTAGAGCAAGGTTGGCTCTGGTTTTGATCTTAACCGATCTTGAGCCTGGCAACTAGTAGGGAATCTTATGATATTTTCTTTTGCATCTTGTTGGGGTGTTTTGCCAATGATGTCCTTTGCGACAAGAGGCTTGACTTCGGTCAGAGGATGATTTTAGTTACAAGAAACCACAAGTGTGAACTTTGTGGTACATTCTTTATCCTTTGTTGTTCAAGTGCCAGAGAGGAGAAAGTCACGGAGAACAGCGATATTCGTAGGTGCTTTGGGGCGTGGTCGTAAAAGTTATGACCATGATCTCGGTGGCCCCACCTGCGACTACATTTCGTCGACACAGTGCTTTCCTCGGTGCACGCTCTCCGTAGAACAACATGCCTTGGTATATCTTGTTCTCGTCCATGGCGCACTCGTCTCGACTTCGAGGCGAGAACAAGAGCACAACTCTATCACTTGCATTTTCATCTCTAGCTTTTATTGTCTTTTTCGAGATGATGAAAATTCTTTGAGGAGAGGAGTGCAATGATCTGAGCACTGTTGAGACTTTGTCACCTCCCTCATTTAGGAGATGGATCTTTCTGTAGTGAGCATATTTCTATCTTTGTTAGCACTTGCGCCATGTGTTTAGTTGCTCCTTTTTGGCTAAGTGCAAATCTTGGCTCTTCTCGATTGGTCCAAGGACTTCTATTTTTGAGCAAGGATGGTGCTTTATCCATTTCTATCTTATCTCGTAGTAGCGCTTGCACCATTGCTCATTCTGTGAGAAGGATGGACATTTTGACATTGCGGACTTGTTTCTTTTGATTTTGATCTTTGTCCGCGTGCTGTCCCGAGGAGGAATTTCCGCCGTTGCTCAAATGATGGACCTCGTTCGCCCAAGCGAGGTGCGCATCTACGGCAAGGAGAAGTTGTGAGTTGCTTTGATGCTTTTGTTGGTTCTCTTCTTGGTGCTTTCAAGTTAGGTTTTCACCATTTCTTTCGGTTATGGGACTCGTTTCACTTATCGAGTTGTCCATTTGCGGTGTGCCTCAGGGATTGATCTTCTTGCTTGGACCATCCATTGCATCTTGTTATCTTGCATACTTCTTTTGTGAGTGTGTCAAGTCTTGGGTTCCCAAGTACATGACTCACGCCCTTTGGGATCCAAGACTTGGGCGCTCTGTTCTTGTCTTTTGTAGGTATCTAGGCGCTTGTTGGAGAACATGGGATTGATTGGAGTTTTAGTCTTCTGCTTCATCATGTGACTAGAACATTCATTGGTTCTCCACTTCATGGCCTCCAAGAGACATATGCTCTCACGTTGGCGTTCTTACCTACTTTGTGAGCTATCTTTTATCTTCACGCTCCTTTTTTCATGATTGATCATAATTAGCATGATGTGCTTGTTCATGTGCTCACTTGTACCATCTTGGCATGTTTTCTCTCAATGCTTTCATGTCATGCCTTGATGTGTATATTGCTTAAGTATCCACGTATTATGTTATATTTGGATGCTTAAGTGTTGACTTGACTTCATGAGCTAAGCAGAATGCACGAATTAGAAGTCAAGTATCATCATGACTTTGTGCCTGTAGTATCTATCATGGTTTAATGTTCATATCTTGGATAGATTTTCTATGTCATGATGTTTTGTTTATTCATGCCTTCTATCTTTTACGGTATACATGCTTATATCCATGCTAGCATATGCTTCTGTGATCTTTCCTTGTCACCTGCTATGTGCATGGTTGTGATTCATTGAGATACATGTTTACCTTGATCTTTCTCATTCCGGTTTTTGGCATGACATAAAATGTACAACACCTTGGTAGCATTAGTGCATGCTTATGCTTAGACATCATGAGCGTGGATAGGTCACAAGCTTCTTCTAGTATTGGGTGGCTCTAGGCTCATTGTTCTAGATGCTTTTGATGAGGGCTAGATTGAGCTTGTGGGGGTGTGTTCTCATGCATTAATATTTGTAATGCTCTGTTTGTGGTCTTTTGTCTCGATCTTGGATCATGCACGTATATCATTTACCCAGATACTAGGACACGGTTGTTCCTCGTGGTTAAACTGCGGTGTGTGTGAGGGGGAGACTGGTGCGGCTTTACGACCACTCCTTTGGTCATTACGACCACGTCGTAGCTACCACGACCATGGTGCGGACACTCGGCGAACTCGTTTTATGACCTCGGCGGGGCGCGCGACCACGATCCGGACTCATCTGCGACTACGACCAAGACGCAATTACCACCACGACCGGTTTCGTGTTCGACCACCCGAATTGGACTACGACCATGGCGGGCGACCGATCACTCAGCCGAGGTCGGGACTCCTATCGACTACTACGAGACTCTTCTACGACCACGACTACCAACCAGCGACCATGACAGAGGTTTGTTCTCCTTGTGATCTTTCGGTGTTTTGCTTCCTCCACTTGGCTTTGCTTTGTTTATCTGTTCTAGTGGGAGGAAGGGTCCGATTGGTTAGACAGGAACCGACTCTAGGTGATATTGTCTCGATCACACTTCTCGTCCAAATGGTTCTCTAGGATTATTTACTACCTAGTTTGGGCTTTGGTTCTCTAGGATTCTCTTCTACCTAGATTGAACCTTTTCTTGGCCACTAGAGTCTTGTGCATTGACATAGTGTGCTTTTGCCCGTGGTATGAGGTTCTGGACTAGAGACCATGTGGATAGGGTGTGTTTGGGAATCACCTCCTTGAGTTAGAACCCTCTTTTTCTGGTTTTTGCGTCAAATTTCTTGGTTCTTCTCGAGTTGCCTTCTCTAGGGGGAGTTGGAACCTTTCTATCTGTTCGGGCTAGCTTTCAGGGGGAGTTCATCTCTTGTGCATTCTTTTGTCTCATAATGCATAAAATTCACTTGAATGCCTGCAGTCTTTGGAGCCTTGTCTATTATCTTTATGTGACATGATATCATGCTTTATATCTTGCCATGTCTTGTGATAGCTTGATTTATCATGCCCTTCCATGTCTTTGCTTAGCTCTTGCCATACTAGCTTAATTAAATGTGAACAACTTAAAGTAAAACATGTCTTGTTCAATCTTGTGACTAGTCGGCTTTAGTGATCCTCTCTTGATTCAGGCCATGTCGAATAGGCTAAGTTGAGTCTTGAATCTGTTTTTGAGGTTTAGATTGAGCTAAGTTAGTTCATTAGTGATGCATGAGTTAAGTTTTAACTCTTTGTTCATGAACTAACTCAAGTAAATGCAAAAAGATCTCTTTTGTGCGAAAAAACTGATCTCACCAATTCTTTCTCATGAGACAGCTTGCCATTGCACTAGGCATGAACTCAGGGGGAGTTTTGGATGACCTAGACTATCTTCTTAAGCTTATCGCTTGGAGTAGTCGCATAAGGCTTGAGGTCTAGCACATGATAACATAAAAATATGGTTGGCAACTACCATGAATTTCAAAAGAAAATATGTCATTTGTGCTCAATTTTGCTTAAGCTACAACAAGAACCAAGTACTTGAACCAATGTCTCATTTTTGAACTTATAGCACTCTAAATTGACTCAACCATAGCTTCTTGGTTCCACTTAGAATATTGACATGGCTTGACTCACGTTTGGATACCTTCTTCTAGACTATAATCTTGAGTGACTTGACATGCTAATTAAACATTTAATTTAAAGATCATGACTTATTTGGCTTGAGCTTGGCAATACATGGTTTGTTATGATCTAGATAGCATTGTCACCTTTTATGGCTTGGTATAATTTTCGTTGAAGTCACTTTAGATAATCTTCATGGCTCCTCGGCTCCCATTGCCTTCATCAAATCAGCTATCGGCACTCCATTTCATTCATGCTCTATTTTTGTTCCTGCATCTTGATGATTCTATTGCCAAAAGGGGAGAAGGATAGAAAAAGGCATTAAGGAGTGCAAAGGCATTAAAATGGGAGAATGCATTAAGGGATAGGAGAAGGATAGAAAAAGGCACTAAGGGGAGAATGCTTGTTCATCTTGTTATGACAATGGCCATGTGAGCAACGACTTTTGGACCATGAGCAAGATTGGACTTTTGTGTGATTTGGAGCTTTTGTAGAAAATTTGACCTTTCTCTGTCTGCTCCATTTCACTCTGTGTCAACATGGTCATAAGTTCCTTCTTCACCTCTTTTAGACCATGTGTGGCTTTTGCATCTCCTTCCTTTTCTCTTCAAAACCAAACTCTTCTTCATGCTTTTTTGTGTTTGTCAATATACTCATCAAGGGAGATTGAGAGACCATGTGGAGGTCACCTCATGGTTGTGATGAGTAATTGACTCTTGTTCTTGGAAGAGTGAGTTTGGTTTTGAGGTTTGAGCTGCCTCTGCAAAGTCGTAAGCCTTGAGAATGGCTCTTTCTGTTGGGTAGGCTTGAGACCTGTGGTAAAGGGGTTTTACGACTTGGTAGTCGTAGTCGAGCTTACATCTTAGTGTTCAGCAGAGTGTCAAGCTTTATCAGTGGTTATAGATTGCCTACGACCTCGGTGTGTTGTCTCCGTGAGGTCGCAAGTTCCTTCGGTGGTCGCGAATGTTTACGACCATCTTTGTGACTATTGAGTGGTCGGCGGACCGGTTTGCCATGGTCGGAAGTCACCGGGAGGCGTCGACCGATTTTAGCTGTGGTCGAAGGCCATCCGCAAGTTTACGACCACTTGTTGGAAGTCGAAGGCCACGAGAAAGTTTACGCCACCGTTGAGTAGGTTACGTGCGATCGTAGCATCTAGGAGAGGTCGGAATCCTTTTATCGACTTTGTTGTTCTGGTGAACACCGTAAAATTGTTGATCGAGTGGTGAAAGGCTTTTGAGCACGTTGGTCGTGGTCGGAAGCTGTGCGCATTTATTTACGACCACGTTGTCATGAGTGGCGGTGGAAGTCGTAAGTCGAAGCTACGACCATGTTGTAGCAGTGCGGTCGAGTCGGCGCTCAAGTTTCTGGGCGACTGCGACCACGTTGCGGCGATCGAATGTGGTCGTAGCTCGATCGTTTGCGGTCGTAAGTGGTCGGAAGGGCTTCACAACGATAATATTTGGGGTATGTGGTGCGAATGGGTTTCGACCACGATGGAACCTCTGGTTTTGGTCGTAGCCTCTTGGAATCGATCGTGTGGACCGTTGGCGCGGTCGGTTTAGGCGTGTCGATCGTATGATCTTTTGGGCTAGTCGTATTTATCGAGATGTGGTCGTAGGACTTAAGCAAGTCTTGATCTATGGTTTCGACCGATCGTAAGTTGGTGCGACTTGGTTGGGCAAGTTGGGCTGAAACTTGCGATGGTCGTAGCTGGTGTGTGTGGTCGTGGGCCACTCGATGAGGTCGTAGGTCGCGGAAGACTCGATGGGCTCGAGTGCCTCTTATTGTGTCTAGACTTTGAGCGATAAAGTCGTAGCAATGTTGTGTGCGATCGTAGGCTCGATGCGACTTGGTGATCCGCTTTACGACTTGGTAGTTGTAGCGATCAGTGCGATGAGTCGTGCCGCCGTGTGGTAATCGTTGCAAGCTTACAATGGTCGTAGCTTGTGTCTTGGCGGTCGTAGCGACCTAGTGAGTGGTCATAGGCTGCGGGAAGGCTCTTGTGGTGGAGGGTTTCTCTGCTTACGTACAGCGAGTGGTCGTATGGGGTATGGTCCTTATGCGATAATATCGTAGCGGCTAGCAATGGTTGTGGCATGTGTCCGCATGGTCGTAGTGGTGTGAGGCGGTCGTAACGACATGTTGTGTGGTCGAAGAAGCGGGAAGTGTTCCAGGGCTTCACCATTTCTTGAGTTGTGCATTCGAGTGGTCGTAGGGGTTTACGATCGGGTTGTGTCTTTGTGACACTTGTTGGTTGTACCGATGGTTTGTCTGTTGTGCAGTGCGGTGCTATGTGATGGTTTGCTTATGCCGTGATGGTTGCGGGACTTGAGCTATTTCATGGTGAGCGTGGGAGGACCGGGACTAGGCACGGGAGGTGTTGAGGTCCAGACGGTCGGAGGCGCCAAGATGATCGAGGCCGGTGAAGTGGTTGCAAGCCGGGAGACGAGGAACCGGGCGAGAGCTGCGAGAGGTGGACACGACGGGCAATGGTGAGGTGAACCAGGACTAGGCTCGGGAAGGAGCTAAGGTCCAAGCGGTCGGACGCCTAGTCTGTGGTGGTCGGATTTGGCGGATCTTGGAGACAAGTCTTGGTGAGGCTGGAGTGGTCGGGGCGAGACACGGGTGGTGTCGGGGTCCGAACGACCGAGTGAGGCGAAGAGGACTTGGTCTTGTGAGATGGTTGCAGGACCTTGGAGACAAGTCTTGGTGAGGCTCGGAGTGGTCGGGACTAGACATGAGAGATGTTGAGGTCGAACGCAGTGGGTGAAGCCGAAGAAGACTTGGGACTCAAGGTGGTTGCGTCTTGCGGACCGGGACTAGGCTCGGAGGAGTCGGAGGTCCGATCGGTTGGAGGTAGGTTCGGTCGTGCATGATCGGCAAGGAAGCGGGAAGCTTAGGGAAGGTGCGTGAGGCAATTTGGAGAATTGACTCGGGCTGCAAAGGAAGCGGTTTCTGTAAAAGCTTGAAATCTGTCATTTGTCGTCACCAGCAGGTTGCAGCGTGTGCGCGGTGTGTAAACCCGGTGTTAGGAGGGTTTACTGGTTAGCCCAGTATGGACTAATGGATGGATCCATTAGGGTTAGTCTCAGTGTGAGGCTATAAAAGGGAGAGGAGGCACGAGTTTGAGTGGGTTGGCGGTGGGCCTTGGAGGCGACCGCCTCTCCCTCCCATGGGAGTCTGTGAGTGTGTTCTTGGGATTGTGTGAGAGAGAGGATGAGTGGAGAATCCATGTATGAATAATCGAGAAAGAGAGAAAGAGAAGAGGTGTGAGCTCCTCTCTATGCTCTCCGGCGTGTCGGGATTCCTTGTACTCCTTGATGGTTGGAATGGAAACTACGAGTTGTGTTCTCTGTCTTGTGTTTGAATGATTTGTTTGCGCTCTCTTTGTTCCTTCGTATATCTGTGTTCTTGGCTTTCTGAAATCGCAGTGACATGTGGGTTTTACTCCAAGCCATCTTGGCTATTCTAGTCCCACGGCGGTTCTATTCATCAACTCGGTACTTCTTGCTTTGAGTTGTGTTCTTGGTTTGAGTAGGCCTAGTTTTGATTTGCTCGAGCAGGGAATCTGTCTCAAGGCTATTTGGCGATTCATTCCGAGAGCAAGAGTCGAATCGGAGAAGTGTTTGCGTCTCGCGATCGTGCGCCGAGTACATGCTCTGCATTCGCTACGACCACGTTGAGACTTTTGTGCATGAGTCGACCGAATTCTCTTTGGTTTCGACCACACCGTTTATCGGATCTCGGCAAAGAAGTTTTTCAACGCCTTGGTTTTCTCTGTCAAAGGGCGTGAGCAAGCGTTGTCTAAAGTCTCATACCCGATTGCTTTGTGAATTGCAAGATATTTGGAAATCAAAGCAAGTGGTCATGAGCTCGCTTGTCCATTGGTCGTGCACACCTTCTCTGTTTTCGGTCATTCTTATGCGGTCTCTTTTGTCGGTCGGATCTCGGGTTTTGAGTGGATCGTCTGTCTTACCGAGTGACTCGATCGACCACAAGTTGGCGTTCGATCTCTCTGAAACAGATGGTCTATCTCTTTGTCAGAGTGATCACGATAGATCCTTTCGACTGCCTTGTTTTGTCCTCGGCCAGCGGCAGTTCTAGTTCGGGTGTCAGTCTGATCTTCTGTTCTCCAGTGAACATTCGATCTTCCTCTTCATAGCTTTGTAGCTATTGGAGAAGAAGATTGTGTGAATACTTGGAGAGATTTTAAGGCACCATTCACCCCCTCTGTTGCCTTTTCGGTCCTACAAATGGAGAGGTCTAGGAAGTTTTTTTTAGGAAACGCACAAAAGATTTGCACGTCATTGTATTAAGAAGAGATGAAAACAATACAACTCACTAGAAAAACTAGTGATCACAGTTCAGAAGAGAAAAAGAATACAAATACAACACAAATCTAAAACGCAAGAAGGATGCCCCTAGCCAACACAGCACATGCTGCTGGAAGGAAAGCTTAATAGTAATTCTCAGAGGAACTGGCAGTGACTCCACGCCCGTTTGGCGCCAACTCGATAGTTCTTGTAGCAGCTTGGCCAAGAAAGCTTCAATGTCCGGCTTGGAGTTGTTGCAGACTCTAGCATTTCGTTCTCGCTAGATCATCTAGAAAAATAGAATAACAATTGAATCAAACCCTTTTCGTTGCTCTTTGGGAAGGCGTTTTCGCAAAGTAGATCACCAATCAAGTAGACAGCCATCCATGCTCAACATTGCTCAGTGCCAACCAAAAAGACACATGAATTTTGCCCAAACTTGCCTAACCCATGGGTAATGGAGCAATTAAGTGGTCAATTGTTTCTGGGTTTTGCTCGCATAGAGGGCATAACATGTGCACTGGCACACCTCGACACGCAAGCCGATCAGCTATCCACCAACGATCATTGGCTGTAAGCTAGACAGAAAACTTGCATTTTAAAGGAGTTTTACTCTTCCAATTTTGCTTGTAGCCTGCAAACTGGATTCCTCCAATGAAGAACACCTTATAGGCTGATTTGGCTGAATAAACATCAGAAGAATTAAACTTCCAAATATCCTTATCTTCATTTCCAGTTTGTAGCGACACAACAGAAACTCTGTTCCATAGATGTAGGTATTCGATAATGGCTTGAACCGAAAGGGCTCCTTGAATGTCGCGAGCCCGTGCATTCACCAGGATGCCTTGTGCCACCGTGGTGGATTTCCTGGCTCTGGTCAAATAAGCTTCCAAAGGGTCGGCGCCAAATTTTCAACTGATTGCTCTTCAATCCAGTTATCTAACCAAAATAGTGTTAGGTTGCCATCCCCAAGTTGACTTCCATCGCCGCTTTGAACATTGCTCGAATAGCAGGTTCATAAGATATTTGCATATTTGCCTAGGTGTGTTGTTGGATAAGTCTTCTGCCACCACAATCATTTTAATCTCAACGCACAGCCCATAATCTAAGGTCAAGGATTCCTAAACCACCAAGAAAAAGAGGCTTACAGACTGTTCTCCATGCCACTAGACATTGGCCCTTCCCTTCCATAAGAAAGCACAACAAGATTAATTTTTTTTAATTCTGGCTATTCATGATAAAGAGTACGGAGAGATATTTGCGTGTGACTTTGGCTGATATAAATGAAGTGAAGATAGTGTCTACTACAATCTACTTATAGATATCACTTTAATAAAACACTCTGTTTAAAATCTAGTTACTGTGGAAAGAAGACATAATAGCTTTGAGAGCCTTCTTTCCAAGCTGGGAGTTTATTGATAAATTTGTCAACCCAGTCTCCGCCCCATTTTTGTGTTCCAAAAATTTTGATTTTATTCTTGGGCTAATTTTGAGTTTTTCTGTTATCCTGGGCATATTAAGCCCAAAGATGACAGCCCAAAATATAACAAAGCCAAACGGGCCAAGAACCTCCGTGCACGTTAAGAAAGCCCAACTCACTGCAAATAGTGCCCCATGCAGAAAAAATTAGGCGCACTCATCAGATAAAGAAAATACATCGACAATCAAATATAACAGATCAAATGGTCAGAAAATGTACCTGTACCTGTGTCCTAAAGGACTCGATTCTTTTTCCCTCACGATCTCCAAAGAAAAAGTGAGGTCAAAATCCTTAAGATTAAATCTAGTGATAATCTAGTAAATTTATTCACTAAATCCTTACATACATCAAGTTTTAAACAACTTGTCTAATGACATTGGAATGAAGGAGTGAAAGTGTCATAGGCGTGGGCAACAGAAAGGGTGTTGTCTTGAGTGATAGCGAATTACTCATGTTAACATTTTACCGTTAGTTCCTGAAGTTCATCATTAAGTCTAGAAGATTAAAGCTGAAACCCTTAAATCTACATATCTTAAGATTTGATCGACTCCTTGATTGTGACGTTGATCGGTCAATTGGCAACCTTATTGCATACATTGCTCATTCATGTATCTGACACCCAAATGTCGAACACACAGGACAACATTTTGATTTGCGAATAACAATTGGTCAGCTCAGTTTATCTACCCTTGCTAACTCTGGGAGTTTCACTCTCCACCAGCAAAGCCACCAACACGTAAACAACATTGGCTACAAAATCGTATACTGCACTCTCCAGTGCTACTAGTTGAAGGTGGCATTCAATTGGGGGCAGCAGAATACATCGTCCAGAACCACCAGAACAGAATTAATAGAGATCTTGGAGCCCGGCTATCATGAAGGTTCCTCTCCATTACCATGGATAACCTGATGAACAAGCTTGCCTGGTAATCTCTTTGTTGCCTGAAAGAAGTGCAAAACGGTAAATGGGCAGTTTGACATTGCGGTGGATTATGGTAATCACGTTTGGTTGAACAACTTTTAGAAATTTTGGTGTTTGGCCAGCTGCATTTTTCTTAATCAAGTTGCAAACAAATATATTATTGCATTCCAAAACACATGAGATGAAATGTGAGAGGACAATCATTGGATAACAGAGTAATAGGCTTTCCATATCTTTTTCACAACAGCTTAAAAAATAAGCACAGAACAACAACCGCAAACTAAGGCTAATAATCACCTGCTGCTACCCATTAGTTTCAAACAAAAGACAATAAAATATTCAAAAGTGATAATCACAAATTTGAAAAGCAATAAATAGTGTATACTAAGAATTTTCAGTGCTATGCATTGATAGGTCCAAAATCCAATGGTAGATCAAGGATTGCACAAAACTTTAGTGATAAATAACAAATTTTCCTTTTGATTTAAGCCCCAGAGCCATAGAAAAGTTCACAATAGATGCCAGCTGCAGTTTGCAGTGTGTGGTTTGTGTGGGAACTGGAAACCACGTTCTAACACCAGAAGTAGCAATGTTAGCCTAACGCACCTAAATTTGTACTGTTATAGTGTGTGTTATGCAAGATTAGCACCACAATGCAATACTTCATTTTTTCAAATATGAAAATCCAGGTATTCTCAGAGTTTATTCAAATTTTAAGTTGAGTTGATATGAAATTTCTAAGATAGTGGCTTCATATCAGGTACGATGGAACTCTTGTAAGATAGAATTCCAACAGATGGAAGCCAGTGGCATTACAATGGAGTGAATAAAGTGAAACGGTTAGGAATTATAGAAACTGTACACCAACAATTCAAGATAAAGAGAAATAGGACGGCAGACCTGGAAATGCCTCATATGCAAAATAGGCTCACACCCAACCTCTGCAACCAATTTTCCCATAGGAGTCTTAGCATTGAATCGGCTAGCCTGATAGACAGATAATCTGTTGTCTTCATCAGGAAGCTGATGGCAAACTTTAAGTAGCGACCTCAGAGAATTCATCTGTGAAGAATGGAACATTCAGATCATAAGGTAGACAATAATCTCAGGAATTATTTTGATTTTATCAGGAAACACATTGTAGTTCCTCTAACTGAAGGTAGACGATAGAACAAATGCTTATTGACACATTGTAGTTCCCTCCCACCTCTCCCTTCCACCCCCTAAATACCTCTAACAAAAAACTAAAAAAATTTACCTCCCTATTGTGGTTAGGCGCCAAACAGCAAATAGTGGAGTTTTGGAGGCCCAAAGCCTAAGATTCGAGCGTGGGAAGAGGAATAGAATAGATATGGTGATGCTTGATAGTCTTATAATTTATCTTACGAATCCTCTCCCCACACTCGAATCTTAGGCTTCAGACACCCCTATCAAGCCCCTGAAGCTCCGCTATCTACTGTTTGGATGGACAGCGCCAACTGTTGTGGTTACGCACCAAACAGCAGATAGCGGAGCTTCTAGGGCCCGAGAGGGGTGTTTGAAGCCTAAGATTCGAGTGTGGAGAGAGGATTTGGAAAAGAAATTGTACGACTATCAAGCATTACCACATTTATTCTACTCTCCGCACACTCGAATCTTAGAGTGCCCCTCTTTCCCCCCTTGAAGCTTCTCTATCTGCTGTTTGGCGCATAACCATAACACTCCCCGACAAGCAAATTAGCTTTTAACAAATTTTATCCTTATCCGACCAACCCTCTCCTCTCTAGACACACTGAACGAGGTTGCAATAGACCTCGCTGCCACAGGGTCATCCTCTTCATCGTTGTTGAGTGAAGTGCAAGTCGGCTATGGGTGCATGGCAATGGAGGCACGTTGTGGCCACGCTGCCGGAAGCAAGGAGTATACGATGAGCACAAAAGTGGAGGCATGATACTGGCGGGGGCAGAGCTTGGCCAGGTGCCGTACCAGAGCCAGGGCACAGCAAGGGCCAAGCTCGGTGACAGTGGGTCGATACGCTAGGGTAATTTTTTTATCTGTACTCTGTAGCAATGCACGATGCACGGGCATTGAACTAGTTAGTTATAGAAAAAGATAGCAAATGACATCAGCACTCCTCACATGAATACTTGAGGAGTTCCAATTGAATGGGAAAACCAGGACAAAGAAAATGTGAAACATTAATATATGCCACAAAATAATGAATGTCATGTGGGGACGCAAGTGCCAGAGGCATCGTAGCAGACCGGAATGCTCACAGGATCAGGGAGTCGTGCCAGCCACGCCAAACCAGGACATCACCAAGAGGGAGTCACCAGCCAGGAGATAATTGGTTGGGAATTAGTTTTAAGTTAGATACGATTTCCCTTTTCATTCTATTCTATCTACTAGTGTATCTGTTAGTTCAATTAGCTTTGGTCGTTAGGGCCACCATCTATTTAAAGGAAAGCAGAGGGAATATTTTATCCCTGTCTATTTCTCTTCCTCTCTACCCCTTGCACACCCCTCCCCTGTGCGTGTTCTTCTTATCCAGCAATGGCGCCGGGGCGACGAGGTCCAGGACCTTGCCCTCCTGCTACCCCACAGTTATTGTTAGCGTGTGCTATATTAGGCAGGGCCCTTGCTATGTTAGGCAGGACCCTTGGGTTTAGGGTGGTGCGGCAGCACAGGCATATTGCCTTGTGCGCCTCCCCCTGGTTTGGTTAGTTGGTTATAATAGGCAAGGATCTTCTCAGATAGGATTATTTTCCTATTCCCATGAACATCCCTGCCTATATGTACTCGAGCCTTTGCTCCCATTAACTCATTTCACAATTTCCCAAAACCATTGTCTCTCATGGTATCAGAAGTCCGGGATTCTCCTCGGATTTCCTCGCTTCCGCTCACCTAGCGCGTCGGCCCCTCGCGGTGCGGCGCTGTGGCGCTTCCTGCCGAAGCGGCGCCTCTCCTCCCGAGCGACATGCCTCCGAGTCGCCAAGGAGGTGACCTCGAAGAACGGCGACGGCGCTCTCCGATCCGTCGCCCCTCGCCTCTCCGTCCAAAGGGGCGAGCTTGCGGCGTGCGGCCCTAGAAAAGGCCAACGCCGCCACGCGGCACCGGAGATGCACGATTCGGCCTTGCCCGCGCGAAAGAGGCCGACGAGAAGCGGCAGCCTGCTGCTGCGACCGCGACGTCGCCATCGCCGCTTCAACGCCGCCAGAACGCGCGGCCAAGGAGCGCGGCGCGCGCCGCCATCGCCGCCTCTCAGCCTTCCCGGCCGGCGGCTGCACCCGCAGCGGCGCCGGTCGATCTGCACACCGCGATGCTCCTCCAGGAGGCCGCGGCCCTCCTGCACCTTCACGCTCAGGCGGTCGCCGTCTCCAACATCCGCGACCTCATCTCCATCGTTCGGCGTCGACTCGGGTAACTTCAATGGCTGGCGTGACCAATTCCTGCTGACTCTCGGCAAGTTCTCCCTCCAGGATCACGTACGCCTCGACAACCCGGTCCCCTCGCCGGACTGGGAGCGGATGGACTGCGTGGTCCAATCCTGGATCCTCGGCACCTCTCCGACGATCTCACCGAGACCATCTCCTCCCGAGGCTCCACCGCCGTGGACGCAGCTCGCCATTGAGTCTCGGTTCCTCGGCAGCCGGAGATCGCGCCATCGGCTCGAGGCGGTTCCGCAACCGTCGAGGCGACCTCTCGTCGCCGAGTACTACGGGTTTTTGGCTGCAAGTGTTATCCGAACCAGTCTGCCACAGCTCCTCACAAACTCGCCCCTAGTCATCTGTGTGTCTTCCTTGGCTATTCGACCATCATAAAGGATACCGCTGTCTTGACCTCTCCTCCAATCGCATCATCATCTCAAGGCATGTCATCTTCGATGAAACTGCTTTTCCGTTTGCTGATCGCGATGGACCCCCTCTGCGCCGCCGAGTTTCTTGATGCTCCGATCTTTGTGCTGTTCCTATTGGTCCATGGCACAAGTTTTTGCCTGCAGGAACACATCCCGCCGACCACGGTGTCTTGGCGCCCGCTGCAGATGCCCTCTGTTAGTCGCTGGACTCTTGCTCTTGGTGATAGCAAGATCCTTACTCTCATGGAGAGGATGACACTAGGAGATGGGGCAAGTTTTCTTGTTTATTGCTCACACAAATGCCATGCCAACTTTGAGGGTTGGGGATACAAATTATAAGTGAGAACCGCCAAGCATATGCTACGATGCTATCCTAGATGCTGTCCTAAAGCGGTCAATATGCTGTCCTAAAGCGATGTCTGTCCTAAGCGAGATGCTGTCCTAAAAGCGAATCTTGTCCTAAAGCAAAGCGATGTTTGTCCTAAAGCGATCAAAAACAAAAACTACCACAGCCCCACAAAGACCACGATCTGAGACTTATTCATCATTCTCCCCTAAGTCTTGTGCGTCGTCTTGTGGGAGGGTTGAACCGGCTGATCTTGGAGCGAGCTCAAGGAACTTGATCCTTCCAAGAGGCTTGGTGAGCGGATCCGCAAGGCGATCCGTGGTGTTGATGTAGCTTGCCTTGATGCTTCCTTCATCCAAGCGACCTCGGATGAAATGGTACTTCACCCGATGTGCTTGCTCGTTCATGAAAAAGCGGGGTTCTTTGCGAGGCTAGAGCGGACTTGTTTGTCCACCACGAGCTCCATTGCTTGATGTCCTGCCGAGAGATCACCAGCGATCGAGCGAGCGAGTGCTGAGTCGAGCGGTGGAAGCCGCTATGTACTCGGCCTCCACACCGACAGAGCCACCACTGCTTGCTTTGATCGCCGCCGCGAGACACTTGCCGAGGAAGAAGAGAATCCCGCTTGTGCTCTTCTTTGGTGTCGATGTCGCGCGTGGTCGCTGTCATTGCATGCGACGAAGTGTGCGCGCCGGACACCTCGGGTAATGGAGGCCGTGGTCAAGAGTCCCCGCAGCGTGGCGGATGATCCTCTTCACGGCCTGCCGATGCTCGTCGTCGGCCGTTGCATGAACCGACTAACGTGCCGACGGAGAATGCCAAGTCCGTCGTGTGTGGGCGAGGTAGCGAAGGCTCCCCACAAGACGCCGATCTGCGTGGCGTCCGCCTCCTCCGTCGTCTTTGTCGCGGCTCGGCCGACCTCTCCTCCATTGGAGTGAGAGCGGGTTGCGCCGGTGAGCCCAATAGCTCAACGACGCGCTTGGCGTGGCGATGCGTCGGCGTGATCCCGAATCATCTGGTGCACCTCGATCCTAAGTAGAAGGAGAGACCCGTGTCACTCATCCGGAAGGTGGCCTTCATCTCTTCCTTGAATGCCGCCACCTCCGCATCCTTAGTGCCGGTGATCACCAAGTCGTCGACGTGGCGCCCGCGTGAGGCGTTGCGCCTTTGCCCCGCCGGTGAGCTGCGACCTCGTGTGCGCTCTGCTGGAACCCCATTTGCTTGAGGTGGAGTCGAGCAGCGTTCCACGCCCTCGGTGCTGTCGCCAAGCCATAGGGCCTTGCGCGGCGAGCACCTGCCTCGCTGCCGGGATCGCAAATCCGGCGGTGATGCGTGAGACCTCCTCCTTCAAGTCGCCGTTAAGAAATGCCGACTTGACATCCATGTGATGAACACGCCACCTTCCCGGCAGCTAGCGCAGGAGGAGTCGCGCGGACTCCATCCGTGCGACGGGTGCGGCGTCATCGGTCGACCCCTCTCCCGCCGCGAGCCCTCGTGCCACCAAGCGAGCCTTGTGCTTGACGATGGCGCCGGCCATCCCGCTTCGGCTTGAACACCCACTTAAGGGTGATCGCGCCGCCGGCGAAAGATCCGCCGGCTCCCGTCCGGTTACGCCGGCGGCGTCCATCTCTCGCTTCATCGCGACACGCCACGCCGCGTCTCCCCGCCTCGGCGAAGGAGCGGGGCTCGCCGTCGTCGCATGCCAAATGCGCTCGCCTCGCGATCGCTGCTGCGCCGATCCGAGGCGGGCGGCTCGCGAGATGTTGTCCATGGTGCGATAGCGCGAGGCTCGCCGTCGTGGTAGGCGTCGGCGCGTCCTCGTCGTGGGACAGCGAGTAGCGAACTCCACCATGCGCTCCTCGCCGTGGGCCGGGCGTTGGGCCGATTCCGGTGGTGTGGCGGCAGTGCGAGAAGTGGTGGCCGGTGGTGAAGGGCGGGCGTGGCCGTGCCGGCGTGGTGGAGCACTCGCCGGGCCGGTGGCGAGCAAGGTGTCGAGGTGGGCGAGCTCGGTGAAGGCGAGCCGCTAGCTCCCGCTCTCGGTGGGCGTGGTCGACAACAAAGTCCACGAGTCGAGGCGAACCATCGCCCACCGCCTTGTCCCGTCGCCTCGCGCCGTCGAACACGGCGTCACGCGAGATGCGGGCGCTGCGTGTGACAGGTCGAGGATGCGGTAGGCCTTCGAGCCCTCCGCGTAGCCGATGAACACTCCCGAGTGCTCACGCTGCGTCGAGCTTGCCGATGTGGCCAAGCTCCTGGCGAACGTGAGGGAGAAGACCCGCAAGTGGGAGACCGCCGGCTTGCGCCCATGCGAGCCTCGTGCGGCGTCCTGCCGTCGGCGCCTTAAGGCGAGCGGTTGAGGATGTAGACGGCGGTCACCACCGCTCTCCCGAAGACGGCCGGCATCCCCTGCGCGAGGAGGGCGAGCCATCCCCACAACCGCCCAGTTGCGCTGCCGGCGACGCCGTTCTCACTGCGGGCATGCGGCGCGGAGTAGTGGCGCTGAATGCCCTCATCGGCCGCAATGACGCGCGAATTCAGCCGCCGTGGTTCGCCGCCATTGTCTGTCGCGCAAAGACGCGCGCCTTGCGGCGCGCTCGCCTCAGCGGCGACTGCGTCGCTCGATGGCGTCCGCAGCCTCTCCTTGCCGCCGAGGACCATCACCCACATGTAGCGGGAGAGGTCGTCGACGGCGGCGGGAAGTGGCGTCGTCCTCCGGTGTGGCGGTGTCACGGCCACACAAGTCCCGCACGAGCTCGAGCCTCTCCTTGGCTCGGAAACTCGCCTTTGGGGGAAAGGAGTCGCCTGCGCCGTCAACACGCAGACGTCGCAGAGCTGCTCCACATGGTCAAGGCACGGCGGGCCTCGCACCATTTCCGTGGCAGAGCCGCCGGGGGCCTCGAAGTGAAAGGTGCCCAAAGCGCTCGTGCCATCGCCACGCCTCGTCGTCCCGACGAGCCGCGAGACGAGAGGGTTGTGCCACTGCACGTGAAGAGTGTAGAGTCGATTTGCGCCTCTGGTTACCTTGGCAAGGAGGCGGCGTCGAAGATCCCAAATCCGCGGCACCGTGCTCGATCTCGACACGCGAGCCGTTCTCATCCACCGCCCCAAGGCGATGATGGAGTTCCGCAGGTCGGGGATGTAGTAGACGCCGATGAGCGGCCGGCGCTTCGCGATCTTGGCGGCGAAGGCAGCGAGCCGACGCCCTTGATCTCCACGGCGGGCGTCGCCGAACAGCGGTGCCTCGAGCGCTGAAGTCGAGCTCGGAGAAGAACTCCGCCGCCGGTCATGTGGTGGGTGGCGCGGTGTCGAGCACCACCCGTCGGTCTTGTCATTGCCGGAATCGCCGCCGAGGAGGCGTGTGCTTTGGCTCGTCAAGGTGGAGGAGAGCCACTGCGGCGGTGCCGCGGAGGTGGTTCGATGCTCGCATGAGCAATGAGCAGACCGGCCGCTCCTCCTCCGCTGCGCGACGTGGGCTGGCCGCGTCGTGGTCGCCGACACTCCTTGGCCCAATGACCAAGCTTGCGCGATTGTGGCAAGAGTCGTCTCGTCGGCGCTTGCCGCATCGCGCCGCCTGGCGCTTTGCGCGCTTGCGCGCTTGCCACTCTTGCGGCGCTGTCGTGGAAGAAGGCTCCCTTCTTCTTGTCACCTTGGCCGCGGCCATCGCTCCCGAGTGAGGAGGAGCTTCCGCCAATGGTGGCGGGTCCCGAGAGCTCTGTGGCTCATCGATGTCGGCGACCTTGAGGCGACCGCGCCTCCTCGATGGTCATCGTGGAAAGGTCCAGCGAGACCCGATCGGCGAGCCATGCGCTTGTACTTCTGGGGCGCGGCGGAAGAGCTTCTCCACGCCTCTCTCCTCGTAGGTGTCGTCGCCGAACTGCACCAACTTGTGCAACAGAGTGTTGAGACGGAGCAAAGTCATCAACGTCCTCACTGCTTGAAGGCGGGCACTCCCACTCCGTCGCGTAGTGCTGCAGTGTAGACTTCGCGGCGCGATCGCGCCGATGCGTCTTTGCAGCGATGGCGTCCCAAGCCTCTTTGGCGATCGCTTGTTGGTAGCGAAGCGCATCTCGGGCGAGGCTGCGGCAATGAGCATCCAGCGCCGTCGATCTGATCGTGGTCGGCGTCGCCATCGGATGCATCCCACATATGCGCGCTGGAGCTTCACCTCATCACCGCAGCCCGCTCGGCGTAGTTGGTCTTGGTGAGGTAGGCCACCCGCCGCCGCGCGGCGTCCTCGACGGCGACTGGTACTCGTGGTGACCACGGTACCTAACCGGGAAAGCGCGTTACTGTGAGGCCGCGCTCTCCGTCGACCCGTCGCGCCGCCGCCGCGCGCGCCTCCTCGAGGCGCCACGCCGTGTCGCCCTCGCCGAGCGCCGTCGCGTCCGCGCTATCTGCCGCCGCGCTCGTGGCGTCGGCGCGCTGCCCATTGCGCCGTTCGCCCTTCTGCGCCTCCTCTCCAGGTTGAGGGTCGCGTCGGCGTTTGTCATCATGTGAGCCGGCTGCCATATTCCGCCGCAGAGCTTTGACCTCTGCTGCCGCCGCACGCATCTGCGCGCCCGCCGCTTCGCCTCGCTCTCGCTCGCTACCGGCTCCGCGCTGCCCGGCCTTGACGCCCTTTCGCCGCGCGGCCGTCTCTGCCGCCGCTCGCTTCGCGGCTGCTCTGCTGCGCGAAGCTCGGCCGTCTGTCGACGCCGCATGCTCGAGGCGGCCGAAGCGCCGAGAGCGCCTGCGGACATGGCGCGCCAGGGGGCTGTTGCGTGGAGAGGCTGCCAGACGAGCCGCTGCCGTCTCTCCGGAGAGGAGCGGCGAGGGGCGGCCGGGCTGCTGCTTGCTCTTGCCGGGCTGCTGCGAGGCCGAGAAGGAGATGAGCGAGGAGATGCTCGGGCTACGGGATACTAAGGCTCGATACCACTTGTTAGTCATTGGACTCTTGCTCTTGGTGATAGCAAGATCCTTACTCTCATGGAGAGGATGACACTAGGAGATGGGGCAAGTTTTCTTGTTTATTGCTCACACAATGCCATGCCAACTTTGAGGGGTTGGGGATACAAATTTATAGGTGAGAACCAGCCAAGCATATGCTACGATGCTATCCTAGATGCTGTCCTAAAGCGGTCAATATGCTGTCCTAAAGCGAATCTTGTCCTAAAAGCAGAATGTCTGTCTAAAGCGAATGCTGTCCTAAGCGAATCTTGTCCTAAAGCAAAAGCAGATGCTGTCCTAAAGCGGTCAAAAACAAAAACTACCACGGCCCCACAAAGACCACGATGAGAGACTTATTCATCACCTCATTTCCATCGTGGCTGCGCGAGAGGACCACGTCGTCCTCACGTCGCTGCGCTCGTTCCCCGGACGGCGCTCACTGGGGACCGGCACCATCCTCGCGCCACGCGCGCCCCGACTCTCGCTTCGCCGCGCCACGCGCGGCCAACGTCGTCGACACCGCGCCACGCGCGGCATCCTCCCCTACACCAGCGTCACCCGCGCCACGCGCGGCTCGGCCGGTCCTTTTACCCGTGCCACGCGCGGCCACGCCGTCATCACCTGCCGCGTCCCCGATTCGTGGGTCGCCACGACTTCCGCCTCTTCCGGCGTGTCATCACCGCGTCTACACACGCCGAACGCCCGCCCATTGTTCTGCGCCGCCGTCATCGGCACGGCTGCTCGCCAAGGGTGCTTCCACGGTCTTTGTTGCCGCTCCACCGGTGACCAACCAGCACTCCATGGCGACGCGCGCTAAGAGCGGGTTCCGCGTTCCGGCGCTTTTCCATGCTGCGCCCCTGTCTCCAGTGCCGAAGACCTATCGCAGCGCACTCGCCGACCGAATCGGCGTCTTTGCAATGGAAGACGAGCACGCCGCCCTTCTGCAGAACCACACTTGGGATCTTGTGCCCCGTCCGCCACAGGCCAATATCGTGACGGGCAAATGGATCTTCAAGCATAAGTTCCGTGCTGACGGGACCTTGGAAGCGGTACAAGGCGCGGCTGGTTCTTCGAGTTTCACCAGCCACTGGCGCGGATTTTTCGAGACGTTCACCCGGTGGTGAAGCCCGCTCATACCCGCATCGATCCTCTCTCGCTCTCTCTCGCTCATCGCCCGTGCACCAACTTGATGTGAAGAATGTTCCTCCATGGCACCTCTCGAGAGCGATTATCTGCGCCACAACCGTCGGCCGAGGATCTGCTCACCCAGACTTTATTTGTCGTCTGAACAAATCTCTCTACGGGTTGAAACAGGCCCCTCGTGCGTGGTTCACCAGAATCGCCACGCATCTGACTTCCCTTGGCTTCGTTGAGGCCAAGTCAGACACGTCGCTCTTCGTCTACCGTCGCGGATCCGACCTCGCATATCTGCTGCTTTATGTCGATGACATCGTCCTTACGGCCTCTTCATCAACACTCCTCCGCTGGATCATTTCGGCCCTGCAACACGAGTTCTCCATGAAGGACCTCGGTGAGCTGCACCACTTCCTCGGTATGCATGTTCAGCGCTATGGCGATGGTCTTCTTCTTTCGCGAAGCGATACATGATGGAGCTCCTTGATCGCGCGGCATGTCCGAGTGCAAACCGTGCTTGACGCCGATGGACACCGCCCCAAGGTTGCGGTGCGAGATGGTGCCCGATCTCGATGTCTCGACTTCCGCACCTCGCCGGTGCCTTGCGATGGCGACCTTCACTCGGCGGACATCGCCTCTGTTGTGCGGCAAGTATGCCTTCACATGCATGATCGAGGAGCCGCACCTTCGCGCGAAGCGGATTCTTCGGTACATTCGTGGCACTCTTGACATGGGTCTTATGCTGCGATCATCCTCAGCGACGGATCTTGTGGTCTACACTGATGCTGATTGGGCTGGTTGTCCCGACACGCGCAAGTCCACCTCGGGCTATGCTGTGTTCCTCGGCGACAGTCTCGTCTCCTGGTCATCCAAGCGTCAGAACACTGTCTCTCGGTCCAGTGCTGAAGCTGAGTATCGCGCTGTGGCTAATGGAGTTGCCGAGGCTACCTGGCTGCGCCAGCTCCTCCTGGAACTTCACGCCCCCCTCCGGCGAGCTACGCTGGTGTATTGCGACAACATCGCGCCGTCTACATGTCTTCCAACCCCATCCAAATCAACGCACCAAGCACATCGAGATTGACCTCCATTTTGTCGAGAACGAGTTGCCGCTGGTGCTGTTCGCGTCCTACATGTGCCTACTACATCACAGTATGCGGACATCTTCACCAAGGGCCTACCTTCCACCATTTTTACAGACTTCAGGACCAGTCTCAACGTGTGCAGTGGCTGACGATTCGACTGCGGGGGTGTTAGCGTGTGCTATATTAGGCAGGGCCCTTGCTATGTTAGGCAGGACCCTTGGGTTTAGGGTGGTGCGGCAGCACAGGCATATTGCCTTGTGCGCCTCCCCCTGGTTTGGTTAGTTGGTTATAATAGGCAAGGATCTTCTCAGATAGGATTATTTTCCTATTCCTATGAACATCCCTGCCTATATGTACTCGAGCCTTTGCTCCCATTAACTCATTTCACAATTTCCCAAAACCATTGTCTCTCAGTTATGGCCTGCCGTTATTGACCCTAAGCCGTGAAAATGAATCTTCATTCCTCAGGGAAAAAATATATTAGAAAGCTCCTAGTGAAGTGATGATTGTTTCTTGGCTTTATATATTAATAAAGATTTTTTTTCTGTGGATGTATAATCAATAGTGTTACTGTTATGTTAAAATAAAGAGTTGTAGATGATATGAAGGAAATATTTCCTAAAAGCAACAGCAGACAAGTAATTGCTATTATATTAAACTCACAGAATATGAAATTGTCAGTTATCAGCCAAAGAAAAGGAGAGCACCAACCTTCATGTAAGGGCACGAGGCACAGCCCCCATGGATAGAGCAACCTTCACCAGAACTCACGCCAGGCACAACAGTAATTTTGTCTAAATCATTAACTGTCGAAGAACTAAGATGATGGGAACCAACAGATGTCTTAGAAACTGCATCTGATGAAACAGGGAACACAATTTCTACTTCGATGTTAGCACTTTCTTGAGAAGATTCATAGGAACCAAATAATTCACGGACAGCAGCAACAATCGAAGTGATCATTCCTGATTCTGTTCCTAACACAAACTGAAGATGATCATCAACATTCCGATCCAAAGCTTCCTTCAGACGATTTTTAATGAAATCTAAGATGTTCTGAGTAGATCCAACAACTCCCATTCCCCTCGTCTTTGCTTCCATTGACAAGGAGAACATTTCTCCTGGGACCTCAAAGTGTGCTGTTAGAAATGAATCACAATATTGGTCCTTTATTTTCTCCACAACTTCGTGGCCAAACATGTCATGAACAATGCAATTACCATCCTGCATATCAGCAAACAATTTTATATAGGGGAAAATTTGCAGAATGAGAAACGAACCAAAACCAAATGTGATAAACAAATCATGAAAGGAATTGAGAATAAACTACCTAAAGCACAGGTAAGGAACAGAATCATGCAAACCTGGTAGTAATGTAGACGCGGTAATAACGAACTTATAGATTTTCTGTTGTGATCTGGATGTATCTCTGCGATCTCTTCATCTGACATAATAGCCATTCTGTGAAATAGATCCGCTATGTTCGCACCCATATATGAATCAGGACCATACCAGACATTAATATCTGGTATTTGGGCAAATGCCTAAAAGGTTGATGGATAAGAAAACATTTTTACAAATAAATAAATAAATAAATAAAGGTCATCCTTGCTGGAAAATAATAAATGAAATCTACTCTGAAAGACAATACAAGGTCTACTAAGGTATACAATATTGTGATAAGGCCAACATCCACCTGTAGTATAGTTGCAACAACATTGGAGGAAGTACAGGTTATCGTAGGAACAAGTTCATGAGAATGAGCTTTTGTTTCCAGAGAAGTATTGATGTAAATAACATGTAAAGAAGGAGGAGATCTTGAGGCTGCCTTCAAAAAATGTGTATATGCAGAACTTGAAGCAGCATCTGCCAAGGAACAGCCAATTTGTTCACTGGACATTCTATAAACACCAACCTGCATAATAAATCTATAATAGTCAGGAGCAGAGAGAGAGAGAGAGAGAGAGAGAGAGTCAAATAGAAATGTCTAATAAAAGATAACATATAGATAGCCATGGGCTGTAAACATTCATTATATGCCGATGACCACTAATATTTTGGTCACAGTTATCAAAACAAGACCATTAATGAATCTAGCCAGCAGCTCACTAGTTAGCTATGAGACCAATAGATCGAATGTTCAACAAAAGAATTTTTAAAATATTAAATATAAACACGTAGTTGAATTGTACAAACTAATATGTCTACCATTGTCATTTTATCCAAAGCATAACATAGTTTCTATTGCAAGAAAATACCTTGTTATTATGTTTTAACATTTAATTATATGTTTCTTTATAACATGTGGCAATAATTGGTAGACATTATTTTGTAGTTTTCTTAATGCCTGCAGCCAACCGATGCAGCAGTAGGTTGCTGTGTTCTGCTCACAATGTGGTTGTGGGTTCCCAGCCTTCTGCTACATTTACTCCATATTTTGTGTAACTCGTAGATCGACCGCTGGACCATTAAATTCTTCACATATTAAATATATAACATGTAATAAAATTGTGCATCTATGGTTATCATACTCTGTAACATAATATGTTCAATTGTTCATGTACTTGAATATATATTTAGTTATAACATGTCACAACCATCAGCAGATACCCTTTCATAGTGTTATAATCTTTAATTTTCACCCCCCCCCCCCCACCAATGCAGCAGTCAGTTACTGTGTTCTACTCTGTAATGGTATGGTTGACTCTGGGGGTTTGAAATATTCTCTTACTAGTTACTATATTTACTCTGTATTTTGAATAACCACATCAAGACTTGTTCAATCCAGACTAACAAGCCGCCGTTCATTGCAAAAATATGCTGCTTCACCAAAGATTTAGCCAATTCGGAGAATGCTAGTTCACCAATGATATACATGCTAATGCAACAGATGAACTGGATCAGACTAGACTTCTGTTCTGGTATTTTTCCAGCCAAACTGCCAGTCTGGACTGGTGTATAGGACCGTGAATGCAGTACAGAATACTATAACAGAAGTATATAAAGGCCAAGCAAATTCAAAACAAGAAAATAATTTCATATCAAGGTCCCAAAGCAATGTCAATTGTCATCATCACTAACATGATCCAAGTGTATATACAGACCTACTTCCCCTAGCTTGATTCTTATGCTACAACTGTAATAACAACAGACATAATAGCATATAACTTTTTGAAACTTAACGAAAGTCAATGACACTAACTGATAAAATATACCTTATTAAATCCTGCTTGATCAAGTATTGCACGGACATTTTCTGACATGAAGTCAACACCTAGCACTGTGATATATTCACATCCTGCTTCAGCCATCTTAACAGCACTATCTGCCATTACCAATGAATCAGATATGTGAATGTGGGGCCATTGCTTCTTTGCAGCAGTTAGTATGCCTTGCACTTCAGGATCCATATAAAAGTGTGCTACAACCCCAATTTTTTTCTCCATAAGGGTGTTCACAAGCTCTGCAATCTTGGACTTGTTAGGAGATAAAAACATTGCCTGAAATTTAACAATTAAACCCATTCAGTCTTTGTACCCCATGCGGAAACAAAGCAGCAAACTTACAGTAAAATGATTCAATATTCAGCTTCATTGAAGTTTCAGATTTGTTACCGAGTTTTAGGTAAACAACCAAAACAACTTTGCAGGTAGCAGCGTACTTGGTGGAAATATGAAAGTTAACATGTGGAATTTCTATTACTAAAACCAAGTCACAACCATAGTTACTCAGGGCATACCGGCATAGTAGATGTTGTGGCACAATCCAATTTTTAATGTGTTTCAGACTATCACCAAAGATTGTGCAAACATGTACAAACTAGACAACTACTAGCTCTTATGACCACAAGTTCCAACTTCCAACCATGATACGGTAGAAATTTCTATAAAAAACTAATAATCAGCAGGGCTACTTTTATTGTCAGCAATCAATATCTGAACAAACATCATAGTCCAACAAAAAATTTTGAAGTCTAAAAGGAAATAATTAATCCATATATTACAGGGTAGTTCAAAACTCAAATACTGAGATTTTCAAACAGCATTGTTTTTCCTTGTAGTAATTTCGTGAGGCAAATGACATTGGGTTTGTATCCTGTGCAAAGGGAGTTCAGTGCAACTAGGTGCAAAGTAGTTTTCTTCCCATCAAGAGAGGATATTTCACATGTGCTAATTTGGCCTGTTGCTCATTAATCAAAGACGTATATTTTATTTTGCACCTAGTTGCACTAGAAGCCCCCTTCGCATAGGAGACCAACCCAACAACTTATGCCCAAAACCACCAAATGGATGAATCCAAGAAAAAAATATTAACAATAATAACACAAAAGAAAAACCGTAGGCATTTTTCAAGCCACTAACCCAGAAAGTTTTGCATATTAACAGCCCCTCACTCAGTGGCGGATCCAGGAAAAATTTTAGGAGGGGCTGAACAAAAGCGATACAGCGACATAACTCCAATATGCCCCTCCTACACCATACATCCATAGCTAAAAATTTATGGGGGGGCTCCAAGGGTTCGGTAGCGGTAGGGGGCTCGAGCCCCCCCCGCCCCACCGCTGGATCCGCCCCGGCTCTCACTGTCTAACCACACAACATGAAAAAAGAATGTTAAAACAAAAAGGAACCCTAGAGGACATCCAAATGGACAGATTACTCTCTACTTTGTAATATGGCCCAGTCTGATATAGGTAGGACATCTACAGGCCCCTTTCCAAGAAATATGGCCCAGTTTGTAATGGCCTCTGCCTAGAAAAGCCATTGCAAACACCCGGCTTCATGAAGCAGCTTCTCCACTTCTCTCACTACTGTCTCGCTCCAGGGATAAGGCAGAGGGTCACGGGAGCATCCCGTACCCCACTCCTCTCGCTCCTATCACACGCACACATCTCTCGAACACTTTTTCCACTGCTCAACCCCTCATTCTAAAAGCTACTTCTTTCGTCCACTACTATTCATTCAGTCAAAAGACATAACAAAAAACTATCAGCAAAATCTAATACGAATGCTCCCAAAGCTTTTAATTCCCCAAATAAGCCCCCAAGCAAGCCGCCAATATGACCACATAAAGTGGAAAAGGTAGGGATGATGTTGACGCTATCCGGTCGACGCTATAGTCTCCATTCTAGACCATACACATTGCTATGACCACGAGTCAGCTCCTTTTCTCATTATAGAAAAAAAAAAAGGAGAATGCATGAACCAATAGAAAAGCAACCTTTTATTTCCCGGTGCAACTTTAGTGGAAAATGGAAATTGACAACCAACCTTAGTAAGATTCTATACGTTAACCTTTTTAGCCATTTTTTCTAGTCAGACGCATCAAAGATATACTAATTTCCTATTTGTGGAGACAAAGCCACGTGTTTTTCCCCCATCAGATCACTAAGAACTGAACAATTGAGTAACTAACCAATCAAAGCAACGGAACAAGAATGAGGCAACGAGGGAGAGATCACCTGGGCCTCGGCGTAGCTTCCCTGAGCGCGAACGGTGCCGTCGCGGCCGATGACGAGCGACGGGAACGGCTCACCGGGGTGTCTGCCCTCGCGCGCCACGATGGCCGCCCGCGCCCGCTTCTGCATGCCGACGAGCACGTTGTGCCACGTGCTGGCCCGCGACCGCACCCCCGCGGCCACCCCGAGCGGGGCCAGGTCGGCGGGGTCCACGTCGAGCACCTCCTCGGGGCGCGCGCCGTCGAGCGCGGAGAAGAGGCAGGCGCAGTACCCGCGCGAGAACTCCGAGTCTGAGTCGGCCGCGAACCGCATCTGCCCCGCGCCGTCGCACCAGCCCACCAGCCATACCTGCGCGACGCACCCCATGACGCGGTTGGCCAAGACACGGTCCGCCTCGGGCAGCCGCGGGAGCGCGGCGGCGTAGGCGAGCAGGCGGCGCGCGCGATCGGCATCCGGGAGCGCGCGGAACTCGTCGGCGAGCCGCCGGAGGCGGAGGCGCGGGGGAATGACCCCCTTCCCCACCTCCTCGTCGGAGGCGGCCCGCGGGAACGGCGAGGGTGGAGGAGGGGCGTGGGAGCGGGCGCAGCGGACGGCGAGGGAGTAGCGAGGGCGGGGAGGGAGGCCGCGAGAGGGGTGGAGAGGGAGGACGAGGTGGGGCTTCGGGGCGGAGGCTACGAGGGTGGAGGCGGCGGCGAGAGTGGAGGCGTCCATGGCGGCGGTGTGGTGCGGGAGACGTGGAGGGGGTGGGGGCGTTTTATTGGAAGTGGGTGGAGGCCTGGAGGGGCAGGAGGCGGCGGGGAGACGCGTTCTTTTTTGTGGGGGATCGGGGTGGGTTGGGAATTTAGAATGTGTGCGAGTCAGAGGCAAGTTGCGCGCCGCCTCTGCGAAGGAAGGGAATCTGAGAAGCTTCGAGCGGAGCTCGTTCGATCCACAGTGCGTGAAATCCGGCGACCAGGCCCTGTCTAGCGGCTATGGGCTGGATTTTTTGGGCTGATTTATGCCCTGTACAGTTAGGTTGAAAAACTATGACTTATGAATAAAATTATATTGTGTAGCGATTAAAATTGTACTGTATCTGAAGGTAGCTTATTTAGAGCAATTAAATTTAAAAAATTAAAAATAGAAATAATATGTTAGCTCATTACGGACAACGCGAACGAATATGGGGAAAAATAACCAATAAAAAATCTCAAAAAAGCCAAAAGTTTAGAAAAAGACGAAATTTATGAATAGTAAAAAATAAGCCAGAAGCCAAAAGCTGAAGCTGAAATGAGCGGGGCCTTAACATTTTAGCTTATGTTAGTGTGTTTTTGAAGGTGAGTTCTATAAGTTAAGTATAACATATACATTTGCTGAATTCATACAAGCGTCTCTCTCTTTGTATTCTCTATTGCGAATAGCCAAAATTCAGAATTTTAAACCATAAACCATAGAAAAAGAACCCACACATGAATAGTTCTAAACAACGATAAGAAAAGTCATTTGGAACATATTAATTTTTTAATGTAATTTTTCTTTTTTTCTTCATATTATTTGTGACATATAGCGGTGTTTTTCATGTTTCTATTTTTCTTTAATTGACTATCTAAAAAATAACAGCCATTGTAGTATAATTTCAGCCAAAAGTCATGGAGCACTTTAAAACAGGGCCCAGTGCGTCAACTCTTTCCTTGGAGAAGCAAAAAGCGACCTAAGCAGCAGGCATTCGAAGGGCTTCGCCAAAAAGCCAAAGCCAGACTACAATGTAGAAATGGGTTTGCTTCTCAGCTAACTCCATATCTGATCGATGTTTTGTAACGCCTCTATTTGTATGACCGTTAGAAATTCCTGCAACTACCTAGAACTATTTAGCTGTGAAGTACTGTACATGAGTGTGCATCATACCAACATATGCTTACAATATAAGATCCAAACTTTGTTATAAAAGCAAAGCTTAACAGCCAGATTTTCAACACAGTGGGGCGTGCAAGTCCAAAGTTTATATTACATCACATAAAAGACTCTACAAGTGTGCCTAAGCAAGGACGAGACTCAAAATCACTGATCATCTGCACTGTAGGACTCTTCAAGCTCTTCATCGATGGTTTCTTCATTATCCTCTTAAGATTTTCTCTTAATTATTTTACAAGTAATGAGTACAACCATACCAGCAAGTCACAAAAGAAAATCCTAATTTAACTATTTGCTAGGGTTTTCAAGGGATGGGGAATATATTGGTTCTATTAATGTGGATGTGGGTGCAATTTTTTTTGTAATCTTTTGGAACACAAAGCAATAAAGTATTAACTTCTTAGATAAATGGGGCTCAACTGATTACCAGACTGAAACACTATGAAAGCTACTTAAGCTTTACTATTGGAATCACTCATTAAGTACATGTTTGTTTACTGGTGATGGTGGTATGGTAGTGGAGATGTTAGGTGAGCAATGCTTGGGAGCTTCCCCATGGCTTGGATCGCTTATATATATTCACATGGGGAGTGTTTTACAGTTATGTCCTTACACCCAAGGATCCCTCTCAAGGGCATTTATACCATTATACATGTCTCATTTTGGGCTTTATAACCTTCTAATAGGCGGGTGGGTATAGGTGGGGGCCACCCCTACAACAGGAGCCTCTCATGGTGAAGGGCTTCACAGGCTGAAGCCATATTGCCGAGTCATTTGGCCCCCTTCGTCCCTGCGGCCTGTGACCTATGATATCAGACAAAACTGGATCTTGCTGGCGCAGCGCGTCCTAGTGGCATGGACACGGGGCCGAAGTTGCTGCCGAAGGCGTCCTCCAGTCGCGAGGTGTATGCCCGAACGGAGCCAGTACGTCGAGGCAAGGCCGGGTCGAAGGACTGCTTCGACCTGGGGGCGCGGAGTCGAAGCGGGCTCCGGAGCCGTCGTGTAGGCTCAAAGTGGCGGTGGGCTCAGACATCGCCAGAGGCGCTTGAAGTCGTAGCAAAATCGAAGGACCGACTCGACCCGCGGAGACGGAGTCGAAGCGGGCTTCGAGGTCTTTGCGCGGACTCGAAGTTGAGGTGGACGGCAGATCCGTCGTGCAGACTTGAGATCGAAGGGCGGCCCGGTGGCTTGTGGCCCAAGGGCAGTGCTTTGATGACATCGGGGATTACGCCGGCAACTGGCGTGCCACGGGAATTGCGCGACACGACCGGGCACCACCGGTGTGTCCTGCATTGGCAGCGGTCCGCACGGCCGCAACCGTGTATTCCTTCCTGGTGGGTCGGACATGTGGCTGCATGAGATTGGCGCGTCGTGGGTTGTCAGGCGGTGCACGTGCGCACGCAACCTCGCGGCTTCGGCTTCCGCGGATGTGCACCCCCGATGGTAGGTCAAAACCGGAGTTGGAGTCGGAGTCGTTCCGCAAAGGCAAAGTTGGTGCCGAAGTCACAGCCGGAGTGACTGGCTAGCGGCCCGCCGCCAATGCATTAATGGCCCCGAAAATCGCGCCAGCCCCTAGTGCGCGATGGGAGTTGGACCATGTCAGGCGGCCATACGACTGCGATCGTGCATTCGTTCTTGAGGAGGCGGACGTGTGGCAGGACATGATTGGCGTGCCGTGGGGTGCGAGGCATCGTGCCCACATGCCGTCGTGACGTTTCTCCTCCCGTTGGTTGAACTTTCGCCTGTTGCACTTCCCAGCGGGGGCGGGTATATATACACTGCTAGCATCGCAACATCGTCCTTGCATGCGGTCTGTAGTTGGGTACGGCTGAGATGATGTTGTTCCCAAAAATGGGCCTGCTTCAGTTCATCTACATTCTTAATGGCACTGTTTCATAGCGGAATTGGCACCAACAACGCGATTAGAGAATGTTGATGAACTGAAGGAGGCCTATTTTTGGGTACTCGATCAAAACTTATCGCCGATGACCGGTCGCACTTCCCGATCGAGGGGAGCACGGACGGTTGGATCTCCGCCGGTTCGGCGTCGTCCGGTCGCGGGGTGTATGCTTCTAGCGGAGCTGGTTCATCCTGACGAGGCCGAGTCGAAGGACCGCTTCGACCCAAGGACGCGGAGTCGAAGTGGGCTCCGGAGCCGTCGTGCAGGCTCGAAGTCGAGGTGGCCTCTGGCGTCGCTGTACGGACTCGATCGAAGCGGGCTTCGGAGTCTTCGTGCGGACGCGAGATCGGAGGGCCACCCGGTGTGTCACAGCTCAAGGACGGTGCATTGATGGCATCGTGGATTACGCCGACATTTGGCGTGTGACGGGACAGGACCGACGCATCTTGCGCTGTCAGCGGGTGCACGACCATGGCCGAGCGCTCCTTTCCAATGGGGCAGGACGCGTGGTGACGTGCGATTGGCGTGTCGTGCGTCGCCAGGCAGTCGCACGACCGCGGTCGTGTGCACCTTCCCGAGGGGGCTTCACACGTGGCGGGATGCAATTGACGCGTCGTGCCACTAGTGCGCGACGGGAGTTGGACCATGTTAGAGCGTCATGCGCTGTTAGGCGATCGCACGACCGTGGCCGCGCATTCCTTCTCGAGGGGGCAGGCCACGCGGCGGGACGTGATTGGCGTGGTGTGCGCTTGTCGAGTGGCCGGGCGGCCGCACGTCTTCGGACTCCACCTGCCACCCTCCTCAACCGTGGGGAGGTAGACGGTTGGGCTCCCACCGGTTGCACTTCCCAATCGTGGGGTAGGCGAGCAGTTCGGCTTTCGCCGGTTGCGCTGACCGGCAGTGTGGGAGGTGAAGGGGCTTTATATACCCCTTTGGCATCGCGCCGGTGTTCTCCTTCACATAGCTCCTGCTCCCTTGCTATAGGGACCCAGATTTGACAATCCGGATTCCTCTGTGATTCCACCGCACTATTCCTGGATCGAGATAGTGCTCACGCTTCTGATTCGAATATCAAATTACATATCATGCGGAAGCGTAAATATAATAGTAGACTTACTCACAGGCCGATTAGGCCGAAATCATTGAATTGCATCAGCGGAAGAACGAAACACGCAAGTGGGACCTTCAGGACATGCCCACAGGCAGCCAACTGGAGGTTCGCGACCTAGCCCTTGACGACTTCATCTTCTCCTCCATCATAATCAAAAGTATTGCTGAAGCGTAGTGATCTGATTCCTGCTTCTGGATTTGTTATGAGAGCGAGTGTGAGCACACTAACCACCGTGCTCCGCGAGCCAATACACAGAATGCAAATAAAATAGTATGCATGGCTTATCAAAGGAGAGGCTCGGGTTATTTTATTTGCCAAAATCGCTTTTGGTAGTATTATTATTATTTAATCATAGTGTTATGGTTACTACCTAAATTGCACACAACGATTGCCATAATTGACTTAATCCACCAAAGATACACTTTCCTTACTGATTGCTGTCTAAGACTCCAAACAGCGAGTGACATCATTTACTTAATCCATCGAATATACTCTTCCCAAATTGATTGCTGTCTAAGACTCCAAACAGCGAGTGACATCATTTAATTAATCCACCGATCATATTCTTTCTATATTGATTGCTGTCTAACTCCAAACAGCGACTGACATCATTTAGTTAATCCACCGATCATATACTTGCTATATTGATTGCTGTCTAAAACTTCAAACAGCTAATGTAATCATTTATTGAATCCACCGAACACACTTTCTATATTGGGTGCTGTCTAAAACTCCAAACAGCGAATATCATCAATTATACAATCCACCAATATCTTTTGTATTCCAAATTCCTAACAACCCATTCCTTTTGCTATTGATCCACAACCACAATTTGCTCTTCCAATAATCAATCTTACTTTCTAATCCTCTAGTACACATCCACCGAGAATGTCGATGATCAAGTCTACGACTCACTAGTATACATCCACCAAGAATATCATTGATCCAATCTATACTCCAATTATCATAGCTCCAAATTCCCAAAAATTCAATTGACTCATCTAGTAATCGATCAAATCCTATTAATCCCATTATCGCCACTATCTCCCAAAAATTAGTCCAGCAATTACCTTTGCACTCCCAAATTCTCCAAAAATCATTTAAGTCATCTATCTAGCCTATCTACTCATTTAGATTCTGCTAACTTATTTCTCCCAAAATCCACACTATCGTTTCCTTTTTATGATCGACATGAATCCACCGACAACTTTATGTATTTACCACAAACATCCATCTTCTTTTACTCACGGCTCTATTTATTCTTCCTGACATTTTATTTTGTACGAAGGGAAAACATTTTACTTTTGAAATATGATACATAAAAATTTCCTGAGACCTAGCAGTTTTGAACAAAAACATAATGTGTAGAGAATGCAATAATAGTGATCCAGATTCCATCCACCGTTACATGGCATCTGCACCATATAGCATCTTTCAGCGTTATAGCCGCTTAACTTACCATCGGGCGACACCGGGACAATTCAAACCAGGGCTTTCCACTGCCCTTCACTTTTCCAATCCCACCCATAAAGCATTTTGAAGTAGAGCTATATCTGGTTAAGTTCCCATGTCCGCCCTTGACCGTGGGCACGGCTATTCGAATAGTTTTGACTCTGCAGAGTTTGTACACCTTCACCACAAGAGACAATCAACTCGTTGCCCCCACACGATTCCTTAGTCATGTGGTTGAGCAGACCATCACAGTGACTTTTCAAAGCATCTAGTCCCTTCTGTCATCTCACCTTATGGGAAACCGCCCACTTACGGTGGGTCCCATCTATGCGCGGAATGTTCCCCACAGTTACTAACGCAGCCGAGCTCCACTTCCCGCAACGTTAGAACAGCTGGGAAACTTCACCCTACACCAATGTCCCTTAGGGCCCCCTTGCCCGTGCGTATCCACTTCTATCCACTACCAGCGAGATGAGTCCGGGGTTTCGATAAGTTTACTTAGCCAAGTTGTACTTTACAGACTTATGGTTGTACTGTTTTACACAGGAGGTCATGACAAGATTCAGTCCTTAGTGGTATCTGGGCAGTCTACCACTAACCCACTTTGTGCATCCACTGCACCACACACACCCTCGAACCATCCGCCCAGATATTTAAGCAATGTGAGGTTTTTGCGAATATAAAATAACCATATCCAACATACACCAGTCATTACCACCATGACTGCCCAACCAATTTTCTCAGGATTAAAAGTGATGCTTGGGCGCTCTCACGTCCATGAGTATCTAGCAAGACTAAGCATGGCATATAATTACAGACTTATTTTCAAAAGGTTACTATTGTAATTTTTACTAAGGCGACAAGGTTCACAAATTCAAATATTCCAAAGGAGATGTGATATTAATCAAGTTAAATAATGGACATATAACTAGAATCTTAAATTAAACATGTATTTGCATATAAAATAACAGCATGCAATTTGATAATTTAAATCAAAGTAATTTGCAGAAAACGTAGGTTCAACATGATCAAAGTATTGACTCGCCTAGCACGGTTTACCGCAGTCTTGAGCTCACACAATGCTTTCTCTTGAGCTTCTGTTCTTTATCTTCACTTCGCTCTGATCACGCTTGTTCCCTTGATTCTTCAGCACTCCAATTTCTAATTACGCGCTAAATAACTGAATCCAATGAAAAACAAATAACTCAAGAGATCCAAATAAATCCAAAAAACCCAATTGAACTTGATTAATTTTTATTATGATTAAATAGGTGTTTTGAGACGAGGTTGATTGGACGTGGAGTATTGTCGGAGCCGAACTGGTTGGAACAAAGCGATGATTGGTAGAAGGACACTCAAATGAAAGAGGGTTTATGACACAGAAATATTGATGAGATTATCTTGCTTTAGATTTGGGGAGGACTAGGTTGAGCCGGCCATTGAATACTATGGCTTACCTTATTTTATTTAATAACTTTTATTATTATTATTTTTTATATTTATCAAGAAAGTTCCATGAGCTAGGTTAGACCTATGATTCGGTGTACGAGCTTTAGCTGAGCTTTGTTTTTGTCGAGTGTTAATCTTCAAGGCACTTGTTATATATAGCGATGTATATAATTTTTGGGTTTACCGAATAAATATTAGAGTCCGGTGTTATAGCATTTTATGGCCCAACATTTTATGTATCCGTAGTTATTGCTAGGCTTAGTTTAATTTGAATTAGAATCTATTTACACGGGTCGTAGCTTGCTATATTCAATCATGCTTGACATTATTATTTACTAAATCTAACGTTGGGATTTAATTGGGGGCACCATTATCATTTTGTCTACACCTTTGTTATTATTATTAGATTTAGCTTTATTTTTAATCTAACTTTATTTATCTAGCAAGGCTTGTCTTACAAGGTTACATTTCAATATTTGCTATTTAGCAAAATCTAACACTAAGTTTTATTCATCGATGGCACGCTAGTGATGACTACTATTTACATAGCAACATTGGGTAGGTGACTTTTAATCATACGATGACCTAGGAATTGCTTCATTATAATTGCCACATATATATATTTTTCTAACATGACATTTCTACTTAAGGACACCCTTTTGATTAAAGGTTGTTATCAATTTATATATCTTTAGTTGTTGTTTAGTGCATTTTAAGTGTTAAAGGAAAAGATTGTATATATATACATTTAGGTGATAGCCTGGCTTGCTATTAAACTTACCATTGGTATTTATTTGATGGTGGCATGTTAATTGTTGGAGTACATGTTTTAGTTGTTATTGAGAGTAATCTTTTAACTTAAAGCTTTGTTCTTATTGCTTTAACATAATATCCAATATATTTTTAATTAGGTTCCTTACTAAATTTGGACTCTAAACAAAATCACATTTTATTAATGCCTTCAATTTGATAATTAGACCTCAAATAAATATTTAAGCTACATTAGTTGTTTACACAATAAACAATCAGTAATAACTCTTAAGTAACCCTATTTTAGACCTTAATTAAATTTATTTGCCTCTCTACATTATTCTCTGATTTTCTGTAACTTTTACTAATTGAAATGGATTGCAACATTTGGATAAAAAATGGGGTGGAGCGGTGCGGCTGGCTGACTCGAACCGAAGACCTGAGGGGCTACTAGATGTTAGCGAACACTCTGTTAGCCAGGTGGGCAGAAGCACTTGACTGACAGGGAAGGGGTACTATACAAGAAAAGGTGGGAAGCGGCGGGGCAAAACAGAGCAACTTAGGTGGCCCTCGGCACCGAGTTCGCCGGCAGCAGGTGGTGGCCGGGGAGTGGGGTGATGACCCACAAAATGAGTTGTCCAGAGCATGGTGGAGCTAATGGTGGTGGTACCTTGGCCGGAGCGGCAGCAGGGCGGGCGGGCGGCTGCGGCTGCGGAGGTGGAGTGGGGCGGCGGCGCCGTGGTGGAGGAGGGGAGAAATTGACTGGCGCATGAGCAGTAGGGGGTTGGGAGGAACTCACTCATGGTGACAGCTTGGTGGGGGAGGTCCCGAGGTGAGCCGGCGGCGTGGACATGCGGCGGCGCAGGGAGGCGCATGTCGCCGGTGGGCTAAGGTGGAGGAGGAGTGCCGGCGACCGTCGGAGAGTGTTTGTGGTGGCGGGAAGATGCCCCTGGAGCGCGGAATCGGAAGATGGCCATCGGTGGTGGGGTAGACGGCGGAAATTGCGAAGATGGCTTGCTCACGGCGGAGGAGGAAGAGAAGGTGGGGGAAAGAAAGGAGAGGGCACGGGGGCCATGGGGGAAACCAGGAGGACTTCTATAGCGACGGGGGAGACGTGGGCTTGCGGGATTTCCGGCGACGATCGCGCGGAGGCGACGCAAGCGCAGGCGCGAGGCGATGGCTGATGCGATGCGGTGCAGGGGGTGGGGTGGACATGTGATGACACCAGAGCGGGGAGACGTCAAGGTGCGTGAGCCAAGGTGGGATGCGACGGGAGGCGCAGGCGAGGACGGGGGATCGCACGCGCTGCGGAGGACAACGTGGGCGCACGGCAGCCACACAAGGTAAACGGGAAGAAGAGAGCAGGAAAGGAAAGGGAAAGAAGACAGGGAAAAGAGAGAAATCGGGTCTGGGCCCACTGGCAGGAAGAATGAGAGAAAAATAGAAGACTTTATCAACTCTTGAATTTTTGGATTTTTAGTTCAAATATGGGTTCATGTATCTAGATACAAATTTAATATCCTTCTACTTTCAATTTTTATTTTCCTTGATTAATTTTTGAATTTTAATTTGCACTCTGATTCTTTTGAGACTTAAGTCTATAATTGAGTTTTTAAATTTTAAGTTTGAAAACCTCGAAGTTGAACCTGAGTTTGAGTGTTTGGGTCAATTTGATTTAAGGTGAACTTTTATTCAATTTGATTTTCTAGATTTTGGTTCTTATTATCTTTAACTCACATTTAAACTACTTTGTATCTTTTATCATCATAATTCTTATTTGTATTTGAGAATTATTTCCAGTTATTATTTTGTTTAACACAACACTTGGGAAAATTCAAATAAGGTTTCAGCAAAAACATCAAATGCTAATAGGATGCGAATAGAATTTTAAATTCTTCCAATATTTTCGAACATTCAAAAATTTGGGATGTTACAAACCTATCCCTCTTAAACCTACCCCTCTTAAATGAATGCTGAGGCTGAGGAATCCTCGCCCCGATCTCCGAAAGCGAAGCGGCCGTGGACGCGCTCGCCCTCTCAGCCGAAGAGGGGGTTCGCCGTGGCGGTCGGGGTCACAGAGGATCCTGGGTCCGATGGGGAGGCCATCCGGCCCAAGGGATCGCTCTCCCGGCCGAAGGAGGGGTTCGCCGTGGAGGTTGGCGGGGTCAAGGGGACACTTCGACACAGAGCCGGCCGCCCTAGGTTGCGCTGGTGTTCTCGGGGTTCCTTCCGAGGCCGAGGGGACACCCCAACGGGCCCGCTGGTTGATGCCGAGGGTAAGCTCGACTCCTCCCTACGATCGTGCGAGGCTTCTCCAAAGATCTCTGACCACTATCTTTTACTATTAACGGAGGAATGGTCCCCAGGCCGTGGGCAACCTGGCCTCGAGGGACGGAGACATTCTGGGGGTGGCATCGACAGCCGGCGCCTTGGGAATTGTCGCCGCGGAGGCCGCACGACCGACGTTGATGGACTTCGTCCCTCGGCCGGAGATGTTGCGAGCCTGGCAAGGGGCCGCGAAAAGTGTGGTCGCTGACTTGGATTGCCAGGCACTGCTGGCGTGTGAGTCAGAGCTCCTGGAGGGCGTGCTCAAGGCCTCGGAGATGAGGGTGAGTGCTCAACTTCGATGATGCTGCCGTCATTTAGGAATTTTGCTAACGACTGTGCTGCACAGACGCTCGCCCTTGCTCGAGCCTTGCAGGCGGCACGCGCCCGCGAGCGGGGGATGCTAGAAGACCGGCTGTGGGCTGCCGAGGAGGCCCTGCGCGCTGACATCCGACTCCTAGAGACGGAGGGCGTGAAGGCGATCTCAGACGCTTGGGCGCTCGCGGCGGAGGCATAGCGCGCGCGGGCGCCGAGGAGCGCGACGGCTTGTTCCAGCAAATCGCCGTGCTGGAGGAGGAGAAGGGTCGCCTCGCCGTGTCTCTCGGGGAGAAGGACCGGGCTGGGCGATGCCTCGGTGGTGGCGTAGGACGCTGTTGTAGGGGTGGCCCCCACTAAGCCCAGTAGGCCTGTTAGAAGGTTGTAAGGCCCAAAAGGGGACATGTATAATGACATAAGTACCCCCAAGGGGGATACTCAAATGTAAGGGTACTATTGTAAAAGCACTCCCCAGGAGGGTATATGAGTACAATACCAGCCACAAGGGGAGGGCGAAGCCATTACTCACCTAACTCTCCACTACCATACTCTCTCTCTGTTTGGTCTGTAACCACAACAGTTGGCACCGTCCGTGGGGAGGACAAGGATAAGCCTCTAGATCTGAAGGAGGATGACACTAAAGAAAGCTTCGTCATCGGCGGCGAAGAAGAAGAAGGCGGGAGCGATGGGATTTCGCGTCAAATACTGGGGTAGCGGCAGGCGCGGGCGACGGCGCGAGCGCGGCGGCCGCGAGTCCCGGTGCAACGCCTGATCCCGCCATCATCACTCGAACACTCAACCCCACCACCGCGGCCGCGGTGTCTGACCCCCTCATCGACCTCCAACTCCATCATGCTGCCACGGTGGGTAGCCCGGGAGCACAGGCTGCGGCATGCCCGGACGCGCCGCCGGCCTTGGCCACGCCTGTGGGAGACAGCGCCCTGCTGACGGCCCTCGGCATGCTTCGACGGGAGTTAGTGGATCTTCGCGGAGCCTACGAGACATGAAGAGGCTCGGAGCCCACACGCCTCACCGACGGTCGCATCGGAGCCCACCCCGGAGAGGGCGGATAGCCGCGACGCCCTTACGTCCAATCGCGTCCCACTACGACGCGTGGACCCAGAGTCTCTGCTCTCCGCAGGCCTGCAGCAGGCGGCATGGCCTGAGGACTTCATGTTCCCGAGCGTCATCGAGGTGTACAAGGGTGACACCGACCCGCGAGAGTTCGTGCACGTGTACGAGACCGCTATCGAAGCCACGGGCGGAGGCGACACCACGAAGGCAAAGGGACTCCCCCTCACGTTACAAGGGGTGGCGCTCGTTTAGTTCTTCACCATTGAGCCGCAGTCCATCTACGCGTGGGAGCAGATCCGCGACCGACTCTACAACAACTTCCAGGGAAACTGCGTCAAACGTGTCGATGCGGACCACCTCTTCGCGGTCAAGTAGAAACCCAAGGAGGGGCTCCGGGATTACTTCAAATGCTTTGCCAAGGTACGCTGCCAAGTCAAGGACGTTAACGACACAACCATCATCAATGCAGCGGTGCAGGGTCTCCGCCCGGGACCGCTCGCCGAGTACAACGCGCGGAAGCCACTCAAGTCGGTGGGAAAGCTCTTTGACAAAATGGAAGCGTACGCCCGGGCCGAGAAAGATGCGTGGAGACGCAACGGCGACATCCCCGATGCCGGTCAGGCGGAGTTGTCACAAAGAACCGTACGAGACGACCCGAGGACAAAATGCAAGCAAGCGTTCGGGGGTGACACTCATGAACGCGTCGACGCCGGGGTACACCAAAATTCGCCAAGCGACAGGCGCAAGCCCCGGCGTAACCGGCGAAGACCCCAAAAGGCTCGCCACGTCCTCGCCGCGCAAGGCGTTCCCTAGGAAACCGCTTTAACCCCGCGCGCCGGAGGGGGACGTGAGGGAAGCCGCGATGAAAAGCCGCGTGCAGAGCAGGAAATCCTAGAATACGGCAGATGGTGCGAGGTGCATGGCTACGGGTCCATTTCACGCGGACATGCACCAAACTCGCGGCGTTGCGGCAAGCGATGGCCCAAGTACGGGCCTCGGAGGCGTTGACCCCTGCAGTAGCCCACGTACAGCGTACGCAAGGCAGTCCCTCGCGCGCTGGGCCCCCGGGAGTGACCCAGTGCTGTGGTGTTAATGTCATCACTGGAGGCTCTTCGTCGAGCACTTCCCCAACACTACCTTTGGCGACGTCGCATCGCAGCATCACCTTCACGTCAGCCGATGCCTAGGGCGTGGAATTCCCCCACCAAAATCCCTTGGTCATCCAGGCCGACATCGCAGGTTGTGACGTTAGGCGTATCCTCATTGACGAAGGGAGCTCCGCAAATATCTTGTTCGCGGAGGCCCTTGATCGCATGGGGGTACCTCGAAGTCTATTAAAAGCATCAGAAGCCCCCCTGGGCCTCGGAGGCCAGCCACTGAAGCCGACAATGCCAGGACTAAAGATATCGTCTTTGACGTCGTGGACGTCCCGTATTTATATAATGCCATACTGGGCCGGCCTGCCATCAACTCCTTCGAGGTGGTCCCACACTACGCCTTCCTATGTATGAAGCTCCCAGGCCAGTGGGGCGTCATCACCGTCTTCGGCGATCAGGATATGGCCAGGAGCATCGAAACCAGAGCTGGAAGCCTGACCGTAAGGTGCACGTCCTCGCCGACAAGTACCAGGCGGACACGCCATCCGCCCCAGGGTGGACACCTAAGCCCCACTCGGAGGGCGGAGTTAAGAGAGTGCCTCTCCAGGCGGAGGGGCAATTCGTATCCATAGGCGAGGGCCTCCCTCTGGACGTAGAGCAAGACTTGCTCTGAGTTCTTTGGGCCAACATAGATGTCTTCGCATGGTCCCCGGAGGATATCAAAGGTGTGGACCGCGCCCTCATCGAACATAACCTGGTGATCCGCCCTGACGCCAAGCCAGTCAAGCAAAAACTTCGCCGTATGTCCATGGACCGGCAGCAAGCGGCCAAGGTGGAGGTGGTGAAGCTCCTTCGGGCGGGGGTTGTCCGCGAGGTCCAGCATCCGGACTGGCTCGCCAATCCGGTGTTGGTCAAAAAGGCCAGCGGCGCCTGGCGTATGTGCATCGACTTTACTGCCCTCAACAAGGCATGCCCGAAGGACGACTACCCTCTGCTGCGCATAGATCAACTGGTCGACGCCACCGCAGGGTGCGAGCTCATGAGCTTCTTGGACGCCTACTCCGGCTACCATCAAGTCTACATGGCCAAGGACGATGAAGATAAAACCAGCTTCATTACGCCGGTTGGGACCTTCTGCTTCGTCAGGATGCCCTTCGGCTTGAAGAACATGGGCACAACCTTCACCCGCCTCGTCGCGCTGGCCCTAGCCGCCAAGCTAGGGAGGAACATGGAAGCATACGCGGATGACGTGGTAGTAAAAACCAAGCAGCTCACCTCCCACGGTTGGGATCTTCAGGAGACCTTCGACAACCATAGGAAGGCGGGCATCAAGCTCAATCCGGACAAGTGTGTTTTCGGCGTGCAGGCGGGCAAGCTCTTGGGTTTCCTCGTGTCGAGCGAGGCATTCAAGCGAACCCCGACAAGGTCGACGCCATCTTGGGCATAGAACCGCCCAAGACGATGAGGGAGGTCCAGAGGCTGGCTGGCCGCATGGCGGCCCTGAGTCGTTTCCTCTCCAGGGCAGCGGAGCGGGGCTTGCTATTTTTCAAGACTCTCTGCGGTTGCGACGGGTTTCATTGGGACGACGACTGCACAAAGGCCTTTAACGACCTCAAGAAACACCTCGCAACCTTTCCCACTCTGGTGGCCCCAGCACCAAAGGCCCCTCCTACTTTACCTCGTCGCCTCGGCAACGGCGGTCAGCGCCGTCCTCATCCTCGAAGAGGGCGCTCTCCAGCGACCAGTGTACTTTGTCTCCGAAGCCCTTCAGGGCGCCAAGACGCGGTATACGAAGCTCGAGAAGCTTGCTTACGCGCTGGTCATGGCCTCAAGAAAGCTCCGGCATTACTTCCTGGCACACCCGATAACGGTGCCATCCTCGTTCTCTCTAGCGGAGATGCTGCACAATAAGGAGTCCACAGGGCGAATCAGCAAATGGGTGGCCGAGCTTGCTCCATTCTCCCTAACATACGCCTCCCGAACAGCAATCAAGTCTCAGGTTCTGGCGGACTTCCTCACGGAATGGACCCCTCCAGCTTAGCCTCTCCTCCAGTCTGAAGACCCGGTGTGGATGCTCAACACCGACGGAGCTTACGGCTTTGCGGGCGCAGGGGTTGGCGCAGTTATTACCACACCTGAGGGGCAGCGCCTGTTGTACTCGGCGCGCCTAGCATTTCCTACTACAAACAACACGGCCGAGTACGAGGCGTTACTCTTCGGCCTCGAGAAGCTCAAAGCGATGGGAGCGAGGTGCGTCCTCGTCCGCACTGATTCACGACTAGTGGTGGGCCAAGTGGACAAGTCATATCAGGCCAAGGACCCGAAGCTAGCTAAGTACCTAGCAGCCGTACGAGCGAAGGAACGGCACTTTTTGGGTGTCACGGTGAAGACCATCCCTCGGGCAGACAACGAGCAAGCCGATGTCCTTGCCAAGGCTGCCAGTCAGCAGCTCCCAACTCCCGGGGGGCATTTTACGAGGTCCTACCAGCGGCAGCCATCGCGCAGGATAACCGTGATGCGGCCCTCGTCCACTAAATCACCCAGCAGGGTGACTGGCGGGAACCCCTTTTCGCTTTTCTGCAGGGCATCGCGGAGCCAGACGACCCCACCGAGCTCCGGTGTTTACAGCACCGCGCTAGGTCCTTCCAGGTGCTCGACGGGGTGCTCTACAAAAAAGGGAGTCTGCGCACCGCTCTTGCGATGCCTCTCGCGTGAAGAAGGAAAGCACCTCCTCGCAGAAATTCATGCGGGGCTCTGCGGCTGGCATCTTCAACCAAGACCTTAGTGGGCAAGGCGTTCAGGCAGGGTTTTTATTGGCCAACAGCTGTCGCGGACGTCCAAGATCTCGTGCGCCATTGTCAAGGTTGCCAATGGATGGGAAGAGCCATCCGCAGGCTCCGACAAGCCTCCATCCTATACCCCCAGTATGGCCGCTGGCGCGGTGGGGCATCGACGTCGTGGGACCACTTCCCAGGGCCCCAGGTGACCTGCGGTTCGTAGCGGTCGCTCTGGAATACTTCTCCAGGTGGCCGGAGGCGGTAGCCCTAGCCAAGATTACCTCGGCAGCTATGCAACGCTTCCTCTAGCAGAACATCATATGCCGATTCGGCGTGCCCAAGGAGATCACCGTCGACAACGGTCTACAATTCGACGTAGCCCCATTCAAAGAATTCTGCGGTAACATGGGCATCACACTCCGGTTCGCCTCGGTTGGACACCCACAGTCCAACGGTGCAGTGGAGCGGCGAACGGTGCTATCTCCGCCGCGATCAAGAAGCGCCTTGTCGGGCTACCAAAGGGGAGGTGGCCGGGCGAGCTCCACAGCGTCCTCTGGTCCCTCCGTACAACGGTCACACGCCCAACGGGGTTCACGCCATTCAAGCTCCTCTTCGGCGACGAGGCAGTCACACCTGAGGAAATAAAGGCTGGCTCACGAAGGGTCCTCGTCCAAGCACCAGACGAGGAGCGCCAATTGTCCATGGACCTCCTTGACGGAGATCGGGCAAGCACAACACAGCATGTCATAAAGTACGCGCGACAGATGGTGCGCGGTCGGGATCGTTCGCTGTACCCACGCGAATTCAGACCAGGAGACCTCATCCTTAAGATGGCACTCCACACAAAGATGGTAGGCAAGCTCGAATCCAGGTGGGAAGGCCCATACATCGTCACAGAAGCCCTACAGAAGGGAGCATACCGCCTAGCCACCCTGGATGGGCAGACGTTCCGCCACACGAATGCAGACAGGCTGTGGCGGTATTACGCCTAAGCCAAGTGTGCGAGCGCAAGGACCTCCCACGGCTTCGGGGAGTGCCCCACCACGCTCCTGCGCGAACCGCCCTGGCACTAGAGGCTCCAAACGCGTGCAGCTCCACCACCGGGCAACAACGGCTGGGTCGTCTCCACCTTTAAGCGGTCAGCGGTTAGTGCCCCACCTATTGTAACTGCTCACCCGCGCAAACGGGAATTTAATAAAGTACACCATTCACACAAATTTTCTCGTTTCCTATCAAAAGCGCACAAAGGGCTACCTTCGTGTGCACTATCCATGAGCATAAATAAAGACGCGTGGGGGGACGCTTTCGCGCGCAGTCTCCGGACTCTAAATAAGACGTAGCATTGAGGTCCGGCTCTGCACGCACTCTACGGAGTATAAATAAGACGTAGCGCCGAGGTCCGCCTCCGCACGCAATTTCACCACCCGCAATGCGCGGAGGCTCGCCTCCGCGCGCAGTCTTTGGACTCAAAATAAGACGTAGCATCGAGGTCCACCTCCGCACGCACTCTACGGAGTATAAATAAGATGTAGCGTCGAGGTCCGCCTCCGCCACGCAATTTCACCGCCCGCAACGCGCGGAGGCTCGCCTCCGCGCAGTCTCCGGACTCTAAATAAGACGTAGCGTTGAGGTCCGCCTCCTCACGCACTCTACGGAGTATAAATAAGACGTAGCGTCGAGGTCCGCCTCCGAACGCAATTTCACCGCCCGCAACGCGCGGAGGCACGCCTCCGCGCACAGTCTCCGGACTCTAAATAAGACGTAGCGTTGAGGTCCGCCTCCGCACGCACTCTACGGAGTATAAATAAGACGTAGCGTCGAGGTTCGCCTCCGCCACGCAATTTCACCGCCCGCAACGCGCGGAGGCTCACCTCCGCGCACAGTCTCTGGACTCTAAATAAGACGTAGCATTGAGGTCCGCGTCCGCACGCACTCCACGGAGTATAAATAAGACGTAGCGTCGAGGTCCGCCTCCGCACGCATTTTCACCGCCCGCAACGCGCAGAGGCTCGCCTCTGCGCGCAGTCTACGGACTCTAAACAGTCTACAGTCTACGGAGTATAAATAAGATGCGGATGTTGTCCCTGCGCACTCTACAGAGTATAAACAAGACGCGGATATCCCCGCGCACGTGCAAGCACTGTCCTCGTGCGTACTCTCCAGAGTATAAATAAGACGTGGTCGAAGGTCCCACGCACGTAATCCCTAGTAGGCGTCTACTTCGGATAGGCGCCAGCTCCGCTGCAACCCCTTCGGAAGGTAGGGGACGGAGCGCTCGCGCGTCTACTACGACTAGGCACCAGCTCCACTGCCACCCCTTCGGAAGAAAGGGGACGGAGCGCTCGCGCGTCTACTTCGGCTAGGCGCCAGCTCCGCTGCCACCCCTTCAGAAGGTAGGGGACGGAGTGCTCACGCGACTACTTCGGCTAGGCGCCAGCTCCGCTGCCACCCTTTAGAAGATAGGGGACGGAGCGCTCACGCGTCTGCTTCGGCTAGGCGCCAGGTCCGCTGCCGCCCCTTCGGAAGGTAGGGGACGGAGCGCTCACGCGTCTGCCGGCTGGCGCCCGCTCGCGCCGCCGCTTCGAAGGTAGGGGCAGAGCTCGCGCTGTCTGCGCCCGGCTGGCGCGCGCTCGCTGCCGCCCGCCGGTAGGAAACGGGCGCTCGCGCGTCGCCGGCTAGGCGCCAGCCGCTACCACCCTTCGTAAGGTAGGGGACGAGCGCCGCGCGTCGTCTGCCGGCTAGCGCCAGCTCGCTGCCACCCTTCGAAAATAGGGGACGGAGCACTCGCACGCTCGCCGGCTGGCGCTAGCTCGCTGCCACCCTTCGAAGGTAGGGGCGGAGCGCCGCGCGTCTGCCGGCTAGACGCGGCTCCGCCACCCCTCGGAAGGTAGGGGACGGAGCGCTCGCGATCGCTTTGGCCGGCTAGGCGCGGCCCGCTACCACCCTTCGTAAGATAGGGGACGGAGCGCCGCGCGCTTCGCCGGCCTTCGAAGTCCGGCTCTGCGGCGCAAGGCGTTCGCAAGCATGCTTGCTACTATCAGCACGAGGGGCGAAGTCAAGCCTGAAGACCCGCACCTTACATGGCACCCTAGCTCACAGCATATTACACAACAAAAGAGCACGGGAGAATTCTCGTTTAGCTCATATAAACTGGGAGTTGCATTACAGTAACGGACAAATATACACGGCGCATTACACACCCAAACCCGGCACTATTCCTACGAGTCCGCGCCATCTTCGCTGTGACAAGCGCTCGCACCGTCTTCGCCGCGCCGAGGAACCTCTTCGAGCCAGCGGAGCACATCCCCCTCGTCGTGCAGCGTCCGCCACAACGCAACCGTGGCGGCATCCTCCCCGATGTAATTCCAAATCTGACTGTGAAAGTTTCGGATGACGGGTTGGGCAAAGACGAACCGCGAGATATTATCCCGGCCGGCGGGCAGTCAAGCCGGGGTTCGCCACCATTGACATGTTCACACCCACCGCGTGCAGCGAGGCGAGGGCAAGGCCGCACTCATGTAGCCGCAGCGGTGCCAAGGCCTGGCGCCGCGGGCGGCGACGCCGAGCCCTCTTCGATTCGCCTGCCGCCTCCATCGATCTTGACGGCTATGAGTGGCGTCCTCCACGTGCACGGAAAGTCCCCGGAGGGCCTACTCCAAAGACTCCATCGCCCCCCACGTAGATGCAGACATGTTGTCCCAGGATAAGGTCTTCTCTGCAAGCGAAGCAGTAAGCTGCTCCTTCTCTGCCTACAGCGCGGAGATTCGCTGTAGAAGGGTGGTCCGCTCCTCTGTCGCGATGCGCTGAGCCTCCTCCATCGCGCGTTGTGCAGCCAGCGCCGCGCTCTTCGCGTTCCTGCCTACCAGCTGCGCGTCGGAGATAGCCTCGTCGTGTTCCGCCATCAGCACCCGAATGCGCTCGTCCTTGGCGGTGTGGGCATCATCAGCGGCACGCAGCTGGTCCTCCAGCGCCCTCCGTTTGCACGCGCGAGTCTCCTCGAGGGCTTTGCTGATCGCAAGCATCTACACGGGCACGAGAACAAGGATTACCTATCAGCTAAGCAAAAGACATGGAGTGCGAGCAGGGACAATTACCCTCATCTCCGAGGCACCCAGCGCGAGCGCCAAAAGGTCGCCTCCGCAGGACTGTAGTGCCTGCTGATCCAGGTGGCCGTTAGCGTACTCCGCCACCTCGCTCAAGGCAAGAAGCGTCTCCCACCGAGGCACGAAGTCGAAGACGTCAAGCCCTAGAGCCCCCGCCCCAGCGCCTTCGGCAACAATTGGGACACGCACAGTCCCCTGCTCAATTAGGCCAGAGACCTCGCGGGCACCCCCGTTGCTCGATTCTTGTCCTCGTCTGGGAGACCTTGTCTAGCCTGATGTCGACGGAATAAGCAAGCAAATTGGAGAGAGTTTCGCGAAGTCGCGGGAGGAAAACGAACTACACCTACCTCCAGTACCCTCTACCGCGGTACTTTGCCGGGCCTCCACCTGGGTCGTGATCACCTCACTGGCCTGAGGAGCAACAACCCTCTTGGCTTCAGCAACATCCCCGCTGGGTGCCAAAACCTCGGTCATGGGGCCTGCCACGCTGAACCGGCCCCTCGAAGGCGGCGGTGATTGCACCCGAGGGCGTTTCGCCCTCGGAGATGCAGGCGATGCTTCCGCGGTTGCCTTAGTAGCCGCGGTAGCTGTGGCAACCGCGGTAGCTGTCGTGAGCAACAAGGTCGTGGTTGCCGCTGGCGGCGACGAGGCATCATCTTCAAAGACGAGGCTCGGGCCCATCGCCTCGCCACCGTGTAAGGCCCGTTTCGCCCCTCGTCTCCACGGTCTCCACCGGTGGCACGTCCGGCGGGCTGAAGATAATGGTCTCCGATTGGACCTCGCATCGTGAGGACGGTGCCCCCACCTTCGCCACGCCTGGCATTTCCACAGGCACCGGGCGTTCCGAAACGGGAATTCCTAGGACCTCGCATACCCGGTTAATCCTCCCTTGCTTCGCCAAGGAAGTCACGGACTTACGGGCCTTGTGCTCCTTCGCCGTGTACGGCCCAAGAACCGCAACCACCGCACGCTCCGCATCTTCTAACCGGCGCACTGCACGCGAAGGCGGAATGTCATACATAAGGGTTTGCAACCACCCAGGCGGTGCGTGGCCTATGGCGGTGATACTTACAGGGCGCAGAGGGCTTATGGAGCGAAGACACTCCCAGGTGGATGCCGTCCTTCTGGTCGGGCCCCCGCCGCTCGTACTTTCAGTTACAGGAAAGCGGAGCTGCCCCGTACATGGTGAACTCCTCAGTGAGGTCACGCATGTTGAACCGGAGGGCGATGCCAGCGAGTCTTCGCGCCTGTTGTTCGTCACCGGACCGAGGCTTCACATCCGGACAGTGGTTGAATGATATTGGCTCCCCCCGGCATCGAAGACTGCTTGTGCTCGTCACAAGGTAGTAGAACCACCGCCGTGTCCAGCCAGACTCCCACCTTCCCCGCGTAGCCAACGCAGGGAACTAATGCGTGCAATCCGTCCTCAACGCGAAGTCCACGCTGCCGAAGTTTGAGTACGCCTCCCCTTCCATTTTCTTCGGTTGGCACCGTGCGTCGTGCAGGATGGCGAACAAATCGGCGCTGGGACGGGTACCTTTCGTCCGCATCGCCCAAGTGAAGATGGCTAGCCGGACGATCGCATTCGGAGTCAGCTGCGCCAGCTCCAACCCATAGACTCACAGCACTTCGCAAACAAAGAGTGTCAACGGGATCCAGCGCCCGGCGTCGAAGAACGCCACGAAGACGATTGCCTCCGATTCCCCCAGGTTCGGCTCCATCTCGTTAGGCCCAGGCAAACGAGCCCCGGCATGGTCCTCCAGCTTCTTCTCCTGAAGAAAGGTTTGGAGGGTCTCCTCCGTGATGCGACTCCGCCCCAGCACACGGGAGCAGCGGCCCTTTGACTTCTTCATGGCATCCCAACGATGGTTGGTTTGCCGCTTGTCGCGCAGAACCAGGTGATACTCCACCGGTGGTGGCGTCAGGCAGCGCTGGCTCGACGAGGTGCTCTCGCTAAGATGCCGCGCAGGATCGTCAAGGGCGGCGCCACTGTTAGCCGGGTGGTCGTCGCGCACAGCCATTTCTCTCACCCCACTACGACGACGAGCAGGAGTGAATACGGAAGCAGCAGCGGGGTGCGCAAGAAAACGGAAAGGAAAGCAACGCACAAGCACAAGCAAGCAGGCAGCCAAGAGGAGTGTTTACATGCCCACGGTGACACCTTATAAAGTCCCCTGTTTCCCCGCAAGCAGAAGACCAAGCGGCAGAGTTACAGCGGCTCGGCTACCCACGATCGGGCAGTGCAACCGCGGACAGCCGCGGCAGGCGGCGGTAGGTGGGTGATCAGCGCGTGACACGCCGATGCATTCCTGCCGCGTGGCCACCCTCCCTGGGGAAGAGGCAAACGGCCGTGGTCGTGTGACCGCTGACATCCCACGACGCTCCAATCACACCGCGCGCGTGCCCCACCCAAATAAGCGATAGAACGGCGCGACGATGCGCCGCTCGACAAGGGCCGGCACGATTCTAGGTGTCATTAAAGCGCACTCCAAGCCACGCAGCCACCTCTCCGCGTTGGCGCTACATCACGCGGAGCACTTCCCGAAACTCAGTCGCCCGGGGCAGCCGCCCGAGCTCTACTTCGCGACCGCAAAGATCCGGGGTGCGAGGTATGTCACGCCCTGACTTCATCCCCGTCGAGGCCTTCGGCCTCCCTACTATCTTCGACCTCCAGGCCGCGCAGCTCCGGGAGCAGAAGGCATGCCGGCTCTCGCACCATCAGCACAAAGGAAAGTGTGTTTAGTCCATCGAGGGTCACAGGCCGTTGGGACGGAGGGGGCCAATGGGCTCAGCAGCATGGCTTCGGCCCGTGAAGCCCTTCACCATGAGAGGCTCCTGTTGTAGGGGTGGCCCCCACCTAAGCCCAGTAGGCCTGTTAGAAGGTTGTAAGGCCCAAAAGGGGACATGTATAATGACATAAGTACCCCCAAGGGGATACTCAAATGTAAGGGTACTATTGTAAAAGCACTCCCCAGGAGGGTATATGAGTACAATACCAACCACGAGGGGAGGGCGAAGCCATTACTCACCTAACTCTCCACTACCATACTCTCTCTCTGTTTGGTCTGTAACCACAACAGACGCCATGCTGGCTCTGGAAGGCGCCCTCAAAGACCTCTCCGTTGATGTGCCGCCTCGTGCCTTTGGTCCCAAAGACTTGTCGTGGACACTCCGTCGAATCGGGGAAGCTTCCGGCCTCGCTCTTAGCGCCTCGGTGGCGCCTTCGGTAACCACTGCTCCTTCATGACCTCGTGCTTAGCCTTTGTGCTGCTTCAGCACCGAGGTTGTCGGCATGTCGACGAGTTGGCCGACCCCCAGTTGGAGATGCCAGCCTGAGCGGGGTGATGTCGGATGCCGTGCGCGTCGTCCGCGACACCGTTTGGGCCTTCCACGACCAGATCTGGGGCTACATCGGGGAGGTCGCGGCGAAGGTAGCGCTACGACGGACCCTACACGGCAAGGGAAACTTCGGCCAATGGCTTGATGAAGTTCCACAGCGCAACGAAGATGGTGCCGCCGCCCCGGGGCTTGCCGCGAACCCACAGGTGTGATGCTGGGGTCTAGAATGTAGGCGTGCGTTGCGATGTATGCGCCCTTTTTTTGTAAGCTGGCGCCCTACGACTCCCCCTTTTTTATGAATAAAGTGAAAATCGTCCCCGTGCTCTAATCACTTTACTGTTTTTGCCCCAGGCAGTTGCTTGATAGGGGCCAGTTGCTAGTCCCTGACCTCGTGACTCGACAGCGTCTTCGACATTGGGGGTGAGCCAAGGACTCGTTGAACTTTTGGGCAGCCTGGGCTTCAGCGGGTGAGACTTCGTCACGGGAGTACATTAAGGTGGAGCCGGACGAGTAGCAACCTTAGGCATTCGAAGGCACTTGTACACATTAGCTCTTTGCAAATGTAATGCCGAATCTCTATAATCATTCTTTTATGAATGCAATGACGGTTTTGGTTGGAGTACATGTCCCCATCGCTCTTCATGATCGCGCCTGCCTCCGATCAACTCGTAGGACTTAGTGCTCCGTAGACGCCCAAGCGCTCCACCCCCTACCCTTCGAGGTGGTGGTAGCGGAGCTAGTGCCTAGCCGAAGTAGGCGCTCGAGCGCTCCGTCCCCTACCCTTCAAAGTGATGGCAGCGGAGCTGATGTCTAGTGGAAGTAGACGCTCGAGCACTCTGTCCCCTACCCTTCGAAGTGGTGGCAGCGGAGCTGGCGCCTAGTCGAAATAGGCGCTCGAGCGCTCCGTCCCCTACCCTTCGAAGTGGTGGCGGCGGAGCTGGCTCCTGGTCGGCGACGCCGAGCGCCCGCCCCTACCTTCAAGTGGTGGCAGCGGAGATGGCGCCTAGTCGAAGTAGAAGCTTGAGCGCTCCGTCCCTGGCGGCTAGCCGACTATTTGTACCCCGTAGAGTACGCTGAGGCATGAGGCCATTGTGCGAATGAGAGCACACATAGATGCCGACAGCACCTAGCAGCATTAAATGCTTGTGACGCCCCCTCACGCCCTGCACTTATTAACACGAGAACGCTAGGGCAACGGCTGCCACTCGCGTATTGATCTTGGAGGTGAAGTCCGTGATACCCTAGCCAAGCAGGCGCATCTTGTGAGGGCAAACCCGAGAACAGAGCTGCTACATGGCGCTGTCTTTTGCGTGCAGGGAGCAAAGGAGAAGGGTGCGAGCGCTGCTTTGTTCCATCACACATGCGTGCGGCTAGCGCACCACTAAAGTGATGCACTCTCTGGTGCGACACGTGTGAAAGCGCGTTATCTAGGTGTGCCTCTAAGGTGATGTCCTCCCCGGTGGTGCGCGCGAAGACGCGTTGTCCAGGAGGCGCCGTGTGAGCTTTTATACTCCGTAGAGTGCGCGCGGAGGCTTGCCTCCGCGCATCTTATTTATACTCCATAGAGTGCATGCGGAGATCGCGTGTCTTATTTATACTCCGTAGAGTGCGTGCGGAGGGCGCGTGTCTTTTTTATACTCCGCAGAGTGTGCATGGAGACCGCATGTCTTTTTTTATACTCCGTAGAGTACGCGCGGAGACCGCGTGTCTTATTTTATACTCACAAAGAGTGCACGCGGAGGCCGCGTATCTTATTTATACTCCGTAGAGTGCGCGCGGAGACCGCGTGTCTTATTTTATACTCACGAAGAGTGCGCGCAGAGGCCGCGTGTCTTATTTATACTCCGTAAAGTGCGCACAGAGACCTATGTCTTATTTTATACTCACGAAAAGTGCGCGCAGAGACCATGTGTCTTATTTATACTCACGAAGAGTACGCATGAAGACCGTGTATCTTATTTATACTCCGTAGAGTGCGCGCGGAGACCGCGTGTCTTATTTATACTCCGTAGAGTACGCGTGGAGACTGCGTGTCTTATTTTATACTCATGAGAGTGCACGCAAAGACCACGTGTTTTATTTATACTCACGAAGAGTGTGCGCGGAGGCCGCGTGTCTTATTTATACTCTGCAGAGTGCACGCGGAGGCTTGCCTCCGCGCGTCTTTACACAGAATAAGACAAGTTTTGCAAACGGTGAACTTTATTGATATCCCGTTTGCACGGGTGAGCGATTACAAAAGGCAGGATACTAATCGCTAACCGCTCGAGGACAAAGATGGCGCTGGCCGCTATTACTGTGGCGGCGAGGTAGAGCGAGAGGGGAGCCTCTGGTGCTGGGGCGAGCCTCTGGCACTAGAGCGCCCAACGTGGGAAGGCCTGCGAGGTGCTTCTTGGGGTTGTCGGAAGCCTTCGCGCGATCTTGTCCACCATAGGATTCTCGGTGGGCCTTGTGGTGTGGGCCCCGAGCACCAAGCTCTATGCGCCGGGCAAGGTCCTGGTCACCAAAGGTGGTGATGATACCTTGCGGGCCCGGGAGCTTTATGCATAAGAAGCTATGGTGCGGGACTGCCCTGAAGGAGTCGAGGGTTGGGCGTCCCAGTATGGCATTGTAGGGGTACAGGATGTCGACGATGTTGAAGGTGATGTCCTCGCTCCTTGCGTTGTCGCCCTGGCCAAAGGAGACTTGCAGGTGTATCTGGCCCAACGCCTTCAGCGGCTGACCCCTGAAGATCTGTAGTGGGATTCCCGAGTGACCCAAGCGACTTCGGGGGATTCTCATCTGGTCGAAGGCCACCGTGAACAGGATGTTCGCGGAGCTACCTCCATCGACCAGGACGCGTTTGACATCGCATCATGCGATGGCAGCGGACGTGGTGGCGTGGGCATCGGCGTCACCACTCCCAACGGCCCGATCGGTACCCGCGCCGACCGCCGCGCCAGCAATTGGGGCGACCGTCGCACCACGGGCGTCGAGGTCGGCAGCCACAGCGCCGGCGCTGTCGCCCGCACCCGCAGCCGACACCGAAACGTTGACGAGTGCTTCTTTCACACTCCTCTTCTTCTTTGCCGCCACCGATGATGAAGCCTTCTTTGGTGCCATCCTTCTTCAGATCTTGGAGCTTGTTCTTGTCTTCCCCACGGACGGTGCTAACTGTCGTGGTTACAGACCAAACAGAGAGATGGTAGTATGGTAGTGGAGATGTTAGGTGAGCAATGCTTGGGGGCTTCCCCATGGCCTGGATCGCTTATATATATTCACATGGGGAGTATTTTACAGATATGTCCTTACACCCAAGGATCCCTCTCAAGGGCATTTATGCCATTATACATGTCCCATTTTGGGCTTTATAACCTTCTAACAGGCCGGCTGGGCATAGGTGGGGGCCACCCCTAAACATATGGCATATTCGAATACCATTTATTATACTCTGCAGAGTTGCCCATATTCGAATACCATTTATTGTACTCTGGAAGCATAGCATAAGATTTCTTACTCGAAGCATAGCATTGGTTTTTTACTAGAAGCCTAGTTTTACCCATAAGATTTCTCGAACACAATAGACACGCAACAGATAGCGTGCGACTGAGTTAAAAAACAAGGTCTTGCACTGCTCTTCTCTTTCTAGTCTGTACCTAGTAGGTTATGGACCACATATTATTAGGTATGCACTGGCCAATACGGAACGCTACTGCTCGATTCTAAGTGGACCGACCATTGTCAAGTATGGTTTTACCGTTCTCATACCACCCTTTATCCTTGGGCCATTCCCACATCAGGAACCCATCACCCTGTAGATATTCAATTAATTCGACAGCTATTAGACTAGGTTTGACAAGTCAATACTTGTGGTTGAGCAATTTATATGCCCTTTACTCAATATAAGATTCTAGTCCTTACTTTTCACCAATGAGATAGCCATCCACAGACCAATAACCCAGTGCTCTACGGCACTGCCACCAATCCAACTCAAGTCTCCTCTCTAGGGTAAGGTCGTGGACTCCAACCAACTTGTGGTTTTCCACGAATTATCCTTAATCCAAGTATAGTTTTTATGAATCTATCGGCAAAATACCGATGTCACTTAGTGGTATAAATGTTTTAATTCAGCTAATCTATAGTTATTTGATCATACAATAATTTTATATTACTAAGGTTGTCAAGGTAAACATGATCTCAAATTAAATATGGCGTTGTTGAGTGGTAGGACATAACTAATTTTCATATCATTCTAAATTGTTATTGTAAATAAATAGTAGTGCGTAAATAACAGTAATGGTAGTACTGTAAATAACTAATGGATTGGGTTAGGAATATGGCATTTCAACAGTATCGGGTCTAGTACTATTCACAGTGGATTGGGTTAGGAATAGTGACGGGCTTCAAAAGTAATGAATCGGGTTTTACTGGGAAGTGGATTGGGTCAGTTTGCATAGTAAGCTATAGTGATGGGCTAGCCCACTTTGAGTTTTGACTACTGGGTTGAGTCAGCCTAGCCCAAGGCGCATAGCGCTTCAATTTTTTCTAGGCCAAACGGCCTGGTCCAAGTGCGCATAGTGCGTTATCTTCACTCCATGGCACCACTGTTCACCTAGCAAAGGAGCTACGGTGGCGCCGGTGATTGAACACAAACGAGGCTCGTCAATTGCAACCGAAGGCATAGATGGGTTTCTCTACCTCCTAGGATTCCATTTTAGGGCTTTGTGTGGCTTGGGGTTGACGGTCATGGCCGGCAGTGAGAGGTGGTCTCTCGGTTTTGTCCATGGCACAGGAGCTCTCCGATGGTCCTCCGGTGAATAGCATGGGTGTGTAAGCTTCTATGATGAATACGGAAGCTAGTGGCAGTGGCGGATTTGGCTTAGGTGGCTTTGGTTGAGCTGTCCAAATGTGTCTGGTTTACATGTTGACGATGAATGATACCAGCGAGGCTAAGTCCACGGGAAGGCTCGGTAAGCTTAGCTAAGAGTTGGTAGTGGCCCAGTGATGCTATGGCTACCCAAATTTGGATTATCTTCTGTTGGGGCGAGCAAAAGGCCAAAACGGCTCACCGGCACAGGGGAGACCGGTGGCAGTGATGCGATGAAGTGGTAATATGAAAATACCATGCCAGGGACACATCAATAGGAGAGTAGTCTGCACATCAATACCTGGCTGCATGCCAACACCAGCTGCCCCATGTGCTACGGTAAGACCACGTCCACGCCCAGCTCAGGCTCCCTCCATCACCAGCTCTCCATCTCCATCTCCCTCGAAGACATTTCTAGCTCAGGCTCCCTCCATCTCCAGCTCAGTGCACACGTAGCATCACATCTTAGGGTTAGTGGTGGTCACCGGCCGGTGGGGAGAGCCAGGAATGAGTGTGGGACTAGGGGACACACCGGGAAGGAGGTCGGGCGATTCATGGAGGGGTGAAGAACTGAAACTGAGGAGACGGAGGAAATGACTGGCACTATTGGGAATGACGGGAAGGGATGCAGATGGCTTAGGGCAACACCGCCACCGTCGCTTGGGCCAACTGGGCCTCGCGAATTTCAAACTGGGCCGAAAAGATTTGACCGGTAGCCTATTTTACCGGGGACGGTAGCACCGATAAAACCGAAAATCGGCCAGTTTTGGCTGATTTTCAGAACCCTGTTTGCTGCCGCCCCTCTTTGTGTGCAGCCTCTAATCGGTTGTGGCCCCTAGTCCACATATCTAACACTATGGTTTTCTATACCACAATTTGTGCTGTATCCAAACACCTCAAAGTTTTTGATACTGTAGTATTTTTGAGAAACCATGACATTGCCTCAAAATTCCAAAAATACTACGTATCCAAACAGGCCCAAAGCTTTATTTTTCCTTCTGCTGCCGCTCCCTCCCTCCTCCTGCTGTAGGAGATGCCCTGGCCAGGGCCATAACATTACACTTCTCCCAGTGAAATATCCCACCACGAGCTGTTTCGTAGGGTGACAACACTTTTACTGTAACAGCTGAAGGTGGTGGCCAAGGTTATAATACTACGTGATAGGATTACAGTGTAAAGGTGTGAGAGCTGTGTCTCATGTTGAGCATGAGATCAGCAAAGCTTTGGTGATGGCACGGGCAATAGAGGATGTTAGGGTGCAGACCAATGGTGAAGAAGTTATTAATGGATTAGGGAAGTGAAGCGAAACTACAGAGGAATGCTTCATGCTGCATTGTGCCCTAGTGTTGGAACAAATGTGTCGACATTGCAATCTAGTTTGTGATTGCCTCCGTGATCCGCACCACAGATATGATGGCATGGCCCTGGCCAGCTGTGCCAACAGGACAACTGTGGAGTGCCTATTGGGCTGGCATCGGCCTTCTTTCGCCGCAGTGGAATCAGTGACGACGCAACCTAGATGGTGTGGCCATGGGAGGCATGGTTAAGAATCCTAAAGACAGCTCGGCTTGACAGTCAGGTTGCTTTACTTGTATCTGCCTATGACATCCGCCTTTAAGACAAGGAAACTTATCACCCTAACAATCCTATGTAATTTCTAATAATGAGCTCTTATCTCCTATAGATATGACTTATCTAATCTTAGCAAATAGACTAAGGTTCTGTTTGGATCCCTCCATCTAAAGTTTAGTCACTAAAGTTTAGATCTAAAGTCTCCAAACAGGTGGTCTAAAGTTAGATCTAAACTTTAGCTAACCCCTAAAAAACACTTTAGACCATTAGTCCACCAAAGTGAACTAAAGTGATCTAAAATTTTGGGTTCTTAGGCACAAAGACGTGTTTACCCATGCATGTTGGTCTCTCACCTCTCATTTAATGGCTGACGCACGAAACAAGGAGAGGTAGTATGGTCTTTTTGAAACTTTAGTCCTATCCATTAGTACAGGATCCAAACAGGATCTCCGACTAAAGTTTAGTGGCTAAAGTTTAGCCAACTAAAGTTTAGTACAAAACTTTAAACAACTAAACTTTAGACCATGGGATCCAAACAGGGCCTAAGTCTTCCTTTTCTTCTGTTGCTGCTCCCTTCTCTTCTCCTGCAATGGGTGCTGCCAGCAGGAGATCAACGCCCATAACAAGAGCACGGAGGCAGAAAAAAGTAAGGTCAAAAATATATTTTTAGCCCTAGAAGGTTCTTCCGTGGTGAAGTCAGGATTTTCTATGACTATGGTAGAATGTAATGGTTTGGAGAATATTGATATTTGGTAACTTTTGCCTTTTAATTGTTGTGCCTTACAATATAATCTGTTTTCGCCTTAGGCAGATGCCTGGGCGCCTAGCATCCAGACTCTACGAATCATATAAAATAAAAATTCCCCGAGCAGAATATTCGTCATTATAGAATTATAGGCATAAATCAGCGGCCAAGGCGTTTAAGGGGCTTGAAAAGAAAAAAGGTTAGTGACCAGGCTCAGAACGGAGGAGAACCATCGATAGCAGCCTTATTTTTTGGAAAGGTCGAACGGGACGGTGCTTCAAACCAAGTGAGGCTCATGAACAAATGACAAGGAGCCACGCCTCCCAGTGTGCCATGATAACCTTGGCCCAAAATATCTGCTGAAAGTCTATGTGCTAGCCAGGGAAACTTTTTTTATATCTATCACATTCTTTTGGTTTGGCACACTCATTCCCTCAATTTTTTGGCAACTTGCATAAGAATTGCTGTCGCTTCATTGTTGACAACAAATTTTTATCTTGGTACATGTGGACAAGAATTTTCTCGCTAAACTTCTCAGTTAGGTCAGTAATTTAGGAACACTTTAATTTGTTCATTTTTCATAGAAAGTTCTTTTGTTCTTTTTATTCAGGGACCAACATCCAATTATCTCAGTAATTAATGAACACAGAACATTGGCAAAACTGTTAAATGGCACACTGGGGTCCATTTGCTCATGGGCTCAGTTGTGCAGCCAATCACAAAGATACATCACACATGGAAATTGGCTTCAGACATCAACTGCAACTGGCTGTCCATCAATGGAAGAGCCAAATCTTCAGGTTATTTAATTTTATCCATATGTTTTGTATGATTTGTTTATATTTCTAGAAATAACTGTCTAAATTATACTTTGTAGTGTGTTGAGCACTTGGTGGATTTCACAACAAGGAAGAATGATAAAGATTACACAAGCATGTCACTGGTTGATCATTATGAAATCAATGCCCGTGATTCTTTCACTCCCACTCAAGTATTTGCTCATTCAGCCATTGTTTGCTCGTTGAACTCGTTTATAACTACCAGTACGCTAGTTTCATGGCCTCTCTTTTTTTGGGGGGGGGAGAGTAGGAGAACTAGTTGTTGGTAACAGCTGATTACTCACAGATCTAGCTACGCTTAATGGCACATTTTTCTAAAGATCCTGCATTGATTGAACTTCTGAGTAAACCAGATGGTGATGTGTTTACTATGATTGCTTCAAGATGGATTGGTAAAGAAGAGTCCTTGATCTGTTCAAAGGAGAGAGAGAGCACAAAAAGATTTATTTATCTCATCCTCTATGGAATGGGTGCCAACTCCCTTGCAGAACAAGTTGAATGCAGCCAAGACGAAGCTGCGCAGAAAATTCAAGAGATTCTTTCCTGGTGTTTCTTCCGAGCAAGTACAATAGTATAGCCAATTAGTGGCTATAACACTTGTTTATTTCATCTATAGCCTTCAAAAAAATAGTTCATACAATAAGGTAGCTATTACAATAACTATTTGGCCCCACGTGTAAGAGAGTGAAATGCATATTTTTACGTGCTACAGCTAGCTGTAATTTAGTAGCCAGCTTCTTTCTCTCTCTTCCTTTCTCTCTCTGCCACATAAGATTTGGTTGATATTATATTTGCAATAGCCTGCTGACTAAGCCTTATTGTACTTGCTCTCATGGTTACATGAAGCTGTGGCATCATGTCGCCAAAAAGGGTTAGTTTGCTTTGTCAGTAGCCATTTCTCTTCATTGATGCTAGTCCAGAATTTAAAATTTGGTCTATGAAAATAATCTTATTACTCCAAACATGTTTTTTAGGCCTTTGAACATGTTTCCTGATATTTTGTAACATTAGCAATATCAACTGCTTCCTCTGGCAACTTCCAAGGAAAATTGAGGAAAGTCCATAATAACTTTGGTTGATCTTTTAATTTTAACTTCCTAGAATAAATCCCTAGGACTACGTTCTCTCACTACTACAAAATAGGCCATCACAAACAGTTCGGAACAGTCATCACAGACGGTTTTCCAAACCGTTTGTATTTATATATAAGTGATAATCGAAGGTTATCACAGACGGTTTGTAGGCCATCTGTGATAAAGACAATACAGATGGTTTGTAACTAGAACCGTTTGTGAAAAAAATTATTACAGCATTTGCGAACTAAAACCGCTCAGGATATACCACACATCACGCATTTGGTTCTAGTTACCAACCGCTCTGCGGATTGGCAGTATCACAGGCGGTTGGTATATAGAACCGTCTGTGATAGTCCTTCATAGACGGTTTATACCACAAACCGTCTGTGATAGTTCACTCTATACCTTAAATTTTTTCTATTTTTTGGTCAGCCTCAAGAAATAATGTTATCCATGCCATTTGAAAACAAGCAAATACAAGCACAACAACACATTCTATTACAGGATAACAAGCTAACGAACCCTTCGTGGCATGACGGTGAGGTTGAACAAGACACACTTACGACACTTACGAAAAGAGTGTGTTGTCCAGCCTACCGTGGTGCCACAACGGAGGCGCTAGCTCATGGCAGTAGTCGGCGTCGTCGAGGAACAAGCAAACACAGAGGCAAGCACAATAACGCATTCTATTACAGGATAACAAGCTAACGAACCCTTCGTGACACGACAATGAGGCTGAACAAGATACTTACGATAAGAGTATGTTGTCCAGTCTACCGTGATGCCACAACGGAGGCGCTAGCTTACAGCGGAGGGGAGGATGCAGGAAGCTAGCTAATGGATGAACTCACGCGTGACTACCGGTGGAAAGGTAAATGGGGAGTTATTAATAAGGGCCGAGCAGTGGGAGTAACTGGTGCCTGCCATTCGATATGGAGAGAATGGACAGGTGAGATCGAAATCCTAGGGTATACGCCACGAATCGGTGACGTGTCATTATTAGAGACGGTTTGTTTATATGAGTCGTCTATGATAATGAATATCAGAGACGGTTTGTTATACGAACCGTTTGTGATAATGCACATATCAGAAACGGTTTGGTATACGAGCCGTCTGTGATAAGTCAATATCATAGATGGTTTGGAATACGAATCATCTGTGATAAGTCAATACCAGAGACGGTTTGGAATACAAACCGTCTATGATATTAATATCAGAGACGGTTTAGTATACGAACCGCCTGTGATAACCCTTTAATATGCGCGCCCTAATCCAGCTCTTCTACACTGTGAGATCCTCTCCCTCATATTTTTCACCAAATTTCTCAATAATGACATCTAATATTCTTTTGATCTCCTTCCTCTCTTCTATCCATCATGAGTTGTTTGGCCGCAACCTTTCACATGTGGCCAGCAATTTATGTCTGGAGCAGCTCCTCTGCTCACGCCCTGCTCTCCTTCCTCGACTCGCTTCCATCTGTCAAACTGGACCTCATCATCCGCCGTCGACGGAGGTGTCTCGTTGCCACTCAGGAAAGGGAAACCGCCCTCAGCCTCTTTCTTCTCCGCAATGTGCACAAAGCGGAGGAGCTCTTACGGCAATGGAGAGACACATGGATAACCTTGCCAATCAAGCAGAATCGGCCGATTCTGAGGAAGCTTATCATGGCATTCTCTTTGAGATTATGGGCTATGCTAATGATTTGCCCAGGCTAGAGGAGGATGTGGAGAGGGCAAGGACAATCTTCACGTTATTCGAGAACTCAGCGGCTGATCCTCCAAAAGTCAAAGAAGAAGCATATAAAGCCCAGAAAACTAGGATCTGGGAATCTCTTTTTTTAAGACTTTTGTAATAAATTTGCCTTGAATTTGACTCTCGTCTCAGTAGCTTCTTTAGTTCATTATCAGAGACGGTTTGTTATACGAACCGTTTGTGATGTCTCAATGATCACAGACGATTCGTGTTAAGAACCGTCTGTAAAAGTTCACAGATGAATATTAACATAAACCGTCTGTGATGTCTCAATTATCACAGATGGTTCGTGTTAAGAACCGTCTGTGAAAGTATCACATATGGTTACTGGAACAAACCGTCTGTGATATAGTCGTCCAATATAGCCTCTTTTGTAGTAGTGTCTGTTAACCGGACAAACACGTTAGGATCACTATTCATGATAACTAAGTGTACATGCACACATATACACTTCAACATGGATTCACAGACATAATGCAAATACACAAACACAGATAAAAAGACTGACAAAGACGTATGCAGGTGAACATAGATACAAAACATAGACATGGATTCACAGACATGTGCCTGCCTACACTAACACAAATATTCTGGGAAGTCCTTTGATATTGCATGTTCTAATGCACAACCCTTTGCATACATGTTCTGTATCATATCAATTCCTACATAAACATTGGCATGAATTCACAGACATTTGCATGTCCACACTGACAGAAATGTTCTGGGAAGCCATCTGATATTGCATGTTCTTATGCACAGCCCTTGGCATACATGATTTTGTATCACATCAATGCATATCTTTTAGTTTCATACAATTATTATCTTTTGAAATATTGTTTCTTATCAATATGGATGATGTGCATCATATTTGAAGTATATTTCCATATCATATTCCTGCTGTTAGTAGCAAAAATTAGCCATAATATCACTGATCTTATATATATTTGCCTCTTCTGGGGACTGTTTACATGGTTTTTGTGAATTGCTTGTAGGTCGGCGCGAACCAGGCGCAAACTTCACAGAGAATCAGCAATAGAGGAGAGCTAAGTTTATAAATTAGCATAAGCGGAGGGACTAAAATGCAAAACCGCAGAAACCCTAGCCGCGCCCGGCGCTCCACTGGAAACCCTGGCCGCCGCAACTATTTAAGCCGTCAGCTGCCTCTTCACACGGGGGGAGACCACGCTCAAAAACCCTAGCCGCATACGCCCTTGGAACCGATCCACCCGGCTATTTCTTCTTCACCACCGCTTCCTTACCGCACGACCACCAGAGATTCCAGCCAGCCGCCACCCATCTTCTCCCCATCTCCAACACCCAGCCACCCCACTCCATCTCCTCCATAGTCAAAACACCAGCACCATCTCTCCCATCTCACCTCTCCACTGCGCCTAAGACACAAGAATGCAGCCGCCATAGCCCCCATCCAAAACCCCAAGCTGCAAGCATTCTTCCGCTCAAACCCGTGCTGGTACTTGAACCGTGGAAAGGAAGAAGAAGCTGCTGCGCTAGATCGGCTACCACTACGGCCAGATCTGCTCTTCCTGCGCTCTCTTCGGGTGGATCTGCTACTTCTGCTCTGCATCGGCTACCCTGCGACTTCTTCGGCTTGGATCTACAACCTCTACGGCCGGATCTGCAGCCTCTATGCATGGATCTGCTACCCCTGCCGCATCCTCTACGACGTCTTCTCTAGATCTGCTTCATCTACCTGCGTCCACTACGGATTGTCTTCTACAACCGATCTGCATTATACTGGGTTGTATCATCTCGATCTATTATTTAATGCTAATATGGCTATTCAATGAGATGTTCATACGTTAGATCTGTGATGTGCATGTGATTTATTTTGTGGATCTGGATGTTATGTGTGTTGTTCATGAACTTGTTTATCTGAGAAGCTTCTGTGGATGCGACTTCCTGTTATATTGATGAATATCACTTGATGCTAGGGTAGATTTACTTAAGTTTGCTCCTCTGCTAGTAGAATTGATATTTTGCCATGATGATGTTAATTTTTGTAGTTTTAGATTCAATATCTATGTCAGATTTAATATTGAGCATGCATTTCTGTTAATACTGATTAGTAAAAAGTAAAAAAAAAAATTAATGTCATGCTGTTTATTTTAATGTCATTTCTAAGTTAGGTTTACGTCATTGTTCCTGCAGTAGTAGAGCTTGTGATATTGCATTTTTCTAGTTGCTTGTATTGATCTATCTCTGGTATTGGTCTGTCGGTGAGCTTGCTGTGTTGGGTTGGGTTCTTTGCTTTAGCGCTTGGCTTCTGCACGTCTGTCCTCTACGCTCTCCTCTTTTCTCCAAGTCCTTCTCCCCCTTCCATAAGTTCTTTTCCCCGACTTCTCAGCGCTGCTCATTCTTTCTCACGGTAGATTTAGTTCTCTATCCCCTCTCATCTTTTCCCTCTCTTCCTTTCTAATTCTCAGTCTTCTCTCCTTAATTAGATCTTTCTTACTTCTCTTCTCTAGTCTCTTTCTCACCTCAAGTCTTTCTCTGGCAGTCAATCTTTTCTCTAGTCTTCTAGTCTTCAGCACTCTCTTCTTATCTCTGTCTTCTTTCTTTTCCCTTCCCCTCGATGACAAAGTATAGCCTTCTTCTAGCCTATTTTCTCTTACTCTCTCTTTCTCATTCCCTTAGATCTTCCTCTTTATCTCTAGCTAATCTTTCTTCCGCCTCACTCTCCCTTAATAGAGTCGGTTTATAAGGAGTCTCTTTTCTTTTCTCCTTCCTGTCCAAAGATTTCACATTCTCAGCTCCTCATCTATTCCTTTCTCTTAGGGCCTCTAATGCAGTAGTTAGTTTAGTTCTTATTTCTTCCCTTTTATTCAACGTTCGTGCGACTTAGCTTTGGTTAAGGGGTAATGTCACCAGTAATTTAGTCCCTGTGGAGAACACGACTTTCGCTGCTATCTTAGCAGCAGCCCTTACACTTGCGGGTGTGCAGTTTTGCACGAATCAATGGATCATGCTCAAAACTAGGACTATATCACTATAATGTTTCTTATCAATAAATATGCGTGCTTTCACCACATATTTATGCATTCGTACGTGTAAACACTACTAAAAAAAAGCTATACTGGATGCCTTATCACATACCGTTCCAGAGAACTGTCAGTGTTGCAATTATCACAGACGATTCTTGTTAATAACCATATGTGACACCACTACAAAACAACCTATACTGGATGTCTTATCATAGACGGTTCATGTGGAGCCATTTGTGCTTTGATTATTACAGACGATTAATGGCTAAAACCGTCTCTGAAACTATTACAGACGGTTAGGTTTAAAAGCCGTCTGTGATACTTCGTATATCACAGACGGTTTTTAACTAGAACCATCTATGAAACTATCATAGACAATTAGGTTTAAAAGCTGTCTATGATATATGAATTATCACAAACGGTTTTTAACTAAAACCGTCTATGAAACTATCATAAACAGTTTTTCTTTACAAACGTCTGTGTTTTGTCGTTTGTCATATGAACTACAGAAGCTACTGAGATGAGAGACAAATTCAAGGCAAATTTATTACAAAAGTCCCCAAAAAAGATATTCCCAAATCTTAGTCTTTTGGGCTTCATATGCTTCTTCTTCGACTTTTGGAGTTGGAGGATCAACCGCTGAGTTTCCGAATACCGTGAAGTTTGCTCTTGCCCTGTGCACTTCCTCCTCCAGCCTGGGCAAATCATTAGCACGGTCCGTAATCTCATAGAGGATGTCATGATAGGCTTCCTCAGAATTGGCCGTTTCTGTTTGATCGGCAACGTTATCCATGTGTCTCTTCACTGCCACAAGAGCTTCTTTCGCTTTGTGCACATTGTAGAGAAGAACGAGGCTAAGGGTAGTTTTCCTTTGCTGAGCGGCAATGAGACACCTTCGTTGACGGCGGATGATGAGGTCCAGCTGACGGATGGAGGCGAGTCGAGGAAGGAGAGAAGGGCGAGAGTGGAGGAGCTGCTTCAGACGTAAATTATTGGTCGCCTATGTAAGGTTGCGGCCGAACTACTCATAATGGATAATTGAGAGAAAGGAGATGAAAGAATATTAGATGCCATTATTGAGAAATCTGGTGAAGAAGATGAGAGGACAGTTTGGAAGAGCTAGATTAAGGCGCACATATTTAAGCGTTATCATAGACAATTCATATACCAAACCGTCTCTGATATTAATATTATGGACGGTTCGTATACCTTATCACAGATGGTTCATATAAAAAATCCGTCTCTGATATGTGAGTTATCACAGACGGTTCGTATAACAAACCATCTCTGATATGCGTTATCATAGACAGTTTGTATAACAAACCGTCTCTGATAAGGACACATCACCGATCCGTGGCGTGTCACCCAGGATTTTGATCTCACCTGTCCATTCTCTCCGCATCGAATAGCAGGCACCGGTTCCTCCTACCGCTCGGCCCTTATTAATTACCCCCATCTACCTTTCCACCGGCAGTCACAGGTAATTCCATCCACTATATAGCTTCCTACACCCCCCTTGACGACGCCGACTATGTACCACCACCATGAGCTAGCACCTCCGTTGTGACACCACGGTCGACTGCATAACACACTTGTCATAAGTATCGTAAGAGTGTCTTATGCAGTCTCACTGTCGTGCTACAAAGGTGGCGCTACCATCATCTCTCCATTGCCGGTGATATCCAGTCGCCATCCGATGCATCCAGCTTGTTTCTTGACCTCGCTGACTACCGCGGTGAGCTAGCACACGCCTCCGTTGTGACACCATGGTCGACTGCACAACACACTCTTGTCGTAAGTGTTGTAAGATTGTCTTGTGTAGTTTTACCATCATGCCACAAAGATGGTGCTACCGCCGCCTCTCCATTGTCAGTGATATCTGGCCGTCATCTGACGCATCCAGCTTCTACTGTCTGTTAGGATCTCTACTTCTTATATATTCTTGCTGCGTTAAAGAGTTGGGTTCGTTATCTTGTTATGCTGTAATGGTGGATTCTAATCTTAATGGAAATGGAATGTGCTGTTGTGTTAATTTGCCATTGTATTTGCTTGTTTTCAAATGGTATAGGTAACATTATTTCTTGAGGCTAGCCAAAAAACAGAAAAAAATAGGTATAGAGTGAACTATCACAGACAGTTTTGTGGTATAAATCGCCTATGAAGGACTATCACAGAATTCTATATACCAACCGTCTGTGATACTCGCTACTCACAGACGGTTGGTAAGTAGAACCATCTGTGATATGTGAGTATCACAGATGATTTTTGGTTCGAGTTGTCTGTAATAGTTTTCTTCACAGACAGTTATAGTTACAAACTGTCTGTGTTGTCTTTATCACAGATGGTTCTAGTTACAAACCGTCTGTGTTGTCTTTATCATAGACGACTCACAAACCATCAGTGATAACCTTCGATTATCACTAACACATAAATACAGGCGGTTCAGAAAACCGTCTGTGATGACAGTTCTGAACCGTCAGTGATGGCCCTTTTTGTAGTAGTGTGATAATATCACAGACGGTTTGGATTAAAAACCGTCTGTGATGTATGTTGACATCACAGATAGTTTTAATTTGAACCATCTATAATAATGGCACATCACCGATCCATGACATCTCTTCTAGGATTGTAATCTCACCTAGCCATTCTCTCTAAATCAAATGGCAGGCACCGATCGTCTCCCACCTCTTACCCCTTATTACTCCCCCTTCCCCTTTTCTACTGCTCCTAGTTCATCCACTCCCCCATCCGATATGCTTCCTCCCGCAAACCGAAGCGCTCCATCCCATCGATGACGTCGACTACCACCGTGAGCTCCTCCTCCGCTTGTGACGCCACAGTTTACTACACAAGACACTCTAATTGTAAGTGTCGTAAGAGTGTCTTGTGCAATGTCACCGTCATGACACAACAGTGATGCTACGACCGCCTTTCCTTCACTGCCAGTGATATCCCCTATCGGATCCCCACCCCTCTCTTTCTTGATGGTACCGCCGTCTTTTCTTCATTGCCAGTGATATCCCCCATCGGATCCCCACCCCTCTCTTTCTTGATGCTTAGATCTGAAATAACGAAATTGATGGATGGCTAGCTAGGTTTTGGTCATGTAAATCTTGATGGTTCTACATTTTTTCTTCTACCAATTTATTGAAGACTTCAATCCATATACTAAATCTACTTCTAGTACCTTGTGTGAACTTAGGTATGAAGAGGAGGCTACACGCCAAGGCCCATTCAGCTATGTAACGGGGCCGGAAACTTCGGAGGCCGTTTTGAGGCCCTAAACAATACTTTTTAGAGATTTCACTTGTCTGGAGTCTCGCGAATGAATCAAAGCTATTCTTAAGGATTTTCGGATGTAAATTTTCATTAGCTTTCAAACGAGTCTAGGAACGTTGAAAACGGAGTTCGTATGCAAAAGTTATGCATGTTTTTATTGAGTATTGCTTTCAATTGATTTGTAAAATAGATGTATTTGTTTCTGAAATGAATGTGAATTGAATATATACATATACTTGTTGTGTTTCTGCTTGTTTCAAAGGGCATGACTAGCATTTTCTGAGGGTAACCAATAAACAGAAATAGATTTACGGATACAAAAAATACACAAACAGTTTCTAGGACAAACTGTCTGCGATACGCCATTATAGATGGTTGGTAGTTAGAACCGTCTGTAATGTGTGAGCATTACACACGGTTTTTTGTTCGATCCGTCTGTAATGTGTGAGCATCATAGACGGTGTTTAGTTCGTGCCGTCTGTAATAGTTTCCTTCATAATTGGTTCTTTATACGAACCGTCAGTGTGTGCCTTATCACAAACGGCTCATAAATCGTCTGTGATAACTATTTGTTATCACAGACACATAAATTTAGATGGCTTAGAAAATCATCTGTCACGATAGTTTAGAACATTGTGTGATGATCATTTCTATGTTAGTGGAAAGAGATAATTTATGAAGCATGGATCCTCCACTCCATTTTCTTTAATTACCTGCGCATTAACACTTAAGGAAACATCAAAATTATTATCACTTGTTAGATACGTGGAGACCTTGATGGGCCAGAGACGATTTCTTACGAAAATTACGGCTGGAAATAGCAAGGAGAAAGCTAAAGCACAGAGAAAAAGCAGTTAATTCTATTTGCCAGGTAATAGAGCATTCGCCCTGCTTTAATATATTCAGTGTTATCTCCTGTTACACCCTTGTAACTTGGAGCACAGCCGTTAGCCATGAGAGGAGCCTGGCCATCTCTGGCACGATGCCTTCTATGGGGCTTTGGGGCCATGGCATCGGGGATCGACACACATGAGACGGACGCTTAATCAATGGTGCGGCTGCCCGTCCTATAGATGAGTATGTCCTCACGGCGTTTAATCACTACTACGAAAAACATATTACGCATTTGCCGAAACGCCATCACGGATGGTTTTCAACCGCCTGAAATTATAGGTCGCTGATAATTCAGTTATCACGCATTTTTCCAACCATTCGCGATTATCGGATATCACAGACGGTTTTCATTACAAACCGTCAGGATTATCCGATATCGCGACGTTTTTCATTAAAAACCGTCTGTGATATCGGATAATCACAGACGGTTTGTAATGAAAAACCGTCTGTGATATTCCTCCCCCCTAATAGAATCTATTTCTGTTTATTGGCTAGCCTCAGGAAATGCTAGCCATGCCCTCTGAAACAAGCAGATAAACAAGTATACATACAATTCACATCTCAATTCATTTGACAAACATCCAATTCACATCACATTTCATTCACAGACATAAGGCATCCATTTCGCAAATGAATTAATTGAAATGAAATAAAATATCCATTTACAAATTCACAATTACAGAGTGATAAGAAAAATAAAAAATCAATCTGCGCAGTGGAACTCTCCATCTGATTTGATGACTTTAGCCCACAAAAACCAAAGCAACTCTCCTCAAATTTTTGCTAAGTCCGCCTGTTCCAATGCAGATTTAGAGATGGCGCAACTCGTAGATAGGAATATCAACGCGCACATATAACACCCGACATGTATGAAATAATTGTTGGAAGATTGACAAACGTTAGAATTAGTGATCTTGGTGGAATCGAGGAGTAGTCTCATATGGTGGCACACGTAGTATCCACACGTGTTGCCCATTTGCCGTGGCACCGCAAAAATAGAATGTGTTAAATCAAGTGGCATTACTACTATGTGTTGTATATGATTAATTAATATGTAGCTAGGGAATACCGGAAACTTGCGATCATGTTTCAAGGGCTTGGCCCCTGTCGTCGAGTCACGTGTTTGTTTAACGTATGTGGCGAACGACCTTCGTTATTCGAAAAAGTTAGATTAGTCATTCGAAAGGAAAGAAAGAGTACAATGTACAATGTACGCACTCATCGAGTATTCGGGCGATAGTCGTGTACTTGGATTTGTTCTTACTTAGAGAATCAATGTATATAGCCTTGTTCCATTTTGGTATAATTACAATTAAAATCCAATGGAAGTGCTCATTGTATGGCATAAGAACAAATTACTTATCTTGGTGAGCCAGTAGTGCTTTTACAATATAGTCCTCGACGAAGGATGCATCCTCGATGATGGTATCAATGGCGACCAAGCGTGGGTCAAGGAAACCAATTCGTGATTTCGATGATCTAGCTTCGGTCAGCATGAATCTATATATAACACAGAAAAGCAACAAATTGTGACATATATCGGTATTACGTGAACAGAGCCTGTGATTGTACGACTTACAGCGTCCAGCATCGAACGAGTGAGGCGTCGAGAGCGTTGAGCGTGAAAAGTTGAAATATATCGTCGAAGGTCACCGCGAAGACACAATCCTGAGCTTCGTGCAAGAAATGTTCCGGCTTGAATTTGACAGTGATACCTGAGCGCCGTTGTGCCCCTGGCTTATTGGACTGTTCCATATACCAAGTGTGGAATCTTTGGCAACCAAGTCCTAGTTTTTGGAGGTGCTCTTCCGGGAATAACATCGGCTCGCCTAGCACGAATTTGCGGGCCAATGGCATGTACGGGAAATCGTCATCATCCTTCGTCTTTGATTTGCCCTGGCCACTGCCTCGATTGTCGGTCGACTTTATGCTAGTCGACTGTAATGGTATAGACGGTGCAAGATGCTCGCGAGAATAGCACTGTGGAGATAGCACCGTGCGTAGCCGTGGTTCGCATCGCCTGTGTGTGGAGATGGCACCAGTGCAAGTTGCTCGCGAGAATAGCACTGTGGAGATAGCACCGCGGTAGCTATGGTTCGCACTTCCCGTGTGGAGATGGCACCAGCAGTATGTTGCTGTGGTTCGTGATCGCACTTCAGTCCTGCCACCGTGAAGAAGCCTCGAGGAGATGTCGCTTTTGGGCCACCGGATGAATGTTCCAATGGCTCGCCCTAGAGTCACGATCTGTCGTTGGGGGCTTCTGGCGGGACCACCTCAAAATTGACATACACACCATCCACATTAACTTTTATGGCTCGGCGCTAAAGCTTGACCGTGCACCATGGCCCCGAGCACGAGACGAATATGCCCGCCCCAAGCAACAGTACAAAGGAATGGAGCCATATCTCACTTGGAGCCTGCAGTCAGAGGCTCCTACATAACGATACAAAATTAGCTACTCGAATAGGCCTACCAATGGAGCAAGCATTCGAGAGGTAATAATTATTACGTGATGTCGCCCACAGAAATTTGGACTGGTATGCGTCGGATTGACGAGCAACTACTCGGACGGTTGTGCGGGCTAGCTAGCATAGCGCGGTGGCGGCTCACTTGACTTTCTGCTTGTTTCGCACCTCTTCTCTGATTACATCACCCATCTGAGCTAATAGCTCCTCTCAAGAGATTCCTTGATCTCTTCTCGTAGCTGTGCGCCACGCCGGTTTGTTTCTCTTCCTACGCCGATACATTCCGAGTCATCTTCAAACCATGTTTCCAAGGAACGTAAAGCCCAAGGCCTCTCATACGACCCGGTGCTCCTTATTTCCTGTGGCCACGGAGAGCATATCATTCTCCCTTGTTCCTGGAATGATCCTGGTAGATTCAAAACTCAACTCTTCCTGCAAGAGCACGAAATGTCATTTCAACTCATACGGTTGTGGAGTAATTACAAGCTACGAGTTCTATCGATATCTTACGGTATTTGGGACACTTGGCCGGTCCGCAGGTTTCAAAGGAGACGCCCCGATGTCGTTGTAGATGACCTTGCTCTAATCCAATTTCGAGCGCGGTCATCCGGGATATTGAAAACGGCGGGCGATGTCCTGTGCAACTGCTGTGTCATCCTCCTTCATCCATCATGGATTTTACCCGCATACCCACCGTGCCAAGTCCGTGGGGTGTGTGTTTTTTGCACGGAGGGCCTTTTGCGCCGCATTTGTACTTTTGAAATCTTCTGACGCCTTCATCGCCTTGAACTCTTCCCATTGTGGTTCGGGAATGGGTATATATGAAAAGGCGTTTCGTCCGTCTCCACGTATTTCCTGACAAGCGTGCTCTTGAAGTTCTTCCATGCTTTGCACGCCGCTAGGTAGGTTTGTCATTGCACAGCGTGTAGGTGTTCTTCTGAGAACTCGAACGATGCCAAAATTTCTATCCACAGCTCACGTTTCCGAGTGTCAGGCACGTTCTTCCACGAATTGTATGTGATCTCAATTGCTCGTGCAACTATTCCGACCATGCTTCGGAATGCGCTACCGCTTTCTAGGAAGGATAGGGACCCCGGATCGCTTATCGTGTGATGGTCTGTCGGCCCTCAGGCTTCTTCGATAGCCCTCTTCCTTGGCGTCTTAATGTTGGAGCGGACACCTCCGGCGATGATGTTGAAGAATGCGCGGGTGACGTGTTGCTCATTTTGTGGGTCTATTAAGATAAGATGAGAAAGTGATCATATTGAATTGAAAGACAAGATAGGAGTAGAGGGGAGGGGGAGAAAGTGACCAATGTACCAATGTATCAAGTCCTTCTTTTTCCCGCAAAATTCAAGTCAATTTTATTACAAAAGTGCAAAAAAAAGACATTCCAGATTCTTCGGTGAGCAGCCGACATCGCTGACTTCTTCGGTGAGCGACTATCCATCTGCTTCTTCCACTCCTTTTCTTCATCTCGGTCTCGGATCACGCACGCCGATGCGATGATTCGCTTAGATGAATCATCGCTACTAGCGCACGTGATCCGCAGACCAGAGATGAAGAAAAGGAGTGGAAGAAGCAGATGGATAGTCACCACCAAGAAGTCGGCGATGTCTACCGCTTCACCAAGAATCTGGGAATTTTTTTGAACTTCAGTACTAAAATTTCCTTGAATTTTGTAATACTATTACTACAAGGTCTCTAAACAAAGTGCCTATCCTAACACCTACTTTAGTTGCTAATACTATAAACCAAATACTATTACTACAAGGTCTCTAAACAAAGTTCTATGAAGCAATGACACAAACTAGTGTATCCGGTTCATTGAACCCGATACACTAGAGTGTGTCACTTGCTTCATGCCCCTTGAAGGTCTATGTGGCATATACACTAGAGTGGTCCTTGATTGCTTAATGTGTTCTCTCAAATTGTAGGGTGATGTCTAGATACATGGAGCATTTGGGTGGAAAGATCAAGCTGTTTGTCAGCGCATGACCGCCATTGAAGCATAGCATAGCATCCGAGGCACATCCGAGGCCTGCTGTGTCTTCAAGACACAGCTGCGAGCACATCCGAGGCTCTTCTTTGTGTCTTCAAGACACACCGCAGCCCTGATGTGCCTCTGATGCTATGCTATGCTTCGAATTGGCAATCATGAGCCCGACGACACAATGTATTTCTTTCCACCCAAATGGTCAATGTATCTTTGCAATACTCTTCCTTGATTGGTGCTCTCAAATTGTAGGGTTGCACATGATAAGATGAGGAAGCAAGAAAAGTGAAACATGATGCTCAATGTTAGGAAGAGAGGAGAGGAGTAGAGGGAAGGGGGAGAAGGGAGGGGGTGATGTGGACAGAGAGGGATTATGTGCCTATACTATATACTATATACTATATACTATATACTATATACTATATACTATATACTATATACTATATACTATATACACAATAAGCAATGTAATATGTACCAATGTAAACTAAGCAATCTATGAGATCAAGCATAAATATGTACTATGTACCAATGTATCAAGCATAAAGCATAACAAAGATAAGCATCAAGCATCAATGTAATATGTACCAATGTAAACTAAGCAAACTGCAGATCAAGCATAAATATGTACTATGTACCAATGTATCAAGCATAAAGCATAACAAAGATCAAGCATCAAGCATAACAAAGATGAAGCATCAAGCATCAATGTAATATGTACCAATGTAAACTAAGCAACTTCAGTAAACAATGTACCAATGTAGTATGTACCAAATAGCAAATTAACAGTATGGCATCAATCCTAAACACTAACAGTAAGCATCAACCATAACACTAACAGTAAGCATCAACCCTAAATATGTACTATGTACCAATGTATCAAGCATAAAGCATAACAGCATCAAGCATCAACCTTAGGGTTTTGGTGACCTTAGGGACGGCGGACGAGGAGGAGGCGGCGACGCAGGAGGAGGAGGCGGCGGCGACGGAGGAGGTGGAGGAGGCGACGACGACGGAGGAGGAGGCGACGGGCTCGGGGAGGCGGCGATGGAGGAGGAGGAGGCGGCGACGCAGGAGGAGGCGGCGGCGACGGAGGAGGAGGAGGCGACGGGCTCGGCGAGGCAGCGACGGAGGAGGTGGAGGAGGCGACGGGCTCGGGGAGGCGGCGACGGAGGAGGAGGAGGAGGAGGCTGCGGCGACGTCTTCGTCCGGGGAGGCGGCCGGCGAGGGCTGCGGGAGGCAGCCGGCGAGGGCTCAGGAGGCGGCGGCGACGACAGGCTCGGGATTTAGATCGAATCGAATAACTACAGCGCACACGAAAACCCTAGGGAGAGGGTATATAGGCAGATTATCGCGCGGTTCTAAACTTAGAACCGTCAGCGATAACATATCACGACGGTTGAAGTGTAGAACCGTCGTGATAGTTTACTATCACGCACGGTTCTACACTTCGAACCGTCTGTGATAGCAAACTATCACGCACGGTTCTACACTTAGAACCGCTCGTGATAAGCCTTGCCGATCGCCTGCGTGATAAGCTTCATACCGTAACGCCGCGCGTGTTTCGATGCGTAACGCCGTGTTTCGATCGTCTAAATAACGCCTCTTGATCGTTATACGGCGCCTATATCATTAATGTTTGGGTATACGAACCGTTTGTGCTAAAGGTTAAATATGCGCCTAATCCAGTCTCTTCTACGCACAATACAATATACAATACGACATGGTTTCTACTGTTCTTGTGATCATCTCCTTCCTCTCATCTGCTCATCAAGAATTGTTCTACGGAACCTTACACAGCGGCCAACAATTTGCATCCGGAGCACTTCTCCGCACCCGCCTCTCTCCGCCTCGACTTTCTTGCATCCGCTCGGCTTGACTGATCCTCCGCCGCCGACGGAGGCGTCTCGCCGCTCCAAGAAAGGGAAACACCTCACCTGGTTCTTCTCCACAATGTGCGCAGCGGAAGAAGCTCTACACGCATTGGAGAGATCGATGGATAGCCTTGCCGATCAAGCAAATACGGCAGATTCGAGGAATCCTTTCATGCTATCCTCACGACCTTATGGATGTCTGCTTGATCATTTGCCCAGCCGGAGGAGGAAGTGCCGAGGACAAGGGCAATCTTAACGGCGCTCGAGAATTTAGCTACCGATCCTCCAAGTCCCCAAGTCGAAGAAGAAGCGTACAAAGCCCAAAAGATTACAATCTGGGAAACTCTGTACCTGTGCGACTTTTGTAATAAATTTGTCTCTAATTGAAATTAATAAATTTGCCTTAAATTTGTGATCTCTTGTCTCAGTAGTTCTGTAGTTAAGTTATTAGAAGCAATGTGTACTTATATATTAACCTCTGATCTAGGATACGACAGACAAAGGGACATCACAGACCGTTCTTGTTAAAAACCGTCTGTGAACATACACAGACGGTTCTTAACAACAACCGTCTGCGTGATAGTCGACACAACACGAGCGGTTGTTAATAAAAACCGTCGATAATCTCAGATATCGCGCGGTTTGTATTAAAACCGCTCGTGATAATCGATATCCGCCGGTTCGCGAGAACTCCTTTTTCCCGCCACAAATACCACATACGCCCTTCAAATTAAAACCGTCTGTAATAGTGTACATTACAGACGGTTTCACAAAATCGTCTGTGATTTGCCGTCTACTATTAGCCTTTCTATAGTAGTGAATCTTTCGGATACAAAAAATTTTCAGCTGCCAGCGAAAGGAACGGATGAACAAAATTTCGTTCATTTTGTTCGAAAATTCGGACGAAAAATTAAATTTTTGATGAAATTTAACTAAAATTTGAATAAATTTCAAATAGAGCCAAATTCAACCAAATTTTAGCTGAATAAAAATTGTTTTGCTGGGTATTGAAAGGGATGAAATTTCATCCATTTCACAAAATTTCGGACGAAATTTGTAACCTTGTCCCTGACAAAGCAACTAACAATCTTATTTTATCCGAACCAATACAAGCTAATCTTGCTGATTCTTTGGGAATGAACTAACTCAACGAAACTAACTAAAGTGGCTGCTGAATGCTGCCGCTAGGCTTCCTCCTGATCCTGTGCTACTTCGTGCCTACTCCTCCTGCTGCTGCCGCCGTGGGCCTCTTCCGGTGTACCAAATCCCCACATGACATCTTCATTACGAGTCTCCTTTATTTCATTGTTGTTTACTCTTTCAATATGTGCGAGTTGTCTTCTTTAGGGTTAAGGACGATGTAGGGGATTGGTGTTTGGTAATAGTGTAGGGAGCTAGCTTAGATGCTTTAATCTTGTGCAAGTAATTTTGGACTAGTGTTTGTTTATAATTATATATAGGTTGTAAGTTGCTAGTTTCATTGTATTGAAGCGCTATTGTGTCCAGGGTTCTGCTGCTGACATTATCAAGGTGGCTATGCTTAAAGTTCATTCTGTAATTACCAATGAAAGTAACACAGTTGATTCCATATTTCCATGGATGGGCTGATGCAGAAAATTTAAAAAATCAGAGGGTATTGTCACTTTATTTTGCAGGTATTTTACGAAGATGGCATCAAGTACTCATTTTCCTTGGTCGTTCTATCCGTATGCTTGTCAAATATATGAATGATTAAAATCACGTTTTGCGTTTTTAGGTGCATGATGAACTGGTGCTTGAAGTTGATCCGTGCATGGTAGCAGAGGCTGGTAGGCTGCTACAGATAAGCATGGAGAATGCAGCTTCACTCTCGGGTGTCACATTTAGGTCCCATTTGGCACAGCTCAGCTTTACTAGTGAAGCTGTTTTTTTTTGGTTTCAGCTTCACGAACAGCTTCACTGGTGAAGCTAAAACTGTTTTGGAAAACTGTTTGGCAAAACAGCTTCACCAACAGCTTCATGCATGGCTGAGAGAGGGCAATTGTCCAAGATGCCCCTATCTACCTGACTTGTTCTAACATTTGGAGTTGTACGTTTGTATATGGTCATATGAATTAAAAAATAATATATTTGAATGAGTATGAATTAAAAAATTAAAATAAAAAAATAAAAAAAATTAAAATCAATGCGAACGGTAGAGAAGTGCGAACGAGAGGAGAGGAAACAGGCGTGGGGACCCAGTGGCAAAGTGCTATAATTTCTGTCAACTACAAGGGCAGTGGGTTTCTAGAACTGCGAACCTGAGGGAGAGAGTTGTGAAAAGCTACTATTTTCATCTTCACCCCACCCCATTCCCTTGTGAGAGCATGATTTGAGGAACTTCATCCATGAAGCTGTTTGCAAAAAGGGTGTTTATAAAAATCACTCACAATGACTCATGAAGTCATGGTAAGTCGTATCAAACAGGCCTTAATCGAATCGATGGTATTGGTTCATTTTCAAGCTGAAAATTGAATTGCTGTGTTATGTGGGGTATTAAATATCAGAGGTGCCACAACCGGCCAATGTTAAAACTTTCGGATGCGAAAATTTTCGGACACCAGCGAAAGCAACGAATTCGTTTGAAAATTCAGACAAAAAATCAAAATTTTGATGAAATTTAACCAAAGTTTGAATAAAATTTGAACAAATTTTAAATAGAGCCAACTTTGGCCAAATTTTAGCCAAATAAAACCTGTTTTGGAGGATACCTAAAGGGACGAAATTTCGTCCGTTTCACGAGATTTCGAACGAAAGTTTTAATCCTGCAACCGGCCAGCAGCGGCAGGGGATCAGGCTGCAGCGCTGTAGGGCCGGTGCAGGTCCTTGGGAGTCCATAAATAGCAATAGATAAAGTTTGTAAGGAAAGAGTTATAACTAGAGATATGGTTTCCTTAATCTACCCTACTCTATAATACACCAAAATTTTCTTTACTAAATCCACCCCCTCAACCACCCCTACAGTCATGTCTAATCTAAGTCCACCCAGATTTGTGTACCAAAGAGTTCCAACTTCATACAAATAGATGATCTGGATTTCTCCTCAAACCTTCTTCTCTTACTCATTGAAAATCTAAAGGCCAGAATTATTTGGATCATGCACAACCGGAACCTACCCGACGCCCACGCACCCACCCGACGCCCACGCTCCTGCCTCCCCCAACTGAAGCCGTGCGCTCATCGGCTCCTCCCCTCTGAATCTCCGCCGCTTCCTCCCCTCCCTCCTCCCCCTCCAACCGCCCGTGCGCTGCCTCCCCACACGAGCCCGTGCGCCTCCTCCCCCGCCCTCCGCGCCGCCGCCTCCTCCCCCACCCTGCGCTCCGCTGCCGCCTCCCCCGCCATGCGCTCCGCCACCGCCGCCGCCTCCCCTGCCCCGTGACGCCGCCGCCTCCTCCCCCGCTCCTCCGATCCGCCCTCGCCTCCTCCTTCCTACCCCGCGCTGCCGCCTCCTCCTTCCCACCCCGCGCTGCCGCCTCCTCCTCCTCCCCCCGCGCGACCTCCCTCTCACCGGTTGGGGGCGGAGGTAGGAGGAGGCGCGGCTACGGCGGCGGCTGGCTTGGAGAGGAAGGGGGCGGAGGAAGGAGGAGGCGCGGCTGCGGCGGGGGAGAGGAAGGAGGTCGATCTGCACACCAACAAGGCCGTGCACCGCACGTCCGCGGCCGGGGCAGGCGCGCCCGAGGGCGCCGCGGTCGACGCTGCCAGGGACGCCGAGAAGCAGAGGCTGCTCGCCAGGGCGGTCGCCGACGCTGTGCGGGTGATCAACGACAAGGTCTCGGAGGCGCTCGTGGGGATGGATCCGCGGCAGCAGGCGCAGATCGACCAGGCCATCATGGACTTGGACAAGGCGCACCACAAGGTACATCACTAAATCCCCAATCCCTTCCTTTTCTCATCCGGTTGGGGTGCGAGTGTATGTGCTCTAGATCCGGTTCTGGTGGATTTGGGCAAAAAACGTAGTCCTCGAATTTTTCGTTCAAATTTGGTGTAAAATTACTGCTTAGGTAACTTCATCCAACTATAAGCTAAGCGTTAGGTTTGGATCCTGTAACATTAGTTTATCTTGTGAGTGTTAGGACACAAAATGTCGCATGATTATGAAGAAGTAATAGGTAGTGTTATTGTAGAACAGAATTACACAGCATGCTGTTGATCGGTTCATGCCATGTCATGCAGGTCACTAATGGGAAACAGATTGTCAGGGCCTTTTCCCATGGCTCTTACAAAGATCACAACTCTGACTAACCTGTAAGTAAGAAGTTTGGTGAAAACAATTTCGATTCACAACTTAAGGAGTTCTCTTTTCTAATTATAATTGGAAAATTAATCCACAGGAGCATTGAAGGAAACGAGTTTCGTGGCCTAATCCCACCTGAAATTGGACATCTCACTCAAATGGAGAAGTTGTGAGTATTTTTCTTTGTTAACACTGCATGTTAGTATGTATAATAGACATAATTGTTTAAGAGTTTGTCGAATGTAGGTCCTTATGACCTCTATACTGATCTTGAAACTCAGGATAATATCAACCAACGAGTTCACTGGACCCCTACCGGCTGCTCTTTCCTTGTTGACCAATTTAACCGACTTGTAAGGATACCATGATCTTTCTTTGTTCCCTGTTGCACTCTGCAGACTATTTTGGTAATGTTCAACTATTCTTGGGCATCTGAGATTAGGATCTAGGAAATTAAATTAAATTTTATTATGATAGAGTTTTCTGGTGCTACTTGAGATCATTTTGGGGTATTGATTGCTGCTTTTATGGCCTTTATTTCAGTTTGGATGAATGGAAGGCCATATTACCAGAGGGATTGCCAGCAGGGATGATGAAGGAGTTTCAGGAGATGAGACGGTGCGCTGTGATGGTGAGGGAGTGCTCAGGTAAATGCTGCTCGTGTTAACATGTTTCATATTTGTGGTTTTAATGATCTGATGCACCCCTAATTGACTATGTGTCTTCTTCTTCTTGGAAAACTAAGATAATTTTTATTACGATTGTCAATTCATGGTTATTTTTTCACTCATAACCTATACTATTAGATAAGCAAAAAAAGGGGGATTCTGAAGCAGATTAGTTAATTCTAGAAGTTGGTATAGGCATATATGCGTTGTAACATTATATCTCGGATTATTAGTTAATGAACTGCATGCAATCATCTTTTCTACCTTATCTGTCTTCAGAAACCAAAAGACAAATTGTCTTGGATGGCCCCCGGAGTTGTGGTAAAAGCATCGCACTTGCGATGCTTGTCCACTGGGCACGTATTGAAGGATGGCTGGTATTCTATGTTCCACAAGGGAAGGATTGGACTCATGGAGGATTCTTTTATAGAAACACCTACAGTGATCTTTTTGATACCCCGTTACAGGCTGCAAAGATCTTGCAGGTGCTAATCTCTACATGATGTCTATATGTAGATGTCTATATTCCACTTGATTCCTCAATATTTACGAATGTCCATAGAATGCATTATCATTATATGCTGTTACATTTTTTTGTGATTTCGTCTCTTCTGTATAAGCACCCCAAGATTTTTGCTAGCTTGATGTTGGTTTGCCATTCATAATGTATTAACCATTTAATGCAAAAACAAATCCAAGAACATTTTGCATGGGGAGGTGGTCAGGGCATATTGATTAGCGTCCAACCTTTTCTTGTAATTATCCTTAGCTTTACTAGAGTAAGTCATATATTGACTATTTTTTGTCATCTATGTATAAATTACAGCTTTTCCTAATGAAGAGAGGAGGAGAAGAGATATACATTGGTCCGCTGGGCCATAATTCCTCAAAACTAATTGAGTACTTTGAGGTAAGAAAAAAGTAAAATAAACTGTTAGTACTGCAGGTTGTAACACTTATAATCAGCTAAATCACATCAAAAGGAAATCCGCTTGTTGATTTGTTCAGGAATTGAAGGCATTAGTAAGATAAAAGATGGATATAACCCAGCAACATGGATGTTGGAAGTGACCTCTACTGCCCAGGAGGATTTGCTTGGCATTGATTTCAGTGAAATATACAGGCGATCAGAACTATATCAGTTAGCCACTATATCAGAAATATACATCTCCATCCATTTGATTGCATTCTTGTTGAAGGGTCTCCACATATATGTATGGTAAATGAGAGTTTTACAGAAATGATGCTGGATTGGCAGCAGCTGAGCTGGCATTAGCAGTTGAGAAACATGTTCTGGAATCAGGATCAATTGATACTGTTGGCATTGTTGGTACGTTTGATGAATTATGTTTTATTTTCTAAGTCATATGTACCATTAGTTCATTTTTGCCTGAGATATCGTAATATCCTGAAGTATATGTGGACTAAATATGTGTTCCATGACAAATTGATTTGCAGCTGCATGAAGCATGTGTTGATTTCTGTTTAATAGAATTCTTAACCTGCATGCTACCTCCATTTTAGTATGTATTCATCCCTTCTTGAATTATATCTTCTGGTCATACAAAGGAAATGTGCATATGAAGAAATGCATCAAATGCAGAATATGTATCACATTTAGCTAAACCATGAGAGTTGAAACTTTAAAATATGAAAATATTTTGATATTTGTATAATAGAAAGCATAAGCATGATTTATAATGTTTTACCCTGTTGTAGATTAGATGCTCAATTATAATATTTGAGTGTTTTTTCGTTGCAAAAGGATATTTATGAAGCCATTGGTGAACCAAGTAAACACCATCTTAAGAAGATGGTCAAGGTATACTTGCCCACATATTTTTTCCACTAACAGATTATTCTCCTGCAGGTATTCTGCAGCTACATCCAGGAGCAATCAATAGCATCCCAAGTAAATCACACCTAGAAATTGGTAGGGGCCTGTTTCTTTTGATAGAAATACAATTTTCCTTATGGAAATATGATAATTTTCCAACTAACAAATTCCCAATATCCTATGTACAGATGTAAGAGATATTGATGAGAAGAGAAGGAATAATGTCATTGAGAAGGTTCACCAGTCTGCAATTGAGATATCAAGGATCCGTGGAGTAGTGCTTTCGGAATTCAAGATCATCAACCAGGATCCACCTGCTCTGTCTGACAAATCAGTCGTTAACGCAATGGAATTTGCTGCAAAACAGTTGAGTCTGGAATATAAATTAATGATCAGCAGAGCTTATCACGATTCACTCTTCATGGCCAGGTGAAGTACCACGCCCCAACAGGGAATTTCCCATTGCTGAACTCATCTTTCCCTTGCAAACCACAATATTCTGGCTAGCTATCTTTAGAACATGCTATTTTACTTCATTTCCAATATTTATTTTGGCTAGCTTTCATTGTGAGTACACTTTTACTAACATGGCTGTCAAGTGTCAATTAACACCTGCACCTGTATTTGCTTTGCAGAATATCACCAATGGGTATGATCTTCATTCCTTGTTACAAAGGTCTGTACACTCCACACCAACACTTCCATCTTATTTTATGTCGAATAATTAAGATGCTACAATGTTCCAGAGAATCTAATATCTAATACCACTATACCAGTTGAGAAGTGCATGCAGTTAGAAAAAAACTGTAAACTAGCAGTGCAGATCCTGGCACTGGTAGATATCTAAAACTCCCTTTGAAGACATGTCTTAGAGAGCAGAGCCAACAGGAAAAATCTGAGCCTTCTGAGCCAAGACATACAGTGTTAATACGTTTTAATGCTCAAGTCGTTCATGAGTGTAGAAAACTAATAAGATGGTTTTCTTGATTGCATGCATGTTTAGTTAGCATTTCCTTAAAATTTATTCAGACATGCTTAGGATAATAGAAATAGCTTTCTATAAGTTGAGTTTTCTTCTCTATCTGCTCTCTCTCTTTTAAATTACTTTGGTGGGTGCATGAGGGAAATTGCTCGATGCCCATATGTACATGAAGCTTAGAATTTCAGAGAATGTAATATAACTGTTATTATTGAGCTTAGCAGTAAAAACTCAAAAGTTATTTTGGCAGTTGGTATAATCAAGTATAACATACAATGACTAAATGCAGGGACATATCTTTTAATAACTTCACGTGGGGAGTTCAGGTCCTAGCCAATGCCTTCAAGGGAGCGTGTAAGAAAGCTTCAGCACAATTCCAGGCTTTTGTCCATTCACAACACTTGCGGAAATACTCAACTCTTTTCCTGTGACTCTTTCCAATTGCAGCAATCTGGTGGGGAGCTATTCACCTGAAATGAATAGTTTGTAAGATTCTTTAGCTTGTTACTTCAAAAGATTAAAGAACTTTAGACCAATGCAGAAGTCCGGACATAATAAAATCTTCTTTGACTCTGGGTACTTCTACCTTCTGTGCAGAAACAATGTTCAGCCATGCTTGAAGAAGAATTTCCATGTGCTGCTTCAATGGAAAATGTAAGTTTTATAATGACAATAATTAATTTATTTGTAGATTTTTCTATAATGGAGAAACGAACTTTTATTATGAATTTTATTATACAATGCTTTATGATCTGCGATGTATGAACTACGATAAATGTTCTGTTATTGTGATAACTGTTATTGAGGAGGTGACGGCCAGCACTCCCAGTCGACTACAACAACACCAAGCCGAGAAAGTAACCTCAACCTCTCTTTCCATTCTCAAACCACCAAGGTAAACCACCATTCATTCGCCATTTCTGCCATTGATTCATAGGAACCACACCATGCGAACTAGACCAGCAAGATGGCACATCCGACAATAACATATGGCCAACCAGGGATGGAAATTCTCAAGGGCAGTCAGGTTTTGGAGCTCCAGTGAGCCAAACACAGCATGGAAGTTCCTATAGATACAACCCTGGGTATGGACCCTCTCATGGTCTGCAGGGATTCGGTGCTCCCAATGGTGAAACTGAAACTGCTGAACCTGAAGGCCAACAAGAGGCTACTGCTCCTGAAGATCGACAAGTAGCACTCTGATCTATACACCGTTAAAGATGTGGCTTCATTCACCTTTTGTTTTATGAAACATTTTCAGGTATAAGGTGATCGCTAGAATTGTTGTAGTAACAACACAAAATATGCATCTTTTCTAGCAGTGTCATCTGTGTTGCATATCATGACAACTTATTTGGTCTTATTGAAATCCTGATTTTAATCATCTGTTATTTTGTGAAATCTTAAAAAGGTTATAATCAGGGCAGTTGTGCTTTACAGAATGGACTTGGGTTTTACTGGTGGTGAACCATTCTGTTTCACATAAGCTTCAGCCTTTTGTGGATGGTCAGCTGAATGGAACTTTTTGCTTGGCTATTGCTTGTCTCAAATTCAGAATTAGAGACCTGCAAGCTGAGTATTTTGTATGGTGGATTCATGTATGCTGATATCGTGTACTGTAAGGGACATTATGTTATAGATAAACAAAAAGGATAAGAAGTAAACATGTAATCTTTTGGGTTCTTGGACCACACGAAGTCAATTAGCTGCTGTCTAAACAACTGTTCATTGGCTAGATGAATAAAAGGAACCATTGATTGTAGATGTACAGAAACCATTAGGAATCTTGTCTATCCTTTGATAATTTTACTTTGTTGACTTGCAACACATCTGGAAATCATTCAAGTTGGCACCTGCCTTCACCTGTGTTGTTCACTTGTTGTACTCCTTGATGAAGATTCAGGGTTTGATGCTAGGACATTTGATGTGGTGAGTGGTGACTGCTTCAAGGTAAAAAGTGAGTTATATGATTGAAGGATTGAGATCGAGAGTTCTCTTATTTACATTTTGTCTATTTGCAAAATTTCTCCTTTTTATCATGAAACTAGGAAGAAAGTTGAGTATGTACATGTGTAGACACATCTACTGATTTGGAATTATCAAAAGGACTAAATAATGATATGTCTGTCTATTGATCTCCCCACGGTAGTTTAAACCTTAGACTAAAATTGTATGTGCTAGCTGTTTATATTTTGTCATTTATGAAACATATGGGTCCTTGATATTCAGGCATAAGTGTAGGCAGGCTATGATTTGGCTGCATAAGTGTAGGCAGGCTATGATTTGGCTATGGGCCAAATAATTTTTTCATGTTAATTTGTTGTGCCGAACATATTTTGCTTGCGAGTGGTGAGCCATCTGTTTTCCTCGTGTTTATGGCTATTTACCTAAATTTATGCAGGACTTCATTGGCCTGGATCTCATGCAATAGCAAGATTTATGATATAATTTCTGGGTGTTCTTGTCAGCTCTCTCTGTCAAATGCTCAGTAGATAATGACAACAAGCCTGAAAAGTCTAATATCAGGTCAGCCTTTTGCCGCTGCTATAAATTTGCTTTGTAATCTCATTCTAATTAGTTAACTAGCTTTATCGGTAGATTAACTCAGGTTAGCTGATCAGTCTGACATTTCTTTGGAAGAAATAGCTGGTATTTCCTGTAAAGTCTGACATGTTGTTGCACTTTGTGTAAGATCAATTGCATTTCTGCTATGTTTAGCCAAATATATTCTTTTATTCTCCTTTTTTTTATCATAAAACTAGGAAGGAACTGGAGTACCCCTATATACATATACTAATTTAGAATTATCAACAGGATCAGATGGTAATATGTTGGTCTTTTCATTGCAATTTATACTAGAACTATTAACTGCTAACGATTTATATTTTGCTATTTATGGAACACTTGTGTCTGATATTCTAGCATAGGTATGGGCAGGCTTTGATTTGTCAATTGGCTCAAACATTTTTTACCTGTCAGCATTGTTGTACTGAATATGCTGTGCTTGTGAGTGGTGAACCATCTGTTTTCCATGTGCTCTTAGCTACATGTTTGCCTAAATTTATGTAGTTGTACCTAATCAACCTGGGTCTCATGTGGTCTCATGCAGTTGTAGGATTACACACTAAGTTTTGAGAGGTGTTCCCACCGGCTCTGTCAATGTTTTCAGTACATATTGATAACAGCCAGCCTGTGGTTGATGATCTTGCTATAAGTAAGCCTGCACAAGGTTTAACTTTTCTGATGAAATATCTTTCTTATTTAATACTAAATGTCTGAGTTGATACTTTTCTTTCCTCTTGAGATGTGGCGTTTGAGAAGGCACACCGGCTGGACCAGAACTCCATCGGTTGTGGCGTCTGGCAGTTCTAGACGGCTCTACTCCAATGCCTTGAGAATGTGGGACACATCTCACTCTATCCCCCTCCATATTTATTGTTTGCATGATCTAGCTAGGGTACGTTGTGTTTCCATTTGTTACTTTGATACTTCTCAATTCACACATGTGTGCTTGCTGTTTTTGACTTGCCAGCGGCTTTTTATATGGCCTGCATGGTTCCTAATAACTTTGTACCCCCCTCCCAGAAAAAAACACTGAAATTAATGTTGTATTAGCTTTCATTGCTTGGAGGATAAGTAATAAGTTTTGTTTGGTTATTAAGTCTAAGAGAATTCAAGTAACATGCTGGTAACCGAGCTAATATAAAGATTATCATTAGCTTAATTTATTTGTCAATGTATACAGGAGTGGTCCAATGTTATCAAATGCAGTTTAAGCGTCATGGTGTCTGCCTACTTTTGGTTTGTGCTATCTTGCAATTTACATGATTTTTATATGAACACTAAGCTCATTAGATTTTTTAATTCAATACTACAGTTTTGCTTGGGTGATAATTTGATAACAGCTAGCTGATGGTCAAACTGGATAAATTTAACTTAATCTAATGACCAAATTGGAATGTGATCAAGCATGCAAGCTGAGTTTACTAATACTACCTGGTAGATAAAGCACATTGTTCCAGTAATAGAATGGTGTGCTGCGTTCTTCTTTCTTTCTTTTTTCAGATGATGTGCTGCGTTCTAATTACAGTATGTTAATTCACAACCAAACTGTATGTGTGTGTACCTGCAAGGCACATTTAACATTTTTCGTTTTTTGGGGGGCAATGAGAATGAGATAAACTGGTCCTATCTGCTGGGCTATCTGCATGAATTCAGAGGCATAACTGGTCCTCACATGGTTGTGGCACCGAAGTCTACTCTTGGTAACTGGATAAAGGAAATCCAGCGTTTTTGCCCTATTTTACGTGCTGTGAAGTTCTTAGGAAATCCAGAAGAGAGGGTTAGTCCCAAATTTCTATTCTTTAATCATCATTGTAATGTCTTCTGACATGTTACTGATCTTCAGCTCTGTTTGGTCAGAACCATATAAGAGATAATTTGCTACAACCAGGAAGATTTGATGTCTGTTTGGTTATACAATATATGAGACGTGAATCTTAATGAAAAGTGGCTTCGACCACGACGAAAAGTGTTGTATGTGGTCGGGAAGGTGTTTAAATCACGCGATAAACGGTCGTAGCTTCTGTTAACCGGTCATATGGTCTCGCGAAGCGGTCGCAAGACCTGGGAATCGGTCGTAGGCTTTTGAGCATTGCGTGTTGGGTGGTTCTGACCGGTCACGTATTTATGTGACATTCATTTTGTGATAAAAATATTTGGTTATACAATATATGAGATGTGAATCTTAATGAATCTAATTGTTCGTTTTATTTTTTACAAATTTTATCTTGTTTTGTATTTTACCGTAGCGTTAGCACGGGCACACTACTAGTTCCCTGTAATTCAGTTTGGAAACGGCTGTTCTCTATATATGAGCAGTTCCCTGAAGGAATAAAGCAATCAATCAATCTTAGTTTTCTTTCCAGTTTTCCCTTACCCTAGTTCTTCTAGCCGATAGCCCAGGCAGTCGCCACGGCGCCAGGGCACCGGAGTTACCGGCCGAAGCCCCCAGTCAACCACGACTACAATCTCCGGAGTTCAAGGCGTAACATGCTGTTTGTTTCTTGTTCCAGGACCTTTACGCACTAAAATAGAGGTTGGAAAGACATGGGGTTCTCTTGAACCGTTCCACCCAGCCTTGATGCAATGATGAACGCCACTTTGGACTAATCTCCCAGGAAATCATCAATTCATCATCATATGGCTAAGCAAGTTCTGACATGCTTCTCTGAAGCCACGTTTCATCTACCAAGTTCGATGCCACATTGGCTTGAACTTGCTGTAGCACGATTGATCTTCCAGGTTACAGAAATGTATGCATTATTGCATAACTTCTCTATTTTCATGGTTTCTGGTTCTCCTATCTGATGGGCCTTCGGTTGCTTTGGATAGACTTCGCCTTGTCCTCGAGTCTTATGTGAAGGGTAATATTGAGTATTATTGACTATTGAGTGCATACAAGCATATATCTAAAAATGACCGACCATTTCTACTGAAAACTCAAACCAACAATGATCGATCATTTCTTTAATATCAAAAAAAAAAAGAAAATTAACTTGTCTGTCGTAGCCACTGCTGCATATATGCATCGATCCTGATCGGTGAAAATACTCCTTCCGCGGCCTTTTCCATGACATGACTTGTGCAGCGCGTTGTTGCAGGATATGCAGAGGCTTGCAACCGTTGGTATTTGGTAGGGGACCGTATGCTCGGTGGAGCCAATTGGAAAGATTAACAATCACCCAAAATATCTGACCAAAGTACAGCTCGCCGAGAGCAAATGCAAGGTTAGTAGAAGGATAAGGCGCACCGCCTCGTGCTGACACGTGGCGCCCAACATGATCTGAATGCCAGCCTGAGCGGCTGCCGCGGTTGATGCCTCAGGGCTAATCACCACCGGCGAACAGCAGCCACCCCCTCCACATCTTGTAGGAAGGACAGAATGGGCAGCCACTCCTTCCACATCTTGTAGGAAGGACAGAATGGCTGGGTAGGAGCATATGGTTATATAAACCGTTGGTGACCCAGCGTACGGGGGCCTCAACTGAAGGCTGCCTCCTCCTATCCTTAGCAAGCAAGTAGCTAGCTACATACGTACGATGGCCCCCACCGTGATGGCCTCGTCGGCGACCTCTGTTGCTCCTTTCCAGGGGCTCAAGTCCACCGCCGGCCTCCCCGTCAGCCGCCGCTCCAGCAGCGCCGGCCTCGGCAGCGTCAGCAACGGTGGAAGGATCAGGTGCATGCAGGTAATTCAAGGACATTCTAGTCTGCACTCGCTGCTCCGGGTGTTCATAGATGAGTGCCAGTGTCACTGAGCGCAACTGGTGTGTGCATTCATTCAGGTGTGGCCGATTGTGGGCATCAAGAAGTTCGAGACTCTGTCCTACCTGCCGCCGCTCAGCCAGGAGGACCTCCTGAAGCAGATCGAGTACCTCATCCGCTCCAAGTGGATTCCTTGCCTCGAGTTCAGCAAGGTCGGGTTCGTGTACCGTGAACACCACCGGTCCCCCGGGTACTACGACGGCAGGTACTGGACCATGTGGAAGCTGCCCATGTTCGGCTGCACCGACGCCACCCAGGTGTACAAGGAGCTAGAGGAGGCCAAGAAGGAGTACCCGGACGCCTTCGTCCGCATCATCGGCTTCGACAACGTCAGGCAGGTGCAGCTGATCAGCTTCATCGCCTACAAGCCACCAGGCTGCCAGGAGTCCGGCGGTTCCTAAGCAAGCTTAAGACTCAGGCCCTGTTTGTTTCCACTTAAGATTATTATAATCTAGCTTATAGGTGGGGGATTATATAAGCTAGATTATAATAAGTTGGTGGAAAATAAGTCAGAGTTATGGATTGTTGTATTCGAATGTTTAAAGACTACAATGTCCTTGAGAGAGGCAAGGAGTTGGAGGATGGATGAATGGCAAAGGTGGGTAATATTCTAAAGTTTTATGGTCCTTAAGATAAAAGTGGATCTATAGTGAAATAAGCTCCTTTTGAGCTTATTAGATTACATTAGATCACAATAATCTGGGCTATTGGATTATAATAAGTTACCATCGATTTGTTTCACTTATGATTTTGGCGACTAACCATCGATTTGGTTTTGGCGACAGTATATATGAACTGTCTATTTGGTTTCGGCAACTTTAACGTTCGTTTCGGGACACCTTGGTTTCCCTTTTTTTCGGGTTTTATTTCTGCGTCCATGTGATTGTGTATGTATATATGCACTATCAACGTAGGCCGAGGCGCATGCATATGATGCTAGCACCGGCTATACACATACAAATAGTAATATGTATCGTACAATTAATATATCCGTCGACTATACGCGCGCCTTTCTGTTAATTGATGCATGTCTGTATTAGTATCCAATATTCCAATGTAAGAGCAACTTCAGTAGGATCCCATTTGAGCCCTCATCCTATTTTTGAGGGTCGAGGGGCAAAAAACTCACTCCAGCAGGGCCCCTACTTGAGCCCTCAAAAGTAGGGGCCCTCAAATCTCCCCCTCGAGCCCTCATTCCTAGGGTCTGGAGGAGCCTCTACTTTGAGAGCTCAAGAGGGCCTCGCTGAGTGAGTTTTTGCCCCTCGGCCCTCAAAAGTAGGATAAGGATGACGGGTGGGTCCTATGTGTCATCCCCTCTAAGAATGAATTTGAGGGTCCTGTTTTGAGGGCTCCGCTGGAGTGTAGCCCAAAAAACAGAGCCCTCAAATAAAAAGTAGAGGTCCTGTTTTGAGAGCTACTGCTAGAGTTGCTCTAAGTCTTACAAATTTGATGCTTTCACTCTCGATTTCTTCTGTACTAGTACCTAGCTAGTTTGTAAATTACCTCTTTGTCGATGTGGATGAATGAAAGGTAAGTGACAATCGGACACGCATGGGATGTAATTATTAAATGGAACGTTCCAAATGATTCTCTCTTTTTTTCCGCGAGGCGCATGCGCGCACCAGGCAGACGACATACCCTGTTTATTTCCACTTAAGATTATTATAATCTAACTTATAATCATAAGTGGAAACAAACAGCCCAGATTATAAGATAACTTATTATAATCTAATAGCCCAGATTATTGTAATCTAATAAACTCAAAAAAGGAGCTTATTTCAGCTTATAGATCTACCTTTTATCTTAATGGCCATAAAACTTTAGGAATATTCCCACCTTTGCCGTTCATCCATCCCCTAACTCCCGTACCTCTCTCTCAAGGGCATTGTGGTCTTTAAACATTCGAATACAACAATCCATAACTCTAATAATCCAGGCTGCTAAACACCTGACAGCTTATTTCCCACCAGCTTATTATAAGTTAGCTTATATAATCCCTCACCTATAAGTTAGATTATAATAATCTTAAGTGGAAACAAACAGGGCCATAGTTTTCTATTCTTCTCGCAAAATTTGCCTTGCCAGTTCATGAGCTACCGTGCTACGAGTCCCAATATCCCATTATATACAAAGCTTTACCTCTACTTCTGGAATCCTTTATTAATCAGTTAATTTTGGACCAGCAGAGATAATTTGTTTAACTTCTTATTAATAAATTCTTGTGTCCAAGATTCAGGGTATAGAGTGATGATGATAATACTAGTCCACAAATGTCCATGCTTTAAAGGATAGTTTCGCGGAACTAGACCACAAGTGTCCCAGCTACAGGATTAGGTTTGGAATCAACTTGCATTGTACCCGAGCTAGTACACGACTAAACATGATACAGACGTATGCATTGTACCCGAGCTAGTACGCGACTAAACAGGACAAGGACGTACCAAGGTTGTAAATAGAGGATATATATTAGGTATATAATGGATTGGCTTTGGCGTGAGGGATATATATCAAATGGGGCGGAATATATCCGACAATATACCCTGTATCAGAATTTTAGACATGTTCATAATTTTGAGTCTTACATATACCAGGTGTATGGAGTGCTAACTCCCTTCTTGGTGCTAACCAGTAACCCTTTTGGTTATGGCGCTAAATCAACTCGAGAAATTCGTTAACAATTTTGTAGAGGTAGCCCTCGAAGTTTTTTTACAACTGCACAAAATTAGACCTTGAAACACAATTTTTGTTATGTGCAAAAAACAGGGAGAAGTTCCTGTGAACAGTAACTTTTTTATTTCTCCAAGATTTCTCTTTCTCATTACTCAAATCATTGGTTGAGTTTGAACATGAAATATTATATATATGGTTGTTTATGACTTTAGTGGCTATCTATAAAAATTTTGTGATTTTTTTACGTTGGTTTAGGTCCAGGCTGCGGTGATGTGTTGTGTTGTGTTATGGAATCTGTGTTGTCTCATTACAAGTTTGAAAAATGGTGACTTCAACATGCAGATTTTAAAGATGTGGTCCGTAAAGCTTGGAATACCCCTGTTAAAGGCAATTCTGCTATACATAGGTGGCAAACTAAGGTGAGAAATCTTAGTGTTAGAAATTGCCCATTTGAGCATGGTCTATTTCCTTAATTCCAAAGCATGCATGGTTTAGTACCATATTATTAAGGTAAAGTAAGGAAGGCCGATTTATAAGGTGGAGTCCTCATCACTCCTTAAATATGGATAGAGATGATATGAGAATGGTTCTAACTAGTCACACACGTGCACATCCACGTGCGAACACGTATTCATGTATTTTCGCGTGAAAATCGCTTGACTTGTTTGAATGAGATTCAAATATTTGAATGAGGCAGTTACAAGTGAATTTACACTGCTTAATTTGTGATTTGATGAGGCAGTTACCAATGTGTAAATGGCTGGTTGAATGTGTCAGTTACTAGTGGGTAAATGGCTGGTTAAATTTTAAGTTCATAATCTATTTATGTATATATATACCTGGAGACGTCCAAATCCATCTTTATTTTTGCTGAACCTTGCACCACACACACACACACACACACACACTCTCTCTCTCTATTTGAATGAGATTCAAACATTTAAATGAGGCAGTTACAAGTGAATGGCTGGTTAAATTTTAAGTTCATAATCTATCTATGTATATATATACCTGGAGACGTCCAAATCCATCTTTATTTTTGCTGAACCTTGCACCACTCTCTCTCTCTCTCTCTCTCTATTTGAATGAGATTCAAACATTTGAATGATGCAGTTACAAGTGAATTTACATTGCTTAATTTGTGATTTGATGAGGCAGTTACCAGTGGGTAAATGGCTGGTTGAATGTGTCAATTACCAGTGGGTAAATGGCTGTTTAAATTTTAAGTTCACAGTCTATCTATATATAAACCTGGAGACGTCCAAAGTATATTGCTCGAAAAAAATCTCACTGCCTCCATTTCCTTCTTCTCTGCGATTTTGTGCTCTTGTACTGTGCTGTTTGAACTTCGCCAACCTTTCTTCCCGGCGTGCACCTGGAAGGAGGGAGAGCGGCTATCTCCGAACCATTGCCGCAGAGAGTACCTGCACGGGGCGGCAATAAGGTTTCTGGGCAGCGCACATCTGCGCGACCGCTCACTGCACCGCGTCAAGCCTGCGCTGCTTCCTATTCTTCATCAGGCGAAAAAGTAAGTCGTTTGCGCGTTCGTTCGACTTTGTTACTATATTTTTCTTACGTATATTCTGAAGTATGTTGAGTAGCCTGCTGTTAGTAGTAAGTTTTGCATCACTAGTTTATTGTATTTGTCTCCTAGTAAAATTTGGAATTAAAATATTGCTCACATTTCTAACACTTAGAAGGTTTAACTAGTTAGGGAATATAATAATCTTGATATTCAATCTCAAAGCAGATATTTAACTAGTGATGAGAAGGATAGGATGAAGTCTATTAATATGGAAATTCAGAAAAATTTGGGCCATGGAAGAAACTAAGGATAGGCAAAGGGCTAGAGATAGAAATTTGAAGGAAGGTGATAGCAATACTTTTGGCGCTCATTTATGCATATTTCTTGTACCAACACTGTTCTAATATTTATGACAGTTGTGCATAATTGTGCCACTGCACGGCTAACCCTTACAAAAAATGTAGTTTCCTTGTCCTTTCATGTGTTTCACAGAAAAAACCAAAATCATACTAAATTCACTTATTTGGAGAAGTCCACTCCTGAACTAGCATTTCGACGGGTTCCTAAAAGCCAAAACCAGAAATTGTTTGGAACAGAACTATAATCTCATCTCAGTTCATGTTGGCGTGCTCAGGATAGTGTGTTTTTATTGTTGTGGAGAACGGGATGGATTATCCCTGCATGCTTAAAAAATGCATGTTATCGTTAACACCTGCCTATCTAATAAATCTACTTAATCTATTTTTTTTGAAACATTTCCCCACATGAATCAACTTAATTATATGTATGGAACTGAGTGCACTAAATCTGCATCCATGACGTAATAGAAAGTGACAACTGTTTATATGTCCATTGATCGTCCCATATATTGAGCACGAAAGTATCTGATTGTATTCCTCTAAAAAAATATCGGATTTTATCATGTGTGTATAAACGCCAGTACGTCAGCGCCAACAACAGAAAACGACGAGTTCGGCTTCTGCACTTTTGGATAGTGCCAAATTTAGAAATAATTCACTATGATTTAATTTGGCAGAACCAATATTAAAAGTAAGCCCGGTACAAGCATTGCACAAAGTAACTACGTGAGTGTTTGACAAGATGAATAGTAGTTGGTAGGTTTAATTTGATCCTGTGGACGGATTATACTATCTCAGTATGCCATAGATAAGCTCTATGCATGTGTCCACATCTCCAAGGACAGAGCGATAAAACTAGACCGCAGACGTCCACATTAGGAGGATAAGATAATGAAACTAGGCCAGAAATGACTGCAGACTACATAAGACGCTACTGCTTCTAGAAGTTTAGTCAAATTTGACTCTATTTATCACATGAATACCAAATTTAGCCCTTGAATCACTGTAATTCCATTTTTAACCTCCTCCCCCCGCGCGGGACTACGCGAGCGCGACATATGTGCAGTGGTACGGTCGCGGAGCGCACGACTCAAATCGTGCGGTTAGGACCACACCACTCAGAGTCGTGCGGTCCCCAAGCGCATGATTTGCGTAGCTACAGTGGTCGTACGGTCGGGTAGTGCACGATGCTATAATGCACGATTGTTATTCAATCTGTTTCCTGCATTTGTTGGTGTAATAGTCTCCCGTGATAAATGCAAATTTTCTATTTATTCATGGAAACATATCCAAAATGTAATAATTTTTAGATATAGGAAATGAAATTTAAAAATTATGATATTTGTGTGGAGTCTTGTTTATTTGCTTGTGTAACTTTTTTGTATTATAAACATTAAGAATTTTCGTTCCTAATTTATTTATGTGTAGAGTCTGCATGAATTTTGTAATATAGAAAACGAGGTGCAAAATATTTTGAAATTTATTTTTGAAAACTCCTTACGCAGTGTAAATAATACATGTAGGAAATCTTTTTTTAGATTGTTATTTTTTCAAAATAAAAGGGCAGCCAATGTACGTGGGCTTCGTTATACTGACAATAACATATTGTGATTGCAGTATGTTGTTGTAGTGCGAGAAATTTTCGGAAGAATTTTGTGGGGACGATTGTGACCTCAATGACTCGTACATACAGAGGTAAGTTATAGTGCGATGTAATGATTGATCCATTTGTGATTTTCACACACCGTGAATGTAAAAAATATGTTCGATTCGCAATAACATTTTGCGGTCATCGTATGTTGTTGTAGTGCAAGAAATTTCATGAAAAATTTGTGAGGACGACTGGGATAGGAACTATTGCTAAGTACGAAGGAAAGTGATATTGAGCACGCAAAGAATTGAATGCAGAAAGACGACGAGATTTGATGTTCTTAATTAAAATAGACTTCATAATAAACATGGAAATAACACGGCGCACAAGATTTGGTTACGTGCATAAGAAACAACATCATGCACGATGCAACAAACCGAAATACTTCTACGATATATATGCGTCTTCTTGGCATGGAAATAAATTCAATATTCAGGGGACTAGTGCAAATGACCTGACCTACTACATGGACCGGGGCCATTTTTCCATCCTTGTGAGTTCATTGTTGAAATTCTCGGATGCCTCTTTGGCCTTGGTCGCAATTTCCCTTTTTTTCTTGCACTCCCTGCGCATGCACGCCTCGAAATGAACTTTTGTCTCCTGACGTATACACTCGGTTTGCTCATCATTGTAGCGCTCCTCCTTCCGGATCTTGCATGCCCTTTTGACATTCCACTCCTCATAGTCGAGAGTCCACTGGTCATGTGGGTGGATCTCTAGGTTGATCTACTTGCGGTAGCCACACACCACCTCCTGAGGTGCATTCACGGGGCAGGTCATGTAGCGTCGTAGCCACAAATGTGGCACACCGGATATGTTGTCCGGGATCGGGTGACCGAACCAGTGACCCAGATGGACCTTCTAGTTTGCTGGCTTGGGGGTGGCACTACTGTAGCACCACACAGCGGTAGAGCTGTAAGCATGGACACATCTTGAAGAGTAACTGTCATCTCACGCCCATTGGAAGGGGAAGGTGTGAGTCTCTGGTCTCCAACGATCAACGAGTGCGGACAGCAATGCTGCATTGAACTGGAATGCATATGGTAGATCCAACATGCGGGTAATGGGCAGCAGCCTAGTGTCCCACAGTAATGGGATGTACCGTTGGTCTAGAGGCCAATGCTCTCAAGGGCTCCTAAGGACCAAACTCGGAGGGTCGACACCCGACGACCATGCCAAACATCGGTGCTGCTCATTCCAAAGGGGGTCTAGCATCTCGTATGCCATCTTCTACCAATGAAGGAAAACAAGGTAGTCCAGAATAACAACAGAATGTGCAACAAACATAACGATAGCAAAATGTACCAAACGTAGTAAGACATAAAGAAAATGTACACACAAATATCACCATACAATGAATTCAGCAGAGTACAAAAGTTGCAAGCTAATGTGTACGACATAAAGAAAATGTACACAACAAAGCCCCTCACAAATTGAATGCACCTCGATAACATATGACTGGAGTGCATCGTAATGTACAAAAACAAGGAACCAACAATCAGCATAGTAGAACTATGTGTTGACTACTACAGAGTGTTGCTTGATGTTGGCCTATTTGGGCACTAGCTGAAAGGAGGCTCAATAGTCTTGCAGAGTCTGCACTTCACCTGCCGAACTCGATCCCCACGCTGACTATCATCCATGTCGTTACGGATGTGATGGCCATGTTGTCTTCCAAGGCCGATGTGCATGTCGGCACCCACTTCAACTACCCTAGCCATAGGTTACTATAGTGTATGTCCACCTCGTACGAATGAAACTCTGTACTCAAGGTTTCATATAGGTGCTGCATGTCGTAGTACTTTGAGATGTAATACGTCGATGCTTAGTGCTATACCGTGCATTCCACATACACATGAGAGCATGGCTTGTGTAGAAGCTGTGGTTTGTTGTAGGTGCAAGATGCTTTCTCATCAATCGTGTAGATATGCTTGCAATACCCTCTAGTGTGACCCATCACGTACTTCTACCTGAGGCAGATCTCGAACTTCTTCCTTATGCCATCCATGGTATGAGTAATGTGGAAACGAGCCTTCTAATCTCTTGTTCATGTACTCTTGCATTACCTTAGAGAATTGTTTGCCTTCGTCCAGATGCTTCTTCGTCATCATGGCTCTATTGATAAAGTACTCGACAAAATGGTTCCAACTCTCCTCCATGAGTACCTTGATCGGTAGGGATTTGACATTCTTCAAGACACTATTGTATACTGTTGTAGGGGTGGCCCCCACCTAAGCCCAGCCGGCCTGTTAAGAGAGTTGTAAGGCCCAAAATGGGATATGTGTAATGACATAAAGGTCCCTGAGAGGGATACTCAAATGTAAGGGCATGACTGTAAAAACACTCCCCATGTGGACATATATATATCATACCTGCCATGGGGAAACCCTAAGCACTTGCTCACCTAACTCTCTACTACCATACTATCTCTCTGTTTGGTCTGTAGCCACAACAGTTGGCACCGTCTATGGGGAGGAACGGAGAGCAAGCCTCAAGATCCGAAGAAGGATGGCACCGAAGAAAGCTCTAGCGCCGGCGGCAACGAAGAAGAAGGCGGGAGCGACGGCGTCTCGCGTCAACACCAGGGCTTCGGTGTCAACAGTCGTGGGCGCGGATAGCGACGCAGGTGCGACGGCGGCGAACGCCGGCGAGCATGCCACGACGATCGACCCCGCCACCGCCGCCACGACGGTCGACACCGCCCTGTGTACGGTGGGAGGTCCCACCGCGGGCACGGTGACAACCATCGATAACGCCGACTGGGTGGCCGGGAGTGGCGGCCACGGCACTCCACGCCAAGACAGCCGCCGCCCCAAGGCCAGCCGCGAGGCGTCCGAGCGGCCTGGCGGCAACATAGGCCTCATTGTCGACTCCGACGTCCACCACGCCACCACGGCAGGTAATCCGGGAGTGCAGACCGTGATCCCCACTATTCCGACCGTGCAGCCAAGTACATCACGTGCTCCGGCTACGACTATGGTGGAGAACGCCCTGCTGGCGGCCCTCAGCACGTTCCAACGGGAGTTGGCTGATCTCCGCGGGGCCGTACGTGATATGCAAGAGGCTCGGAGCCAGCAGACTCCAACGGTCACGCCGGAGCCCACACCGGAGTGGGCGGACAGCCGAGACGCCCCAACGTCTGGTCACGTTCCACTGCGGGGCGTCGACCCGGAATCCCCACTCTCCGCAGGCTTGCAGCAGGCGGCGTGGCCAAAGGACTTCAAGTTCCCGAGCGCCATCGAGTCGTACAAGGGTGACACGGACCCATGGGAGTTCGTGCATGTCTACGAGACCGCCATCGAAGCCGCCGGCGGGGACGACACCACGAAGGCGAAGGGGCTCCCCCTCGCGTTGCAGGGGGTGGCGCTCTCATGGTTCTTCACCATCGAGCCAAATTCCAACTATGCATGGGAGCAGATCCGCGACCTACTCTACAACAACTTCCAAGGGAACTACGTCGAGCGCGTCGACGCGGATCAGCTCTTCGCAGTCAAGCAAAAACCCTCGGAGAAACTCCGGGACTACTTCAAGCGCTTCGCGAAGGTACGCTGCCAGGTCAAGGATGTCAACGAAACGACCATCATCAATGCAGTAGTACAGGGTCTCCGTCAAGACGGTGGCGAAGCTCTTCGACAAGATGGAGGAGTACGCTAGAGCGGAAGAGGACGCGCGGCGGCGGCAGGGTGACGACTCCGACACCAATCAGGCGGAGGACTCGGTGAAGAACGAAGGCTCGCCGAAGGAGGACTCCCCGACAGGAAAGCGCAAGCAGAAATCCACGAGAGACGCCCCTGAAGGTGGTGACGTCGGGAAATGCGAGAGCCCGCTAAGTGGAAGGCGCAAGCCCCGGCGTAACCAGCGTAGGTCCCAGAAGGTTCGCCATGTCCTCGGCACGGAGGACGCCCCCGATGACAGACCGCGCGCGGAACAGGAGATCATGGACTACGGCCAGTGGTGCGAAGTGCATGGCTACGGCACTCATGTCACGCGGGTGTGCGCAGCAGTCAAGGAGCTGCGGCAAGCTGCCGTCAGAACCCGGGGCCTAGAAGCGCGACTCCCTTCCGTAGCCCTTGTGCGGCAGCCACCAGGAAGTCCCCCGCGAGTTGCGGCCCCAGAAGGGGGCCAGCAACGCATCATTAGTGTAATCTCCAGGGGTTCTTCGCTGGGGACCTCGGCGCAACTGCTTTCGGGAATGCCGTGCTGCAACATCACCTTCACGCTGGCCGACGCCCAGGGTGTCGAGGTCCCCTACCAGGACCTCCTGGTCGTCCAGGCCGACATTGCAGGCTGCGACATCAGGCGTGTCCTCGTCGACGGAGGCAGCTCCGCGAACATCCTGGCGGCGGGAGCCCTCGACCACATGGGGATCCCTCGGGGCGGTTTGGGGCTGTCGAGGACCCCTCTTCAAGGTTTCGGGGGCCAGCCACTGAACGCCTTGGGTCAGGTATGTCTCCGAGTTTCCTTTTTTCAAGGCTATAATGCCAGGAGCGAAGACGTGGTAGACACCCCGCACCCATACAACGCCATATTGGGCCGACCCGCCATCAACTCCTTCGGGGCGGTCCCGCACCACGCCTTCCTATGCATGAAGCTTCTGGGCTCGCGGGGTGTCATCACTATCTTTGACGACCAGGATCTCACCAGGCACGTGGAAATCGGTGCCAAAGGTCCACACCGTGGGGTGCACGTCCTTGCCAACAAACTGGAGGACGCGCCATCCGCTCCAGGGTGGACGCCTAAGCCCCGGCCGGACGGTGGGGTCAAAAAAGTGCCCCTCCAGGCTGAGGGGCAATTCGTGTCAATCGGCGAAGGCCTTCCCCCGGAGGTGGAGCGAGACTTGCTTCGGGTTCTCCGGAGCAACGTGGACGTCTTCGCATGGTCCCCAGAGGACATTAAAGGCGTGGACCGCGCCCTCATCGAGCACAACCTGGCGGTCCGCCCTGACGCCAAGCCGTCAAGCAGAAGCTTCGGCGCATGTCCATAGACCGGCAGCAAGCGGCCAAGGTGGAAGTAGCGAAGCTCCTCCAGGCCGGGGTCATTCGTGAAGTCTAGCATCCGGATTGGCTTGCCAACCCGGTGTTGGTCAAGAAGGCCAGCGGCGCCTAGCGTATGTGCATCGACTTCACCGCCCTCAACAAGGCATGCCCAAAGGATGACTACCCTTTGCCGCGCATAGACCAACTGGTCGATGCCACCGCGGGGCGCGAGCTCACGAGTTTCCTGGATGTGTATTTCGGCTACCACCAGATCTACATGGCCAAGGACGACGAGGACAAGGCCAGCTTCATCACGCTGGTCGGGACTTTCTGCTTCATCAGGATGCCCTTTGGGTTGAGGAATGCGGGTGCAACCTTCACCCGCTTCGTCGCGTAGTGCTAGCCGCTCAGCTCAGGAGGAACGTGGAGGCCTATGTCGACGACGTGGTAGTCAAAACCAGACAACTCGCCTTCCATGGAAAGGATCTCCAGGAAACCTTCGACAACCTTAGGAAGGCAGGCATCAAGCTTAATCCGGACAAGTGCGTCTTCAGCGTGCAAGTGGGCAAGCTCTTGGGCTTCTTAGTGTCCGGACGAGGCATCTAGGCGAATCTTGACAAGGTCGACGCAATCCTTGCCATGGAGCCGCCCAAGACGACAAGGGAGGTCCAGAGGCTCGCTAGCCGCATGGCTGCTTTGAGCCGCTTCCTCTCTAATGCAGCGGAGTGGAGCTTGCCATTTTTCAAGACCCTCCGCGGCTGCGACGGGTTCCACTGGGACGATGATTGTGCGAGGGCCTTCGACGACCTCAAGAAACACCTTGCAAGCCTCCCAACTCTAGTCGCTCCGGCACCAGAGGCTCCCCTCCTGCTCTACCTCACCGCGTCGGCGACAGCGGTCTGCGCCGTCCTCGTACTCGAAGAAGGTGCTCTCCAGCGCCCCGTATATTTCGTCTCCGAAGCCCTTCAGGGCACTAAGATGCGGTATACGGAGCTCGAGAAGCTTGCTTACGCGCTGATCATGGCCTCGAGGAAGCTTCGACACTACTTCCTAGCCCACCCCATCACGGTGCCATCCTCATTTCCCCTGACAGAGATGCTACACAATAAGGAGTCTACAGGGCGGATTGGCAAGTGGGCGGCCGAGCTCGCCCCGTTCTCCTTAATGTATGCCTCAAAATGGCGATCAAATCCCAAGTCCTTGCGGACTTCCTGGCAGAGTGGACCCCGTCGGCCCGGCCCGCTCAGCAGCTGGAGGACCCGGTGTGGATGCTTACCACTGACGGAGCCTATGGTGTCGCGGGTGCAGGTGTGGGTGCAGTGGTCACCACGCCTGAGGGGCACCGCTTATTGTACTCAGCGCAACTCGCGTTTCCCGCCACCAACAACACTACCGAGTATGAGGCATTACTCTTTGGCCTCGCAAAGCTTAAGGCGCTGGGCGCGCGGTAAGTCCTGGTCCACACTGACTCACGCTTGGTCGCGGGTCACGTAGACAAGTCATATCAGGCCAAGGACTCAGAGCTGGCCAAGTACCTAGCAGCCGTAAGAGCGAAGGAGCGACACTTCTTGGGTGTCACCGTAAAAGCCATCCCTCGGGCGGACAATGAGCAGGCCGATGTCCTGGCAAAGGCCGCCAGTCAGCAGCTCCCAGCTCCCGAGGGGGCATTTTACGAGGTCCTATCAACAGTCGCGATCGCGCAGGACAACTGTGATGCAGCCCTTGTCCACTAGATCACCCAGCAGGGTGACTGGCGGGAGCCCATCTTTGGTTTCTTGCAGGGCATCATAGAGCCGGACGACCCCGTCGAGATCCGGCGCCTGTAGCATCGCGCCAGATCCTTCCAGGTGCTCGATGGAATACTGTACAAGAAAGGGGTCTGTGCACCGCTCCTACGGTGCCTCTCGCGTGAGGAAGAAAAATGGCTCCTTGCGGAAATTCACACGGGCATTCACACGGCATTGTTCTTTTAAAATAAAATAAAATGTGAAAGTTGATTTAGATTAGGGTGGATGGTCGATTGGCTTAGTGCGCTTAGTACGAGATCTTGTTAAGTGTATGTTCCACCCTAGTCAATTAAGGACCGACGCTTGTGTTTGTCCAAACCGAGCATTAACCGTATAACCACAAGTCTATATGGGTGCGACCTAGGTGACTAACTTATGATAGTCTAGTTTAGGTGCCACCGATGGAAAGTGGGTGCGAGGATGGACCGGTTATCCACGATGAGGGACAGATTTACTTGTGACTCATACGGCGCAAGGGGGCTTGGTTGCCGGCGGCTAGCCCACTGCGGTGAAACCTCGGCGGTGGTATCTAGCTAGATTAGAGTAAGGTAAAGGCTCTGATATTTTATCCGGGTCTCATGCCAAAGGAAGCGTGTTGACTTTTAAGGATAATTTATCTCTTGTGGGTAAAGTTGTACAACCTCTGCAGAGTGTAAAACTATTCGAATAGTCGTGCCCACGGTTGCATTCACATGTAGTTTTTCGCAAAGTTTTGGAATTCGAGAGTGGAGGGAACTCTCGGAAGGGTATCGGCAGTTGGAGCATGGATTTAACCCGCAATATTAAACTTGTTCAAGTTGTTTAAGCTAGTGTTGGTAGTTGGAACCTTCACTAGAGAATTATTGATAGTTTTCGCAAAGCAGCTACTTTATTAAATTGATGCCTTCAAAATAATTAGTAGTAATTGAATTTTAAAATGTTGCTTTGTGCAAAAGAACCATATAGCCTTCCTTTGTTAAGCCTTGCATCTATGCATTTTTTCCCAAGACTTGTACTTTATGTACTCACATGCTACACTCAAAAATAAATCTCGGAGGAAGTTGAAGCTCAAGAAGGGGACTACGACTCTTCGACGCTTGTGGTCGTGATGGTTTCTTCCCTGAGGAATAGGTCGCGTTTCCCTACCAATTGCACGTGGCGTATTGATGGGTCGTCGTCAAGTTTATTTTGCTTCCGCTTATTTCTCATGTGCGAGGTTGAAACCTCGGATGTAATAAAGAGACCTTTCGTCCGTACTCTTATTTATTGTAATAAATCGTTGAAGGTGATGTTTCCCATTACGCGTGTGCACTAGCTTTGATCTGGGACTAGTGCAAGAATACACGCAGAGGTCTGGTTTGGAAATCCGGGGCCCGGCAGAGATGGTATCGAGCCTATTTGGTCAGAGGACGTGACCTAGCTTAGGAATGGCAAAACCATAAGGACTTATATTTATAAAAGCAATATATTAAAAATTTATAAGCTTCTTTGCTTCTACTCTCTTCTTACTTAGTATCTCACTCTTGTCTCTACATTCCCTTGTAAAACTTTTTACTAATCTTTTCTTTTATTCAACTTTGTAGATGGCGCGCCTGTGGGACTACTACTCACATGGAGAGGATCTTGGAGATTTCGCTAGCCTTCTCCAGGCGATTGATGCAAGTGCTTGGAGTACCGCCACCGCCCATTTTCAGGGACGAAAGACACGGATCTGGATCGAGACTTGTGGTCGATGGAGGTATTCTGCATATGCACCGGGATGGGGAATTCAACTCCCAAAAATACCCCATCAAGCACCCTCGGTCCCATTGCTTCGACGCCTGTCGAGATGCGACGCGTCTCGCCATTGGCGAGTTGTGCCATTTGCACAAGGATGCTGTACATCGCCCCCTTTTGCTTCTTCATCAACCTCGAGCGGGACAGAGGTATCCAGATCCTTTGACATTCCAGCTGGCGACCCTGATCGCCACATCAGTGCAGCTCACCCAGCGATGGCGCTCACTTATGCTAGAGCTCAAGAGAAATAGGACAACTCCGGATGCTTCACTTCGATTATCGGCACTCGACACTCTCGCGCGCCTCTTCTTGGGACCGACATGCACGAGTTTGGACTAAGACGTCTCAAAGTCGTACTGCACTACACGCCGTCTTCGCCATGCGCTACCGCCGTCCCCAACAACACAAGCACCATTGCGACTGCGGACTCCGTGCGTGCTCACGGCCGCAAGAAGGTGCATCGCCCGATCGACCCACTCCGCCATCACCCTCACGGCGCAAGCCTTCCCTTCCCGCTCGTGCTCGATCGCTTGATCACGCAACCGCCCCTGTTTGACACCGCTTGTGATTGCTCACGACATCACGTAAATGAGCAAGAAGAACCAGAAGAAGAACCAGAAGAACCAGAGGAAGAACCGGAAGAAGAACCCGAGGAGGACCCTGAGGAGCGCGTCTTTGGAGAGGATTAGTAGTTTTTTTGAGTCAGTAGTACCCAAATAATGCCCACGTTATTAGAACGCTTTTATTATGCTTGGTGTGCTAGAGGGACTGTACCAAGCCTAAGTGCACTGTGGTACAGCCATTCTTAAAACTAGTTTGATTTCAATAAAGGTTCTTTCGCTTTAGTTGAATGATTGTTTCTTTCTTGTGTGTTGGCTTGGGATGTGACTTAGTCTCCCTAAATCTCTTACCTTTGCTATTTCCCTCTTACCTTATGCTAACCTGAAACCGCTTCAGATGGTGAACACAAGGAGCAACCCTGACAATGTGTAGTGATGCCAACCTCGGCCAGAGAACAACATTCCACCACCCTCAAGCCCCGACTTGGAGCAGATGATGGCCATGCAACCGCAGCTTCTTCAAGCTTTAGCTCAAAACCAAGTGCAAAGAAGCTCCGCAGCACCCAACCAAGCTCCCGGTCCTAGGATGGGAGAATTTATGAGAACAAGGCCTCCTACTTTTCTGGTTCGGTGGATCCAATGGAGGCGGATGATTGGATCAAGGATGTGGAAAGGAAGCTGGTCCTAGCCCAATGCAATGACAATGAGAAGGTGTTATATGCTGCCCACCAACTCAAAGGAATCATTGCTAATTGGTGGGAGAATTATCGCGCGCCCATCAAAACGCAGCAGCTATCGCATGGGATGAATTTAAGGAAGCTTTCCGCGCGCGCATATTCCTACGGGGATAATGGACATGAAGAAGAGAGAGTTCTACCAGCTGCAAAGAAGGGAACCTTAGCGTTTCGAATACTGAACAAATTCACTCAACTATACAGTATGTGTCTCAAGAGATCACATCGAGGCAACGAAGATCTGAGGTTCATGCAAGGACTCGACCCCAACCTCAAGGTGCAGCTAGTGTCGAATGATTTTCCAACCTTCCAACACATGGTGAACAAGGCCTTTGTACAAGAAGATGCTCAACGTCAATCGTATGAAAGTAGGAAGAGAAAATTTCAAGCTCAACAGGTGCGAGTGGTTCCCGATTCGCCTAACCCACCTCGTTCCATAGAACCTCGTAACCAATTGTGCCAAGGACTCCATTCACTGGACGTTTCCCGAACGGCAATGGTGTTCAACCCAGTGAGCCGGACTTCAGCAGCGAGTGCAAGTTTCAACCGCAAGAACATGGGGCATTATGCTAGCAATCGTCCCGCCCGGGCTTCGCTTCAATTTGGGAACGACACCAGCATTTAACTCCAACTGCGGCTCGCATCTCGCGCCGAGGTCACTGGTCGGCAGGCATTCGTGGCAAGGCTTTTATCTGTTGTAGGACCACGTTGGCGCCGAGGACCTCGTCTTGCCGGTGTCAAGGTTGCTAGTGGATGGGACGGGTCATTCGCACAGTGGGGCATCGATGTTGTAGGACCACTTCCCCGAGCCCCAAGCGACTTGCGATTCGTAGTGGTCGCTTTGGAGTACTTCTCCAGGTGGTCAGAGCCTGTAGCTCTAACCAAGATAACCTCGACGGCCATGCAACGCTTCCTTTGGCAGAATATCATATGTCGCTTTGGCATGCCTAGGGAGCTCACCGTTGACAATGGCCTGCAGTTTGACGCCGCCCCATTCAAGGACTTCTGCGATCGCTTGGGCATCACACTCCGCTTCGCTTCGGTTGGGCACCCACAGTCTAATGGAGCGGTCGAGCGGGCAAACGGTGCCATCTCCGCCGGAGTCAAGAAGCGCCTTGTAGGGCTGCCAAAGGGTAAATGGCCAGGCAAGCTCCACAGCATCCTCTGGTCCCTCCGCACAACGGTGACACGACCGATGGGATTCACGCCGTTCAAGCTCCTCTTTGGCGATGAAGCCATGACGCCCGAGGAAATCAAGTTCGGGTCGAGAAGAGTCCTCGCCCAAGTGCCTGAGGAGGAGCACCAATTGTCCTTGGACCTTCTCGATGGAGAGCGACTAAGCGCAACTCAGCACGTCATGAAGTACACACGGCAGATGGTGCGCACTCGCGGTCGCTCCGTATACCCGCGAGAATTCCAGCCTGGGGATCTCGTCCTCAAAATGGCGCTTCATGCGGAGACGGTCGGCAAGCTGGAATCCAAATGGGAAGGCCCGTACATCGTCGCGGAAGTTCTGCAGAAGGGAGCATATCGCCTGGCCATGTTGGAAGGGCAGACACTCCACCATACATGGAACGCAGACAGGTTATGGTGGTATTACGTCTAGGACAAAAGGGGAAGCATGTAGCAACATCGGCACCTTTACCCATTGTAAGACGCTCGCCCGCGCAAACGGGAAATTAATAAAGCCGACCTTACGCGGGCTCTGTTGAGGTCCGCCTCGACGCACCTTCACGCGCAATGCGCGGGGCTTGCCTCGCGCGCGATCTGAGACTCTAAATAAGACGTAGCGTCGAGGTTCGCCTCTACACGCACTCTACAGAGTATAAATAAGACGTAGCGTCGAGGTTCGCCTCCGCATGGACCTTCACCGCCCGCAACGCGTGGGGGCTTGCCCCCGCGCGCAGTCTACGGACTCTAAATAAGACGTAGCGTTGAGGTCTGCCTCCGCACGCACTCTATGAAGTATAAATAATATGTAGCATCGAGGTCCGCCTCCGCACGCACCTTCACCGCCTGCAACGCGCGGGGGCTTGCTCCCGCGCGTAGTCTACAGACCCTAAATAAGACGTAGCATCGAGGTTCGCTTCCGCACGCACTCTACGGAGTATAAATAAGACGTAGCATCGAGGTCCGCCTCCGCACGCACCTTCACCGCCCGCAACGCGGGGCTTGCCTGCGCGCGCGATCTCTGAGACTCTAAATAAGACGTAGCGCCGAGGTTCGCCTCCGCACGCACTCTACGGAGTATAAATAAGATGCAGTGGGGGGACACCTCAGAGCGCACTCCACGGAGTATAAATAAGACACAGCGTTGAGGCATACCTCCGTGCGCACTCTACGGAGTATAAACAAGACGCGAATGTTGTCCTTGCGCACTCTACTGAGTGTAAACAAGACGGGGAAGTCACCGCGCACGTGCGGGCGTTGCCCTCGCACGTACTCTCCGGAGTATAAATAAGACGTGGTTGATGTTCCCACGCACTCTACGGAGTATAAATAAGATGCATCGTTGAGGCATACCTCCGTGCGCACTCTACGGAGTATAAACAAGACGCGGATGTTGTCCCTACGCACTCTACTGAGTATAAACAAGACGCGAATGTCCTCGCGCACGTGCAGGCATCGCCCTCGCACGTACTCTCCGGAGTATAAATAAGACATGGTCGATATTCCCACACACCTCGAGTCTTAACAAGACGCACTAGAAGCTTGTCTTCGCAGCGCACTATACCGCGCGTCTACTTCGACTAGGCACTAGCTCCGCTGCCGGAGCGCTCGCACGTCTACTTTGACTAGGCGCCAGCTCTGCTGCCACCCCTTCGAAGGGTAGGGGACGGAGCGCTCGCGCATCTACTTCGACTAGGCGCCAGCTCTGCTGCCACCCCTTCGAAGGGTAGGGGACAAAGCGCTCGCGCGTCTACTTCGATTAGGTGCCAGCTCCGCTAATGGCAAGAAGGCCCTGGACAAGTATTGCTTCATTCTTATAAAAAAGGAGGTCGCCGGGCAACCGTACAAATAGGAATACATAACACGGCACATACTCAACCCCGGCATCATGCTTGCGGATTCGCTCCATCTTGGTTGGGCCGAAGAGCTTCCTCTTGCGGATTTGCGTTGTCTTCGTTGCGCCGAGGAACTTCCTCGAGCCACCGGAGGAAGTCCCCCTCGTTATGCAGCGTTCGCCGCAGCGCGACCCTGGCTGCGTCCTCCCCGACGTAACCCCAGATCTGACTGTGGAAATTCTGGAGGCCGGGCTGGATGAAGCGGATGGCGTCGGACATTGCCTCGGGCATGGCAGGAAGATCTAGCTGAGGGTTTGCCAGCTCGTTGACGTGCCTGCACCCATGGGTGTGGAGCATGGCGAAGGCGAGGCAGGCACGGATGAAGCCGCAATGCTCGCTGAAGGATTTGGCACTACGGAGCGCGACGCTTGATCCCTCTTCAATTAGCTCGAGCGTCTGCGTTAGATCCTCAGGGCCATGTGTAACATCCGGCACGTCAACGGAAAGGTCCCGGAGAGCCCGTTCCAAAGACTCCATCGCCCTCCACGCCGACATAGATGCATCGTCAAAGGTCCGGTTCCTCTCCGCAAGGGATGCGGCGAGTTGGGCCTTCTCCTTCCCCAGCTCGGAGATCTGCTGAAGAAAGGAGGCACGCTCCTTTGCCGTGGCACATTGGACTTCCTCCGTAGCGCGTTGCGCCGCCGCCACAGTGTCCCCTGCGTGGGATACCACCCTCGCGTTCTCCGGCTCCAGCGTATGAATATGCTCGTCCTTGGCGGTGTGAGCCGCGTCCGCAGCACGGAGTTCGTCCTCCAGCACCATTCGCTCGTGGACACGGGTCTCCTCCAGGGCCCGGCTGAGAACAAGCATCTGGAAGAAATCGTGGGAGTCAGAAATACACCTGGCAATGGCATAGTACACGAACCTGCTACTTACCCTTGTCTCCGAGGCACCTAGCGCGAGTGCCAGAAGGTCTCCCCCGCACTTGGACAGCATCTGCCAGTCCAAGCTGCTGACGGCGCGCTCTGCGGCATCATTAAGAACGCGGAGCATCTCCGACCGCGGGATAAAGTCGGAGACGACGGGCCTCGGCCCCTCCTCGTCGGCGGCCTCGGTAGCAACGGACGCCTGCGCCACGCCCTGCGTAACAAGGACGGAGACTCCACGCACACCCTCGTTGCTCGATCCTTCACCGCGTCCGGGAGACCTCGTCTCGCCTGATGTTGCCGGCGGAATGAGCGAGCAATCGGAAAGAGTTTCGCGAAGTCGCGGGAGGAAAAGGAATCACGCCTACCTTCGACCTCCTCCACCGCGGTGCGGGGGGTGACCGCCCAGCCTTCACCCAGGGTACGAGGGCTTCGTCGGCCCGAGGAGCAACGATTTGTCCCTCGGCCTCGACATCTTCCCCGCCAGGCGCCAGGACCCCGGTGACTGGGCCCGCCACTTTGAATCGCCCCTTCGAACGCAGAGGCGACTGTACCCTGGGGCGCTTTGCCCTTGGGGGTGCGGGCGACATTTTGTCAGCCACCCCAGCAGCCACAATGGCTGGCATGGGCGGCACGTCTTCGGTGGCCGGTGCTGGCACGGGCGATAAGTTCTCCACGACCGCCGCGCGCCGTCGCCTAAGGCCTCCTCGTCAGCGGCAGCATGCCCCCTCGAACCGGCGGGTTCGGACCCACCGCTGGTCGCACTCCTCGCCTCGACAGTTCTGGCCGGTGATGCGGCCGATGGGCTAGAGATAACGGTGTCAGAACGGGCCCTGTGCCAAGAGGGCGGCGCCCCCGCTCGGCCGTCGCCATCGCGGTGGCATGGGGTCTCCGCTGGCACCGCGCGCTCGGGTACGGGAATCCCCAGGACCTCACACACCGATTTATCCGCCCTTGCTTCGCTGAGGCGGTCGCGGCCTCGCGCAGGTTGTGCTTCTTGGCCGTGTATGGCCCGAGGAGCGCAACAACTGCGCATTCTGCATCTTCCAGCCGGAACACTGCACAAAGAGCAGGACGTTGCACATAAAGGATCACGCGGTTACGTGAGTGGGCGAGTAACCCAAGGCCGAAGGACTTACAAGGAGCGGAGGGCTTTACGAGGCAAGACATGGTCGGATGGACGCCGTCCTTCCGGGTGTCGCCCCGTTGCTCATACTTCCACCGACCGGAAAGTGGCGCCACCCCGTACATGGTAAACTCTTCAGCGGGGTCGCGTATGTTGAACCGGCGGGCGACACCGGCAAGCCGCCGCGCCTTCTGCGCGTCCTCGACCTTTGGCTTCACGTCTGGGGAGCTGTTGAACGATATCGGCTGGCCCCGACACAACAGGCCGCTCGTGCTTGTCACGTGGTACTAAAACCACCGCCGCATCCAGCCGGATTCCCACTTCCCCCGCGAAGCCCACGCGGGGAACAGCTTCACGCACGCCTTCCTCAGTACGAAGTTGACACTGCCAAAGTTCGATAGTGCCCCTCCCTTGACTCTCTTTGGCTGGCAGCGCGCATCATGCAGAATGGTGAACAGACTCACGTTGGGACGGTGACCTTCAGTTCGCGATGCCCAAGCGAAGACAGCCAGGCGGACTATAGCATTGGGGGTCAGCTGCGCTAACTCCAACCCATAAGCTCGCAAGACCTCGCCCACGAAGACCGTCGAGGGCATTCGTAGCCCGGTATCAAAAAGCGCGACGAAGACAATCGCCTCCGTCTCGTTGGGGCCGGGCAGGTGAGCCCCGTCGTGCTCCTCAATCTTCCCCTCCCGGACGAGTCGCCGGAGCATCTCCTCAGTCGCGCGACTCCGCCCCAGCACACGGGAACAGCGGCCCCCCGAGTGCTCCATGGTGTCCCACCGCTTGTCGACGTGCGTTGGTCCTCGTAGCTCCAAAGCATACTGTAAGAGCCCAGGTTTTTATGAAAATAAAACTAATTAAATAAATAATTAAAAATTGGTTAAAATAAAATTTAAATTAAAATAAGTATTTTTGTGCCTAAGTTTTAAATTTGGATTTGCCCTGAATTTCTGTTTTGAAAAAAAAGTTGGATTTGAAAAGCAATTTTAGAAAAACCTAAAATTATTATTAAATAAAATCATATTTTGATCTTCTATAAAAATCTTATGTCAAATTAATTATTTGGACTTATTTGGCTTTTATTTGGTTCCCTGGTTTTTCTAGAGTTCAAAAATGTATTTTTGAAATTAAAAAGTATTTTAAGGTATGAAAATTAAATGCCAACATTAGTTGGAAATATTTTTATTAAGTTCCAAATGTCTCCAGGAGGTTCTAGGAATTTTTCTGGAATTTTTGGAGGTATTTTGTATTTTTCTGAGGCTTAATGGAATTTCTGTGCTTTTCTGAAAAACCCAAAAATCAGAAAATAAAAATTAATTTCTCTCCCCTCCTCTCCGCCCGCCACGTGGATGACCGGATTTCATCCACGCCCGCCATCCGGCCCCGCCTCCCCCTTCTCTCGGGCTGCCACCTGGCCGTCCCGGATCGCCCACCCTCCCCGCCAACCGGCCCATCTGGCCGTCCCCGCCTTGCCCTTCTCTCAGCCGCCCAATGCGCGCCCCGCCCGCGCCCATCTACCATCCGCGCCCCCTCTCTCGCTGGCCACCCGGCCCCACCCGTCGGCAGCCACCCCACTCGCCCTCTCGCCTCCTCCTCGGCCCCACTTGGTAGCCACTCCCTTCCTCCGCCTCCCTCTCTCTGACCCGCGGGTCCCGCCTGTCAGCCGCTCCCCGACCCTCTCTCGCTGTGCCCCGGGCCCACATGTCAGGCCCGTCCCCTTCCTCCCGCGGCCCCTTCTTCCCCGGCTGCGCCGCCGCCCGGCCGTTGCGCCACCCCGCATTTCCTGGCCATCTTCCCCCTTCTCCGGCCAAGCCCCCACTCCCGCACGACCCGCGCCCACGCGCCCACCTCCTCCCTGCCTTCCCCGCGCTCCATCACCCCCACGTCGCCGTAACCGACGCCACTCCCCGATCTCTCCGGCGACCAATTCAGCACGCCTCCGCCCTCCGCCCCCTATAAAAGCCCCGCCCGAGCACCTCCCCACCTCGCCCCACCTTCCTCCACCTCCAGTTGCGCCCCTCTACCGCCCTAGCGCCCCGACGCCGTGCGCCCTTGCCGCCGCCGCCGCCCCTTTCCTCCGGTGAGGAATTCCGGCTGCTCCGCTCGCGCCGCGTCAGCCGCGCGCCTTCAACCGCCGCGGCGCCCGACCCCTCCGCTCCTCGGCGCCTCCTCGCGCCGAGAGTCTTCGTCGCCCAAACGACCGCCGTCGCTTCCTCCTCGTCGCCGGCCGTCTCCGCCACCCCGTAACGCCGCCCCACCACCGCACTCCCGCGCCTCCTCTCCCTCTGGCGCCACTCGCCGCCGGCCGCCGCCTGCCGGAATGCCGGCGAGGTGCCGCTCCCAAGCCACCTCCGGCCGGCTCGCCTGCGTCAGCCGTGTGCCCACGTGGCAGCTGACGTGGCGACTGGTGGCAGCCGCGTCAGCTCTGTCCCACCCCGTCAGTGCCACGCAAGCGCCAGCTCTCCACCCCGCCACCTTAGCTCCTTCCCTTGTCCATGGACTCGGTCCACTTGGACCGAGGGCCCACTTGTCAGCCGGCCCGCCTCAGGGCTGAGGTCATGCTGACGCAATAAACCAGATTTTTTCGTTGGAAAATAATTTGGCCGAAATAAAAAAATCCCTAGCTGACGCAATGATGACACCATAAATTCTTTTCCTTTAGAAAAATAATTCTAGAAAATCCCTTTTTCTATTTTCTCTCTTTTCAAACTTCCCGGAGCCGTTCTCCCTCGTTTTAACTCCGATTTAGCCCATTCAAATTTCTAAATTCATCAAAAATTCCCCTCTATCCATTTCTAGACTCAATTCAAATATTTGAGTTCAATTTTAATTTAAGTTGAATTTATTTGAATTTGGTGGGTTATTTTAACGTGTAGACTTCGACGATTCGGGAAAATTCTTCGACGAAGATTCAAACCAAGTTGAAGAGCAAGGCAAGTCACACTCCTTGATCATGTTGATCCCAGATTTCAAAATAAAACTATGTTGTTTTAAATTATTCTGCATGCATATTTTTATTCAGCGTATTTCAATTCAGTTTTAAATTTAGTTATTGCCTACTTGTTAATTCCTCCATTGAATTTGAATTCCTCAATACTTTGTCACCCTAGATTCAAACTCTAGTTAATACATTAATGTTGGCTAGAGAGTTTAATCAAATGCTTAGACCTGCTTAGATATAATCTTGGTTTTGGGATATCTTTCACATAAAATGACAAACCCTTTCACATAAAATGATACGCTTTTGTTATGAACTCTTGACTTTGGTGAGTCAATGAGGTTTATGAAACTATTTTGAAAATAAATGTAAAACTAGTTTAGACTTAGGCAATTGGTTAGAGTGGTGGGTGCAGACATGCCTTGTTGGTTGGAGCCGCAGTGGTTGATTGTTGTGCACGGGGGTATGTGGTTAGGCCTAAGTCAATTAAGGACCGGTCTATGAGCTACTGTTGCAAAAGCCCTAATCGTACTACCACATGGCTGGTATGGGACAGCCCTGGCTGAATAATTTGTGAAGTCCCAACCTGAGTCAAGTCGTAGGTTGAAAGTGAGCATGGTTGGTGCCATGTGAAGTCTCACTTGGGCGAGCGTGGTTAAGCCATGAGAAGTCTCGTCTAGGCTCAAGAGGGGTCCTGGCCAGTGGATTCCTTACTGGGGTGAAACCTTAGAGTTGGCTTGGCCAGGTTGAAGACTTTGCATTGTAAAGGCCTTGTCACGACTCCTCGCCACACACCTAAGGAAGTGTGTAACCCGGTGGCAATATGGGATGATCGTGTCTTGTGGGTAAAGTTGTATAACCTCTATAGAGTGTATAATCTATCCTGGATAGCCGTGCCCACGGTCATGGGCATGCTGAGTAAAAGTTTTTCATGGATTAGATTTTGATTTTCAAAAATATTTTCGAAAACTTTGTGGATGGATGGAATCCATGAGAGATGAAAACCATACGGATGGATGGAATCCGTGAGAGATTGAAACCTGGTGGATGGATGGAATTCATCAGAGTTGCGCAGTGAAAGCGTGTGGATGGATGGAATCCATACGTGAGCTTTTGGAAAAGATGGTCCGGGTGGGATGCCCGTGGATAGGTCGGTGTTTGGTCGGAGCCGGCACTGACGGTATTACTTTCTATTACAAGTATTGTTCTTACTTACTGTATTAAATTCAACAATTTCAATCTACTTATTGTATTTCTTAAATGCTGTTTTATGCAAACTAACCCTATAAGCCTTCCATTGAAGCCTTTATCATTATGGTGCATTTTCCGTGTGATTTGCGGAGTACAAGTTTGTACTCACCTTGCTTTTTCCACACAGAGAAGGAAGACGTCAACTACGGTGAAGATCTGGACGAGTAGGCCGTGTCTTACTGTCGTTTGCCTGTGGGCAGGCTTGGGCTTCGCTATTTATCAGTTTGCTTCCACAGTTATTTCCTTTATTTATTTTTCCAATGGGCGTTGATGTAAAACTTGGCCATAAGGCCATATCTTTTCATTTAATATAAGAAGTCATTTGTGCTTGGTATTTATCTTTGTTGTCACTGTGTGCACTAGCTGATCCTGGACTAGTGCGATTTACACAGAGGATCCAGGAGTCGTTACTCCGGGTTCCAACACATACCCCGCCGGAGGAGGTGACAACTCACGCCGGCTGGACGAGGTGCTACCACTTAGCCGGCGAGCGGGATCGTCGTGGCCAGCCATACTTCTTCGAAGGCAACGAGCAAGAGCAGGGGCGAATCGCGCTAGCAGCAGAACAAAGAAGGCAGGGCAACCAGCGGAGAAGAGCGTCCTAATGCCAGTGGCGACGCATTATAAAGCCTCCTCACCTCCACCACGAGCGGAAGTGCAACCAGCGGGAGTCCAGCGGTTCAGCTACCCATGATCGGGAAGTGCAACCGCTGACAGCTGGCGGGCCGCGCAGCGATAGGTGGACGGATAGCGCACGATGCACCGATAGCATGCCGCCACACGTCCAGCCCCTCTGGGGAAGGGTGGGAAGCCGTGGTCGGGCGACTGCTGCCAGCCCATGACGCGCCAATCACAACCTGCTGCGTGTACCCTCCCATCGGGATAGTGCATATGCGACAACAGCCTGCTCCTGACAACTCAGGGGCTGGCGCGATTCTTGCCACCATTAAAACGCACTATCAGACCGCGGAGCTCCCTAGCCCTCCCATCGAGATAGTGCATTAGGCATGGGGGGCCTCGCCCACCCCACGACCAGGAGAATCCGCGGAGCAAGGTCTGTCTCTGCTTCCACTTCGGCACCACCAGCATCTTCTACCTCGCCAGCGCCTCTGACTCCACAACTAGCACACGCCTTTGCTGCGACTTCGACTTCAGCCTCGGGGCCAGGCGGCCCAGAGGGTGAGGACGGCCTTGGTAATCCTCCCAACGCCGCACCCTCGCGGAGAGGCAAAGATCACAACAAGCAGGCAACCCACCAAGCAATTCGGAAGTTCACAGGCTACAGGGACGGAGAGGGCCAAATGGCTCGGCAACATGGCTTCGGCCTGTGAAGCCCGTCACCATGAGAGGCTCCTGTTGTAGGGGTGGCCCCCACTTAAGCCCAGCCGGCCTGTTAAGAGAGTTGTAAGGCCCAAAATGGGATATGTGTAATGACATAAAGGCCCCTGAGAGGGATACTCAAATGTAAGGGCATGACTGTAAAAACACTCCCCATGTGGACATATATATATATATATATATATATATATATATATATATAATATCATAGGGGAAACCCTAAGCACTTGCTCACCTAACTCTCCACTACCATACTCTCTCTCTGTTTGGTCTGTAGCCACAACATATACCTTAGACATGTTAGTTGTCATGATTCCATTCCTTGCTCCACCGGTGTTGTGTAGTAGAGACCACATCTCCAAGTTAAATGCATTTGGCTGAACCCATTATGTGAACACCCCAACTCTCGTGGAGCCTCCCTCCACGGCCCCAGCTTTAGCCTGGTCAAGATGTAGTACATGCTTGCGAGTCTCCTGATCGAGCTACCTCCACAAGGCCTCGAACATCCGCTTTTGGTTTTGCATACAAAGATTCTTGAACATCTAAACTAATAAACCACCAGTTAAAATTATCCTACATCCACCCAACAATTACCTGCTCCACAGTCATGACCTTAACTACATCCACACCACAATAAGCACCCAGAAATACACTATCCTAAAAACGTGCGCACCAAATTAACTCTCCTCCATTCTCTCTTCTTACTCAACCATATCCGACGGTCATCCTTCAATGGATCTGCAGTACCCCTCCCGCGTCCCGCTCTCCTCTGCAGTCCTCCGCAGCCTCCTTCTGCGTGGGCCTCCTCCGCAGCCCGCTCTCCTCTCTCCTCCCACTCGCCTCCTCCGCCTTGCTCCTCCTCCGCCTCTGTCTCCCCCGCTCCTCCTCCTGCCCCGCTCAGCCGCCGCCTCCTCCTCCCCCCACCCTGCGCCGCCACCGCCTCCTCCTCCTCCCCACCCCACCCTGCGCTGCGTCTCCCCAGTCCCCACGTTCTCCACCACTCCTCCTCCCTTGCGTCCTCCCCACCCCGCACCGCCGCGCTGCCTCCTCCCCCCACCCCGCGCCGCCGCCTCCTCCTCCCCCTACTACTCCGCTGCGCCGCCTCCTCCTCCTCCCTCCTCCGTCGCTCCGCCCTCGCCTCCTTCTCACCCCGCGCCGCCGCCGCCTCCTCCCCCCGCTCCTCTGCTCCGCCACCGCCTCCTCCCACCTCCGCTCCGCCCCTCGCCTCCTCGTCCCCACCCCGCGCCGCCACCGCCTCCTCCTCCCTCGCTCCTCCTCCACCGCCCGCGCCGAGGTCTCGGGAGGCGGCGAGATCTGGCCGCGCCCGCGCCGAGATGAGGTGAGCCCACTCCCCCGATCTCACGCCGATTTTGGCCGGATTTGGGCAGGATGTAAGAATGATTTGGTGTTCCGTTTGTTAGGGTTTTGTACCGGGATGTCATCGTCGGGGAAGATGGAGGGGCCGTCGGCGCCGGCGCTGCAGCGCGACCGTCACGAGTGCTCTGCGTGCCGTGGACTCCTCCGACCAGGAGATCAAGTCCGCCTACCGCAAGCTCGCGCTCAAGTCCGTGCTGCCCCCCTTCTCTCTCATTTCGTTCTTGTTCACGCTGTTTAGATTGTGCTATTTGGAAGGGAAAGATGGTAGCGTAGTAGAGTGCGTTGCCTGGCTTCATTTGTTATGGGCGGAGTTGTATGATTTTTGTATGCCAATGCTGTCATGATGGTAGAGACGTACTGATGAGTTTATACTAAGATTCTTTGTACTTGGAGATGGCCAATTTGGTCATCATCGACTAGGCAAGTTAGCATGTCCGCTATGGTGTTGCTCAATGCAGTAGGGGGGAAATTCCATTCTCTTACAATCACTATACTCTTTTTATCCAGCTGTTAGCAGTGCTGAAGTTTATATCGATGTGTAAATGACTACTCATGTCATGTGTAATTCGCTACTATAATGTAGTTTCCGCCGCTTGTTCTTTATAAGAAAACTGCAGGATACATAGCAACTGCAATGTTTTCAAGGCAATGATAGAATTGTGTTCAGAACCATACATTGCATAGAATTCAATAGTGGCACTCTTACTTTATTGTGTCGAATAAGGTCTGCATTGTTGTAGAGATATCTCTTTAACCCTTTTCTCTTTTTTTAGTTAAATTTTAATGGAGTGTTTTCAATTTGAGAGATGGGATGTTTTTTGAGAACGCGCAAAAGATCTTGCATGTCGTTTCATTATAAAGAGCAGGATATACCAGTTATAGTTCTTCTAAGTCCGAGTCAAACAGGCATACTCATTGTCCATTTGAATAAGGAGAATACAAAGCTTGGGATGATAACAAAGGTTTCTTGTATTTGCCATCCATTTTGCATCTCCACCATTTTGTATGCTTTTACTTTTTTAGACACTGTTAGCCTATTACCACGAAATTAAGAGCTTGATTCTTTTACTTTATTATGATAAATACTTTATTCTAGGAAAATTAAAATACATAAATACTTTTAAAATACATAAATACCTCTGCAAGAAACGCTATTGCCGTCATCACAACCTTGTTGCTGGTAAGTGCAATAGCCTTCTTCCTTGCTAGACACGTCCTTAAAATTGGCCCTGTACATAAAAATAAACAGCAATGTAAATCCATGCGTGCCCACATGCACCCTGTATTGTGAGTCCCTTTGATTGATACATGGTGTGTTGATGTAAACGCCACAATCTATAAGTTGATGCATGTAACCCTTCAAGGCAGATGTTATGTTCTTTTTTGTTATGCTGCCTGGATATTTCTGTGCTTTCTCCCCATCTCCCCCTGCCCACCTTAGGTACTTTGTTGTAGTCTTTATTTTTATAAAAAAAGTTCTTGATTAACCATATGTTGCACCTGAATGGCATTTCCGGTAGGATACATGAGAAACAACACTGAGCTTGGGAGTGAGCCTTTTGACATTGAAGACTTGGTCAATATTGGGAGAACTAATGGCCCGTAAGTTTCATATTTCATTCGTCCTAACTTGCAGACTACACAGACGCAAATGAGAGATATGCCTATGGAATTTTCGACCCACAATTGCTATTTTTATCACTGTAGGTGCCCATATTACATCTCCGGGAACAATCCAAGTCGGTTGATATTTTGTTTGCTCCTTACAACTATCTTATTGATCCAGAAATCGGCGTTCCTTAAGCGGCATACCATGGGACAATGCAGTACTTATATTTGATGAAGCACACAACCTGGTAGGGAAATACGCGTGCTCCACTCCTTCCTTCTATCTACAATTGTTGGAATATCTATTTAATTTAGTAATCAAACTCTCTCGATGCTTTAGCCTTGAAGTTTGAAGAACTCAACTGGAACAATGTATATACTTATGTTTCATTTTGAGCTGATATATTTATGGTAATATCTCAATTTTGTTTTGAGTTTACAATAACTCTTTTATGCAGGAGAGTATATGTGCAGATGCTGCCTCTTTTGACTTTCTTCCCAATAACCTCACTTCTTGCATTGCGGAAGCTCAAGAATGCATCCAGTTGTGTTCAGTAAAGAGGTCCATTGAAAATTCTTCTGATAAACAGTTTGATCCTGAAAATTATGCTATTCTCAAAGGTGAACCAAAATTCTTGCAGCGATGAATCATGCATCCATATAGCCAAATACCCTTTTACATTGTTATGTAGAAAGCATTTACCTTTCACTTTGATGATTTTGGAAAGTGAGCTTTCCTCATGTTAATAGTGCAACTTTTTCTAGCTCTTTTGATGGCACTTGAAAAAATTTAGTGAGATGGTAATTGAATCCACGGAGTGGACTACACGAAACACAGGAGTTACATATACGAGTTCCTCTCTGAGCTGAATATTACGTCTGAAACATCCAAAAAGCTAATTGAGACAATTGATAGTGCTTCTCTACTACTTGAGGAAGGTAATTGCTTTTTTCTGGGATCCTTCTTTCCATTGAAATGCACTTCATTTTCTTGATGGATTATTCACATCAAACCTGTCAACCTTTTTGGTGCCTTGTTATGTTATTTTAATCGAGCACATTGAACTATTGATAAATAATTGTGGTGGTTCATGCAAAGTAGTTGAGCACTTTTGTTTTGTTCTTACATATTTAGGAAATTCTACTGAAACTCAAGCTGGGGTCAAGGCAAAGGCCACTGTGTCTAGATTGGAAACAGTTAGGGACATGCTTGACATAATTTTTAGGGGTGGTGGTCAATGTTAGAGATATATGTATAGTTTGTTATTCCCCATTATTATGAGGGGTTCTTTGCATATTTACCACCTGTACTTTGTGTATATATACCGGCCCATTGGCCTCATATGAATACAAGCGCTATTCATAACATGGTATCAGAGCGTACCTAGGGTTTTCCCGTCGCCTCGCCGCCGGCCCCGCCCCGTCGTCGGCCCCGCCGTCTCCGTCGGCCGCGACTCCTCCTCTCGCCGCGGCTTGGCGCCTCCGTCGGCCCGCCGACTCCTCTGCCGCCGCTGCTCGCTCGGCCTCGCTCCTGCCTCCTCTCCTGCGCGATCGGCGCCGCCCGTCCGGCCGTCTCCGCCGGCGCCGCCGCGCCGGGCGCCGCCGCCACTCCGCCTCCGCTCGAGGCCGTCGTCGCCGCCGCGTGCGCCGTCGCCTCGCCGCCACCTCCGCCCGCGCCGCCGCCGCCGCCTGCGTCGCCTCCCGCTCCCGATCTGGATTTCCCGTTCGGTCGGTGAAGACGGTCGGTTTGTAAACCGACCGAAGAGAGGAGAAAAAAGGGGCAAAAAAAAACGTCGTCCTAACCGCCGCGCCGTCCAGCGCCGCCTGTTAGACTTCGTTGCCTTGGTCGCCGCGCCGTCCAGCGCCGCCTACCAATGGGCACCGTTTTCCTCCCTCGCTGCCCGGTGATCTTTGATGGTGTTAATTACACTGACTTCGTGTCTCACATGCGCATTCACATGCGTGGTCTTTGTCTCTGGGGCATTCTCTCTGGCGATGTCACCTGCCCGCCTTGCCCTATTCCTCCGACGGAGCCTACGCCTGTTGCGTTGCCCCCGACAGCTGATAAGGCTGCTGCTGATGAAGCTGATGATAAAGCGCCTCGCCTACCGGAGGCTCGATTCCTACAAGGATCGTCGACCGTCTACACTCGGTGAGTACGATGACGGCGCTCGCCGCTTCTTGTCTTCATCGCCGATGTCGGCCTCGTTCTCTTACGAGATGGTGGGACTCCTTCGGCTTTCGGATGTGGACTCATCTTCGTCGGCGCTCGAGCCCTCCGGTGATGCCTGCACTGTCCGTGGTCGCCAGAGCACTCTCTTCAGCAGGTGATGCTCTTTGTTGGCGCCTTTACGCTCGAGTTCTGCATGCGGCGTCGATTGGACTCGCCGCGATTGCTGGCCGCCGTACTGTCCGTCTTTGCTCGGAGGTACGCGGCCGATCTGCGATTTCAGCGGGTTTACGAGTTCCTTACTCGCCTTCGTCCTGAGTTCGAGCAAAGGCGTGCCCAGCTCCTTGCACGCCACCCTCGTGTCACTCTCCTGGAGGCTCTTACTGAGATACGCGCAGAGGAGACTCGTTTGAGTGGTGCTTTGATCGATGCCACTCCCCTCGTGCTCGCCGCTCGTCCGCTTTGCTACATGCCTCCTCCGGCCACTACCACGGTGGTGGTGGCCGTCCTCGATCTGGAGGTGGCCGTCCTCACTGTTCCTCTGCGACAAGGATGGCCACACCGAGTCCCGGTGCTACAAGAAGAAGCGGCATCTTTCACGCCGTTCTTCTCACGGCACTAGTGCTTCTACGACGGCGTCTCGCCTCAACTTATTCAGCGACTTCTCTCACCGAGCGGGAGATAGCGGACTTCGACGCCGCTTGCCGCCGGGTTCTCCTCGGCGTGTTCTGCGCAGTTACGCTCATCGATTCTTGAGCACCGAGAGACCACCTCCTACACAGTCAGGTACCTCCCCATGGATTCTTGATTCTGGAGCATCTTTTCACATGACTCCTGATTCTTCCACTCTGTCTTCTATTACACCTCTTAATTCTCCTGTCAGTGTTCTTACTGCTGATGGTACATCTCTTTCTGTCTCTGGTCGAGGATCTCTTAGCAACTCATCTTTTCATGTTCCTTCTGTTGCTCATGTTCCTCGCCTTACCTTGCAGCTTCTTTCTGCTGGGCAGATTACTGACCTTGGTTATCGAGTTATTCTCGACTCTGACTCTTGTTGTGTTCAGGACTGCCACACGGGAGCTCTGGTTGGTTCGGCCTCGTGCCGTGACTCACGGCGTCTCTGGGAGCTTGGCGGCTTCATCTTCCTTCCGCTGCCACCACCGCCGCGGTCTCTCCGCTTCGCCACCGTCTACCGGCTCTTTCCAGCGGTGGCATCACCGTCTTGGCCATCTGTGTGGATCTCGCTTTGTCGTCCTTAGTTCGTCGTGGTCTTCGGGTGCATCTCGGAGACGTGTCTTTAGATTGTCGGGGCTGTAAGTTAGGTAAATGATTCAGCTTCCTTATCCTCATAGTGAGGCGTGTCTCGGCGTCCTTTGATCTTGTTCATTCGGATGTTTGGGGTCCGGCTCCTTCGTTTGAAAGGGGTCATCGTTATTATATTATTTTTATAGATGATTTCTCTCGCCACACTTGGATATATTTCATGTCTTCTCGTAGTGAGGCCTTGCCCATCTATAAACAATTTGCCACTATGATACACACACGTTCTCCACTCCTATTCGTGTCTTTCGTCTTTGATTCTGGCTTGGCGAGTACCTCTCGTCACTGCGCAGCTTCCTTCTTTGCGAGGCACTCTCGCCGCTTTTCTTGTCCCGGTGCTCATGCTCGAATGGTGTCGCTGGCGCAAGCATCGTCACCTCCTTGAGGCGGCTCGTGCTCGATGATCGCGCCTCTATTCCACCTCACTTTTGGGCCGAGGTGTTTCCACCGCCACCTATCTCGTTAACATTCAGCCCTCTTACGCTCTTAAGGGTGCGATCCTGTTCAGCGTCTCTGTGGTCTTCTTCCGACTACTCGCCCTTCATATGTTTGGCTGCGTTTGCTATGTTCTCTCGCCCCTCGAACGTACCAAACCGACCGCTCGATCTGTTGAGTGTGTCTTTACGGGTGCGATCTTGAGCACAAGGGCTATCGGTCTTTGGGATCTGTTGGTCGTCGGATACGGGTTTCTCGGGATGTGACTTTCGACGAGTCTCGTCCATTCTACCCACGTCCCGCCTCTCCTTGGCTTCCTCTGTGGAGTCTCTTTTTCTTGACCTTTCCGGATACTCCTATATCTGTTTGCCCTCGTCCACCTGTCCTCACCGAGTCTTCACATATTCCCCTGTGGCCTCTCCGCGTTGTCACCGCTGTGTCGTCTCCTCGACTCCCGTGCTCCTCCACTATCGTCTACACTCATCGACCTCGTTTTGAGGATCTTCCGGATGAGTCATCTTCTTCGATGTTCCATCTTCTTCGATGCTCCATCTTCCCGATGGGTCATCTTCTCCTCGCTTCGCTCTCGCGATCGCGATCGATTCGACCTCCCGTCCGTTTGCCTTTGCCGGCGCAGCTACTCGTGAGCTTTGTCTCCTATCGGGATCTTTGTTACTCACCCCGAGTGGCAGCTTGCCATGGCCGAGAGATTGCCGCCCTCGAGCGTCTTGGTACTTGGGATCTTGTTCCTTTTCCATCCCATTCTCATCCCATCACATGTAAGTGGGTCTATAAGATTAAGACTCGCTCGATGGCTCTCTTGAGCGCTATAAGGCGCGTCTTGTTGCTCGTGGTTTCCAGCAGCAGCATGGTGTTGACTACGACGAGACTTTTGCTCTGTGGCCCACATGACCACTGTTCGCACTCTTCTTTCGGTGGCGTCATTGCATGCTCGGTCTGCATTTCTCGGCTTGATGTCAAGAATGCCTTTCTTAATGGCGAGTTGCGTGAGGAGGTCTACATGCATCCGCCACCGGGTATTCTGCTCTGAGGGCATGGTGCATGCGCCTTCGTCGCTCTCTCTATGGCCTTAAGCAAGCCCCCGTGCTTGGTTTGGCGCTTCTCCTCTGTGGTTCTTGGTGCTGGTTTTTCAGCTAGTGATCATGATCTGCGCTCTTTGTCCACACTTCGTCTCGTGGTGGACTCTTCTTCTCTGTATGTTGATGATATGATCATTACGGAGAAGATTCTGAGTACATTGCCTTTGTTAAGGCTCGTCTTAGTGAGCGATTCCTTATGTCGGATCTTGGTCCTCTTCGTTATTTCCTTGGGATTGAGGTTACTTCCACTCCGGATGGTTTCTTTATGTCCCAAGAGAAATATATTCAGATCTTCTTGATCGCGCCTCTCTCATCGATCAGCAGATCGTTGAGACTCCCATGGAGCTCAATGTTCACCTCAAACTCTCGATGGCGAGCTTCTTTACGATCCGACTCGCTATCGTCATCTTGTTGGGAGTCTTGTCTACCTTGCTCATTACTCGTCCGGATATCACTTATCCAGTTCATATTACGAATCGGTTTGTTTCAGCTCCCACTCGAGTTCACTACACCACCTTCTTGAGTTTTGCGATACCTTCGTGGGACTATCTCTCGCCGTCTCTTCTTTCCACGTTCCAGCTCGTTCAGCTTGAGGCCTATTCGGATGCTACTTGGGCGGCGATCCTCCGATCGCGGTCTATCTCTCGCTTCTTGTTTTTCTTGGTGGTTCTCTTATTGCACGGAAGGCGAAGAAGCAGATGCAGTGTCCGTTCGAGTGCAGAGGTGAGTTGCGAGCTATGGCTCTCTTGACAGCAGAGATTACTTGCTCTGGTGGTTACTTGAGGATTTTGGTGTTTCACACTACACCCCCCCTGTCTTGTCGGGCGATGCAGTGCTATCAGTATTGCTCGTGATCCTGTGAAGCATGAGCTCACCAAGCACATTGGAGTTGATGCTTCTTTCATGAGGACTTGTGTGCATGATCAGGAAGCTATTCATAACAGTCAAAACCATGCGAAGTATTATCGTGTAAGTTTCTCTACCTTAGATAAGTGTTACTTCTCTCTTCTTTGTCACTGAATGTTTGCATGCAGCCATGCGCATCCATAGATGATAATATGCATGTCTTTTAATTATGACTTCTCTCTTAGTCTTGTCATGCAACCTCTTTTCATACTTTGCAATATTAGCTTGCATGCTTTACTGGAAATTTTATACTCTTTACAACCGCATTCAATCTTTTCTTTCCAGTTTCATGTGAATGAATATAAACAAACATCTGAAGACGCGTTGAAAGTTTTAGGTAAGTTCAAAGTGGACCTTTATCAAGTGTGTTCTTAAAGCTGGTTTCATGACTCATACGCGTTTAAAGTTTTAGGTAAGTTCAAAGTGGACCTTTATCAAGTGTGTACTGAAGACATTCCTCTGTAATGTTTTTTCGCTGTCACTTGACTGTTCCTTCTTTATGTCATATCTGTAATGTAAGCATAATTATCATAGTTTTACCTAATTAATGCTGGTGGAAGCCGCCAGATCTGCCTTCAATACTTTTGTCAAAGCTTGCAGCATTTAGTTGCATCAGTATTATATTATAAGCAAGGTTGTCAGAATCTCGATTCTATCATACGATCATAAGATTCTACGATCCAAGATTGACTAGACCGATCCGATTCTATGGTAAAATTTTAATATGGTAGAATCTTAATATTCTTACGATCCTTCCCAAATTTTTATAGGATTATCATCAAAATTTTTATACGATCCTACTCGATTATGTCGATTCTATTATTTTATTATAAATAATTATTTGTATATTTCCTTTTAATTAATTTTTTTAACTTTTATCTCTTTATGTTCACTATAATTATCATAAAATAACACATGATCTTACTTTTACTCTACAATTTGTAAAGAAAAGTTCAAAAGACATAATTTTAAAAATGCAGTACTATTATAGTACACTGTAGATTCTTTAAAATATTTCTTTGGTAGAATCAGGTAAGATCTTAGATTCTACATCGATCCTACGATTTGCGATTCTACCAAAAAATCTCCGATCCGATTCAGGATTATGATTCTGACAATCTTGATTATAAGACATGGATTAGGTTCATTACACTTTTAACTTCCATTATTGATTAGTCTTTCTCTATTACCATGATCTATTCTAAACTGCATGCATAACTTCACTGACTCTAGATACAGTTCCTTGTAACCATGGAAATATGGAAAATTTAACGTTTTGAGTCATACCAATGTCAATTTCAGTTAGTCTCCTTGGTAATTGACTAATGGTATGTTTAAAGTTTAATTATCTACATTTTCTTGTATTTGCAGGTAAGGCTTCAAGGACTCTTAGTTGGTGGTGTTTTAACCCAGGGCTTGCTATGGAAGAATTTCTCAAGTTGGGTGTGCGCTCCATTATATTAACATCTGGCACTTTATCTCCCCTGGACTCACTTGCCATGGAACTAAACCTGTAAGTAAAACTCAAATTTTGAATTATCTTTTACTTAATTATTGACTTGAAACTTTGCTTTTATATTTATTCTCTATTTGATGTCGATGTAATATCTTTCCTTGAATCCAGTGAGTTTCCAGTTAGGCTAGAGAATCCTCGTGTCATTTCTTCAGATCAAATCTGGGTTGGAGTTGTGCCTGTGGGCCCATCAGGACATCCACTTAATTCTTCTTACCGGACGCGTGAGACTCTAAAATACAAACAAGAATTGGGTATTGCTATAGGTAGGAAGTTGGTTAACAGTATGCAGCTGTTTGTGTTCTGAAATACCTCTGCTGTATATTTCTGATTTGTATGCTTATTTTTGCAGTTAATTTTGCCCGTATCGTGCCAGATGGACTCCTTGTTTTCTTTCCTTCATATTCTATGGTGGACAAGTGTATCGACTGCTGGAAAAATATGGTATGGCTAATTTCCACCAGGTATTCGAATCATTTGATTTGAGGTATTTGGCATTGAACATTTTAATTCTCATACAGAACCATGCAGATTCAGTGGATGGGAACACAATTTGGCAGAGAATCTGCAAGCACAAGCAGCCAGTTATAGAGCCTAGGCAGTCAGCAAACTTTCCAAATGCAATTGAGGTTATGAGATATTTTACTGCTTGCCACTTGAACTTGTAGCTCTTCATTTGCTCACATAACGGCATACCATTTGATTTGCAGGATTATGCAGCCAAACTACATGATTCTTCTACTTCTGGGGCAATATTTTTTGCAGTTTGTCGCGGCAAAGTTTGTTCTTATTCATTCTAACAGCTTCTGTTGTTTTCTATTATAACTTTTGCTGAAGTCTTGATTTTAATTTCCTTCTTTTCGTGAAAGCTTCAACGTTCTTTTTGAGTTAAATAATTGTTTTGTGAGTTTGATTGTGCTATTTGATCTATTATAATTCTTGTGTTCAGTCATTTCTTGTTTCAAAAGATAAAACATATTTGACAGCATTCAATGAGTCTACGAAGTGAGAATGCTGTAAAGTTGTATATTGGTAGGGCTACAATTTTAGGAATGATGGAATGCAGGAGCATGAATAGGGAATGCTTATTTGTGGCCCTATCAGTCTATGACTAAACAGAGAAGCCATTCAACTATAGTGCTATAATTAAACAACTAGGTAAAACAATTAAAGAGTTATCGGAAGGATGGATTTATTAATAAGTTGGGGGTATCACTCTCAAATTATTGCTTTTTGGCTAACCTCAAAGACTGGCTCCATCATTTATGCATTCTATACTTTTGCAGGTTAGTGAGGGTCTTGATTTTGCTGACCATGCTGGGAGAGCTGTAATAGTTACTGGAATGCCCTTCGCCACCCCAACTGATCCTAAGGTTTGCCTTGCTTTGTTTTTCATCCTTTTCCTAAGCAGAACTCTATTTGATTGGAAAAACAAATTCTAGCTGCATGACGTGCTATGAACGACCTATAATTTTATTAGAAGGGAATAATGCCCCCTTTTGCTATCTTACAACCCTGTTTTTTATTTCCCACTGGCTATTGTTTACCAGAAGAGTCACATTTAGGTGACAAGCTAGACTGCAAAAAACTCGCAAAATTGCTTGAATGCTGGCCTGACATGGAGTACGATATTTCACATTGCAGCAGTGTAAGATATGTTCTATATACTCCTTTAAAAACTTGTGTTTTATCATTCGTCACTTATAGACTCGGTGTTTGTTTATAGGTTCTACTGCCATACCGTCAAATGAAGCACTACACATTATACATACTAGACATGGGTACCAGAACTGTGTTCATTATGGATCTTCATCCTAAAAATGGAATGTTTAAGGGTTCTGATCCTTGCATGCCATATATACACAAATTACATAACATTGCCAATAATTTCAAACTCGCCATGGAATTGGCACATCCTGCGTGGAAAGACGATATTTTTTACTGGCGTCGTAAATTCCCAACATGGGTTCCAAAAACTACGGACCAGTAATAACTTATAATATGTTTCATCTTTATTATCAAATATCATTTGATTTATCTATAACAATTAAACACGTGCTCTTCTCCAGCAACTTGTCAGGCTTCCTTGTATACAGTTTCATATGGTCGTGGAATGGCGTAAGATTACTAGTTATCAACACTGTGAGCATATAATATTCTCTATGTATATTTTGTAGACTACATAGCAAATTAATAAGTTAACTTATTATCTGCCATGCACAGCGATCACATTCACTGAGGACAAATTTCTTGGTGGACATTTTGAAGAGCAGTGAAAATGAATGTAAAGACATTATCCCTGGAGAACTCCAAGACCTACTTAAGCAAATCAGAAATTAGATGGTTCAGGTGAGACATGACTTATTATTGCCTTGTTATGCATTATAATTGGCCTAGGCTTGTAATTTCATGACCTGAACTTGCTGGTGATATATATGAGTGTTTTCCAGATTATATACATGGTGATATACAATTGTGTGAAACTTAAACTATGAAAAAAAATATCGTCATTTGGTTGTTTTCATGTGCATCCCTGAAATGCCGCCGTGGCGTTAGCACGGGCACTATACTAGTCTTTATTAGGTCCTTGCTACGAAACCTTCTATAGAAGTTTGCCGCGAGATGCCTCATGCACCAACGGTTCTTCGTATCGTTCCACTAGAAGGGGGTTGCGTCCTGTTCTGCTTCATGTGCAACACGGACAATAAGCCTGCATTACGGTCCGAGATGATACACACATCTGGGCAATCTTGCACCATGGCCTACTTCACATTGGCCAGAAACCACAGCTAGCTATCGGTATTCTCATTCTCCATAATTGCAAAGGCCATAGGGAGTAACTAGTCGTTCACGTCAGCTGTAACCGCAGTGAGAATAGTACCCTTGTACTTGCCAGGTAAGAATGTTCCATCCATCGTTATCACTGAATGGCATCACCTGAACCCTTCTATTGCCTGACAGAAGGCCCAGAACACTTTGTCAAGAACAAAATAATTCGGGCCATGCGTAGGATGGACCCGCTCCTTCCTGTTAATGTATTTGCCTGGGTTTGATTCTGCAATTTGATGCAGTATTCTAAGGACTAGGTCATACGCCTCCTCGTACGTCCCGACATACGCTCCAGCACCTTCCATTTTGCCTGCTAGACCTTCTTATAGTTGACTTCGAACCCCACCATATTCGCTACATCCACCAATAGAAGATTCGCAGAAATAGACACATTAGCCACCATGAGGTGGCTTATCACCTCTGCAACATATAACGATGTCATGTTGCGGTGCCTATGTAGTGGCGCCGCAAGTTTGCAACTGTGATCCATCAGCACCGTTATCCAGAAGTCCATGGCAGCGCTCCTGAACCATTGTGGGCCCATTGACACACTTGACGATGTAGGTGTCTGGGTTGGACCTGTACACCCGATTCATCTGGCTAATGTTGACGGTGTATCTAGCAATAGCTTGCTAGGAAGCACTCTTATTATGGAAGCACTGCCCTAAAATGAGTATGCCCTCATTGTACCCCGCCTCCTCCACCTGTGGCAGAACTAGGGATGTCATTGTGATGTCGTCTAGTCTAGACGACACGTACACAACATCAGTGGTCACAACACCACTTAACACGCCTCCCATTGTGGCTTCACCATCTTCGTTCTCTCTAGAACTGGCTGTTTCCACATCCTCGTCCTCCTCGTTGTGCACTTCTTCCACCTGGTCTGCAAGGTACTCATGACAATCAACACGGGAGGCCCATTACCTCTCCACACCTTCGTTCACCTAAAAATTCTCCACACGCCTCCTGCGGTCTCCATCGCCCACTTGCTCACCGACATCTTCTCTCGCACCAGCGTCTTCATGAGCGCCGGAGACTAACCCAAATACTTCATCTCCACCAGCGCCACCAGAACCACCCATGGCGGATGATTCTGTCCTCTCCAAAAAGTGAACATGGCATGTATTGCTGCGGTAGGGTTGCACACGACCTCCATGTACTTGGCCCACGAAGCGTCACTGGTCACCTTCAAAAGTTGCCACATGGTCTCCCCTGCAGCACCTACCACTAGGGCATCACTACCTCGATCTATAACTTCTTCCTTGCAGTGTCCCGATCGAACACAGAACAGACGCACCTCCGTAGCTCAGACAGGCTCATGGCGTTCAAACTGTATGCTTAGATCACAGTCCGGTCATAATTTTATAGGTCCGCCCGCATGGCCCGTCGTGTACGAGACCACTCCCATAGAACACGAGTACGTCTTAAATGTCACTCATGGTATACCTAACATAAGTGCATACTGAACCCTCTTAGTACACAACATGCAACAATCGTACCATCATACAGCCACTACCACACTGTAAGATTTACATGTTAATTTCGTTGCTCTTCCTATCACCTACAAATTCGATTAGTAATTTTTATTTATTTGGAATTCTAAATTTTATTTTTAAAGGATTTTACTTACAAATTCTTATATACATCAAATTACATATTTATTTTAATTTAATTTTCAATTCTCTTATTTACATATCTTACTTTGGAATTCGTATGAAAATTAAATTACAATTTTCTTTTATTTGCACTCCTAATTTGTATTATTTTGTTTGAAATAATGCAAAAATCCAATTACTAATTTTTCTTCATTTCTTTCCTAAATTTTTCTTAATTCGGGATTTTACTTACGAATTCGTATATAAATCAAAATATTTATTTTTGTCATTTTATTTTCTTATTTACAGAACTTACTTTCGAATTCATATGGAAATTAAATATAAAATTTTATTTAATTTTACTATAACTTTGTATTACTTTTATTGTAATTTTATTTTACTTGTGCAAATTTATTCATGGTTGGAGAGGAAACCCATAACCCTAGCTGTTGTTTTTCTTATGCCGTCACCCACACGCCATTACTCCTTGGCCGTACCAACAGCCACCACATGCTAGCAAAACTGCAGCTGCCGAGCGCGTCGGCCAAAGCCTTCCCCCACACGTGTCTTTAGTGCGCCACGCACCGCGCTCAGCGTCACCCATGTGAAGCCCACCCGTGCACGTGTGTGCATGGCCGCTACATGGTCTGTCAGTCGCCGCCACGCTCCAGGGGTTTTGCGCACTCAACCATCCCTGCCCGTCGCTCGCCGTTGTGCCTGACACACTGCCCGCATCGAATTGCCATGACTGTTCACTGCCGTTAAATATATGCAGGCATGCGCATAGATGGCTGCATGCATGAATTGCATGGTTATACATGCGTGAGGCTGCCGTGCAGCCTTGTGTGGGCTGATTCCGAGGAAGGCAGGCAGGGGAAAACCGAAGGAAGTCACTGAGATTAGCTGCCCAGGTCTGAGAGTTCCAGCGACTAGTTGTACAGTTGTAGCATCGAGTATGTTATCATCTTTAACTTATTTTGACCGTCGTAACTAGAAAGATAAGTGTATGATAGAATGACGCGATTAGTTGTGGAGTTGTAGCATCGAGTATGTTATCATCTTTAACTTATTTTGACCGTCATAACTAGAAAGATAAGTGTATGATAGAATGATATTCAAATGTTTGAGCACATTGCTTGTTTCAACAATTATTTACCATGATGATTTATATGATGATACTTGTTCTTAAATCGCTCATGTGTTTATAGTTACAATTATGATTATGTTAATTAATTAATGTTGTTGAATAACTATTGAAAAGATATGATCATTGTATTTCATGTGAGCATCAGTGTTGTAAAGACCTATTTGGTAGGCACTCCACGGGAGTGGAGCTAATACCCTGTATGAAAAAGGGCAGGGCGAGAGTCTGAGTTGCAAAGACCTATTTTGGTAGGCACTCCACAGAGGTGGAGGTGAGACCGTATATGAAAAGGACAAGGCGACCCTGTATGGAAAAGGACAGTGCAAGGGTGTGTCATCGATGGGTGAACACTCAGCTATACCGGTATATGCAGATGAGAAGTTGAGTCTTGTGGGTTCCATGCATGAAAAGAGAATTGAAAAGAAAGAGGCATATGTGTGGAACTTAATGAAAATGAGTATGTGATAATGAGATAATGATGAATTAAGATAAAATGTTAAAATGTTGATTAACTTGTTTATTATTCTACTTTGTACTTGTTGAGTTGTGGACTCATCATTGCTTATTTGTTGTTTAGGTGAACGCTAAAAACGACATGCATGGGTGGATGTGGGACATGAATTACTGCAATTTTTTTGTAGCTCTTTAGTTCACTTAGTAAATCATCACTTATGGACATAGACAAATTAGTAGCCTTCATAGCATTGATTAGACAATTTATAGTTCCCTTTAGTCTTCATAGTATAATATTGCTATTTGATGCTTTACTTAATTTAGGCTTATTTATGATTCATCTTGATTATTGTTGATTTATATTAGGTCAATTTATTTTCCTGACTTTTGCTGAAAATTATGCTTATTATCATGTTGAATGTTTATTCTCAAGTCTCGATAATGTTGATACTTGTTTATTGATATATATCGGTAACAATAGTAGTTGTAGGTGATATTCTGGGCTTTTGGATAAGCCAGGGTGTTACAGAAGTAGCTGGCTTCTTTGATCACAGCTAGTACCACTTGAGTAGGCAAAGGGGTCAGCTTTTGTCAATATTCATGCAACACTTGAGAGCCTGGATAGTAGACACCACAATAGGCATAACTTTGGCTACACACCTCCAATGCTACTACGTTTGTTGCATGTGAAAAGTGACTCATAATATCTCAAATTATGTATCCTATGCATGCTGGAGACTCCCAATTAATACATGTTTAGTTGGTAAGTGAATGAATAGAATCTGGAGTTGAATGTAGCAGCTTGTTGTCTCTTGTGTGCACCCTTGCCTCCTTTACTGCCCATTGGTAATAGTACATGTTTTCAAGAAATGCACATCGATGCCTTTAATCTTGCAATGTGTCTTCTCAGTACTGTTTTCTAGTAAAAAAAATGTGTTTTCTTGGGTCTCATTACATCCATACATGAAAACCTAAGTAAAAGAAGCACATAGGACTTATTTAGTACATAATTCTCATTTATATCTTAGTTGGACTCAGGTAGGAGTGAATTCATCTCTTGTCGTAGTTGCCTAGCACAACTTCTTGTCATTGGACCCAAATAGGCCTATTCACTAGAAGCTTCAACTTGTAGCAGTGTAGAACCATCCTATGCACTAGTTGGTGATTTAAGTGTACTAGGGATGTTCTCATCATCCCCCTTCTTAAAAATATGTCATCGTCGACTCTGATTCTTCCGGACCAAATAATGGTGAATGATTAGTGACATTAAACATAGTAATTGCAGCATAATCATCCCTTAGATTAGAAGCATGATCTTGTAGGCATTGTCATTAATCTCAGCTGGCGTCCACTCCCTCATGGCATTAGTTTGGACTCATGCTTCTTTAGAAAGCGATCTTTGTGTATATGTATGCAAACCAGATCACCTGGCTTAAATAACACTGTCTTTCAGTTTTTGTTTGCATTGTCAGCATAGTGATTGGTCTTCTTCTCAATTTCCTTTGTCTTCTCATGGTTCTTCACATATATAGCACACTTGGAACATGATATGTAATTGCAACTCCCTAGCAGCATGGGACATGATATGTAAACCAAAAGGAAAAGGGGGTCTTGGAGTTCTCAATCTTCAGACCCTCAATGAGGACTTAGTTCTAAAGCACTTGCACAAATTTTATGGATGAGCGGAAATACCTTGGGTCAAGTTAATTTGGAACAAACACTACATAAATGAGGTTTCACATACTACAACTCCTTGTGGCTCTTTTTGGTGGAAAGATGTGATGAAAGGTATTACTCAATTCAAAGGCATTGCAATGGAAAGGTTAGGCAATGGACAAGATATCTGTTTTGGAAAGACTGCTAGGATGGAAACCTCCTTTGCAACAAATTCCCAAGACTACTTTCTTATGTCCACAATCAAGATATCTCAATTGTCATTGTCGAAGGAAGCTTACACAGAGTATCTACAGCTCCTAGACCACACTAATGAAGTTGTTATTGACAATAATGCCTCGGATCAGTGGACTTACATCTGGGGAAACTCTATTTATAGTTCACAAAATTGGTATTCTAGGTAGTTCAATCTCATTTCAACCCCACCAATCTTCCCTTTGTTATGGAAATGAAGATGCCTAATGAAACAAAAGGTTTTTGCTTGGCTCCTTTTAGTGGACAGACTCAACACTAAAGTTGCTAAGAAGGAAAAACTTCATTCCTCATGCTAATGATCATTGTGTATTATGCAATACTCAAAGTGTGGAAACCATCAGCTATCTTTTCATTGTCTGCTCTTTCTCTACTCAATGCTGGAATGAGATAGGTATGTACTAGTCTTCGGGCACTAATACCCCAGCAAGAGTGTATAGTGCAAAGCGAGCCTTCACTGGCCACCTCTTCATGGAAAAATTTATTCTTGTCACCTGGGTCATTTGGAAATTAAGGAATAAACTCATCTTCCAGCATCAGCTGCATAATATTAATATTTGGAAATCAAGGCTTAGGCTAGAGGCTTCTCTTCTATTGCATAGGGTCAAGCTGGACTCTAGAGTTTTGCTTTCTTCCTAGATTCAGTCTCTCTGATTCTTCTTTGTTTTCTTGCTGTTCTCCTCCCCCTCGCTTTCCCTCCTTTGTACTTTTTTATTATTAATATATAGGAGCCTCTCCTACTATTTTCAGTGAAAAAATCCTCCCAAAGAACACTAAGCACAGGAAGAGGCATATATAAACCATGTGGATTAAGTCATAACTTAGCTTTATTGCACGTAGTGTAGCGAGACATGTAGCACACAACATCGTGCCTCATTTGGGGCCAATAGAAATGCTCGACCAGAATGTCCTCTATCTTCTTGACATCGAAGTGTCCCATCATTCCTCAGCCATGCATCTCCTGTAACAATAGAAGACGAACAGAGATAGCTGGAATGCATAGCTAGTTAGCTTTAAACAAGAATCCACTACTTAACACAAATTTATCCAAGCTCTTTCCCTCTGTACAATGCATCATGACATCTGTAAAAGAATCATCTTGAGCATAAAGTTCTTAATTGTTTCCAAACCAAAAATTCTACAATCAAGTTGAGAAACATGGTATAACGCCTAGACAAAGCATTAGCAATAATATTCTCTTTCCCTTTCTTGTGTTTGATAACATATGGAAATGATTCGGTGAACTCTACCCATTTAGTATGTCTACGGCTCAATTTACCTTGACTACGAATGTGTTTTAAAGTTTCATGATCAGAATGTATAACAAACTCCTTAGGCTATAAATAATGCCACCATGTTTCTAAAGTTTGAACTAGAGCAAATAATTCCTTATCATGAGTAGAATAGTTCAAACTAGGCACACTCAATTTTTCACTAAAATAAGCAACATATTTACCTTCTTGTAGTAACACACCTCCAAGTCCAATTCCACTAGCATCACACTCAAGCTCAAAAGTCTTACCAAAATTAGGAAGTTGGAGAAGCGGCGCATTTGTGAGCTTCTCTTTTAGAAGGTTGAATGATTATTCTTGTGTAGGGCCCTAATGGAAAGGAGCACCCTTCTTGGTGAGCTCATTCAATGGTGGGGCAATGGTGTTGAAATCTTTAATGAAGCGTCGATAAAATCCAACAAGTCCATGAAAACTTCGCACTTGTGTGACCATGTTAGGAGTCGGGTAACTCTGTATAGCCTTGATCTTGGCTTGATCAACTTCGATGCCCTGTTGAGTAACAACATAGCCAAGAAACGATACTTGATCGGTACAAAAGGTGCACTTCTTAAGATTACCAAATAAACGTGCATCACGTAGAGCATTCAAAACAGCATGTAAATGATCAAGATGTTCCTCAAGTAACTTGCTATAAATCAATATGGCATCAAAATATACTATCACAAATTTTCCAATGAATGCACACAAAACTTCGTTCATCAATCTCATGAAAGTACTAGGTACATTATTTAAACCAAAATGCATCACTAACCACTCATATAAACCGAACTTAGTTTTGAATGTTGTTTTCCATTCATCTCCTAATTTCATACAAATTTGATGGTATCCACTACGCAAGTCAACTTTAGAAAACATAGTAGAGCCACTTAATTAATCAAGCATGTCATCTAACCTAGGAATAGGATAATGATATCTAATGATAATGTTATTGATAGCTCTAGAATCAACACACATACGCCATGATCCATCTTTCTTTGAACCAAAAGTACAGGAATAATACATGGACTAAGGCTGTCATGTACGCACCCTTTGTCAAGCAAGTCTTGCACTTGACACTCAATGTCCTTAGTCTCCTTTGGGTTGGTTTGGTATGGCGCGCGGTTGGATAGGGAAGCTCTTGGGATCAAGTCAATTTGATGTTCAATACCCCTAATTGGAGGCAGCCCTGGTGGTACCTGACTTGAAAATATATCACTATACTCCTACAAAAAGTTAGCAACAACAATAGGCAAAGAAGGAGGCATATTCTCCCTCCACCGTGCACACCATCACCCACTCGCACGCCAGCATTTGGCTTCCTTACTATTCATGTGTGAATAGTAACAACATGAATAGTATGGGTTGCCTAGGGTTACAAGGCCCATGGGCCCAAGTGGGTTTAGCAATAGTGTCTAACTATTTTGGCAATTGTGACGTGCTCAGAAGAAAATTGGAGTTGAGGCTAGATCATTTAAAAGAGGACTAGATAATCTTTCAATCAAGTACTTGTGGAGCTCAAACAGAGTCTATATGTGAAAGTTATGCTCGTTTGAAGTCGGTACTTTCTTCGGAGGCCGAATTGAATTGCGCATGCTTTCCTTCATGATCAACTCCTAAGTTCCTTATTAAAAGAACATCACATGCATTAGGTAGTAGCATATTCTTATAGAAGCAAAATACACTCCTAGAAATGTAGTTACTTAATAGTTCAATTGACGTGAGCGAGCTCTTGTGATTGGACCTTGCAAGTGCATAGGTTCAGATCTATTGGTTGTATGCATAGAAGTGATATCCTTATCACCTCCCGTGGCCTCTGTAGCACACAACAGCAACATAACAGCATGACAACAGTGCTAATGACAGCAACGATAGCACCCAACAATGGCTGGCAGTAGTAGCAGCAGTGCAGGTGACCAGCAACAGCAACTAGCTAGTGCCTAGTATCAGCGTAGATGACTAGAAGCATCAGCAGTCCTCAGCCAAGAAGAGAACAAGGCAACAATAAATCCATTGCGTGATGGTAGTAGCCAGTCGCGGTGGTGGCATGCACGTGTAGGTGGTGGGTAGGGCGATGCATGCAAGCATCAGAGCAAGGCTAGCTAGATGGGGCGGCACTAGATGCCAATGCAAACGAGAGAAGATTTCCCATACGCTGGCCTTATTTTTTATCCCACAAATTAAGATTCAAACTCCTAAGAATGTGCCAAATTAAAAGGCATCTGAATTAGGTCGTGGACTTGTCTAACCATGACTCCATATAGTGCTTCGCTTGAACAAGAAAAGTTTGACTCCATTAGTTTGTTTCCTCCTATCTCCCATGCAAAAACTATAGGAGGTCACTTGCATGGCTTGACCCTTGCTGGTTTAATCCAATGTCCATACATGCTACAAACTTTTTTTTGAAACATTACAAAGCAACTACATGAAACTTAAGTGAAAGTCGCCAGTTTGGAGGAAGCATTGGTAGGCGCAATCATGTTCGAGTAGATCCTGAAGAAGTGGAGTTACAACATGAAGAGCCACAATAAGAGGTTCCACCTGAGCCATTCCACCACCTACTCCAACTTCTGTCGAAGTTCCACCTGAGCCATTCCACCATGATCAATTCATGCCTATGCCAGCTCAGCCATTTGTGTATCCTAACGATCAATACTGCCTAGGCTATGGAAGCTATCTTAGTGAGTGAGCTATTGTTTACGCTAGCAAAGTTAGTTAAGACTCTTGGTGTGATGAGTCATGTCTTAATAAGGTTTAGGAGTTGGAACCAGTAGACGTTAATGTTAATGTTTGTGCTTGTTTTTCTTGTGCATGCAGTATGAGATGCAAGAGCCTCTCAGGTACTTGTTGCAGTGTTGGTTTGCTTTAAAAAGCTTGTGTACTTTGTAAGTTGGGTTTAACCTTTTTCCTCGCCTTAGTTCTATCCTCTTACCTTATGCTTTTCCCTCTTAACCCCTTGGAGTAACCAACACATGGTGTGAACCAAAGCAAGTGGTAGCAGTAGTGGCAATGACGGAGTCGATGAGAACAATGAAACCAATCTATTGCTACTACCATCTCCACCACCTCACCTATTCCAACAACCACAAGTTGATCCTCAGAATTTTGGGGCTTTTCTTGCTGCACAGACTAAGATGATGCAGATGATGCAGTAAATGTAGAATTTAGTCAACAACTAGTTTAACCCAATCTGTCACCCTGCACCTCAAGTTGCACATCCTCAAACCAGACTTGTAGAGTTTATGAGGACTAGACTACCAACCATTTCTGGGAATGTTCCACTTGTTGAAGCATACGATTGGCTTTTTGCAATCAAGCAAAAGCTCATAATCACCTAGTGTGATGATAATGAGAAAGTTTTGTCTACCAGCCACCAACTAGAAGGAGTTGCTACTGAATGGGAAGAGTTTTCCACTGCCAATTTCATGTACCAAAAGGAATTATGGACCTCAAAAAAGAAGAGTTTCATGCTTTGAAGCAATGAGGCATGCCAATATTTGACTATCTCAAAAAGTTTACTCAGCTTGCATGACATGCCCCTGAAGATGTAGTAACTGATAAAGCTTGGCTGAGCTCTTTTTAAAGGGAATGAATTCAAGACTTCAGGTGGGCTTAGTTTGATGCAGGGTGCTAGATTTTCTCGATATAGGATTGTTGATAACTTGATCTGTGCAACCTGACAAACGATAGTGCCAACAACTATCTTGATTACAGCAACCTACGACACTCTAATTTGCCCAACCAAACACCTCAATCCTTGTCTACCGAACCACGCAAAGGTAGACATGCAATCACTCCTACAAAACACAAGGAAACACAAGAACAAAAGTAGAAGAGATATAAACTCAGAGATACTCCCAATTCCTAAGAGGGCAGCAATGTTGGCACAAACCCTAGTAACAAGAGCAATAAGCTTCTCTATAAAACATCTTTAAAATTCATGGTTAATTTAAAGTGGATGTGGTACATGGCTTGTATAGCCTCCTAGATCACGTAAAACAAGGAATAAACTCTTAGAGATAACTTGGACTCTGAAAAGGACACCTTGAAATTTACACCATCAGTTTATTTCTGATATTTGGGTGCACGCATATAGAATCTGAGTTTAGGACCTTATTCATGATGTGGTCCTCAGAATAATCTTTCCAACTAGTCCAATATCACCCAAATCAGACTCCGTTTGCAAAAAAAAATGGACTTTTAAACTGGGCTAACTTTCCTGAACCTAATTCGAGTTAGATCCAAATCTTCTTATCTTCAATTTTCTTATTTGGCATGACTTGAATTCCATAATTAACATCAAAAGGAAGTATTCTAAACCATTGGAAAGTCATGGAATAGCTAGATATCACCCAAACATATCGTACAAACCATAAACTCCTCGTGACGTCAATTCTCGCAGGTCACTCGGGACTACTTGTGCAGCATATCTTGCAAGTGCCATAACTTTTTGTAGAACACTCCAATCATGTGTCATTTGATCTGTTGGAAAGTAGACTTGATAAGATTTCCAAATATGTATTTTTCGCTCATTGGAACCTTCTGGTTTTCTACAGATATCCTTTTGAACTTCATGGATAGCAATCTCATATTGTTCCCTCTTGGCTTCCAAGTCAACAATGTTTTCAAACCTAAGTAGACATGATATATATGCATTATGTAGTAACCAATCCATAATATTATCATGTGTAGATTTATTAGAAAAGAAATTCATTTGATAATTAGTTATTCGACTCAATAACTCCTTCCAGGAAATCAATGCCTTGAACATGAAAGTGCCAAACGTCTTGAACATGAAAATGCAAAGCATGCTTACACCCGCATCATCCTCGTCTTCTTTAAGAAAAGCCATCCTCGGCTTTTGGTAATATGAAATTGTACTAAAGAGAATAACATATATACATGATATGTATATATATATATATATATCAATTCAGCATGTATAATATCTACATAATTCTTCCTTTCATCAAGAAAAGTCATCCTTGACTTTTGTAAACGTGCATATAATTTAGGAGTGGGCAGCACCAAATGATGTTTAAATTGTACAATTCACTCATGTGATCATAGTTCACCCGTCCAACATCAAATCCATGTAAATTGGGTGAGAAAAATTTTAGTACTTTCAATAATTCAACTATGCTACTCTGGTTACTTATACATGTGGGGAATGCAAAAGATGAATGAGTAGGTGGCATGGTTCTTTCTAAATAGCAAGCATTACTATTTAAACTCAAATCAAGGTGACCAAAACAATACACAAATGATTGTTTATCTATTAAATGAAGTTTCAATTTAGCAAGTTTATCATAAGTAATGCATATTCGATAAACATAGAACTTGTTATCTACACCACAATCTTCAATCAAAATGAATATATAAGTGTAGGTATAGGTACTAACGAGTGATTTTAAACATAAAATTTTAGAAGTAGGTCCGTCAAACAGGATATAACATAATGAATCATTGAAAATATTTTAGTAAAAACTTCTTTATGAGTAATCAATTCCACATTATGTAAATTAAGCACATTAAATTTAGAATATGGAATAATCAATGAGACACAAGAGTTCTCACTTTTACTCATCTTTTCTTGATGAACATTCAATATGACACCATTATTGTTACCTTTAACATCCTCGTCAGTTGATGTAGGTGTTGTAAGTAGCATTTCTTCATGATGTAACCACGGGGCAGCAAGCATGTCATCTCCAACCGTGGCTATGTCCTCAACTTTTGTTTCAAGTAGTACGGGTTGTGTCGCATTTAGCTCCTTCTTTTCTTCAATGTCAACTTGTATAATGTGACAAACAACACTAGAATTAGAGAGTAGATCATTAATTTTAGTAATAATCACTTTTACTATCATTTACTTCACTCATTTCTTTGGGTGTATCTCTCTCACTCTCAAATTGGATGCTCTTAGGCCTGTTCTTTTTTGCTGCAGCTTGTGACTTTTGGGCTGTTCGTGTAAGAGATTATAGAGTAACTGAAACTCACATACAGTTTTTGCCAATATAAATGAAGTCGGTATAGTTTGTATTACAAATAACTAGTATACCCCATCTTGAAAAAACACTCCATTTAAAGAGCTAGTTACTGTAGAAAAGCCAAAAGCTGAAAAAGAACAGACCCTCAACCTCACATATGGTGGAATCACACATCTTATTCTTTTCAACACTCTCACTCAATTTGGCAATGTGGCTCTCATTCTCACATAGATTTTGATGCATCTCATCCTCCAAAGATCAGAGTCCAGTAATATCACAATTACCATCAACCACAATCTTCTCATATGTAATACCCCAAATATGATTCGAGAGAGAATAGATTAATTGGGGAGAAGGACTAGATAGAAAAGAGTTTAACAAGGATTTTAGAGGGGGAATTCTGCAAAACCCCAGCAACCTGGGCTTGGGCCTTGGCCCAAGTAGTGGCCGGCCATAGGGGGAGGCGGGGCCCCCAAACCCCCTCCGCCCTTTTTTTCCTTGGTGGACGCCTCCTCTCCTCTTTTGGCTGGTTCCTCTATGCCTCCATCTTGTTTAGCATCACCTCATCCTCCATTGAAGCCCCCTACTGCTGGCGAAGAGGGTCCCCGTTGCTGCCGACCAAGTGGAGGAAGGAGATCGATCGCTGGGAGGTATTTTTGATCCGGAAGAAGAAGAAGAGGAAGGGGAAGAAGGGAAAAGGAAGGGGGAGAGAGATCACGTGGTGTTCATCGTGTTCTTCAGAGGTTCATCAAGAATAACCCCTGTTTCCCCCAGTTAGATGCATATTTAATTATTGTAGCAATGTCGGTATTGTGGTCTGCTCAGGACAGATTGCGTTAGACAGTCATTTTGATGTAGTTTTGTGCGAATTCAGTTCTGGACATCTCCTAGAGTAATGTAGAGGACGTTGCCATCTTTCCGTGAAGTGCTAGGACACATTGTTTGGACCTCTGTAGCAAAAGTTATGATTTTATTGGTGGGACTGTTCTGCAGATCTGTGGGTTTTCTGTTAGGTTTTGGTAAATTGTGTTAGGCGATTAGAAAAACGGAGAACTAGAGAAACTCAGTATAATGAAAGATGTATATTATTGTCCCAGCTTTTCAGAAAGCTCAAGAACTCATGATTCGGACACTCGTACTAAAAGTTATGGTATTTTTAGTGTTCTGTCCAGAGAACCCGATGTGAAATTGATGTTTTAGAAAACTGGCTTGTGGGGGTATAATTTGGCTGATTCAGAGAGGTTCGCCAACTAGGCTTAGTTGGAGAATTTAATTATCTTTCCAGAAAGTCTAAAAACATCTTATTTTGATATCATGTACCAATAGATATGGATTTTTGAAGTTGACTGTCCACAGAGGGGACAGATCGACCTTTAGGATTTGGGGTTGAAGTCGAGTTAGACGTTTTTGTGAGTTCGTGATTATTTTTTACATAGTTTATGGTCCACTACTGTTATCTTAGCATGCGTCATAATTATTATTCAGGTGGTGGAAGGTCCCGGGGCAGCACCTTCTGCACGTCCCTCGTCCTCTCGCGGTTAAGGCAAGTATAATGATGGATATAATAGATGTTATAGAATGTCAATGTTTGGTATATATTATGAGCAATTGTGTGTTCAAGATTGTGATGAAGGCGTATTTGGTAATGTTCATGGTTGTTTGAAAGTTATGAAGTTCATGGTTCTCTTTCATGTGCAAAGTTGTTGTGGATGCACGTTTTTATTAAATCGAGACTTTCATACATATGCATCATGTTGGCTTATTGAAGTCTTAGTCATGTGATGACCGAGCAATTGCTGAGGTCCCCACCATGTTAATGACGGGCTAATGGTCCCGATGCGTGAAGAGCATGGGCTTAGGTCCCCATACTTGCGGAGTATGGGCAATTGGTCCCTGTACTAGACGGTATAGGCATGGGTGTGCATCGACGGATGCACATTTTGCATTACCGGTAAAATGCAAACGAGAAAGAGAAAAGATAAAGATCTTGTTGAGCATATTGCATAGCATATGTTTATAATGCATCTGTTGGGTGTTTCTTGTGGAGTTGTGTACATGTATGTTATTGTTACATTTGTTATATTTACTGAGTCTTTGAACTCACTCTTGTTGTTTGTTGTGTTTTAGGTACCCTTACGAAATCGACATGCATGGGGGAAAGGAAGGACTATTCTTGTTGCATTTTTGCACAATCTATCCACAATGGAAAGAAAGAAATAAATAAATAGTTGATGAATGATTTACTTTAAGTACTTTTATGTTTATTGCTTCCTGGAAGTAAATTGTAATAAATGAATAGAAGATTTAGGATGCTCATGTTTTATATCTTAGATGTTTAGCTGCTATCATATTACAAGTTGGTTTATCTTTATTTATTATAATTGTTTGTTGAAACCTCCAACAAAGATAACCACGCAAAGGAGGTTTTGCTGAAATTTTGTGAGGTGTATTTAGTTTATCTTTGTTACATTACTTAGTTTGGTAGCATTCCAGGCCATTGGCTGGTTGGGGTGTTACATCATATGCTATGGGTAGCGACGTGGTAGAACTACTCATTGCCTCGACCAAAGGGAAAGTCCCATGCTCGGTCGTCTTCTCATGTGACACATTAGTGGAGGTGTAAGAACTGAAATGTTGGCTCAAATTGAACCGTGGCGCTTGACTCTCCTTAATTATCTTCTCCTCCTCAAGAGTACAACTAACAAGATCATGCACACTACTAAAATATGTATATTGAAGTTCAATAGCTATCTTAGAATTCAACCTCCTTTGAAGTATGCTGTGGCGACTAGGCGCAGGAGCGCCCATTGTTACTGTACGTGTTTTGTACTAGTCCCGTGATCAGTAGCTAGTACACACATTCACATCATTGTGATCACATCCATACACATCGCACATAAATAGCTTACATAAAAGGGATAATATTATTTATGCGAGGCATCAAAGAGTACATACACAAAAGGCCGATCGGCCAAAATACCAATAGAGTCTCAAACAAAACCAACGGAAGTGTCAGGCACCCAGATTTTACAAATCTTCTCGTACTGGTTCGATTAGCTCTGAGTCCAGGTTGTTGCACCTCCAAAACATACATCGTGGTAGTACTTTTACATTTTTGCCTCTTAATGCTACCCCCTTAAATAAATGACAATTGTCATTATTCATCTATTGTATTCTTAGCTATCTTGATCAACAACAGAGTTGAGGAGCAATTCATGGGGCAAGGGTCTTGTCCTTCACAGAGGTAAGTGACCTTGCTCTGTGGGCTCTCTCCTGACGGGTGGTCTTCTTCATAGTGATGTTGTTTTCCTTAAATACTGGAAGGTTGAAAAGTCTTAGCTTCTTCTTGATTGCCCTGGTTTTGGGTTACTTGTTATTTCGTTCCTTTGGATCCGATGGGGTTTTCAGCAAGAGGTGAGAGAGAATAGCATGAGGTAAGGATAGAATCGTGGGGATAAGGTAATCCAAACCTATTCTAACTTTAAAAGAGCACAACCAGGGAGCTGGAGTGATACTGAGCCACACAAATTTTAAAAAGCAAGCTTTTCCTATGACTGCAAAATAGGGCGCCCGAGGGCAAGAAGACAGTGCACAGGGGACCAACGAAAACCTTAAGACAATACAACGTCTACTCGGGAAAGCACACATAAGGGGCATAGGGTTTGTCTGCATAGTTCGTTTAAAACGAAACCACCGTATCTTCATGAATATCTTCAATGTCCTTAACCTTAAAATTTGGAGTAGGGGTATGAGAAGGGGAACAAAATTTTCCTTTTGAAATCAATAGAAGGAAGAGGAAAGTATTTGAGGGTATTTTGATTGATATCAGCACTAATTCTTGTACTATCATTTTGAATTCGGGATAAGAGAGCTTTAGAAGTATAAATGGCTAGGGCAGCATATAGGTTAGCGGGAATCATCTAAGAAAGATGAGATTGAGCAATACTTCTTATAATTATGGAAGTAGTATTTTAAAGAAATATCTCAAGTCATGCAACTAACGGCCAGGCTAACTAGGTCACGACCTGCAGTCAATATGCTCAGATACCATCCCTGTTAGGCACCCAGATTTTACAATCCGGATTCCTCTGTGATTTCACCGCACTATTCCCTGGATCAGTAGATAGGGCTCACAGATTACAGTTCTGAATATCAAAGTACATATCATGCGAAAGCAAAATAAAATAGTAGACTTACTCATGGGCCGATTAGGCCGAAATCAATAAATTGCAGCAGTGGAACGAAGCACACAGGTGGGACCTTCAGGACATGCCCACAGGCAGCCAACTGGAGGTTCGCGACCTAGCCCTTGTTGACTTCATCTTCTTTTCCATCATAACCAAAAGTGTTGTTGAAGCATAGTGATCTGATTCCTGCTTCTGGATTTGTTATGAAAGCGAGTGTGAGCACAAACCACCGTGCTCCGCGAGCCAATACACATAATGCAAATAAATAGTACGCATGGCTTATCAAAGGAGAGGCTCGGGTTATTTTATTTGCTAAAATCGCTTTTGGTAGCATTATTATTATTTAATCATAGGGTTATGGTTGCTACCTAAACTCCACACAACGATTACCATAATTGACTTAATCCACCAAAAATACACTTTCTTTATTGGCTGCTGTCTAAGACTCCAGACAGCGAGTGACATCATTTAATTAGTCCACCGATCTTACTCTTTCTATATTGTTCGCTATCTAAGACTCCAAACAGCGAATATCATCGATTATACAATCCACCAATCAATTGCTGCCTAAAACTCCCACAATTAGCGACATCATTTATCTCATATCATTTATTTTATCCACCAATATCTTTTGCATTCTAAATTCCTAACAATCCAATCCTTTTGTTATTGATTCACAACCATAATTTGATCTTCCAATAATCGACCTTATTTTGCATTAACTATCTCTAACTAATTCCCTAGTATACCTCCATCAAGAATATCATTGATCAAGTCTACGCATCACTAGTATACATCCACCAAGAATATCATTGATCAGGTCTACAATTCACTAGTATACCTCCACCAAGATTATCCTTGAACAAATTTATACTCCAAGAATTGTTATCATACCCCCAAATTTCCAAATATTCAATTGACTCATCTGGTAGTCGATTCTACTAATCCCAATATTGTCAACATCTTTCTAGAATTAATATTAGTTATCAGTGTCGTAATCCAACAATTACCTTTGCACTCCTTAATTCTCCAAAAATCATTTAAATCATCTATCTAGTCTCCTAGAATCCACTCTATCGTTTCCTATTTATGATCGATATAAATCCACCAATACCTTTATGTGTATACTACAGACATCCATCTCCTTTACTCACGACCCTATTTATTCCTTCCATATTTTATTTTGTAAGATTAGAAGTGTCATTATTTGAAATACAATACATAGGAATTTTCTGAGACCTAGCAGTTTTACACAAAAACATAATATGTAAAGGAATGCAATAATAATAGTGATTCAGATTCCATCCACCATTACATGGCATCCGCACCATATGCTAACATATCAGCGTTATAACCGCTTATATTACCACTGGGACGACACCTAGGACAACTCAAATCAGGGCTTTCCACTGCCCTTCACTTTTCCAAACCCATCCATAAAGCATTTTGAAATAGAACTATATCTAGTTAAGTTCACATGTCCGCCCTTGACCGTGGGTACGGCTATTCGAATAGTTTTGACTCTGCAGAGTTTGTACACTTTCACCACAAGAGACAATCAACTCGTTGCCCCACACGATTCCTTAGTCGTGTGGTTGAGCAGACCATCACAGTGACTTTTCAAAGTATCTAGTCCCCTTTGTCATCTCACCTTATGAGAAACTTCCTACTTGCGGTGGGTCCCATCTATGCACGGGATGTTCCCCACGGTTACTAGCATTATTCGGGCTCCACTCCCCTCAGCGCTAGTACGACTGGGAAACTTCACCCTCCACTTGGTGTCCCTTTAGGCCTTCTCTTGCCCTTTGCGTATCCACTTCTATCCACTACCAGTGAGATGATGTCGGACCCAGATTTTACAATCCGGAATCCTCTGTGATTCCACCGCACTATTCCCTGGATCAGTAGATAGTGCTCACAGATTGCAGTTCTGAATACCAAAAATTCATATCATGCAGAAGCGTAATTAAAATAATATACTTACTCATGGGCCGATCGGGCCGAACTCAATAAATTGCAGCAGCGGAAGAACAAAGCACGCAGGTGGGACCTTCAGGACATGCCCACAGGCAGCCAACTGGAGGTTAGCGACCTAGTCCTTGACATCTTCATCCTCTCTTCCAGCATGTCCAATCTTGTTGCTGAGGCGAGGTGATTTGATTCCTGATTCTGAATTTTGTCGCAAAAGCGAGTGTGAGCACTCCAACCCCGTGCTCCACGAGACAATACACAGAATGCAAATAATAGTATGCATGGTTTAACAAAGGAGAGGCTCGGGTTATTTTATTTGCCAAAAATCGCTTTTGATAGCATTATTACTATTATTTAATCAAAGTGTTACTATTGCTACCTAACTCCATACTACAATAGACAAAATTGACTTAATCCATCGAAAATGCACTTTCTTTATTGACTGCTGTCTAAAACTCCAAACAGCAAATGTCATCATTTATTTAATCCACCGATCTTACTTTGTATTTTGATTTACTAATAATCCAATCCTGTCATTACTATTCATCAGCTCCTTACCTCTGAATTCTAATGATTCTCTAACATAATTACTTTCAAATCCACCGATATCATTCATATTCAATCCTTTTCGTTATTGATTCAAAACCATAATCCAATAATCAATCTCATTTTCCGTTATCTATCACTAGCTAATCCACAAATATACCTCCACCGAAAATTCAATTTACCAAGATTATAATCCACTAATTGTTATGAATCCTCCAATCTTCTTAGAAATTCAATTCATCCCTCTAGTAATTGATCAATTCCTATTAATTCTCCATATTGTCAACATCTTCCAAGAATTAATAATCACCATTATATATCCACCAAGAATATCATTGATTAATTCTACGATCCACTAGTATCCTCCCACCAAGTAAATTACTAATCAGGAACTGTAATCCAATACTTGTATTACTCCTCCAAATTCCCGAAAATTCCATTGACTCATCTAGTAACCGAATCTATTAATTCCAATATTGTCATCTCCCAAGAATTGATTTATCAGTGTCGTAATCCAATATTTATCTGTGCAATCCCTAAATCTCCAAAAATCATTTAAATCATTTATCTAACATATCTATTCAGCTAGACTCCACCAATTTATTTCTCCCAGAACCCACACTATCATTTCCTATTTATGATCGACATGAATCCACCAATAACTTTATGTGTACACTACAAACATCTATTTCCTTTACTCACGACCCTGCTTATTCTTTCCATATTTTATTTGTAGAAATAGAAATGCCACTATTTGAAATACAATACATAAAATTTCCTGAGACCTAGCAGCTTTGGAACAAAACATAATGTTCAAGGAATATTAACATGAGTTTCCATACATATGGCATCACACCATATGCCTAATATCATCATAATCTTTCATACTTATGGCATCGCACCATACAATACTTACGGCATCACACCGTACAATACTTATGGCATCACACCATATATTACTTTCTCATCACTGGGACAACACCCAGGGAAAACCAAACTAGGGCCATCCACGCCCTCCATTTTCCATTCCAACCCATAAAGTGTTTTGAAACAGAACTATATCTAGCAAAGTTCCCATGTTCCGCCCTTGACCGTGGGCACGGCTATTCGAATAGTTTTAGACTCTGCAGAGTTGGCACACTTTACCCACAAGAGATAATCCCACTCATTGCCCCATATGATTCCATAGACATGCGGTCGAGTAGTCTATCACAGGTCCGTTACAATGCATTTTCCTAGCAGGGTTACGTCCGCTAAGGTTTCCACTTCCTCCAGGTATGCCCACCCTTCTGGAAGCCCCCTCTTGCGCCATCACGCCGGAGGATGTGGCCATCCTCTACCCGCCCGTGATCATCATGCCGAGGATGTGGTCATCCTCTACCCGCCCATGATCATACCGCGCAACCCATACTAAGTTAATGCAAATTATTTAGCCCCGCCTACAATTTGCCACTTGTGGTTGTACTTGTTATAACACAGGGAGGTCATCACATGATTCGGTCCTTAATGTTATCTGGGCGGTTCTACCACAAACCACACTCTCGTGCACCCCTGCACCATACCCCCGATCCATCCGCCCAGATAAATAAGCAATTTGAGATTTTTGAGAATAAAATAACCATATCCAACATACACCAGTCATTACCACTATGACTGCCCAACCAATTTTTCTCAGGATTAAAAGTGATGCTTGGGCGCTCTCGCGCCCATGAGTATCTAAATAATATTAAGCATGGCATATATTTAGAGACTTATTTTCGAAAGGTTACTATTATAATTTTTCTAGGGCGACAAGGTTCAAACATTCAAATATTCCAAAGGAGGTGTAATATTATTCAAGGTAAACAATAGGCATGTAACTAGAATCTTAAATTATCATGTATTTGCATAAAACATAACAGCATGCAATTTGATAATTTAAACCAAAATAATTTGCAGAAAATGTAGGTTCAACATGATCAAAGTATTGACTCGCCTGGCGCGGTTTACCGCGATCTTGAGCTCGTTCATAGCTTTCTCTTGGGCTTCTGGTCTTTATCTTCGCTTCGCTTTTGATCACGCCTGATCCTTTGATTCTTCAGGACTCCACTATCTAGCTACACACTAAATGACTGAATACAAATAAAGGCAAATAACTCAAAAGATCCAAATAAATTCAAATACTTTAAATGCCCGATTTACTTTAAATTATGCATTTATTATGGTTTGAGAATAGGAGGATGATTCGGCTTAGTGTGTTGCAAACACAGCAGTAGCTGGGTTTGAGTGAGAGAATGAGTTATCTGAATAGCTTTACCGTGAGGGAAAATTTTAGGATAATAAGAGATCAAAAGTGAAGAAGTATCTACAAGAGTTATTTGCTTTGGAAAAGATGTGGCCAAACATAGCCGATTGGAGAAAGGCAAGGTTTGATCGTTTATTGATGCCTTTCTGTTTATTGATTTATATTTATCAGAACAGTTCCAGGAGTGAGGTAAGACATATGGACAAATGAGAGAAATTACCCGAGATTTTAAAAGAGGGACAAAGCCTTATGAGCTTAGAACACGGAGATTTTACATGAGATTATTTTTGTTTAGTGCTCGAAGATAACTAGGTATACTGATGGTAGAATATGATGAATCGATCTTTGTATTCATAGCTTCCTTTATTATTTTTGTATTTATCAAGGAAGTTCCATGAGCCACGATAGACCTATGGGCGGATGTAAGACTGTGGTGGGGCGTAGGGTATCGCCTATTGACAGAGGTACGAGGTTAGCACGACAATGTTGTGTCATGTTAACATTTACGATTTACGGTATGTGTTATATGCACAATGCATATGACTGTTGAGTTATCACGTTGGTCTTATAGTCTATACTTTTAGCAGATGAGAGACGTATTATTTTATGTGGGCCTAATGTTAACGTAGTGACTAAGGTGTAGGTTAACGAGACTTATTTTTAACGATTAATGACCCACGGGTTTCTTTTATTAGACGTACGAAGTTATACTTTGACATGGTTTTTAATATGTGATACTCTAAGAGTTCAACTATTACGTTTATTTACAAAACTACATCGTAACACCATTCTCTTTTAGACCTACTCTTAAATGCGGTGCCCTATTAATATTTTGCCATTAATAATTTGCGTATTCTTAGTTATGACCTTGTGATATTTGAGTGTTTACTAATAGCTACCTTTTATATGGTTTTTATTTGACTTTTAGGATGCAAAACAAATACTAATAATAGTTATTCTAATGCTAAACCTTAAATAATCTTATTTACACCCCAAGCAATCTTTATTAGCCCTCATGAATTAAATTAACTTTCCTAATCACTTAATTATTATTATGCATGTAACCCCTTTATTTTTATGTATAAATAAATTTTATTGGTTCCCATATCACTTATCTCAATTTCCTTGATTTATTTCCTAAATACTTTCTAATTGGAATGGCCCAAAAAAAATTGAAAGCAAAAGGTTGCAGAATGGGCATTCGAACCCGGGACCTTTACGGTCAAAACATGCAAGGGCTGGCGCTGGTGACCAACCGAACAGCAGGTGCTTCACATCTAAGGAGGGGGAGAAAATAACTAATGCAACACATAGGCTTGGGGCAAAACAGAGGATCTGGCCGGCGCGACGGGGCTGCGGCGGCGCCGGCGAGGTGGGGCCGGAGGGGTGTTGGCGAGCAGGAAAATGAAAAGTGCATGAGGCGAGGGAGCTGGTGGAGACCACGCCTCTGGCCGGAAGGCAGCATCGGCGTGCGGCGGCCGGAGCAAGGGTGGAAGGTGGCGGCGCCGGCGAAGTGGAGGAGAGGGGGATTGGAGAGGAGCATGAGTAGGAGTGGGGTGTGGGGAATCTCACCACGGGTCTGGTTGAACCGAGGAAGCATCGAGGTGAGCCGGCACCGGGAGCCTACGGCGGCGCGGGGAGGGCCATCGTCGCCGGCGAGCTAGGGTGGACGGCAGCTCCGGCCGGTGGCGGGGAAGACCTTGGGGCGTCGAGAAGGTACTCCCCCAGCGAGGAATTGGGGGGATACCAACCGAGGAGGAAATGGCGCGGGCGGCGGCGGGATTTGGCCGGTGTTGGGAGAGATGGCCACGCGGCGAGTTTGGTTGCACCGAAATCCAATTAATTTGGATAGGGGGTAGATGGGGAGCAGGGACGCGGGATGACGTGGTTTTCTTGGCCGGGGATTCGTCGGAGAGCCGGAATGGCAGGGCGCCGGCGGAGGCGTTTCACGGCGCTGGGCGGGCGTGCAGCCAAACTAGCGATGGGCGAGCAGGGAAATGAGGAGGAGGTGCCAGGAGGCCTAGAGGGGGTCCGAGGTTTCTTATAGCATAGAGGAGGGGATCCGTTATGGTCAACGACCGAAGCGAGGCGTGGCATGGGCGTCGGGATGGTGACGGGCTGCATGCTTGCCACGGGGAGGCCGAGAGCTGAGCGTAGCAGAGGGTGGCGCGGGGCGGTTGAGCGCAGGTGCGAAGCGACAGCGTGAAGGGATGGCTGATGGCAGAGCAGAGCGTGTGAGGCGACTCGGCTGTGATGGGGGCAGTTGGAGGCGGGGCCGGCTGACGCGAGGTGAGGGCATGGAGAGGGAGACGGGACCGGGGCAGGACGCTCGTGCGCAGAGGAAGGGAAGAAAGAATGGAGGGAGAGGGAGACCGGGGAAAAAGGGCATGGGGCTGGGCCCATTCGGCGATGGGGAAAATGGGAGAAAGAGAGGAGGAGGAAAGAAGGAAAGGAAAGGAGGGGTGGGGAAAGACCAAGGACCAAAAGAGAGCGAGGAGGGGCATTGCAGGAGGAGAGAGGGAGGGAAAATGAAGCAAAGGGCAAAATGCTGGTAATATATTTGAAATATCAAAGTTAAGCTTATTATTCGCATTAGGGCTTGCTGACTTAAGTTTTTGTATGACTTGTATACTTAAGCTTTTATTCCACCTTGGGTTTTGGTTTTGCTAATTGAATTGAAAGAAGGAATTTTTAATCCAATTATTTAGGGATATGTTTAATATTCCCTTTGGATTCATTCTATTGACTTGGATTGAACTCTGGTATATTTCTAACACCTTGAATTAACGACATGTAATCTCATTTTCTATCTTTATTATTTTCAGGGTCATTATTTGCACTTGGAAAATTCTTGGGCTATTAATTTGCATAGCATGAACTCAGAAAATTTCAAATAAATAATCAGAAAAGATTTGAATGCCAGCAAAATGCAAGAAAAGTTTTAAACATTCCATAGTTGCAAACATCCAAAAATTCGGGATTTTACAGATGAGTCCGGGAATTTCGATAAATTTACTTAGCCAAGTTGCACTTTGCAGACTTGTGGTTGCACTGTTTTACACAGAAGGTCATGACAAGATTCGGTCCTTAGGAGTACCTGAGCGGTTCTACCACACTCCATAATTTTGTGCTTCCACTGCACCACATACCAGCCCCCAAACCATTCGCTTAGATATTTAAGCAAGTTGGGATTTTTGGGAGCATAAAATAATCATGTCAAAATATACCAGTCATTCCCACCATGACTGTCCAAACCAGTTTCTCATGATTAAAAGTGACAATGATGCTTGGGGCATTTCAGCGCCCCCGAGTATCTATGCAGTACTAAGTATAGCATATAATTAGGGACTTATTTTCGAAAGGTTACTATTATAATTTTGCTAGGGCGACAAGGTTCACACATTCAAATATTCCAAAGGAGATGTAATATTAATCAAGTTAAATAATGGGCATATAACTAGAATCGTAAATTAAACATGTATTTGCATATAAACTAACAGCATGCAATTTGATAATTTAAATCAAAGTAACTTGCAGAAAACATAGGTTCAACATGATCAAAGTATTGACTCGCCTGGCGCGGTTTACCGCAGTCTTAAGCCACACGATGCTTTCTCTTGAGCTTCTATTCCTTATCTTCACTCCGCTTTGACCACGCTTGATCCGTGGAATCTTCAGAACTCCAGTTTCTAATTACGTGACACATGACTGAATCCAAATAAAAGCAAATAACTCAAAGATCCCAATAAATCCGAATAAACTCAATTTAGTTTTATTATGAGTTGATGGGTGATTCGAGTTATTTGAGGCAAGGCCGATGATAGAATACGATGACTTGATCTTTTTATTAATAGTCTCTTTTATTATTATTTTTTTCGTATTTATCAAGGGAGTTTCTTGAGTTAGGTTAGAATCAGGGTGCAAGATTAGCGGAGCAGTATTTTATTGAGTGCTAATATTCAGGGCACAGGTTATATAGGAGTGATGTATACAATTTTTAGTTTACCGAATCAATGTTAGAATCCGGGTTGGCTGCATTTTGTGGTGCAACATTTTATGTACACTTAGTTATTACCGGGCATAACTTATTTTGAATTAAGATCCATTAATTCGGGTCCTAGCTGGCTACATTTACTCATACCCAACATTATCGTTTACTAAATCTAATGTTAAGATTTAATCACTGGCACCATTATCATTTGCCTACACCTTTGTTATTAATACTCTTAGTGTTATTATATTTATTTATTTTTTATCAAATTTATTTATCACGGCTTGTCATATGGGTTCATATATTAATATAGCTACTTAATTAAATCTACTATGGAGATTTGTTTAATGGTGGCATGATAAACATTGGGGCATATATGTTCACACTTTAATTATGGCCATCTTTATTGAATATAGACATTTATCCAAAGCAACTTCTCCTCATTAATGCCTTTAATAATTAATTAGATTTAAAATTTAAATATTAAAGTCACATTAACTATTTATCATGATAACTAGCCCAAGTTTAAATCATACATAAACTCTTTAAAGCTTTATTTAAATTTTATTAGCTTTCACATGTTATCTCTAGTTTTTTTCCTTTTAAATAAAAAGGATAAAATGGAACAAAATAGAAATGTAAAAAGGTTGTGGCTGGTGGGAATCGAGCTTGGGTCCTACGACTTGGAAGATGTTAGTGCGCAATCAGGTAAGCCAGCTGGCCGCTCGGTGTTACGCGATTTGCTAGGGGCGAACAAGGCAATTATGCAAGCGGTGGACTGGCAGTCGGCCGACAAAAATCAACCAAAAATCTAAACTAACAGGGCCGCTGGGGGATCGAACCCGCCATCAACGCGGTCGGATGAGCTATTAACCAGTCGAACCTCGGTGCTTCTCGACTTACCGGAGGGGAGGAAGGTACATGAGCGTGGGTTGTGTCGTCCCGGAACAGAGGAGCTCCGGGTGGGTACGGCCAGTGGCGCCGCCGGCGAGGGAGGGTCGAGGAGGTTCCAGCGGTGGGCAAAATGGGCCTTTGGCGTCACGTGGAAACCGCTGGGGGTGTCAGTGGGAATCGAGGAACGCCGGAGCTAGGCCGGCGACGTGCGGCGGCGGCGGCGGCGTGGAAGGAAACTCGGTGCCGGCGAGGTAGGGGCAAGGGGGAGCTCCGGTGAGGTCGGGGACGCCTTCGTCGAGCTCTGAGGAAGATTTGGAGTGAAGGAATCGAACGGGCTCGGTGGGAATCGCTGGGGGAGTCTGGTGACTGGCCGTGGGGAAGAAGGTGCGCCAGCGAGGTTGGAGAGGACGAGAGCTCAATCGGGCGACAGGAGGGGAGTGTGGGGAGGGTGCTGGTGGGCTCAGCGGTGCTTATAGCAGAGCGGGCAGGGCTGTCCTCGGGGAGCCGCCTGTACTGTCGCGTCGCAAGCGGCGGAGCAGGCAGCGGGCAGAGCAGGGGAATCCCGCGGGGATTCGGCATCATGCCTCTGCGCTGGGCGTGCCGAGTGGCAGAGGGAGGGAACCACGCGTGTGACAAGATAGGACGGAGCAGCGCGGGGAAAAAGAGGGGCGGCAGCAGAGCGGGGTGGCACGGTCGGGGCGGCGGTGTCCATCGGTCCGGACATGGCGCCCGTTGGTCCGAGCGCGGGGCAGCACGGGCCGGGTTGCGGGGGCGGGCGAGCGCGCGCTACGGCCTGGAAGAAACGAGAGGGAGAGCATCTGGGAAGATAAACAGTGGAGAGGGGATTGCTCGGGCAGGGGAAAACGAGGGAGTGGGCCGGCCGGTGATTGAGCGGGGGAAATGGGCCGCGAGCGGAAAGGAGAAAAGAGAGGTGGGGTTGGGCCGGCTGATGGCCGGGCCATTCCGCCGGTCTGACCTCCATCTTTCTTTTTTTTAAATTTGTTATGTATCCTTGTGTATATATATATAGCATTTATATTTTGTTCATTTTTGCTAGCCCACATAATTTTCATATTTGTATTTTCTTACTACTATAGTTGTCCTTGCATGTGCACAATTTTGTAGGTATACACAAATATTTCTATATATATTTATATATGTATATATATTTATATATGTATATATATTTAGTGTTACATTTTATGCATCTACTTTTGTTATTATTTAGCCTACTATGCCCAAAATAGAATTTTACATTTTATCCCAAGTTTCTCCCTCCTTTTGGTGGATCATCTTTTCATATTCAAATTTAAAATTTTGTGTTTCCATTATTTGCATATTTCCTTGGATGACATTTCTATTTTTGATTTTGCTTTTCAATCTTTCTTCAATTTTTTGGAAACCCCAACCAAAATTTAAGAAGCACCATAAAAATCCAAACTCAAATAAAATAAAATATATTGCAAAAATAATTCAAAAGCTTCATATTTTCAAATTTAAATTTTTGGGATGTTACAGGAAGTCTAATAAACAAAAGTATCCAATGATGTGTCATTATAACCCACGGGCAACTGACTGGAGACAAACCCTAGAAGGATCAGTCGTCAAATAACCCAGTGCCAAGGGCAAAATATGCATCGTCGGGTAAGTAATCTTCATTCTCTGACCAACAACAATTTAAGCAAGATTCAGTACATTGCGTACTCAACAAGACTTGTTGTGTATTACAAAAATTACATATATGCAAAGTTGTCAATGGATGAGGCTCTGCAATAAGTTACTTTTAGCATGAGGCAAGGTTCATTATGCTATAACACTAAGTAATAATTTGCAAGCGGAGTTGTAAAGAGCATTTGACATGTTATGAAATAACATTTGCATAAATTCCATAAAAGTAGATCAAAAACATTCGCAGCCCTCCTCGACTGTGAACATCGCACAACTCTCTCCCATGTGCATGGCACTCAATTAGACGTTCATGCCATCCCATATGTTCAGTGAAGCAGTTTTGAAAAGGAAAACTATACCCTTTGTAGCTACATCCAAGCTTGCTCATGACTGCAAGTATGGCTATTTAAATAGTTTTTAACACTCTATAGAGGTTCTACAGCTTTACCCACATGAGATAATCAATTTTTATTGTCGGCAACTTTACGCTTCCATTGACATGTGACGAAAGTCAATTATCTTAAAGCCTTTAGGTCATCTAGTCCTAACCTTGCACCAGCCAGAATGAACATCGAACCTCTCTTAGGTACATCCCTAAGAAAGCATTTGAATCCTCCTTAGGTACACCCCTAAGCAAAGAGCCTCACTTAGGTTCGTCTCGTAAGTGGGCATTCATCGTTGCTTAAAAGCCTTGGCCTGAGCACCTTGGTGTCAGGGGCCCCTACGAGCAAATTTAACCGAAGTGCCCTTAATACTCCTATGCCTACCACAATACAAGGCTAGATCTAGAAAACTTAACGAGCTAAATGCCAGAGCCCATTAGCACATGTGGTCGTACGGTGTGACGTAGATGTGCAGTAATAACATTCGGTCCATAATTGACCCGGGCGAGAATATCCCCCTATATATATGCGACATTCCCTCTCATGTGAAATTCCCTCTCACATTTGACAGGTTATTATATGGCTCGCCCAAGTCCAAAAACTAGGTTTTTCATTTTATTTGATACCAAAGTAACAGTGGTTCCCCCTCTAGTGCGACATTTTTGAAACCATCATTCCCACGTGAAGATTTTGTTCAAGATTTAAACTTAGCAAAAACTAGTGCTTGTCTAAGCATCTAGACCATATATCAAGTAGTATTCCCAATTGACAGTATACATTGTCTATACCATATCCTAGATGTTACAACAGTGTGGGTGTCAAGTTTTCAAGGAGGTTCAACGCATACGAGTAGTCGTAACTACCATTACCCACAGTATAGCTGTTTAAGAGAACATACACGCATGCATAGTAGATTTTGCAAATAATATACAATAATTGAAATACTGTGATCAACATGGTCAAAGGGGGTGCTTGCCTTGTTCCTGTTGCTTAGAGAATGTTTCAGATGCGTTCTCGGCATCGTCTGGCGTAGAGTCATCTAACCAGTAAATAAATCTAGATAAAAGCAAATAATAGCCAAATAAATAGAGACAAGACTCAAATGTTTTTGTAAATTCAGAAAGATCTTGTTTTTATAAAAATTTAGAAACAAAGATTACTAAACTTGGAGTTCACATGCAAAAGTTGTATGCGTTTGAGTTTTGGCTCATTTGAGTTATTCCTTCTCAGTGAGTACAGAGCTATTTATGACTACAAACTCTAGACACTTCGAGTACCGTTCCACCGACCATAGCATTTCGACTACAAGGGTCTTTATCTACCGCAACTTCAGCTGTACTGATCACACAGAGTCAAGGCTTCCGGCCTTTGACCACAATGGTTTCCCTAGCGCCGAGTGGGTACTGTGACTTATGACTACCAATTAATGACTGGGTTCTATAGATTACTGATTACGACTGGGGTGCTGTAACTAATGATTATGATTATGACTTACGACTATCGTCCATGGCCTTCAACTATCGACCATGGCTTACGACTGTCGATCACGTCTTATGACTATCGACTATCGATCACGGCTTACGACTATCGACTATCGACCGGTACCGTAACTTACAACTTACGAGTCTATCAATTATAGTTAGCAATCAAGGTTACGACTACAGTCAAAGGTTGAAGATTACGACTATAGCAGTTGGTGGTTCCGACTACGCATGTGGTCGAATAAGTCGACTACGGCTGTGGTCGAATATCATGACCACGCGAGTGTTCGAAGTTCTTGACTATGCTAGCGGTTGAAGATCTCGATTGCACATGTGGTCAAGGATCTTAACTATGCATGTGGTCGAGGATCTCGACTACGCGAGCAGTCAGAGATCTCAATGTTGCAAGCGGTCGAATATTTCGACAACATCAGTGGTTAAAGATTACGACACATCAGTAGTCAAAGATTTTGTCCTCGACCACTATGGTTCTGTCCTCATGTTCGAGTACCGTGGTTCCCTTTTAGAGTTTGACTACTTCAGTTCTTTCCTCGACTACGATTACTTCTAGTTCTCCTTTTAAATATGATTACTTTAGTTCTCTTCTTAATTATTCTAGTTTTCTTTTTGACTATAGTCACTTTAGTTCTCTTGTCGACTGTGATTACCATAGTTATCTTCTCGACTATGACTACTCCTTTTCAACTTAAACAAACTACGAGGGAGGAGGAGCTCACCGAAGGCGATGACGGTTCACGAGAGGAAGAATGTTCATGAGAAGTGGAAGAAGCTAGCGTGGAGATCTCATCGGCAGCAAAGGGGTCCGTAGTGACGGTGATTTATTCGAGAGCAGTGAAGCTACAAAAAGAGGTGCGCATGAGCTTGCATGCATGCATGCGGAACAATAGAAGTACGGGTGATAGGAATGGAGGTACACTGGAGGGAGAAAGTCTTAGGATCGGTGTTTGGTCGGAGATGAAGACGAAGGTATGGCTTGAGTGATCCTATGCATGAAGGGTCAAACAAATGAGTATGGTGCTCAAAGGAGAGGTAAGCTGCATTGAGGCAGGGTCAAGGAGACAAGCTCACTGGAGATGCTAAAGCATGGTGGCGTGATCACCTAAGTTGAGTATGACTTTGGTTTCTTGATGATTGAGAGAGTGGAATGCTCAAGGAATGCATGCAAGAGACTGAGGAGGCGAGCTGAGTGGAAAATGGTACGGTCGGAGGGGTTTTACTGGCACAGTCTTGGGCTCTCACTGTGGAGTGCGTTGTGAAGTCGACGACAACCAGGAGATATCTGTCACGTTGAAGCGATGGGTTAGGCAGGAGTAGGCAATAGCAGAGGAAAAACTACAGGCGTGACATCTAAAATCGAGGGCAGCTTGGGCCATGACCACGGTGGAGCTAGCGCATGTGCACGAGGTGCAAGACGATTGCTACCAGCGGGCCCAGCGCGTCAGCAAGCAAAGAGAGATGGCCTGATAGGATTGTTTGGGTATACACTCGACATGCAAAGTGTTTAGGAACAGTGCTCGAGTTGCTACGGAGATCGAATGATGTACGACTAGCAACTGAGAATCGAACAGTGTTCGAGTAGCTACGGAGATTGGGTCGATTAATCAAAGTCGTCTATGAGAAAGTGGTCAAAGCTGACATCCAAAAACCCCACATGGTCGTAAACAACTACTCAATGTGGTGGTAGTCAAAATCAAAGCCAATGTGGTCTAAACGACTACAAGTGGTCGTAATCAAGGGAGAGGGAAAGAGGTGAGGTAAGGTGAGAGGTTTGGGCACTTTAGTCACTCGCTAGATGCACTCAAAAGATTTGGGGAAAATCTTTTAAATGGTGTGAATGATTAGGTAGATTTTCAAAGTTTTATTTCTCTTGATTTTTCTAAAAAAAATTTGAGAAGATTTCTCACTAAATTTAAGTACACTTATTTGATTCGGATTCAATCTGATTTATATTTCATGCAATTTTGATTTTCAAATTTCAAATTTTCCAAAGAAACTCCAATGAAAACCAAGGAAGAACAAATGCATGCAGGAATTTTTAAGTTACCCTTATTTTTATATTCCTTAGGATTTTTAGGATGTTACAGGTCTACCCCCTTACAATGAATCTCGTCCCTGAGATTCGACGGGTTTGGTAAAGAGATTTGGGAAGTTGGTTCTAAGTTGATCTTCTTGTTCCCATGTTGCTTCATCCTCAGTTTGATTACTCCATTGGACCTTCAACATTTTGATGGAGCGGTTGTGAGTTTGTCATTCGGCTTGATCTAGAATGTGGATTGGATGCTCCCGGTAAGAAAGATTCGGTGGCAAATCAATGTTGTCCAATTGGATATGTTCATTCGGTGTGCGGAGGCACTTCTTGAGCTGGGAGACATGGAAGACATTATGCACATCAGAAAGTTGAGGTGGTAGCTCCAATTGGTATGCCACCTCACCTTTCCTTGCAGCAATCTGGTATGGCCCCATGTATCGAGGTGCCAATTTCCCATGGATTTGGAAGCAGTGAGTGCCATAGAGCAGTGAGACCTTGAGATAGACATAATCACCTATCTTGGAACTCAGCTCTCGACGACGGTGGTCGGCATAGCTCTTTTGACGGGATTGGGCTTCCTTTAGTCGGTTGCGTATCACATCAACTTGCTCTTGAGCTCCTTGGATAATAGCAGTCCCAAAGAATTGCTTTGGACCAATCTCAAACCAAAAAAGAGGTGTTCTACACTTTCTCCTATAAAGTGCTTCGAATGGAGACATTGGAGGCTTGATTGGAAACCATTGTTGTAAGAGAACTCAACGAACGCCAAGCATTTCTCCCAATTCGCGCTGTAGGATAGCAGACAAGCTCTTAACATATCTTCCAGAATTTGATTTGTTCTCTTAATTTGGCCTCCCATCTGTGGATGGTACACCGTGCTAAACAATAACTCAGTTCCCATAAGCTCATGCAAGCTTTCCCAAAATCGTGAGGTAAACTGAGGACCTCGATTGGAAGTTATCATCTTTGGTACTCCATGCAATCGGATGTTATGGTTTATGTAAAGCTCAGCAAGCTTAGCTCCACGTTAGGATGTGTTTGCTAGGATGAAATGAGCCACCTTGGTCAGGCGATCCACAGTGACCCAAATCGAATCATGTCCGTTTTGAGTTTTTGGCAATCTGATAATGAAATCCATGCCGACGTCGTCCCATTTCCACTTAGGAACCTTCAAAGGTTGGAGCAATCCCGCTGGTCACTGGTGCTCTACTTTGATCCTTTGACACACATCGCAATTTGTGATGTGTGTGGTGATATCTTTCTTCATACTGGGCCACCAGAATCGTTCTCGGAGATCCTGGAATATTTTTGTACTTCCCAAATGAATAGAGAGTGGTGAATCATGAGCTTCTTGGAGGATTAGCTTCTTGATTACTTGGTTATTTGGGACATAAAGCCGCTGTCCATGTTAACCATTCTACTCACATTTTTAGAAAACTCCGATTCTTCACCATTCTACAGATCGGACTTGATTTTTGCAATTGCAATGTCCTCTAGTTGGGCGACTTGGATCTGAGATTCAAGGGTAGGTTGTAGCACTAATGCAGCAAGAAATCCCTCCTCAGCTTCCTTGAGGTTGAATCTCCATGACTCTCCACACGATGCTGGTTGACGAACTGATGTGGTGAAGCTTTCGGCTGAGAGCATCGGCTACAACATTGCATCGTAGACTTTGATCAATTCAAGCCACCTCCTTTGCCTTAGGTTCAGATCTAGTTGCGCGAAGAAATAATTCAAGCTTTTATGATCGGTGTACAACTTACACTGATTGGCGATGAGATAATGCCTCCAGATCCTGAGGGCATGAATCACGATAGCCAATTTCAAATCATGAGTTGGGTAATTTTCTTCATGTGGTCATAACTGATGTGAAGCATAGGCTACAACTTTGCCTTCTTACATAAACACACAACCAAGGTGGTGTCAGGATGCATCACAATACAAAACGAAATCTTTGTGTATGTCAGGCAAAATGAGCACTGGGGCTATGATAAGTTTCTTTTTCAGCTCTTGAAAGCTCTCTTGACAGGCTACTGACCATTCAAACTTGTTCTCCTTTTTCAGAAGTTGGGTAATTGGTCTTGAAATCTTGGAGATGTTCTTGATGAACCGGCAATAATATCTTACCAAACCGAGAAAACTTCGAACTTCAAGGATAGAGCGAGGCTGATTCCAAGCTAGTACATCATGTACTTTGCTAGGATCTATAGCAATGGCTTCTTCAGAAAGAATATGGCCTAGGAAACTGATTTCCTTCAACCAAAATTTGCACTTACTATACTTGACATACAGTTGATGTTCTCGAAGTTTCTCAAGCACCATTCATAGATGTTGCTCATGTTCTTTTACATTCTTGGAGTAGATGAGAATATCATTGATGAAGACCACTACAAACTTGTCCAATAGTCTATAAAAATCTTATTTATAAGATTTATAAAACTAGCGGGAGCATTAGTAAGTCCAAATGACATTACGGTGTATTCACACAAGCCGTAACAGGTGGTGAATGCAGTCTTTGGAATGTCTTCCAGCTTGATCCCCAGTTGAAAATATCTGAGCGTTAGATCAATTTTAGAGAAGACACATGCACCATTCATTTGGTCAAACAAATTATCAATCCTAGAGAGAGGATATTTATTTTTTATGGTGACTTCATTTAGAGACAGATAGTCGACACACATCCTCAGACTACCGTCTTTCTTCTTCACAAACAGCGTGGGGCTTCCCCATGGGGATGAGCTAGGATAGATGAATCCTTTATCTAGCTACTCCTTGAGCTATTTTCTTAATTCGACCAACTCATTTGGAGGTATATGATATGGTATTTTGGAGGAAGGTGTTGTCCCGGGCTTCAAATCTATGACAAAATCCATGTTGCGATCTAGTGGCATCCCTGATAATTCATCTGGAAATACGTCAGGATACTCGCACACCACGAGCACTTGATTAAGCTCTAGAACTGAAAGAGAGTTGAGGGTAGGCTGCTGTGAACACATAGCAGGAGCGGAAGAGAAGGCAACTTGCCCTCCACTGGAAGTAACAAGAAAGCTGGTTCGGTTGGCACAGTCTATGAACCCTTGGTGTTTGGATAGCCAATCCATCCCAAGAATCACATCTAACCCAAAAGTGTTTATCATGATAAGGTTGGCTTTGAACTCTACTCCATTAATTATTATTTTGACCCCTAAACTACCATGTTTGGCTTCCATGATTGACCCCGATGAACGGATTAGCATGATGTTATCTAGGAGTTTGGTTTTTATATTTTGTTGCATGATAAACATTTTAGATATGAAAGAATGGGAAGCTCCGAAATAAAAAAGAACTAAAGTAGTCACTAAGTGCACAAGGAATGTACCCAACACCACATCATGTGCCCCAGCGGCCTCTTCGGCAATCATATGGTTGAGGTGTCCATGCCCGAAACCTTGAACAGGCTTGGGGGCTTACTGTCCTCCTTGACCTCAAGTAGGGGCTTGAGAGCAGGACTAGACATTTTGGGGTCGAGGGCGAGGTGCAGGAGACTTCTTCTGTGGGCAATTACTTGCATAATGCCCACGCTCATTACAATTGAAACAAGTGACAGCAGCAGGCCAGTTTTGCCCTCCGGACTGTTGTCCTTTGTGGTTATATGGCTGAACCACACCTTGTTCAGGATGAGCAGTTTATCCTTATTTCCTTGGAGGTGGTGGTGCTGAAAGGCGAGTAGTAGATGGTTGCCAAACACGTGATTTCTGTGAGCTACTACTTGCTAATTTTTGCATTATCCACTTACGTTTACGGCTTTCCACCACTACCTTACTGTTGTCCTCGACTCAAATTGCCTTGTCTATCAAGGTCCAAAAGTCAGGGATGTGATGGGCAAAAAGAGACCACTTCATCTCTTCATTAAGGCACTCTTGGAAAAGAGCAACCTTCCTCTTCTCGTTGGTATTTCGGCAATGGCATGCCGAGTGAGGTAGTTGAAGCAGTGGAGAAACTCCATTAGAGGCATGTCCCCTTGTCGAAGGTCATAGACCTGTTGGGATGTGAGCATTGTAGAAGGCCTCCTTGAAGGTGGCCCAAGTGATGACATGGCCTTCGGGAAACATGGCTTGGTGATTTTCCCACCAAACTGATGCGGCGCCCTAGAATTGGTAAGATGCATAAAGCACCTTCTCTATGTCATTACACTAAGCAATGTTTAGCTTGCTCACGGTAGAACGAAGCCAATCATCAGCCTCCAAAGGATCTTTAGCCGATGCGAAGGAGGATGGCCGAGTCCTCGTGAACTCACCCAACTTTGACTAGGGCTGAGCAACAATTGCGCCTCCTTGGGCCATAGAGCTTAGGGTGGTGGTGTTCTGGACAAATTGCTGCAGCAAGCGGGTGTTGGTTTGGCGTCCCTGCTCAATCATAGCAAGTACTTGTGCCATTCTGGGTGGTGGGGGTAGCGATTCTTCTCCCACTCGCAGATTTTTAGCATGCGGTGCATCTTGAGTAGCACCGGTCTGAGCGGGCGCACCTGAAGAAGGATTGGGTGTGAAGGATTTGATGTCTCGCCTCTGGGATGACGGGAACCACAGGCTTTTTCGCTCACCATGATTTGACTTAGGGAGCGTGTTACTGATATCCTGTAGAATTTGTGTGGGGACAAAATCAATGCAAATGATATTTAGCTTAGATGAAAGATAAGAGGGAACGAGCACAAGTTAAGTAGGTCAGCAAGGAGGGTATCTCATGCAAATTTGATTCATCTGAAATGAGGATGCAAGAAATTTTGTGACATAGGATAGCTAGCATGAAACTTTAACATAACGGTTAAGTTTTACATGGTTTGCAAGATCCTTACTTAAAACACAAAGTAGCAACATACTAGGTAGCAAAATACAACCATCATGCATTAAAAAGCAGCTCACATATGCTTCCTAAGGTGAGCTTCTTACTACAATCTAATTTAGTGGTCTAGCTCTAGGTGCCGGGTGCACTGGGGCAGCAGGGGCAGCTAACTCCTCCTCACATCCCGCGTGGAGAGGAAGGTGGTGTTGCACGGAAGGCCATCACTCGGTGGCAGCTTCCAAGCACTAACATGCGAGGACGTTGGGTAGGTGGCTCGATGGCATAAGTGGGCTCAAGCAACTCCTCTGTGAGTGCAAGTACGACATCCTCCCCATACAATAGCTCCCATGTGAAAAGGCCTTGACCCACAAATGGGGCAACATGGTCCTCGAGCGTGGCGATCCTCCAGCGTGCTTCCAGGAACTCGCAGGTCAGGTGATGGAGATATCCATCAAGTGACCTCACCAGGCCTGTGAGATGAAGTAGAGGGGTATTAAATCCCGTGGCAGGCACCTAATAGGCATTATTCTCATTATTTCCCGTTGAGAGGGGAAATAATAGAATATGTCCTCCATCTCAGGGAGGCTATGACAAACATAGGCGATGGCGATGTAAGCTGCATTGAAGATTGAAATCATTACGCTTAATCCTCTTTCGTAGTAGCATAGTGGCTAGTCTCTAGGGTATCGTCCATGGATAAGCACCTCCGTAGGGTACTCCTTGGATACTGGACTAGAAGGAGTGGTGTAGATGGTGTACCTGGGTGCTCGAGTAATGCAAACATGCTGCAACATCACCCATAGGGTGTGCGGCAGGGTGCCCTCCTCGAATGCACTAGTCTGGTATTGAGGTGTCCACTGAACATGCATCTGCAAATTTTAAAGTGCTAATGATTAGTTACGGATTTATAAAAGGCTTAATGAAGGGCTAGAATAGGAAAGGTCATTAGATAGGATAAGATTTTTGCACAAGTTCTTGTCCATTTTCTCTCAAACTAGAGCTATTTGAAAAAGGTGAGGACTATTGATAATAAGGAGAAGGTTAGGAAAAGAATACACGAATGTTTGCCATTTTCGCCTTTCACATTTTTTTAAAAAATAAGCTGTATTTGAAAAATAACTCTTTAATCTAGCGGCCATTCTCCTAGGGCTTAACCTACGGTTAGTATGGCTCTGATACCAACACTGTGGAGACCCCAGGCGTGGGAGCGCCCATTGTTACTACATGTGTTCTGTACTAGTCCCGTGATCAGTAGCTAGTACACACATTCACATCATTGTAATCACATCTATACACATCGCACATAAATAGCTTACATAAAAGAGATAACATTATTTATGCGAGGCATAAAAGAGTACATACACAAAAGGCCGACCGGCCAAAAGACCAACAGAGTCTCAAGCAAAAACAGTGGAAGTCTTATAAACAAAAGTATCCAGTGATGTGCCATTATAACTCGCAGACAACCGACTGGAGTCATACCCTAGAAGGATCCCTCATAAAATTCCCTGGTGCCAGGGGAGAAATATGCATCGTTGGGCAAGAGATCTTCATTCTCTGATCAACAACAATTTAAGCAAGGTTGAGTACATTCCGTACTCAGCAAGACTTGTAGTGTATCGCAAAATTTACATATATGCAAGGTTGTCAATGGATGAGGCTCTACACTAAGTTACTTTGAGCATGAGGCAGGGTTCATTTTGCACTAACGCTAAGTAATAATTCGCAAGCGGAGTTGTAAAGAGCATTTGACATGTAATGAAATAACATTTGTATTAATTCCATAACAGTAGATCAAAACCATTCACAGCCCTCCTTGGCTGTGAACATCACACAACTCTCTCCCATATGCATGGCACTCAATTAGACGTTCATGCCATCCCATATGTTCAAGGAAGCTGTTTTGAAAAGGAAAACTATACCCTTTGTAGCTACATCCAAGCTTGCTCACGACCGTGAGCACGGCTATTTAAATAGTTTTTAACACTCTACAGAGGTTGTACAACTTTACCCATATGAGATAATCAATTTTTATTGTCGGAAACTTTACGCTTCTTTTGGCGTATGACGAAAGTTAATTTTCTTAAAGCCTTTAGGTTATCTAGTTCTAACCTTACACCAGCCCAAATGAACATCAAAACTCTCTTAGGCACACCCCTAAGAAAGCATTCAAAACCTCGTTAGGTACACTCCTAAGCGAAGACCCTCACTTAGGTCTGTCCCTAAGTGAGCATTCAGCATTGCTTAAAAGCCTTGGCTCGAGCACCTTGGTGTCAGGGGCCCCTACGAGCAAACATAACCAGAGTGCCCTTACTACTTCTATGCCTACCACAATGTAAGGCTAGACTTAGACAACTTAATGAGCTAAATGCCAGAGCTCATATAACACATGTGGTTGTACGGTGTGTCTTAGATATGCAGCAATAGCGTTCGGTCTTTAATTGACCCGACGAGAATCTCCTCCTATATATATGCGAGATTCCCTCTCGTACAAGATTCCCTCTCACATTTAACAGATTATCATATGGCTCACCCGCATCCAAAAACTACATTTTTCATTTTATTTAATACCAAAGTAATAGTGGTTCCCCTCTGGTGCAACATTTTTGAAACCATCATTCCCACGTGAGATTTTGTTCGAAATTCAAACTTAGTAGAAACTAGTGTTGTCTAAGCATCTAAACCATATATCCAAGTAGTATTCCCAATTGATAGTATACATTGTCTATACCATATCCTAGAGGTTACAACAGTGTGGGTATCAAGTTTTCAAGGAGCTTCAATGCATACGAGTGGTCGTAACTACCATTACCCATAGTATAGCAGTTTAACAGAACATACACACATGCATATTAGATTTTACAACAATATATAATAATTGAAATATTGGCACATCCCACAATAAAGCTTTTTTGCATGCTCTTTTCAGCTAAATTTGATATTAAAATAATCCGGTGCCGTGTTTTAAATAGGAGAGGCCATAAATAATTATTAGAATCCGAAAAATAGTCCGATCCGTTTTTGAGTATAATCCGATTCAAATTCGTATCCGACATTTGTCCGATCCATATTCGTATCCAATATTTATCCAATTTGTATTTAAATCCAAAAAAATATAGTCATGAATATAATTTAAGTATTAGTCATCCGTACCCGATTCATTTTCATCTCTAAAGTTGAGGGCTTGTCATGGTCTATTCGTGACAGGGTTGCAGCTTTTTGAAAAATTAATCTCTCTTGGTGGCACTGCTTAAAAAATCAGTTAAAGTTGTAAACTGATAGCTTTGCCATCACAGTTTTGCGAAATTAAAACTTTCGGACCGAAGCTAAGAATTGGAGGATAACCGATAACGTCCTGAGGCTCAGCCACACCACAAGCGGCAGCGGCAGCGCTCACTACAAACCGCCGCCGGTGGACGCTGGCGCGCCGATGGCCAAAACGGGGTCGCCGCCGGTGCTACTGTAATCTACTGCGCTTTCTTGACTCGTGCTCCACGCCAAGATGATCCTCATCAACAGCCAGCTCCGCCTCCGCGTCCCACTCCCCCTGGTTTCTCACAACCCCGAACCCCCCGTTTCCATCCCAACCCAACTCCCACTCATACTCCCCCGCAGGAAGCTGGCCCGCCCAGCGCACCCGCCTCTCCGGCACGTCGCAGCCCCGGCAGAGAAAGGGGTGGGGGATGGGGAGGACGATGAGGAGGCCCTGGGCCCCACGTCGGCGGCGGCCGTCGCAATGGCCATCCGCCGGGCCTCGAGCGCTTCTCCGGTACGGTTCAGGCGCGTGCGGCGTGGGGAGGAGGGGGAGGAACCGCGCGGTGAGGGGCGTACCGCAGAGCCTAGCGCCGACTTCCAGCGTCTCTGCGCGGAGCAGCTCGAGATGTTCCGGGTGGTCGTCTCCCACGAGGCCGTCCTTTCTGTAAGTTATGCTTTGCTTATCTATTAGCATTTTAGGTTTGCTTGTTACCTTTTATGTTTTCAAAATGAGTTAGAAGCGATCGGCTTATTTGCAAGTTACATGAGAATAGCTAGTACCTACTACCATTAATTCAAAGAACAGAAAAAAAAACATTGATACATGACCAACGAGTACGATCAAATTTGATTTCCTACTAGAGACAATCTCAAGATAATTGGAGTTATGGAGCACACAGAATCTGGCCAGGATGACGACAAAATGGTGCTAGGATGATAATGTCTCTATGTCCAAATGTGGACATGGAGTTACAATTGTTAACGATTTGTTGAGGATTAATTGGTAGAGCTAAATTTTTTGCCCTATGGAACCATGTAAAAAAGGTTTTCCAGTAAATCTCCTTTTAATTCTGAATGCCACTATCATCATTTTATTTTCGACTTGGTTTGCTATTTAAGCTGAATAAAACCTCTTTTTTACTGTGTATCTTGTAAGTGTATGTTTGAACTTGTTTGTTCATCCATTGATAAAGAAAAATGTCTGTTACTATGTATTTTGAAGGTGTATGTGAGGCCTGCTGGCAGTTATATTATGGATCAGCTGGAACTACGTCGAGTTGCTTTATATCCTGAAATTAATGTTCCCGAAAGAGAGACTGTGATGCTAGTTGGTAACTTCTCTATATCTGCTGGACTACGATCAGCTGAAGCTTTTCTAGTAAAATGCCAGGTAAATTATTGATTGTCTTTCCCATAGTAGTAGCATATATTTAACTGGACCAGACCACTGGTCTGGTTTGAGAATTGGATTGGAGATGGAAAAACTGGTAAAATAGTATTTTATTGGTGTTTCACTTTGGTGGAGGGCAGAGGGATTGAACCCCCCTCATTCTCTCCACAGCACACCACCACCATCTACCAACTAAACTACAATTAGGTAATAGGTATAATTTAGACTTTGATAGTATGTCATTCATGCAAGCTGCACTTATATTATATTGTTTTAAAAAGACGTTTCTTACCAGCCCAGCCGGTAAACTGCCAATTAAATCTGTTCGCATGTTGTTCCAGTTTTAAAAACTATGAATACTAGGTTTGCAAATTGTTTTCATATACCAAAAAAGATGTTGGTCCAGGCTGCTTCTGTTAATCTTAATTTTGATCATAGTTATATCACATATACTGCAGATGGAAGTCATTCCCGAATTTGGAGCTATAGTTCTTCCAATGGTTAAACATCCCTTTGTAGTTGGCTTCCTTGTTGCAGAGCTTCCAGAACTAGATGTTGGACGTATCGCGAACTCTCGTGCTGGTGATATTCAGTTACCATCTAGCCCATTCATAGACCGATCATCTGGCATAACTCCATATACTAATGGGAAAGCCTGGGATTTTCGAACTTCAGATCAGGCGAATAATTATTCTCAGCTTGTTACTGAATGGAAGAACAACGCTTTTATGATTTCTCGAACTTTGGCAATGGCTTATGTCATGGATCAGGTAGTTTGTTGTGTTTCATTTAATCAGAAAATATTCTAACTTAAAATTATTATTGATATATGCAGGTCATAGTTCACAGGAGCATATCATTTGAAAATGCAACAAAAGTTGCAAATTCCATGAAAATCAGGTGTAAAAGTTCCAATCCTAGCTATGGTAGTTTTTGAGAATTTTTGGAAACTTCTACACCCAATTTTCATGCATGTGCAACTTTTGTTGCATTTTCACAGGATATTTCCCTCATAGTTCACTAGCCTCCAATACTGATATATGTTAAGCTTTGAAAATAACATGCCAATAACAATTACTGTGGATCATTTTTTGCAGAAAGCATATTTGCTTCAACAAACTTCTTGGCAAAACAATGTCAGAATGAGTGGCTTAGTAGAACAGGCAAGTTGCTTAACTTACAGAGTATTGATTGCAAAAAGAATAAAGATATTTACCCTTGGAAAAACTTTTTGGCAGCTTCGAGGGTCCCTTTCTAATATAAGAGCTCTTGCAAAGATGTTATCAGTTCATACAAAGAGGAGTGAGGTCCGCAAATGAATTGGTTTTAGTTGTTTTTGTTAGAGATATATGTATAGTTTGTTATTCCCCATTGTTATGAGGGGTTCTTTGCATATTTACCACCTGTACTTTGTGTATATATACCGGCCCATTGGCCTCATATGAATACAAGCGCTATTCATAACATGGTATCAGAGCCAAAACTAGGGTTTTGGCTTACCTAGGGTTCCGTGCGCCCGTGTGCCGCCTCCGCCGTCGTCGCCGACTCCCGGCCTCCGCCGCCGTCGGCGACTCCCGGCCTCCGCTGCCATCACCGCCGCTCGGTCTTCGGCCTCCTCCACGCGCGCTTGTCGGCTTCCGGCTCCCGTCGCCGCACGCTCGCGCTGCCGCCGCGCTCGACGCCGCCGGCCGCGCGCGGCGCTCCTCGCGCGCCGCCCTCGCGCCGGCCGCTCCTCCGCGCCGACGCGCTCCTCCGCGCCGGCCGATCTTCCGCTCCAGCCGCCGCCTCGCGCGCTGAGGCGCGGTCTCCTCCGCGTCGGCCGATCTTCCGCTCGAGCCGCCGCCTCCGCGCCTCCCGCGCGCCGCCGAGCCATCGCGATCCGCGCCCCTCCTGCCGCTGCCGTTCCGCGCCTCCATCGCCCTGCTGTCGGCGCTGTCGCCGCCGCCGCCGTAGGTAGGCCGCCGCCGAGCCGCCGCCGTCGGCCGCTGCCGCCCCGCCGGACTCGGCCCGCCGCCGCGCTCTTCGCCCGACCGAGGCCCTCCGGTCGGCTTTATAGGCGGCTCGGTTTGACCGGCCAAAAGAAAAAAAGCAAAAAAAAAAAAAGCAAAAAAAAAGCGTTGTTCTAACTGCCGCGCCGTCGGTAGCCGCTGTTAGACCGTTGCCTTGTCGCCGCGCCGCCCGCGCCGCTACCAATGGGCACCGCTTCCTCCTCATTGCCGATGATCTTTGATGGTGTTAATTACACCGACTTCGTGTCTCACATGCGCATTCACATGCGTGGTCTTCATCTCGGGGTGTCTCTGGCGATGTCACCGCCCGCCTTGCCCTATTCCTCCGACGAGCCTCGCTGTTGCATTGCCTCCGACGGTAGATAAGGCTGCCGATGATGACGCTGATGATAAAGCCGCCTCGCCTACCAGAGGCTCGATTCCTACGGATCGTCGGCCGTCTACACTCGCGGGTACGATGACGACGCCTTTCGCCGCTTCTTGTCTTCATCGCCGATGTCGGCCTCGATTTTCTTACGAGGTTGTGGGACTCTTCGGCTTTCGGATGTGGACTCATCTTCGTCGGCGCTCGAGCCCTCCGGTGATGCCACGTACTGTCCGTGGTCCGCCAGAGCACTCTCTTCAGCAGGTGATGCTACCGTTGACGCCTTTACGCTCGAGTTCTGCATGCGGCGTCGGTTGGACTCACCGCCTTCTTGGCCGCCGTACTGTCCGTCTTTGCTGGAGGTACGTCTTGATCTGCGATTTGGCGGGTTTACGAGTTCCTTACTCGCCGTCCCGAAGTTCGAGCAAAGGCGTGCCCGCCTCCTTGCACGCCACCTCGTGTCACTCTCACGGAGGCTCTTACCGAGATACGCGCGAGAGGAGACTCGTTTGAGTGGTGCTGGTGCGATGCCACTCCCTGCGTGCTCGCCGCTCGTCGCTGCTACATCGCCTCCTCCGTGGCTACTACCACAGTGGTGGTGGCCGTCCTCGATCTGAGGTGGCCGCCTCACTGCTCCTCTCGCGACAAGGATGGCCTACACCGAGTCCCAGTGCTACAAGAAGAAGCGGCATCTTTCACGCCGTTCTTCATCGGCACTAGTGCTTCTACGACGACGTCGCCTCGACTTCTTCAAGACTTCTCTCACCGAGCAGAGATAGCCGACTTCGACGCCTACTTGCCGCTCGGTTCTCCTCGGCGTGTTCTGCGCAGTTCGCTCATCGACTCTTGAGCACCGAGAGACCACCTCCTACACATCAGTACCTCCCGTGGATTCTTGATTCGGAGCATCTTTTCACATGACTCCGATTCTTCCACTCTGTCTTCTATTACACCTCTTGATTCTCCCGCGGTGTTCTTACTGCGATGGTATATCTCTTTCTGTCTCTCGTCGAGGATCTCTTAGCAACTCATCTTTTCATGTTCCTTCATTGCTCATGTTCCTCGCCTTACCTTGCAGCCTTCTTTCTGCTGGGCGACATCGACCTTGGTTATCGAGTTATTCTCGACTCGACTCTTGTTGTGTTCAGATCGCCACACGGAGCTCGTTGGTTCGGCCTCGCCGCCGTGACTCACGGCGTCTCTGGGAGCTTGACGCTTCATCTTCCTTCCGCCGCCACCACCGCCGCCTCCTCCGCTTCCGCCGTCGCTGGCTCTTTCAGCGGTGGCATCACCGTCTTGGCCATCTGTGTGGATCTCGCCGCCGTCCTTAGTTCGTCGTGGTCTTCGGGTCTGCATCTCGGAGACGTGTCTTTAGATTGTCGTGTAAGTAAGTTAGGTAAATGATTCACTTCCTTATCCTCATAGTGAGACCGTGTCTCGGCGTCCTTTGATCTTGTTCATTCGGATGTTTGGGTCCGCTCCTTCTTTTGAAAGGGGTCATCGTTATTATATTATTTTTATAGATGATTTCTCTCGCCACACTTGGATATATTTCATGTCTTCTCGTAGTGAGGCCTTGCCTATCTATAAACAATTTGCCACTATGATACACACACGCTTCTCCACTCCTATTCGTGTCTTTCGTCTTGATTCTGCTTGGCGAGTACCTCTCGTCACCGCGCAGCCTCCTTGCCGAGGGCACTCTCTTCGCTTTCTTGTCCCGGTGCTCATGCTCGAATGGTGTCGCCGGCGCAAGCATCGTCACCTCCTTGAGACGGCTCGTGCTCGATGATCGCCGCCTCTATTCCACCTCACTTTTGGGCCGAGGTCGCTTTCTCGCCACCTATCTCGCCAACATTCACCTCTTACGCTCTTAAGGGTGCGATCCTGTTGAGCGTCTCGTGGTCTTCTTCCGACTACTCGCCCTTCATCTGCTTGGTGCGTTTGCTATGTTCTCTCGCCCCTCGAGAACGTACCAAACCGACCGCCGATCTGTTGAGTGTGTTTTTCGGGATACGATCTGCGAGCACAAGGGCTATCGGTCTTTGGGATCCCGTTGGTCGTCGGATACGGGTTTCTCGGGATGTGACTTTCGACGAGTCTCGCCCATTCTACCCACGCCCCGCCTCTCCTTCGGCTTCCTCTGTGGAGTCTCTGTCTTTCTTGACCTTTCCGGATACTCCTATATCTGCTTTGCCTCGCCCACTGTCCCCACCGAGTCTCCACATATTTCCCGTGGCCTCTCCACCGTTGTCGCCGCTTTGTGTCGTCTCCTCGACTCCTCGTGCTCCTCCCACTATCGTCTACACTCGTCGACCTCGTGTGAGGATCTTCCGGATGAGTCATCTTCGATGTTTCATCTTCCTCGATGCTCCATCTTCCCCGATGGGTCATCTTCTCCTCGCTACGCTCTCCGCGATCGCCATCGATTCGGCCTCCGCCTGCTTTGCCTTTGCCGGCGCAGCTACTCGTGAGCTTTGTCTCCTCTGGGATGTCATTACTCACCCCGAGTGGCAGCTTGCCATGGCCGAGAGATTGCTGCCCTCGAGCGTCATGGTACTTGGGATCTTGTTCCTTTTCCATCCCATTCTCATCCCATCACATGTAAGTGGGTCTATAAGATTAAGACTCGCTCTGATGGCTCTCTTGAGCGCTATAAGGCGCGTCTTGTTGCTCGTGGTTTTCAGCAGCAGCATGGTGTTGACTACGACGAGACTTTTGCTCTGTGGCCCACATGACCACCGCTCGCACTCTTCTTTCGGTGGCGTCTGCTCGCCACCGTCTGCATTTCGCCTTGATGTCAAGAATGCCTTTCTTAATGGCGAGTTGCGTGAGAGGTCTACATGCATCCGCCACCGGGTATTCTGCTTCTCGAGGGCATGGTCCGCCGCCTTCGCCGCTCTCTCTATGGCCTTAAGCAAGCCCCGTGCTTGGTTTGAGCGCTTCTCCTCTGTGGTTACTGGTGCTGGATTTTCAGCTAGTGATCATGATCTCGCGCTCTTTGTCCACACTTCGCCTCGTGGTGGACTCTTCTTCTCCCGTATGTTGATGATATGATCATTACGGAGATGATTCTGAGTACATTGCCTTTGTTAAGGCTCGTCTTAGTGAGCGCCTCCTTATGTCGGATCTTGGTCCTCTTCGTTATTTCCTTGGGATTGAGGTTACTTCCACTCCGGATGGTTTCTTTATGTCCCAAGAGAAATATATTCAGATCTTCTTGATCGCGCTCTCTCATCGACAACAGATCGTTGAGACTCCCATGGAGCTCAATGTTCACCTCCGACTCTCGATGGCGAGCCTCTTTACGATCCGACTCGCTATCGTCATCTTGTTGGGAGTCTTGTCTACCTTGTCATTACTCGTCCGATATCACTTATCCGGTTCATATTACGAGTCGGTTTGTTTCAGCTCCCACTCGTGTTCACTCACCACCTTCTTCGAGTTCTGCGATACCTTCGTGGGACTATCTCTCGCCGTCTCTTCTTTCCACGTTCACCGCTCGTTCTTCTTGCCTATTCGGATGCTACTTGGGCGGCGATCCTCCGATCGCGGTCTATCTCTCGCCATCGTGTTTTTCTTGGTGGTTCTCTTATTGCCCGGAAGACGAAGAAACAGATCGCAGTGTCCCGCTCGAGTGCAGAGGTGAGTTGCGAGCTATGGCTCTCTTGATGCAGAGATTACTTGGCTACGGTGGTTACTTGAGGATTTTGGTGTTTCACTACACCGACCCTGTCTTGTCGGGCGATGACAGTGCTATCGGTATTGCTCGTGATCCCGTGAAGCATGAGCTCACCAAGCACATTGGAGTTGATGCTTCTTTCATGAGGACTTGTGTGCATGATCGGTGATTACTCTTCAAGATGTGCCTTGAGCTTCAGATAGCGGATTTCTTCACGAAGGCCCGACTCGAGCACAAAGACACTTCTTGCTCTCCAAACTCAGTGTTGTTGATCCACCATGAGTTTGAGGGGGGGGTGTTAGAGATATATGTATAGTTTGTTATTCCCCATTGTTATGAGGGGTTCTTTGCATATTTACCACCTGTACTTTGTGTATATATACCGGCCCATTGGCCTCATATGAATACAAGCGCTATTCATAACAGTTTTTTCTTTTTAAAAATGAAGTTTAAAGGTCTTCTCATCTATTTGTAATGTAGGTCTTATTCTTTCTTATTTTGCAGATCTCTTATATTCTTTCTTATTTTGCAGATCTCTTATGATATTGTTGAAGATATTCTCATCCAAGGTGATCACTTGAAAGATGCTTTGCAACAGATTCAAGATGCCGTATATCTGACTAAGGTAACATTATAAAGTCATTTCAAAAAGTAGTTGATTAATAACAAAATTGTGTTGCTCTAGTCAAATGCTCAAAAATATCTTTCATTTCTAGCTTGGAAACTTAAAATCTAGAAAGTACTAAGAAATAGGCTGCAAATGGATATAAAGGGTGATAAGAGTCTAATTTAAATTTCACAAGGATTCTATTTTCCCTTAAAAGGTGTAATTAATAGATAAGGTCAATTCCATTATCACTTAAGCTTCCTAGTTGGATTGGTCAGAAATAAGGGAAATCATTTATTTAACTGGATATCTCTGTTGCCAAGGAAAATCATTTCTTTTTTTATGAAAAACATTTTTGGGAAATTGGTTCAGTTTTTATAAAAACCGATGTGTTTAGGTGAGTTATGATTTTTTTTTTAAAAAAATCAAAATATGGACCCTGGCCTCACTGTCTGTTTCAAGAAACAGGCCTCACTGTCTGTTTCAAGAAACAGGCTGGAGAAACACTGGTGTAGGGTGTTAACGCTGTGCAGGTAACACACTATTGTCCTTCGGCGTTACTTCCTGCCATGGGTGTGGGCTCCAACCAGGTGCAGTAGCATTAATTTACTGATGAGGATGATTAGTCTCCGTGTTAGTTATTCCATTTTCGTTTGTTCCTATCTTTTATATTTCCTTTTTAATTGTTTCTGTCTTTTATACACTGGCACTACTAAAAGTCAGCATTAAGCAACATTGTTATCTTTTTCATTAAGCAAGAAAAGAATAAATTTAAACTCTCTTAGTCTATAGTTTATCTCTTTCCTAGCATCCCTCCCATTCATGCAACCTATCTGGCATCTTTCTCTACGGTATTTACGCTGTTACACTTCCAAATCGTTGTGTAGGTTGTATCTTAGTTTTTGCCTGCTTGGCAGCCAGACTGGATGGCAATACCACTGCTGAGATATCGCTACAAGGCATGGTAGACTAATTAGCTGGTTTTTTTCCACATATGCCGTACTTAGCTGAATTTTCTTTGGACAGGCAAACATAGTTAGGTACAATAAGGAAACTCTAAGAAACATTCAGGGGTCACCACATTCCTCAAGAACCCTATCGGACTTTGGATCAGTACCTGGGAATAGTTTACAAAATGTCGATCCAATGCTGTCTCTGAATTCTGACAAGGAAGACATGGTAATGCCCATTCCACCTCTTTGGCTGGCCCCTCTTCAACACCAAGATGCTAGGTAATGCTTTGCTTTCATATATCCTGCCAAGATGCTTCTGAATTCTTGATTCTGGATTACCTTCTTTTTTTATTATCAGATAAAGTTTTTAAGTTTAAACTCAGTTGACACTAAGAGGGACAAAAAAGATAAGTTATCGTCTAGTGATTTTCTTATTTTTCTTTTACAAACTATTTATTGCTGCATTTGTTTCTCATAATGATGTTCAATGAAGCTGGAAATCTCTATCAAGATAGGCCAATCCTAGATCTATCTTCTCCCATTTTTAAGATCTTTTAACTTCATTTGATGCTCCAAATGAAGGGCTTGATTAGGTTTGCGATCAAATATGGCGTGTGCATAGGAATAGGATACATTTCACTTTGCTAATCAGGATGATACCATTTTCAGTTAACTAAGTGGTGGGCGCTGGATCACTAGATCAATTCAAGGGCAACATAATATTGGATGAACTGAAATGAAAATTCACTACGCCACACTCCCCCTTCACAATATTAATGTCATGTTTGGTGCTCGGGTATTCATAAGAATTTTGTGGGAAACACTGCAATTCCCACAAGATTCCTGCAAAATTATCATGTTCCAAATGCGGCCAAGCATTAATCTTTTACCTTTGTTGATCTTAGACGATTAGGGCATTCAAATAGTCATGAATCATGGTAGTTAAACTGTGTTCTAAGAAAACAAATTGCAATAAATCAATTCTGTTGCCAGTTTGCCTGCTATTACATTTGTGCACTGTATGATTGGTTGATGTAATGCATTAATTTGACATGGGCTCACTATTACGTTGTATTGTTTCTTCCCTAGTTACTAGTAATGTTGGAATTTTAGTTGTTCACATCCAAAGTTACCATTTCTAGATCATCGGGAGTATAATCACTTGTGAGATGCTCCACAGCAGTTAAATGGTGTATCATTTGCCAGTTTATTTTTGTCAGGCAGACCATGTGATCTCCGTGATGTACTGAAAGATTTGATTGGAGCAGCATTACCGCTTGCTTATAAGCAGCAGCGCACATTAGATGTAACAGGAATTTCACATCCACTACAAGTTGCTGTTGAGGAATCTTCTTTAAGGCAAGCCCTAAGTAATCTCATAGAGGGAGCTCTTCTACGTACTCAGCTTGGTGGTAGAGTTCAAATTTATGCAGGTGAAGCACCTGCAGAAAGTACTCTTGTTGTCATTGATGATGATGGGCCTGACATGCAGTACATGGTAAGAAAAGTACAGTTGTTCTTTGATTTGTAAGCCTCCACATAATTTGTTCAGAATAAATTCACATGTTTGGTGGTTGGTTGTTGCATTCACACTGTAGCATTGGATTGCATGATGGGGATTGCAATTAATTGGTAGATTTTTTTCAAATTCCTGGTGAACTTTGAACTGCATGAGTTGGAAATCACATTGACAAGAAGATTTCTAATGTATTTAATTTAAACTGTGAATCACTCGTGGAATTTGTATTGCTTCAAGCTATGCAGTAATTAAGCTCCTCCTGTTCTTGCAAAGTAATCAGTTTGTCGCTGACAATTGGTTAAACTTTCTAGTTCTTTCTTCTTTTTTTTGCAGACGCAGATGCATTCCCTCGCACCATTTGGGTCAGACCTTGCGGAAGGTATGCTTGAAGATAACATGACATGGAACTTCATTGCAGGATTAGCGGTTGCTCGTGAGATACTTGAGAATTGTGGCTGTGTTTTGCGTGTGATATCGCCCCGTAGACCAGATGCAGTTATAGGCACTGGAGGGAATCGTATTGAGATATGGTTGCCAACTTTTCAGACAGAACTATCGAAGATCATTGAAGAGGCGTAGATTAATTTCAGCAATCGAAGATATCAGGTAATTTTGCATTCAAGCTTTTATGCTGTGATACTGATATCTACTGACGGTGTTTGTTTGTCTGAATCTTACTGTGCCAGCAACATCTCATATATTCCATTTACAAACTACAGGACATGCTTACTTAGCGTGGTGGTGATATTGCCGCATCTTTCTTTTCAGAAAATGTTCCGAGGATAGCTGCGAAGTTACTTCTGCAACCTAATTTGCAAAATGAGATAGTGAACTCTACTTAGGATTCGATCACTGAAGCATCATCTGAGCATCTTTACTGTAACTATAAGTGCTGTAGATAGATACACGTATTCCGGTGGCGCATGATGCCAATGGAAAGCAGAGAGGAGAGTACTACATAATGCCCGTCCCTCCTGACATGCTGCTTTTTATGCCAGTGGTGTATCCACGTTTCTTGATATTGGCTTCATTTCTCCACACGTGCTTTTAGTGGAGTGAAGAAGTTTTGGTAGTTGGTAGCATTTGAACTAAAACAATGCGCATTCAATACTTGGTGCTCGGCGGTGGTGCTTTTGGTTGGCTTTGTTTACTTCGGCGAGATCGATTCAACGTCGACTAAATTTATCTACTACGCTGCTGCTATACTTCTACTCGATTGTTGACTGTGTGACCGAGAGCAAGCAGTTGTGGTGCTGTTTGGGCGAGTTTTGCTAGCTGCGGGTGCCGAGTTCAAGAGAAATCTTGTCCAATCTGGCCCTTAGCGGCGTGAGATTTTCAGAAATGGACGCCTCCGTACGCTTTTCCCGTTCTGGGCCCTGACACCCCTTTACTGCGTAAGCTTGCTTGCGCGTCCCTTGCTGTGCAAGCCACCGTGGTGTGCGCCTCACCGCACTTACCCTTCTGGCACGCACGGACCCCTCCCCCCCTCCCCCGGGTGACCCTCCTAGCTCGTCCGCCCACCGTGTGAAGAGTCGACGAGGTTTGAGACCGCACAGCGTGCGCTTAGCGCTGTCCCTTACCGCGTGAGGTGCGTCACATGCGCCAACGCCCGTCCGACCGGCCCCCTCCCCCGAGCACGTCCCCAGGTGGTAGCACCTACACGACCAGCCTCCCTCTCCTCCGCTGATTGCATGCTTAAATGGTGTAGGGATTCGTTCTTTGGAAGAGACAACAGTGCCATTTTGCAGAAAAGAGAGAAACTGAGAGGCAGCAAGCAAGTAATGCCGGCAAAGTATTAGATTTTTGAGGTGCAGATTGGCTTCTGAGCATCCGAAAGAGGTAGTTTTCATCAACATATGCTAATTTTCGTAGTAACATAATTAGCATGTAATTAGAAAAATAGTAGTTTGTTAGTATGAAACGATGGTAGGTAGCCTTGTGTAATTGGATAGTGGCCTTAGTTGATGTCGAAGAAACAACGTTGTTAGTGTCGTTAAATGTTTATTTGTCACGCTAAACAATTTGAAACAACGCGAGGCCATCCTGCAATTCAATAAGACAAAGGTTTTGCAACATCTGCTAAACAATTTGAACCAACACGAAGCAAGCTGACTCACAGGGTGAAATGGGCACTTGTAGTAGTGTCATCCAGGATTCACAGCTATCTGTGAGGTCTTATGTCTGACAAGTGTGTTGCACTTTGAGCAAATCACTACGTGTGCTAACGAAGAGGTGCTAACTTGGCTCATCTCGACGTCCGGGAGAGGGAGAAGCAAACAAAGGTAGAGAGAATGGAGAAAAATACTTCAGGACATGAAGGAGAACAATGCAGGGGAAATGGTTGAGGAATGGCTCCCTTTTGTAGCCTGAAGTGCGAGGGCAAAATGGTCTTTTTGTATCCCTAATGGAAGACAGATAATGATCAGTATGAGTGACTATAGGTACTTGAAGTTCGTGGCGGCCTTATGCACTGATAAGACCAAACAAGATGGCCTTACGCACTGACAAGAGCAAACAGGGTAGTTTTGTGCAGTGACGTGATGCTACGCTGCTCCATGAATTGTCTAGCGTGCCCCTATCTCGCGGACATGAATTTGCCCAAACCGAATTGGACTTACAAAGCGTACGCCTATAAGTACTACCTCTTCTGCATCGTGTTTCTGTAATACTTTAATTTTGTACTTACTTTGTGATGCATGTAATAGTATTGTGTTTTTATTTGTACTCTTTTATGTGATGTATGTTCGTTCAATGAATATCGAGACCTCTAGTTTATTGCACGCGATGTAGTGCTAGGATAGTCCACTCAATAAATGGCAACCACAACGACACGTGCACCACTTAGTTACATGTTTTAGTAGATTGAACTTAACGTGTACAATAGGGGAGAGTGCCGTGGTACAAGCTTCTCTGGGTGTGGCTATTGGTAGAAGGTGTCTGACGCTACCCACATGGAGACAGGCTAAGCTACTGTACATGACGCGATGTTTGTACTGACTTATAGGCAAACAACGAAAGGGCAAAAGAGTAATGACTAGATCCAGGCTCAACTGCCATACATGATGTAGTGGGCAGAGCGGGTGATGATCGATGTTGTGCAGGAGGCATGACCGAACAACGTGGACATGTACACTTCGTACTTGATTGGTTCATTCCATGCACCATGAGTAGGCTTAAGGGCTGGCCCCGCACTGTCCAGCTGAGATCATGCACGTTGACGTATGCTATACAAGTGGGTCTAGATGCTCACCGGGTAGCACATCGTGACAAGGCGGTAAGGCAATCTTCGTACAAATTTTTCAACGGCAACATGTTTCTAACTACTTCTCATTTTCCTTACAGTACAACCACCTCAACCGTGTCCACCACAAGGCTATTGACGCTGTATGCTATGGGACGAACACTACTATCAAACGATTCCTAGGTATGATACGTTCCATCTATGATGACGTAAGGGCATGACTGAGGTCTATCAGTTGTGGTCGGTACAGTGACGTTGCTGTGCCAAGATGTGGACATCGAGGATAGCCTCCACCCCCACTGCCCTTCGTGCCTCCCTCTACATCACCCTCCGTACCTCCATCCGCACATCCTTCACACTCTGGCAGTCATCGTAGCTATGGTCATTCCACCTCCATGTGCTTCGGGCCAGTGGTATGGGAGTTCATAGATGTTGTCCTCTTTTTTTGTTCGTGCACTCCGTTGTAACGTACCTCTCACTACCATTTGTTCTTGCAGCATTTGGCAGAGGACAGCACTCTTCTACAACCATCTTCATCATGGAGGGTGATGCATGAATGGACTTCCTCGCTGGGCCGACGAGAACTGAGTATAGATAGCGACCCTGACTCTCCGCCACATCATGATGATGTGTTGCCCATGTTCGCACATGGGGCTCCATCCAACCTGTACGAGGGCGATGCTCGGTTCACCCAGATGAACCAAGGATACACTATGCAGCACTACAACAGTGATTACACTGGGGATCGTTGTTCACACAACCACATACACTGGTACACTGTAACGTAGATAACATAACATATGTCCATACCACGCCGCACTAACGCATCGCACATAATCGGTAGGTCTAGACAGAGTAGTTCGGTCATCAAGGATAGGGCTCATCGTCGGCATTTTGCACTCCCAGGTACATGCCTTCCAACAGTACTATGCACTACAAATGTCGCAACATCTGCCCTAACCCAAGTGTACCATCTACGCAGCATGTTGACCCATCTACAACCGACAGGCTCAGTATATTCTTGGCTAGAGATGGCAACGGGTAAATACCCATCGGGTATTGCAATTCCATACCCGTACCCGCTAGTTGTAAATTTACCCGTCGGGTTACCCGTATCCGCACGCGGGTAGGAAAATTTACCCATACCCGTACCCGCGCGGGTATTACTACCCGACGGGTAACCTGTACCCGCAAGCATACCCGGTTCAACACATAAGAATATCATCAATTTAGACATTCATTAATCATACATGCCAAGCACAAAAGCGTCTAATGATTAAAATTAGTACATCACATAAACATACTTGACATGACCATATTAACATATGACAAACAAATAAACAATCAACAACAAGTAGATAATAAAATTAACATTTGAGTGGGATGTCTAGTTGTCTAATGCGGGTATTCATTACCCGCGGGTAGGCGGGTATGGGTAGTATATACCCACACCCGCACTCTACCACCCGGCGGTAGAGGATTTCGCCCAATAACGTACCCATGGGTACATAAAATTTTCCATACCCGTCTCTTTATCGGGTAAAACCCATTGGGTATTCGGGTATCGGGTACCCATTGCCATCTCTATTCTTGGCCCTCCGCCGTACCCCTACACGGAGTCGTCCGTAGCACCGGCTCCTACAATTTAAATTCAAGTATACCTTCCATGTGAATTGAATGTCTCTCAAAAATAGTTTGTATACCACTATCTTTTTCATCACATCAGAACATTACTACAAGCTACATAAAATGATGTCATTTCATGTAAATAACATCTTCACTAAAAGAGCCATGGTAAAAATGCAATTTTGCATGACATAATAACCATCCTATTGTTATCTCAGTGAGGCAGCTTTGTGCAATGATGTGACACAATGAGTCACCTTTTTGCAATGACGTGACCCAATGAATTAGCTTTTCTCACCAACAAGACCCAACACTGCAGCTAGATACCTCCTCGGGCCCACGACATGTCCCAATGAGCCTGTTTTCTGTACTGCCAAGACTAAATGAGACTATCCTACACACTACTGACAAGACCAAATGGGGTAGGTTTGTGTAGCAACGTGATGCTGCGTTGGTGCACAAATCGTCTGACATGCCCCTGCCTCGCGAACGTGAATTTGCCCAAACCGAATTGGAGTTACAAAGCGTACACCACGTCGGCTTAGCCTATAAGTGCTACCCCTTCGGCACCTTGTTTCCTACACCATGGCTAAAACACCACATCGCTACCATGGAGAAATAATGGGAGGAGATCACCCGACTCGCAAGGGCTACAGCAGCCTGGGACGAACAAGTGAACTGTGCTAGGAGGCCACCTCCCAGAAATGAAGCCCCCGTACCTCCAACCCCAACCCCAACCCATACCTGAACGTTCCCACCGAGCGCTTGTCTCAGGACCCGCCCATAGGGGAGACACCCCCCTTTGTTGGTGTAGGGGCGCATGCAAGTTCTTCAAGTCCAAGGACCATTTGAACTTCGGCATGCGTTACTGGGATTACAATAATTGTGCCTTGGACTATCCCGAACGGCGTTGGGGGTAATGATGGGTTACATTGCATTCTCGTACCATTTCTATTCTATGGCACACTAACAAGCTCTCCCCTCTTCTCGCAGTCTCTGGATCTGCTATGCGTGTACTGTAAATGGATTGATCGAGAGATCGACCAGCATGACCTGTGGCAGTTGGACTATGAGGAGTGGGACGCATAGACAGCACATGAGAGGATAGAGGAGTGGCAGCGCGCCAAAGATCGAAGCAAGCATATCTGACAGGATACAGAAGCTCACCTGGAGGCATGTAGGCGCAGGAAGCATGAGGCTCACGAGGAGTATGATAGAAAGCGTGAACTGGTGGCCAAGACTAGGGCGGCCGACAAGGACTACAACGCCAACCTCACAAGGAAGGGCAAATGGCCACGGTCAATGCAGTAGTTTGACCTTCATCATCCACATGTCCCATGTATTTCTAATTCCCTAAACGCATGCGTGTACCATCCTTGGTTCATTACCCTACATGCCTTATAAACCCCTTATCGGATCAACTATCGTGTTGTTATCGTTATGCCATTTATCTAAAGTTCTTCGTGTTTGAATTCCTTGTTACATCACAATATCACTTATCTTCACACTTACGAATCATTGCCACCGCAATTGTCCACACAAAATTCTTCAGAAATTTATCACACTACAACAACATACGATGTTCACGAAATGTTATTATGTGTCCAATAGATTTTGTACCCTTGGGAATCTACAAAAATTACAAACAGACCAACCTACCTTGTCTACCCTTTTATTCCAAAAAAATAATAACCTGCAAACAAGATTTGCTACATATATTACATAAAAAATTGCTCTTTATTCCACATAATTATTTTCATTGAATTAATCAAAAACTATTATTATTATTTATAAAAATCAGTTAACTGGTGCACGACTTGTTGATGTCTCACCCATTGGTTGAATGAAGGTATATTATTAAAAATAGATTAATTAAAAAATCATGCTACGGTGCTCCACAATTTTTTGCAGCTCATTTTCTATACCTATCAATTGGAACAAATTTTTTTTTCATTTCTTTTCCTACAAAATCACTGCAATTTCTTTTCTTAAAAAAAAAACAAACCCACCTCACATGAAGCCTGGGCATGCCAACCCACCGAGTGTGCGAGGCGGCTAGAAATGGCATTTCATGGTACCGGGGGCTACTTCTGGAATTACAGCGAATGGGGTGCTAGATTGGCCCAAAATTCCTATAAGGAGCCTTAAAAAATTCATAATGCCCTGATCTTATTCACCACATTATAAATTTCCTACAAATAATATGTTCATTTAAATTTAAAAAAGGCACAAAATAAAGCCTCACACGGGCGCCACCCATGCCACCTACCTCGTGTGGCTACCGCCCACGCCAACATCCTCGCACGCTGAGTGAGCACACCACCACCCCTCATGCATACCCCAGCTGTGCGAGTGGGCAAAACTGGCAATGTGCGTGCACGGAGCCAATTGCGGCATTTCTGTGCCACAAGGGTCCAAAACGATCAAGATTTTAGTTCGAGAAGGGTTTGCTACTAAAAGGTGCTCAGTGCTGTGAAAGATCGGGCAATAAGTGCATCAACTACATGTTGATCCATGTCATCTAATTTCTTTGTGCCGCACAAGATCATCTCGATTGTGATTGCTACCACCATAACCACCAAATCTATTTTAGGTAGGCACTTTATATGTTGGGGAATGGCCTCCACCTTGATCTAGTCAGCTATTACACAAAAAGGTCTAATGATCATGTGACTACATGGAGGGCTAGCCACGAAGGAAAAGACATGATTGGCCCTGCAGTAGTAGACCCAAATAGGGGTATTTGTGTAAGCAACCTTCTCATGGCTATAAGTATGTGTCTTAGGGCACCATGAGGGAGTAGACTCTTTTTATCAGAGATAAGCCTATGTAATATAGACATTTCTATCTCCCATCTTCACAGTTTCTAAGTCTCCAGGCAGCCCTTTGTGGCCTCCTCGTAGCCCTATTGTTCATTATTTGGTTCGTAGTCACAACAGTTGGCGTCATTCATGAGGAGCAGCGTAGAGGATATGAGCCAAAGAAAGAGCATTTAGACACAATAGCATTCAGACACAATAGCATAGAGCTAGTGATAGGTAACGAGGTGGCCTTTCGACAGCAGCGCCAACGATGGAGCAGGAAGCATTGCAAATGGGGGACCCGACTGTCAGACTCAGACTTTGCAGTCCAGAATCCTCTATGATTTCACCGCACTATTCCCTGAATCAATAGATAGTATTCACAGATACATTTCTCAATCATTTCGTACATCGTATAGACCATAACATACATTTATATTACACAATAGAGTTTTAAATACACTATATATGGTGACTGATTACATATAGGCCAATCAGGCCAAATACTTACAATACAAAAGTGGAAGCGAAAGTAATAGATCAAAAGGTAGGAACCTAAGAAATCCATAGGCCAGTGACTAGGGGTAAAATGTGAACAACAGATATTATCCTAGTCAGGATAATATGTGTGCATACAGTCTCCATGAAAGCCTGCTTAGCTGGGATTTAACACTTTTTAAATTCATCCTAATTTTCATCGTCTCCTTCTCCACCATGGACTGGTGTGTCTTCATAAACATAATGATCTTGCTTCCTAGTGTCTAAGTTTGTTAAATAAGTGAGTGTGAGCATAAACCACTGTGCTCCGCATGCGAACACACAAAATGCAATTATAATGATGCATGGATTATCAAAGAAAGGCTCGGGCTATTTTTATTTTGATAAATGCCTTACAGATTACAATTAGTAGGAATTCCTAGGACTTAGCAAATTTTTTCCAAAATAGGTTTTCTAAATGTGATAATGATTGCGATAATATTACCATATGCTATTTTTCTAGCGTTACATCCGCTTAACATTATCTCTATGTTCAATACCTTGGACAACACAAATCAGGGCATTCACTGCACATTTAGAAATAGAACTATATCTAAGTAAATTCCCAAGTCTGCCCATGACTATGGACATAACTTTTCGAACAATTTTCACTCTGTAGAGGTTGTACACTTTACCCACAAGAGACAATCAACCTGTTTTACCCACGTAATTCCTTAGTCATGCCAATCGAGGAGATCATCACGCATCTTTTCAAAAGTTTCTTACCCCTTCCATCATTTTACCCATAAGGGCTACTCCCACACATAGTGGGTCTCATAAGTTGTATGGGATATCCACCATAATGACCAGCGTAGCTGGACTATAACTTTCCAAAATGGCTAGCGCAGCTGGTAGACTCCACCCTCCACTTGGTGTCCTGTTCAAGACTGTACATGACATTCTCTTGCACTACTTCAATCCCCCAATAGCGATATGACTTTCAGGTTCGATAGAATTTACTTTGCCCAGTTGCCCTTTGTAGATTTTGCATTGAGAGGTCAAAGTTAGATTCAGTCCTTAGGGTTATTTGAGTGGTTCTACCATAAACTACATATTCTTGTGCATTTTTTTACACCAACCCCTCTCACCATCCACCCAGATATTTAAGCATGTTGGGGTTTTTTGAAGCATAAACTATTTGTGCTTACAATATACCAGCTACTTATCACCAATCTACTCTTACCTAGAAAGTGGGAAATACACTCCCAGTTGGTTAAAGCAGACTCATATGTCTATTCTGATGCGAAGGGATCAGCCACCTCTTTCTATTCGAAAGATGACTTTCAACAACAATTTTCATGTTGAAATGATGACGGGGCAGATTAGTGCCCCCAAGTAGCTAAACAGGTCTAAGCATGGCGTTTAGACATAGTGTATAACAAATATGATTATCAATAATTTCTAGAGTGACAATGGTTAAGAGTACAACTATTTCAAGGATGGAAGTATATCCACGTGTTGACAATAGCCATTTAACTAAATTCTTAAGTCAAACATAGTTTGCATAATAATTAACAGCATGCAATTTGATAATTTAAACATAAATAATTTGCATAAGAGTTAAGTTCAACATGATCAAAGTATTTACTCATCTTATTTACTTGTCATTTCATCTTTTGAATCTTGGTTTGCCTCAGTTTCTTCTTCTTCGGCGTCATACGCTATTCAAAAGATTGTACGAAAATTTGGATAAATACAACAAAATAAAACTAAATTCAAATGAAAATTTAAATAAACTAAAATTTCATGATTTTCATTTCATTGCATAGATATTTGTTTTATATGTATTTAGAAATTGGTTTCATCCAATTTGGATTTAAAATGAATAAGTTATGCTATTTCAAAGTTGAATATTGAATTAATTCCGAAATTAAAAGGGGGAGAGAAACTCTCATTGACAGGTGGGACCCATAGGCTTTTTAATTTTTTTTCTGGAAATATCACTGTGTTTGACAGGTGGGACCTATAGGTTTTTAATTTCTTTTTAATTATTTCATAACTAGAAGTGCCTACTGTGACTGACAGGTGGGACCAACTACTGTATAAATAGTGATCTTGGGCCCATGTGTCAGTGACTCATTTTAACTATTTTAAACAATATTTTTAAATAATGGGGCCCACATGTCAGAGACCCATTAACTTAACTAAATGTAAGGGCCCACAAGTTAGTGAGAGATTAGCTAATGAATTGATGATCATTAGTGTTAAACAAATTACACTCCTAAATTAATTACACCGCTACAGTGTCTTCTTCCTGCCAAAGGTTACGATGCTCATCACTGGCGAAGGGAGCTCTGGCAGCTAGTAAGCATGGGCAAAAGGGGTTCTACACCACTACACGCATCTACGGGCCAGTTTATATGGCTCCATTTGACTGACAGGGTAACTGGCGATGAGCTTTAGTGATGGTGAAATGGGGACCATGGCACTTGAGTGGTACACAACACTAGGGTCCAATTCCTTGATACTAGAGTTTCTAAGGATTATCATGAGACTACCTGTGCGGTCAACAGTGCTCGAGGATGGTTGAGGAGACATCATGGACCTACGACGATGCGGGGTGGAGCACAACACCAGTGGTCTACGATGCTCCTCGCTTCAATCAAGGAGTAGGGAAGGAATCAGTGGAGGCTAGTGAAGCTCTACACTCAAAGAATTGAGTTCTAACTCACCGAGGCAATTGGGCAAAAATGGCCGAAGTTGGGGAAGAAGGGCTTCTCCAGTGACCTATAGGTGGGTTCAGCGCAATTACTGGGGGTGGGAGTGTGATGTGGCAAAAAGGTCAGGACAAGGGAAGGTATTTATAGAGGGCAAGGAGGCTTGGCGATGTGGGCCGACTGTGGTAGCAGCGATGAGGTGTCCAGTGGCCAGTACTCACCATTGTCAGCAGATGGATGGCCATGGGGGCATGGAGGCGATGGTGTGCAGATAATAAGGCGGGTAGGTGGAGCTTGGCAGTGCGAAGGGCGGGGCTCGTCTCTAGGGCAGTCTTCGGTTCTGTGGTCAAGTGACGGGACAACGGGCTAGATATGTGCCGGTGTGGCGACCTATGTCCAGACGAGTGATGAGGCATACAATGGTGTGAACTTGGGCAAAAAGGGGCGGCGCCTCCCAATCAAAAGTTGCGGTGGCATGGCTTGGCGTGACATGGTCAGAGAGGCAGTGCAAGGTGTGGCGCATGGGAAGAACAGCTCTGGCACGGGCGAACATAGGAAATGATCAGTGATAGTGAGGCAATGCTGGTGCATGCTTGCTTGGTGAGGGTGCGACCACAACGTCTTAGGCCCCGTTTGGCACAGCTCCACCACCGGTCCCTGGGAGCTGTTTGGAGCCGTTTTGTGCCAAACGGGGTACAACAAAATAGCTCCACCCAAGGAGTCCCTTAAAACCTGCTGAGACAAAAGTAGCTCCTTAGGTGGAGCTGAAAAAAGTAGCTCCACCCAGCTCCACTTGTGAAGTAAAAAAAAACAGCTCCACTTGTGAAGTGGAGCTGTGCCAAACGGGGCCTTAGTGTGGTGGGTAGCGTCACAGCTACCACGGCGTGAGCGCAACTGACACACAGGCTATGTAGCCAAGCCAGGCTAGAGCAGTGCAGGGAAGGGAGGGACTAGGCCCAACGAGCCCGTGGACTTCTAGGCCAAAATAGGTTAAGCCAAGTGTTTTCCACTCATTTTCCAATTTTCTTTAAATTTTGGATTTGAATTTTAATTCAAATTGCACATTTGAAGCAAAGGTCAATTTGTATTTGAATTTAATTTTAAAACCAATTGGCATCAATTTTCATATTTACTAGTTTACCAATTTAAGGTTTTCGATCAACAATGGATTTCTAGAGTTGCATCATTTTATGTTGAACTATATTTATATATCTATGTATACAGCTATGGTTGCATATATATGTGTGTGTGTGTATACACATACATACATACATAAATTTTGGTTGGGGTTTAAATTCAGGAATGACCGTCCATTCTAGGGGTTTTTAGCCTCTTACTTTATCTTGGAATTTGATATTCAAAAATCTACTTTTCATCTGCTTGCTTTTTAAATTTTCAATTATATTTAGCTAGCCTTGCTCTAACAAGACTTTTACTGTAAATTTTCCTATCTTAATTACTGAATCATCTTTTTAGACTCATTTTATAAATTGCATTAAGTTCTTATTATTTATATCCTTTATTCATTATTTTATTTCCATGGATTTTTATTTATTGGAACCTCAATAAAAAAACCTGAAGAAAAATCCAAAGGCAAATAAAGTGCATTCCAAAAAGTTTTAAAAATTACAGATTTCTAACATCCTAATATTTTTAGGATGTTACATGACTACCCCCTTAAAAAGAATCTCGACCCTGAGATTCCGCCTAGTGTGAGAATAAATAGGGATAATCTCTCCTTAGATGGTCTTCTCATTCTCAAGTGGCTTCTTCCTTGGCATGGTTATTCCATTGAATTCTGTACAAGTGAATAGTTTTATTTCTTGTCTTCTTCCCACCACATCAAGAATTCTGACTGGGCGCTCCTGGAAAGTTAAATCCTTCTGCAGCTCAACCTCCTCTAACAGGGCTTGAACTTCTGGTACTCGAAGACACTTTCTAAGTTGTGATACGCAGAATACATCATGTATATTAGTTAGACTTGCGGGTAGTTCCGGCTGGTAGGCCATCTTTCCTTTCTTGGTGATGATTGGAATTGGTCCCATATATCTTGGCGATAGCTTGCCTTTAATTTTGAATCTTCTTATTCCCAAAGTGGAGATACTATCAAATATACATGGTCACCAACTTCAAAACTTAGCTCTCTCCTTCGGTTGTCAGCATTGCTCTTTTGTCTTGATTGGGCTGCTTGCAATTGATCTATGATTATATGTATTTCTCCTCAGCTTGTTTCAAGGTGTCTAGCCAGAAGACATATCCTTCTCCTACTTTAGCACAATGTAGTGGTTCGGCACTGATGAGGCAATGGGTTCCCGATCTTCCGATAGGATGATAACTTCATTTTTAGCGGAGGTGACCCTTGCGATCCGACTACAACCATACGACGTCGCTTGCGCCTTAGCAATCGCTGAACCACACTCCAAGTTGTTATCAACCGTGCCAAGAACGCGGTTGACCTGATCACAAAGGTCTGTTGCTGCATGCAGCCGAAGAACACGCAAGAACAAGATAACAAGCAATCTGAAATTGTAAATATTTATATTGAGTTCAGAAGGTGGAATTCCGAAGGCTGTCTTGACAGGTGGTCGTCCAACACAACTGAAAAACAGAAGTTTGCACAATGGCTTAACCTAAACTCAACGAAATCCAAAGAGTTCAAAAAGGGTAGAGGGTGAATATATGGGTTGGAGAAGAGAGAGGGGCGGCCAAGGGTCGTCCTAGGGTTGGGCATCCACCCTAAAAAAATTACAAAGCCTTTGGGCCCAATAGAGGTGGCGCAGCACCTTTAGACTCGGATTCAGAAATAGTCCTAATTTGTTTCGGTCATATCTTTCCACACAGAAGGAATTTTGAGGTGAGGCCAAATCCATTGGAAAGAGGATAAGATTTTTAATTAAAGATGCCCTTTAGATTAAATCTCATCGTTATTCTATGTACCCTTAGTTATTATTCAGTACAGTTTAATTCTAGAAATAAATCCATTTATGTGGGGCCTGGCTTGTTGTATAAAATTATATGATTTAACTAAATCAACTATTAAGATTTATTTATCAATGGCATGCTAATGGCAAGGGTTTCATTTTATTCATGGCCTTCTAATTTAAATGTGTGTTTCATTTTAAGTGATCACGGCATATCAGTTAATTTAATGAAGTGTCTTAATTTGTTATTTGCCTCAAACAATCCTAATTAACATCTACACCCTTATCGTCACCTCTGGCTTAGACTTCTATTTTAATTTAAGTAGCAATGAAATATTGGCTAATCAATTTTTTGTATATCGAATATGTATAACTTGTGATCACATGGATGAATTGAAGCTTGTTATTTTGAACAACAATTCTTGTGTGCTGAATTTTGTTCATTATGAGAGAAAATAAAATTTAGTGATCATTCAATGCCTATGTGTTCATCTCTTATTGAACCATCTAGCTTTGGCAATCTGAATAATGATGTATAGAAGAACTTATAAACATTTTCACCCTTGCTAGACGAATTTGCTATTGCTCAACTAAAATCTGATTATATGGATGAATTTTGTTTGATTCCAAAAGTTGTAGCTTTGCCCATATATGCTACCACTGTAAGCTTACATCTTCAGATATTTGAATTGCATAAGTACTTCACTTACATTTGCAAAACTAGTTGCAATAATTGCTGTGTGAGAAATTTTGTTTTGCTCATTAACATATATGATTATTGTTCATATAATACATGCTGCTATTTTATAACATTAATTGTGCACGAACGAAGAGCCGTTAAAATGGATAACATATACATATACCATACATACACTTTGCCTTCTTTGTTACCATAATTTTAGCTTATCAAAAACTAAGGACGGCTTTACTTTCAAGAAAGGGAGGATGATAAGAACATGTCCTCTATGGATACAACCATATTTGCTATGCTTGTTGTTCCAATTACAAGTGCTCCTACGCATCACTTAAATTATCAAGTGAGCTCATTTTTAGGAGTGCCTTTATATTATATGAACTATATGATGCTACCTAATGATGAAAATATATATTTGTATAGCACCAAACCACTTTTGGGTCAAGACAAGCAAGAGTTTGAGCTGGACCCGATTTGGAATCCAATTTGGTCTCTAAGGATAGCACCGATTTCAAACATGCATAACTTTCACATACATAGTCTGTTTGAGCTCTACGAGTACTTGATGGAAAGCTTATCTTATCCTCTTTCTAACAGATCTAGACCTACCTCTAAATTCCTTCTGAGCACATCGTAATCCTCAAAAGAAGGTGCTACATCATTTGTTTGGGCCAATTTGGGCCTTATAATCATACCGGGCTTGGCTCATCTGGTGGCTATTATTCATACAGTACTGTTCATATGTGAACAGTACCATGGATAGAACCACTTTGCCATCTCCTAACTTTGTGCGGCTTCCACTTCTCTATTTAAGGTGGTCGCGCCCCTCTAGTCTCCTTGGATTTCGTTTAGTTAAAATTTAGCTACATTGCAACTTCATGTATTGGCTTTTGTCGACTAGACCAATCTTGGATACTGCTTCAGAATCGCACCATATTGAGTATTTCAATCTTATTTGCCATTTTCATATTGCTTATTATCTTGTTTTTACTTGTTCTTCGATTCTATGCTGGAATAGACCTTCGTTGTCGGGTTGATCGTTGTGAAGAATAGACCTTTGTTCTAGCAAGGTTGATATTTTAGATATCACAAACATCTATGTTAAAAAACCGTCTATAATATCTGACATATCACAGATGGTTTTCGATACTAGCCGTCTCTGATATGCCGAATATCACAGACGGTTATGTTTAAGAACTGCCTGTGATGTCTGACATATTTCAGACGGTTTTTGGTATTAGCTATCTGTGATATTGCATATATCATATATAGATGCCATTTTTAAGAACTGTCTGTGATATGTCATCTGTGATATCTGACATATCACAGACAGTTATTTTGAAAAATCGTCTGTGCTGTAACCTATCACAGATGGTTTAAGAGTCATTTGTGATAACCACCTGTAATCACAGACACATAAATTCAGACGGTTCAGAAACTTCTGTGATGACGATTTTGAACCGTCTACCATGACCTTTTCTGTGGTAGTGAACATCAGTGGTCGTCTCTCCTCGTGCATGATATAATGTCAAAGTATCTAGAGACGAACCTGTACAACAAAAATATACCTACCTAGAGGTGTGTAGATCATAGCTTAGAAGCCTCTGATGACACGTTAGCTCAAAGCAAAAAATCGCGCAAACCCATAGGTGAAAATAATTTATCTCTACAGTTCTCTTAATCAACTTAAGCACATGCTTACTTTGAATAACTAAGTAAGATTACATTTCTAAACTAATCAGAAGCAAACTAGAGATTAAGAAGTGTGCAACAATTTTCTTGTGTCTGTTGCACAGCCTAGGCACCGCACCTAATCTGAGAAACTTTGTGTGTACAGCTTAAGAGTGATATAAAAACGATACACAAAAATCCGTGTAGTTGAAGATGATGTGCTTTTGTTCTCACGGTTCAGCGAGAACTCTCACTAATGCGGCTCTTGAAGCTACTTACATGATGTAGTTATGTTATGCTAAATGGTGGAGAGGGTTTGGGTGGACAAGTGACTCCAATAAAAAAAGAGGTGATTTAAAAAGAAAATTTGAAAACCCCTTTTTCTTAAAAAGGACAAGTGGGAGATGGGCTAAGGTCAAAGCTAAGGGATCTAGGCTACGCTAAGGGCAGGTCTAGGGTTTTAGTGGAGTGGAAAGGTGGCAACACCTATTGGAGTGGTACGGTGCTGGCCGACATGGGTTAAAAATGCTAGTCTTAATGGGACAAGTGTGTGGCTAGGGTTATGGGAAGTGGCGACATCGATTGGCGCAGGTCTAAGCGCGTACGAGATGGAAGATGGAAAATGTAAAATGCTAGCGGGAAGCGGCTCGTGGCGGCCATGAAAACAGGCGGGAGCACAGTAGTCAGCCATTAACATTACGGGCGTGTTTGGTTCCCTGCACCCGCCTTAACCAGGCTGGCGGGGTGCAGGGAACCTGTGTTTGGTTGCCTGGGTCCTTGCTTCAGCCAGGCTCCGCTCGTGCATTTAGCCCCACTCGGCCAGGCTCCGTGGAAACGCGAAACTCCGGCGTTTCTCCCTGGCCTGGCTCTCGCGCTGCAGCCGCGGACGCGCGCGCGGGGCGAAACCTTGGCCGCCGGGAGATGGCGCGAACTCGCTAGGGTTCGCTCCCCCTTTCGCGCCACTCACCGCGTATATATCCCCCTCCCCCGCCGCCATCCTCGGTCTCCTCTTCTTTGTGCTCTTGATTCATGGCGAGCTGATCCTTCCCCTCTCTGTCTCATTGTCTTCGAGGTGCTCTGGATCTAAGTCATACGCAGGCAAGTTTGGATTTTCCCCTTCCCTGTCTCTCTTCTCTTGATCTCGTAACCCTAATGCTTGGTGATGACACCATCACTCACCTTTTGTAGCAATCTCGGCTCAGGCTCACCAGATCTGAGTTTTGGTTGCCAATAAGGTATGGATCCAACTTCTTCTACATTCTTTGTGTTTTTTTGGGGTCTCTTCTCTTGATCTCATAACCCTAATGCTTGGTGATGACACCATCACTCACCTTTTGTAGCAATCTCGCCTCAGGCTCACCAGATCTGAGTTCTTGGTTGCCAATCAGGTACGGATCGAACTTCTTGTGCGTTCTGTGTCTTTTTTTTTGGTCTCTTCTCTTGATCTCGTAACCCTAATGCTTGGTGATGACACCATCACTCACCTTTTGTAGCAATCTCGCCTCAGGCTCACCAGATCTGAGTTCTTGGTTGCCAATCAGGTACGGATCGAACTTCTTGTGCGTTCTGTGTCTTTTTTTTTGGTCTCTTCTCTGACGTAACCCTACTGCTTGTGTTTGTGTTTGTAGAGTTGCAGATCTGTCCTCCCGTTCTTCTTCTTGCATTTTTGCTAGGGATCCTGCAAGTTCTCGTTCGGTACATATGAGACATCCCATCCCCTCTCTTGTCCCCACTTTCAATGATGATGGCTATTGTAATCTGAGCATATGTCCAAGTCTATGATGATGGCTATTATAATCTGAGCATTTTGTCCATTGCACTCAAATGTTGTGGTCCTGTTATTTTTTAGAAAAAATTGTGCTGTTCTTGAGTTCGTGGTTACTCAGTCCTGTCAAATACCTTTCTTTGTATAGATGGATTTGCAAGAGAAGAGACGCTTGCTTTTTGCTCGGGCTGCCGCTCTTATCACAGCCATGTACGCATTCATTTTTACTAGGTTTAGACTGCATCATTGTTCACGGCCTCAGCTCACTTATGGGCCACTTAGCAAGATGGATGAAGAGCGCCAAAAAAATCTGGACTTGATTTACAACTGTAATGATGTAGAGTGTGTAAAGATGCTTCGCATGAGAAGGGCTCCCTTTTTCCAGCTATGCAGTTTGCTTAGGGAAAGAAATTTGCTCAGAGACGCCATACATAGTTGTGTAGAAGAGCAAGTTGCAATGTTCCTTCATATAGTCGGCCATAACCAACGATTTAGTGTGATACATCAAAGCGGAGGAGGTCAGAGAGACAGTCCACCGCCATTTCAAAGAGGTGTTGTACGCTATTGGTGAACTTAGACAAGAGATGATTAGACCTCCATCTAATGAGACACTAGCTAAAATTAGCAATAGCCCAAGATGGTATCCATACTTTAAGGTAAATAACTTGTCATTTAGTTTATAGGATGTTGTTGCATGCCTGGGTGCATATCAAGTAACAATGAAATGTTGGGTGCCATGTAGGACTATGTGGGGGCAATAGATGGAACTCATATTTATGCTAAAGTCCCAACCAAGATCCAAGCTGCATTTAGGGGTAGGAAGCACTACCCCACACAAAATGTGCTAGCCGCAGTTGACTTTGATTTGAAATTTACACATGTCTTGGCTGGTTGGGAGGGATCAGCACATGATGCCACCATTCTTGCTGATGCACTAGACCGAGAGGATGGTGTGCAATGCTAACCATATCTAATGTTTGCAGTTATCCACTTGCCCTGTTTATTGTTGTTTCAAACTATTTTAAAATTGTTTCATCTGATGTTGTCAGCCCGTATTTTTGTCAGCCTGACTGTTTTTAACTGATGTTGTGTGCCTCAAGCCAGCTGATGTTGTGTTTTTTTAAATACTGAGCATATTTGATACTCAAGCCACTGATGTTTTTTGAAATCTGAGCACATGCCTCCTGAGTCCTGACGCTTGGTTCTGTTTTTTCAACGTTTCTGAGCACATGCTGCTGGCGGACAAGTATGTATCTCTTTTCTTACAATGTTTACGTCTCTGTTTATTGTTGTTTCCACTTGCACTGCTGCCAGGTTGGTCAATGTGAAGTCCTCACTGAATGTTGTTGAGTAATTGCACTTGTACCCATACACCCATACTGATGTAACATGTATGTTGCAATGGTTTTCAGTTGCATAGTTCTACAGCTACATCTAACTAATTGTACCCATACTGAATGTTGTTGAGTAATTGCAATTTTTTCATTATGTTGTGTAGGAAGAGTTGGTTATTTCTTTGCTGTTGAAGATACTCTATTATTCATTCTAATTCATGGTTCATGTTTTTATTGTCAGCCTCTATGTCCTGGTACGTAGTGCATACTGGCCACAAAACAGGTGTGTTTTCCACATGGGAGGCATGCCATGAGCAAGTAATCGGCTTCAAAGGAGCTTGCTATAGGAAATATAAGACAAGAGAAGAAGCCTTTACGGCATTCAATGGTGCACAACTTCAAAAAAAAATACAGCTTGGACCAAAGGACATGGCTTTAGTAGAGCCTGGAGTATCTAAAATTAAGATGGGAGGTTACAAATGGAAAGACATTATTATTTTAGTGGAGGGTGCAATAATATTAGTTCAGGCTTTAGTGATCCTAATTTTGCTTTCCAAATCGGTGTAATATGCAATGCAAATAAACTTGTATGCTACAATATGTTCTTGGACTGCCTAGTGGGTAATCTTACCACTTCAACAAAACTAGTCAGCCATGCAGCTTGTATGCAGGCAACCAAACAAGGTTCATGCAGCCTTTTATTTTGAATCTAATGCAAATGCATGCAACCAAACACCAGCTGCTTCTGTCTTGGCTGCAACGAGCCAGGTAACCAAACACGCTCTACTTGCATGCACTGAGCCTGGCCAACGGTGACCTGGCTGGCTCGTGCGAGCCAGGCTGGGTTGAGAAGGGAACCAAACAGGCCCTACATGATGTCGGACGCCGCCTCAGTTCCAACACTCTATGCTAGTATGAGTTAGGCTAAGCTAGGGTTAATCTAGGGTTTACCATGAGATAAATGAAAAAGATCTTTGGAAAAGGAAAAAACTCAGCTTGCCTCCTGGAAGCGCTAAATTTAAAGTCGAAAGCTAGACTCCTTTGTTAGAAAGGTTACCTATGTCAGATCCATCGGGGTGAGGTACCGTTGAGATCCTACAATGGTGCTTCAATCGCTTGGGGAATCAGATCGCCTGACGTTGGCGATCTGGACTGCCCTCTGCAGTCCATCATCTGAGCCATCCATTTTAGATCCAATGGCTTATTTTAATCTTCTAGTATTTAAAAAATATGTTATAAAAAGTTCTAAATAAATTTTATTAAAATTAGGATTTTTATTTTTAAGTATAAAAATCCTAATTTTAATAAAATTTATTTAGAACTTTTTATAACATATTTTTTAAATACTAGAAGATTGAATATAAGCCATTGGATCTAAAATGGATGGCTCAGATGATGAACTGCAGAGGGCAGTCCAGATCGCCAACGTCAGGCGATCCGATTCCATCGCCTGGTACGCATCAACCAACGTCTCAGAGTTTGAACATTCAGCTCTAATATTGACTTGCGTGTGAGATCTTGCAATCATCAAGTCATCAAGGTGGAGAGCTGTTGTTAGTAACAGATGGCACAAAACCCCTTCTTCCTATTTCATGGATGAGAGTGCAAAGTAAAATAGGATATATATACATATATATATACATACATACACACACACACATATATATATATATACATACATACATACATACATACACACACACATATATATATATATATATATATATATATATATATATATATATATATATATATATATATATATATATATATATATATATATATATATATATATATATATATATATATATATGAGATAACGGGGTTGGATGAAAATTTAAATCGATTCCCTAAGGTTCAGCTACCATTCCAAGGCAACGACACCAGAAAAGCTTGAGCTTGTTGATGTGTCATTATGCAATAAATAAGTACCACAAGCATTACTACTATAAAAGATGCTATACTGGACGGCTACATTACAGACGGTTCATAGAGAATCGTTTGTACTATAATTATTACAGACAATTTTACAAGCGTGATTATGTATCATCCGTGATACGTAACTATGACAGACGGTTCATACGAATAACTGTCTGTGATATTTTCATAGATAGTTATTAATACGAATCGTCTATGATAATGCAAAACATCACAGACAGTTTGTATCAATAATTGTCTATGAAAATTCATAGACGGTTATTGATGCAAACCATCTGTGATAATACTAGACATCACTGATAGTTCGTATTAATAACTGTCTATGAAAGTTTACAGATGGTTATTAATACAAACCGTCTGTGATAGTTTCATATCACAAAGAATTTGTGGTTGGAACCATCTAGGATACGCCACGTTATTAAATAGCCAGCGTACATGGTCTCAACAGATTTGTCTTCATTGCGCTGCATTGAAAGAGGTGGTCGGCTTTGGGGAGTTTGGTGAAAACATACCGCTTGTAGATCTGGCTTGTAGATCAATTTTATTCTTGGTGATTAGAGGTTAGTATTTGATTCTAATAACTTATATGCCTTGTAATAGAGAGAGAAGATAGCTAGGTTTGGAGAGAGATGGCAGTTTGCTCCAATTTAAGAATGGGTCAGTACTCCTAGTTTAGTTCGGTATATTATTGCTTGATATATATATACACATACATGCTTATTACTTCATGAATACGTGGCTAGCTGCTTAATTTAGATATTGACAGTTTATCATTATGTGAATGACAATTATGTGTGCAAGTAGCTAGGCTGGTTAATTAGCTATAGTAGCATTTATAATTCAATTTGACACTAATTTGGTACAAGCGTAGTGTAGATGGACCGAAACTGGATGTACATTGAGAACCGTGTGAGTGAAGAGTATATTAATGGCGTGTCTGCTTTTAGAAGAGCGACCGAGTATGATATGTTAAAGAAAGGGACAAAATATATGTACTATTCATGTATTGATTGTAATAATCTAAAAATGTTTACCAACTCAGTATAGATCAAAACTCACTTGATTCGAAGGGGTTTCAAAAAGAGGTATACATGTTGGACCAGTCACGATGAAGAGAAGATTATATAGGAAGATGTTAAGGGAGACAACGATATGCTAGTTGTGGACTGTGTGCTTTCGATGAGGATAGGTCATATGATGACAATCTGGATCAAATGCTATGCGCTGCAGAAGGAAACTATATTGAGAAAGAGTTTGGTAAATTTCAGGGCTTGATGGAGGACCTAGAGAAACCTTTGTTCCCGGGCTGCAAGCCGTAATACATAAGGTTGTCACCTGACTTTGAACTGCTGAAATTGAAGGCAAGCAATGGTTGGTCCGACAAGAGTTTCACAACATTGTTAGGTCTCCTATCGAACATCCTTCCATAAGGAAATGTGTTGCTGAAAACCAACTACCAAGCCAAGAAGGTTTTTTGTCCATTGGAAATGGATGTAGTGAATGCATGTATATCTAAATGATTGTATCCTCCACCGTAAAGGCTATGAAAAATTACATATTTGTCCAATGTGCAAAGTATCCCAATACAAGTGTAAGAATGACTCCGATGATAGCGAAGGCATCGGGATGAAGCAATGGCTCCTGCTAAGATGTTGTGGTATCTACATATAATTCCGCATTTGAATCTTTTATTTGCGAACCGAAAGGATGCAAGATTGTTACGTTGGCAATCAGAGGAGTGTAAAAAAGACGGAATGACAAAACACATTGCTAATTCTGCCTAGTGGAGGAACATCGATAGGATGTTTGTAGACTTTGGTGCAGAACTGAGGAATATAAGGTTTGGGTTAAGTACAGATAAAATGATTCCTTTCGATAACATGAGCAGCTGACAAAGCACCTAGCCCGTGTATGTATGCATGTACAACCTTCCTCCTTGGCTGTGTATGAAGCGAAAGTACATTTTGATGTCACTACTTATCCAAGGGCCAAAGTAATCTAGGAACGATATTGATGTGCTCCTAGCACCATTTGTGGAAGATCTTGTGACATTGTGAAATAAAGGGGTACAGGCATAAGATACGAACAAACGAGAGAACTTCACTCTATGCGCCATGTTATTCTTCACCATCAATGATTTTTCTACCCTTGGTAACCTGTCGGGATTGAGTACGAAAGTTGCCAAAGCTTGTTTACACTGTTGAGATTATACGGAGAGTGTGTGGTTGAACAACTCACGTAAAACTGTGTACGTGCGTCACTGTAGGTTCCTTCCACGGTATCACCCACACCGCAAGATGAAGAAACAATTTGATGGAAAAAAGAGGACAACTCGGCACTAAAGCCTTTTAGCGGGAAAGGGGTCTATGATATAGTTAAGTATATTGATGTTGTACTTGGAAAGTGACATAAGTTGAGGACCCGCCAGAAGAACATGTTGAAGAAGAAGTCAGTATTTTGGGACTTGCCATACTGAGAGCACTTAGAAGTTCACAATTGCATCGGTGTCATGCACGTAGAGAAGAATGTATGTGATAGCTTGATTGGCCTCTTACTGAATATTCATGACAAAAACAAAGGATGGTGTCAACACACGACGTGACTTGGTCGCTATGAACATCAGAACCGAGTTAGCACCGATAGAGACCGATAAAGGTCAAATGCACCTTGCCCCAGCTTGTCAAAGTCTGAGCAAACTAAACTAGTCAAAGTCTGAGCAAACTAAACTATGTTAGTGCTTGCATGGTGTAAAAGTTCCATCCAGTTACTCCGCCAGAATGAAGAAACTTGTTTCCATGTAAGATTTAAAATTAATTAGCATGAAGTCTTATGATTGTGTTGGACCGAAATGGCGACAGAGGGGGGGTGAATGTCGCTTTTAAAAATCCCCCTAAAAGAAACTTACTCAAACTTCTCCGATAGCAACAAATGCTATGAAGAAGAAAGTGAGAAGTACTGTCTAGAAGCTTGAGCAATCAGAGGAAATGCACACAGAAAACAGAGAAACCAAGGAGCCAAAAACACTCACTGAAAAATAACAAGACACAGTGGCTGCCACAGAGGGCCGGTCAGACCGCTCTCTGGCCACCGGTTTGACCGCCCTTGAGTGGCCGGTCTGATTGCCAGGTCCGGTCTGACCGCATGATGAACGCCGGTCAGACCGCTCCCCTGGTACCAGCCAGCCCGAGAGTACTCTAAAAATCCTGAAACTTGAGTATAATTTCAGATCTTCGACAAACAAAAAACAAAGTGGATTTCTTCCATTCGTTTTGTCCCAGAGCACTACAACAATATTCTAAATAGCAAGGAGGGCTTGGGTAACAAAGAGATCATACCAAGAAGCAAGAATTTCAGATTATTAGAAAAATCTGAAACTTTGCAAGATCTGAGCCAAAACCCAAATTACTCCCCAATCTTTGATCCATTGGCCATGAAACTTTGGGAATAGCTACTCAATAGCCTTAGGACTGTGAATGCCAAGTTTCAAGCCATCTCATGAAGGGAAACACGAACTTCAACAAAACCCTAGAAAAGAAAAAGATGTACAGAGGAATTGAAAAATGAAAATCCTTGATTCATCCACCTTGCTCTAGGGAGAAACCAATCAAATGATCTTGAGAACTAGTCCCATCACTGAGCAACCCATTTTGCCCCTCTTTAGCAAGAAATAGCAAGAAACCAAAAACTCAAGAAATCATGCAGAGGAGGCATCGAAGGTAAAACAGGAGCACGAGAGATAAACTTCAGATATTCATTCCAACTCAAAAGAGGATTACAAAAGATTCCCGACACGCATGGACATTAGAACAGGGATGAATACATAGATTCTCAATCCATCCTCTCCCTCTCCCCAAATCAAGAAAACAAGAACCCTACATTCTTCCTGGAGAGGAGACAACGAAGGGAGCACTCACAGAGGGGACACACACCAACTGAAACTCTGTCTCTCCCACCAACTAAAGCCTAAAGCCAAAACAAACTCTCAAAGCTTCTTTTGACTCTAGCAAACCCTAACTCTCTCCCAAAGCCATGGAGGTGCATGCAGCTCCTCCCACCTATTTATAGCCTCTGGCTAACGGGTCTCCAACCCGTTACGCCCGCAAAATTGAACGGAACTGTCTCCCGCTTGTGCAGCCTCGCGAAATTACCAATTCGCCCCTCCTGCACCTTCCGGGAAGCTTCCACGTTCCTTGTCGTCCAAGCCTCACAACCACCTCGAGTCTCCGCCGTCTTCGACACATCCCGACCGTTCTGACCTCAATGCCACCTGCGCCTAGTCCGGTCACCTCGTGTCTCGCCACGACTCCGCCTCGACGTCCTGCAGCCAACACAGACAAGAAACACATCAAATAGCACCGCTCGATACATGAAAGCACAAATAGCATCAATGAATCACACTTACGTATGAAGGAGCCCAAACCTGCCAAGTCAACATAATATGCATCCTAATAACTTTGACCAGGTTTGACCAAGTCTGACCGAGCCCGATTGCACCACGCAACGTCAAGGTTCGAACCAACGAAATCAAACTCGACTTTCCTAAACCGATGTCAATTACTCATCACACACATGGGATGACCTCCACATGGTCTCTCAATCTCCCCCTTGATGAGTATATTGACAAACCCAGAAAAAGCGTGAAGTTGAGTTTGAAATGCAAGAAAGAAGTCAAACATGATCCAAAGGAAGGAAATGAGGCTAATGACCATGTCGACAGAAGGAAACACTAGAGCAACAACTGAAAGAGCAAATTGTACTCCAAAGCTCTAAAGTGTTTCCAAATGGCTTTTTCTCCTCTATTCTCCCCCTTTTGGCAATAAACACATCAAGGATGCAAAAGAGAGAATATGACATGGTATTGGATGAAATGACTGAAGTTTGTTTATTTTAAACATTTAGAGTCATGAGAGTTATCTAAGATGACCAACAAGTATTACACCAAGCCATAACACATAAACATGCTATCTAGATCATGACAAGACATGTATAAGCCAGCTAAACCAATTAAGTCACAATCTGAAATTTTAGTGTAAAGTCTTAGCATGTCAAGTCAGCCATGATCATAGTCTAGCTAGAGGTATCCAAGGATGATGCAAACCATGTCAATAAGCTAAGCGGAACCAAGAAGCTAGTATTGAGTCAAATTAGAGTGCTACAAGCTCAAGAGTGAAACATTTGTTAAAGTACTTGGTTCTTTTGTAATTTAAGCAAAATGAGCACATTTGTCATGAATTTTCTTTTAAAGCTCATGGTTGATTCTAACCAAAATTTTCAGACATGTGCTAGATCTCAAGCCTTATGCGACCACTCCAAGCAAGAAGCTTAAGAAGATGGTCTAGGCCATCCAAAACTCTCCCTGAGTTCATGCCTAGTGTAATGGTAAGCCGTCTCATGAGAAAGAATTGGTGGGATTAGTTTTTTCGTACAAAAGAGATCTTTTTTGCTTTCATAAAAGATTGTACTAACTTATGCATTATCAAGAACTAACATAGCTCAATCTAAAGCTCAATAGAGATTCAACGCTCAACTCAGCCTATTTGACATGGCATGAATCACAAAAGGATAACTCAAGAAAGACTAGTCTCGAGTACTAACATGACAAGTTTTAGTTCAATTTGAGCAAGTTTAATTAACTTATCATGGTAAAAGCTAGTCTACACATATGAAGTCATGATAAATCTAGCAAATAAGCACAAGTCATGGCAAGATGTAACGCATTGTAAACATGTCATAGAAGGATAATAGTCAAGGCTCCATGTAGTTATATTACAATGCAGAATGCTGAAATGCAAGAAAATCCAGCTCCCCCTTAACATATGATGCAACCTTTAGTTCAAGTTGAGTTATGTCAATATTAAGCTCCAGAAGCTCCCAAATGAACTCCCCCTGAACCAAAGCAATAAACAAGAGAAGCTGGCAAAGAAAATCCAAAAAGGGTAGTCCTTAAAGCATAGATAAGATATAGATGATACTATGGCTTAGACTGACTCTCATCTACCCCATATGACTCTAGGACTATCAACTGAACCTCCAAAACACTAAGGAGCAAATACGTACCCTGTCTATCCGAGGGTGGCCCGACCCTCACTAGAACCTATAAGCAGTGAGTGAGCTCAACCTAGTGAGAAGAGAATAGCTAATAAGCAGCATCCTAGAAACACAAGATGAGAGGAAGAGACTAAGCAGCTAGACTAGAGAAACACTCTAACCTACGCTAGAAGGACTAACCCAAATGCACCCCGAATGCAATGCAACAGAAAGGAGCAAGAACATAATCAATATAATAAAGCAGTAAAGCACAAAGCTCCCCCTCACAACAGTCCATAAGGACAAACCACCCCAAGCTCTCCCTGCAGAGCTGAAAACCTAGAGCTATCCAAAGGCTTGGTAAAGATATCAACCAACTGGTGGTCACTCTCCACAAACTGGAGCACGATGTCACCCTTCTCTACATGGTCTCTAAGGAAGTGATAGCGAATATCAATATGCTTGGTCCGAGAATGTTGCACTGGGTTCTTAGCAATGTTAATCGCAGAAGTGTTATCACAAAAGAGTGGAACACTGTCGATAACTAACCCAAAGTCCCGCAGGGTCGAGACCATCCAAAGTACCTGGTTGCAGCAGCTGGTGGCAGCAACGTACTCGGCCTCTGCGGTGGACTGTGCAACGCCGGACTGCTTCCTAGAAGACCAGGAAATGAGAGAAGTGCCAATGAATTGACAGGTGCCAGTTGTGCTCTTCCTATCTATCCTATAGCCAGCAAAGTCTGCATCCGAGAAGGCTCTCAGGGAAAGACAGGATGAGGAAGAGTACCAGATACCATAGTCAATGGTAGCTCGAAGGTACCCAAGGATGCGTTTCACCGCCTGGCGGTGAGATACGAGAGGAGAAGCCTGAAAGCGAGTACAAAGACACATAGCAAAGTGTATGTCCGGTCTCGAGGAGGTGAGGTACAAGAGGGAGCCAATCATGCTGCGATACTCCTCCTGATCAACTGGCTCACCGTCCTCATCTGGGTCAAGAGTGGCGGAAGATGCCATGGGAGTCGACACTGGCTTACCATCAGTCATGTCGAAGTGTCTCAGGAGGTAACGGGTGTACTTGCCCTGATGCAAGAAAGTACCCTCCCGAGTCTACTTGATTTGGAAGCCAAGGAAGAAGGTCAACTCACCCATCATGCTCATCTCAAACTCAGTGCTCATGACATCCGAGAACTGTGAAACGAGAGCATGAGAAGAGCCGCCAAAGATGATGTCGTCCACATAAATCTGGACGAGCAAAAAATCAGTGCCATGCCGGCGAATGAACAAGGTCTTATCCACCTTACCCATCTCAAAACCATGACTCAACAGATAGGACTTAAGGCTCTCATACCAAGCTCTAGGGGCTGCTTAAGTCCATACAATGCTTTAGAAAGCTTGAAGACATGATTAGGGTATTTGGGGTTCTCGAAACCTGGAGGCTGTCTTACATAGACTTCTTCCTCAATAAAGCCATTGAGGAAGGCACTCTTGACATCCATCTGGTAAAGCTTGAAACCCTTAGAAGCTGCAAAGGCAAGCAGGATTATAATGTCCTTAAGTCTAGCTATAGGGACAAAGGTCTCCTCAAAATCTAGACCCTCAACCTGGGAGATGCCCTGAGCTACCAGTCTAGCCTTGTTCCGAATGACAACTCCATCCTTACTCTGCTTGTTCTTGAACACCCACTTAGTCCCAATGATATTGTGACCACGAGGGGGCTCAACAAGCGACCAGACCTTGTTTATCTCGAAATTCTCTAACTCCTCATGCATGGCATTGACCCAAGACTTATCAGAAAGTGCATGACTAACATCCTTGGGCTCAAAGGTGGCAACGAAAGCAGACTGGAGACAGAAGTGTGACATGCCAGACTTCGAGCGAGTGACACGCTCAAAAAGGTCTCCAATAATTTGCTCAGAAGGATGAGCTTTTTGGATATGTCTAGGAGGTCCTGGATGAGAAGAAGTGGCCTCTACCTCATGAGCTGAAGAGGTAGGAACAGAGGCACTAGCTCCAGAAGAAGCAGTAGGCATGGGCTGATCACCTGGAGGTGCGGTGGAAGAAGGCACCTCGAGGGGTGGATGAGGGACTGGATCGGGTAGACAACCCTCATCTCCATCGTCCTCATCATCCACAAAGATGGGCTCAGATTGCTCTAAAGAACCTGAGACATCGGGCCTAGTCCCCGGACTGGCCTCGTCGAAGGTCACCTCACAGGTCTCTACCGTCTTACTAGACTCGCAGTTCCAAACCCGATAAGCCCGCGAAGAAGTCGATTAACCTAGAAAGATACCATCACAAGAACGTGACTCGAATTTGTCTAGGTTTCCGGACTTCAGAATAAAGCACTTGCAACCAAACACACGAAAATGAGACGCTGGGCTTTCGCCCATATCTTAGCTCATAAGAAGTGCGGTGCAAGTGTGCCCGAAGAAAAACTCGATTTGAAACATGGCACGCGGTAGCTATAGCCTCAGCCCAAAACTTCCGCGGTGTAGAGTACTCATCGAGCATCGTCCTGGCTAGCTCGACCAAGGTACGGTTCTTCCTCTCCACGACGCCATTCTGCTGTGGGACGTGCGGAGAAGAGAACTGGTGCTCTACACCTGTCTCATCGCAGAACCTCTCAAAGCAGGAATTCTTGAACTTCGTGCCATTTTCACTGCGGATCGCTCGTAAGGCACCCGGGAGCTCAACAGAAAGCCTACTAAAATGACCTCGGAAATGTGTAAACGTCTCATCCTTCGAGGCTAAGAAAAACACCCAATAGTATCTCGAGAAGTCATCGACTACGACAAGAACATACCACTTCCCCCCTGCTGACTGCACTCGAGCTGGTCCAACTGTATCCATATGGAGCAGCTATCCCGGTGCATCGGTCATAGTCACTGTGACCGGAGGGTGCGAAGCGGCAACCATCTTGCCGTGCCGACAAGGAGCACAAACTAGATCTTTGACCATGAATGAGATCGTGGCCGCTAACTCGGGTCAAATGGTCAAATCCAATATGACCAAGTCTCCTATGCCAGAAAGAAAGGTCACGGGACTCAGAAGCAATCAAACACCGAAGAGGATCACTAGAAGACTCAGAAAAATCAGCACGAAAGATCCTCCCAAAACGAGAAATCCCGCAAACCAGACTACCCGAAGAATCAAGAATTTTGCAAGCATTTTTCTTAAAGCTCACCTCGAAACCATCATCGGTAAGCTGAGAAACGGAAAGCAAATTATACTGCAGCTTACTAACCAAAGCAACGTCTTTCAAAATGAAAGAATCATTTACACGCATTGTACCTTTGGCAATGACGCGCCCAGATGAAGCATCTCCGAAGGTGATCGTCTCATCACCTGGAGCATGGGCAAGGGAAGAAAACTAATGGGAGTCCGGTCATATGACGAGAACAACCGGAGTCTACAAGCCAAACCTTTTCCTTCCCTGCCCGGCGAACCTGAGTCAAACAGAGAGTAAAGTCTCAGTACTGGGGTAAATCAAGAGTGATTTTGGCACCCAATACTAAGTAACACGTCAAGCAGATGAAGTAGTCAAGCACGACTGACCTCTATCTACCCTACGCTCTGTCACTCAAGGAAGCAGATGGTCTATGTGTAGACCTGAAGCTGTTGTTGGGCTTGACTGCTACATAGGAGCGAGTCAAGACGCCAACAACATGCTGATCACACCGCGGATAGCTATCTCGACGAGGGAAATGAGATCTACCCTCAGGACGGCGGAAGTCACGACCAGGAGCATATCGAGGATGAAAGCCAGAAAACTCAGAAAATCCAAGTCCTCGATGATGCCCAAACCCAACAGCTGAAATAACCCTAGACCTCGTGTTGGTCTTAGGTGCACTCAAGGTCTGGGGCTAACCCTAAATACGCCTAAGAGACTCAACACGGTCTCTACGCGCGATCTTGGCACGTCTGAAGCATCAATCGATCAAATGTCCATCCTTCTGACAGAAGTTGCAATGATACTTCTCCTTCTGAGAGGTAGAAGTAGCATGATGAGGCTTCGCCTTCTGAGAGGCCAAAGCTGCAGGTGGAATCACCTTGCTGTCAGAGATCCCTTGGACAAAGCCTGCAGACTTAAATTAGACTTTCTCTGTCCTAGGCTCAGTCTCGATCACACCTGGTGCTATGGGTCTGAGCATGATAGGTGGATGCTTCCTCATGTCCTCATAGAAATCGTATCCTAGACCCTGATTAAATCTGCAAATCTTGGATTGGTCTAGAATAAGATTAAGCTTCTTCTTGCCTCCTACAAATCTCTCAAGAGTGTTCATAAGATACTGAAACTCCCGAAAGAGAGAGGTGCAAGAAGAGCAGGGGGAAGAAGAGACAACAGAAGGTAAGGGAGCAGAAGAAGAACCAATAGTAGAGGAAAGAATGGCTTGTGCACGCACATCCGACTCTGAGGGGATAGTCCTACTACTAGACAGTTGGTTCACGTCGCTAAGCGTCTCCACCTTACCCTTAGGCTCCTCCCCCTTCTCAGCAATCATATTACAAGCAGAAAGTGGCTTCTCTAGAAGGTCCTTAGTTAGCTTCACACATTTTTCATTCAAATCAGCGAGTTCAAGTTTTAGTTTATCACAACTAATGTATGGTGAGCTAACAGGATCCTTAGTCGCATACTGAGCCAAATTATTGTTATGATCAACCATCTCTTAGAATTGCTTAGAAACAGACTCAAGTTCAAGGGTTAATTTTGGACAGTTTGTGCAAGACACAATCGGCTCAAGTAAAGAAGCACACAACTCAGCAATCTTATGATCTGCCCATTTTAAGTTCAACTTCAAATTATTGCAATTTTCACAAGACTCGGGTAGATCCAGAAGCATGGTATAAAGACCTCTAAAAGCGTTGTCCTTATCCTCACATGAGGGGCAAGCAACAGTCTCAACAGTAGTAGATGAAATAGAAGCAACCCTACTCATCTCTAGTTCAGCCAAGAGACTAATGTTCTCCACCTTAACAATATCAAGTTCAGAGGACAGACTATCATGCGAGGTCCTTAATTTCTCCATGTCACCCAACAGAGCATAGCATGTATCACAATCATCACGGGAGGGAGCAGATGTAAGTGAAGTAAGCTCCCGTGATAGTCTATCTACTTCCTTCTCCAACTTGCTAACCCTAGCCCTAGCTCTAGCATGAAATCTACCTAGCTTAAGAAAAGCATCATTAAGCTGGTCGTAGGTGGGGGATACCTCGTCGGAGTCGGAGTACAGCTCGCTGTCGCTTAGTTCGCCCTCAAGGGCCATGAAGCACATGCCGGAGACGTCGTCGCCGCCCTTGGGTTCTTGCTTGTCCGTTCCATCGTCGTCGCTCCACCCCTCCACCTCGCTGAGATCGAGGTCGTCGAAGGCGGTGAGGACGCGGTGGAAGAGCTTCTGGCCTTCCCAAAGTCGCGGAACTTCTTCTTGCCTTGAGGATGTGCTGGAGGCTTCTTGTTGCTATTCTTGTCAGTGTAGTCGTTCTTGCCCGAACCGCCGTAGTCGTTCTTGCCCTTCCCGAGCTTAGGGCAGTTCGCTCGAATGTGGTTGGGGCCACCACACTCGAAGCAGATCACGAGTCCTCCTCTCTTTCCGTCCCTCCTCCTCATGTAAGCATGGGAAAATCTCCGAGCTAGGAGGGCTAACTGTTCATCCGCAAGCTGCTCTAACTGATCATCAGTTATGTCACAGAGAGCAGCAAGGGAGAATCCACACAGCGAATCAGAAGAAAAACCAGAAGCCGAACTAGGATCGGTGACTAGGGCCATGACTGTGACTTCGATTTGCGAGAGACAATGTCAATCTCGTGAGTCTTGAGGCGCGAGTACAGCGCATCAAGAGTCAAAGTCGAGAGGTCCGTGGTGTCGTTGATGGTAGTCACCTTCATCTCCCAAACACGAAGGTCGAGTGCAGCGAGCATCTGTCGAGCATTATCCGAGTTGGGGTATGTGAGACTGACCGCTCGGAGGTTGCTCAGAATCTTGTGAAAACGCGCAAAGCACTCATCGAGGGACTCACCAGTGATCATTTCAAACTTGTTGTAATCTTGCTTGAACTAGTCCTGTCGCACTGTCTTTATTTGGGTGGTGCCCTCATGGTTAGCATCGAGGGTCTCCCAAATATCGAAGGCAGACGAAAGATGAGATATGCGGTGAAACTCGCTACGACTCAGGCCCTGGATTATGGTGTTTCTTGCCTTAGCGTTTGCCTCAGCATCAGCCATATTCCCGGCGTTGATGTTCTCATCGGCAGGAACAACAAACCGGACCTTGACCTTATGCCAGATGGCATACCCCTGAGCTGGATGTATGTCTCCATTCGGCTCTTCCAGAAGGGGTAATCGATGCCATCAAAGACGGGAGGCTTGGTCGAGTACATGTCTGTCACCATGGCTCTAGAGACCGGTTAAGTTCTATGAAGAAAAGCTAACCAGCTCTGATACCAATTGTTGGACCGAAATGCACTACTACAGAAGAGGCTATACTGGACGGCTACATCATAGACGGTTCATACGGAACCGTCTGTGATTAAACTGTCACAGACGGTTTATACTGGCAACCGTCGGTGATATTTTCACAGACGGTTATTAACACGAACGGTCTGTGGTAAATGAGACATCACAGACGGTTCATTTTACTAACCGTCTGTGAAAGTTCACAGACGGTTATTAAAATGAACCGTCTGTGATTTCTAAAATTATCACAGACGGTTTCTGTTAATAACCGTCTGTGAAAATATCACAGCCGGTTATTAACTGGAACCGTCTGTGATAATTTTAGACATCACAGACGGTTAGTATTACTAACCGTCGGTGAAAGTTCACAGACGGTTAGTAATACGAACCGTCTGTGGTATCGTTTAAACTACATCTATAGAGACAAGAGTCAAATTCAAGGTAATTTTATTACAAAAGTGCAAAAAAAAGACATTCCCAGATTTGAATCTTCTGGGCTTCATATGCTTGTTCGTCGACTTCTGGAGTTGGAGGATCAGCCGCTGTGTTCTCGAATGCCATCAAGATTGCGCTTGCCTTCTCGACTTCCTCCTCAAGCATGGGCAAATGATCATTAGCATGTTCCAAAATCTGAAACAGGATGTCAAGATGCGCTTCCGCATCATCGGCCCAATCTGCTTGATCGGAAAGTTTATCCAAGTGTGTCTGCAATGCCGCAAGATCTTCCTCCGCCTTGCGCACATTGTAGAGAAGAACGAGGCTGAGGGCGGTTTCCCTATCCTGAGTGGCAATGAGACACCTCCGTCGACGGCGGATGATGAGGTCCAGCTGACGGATGGAAGCGAGTCGAGGAAGGAGAGCAGGGCGTGAGCGGAGGAGCTGCTCCAGACGTAAATTTTTGGCCGCCTGTGTAAGGTTGCGTCCGAACAACTCATGATGGATAGATGAGAGGAAGGAGATCAAAAGAATTTCAGAAGTCATTATTGAGAAATCTGGTGATGAAGAAGATGATCAGGGAGAGCATAGTGTGTAGAAGGATTAGGGCGCGCATATATAAGCATGAACACATGCAGACGCTTCGTATTTCAATCCATCTCTGCTATTATGATCAGGGAGAGCATAGTGTGTAGAAGAGCAGGATTAGGGCGCACATATTTAAGCATTAACGCAGACGCTTCGTATTTCAAACCATCTCTGCTATTAATATCACAAACCGTTCAACCGTTCGTCTGATATTAATATCACAGACGGCTCGTATTAAGAACCGTCTGTGATAAACATCACAGATGGCTCGTATTAAGAACCGTCTGTGATAACTGAAACATCCCAGACGGCTTGTATTAAGAACCGTCTGTGATAACTGAAACATCACAGACAGCTAACTGAATCATCGCTACTGGCGTACGTGATCCAGAGACCAGAGATGAAGAAAAGGAGTGGGAAGAAGCAGATGGATAGTCGCTCACCGAAGAAGTCGGCTATGTCGGCTGCTCACCGAAGAATCTGGGAATATCTTTTTTTGCACTTTTTGTCAAGTATCACAGACGGTTTGTGGTATAAAACGTCTATGAAGGTCTATCACAGACGGTTCTATTAACGAACAAATGCGTGATAAGTGCAATCGCTGAGCGGTTATTAATACGAAAATGCGTGATAGTATGCATCCTGAGCGGTTCGTGTAAATAACCGTCTGTGATAAGCAAATGTTACCAATAATTGGCGTATACCCAGGATTTCGATCTCACCCGTCCATTCTCTCCACATCGAATGGCTGGCACCAGTTCCTCCCACGGCTCGGCCCTTATTAATAACTTCTCATCAACCTTTCCACCGGTACTGGTCACGCGTGAGTTCATCCACTAGCTAGGTTCCCCTCCGCTGTGAGCTAGCGCCTCCGTCACTGCACGGCGGGCGGCTGGACAACACACTCTTGCCGTAAGTGTCGTAAGTGTGTCTTGTTCAGACGCACCATCGTGCCATGATGGGTTCGTTCTTAGCTGTAATAGATCTGAATGTGTTGTTGTGCTTACCTCTGTATTAGCTGTGATTGTTGCAAAAGATACATGGACCATTTGGGTGGAAAGATGAACTGTTTCGTCAAGCGCATGACTGCCAATTCGAAGCATAGCATATCATCTGAGGCACATCCGAGGCCTGCTGCTGTGTCTTGAGGAATGCCACATCTGAAGAGACCAGCTCTTGGCATTCCTCAAGACACAGCAGCAGGCCTCGGATGTGCCTCGGTAGCTATGCTATGCTTCGAATTGGCAGTCATGCGTACGGAGTGAACTATCAAAGACAGTTTGTAATGTAAACCGTCTGTGAACGACTATCACAGACGGTTCTATATACGAACCATCTGTGATATGCATAAATCACAGACGGTTGGTATTTCGAACCATCTGTGATAATGTTAGACTATCACAGACGGTTATATATGTGAACCGTCTATGATAGTCAACAATCATTGACGGTTATTAATTTGAACCGTCTGTGATATTGTTGTATCACAGACGGTTAATATTAATAACCGTCAGTGATAATTCATAGACAGTTATTAATACGAACCATCTGTGATATGTCATTTTCACATACCGTTTGTGGTTGGAACCGTCTGTGATATTCTGCGTAGTATTAATTACTTGGCGTACTTACTTGAAGGATGTCGACACCGATCTGTCTTCATTGCGCTGCATCGGTGGAGCAAGGCGGCCGGCTTTAGGGAGTTGGGGGTGAAAAAATATGACCGTCTTCTTAGTGATCTGATCAGAGGTTAGTATACTCAATTACTTAACATTCTTAGTGATCGATCGAGATTAGTACTCAATTACTTAACATTCTTAGTGATCTGATCGAGAGGTTAGTAGTAGGGGTAATAATCATTTTGACACCCATTTGTCACTTGTGTAGCGTAGATGGACCGAAGCTGGATGTATATTAAGAACCGTGTGAGTGAAGAGTACATTCTTGGCGTGTGCGCTTTTAGAAGGGCGCGAGCTGGATATGTTGAAGAAGGGGATGAAATATATGTATTGCCCATGTATTGATTGTGATAATCTCAAGATGTTTAGCAACTCAGTATGATTGAAGCTCACTTGATTGAAGGGGTTTGAAAAAGGGTACAAATGTTGGATCGATCACGGTGAAGAGAAGAGTACACAAGAAGGTAGTTATGACATAGTCGAGGGAGACAACGATATGCCAGTTGTGGACTGTTCTTTTGATCATGAGGATAGGTCGCGGGATGACAATCTGGATCGGATGTTACGTGATGCGAAGGAACTATAGTGAGAGAGAGTTTGGTAAATTCGAGGGCTTGATGGAGGACTCGGAGAAACCTTTGTTCCCGGGCTGCAAGCCGCAATACACGAGGTTGTCATCAGTTCTAGAACTGCTAAAATTGAAGGCAAGCAATGGTTGGTCCGACAAGAGTTTCACGGCATTATTAGGTCTCCTAGTGGACATGCTTCCAACGGGAAATGTGTTGCCGAGAACCACCTACCAAGCCAAGAAGATTCTTTGTCCATTAGGAATGGAAGTAGAAAGAATACATGCATGTCGGAATGATTGTATCCTGTACCGTAAAGAGTATGCTAGCTTACATGTTTGTCCGGTGTGCAAAGCATCCCGATACAAGCGTAAAAATGACTCTGATGATGGGAAGGGCATCGAGGTGAAGCAAGGACCTCCTGCTAAGGTGATGTGGTATCTTCCTGTAATCCCCCGTTTGAAGCGTTTATTTGCAAACCGCAAGGATGCAAGATTGATGCGTTGGCACTGCGAGCAGCGTAAGAAAGACAGAATGATAAGACATGTTGCTGATTCTGCCCAGTGGAGGAACATCGATAGGATGTTTGTAGATTTCGGTGTGGAACCGAGAAATATAAGGTTTGGGTTGAGTACAGATGGAATGAATCCTTTTGGTAACATGAGCAGCCGACATAGCACCTGGCCCGTGACTCTGTGCATGTACAACCTTCCTCCTTGGCTGTGTATGAAGCGGAAATATATTTTGATGTCACTACTTATCCAAGGGCCGAAGCAACCTGGCAACGATATTGATGTGTTCCTAGCCCCATTGGTGGAAGATCTTGCAATACTGTGGAATGAAGGGGTACATGTATGGGATGCGGACAAACGAGAGAACTTCACTCTACGCGCCATGTTGTTCTGCACCATTAATGATTTTCCTGCCCTTGGTAACCTGTCAGGGTTGAGTATAAAAGGAGCCAAAGCGTGTCCGCACTGCTTAGATTATACCGAGAGTGTGTGGTTGAACAACTCGCGAAAAACTGTGTACATGCGTCACCATAGGTTCCTTCCAAAGTATCACCCATACCGCAAGATGAAGAAACAATTTGACAGAAAAAAAGAGGATGACTCAGTACACAGACCTTTTAGCGGGAAAGAGGTGTATGATATGGTCAAGGATATAAATGTTGTGTTTGGAAAGGGACATAAATTGAGGAAGAACATGTGGAAAAAGAGGTCAATATTTTGGGACTTGCCTTATTGGGAGCACTTAGAAGTTCGCAATTGCATCGATGTCATGCACGTAGAGAATAATGTATGTGACAGTTTGATTGGTCTCTTACTGAACATTCCTGATAAAACAAAGGATGGTGTTAACGCAAGGTGTGACTTGGTTGCTATGAACATCAGGACCGAGTTAGCACCGATAGAGACCGATAAAGGCCGGACGTACCTTCCCCTAGCATGCTACACTCTGTCTAAGTCCGAGAGAAATGAACTGTGCCAGTCCTTACATGGTGTGAAAGTTCCATCCGGTCACTCCACAAGCATGAAGAAACTTGTTTCCGTGGAACATTTAAAATTAATTGGCATGAAGTCTCACGACTGTCATGTGCTAATGACACAAATGCTACCTGTTGCAATTAGAAGTATTTTGCCGAACAAGGTTCGAGTGACAATCATAAGGCTATGTTATTTCTTCAACGCAATTGCTCAGAAGGTCATTGATCCGGATGGACTTGATACTCTGCAAACCGAGGTGGTGACAACTCTATGTCATCTAGAGATGTATTTCCCTCCATCATTTTTTGATATCATGGTCCATCTCATTGTCCACCTTGTGAAAGAGATAAAAATAAGCGGCCCTGTATTTCTACGTCATATGTACCCTTTCGAGAGGTACATGGGAATTCTGAAGTCTTATGTACGCAATCGATCTCGACCGGAGGGTAGCATCATCGAAGGTTATACAACAGAACATGTCATTGAATTCTACATCGGCTACATGGCTCAGGTAGAGCCGATAGGTGTACCTCTATCTCGTCACGAGGGGAGGCTAGAGGGTATCGGGACTATCGGGAGGAAAGCAATAACTCCGGATCAAAATACGTATGCTCAAGCCCATTTCATGGTTTTACAACACATGACTGAAGTGACCCCATATATTGAAGAGCACAAGGACATGCTACGTCAGGAGAATGCAGGCCAGTCAGAAGTTTGGATCACGAGACAACACAACCGTCAGTTCAACGAATGGTTCAAGGCGCAATTGACTAGGAGGTCGTCAAGTGAAACACTACAATGGTTGGCAAAAGGGCCAAAATTTACAATTGTGACATGGCAAGGATACGACATTAATGGCTACACATTTTATACAACAGATCAAGATAGAAAGAGCACAGTGCAGAACTCAGGTGTCCGCATAGATGCCTATGATGCGCACGGCAGTACCGCTGGCCCAAGCTCGTACTACGGGCTTGTAGAGGAGATTTGGGAGCTTGACTATGTAATTTTCAAAATTCCTCTATTTCGGTGCCGTTGGGTCCAACTCCCACGGGGTGTAAAGGTTGACAAGTACGGCGTCACTACCGTGGACCTCGAATGTGTAGGATACAAAGACGAACCATTCGTACTCGTGAGGCAAGTTGTTCAAGTATTTTATGTAACCGACCCGGCAAATAAGAAGCACCATGTAGTTCTTCAGGGAAAAAGAAGGATTGTCGGGGTTGAGAATGTTGTGGATGAGGAAGAGTACAATCAATTTGATGATTTGCCTCCATTCGGCGATGGCATCAGGCTCGAGGAAGAACAAGGTGATGAAGCAAGCTATATGCGTGTCGATCATCGTGAAGGGCTTTATTTAAAATGATATAGCCAAGTGTAATAAATTATGTAACTATGAAATAGTTATATTGGTTATGCTTGTGTTTTTCATAAATGTATCTATGTTCCATTGTAATTGTAAAATGACTCAGGAACTAAGAAATAGTTATATTTATGGTTATGCTTGCGTTTTTGATAAATGTATCTATGTTCCATTGTAATTATAAAATGACATAGGAACCTAGCTAGCTGCGGGTATCTATAGTGAACTATCACAGGCGGTTTATCAAAAGAAACCATCTGTGATAACACATCACAGACGGTTCCATTGATAGAACCGTCTGTGATAATTGAATATCACAGACGGTTCTATAGATAGAACCATCTGTGATAATTAGACTATCACAGACGGTTCCATTGATAGAACCGTCTGTGATAATGGAATATCACAGACGGTTATATCTATAGAAGTGTCTGTGATAGCTTCCCTTCAAATACCCACAGCTAGGTCTGCGGAATCCGCACTCGCGCACTGTGTTGTCTCCACTCTCCAGCGCCCCTGCTAGCTAGGTTTTGGTCCCTCCCACTGCCGCTCCCTCCGACGCCGCTCCCTCCCGACACCGCTCCCTCCGACGCCGCTCTCTCCCGACGCCGCTCCCTCCGACGCCTTTCCATCCCGACGCCGCTCCCTCCCGACGCCTCTCCCTCCCGACGCCGCTCCCTTCGACGCCGCTCCCTCCGACGCCGCTCCCTCCGACGCCGCTCTCTCCCGACGCCGCTTCCTCCGACGCCGCTCTCTCCCGACGCCGCTCCCTCCGACGCCGCTCTCTCCCGACGCCGCTTCATCCCGACGCCGCTCCCTCCCGACGCTGCTCCCTCCGACCTTCACATGTATTTTATGTTATAAGCTTCACATGTTATATGCTCATGTTATATGCTTCACATGTTATATGCTTCACATGTTATATGCTCATGTTATATGCTTCACATGTTATATGCTTCACATGTTATATGCTCATATTATATGCTCATGTTATATGCTTCACATGTTATATGCTCATGTTATATGCTTCACATGTTATATGCTCATGTTATATGCTTCACATGTTATATGCTTCACATGTTATATGCTTCACATGTTATAGGCTCATGTTATATGCTTCACATGTTATATGCTTCACATGTTGGAAGGCCCATAGCTCACTGCAGTTAGTTAATCATTAGAACTTTAGCTGGGACCATAGCTCACTGCAGTTAGTTAATCATTAGAACTTTAGCTGGGACCATAGCTCACTGCAGTTAGTTTTTTCTTATAAGAGAGATGGCGTCCACACAGTCTTCGTCGTCGTCATTTGGGTCTCACGCTCCCAAGATTGCGAAAACTAAACGTGGCCGAGGAGTATCGAAAAGACCAGAGGGCCGAATGACCATCACGGTGGTCTCTCCGAATGGGATCCCTCTGGAACCGACGAAAGCAGCGTCATCATTTCGGACTACCTGCGGGATAATTGGAAGGCAACGGGTCCCCATCACCATAGCAAGCTGGAAAGATTTGACAAAGGATCACAAAAATCAGCTATGGGAGGAACTTACAAATTCATTCAAGATCCCAACAGAAGTACAGGGACTCGTGCAACGGCAGGCGCTCCTCGCGATGGGAAAAGCCCCCAAACGAAGAGATTAAGGCATTAGGGGATGCCGTCCACACATTCATTCAATGGCCCAAGAGGGACATCGTCCTCGACATGTCCGTGCCACAATCTTCACATCCAGTGGCCCAAGAGGGACGTCGCCCTGGACCTGGCATATCGGCTCCGGTGGCTTCACCTCCACCTCCACCTCCAAATCCAGTAAAGTCTATTGCATCGGCTCCCGCCGAGACGCCACCGAGAACATATCGTAAGCGAGGCTCCAAGGCCTCCAAGGCTCATGCAACGAAAAATAAGCCACGTCCCGTGCCATGGAAGTTTATTCTAGGAGTGTCGTTATTGCCCGATTCACAATTACGCCAGATTGGTATGATTTGCAATAGATTGCATGCCTGGTACATGGAGAAGTCCAACATGAAGCCAAACCGGCAGAGTGCATTAACTCTGAAATATAACGACACGCATTTCCTCCACGACTTGGGCTACATCGTCATGACATTCAAAGATTTATTCTTACTATTCAATCTCGACGAACTCGACGCCTCACTTCTACGATGCTGGACATTGTAAGTGTACTGTACAATGAAGTTCTACATTCACGTTATACAGATAAATGTCATTACTCTTTCTTTATGTATAGATACATGATCCAAGAAGTCCGGCGATTGCGACGACCGGTGGGTTTAAATCGACCCTCACTTGGTCTTGAGCAATCTATCAATGAAGATGCATCCTTCGTGCAAGGTTACATAACGAGGGGATTGATTGCTCACACCGACAAAGAGTGCGTCATGGTACCCTTCAACCAAGGGTAAGTGCTTCACTAGTTGCCACACATATGTTTCATTTGTACTTTACATGCAGCATGAACTTAGGATTAATCACTATGGTGACACACATGACTAGGCATCACTGGATTTTGCTTGTAATTGTACCAAAGTGGAGCAAGGTAATATACCTTGATTCCCTCCTTAGGAGCAACCACGACTTGATCGTGTGCAAGAAAATACTAACAGTAAACTCATTTCCTCCATACATAACTCTATTGTAATATTTCTTTTGTTTGCCACGGCCGAGGCTAAGTTTTTTGAATCACGTAGGGCGTTTGCCGATTATGTTGCCCAAGGAGGAACACACGACAAAAAATTCAGTGACACGCTACGACACTACACGTGTTTCCGGTACCCGCTACAACACAACAATCCTATATCATACTTTGTTATAATGCCTCTAGAATTGACAATACCGATGTATGTAATTCTATTTTTGCAGTGCCACTAGCAGCTACGAGGAGCAACGTATGTGGATTCTACGTTTGCCGCCATATGAAGGAAATCTTTGCTACTAAGATCAATGATCGGAGGTTTGTCGAGTCCTTCCAATAATTATTACTTTCTGATTATATATATATATATATTTATATTACACACACATGCTAATTAATGACTTAACATTGCTCCTAGCGACAAAGTGCACTTCGGCGAAAGTGCATATGATCTTGACAATCTCGTCGAGATTCATGGAATCATCTCCAATTCTTGCTAGGAGAGGTCATAAGTAGGGCGGAGAGTTCTCGCGGCAATGGTGATAATTAGATGTTGAAACATTGGATTCAACTATACAAATCAAACAATTCCTTCAATTGAATTCATTTGTCGATTTTGTGTAACGATTTTCATTCTATATATGTATGTGATCTGCTGGCGTTTGTTACATTCATCGTATGCGAATTTTGTTGTAATTTACTATGAGTTGCAATTAACTTATATCTGTCATTTATCGTAATCGCTTGCTTGCTTGCTTTGGAGGGCATGGCTAGCATATCCGAGGCTAGCCAAAAAACATCAAATAAAATGGATGATGCACTTGGTATCACTGAGCGGTTCGTTGTTAAAATCCGTGCGTGATACAATATCCTGAACGATTTCAAAGAGTGCCATCGTGGTGTGAATGATATCACGACGGCCTTTACTACTAACAAATGCATGATATACACAATATCACGACGGTTAGTAATAAAAACCGTCTGTGATATTATGTATATCACAGACGGTCTTTATTACTAACCGTCTGTGATAGGCGAGTAGCAGTGATGGCGACAGAGGGGGGATGAATGTCGCTTTTAAAAATCCCCCTAAAAGAAACTTACTTAAACTTCTCCGATAGCAACAAATGCAATGAAGAAGAAAGTGAGAAGTACTCTTTGGAAGCTTGAGCAATAAGAGGAAATGCACATAGAAAACAGAGAAACCAAGGAGCCAAAAACACTCACTAAAAAATAACAAGACACAGTGGCTGCCATAGAGGGCCAGTCAGACCGCCACTTGAGGGCCGGTCGGATCGCTCTTTGGCCGTCGGTCAGACCGCCAGGTCCGGTCTGACCGCATGATGAACGCCGGTCAGACCGCTCCCCTGGTACCAGCCAGCCCGAGAGTACTCAAAAAATCTTGAAACTTGAGTATAATTTCAGATCTTCGAAAAACAAAAAACAAAGTGGATTTCTTCCATTCTTTTTGTCCCAGAGCACTACAACAATATTCTAAATAGCAAGGAGGGCTTGGGTAACAAAGAGATCATACCAAGAAGCAAGAATTTCAGATTATTGGAAAAATCTGAAACTTTGCAAGATCTGAGCTAAAACCCAAATTACTCCCCAATCTTTGATCCTTTGGCTATGAAACTTTGGGAATAGCTACTCAATAGCCTTAGGACTGTGAATGCCAAGTTTCAAGCTATCTCATGAAGGGAAACATGAACTTCAACAAAACCCTAGAAAAGAAAAAGATGAACAGAGGAACTGAAAAATGAAAATCCTTGATTCATCCACCTTGCTCTAGGGAGAAACCAATCAAATGATCTTGAGAACTAGTCCCATCACTGAGCAACCCATTTTGCCCCTCTTTAGCAAGAAATAGCAAGAAACCAAAAACTCAAGAAATCATGCAGAGGAGGCATCGAAGGTAAAACAGGAGCACGAGAGATAAACTTCAGATATTCATTTCAACTCAAAAGAGGATTACAAAGGAGTCCCGACACGCATGGACATTAGAACAGGGATGATTACATAGATTCTCAATCCATCCTCTCCCTCTCCCCAAATCAAGAAAACAAGAACCCTACATTCTTCCTGGAGAGGAGACAACGAAGGGAGCACTCACAGAGGGGACACACACCAACTGAAACTCTGTCTCTCCCACCAACTAAAGACTAAAGCTAAAACAAACTCTCAAAGCTTCTTTTGACTCTAGCAAACCCTAACTCTCTCCCAAAGCCATGGAGGTGCATGCAGCCCCTCCCACCTATTTATAGCCTCTGGCTAACGGGTCTCCAACCCGTTACGCCTGCTAAACCGAACGGAACCGTCTCCCGCTTGTGCAGCCTCGCAAAATTACCAATTTGCCCCTCCTGCACCTTCCGGGAAGCTTCCGCGTTCCTTGTCGTCCAAGCCTCGCAACCACCTCGAGTCTCCGCCGTCTTCAACACATCCCGACCGTTCTGACCTCAACGCCACCTGCGCCTAGTCCGGTCACCTCGTGTGTCGCCATGACTCCGCCTCGACGTCCTGCAGCCAACACAGACAAGAAACACATCAAATAGCACCACTCGATACATGAAAGCACAAATAGCATCAATGAATCACACTTACATATGAAGGAGCCCAAACTTGCCAAGTCAACATAATATGCATCCTAATCACTTTGACCAGGTTTGACCAAGTCCGACCGAGCCCAATTGCACCACGCAACGTCAAGGTCCGAACCAACCAAATCAAGCTCGACTTTCCTAAACCGATGTCAATTACTCATCACACACATGGGATGACCTCCACATGGTCTCTCAGATTGTCATGTGCTAATGACACAATTGCTTCCTGTTGCAAGTAGAAGTATTTGGCCGAAAAAGGTTCAAGTGATAATCATGAGGTTGTGTTGTTTCTTTAATGTAATTGGTCAGAAGGTCATCGATCTCGATGGACTAGATGCTCTATAGACCGAGGTGGTGACAACTCTATGTCATCTTGAGATGTATTTTCCTCCATCATTTTTTGATATCATGGCCCATCTCATTGTCCACCTTGTGAAAGAGATAAAAATATGCAGCCCCGTGTTTCTACATCATTTGTACCCGTTTGAGAGGTACATGGGAATTCTGAAGTCCTATGTACGCAATCAATCTTGGCCGGAGGGCAGCATCATTGAAGTTTATGTAACCAAAGAGGTCAGTGAGTTCTGCATCGATTACATGGCTCTGGTCGAACTGATAGATGTGCCTGTATCTCATCATGAGGGGAGGTTAGAGGGTATCGAGACTATCAGAAGGAAAGTAACAACTCCCGATCTGGATACGTACGCTCAAGACAATATCAAGATCTTAAGCTAAAATTTACAATTTTGACATGGCAAGGATAAGACATTAATGGGTACACATTTTATACAACAGATCAAGACAGAAAGAGCACAGTCCAGAACTTAGGTGTCCGCATAGATGCATTTTGTGATGTGTAGTTTAGTACAACTTGCCCAAACTCCTACTACGGGCTTGTAGAGAAGATTTGTCTACATGATTTTCAAGATCTCTCTATTTTAGTACCATTGAGTCAAACTACCACAGGGTGTAAAGTTTAACAAGTACGGTGTCACTATTGTGGACCTCGAACGCGTAAGATAGAAAGACGAACCATTCGTACTCACGAGGCAAGCTGTTCAAGTTTTTTATGTAACCGACCCAGCAAATAAGAAGTGCCACATATTCTTAATAGAAAAATAAGGATTGTCAAAGTTGAGAATGTCGTAGATGAGGAAGAGTATAATTGTCGTGGCTACGGACCAGACAGGAAGAGAGTATGGTAGTGGAGAGTTAGGTGAGTAATGGCTTAGGGTTTCTCCCCGTGGCCTGTGTTGTATATATATATATCCATATGGGAGTGCTTTTACAATTATACCCTTACACCTGAGTATCCCCCTCAGGGGTACTTATGTCATTACACATGTCCCATTTTGGGCCTTACATTCCTCTAACAGGCCTGCTGGGCTTAGGTGGGGGCCACCCCTACGACAGGAGCCTCTCATGGTGAAGGGCTTCACGGGCCGAAGCCATGTTGCTGAGCCCTTTGGTCCCCTTCATCGCTGCGGCCTGTGAGCTTCTTCAGCGTTTGGCGGAGCCTTATTGCTTAGTGCAGTGTTCACCCTACCGCAGGGGTATAGCGCTGGGCGAGCTGGCAAAGTCCTCCTCGCCTGCAGGGCCGTACAACGGCGGGGTCGAGGTTGCCCTCTAGGCCAAAGTCAGGGTTGGAGTCAAAGTCGTAGTTGAATTCGGAGTCGAAGTTGGTGCCGAAGACGCATCCGCCTTGGCGGGGCCGCTAGCTGCCCTGGCCACCCCCACCGCAGGTTCTTTGGGCTATGAAGTCGAAGTCAGAGCGGAGGCAGACCTCGCACCACAGATTCCCCTAGGCGCGGGGTGGTTGCGGCTCTGCGGTCCGGTAATGCGCTTTAATGACTCCTGGAATTGCACCGAGCTTGCTGCTTGGTGTAGTGTTTGTCCTGTCGTGAAGGTATGGCGCCAGGCGGCTTGGCGAGGCCTTCTTTGCCCCCACGGTCCTACTGTAGTGGGGTCAAGGGTGTCGTTTAGTGCGAAGGTCGAGGTCGGGGTCGACGTAGAGACCGAGGGGTCCGACGTTGGCGTAGTTGTTGGAAGCGGGGTCGAAATCGCATCCGATTTTGGTGGGGTTGGCGGTTGCCCATGTTGCGACGTTCCTTCTTCTGGCCATCCACGTGGCGAGATGTGCTTGAGGCGGCACAGGTCTTGAAGCGTCACGGTCGTACGATGCTGCGACACTCTTCCGCCGGTTGGACTTTCCTTCCGCCGGTGGACTCCTGCCGATTGGGCTCCCCTGCTGATGGGGTATATATATCGCACTGGTGTGGCATTGTACCTGCATTGTGCGCTCGAATAGGTGCTACTCCCTTGAAATGGGCCTCGTCAGTACATCCACATTCCAAAGCGGCGTTACGCGGCTTGGGGGATGTTGATGTACTGATGGAGGCCTGTTTTTCCTGGGAGCTTGACTAGCGTCTGTTCGGTGTTGATCGCACTTCACGCTTTCATCTTTGCGTTTACGCATCGGTGGCAAGGTTTGCCCTGTTCTCATAGATAGGCCTACCTTCAGTTGGGTTTTGTGATCGAGCCCCTCAACATTACTTTTAAAGAATGTTGACGCACTGAGGGTGGTCTGTTTATGAGAACAAGCCAAAACTTGGCACTTTTACCGTATGTGGGGAATACCGATGGACGAGTCCCTGCGCACGAGTCCGCTCCTCGAAGTCGGAGTCGAAGCCGTGGCCACGTTGCTGGGGCGGCCCCGTGGGCCGAGCCATGCTCCGCTGTGAATTCGTTGGGCGGCGTAGCCGAAGTTGGGATGAAGGTCGACGTGATGCCAACGACGTAGATCTTGTCGCGCAGATCTGCGGTTATCCCCCGTACCAGATGGCGAACTCCCCCTTTGCCCTGCGGTATCAGGGGCGAGGTTGCCCCAGCGCAAGGTCGGCCGAGGTCGGCGCCAGGCGAGCCGAATCGGCGTGGAGGGCCAAGGCGGGCTGAGTCGGCCGGAGTGGGGCATACCTCGCGCCCCGAGCGATCCAGAGTGCGCTGCTATCCTTATTCCTGCGAGCGCGATCATGTGGCGGGGTGGCATGTCTTGGGGTCGGAGCGGCTTCCGGTGCATTCACGCGTTTCCCGCCGCGCGGTGCTGCAGAGCCGGGTCGGGCCTCGCTACAGGGGCGAAGACCCCGTTTGGACCGTTGCGGTTGATGGGCCCCAAGAACCACGCTGACCACGCTGTTATTCCTTCGCGAAGAGGCTTTTCACTATTCATTTGCGCTTAACGAGCGCACTCTGTCGAAGGGGTCTCCTACCGTTCGAACGGGTGGCGCGAGTGGCGCCTGGCCGGGCGTAAACGCAGCGGCGCTCGTCCTCTACCATTCCCGCTGCCGCCTAGTCAAAGTAGGCGCGCGAGCGCTCCGTCCCCTACCGATCGAAGGAGTGGCAGCGGAGCTGGCGCCTAGCCGAATTCGCATAGGCGCAGCGAAAGTCGAATTCAAGGCTTCGCCGGCGGAGCGGGGATTGTTGTAGTCAATTGACCTAAAAACCGCGTCGACACGCGCTAGCAGCTGCGCCGGATCGTACTTCCTGCATTTATTTCATCTTTGGGGTCGGCCTTGGCGGCGCTATTGGGGCCTCGTCGCCGACGAAGCCTGCGGCGCGGCCACATTTGGCACGCGCGTGTAGTCGCGACGCTTTGTCTTCGGCCATTGGGGGGTGGGTGGTTTGCCGTCGCAACACTTCGGCTTCAGCCATTGGGAGGCGAGGGTTCTTTAAATACTCCTCGTGGTGCCACAGACGTGCTTATTCGATGCACTCTCCCCTCGCCCGCTCCGCCTCTTGCACTTCATTGCTTTCCTTCTACTGCGCTTCCTCCTGCCCGTGAATGATGATGGCGCCCGGCGACAAGCGTTGTCAGGTGATCGGCGGCTTTGCCATTCGCCGGCAGCCCTCACCACTTGAGGTGGACTACGCGCTCGAAGAACGCGATCCAACGGCGGCAGACAAATGGTGGTTGGCGGCCGAGAGGAAGGAGGGCCCGCACTCGGGCGACTTGGGCTGCACGCTCGTGACGAAGGAAATGATCCGAGCATTCTTTGCGCGCGGGAAGGCTGCCGGACGCGCGGCGATGCGGCTGCTGCTGCCGATGAGACGAGAACCACGGCACAGGAAGTCGAGCGCTCGTCTTCATCGCCTACTTGGCCAGACCTCGCATCCCGCCGCGGCGTCGTTGGCGGCGTGCTACGAACCTTCAAGCTGGAGCTGGCGCAACTAACTCCGAACGCGGTGGCTCACCTCGCCGTATATAGTTGGGCCTTGCGTTCGAAAGCGTGTTGGCCCAGCGCGTCGATGTTCGCGTATCTCCATGAAGCACGGTGCCCGGCGGAGCGAAAGGGCGGGCGTTGTCGAACTCGCGGCGTCAACTTCATTCTGCGGTCATCATGCGGGCAGCTCTTCCCGGCGAACTTCGACTCGAGAAAAATGGGAGTCGGCTGGATGAGGCGGTGGTTCTATCACCGTGTAACAAGTGGTAGCGGCCTCAAGTGTGCGGCGGCGATTGCCTTCAAGACCTCGCCGACCTAATGCTCGATGCGAAGATCGGCGAAGGTGTGAAACTTGTGGGGATCACCGCCGCTTCAACATGCGTGGCCTCGCCGAGTACATAATGTGCGGCGTGGCGCCGCTTCGCCATGAGTGGCGCCTGCCGGCGGGAACTCGCGGCGACAACATCCTCCGTCCATTTGCTCACTGCGGCGCCCTCGGTCCTCGTAAGCTGGACAATGCACTTCCTTTCCTTCACGCGTCTGCGTTGCGTCTGCCGTGCCCCGACCTGCGCGAGTTCGCTTGGAGGCCGAGAAGCGGCGGCGCGCGTGTTCCTTGGGCCATACACCACCAAGGAGCACGAGCCGCGGCGGCGGCTGCGGGCGGGGCTAGGCGCGATAAACCGCGTGTGCGAGGCCATGGGCCTTCACGTCTTTGAGCACGCGCCCCTCGGCCCGCAACACCAAGACGAAGGTGCCGTAGGAACGAAAGCGCCGTCCCGCAGGAGGGCCCGAATTGCTGTGACCGCGCCCAGTGCGATGGCTGCCGCCGCCTCTGTCGATGCAGCGAACGCAGGATCGGATTCGGTGAAGTACGCTGACTCGGATCTGGAGGAGGGCACGGGCGCTAGGGACGAAGAGTGCTCCGTGGTCCCCCGGGAGGGGAGGTCCCGACGCCCATGACGGTCGCCGAGGCAAGAACGGTGTTGGCCAGCGGCACCAGGGCGGAGCCGTTGTCCGCGGCCACACGGTGCTGGGGTTGCCCTCTGCGGGGGTAAGTGCGGCGGGGCCTCCGCCGACGGTAACGGCCGAGGTTGAGATGCCTCCCGCGGAGCTTATGAGGGGGGAGCCTTCGCCTGCAAGCGTTGCGGTTGTGGGGCCTCGTCTGCGGGCGTTGCTACTATGGAGGCCCCCTCTGCGGTGGTTACTGAGGCGGGACCCTCTCCTCCTCAAGCGAAGTGGCCACGCCTGCGATCTCCCCTTCGCCAGACTTCGAGGGGGTTTGCCGTAGCGACCGGCATTAGGATCCTATGGGACCCCGACTCACGCACCGAAGTCCCTGTGCCTCGCGTTTCTCCAGCTCCTCAAGTTGTGGCGATCGTGGTGCAGGAACCGTCGGCTTCGGGTCGCAGTGCGAAGGCTCCGCCAACCCATGAGCCGATGCTGTCCGCGGGGGTTGGCGCTGTTGCCAACCCGCCCGAGGCTGAGGAGGCGCTTGCGCGGAGCCCACCGTCCGCCACCGAGGGTAAGCTACCTTGGCCTACCTTGGCAGTGCTTCTTATGAGACTTAGATCGGTATCTTTTCTGCAGCAATACTTATCCCGGAGGACGGGGAGCCCTTGGGATACGGGGGCCTCGACACTGGCGGTGCGGCCACCGCACGCCCGAGCCCAGCAGACTTCATTCCTCCATCGGAGGCGCTGAGGGTGTGGCGTGGGATTGCGGACGATGCGGCCGCCAGCATTGGCCAGCAAACGTTATTGACCTACGGGACGGGGTGTCTTGGGGACGCACTGGAGGTATCGGGAGTGAGGGTAAGTACCTGACCTTAGGACCACTTTTGGCCATATGAAGACTTGCTGACCCCCTTTGCTGCGCAGACCCTTGTGCTGGCCCAAACGCTGCAAACGGTTTACGTCCGCGAAGAAAGGGCGCTACGGGTTAGGCTGCATACCGCCGAAGCGGCGCTGCGCAAAGCTGCGGGGGCGCGGTCTGCCCAAGATGGCCATATCCATCATTTGGAAGCCGAGTGCGCGCGTCTGGAGTCGCATGCCGAGGAATTTTGTCGCTGCGGCCCAGGCATCAGCTGCAGAGGTAGCGCGGCAGGAAACTGCAGCGGAGCGAGACGGCTTACTGCAACAAGTCGCTGCGCTGGAGAGGGAGAACGGCGAGCTTGCCGCCTCTCTAGCGGAGCGGGATCAAGCCTTGGGCGACGCTTCGGTAGCTGCCTAGGACGCTATGTTGGCCCTGGAAGACACCCTTAAGGGGCTTATCGCCGAAGTGCTGGCACGCTCCTTCGGGCCCGAGGACCTGTCGCGATCTCTTCGGTGGATCGGAGACGCAGCCGACATTGCACGTGGTGCCGCGATGACCTTTGGCAACCACTGCGCCTACGTGGCGTCGTGTCTGACATGCGCGACGCTGCGACTCCGCGGCTGTGAATATGTTGTCGGGCTATGTAATACCACGATCGTCGATTCGCGTAAGTTTTAAAATAATCGCGGAGTCACCAATTTTTCGGTAAATCGCGGGAAGGAAAAAATAAAAATTATAGAACAGTGTAAAATGAATAAAATAAATTAAAAATTATAATAATAAACTCGGATGGGCTATCGGGAGAGTGGGCGACCACCTTGGGCCGGAGGCCCAAGGGTGGCCGCACCTCCCCTCTCCCTCCCCTAAAACCCTAAGCCACTCTCCCCCCTTTTCCCCCACAGCCGCCACCCCCCTTTCCCACCCTCTTGGGCGCAGCCCCCCTCCCTGGTTGGTGCCCCAACCCCCCCACAAGTGCTGCTGCCATTGGAGCCAAGGAGAGGAAGGAGAAGAAGAAGAAGGAAGGAGAAGGAAGAAGAAGAAGAGGAGGAGGAAAAAAAGGGGTGATCCATCATCTAGGTAATTTTTCCTCATCCCAAACCCTCTGTTCTATGGAATAATTAGGGTTCTTGGCACGGATTTTGAAGGTAGTTAATAGATTAATTGCCCGATTAGAGATTAGCTGATGTCTGCCTGTAGATTGATTCGCGCAGCGTGTCTGTTCGCAAAGTTTTGACCTAGTAAACGAATTTTCCTGCGGACCTTCCCAAAAGGAAAGTTGTAGAGGACTTCCAGATGCATCTCCTGTATTTGTTTCGGAATTTTATGCCATGTTATCTGGGAGTTACAGGGTCGGGAATACTGCTGTTCGTCAGGCGAGCAGATTGGTACAGACCGACGGTAATCTGGGAATTAGAGGTCGTAAATGATTTTTATGACCATTGCCGTAATTGAGAAAGTTGTAGATAATTTAGAGATCTAGCATCTATATAAAATTCAGAATTTTTTAGACCCTTTTACTGATGTTGGGACGCATTTGTTTATTGCTGTCCAATCTGCCAGAACAGAGTTCTTCCTCTGTTTTGGGCATTAAATTACACCTAGCTGTGATCAAAATAAAAATAGGTGTTCTACATGAATAATGTAGGCTTTTAAGTGATGAATCCAGAGAGATATCGTTTGCTGTAAATGGATCAATATTTTTAAAGTTACGAAAATGTTAAGCAGCGCTGCTGCAGAGGGTAATTTGCTGAATTGTTGAGCGGAGAGGAGTTTGTGCGGGTTCGGGGTTCTAGCGACGTTTTTAATTATTAATGTCATGTTTGTATGCTGTAGCTGTGTGCTGAGAGTTGCCTTTGGACAGGTGGTCTTGTCCTGAGCGCTCTTGATTTTACTTCGCCCGTCGGTTTGAGGCAAGTAAACGTAGCGGTGGTTGCTACCGTTTAACTTGTTATTCCTTCTACTTTCAGTTTACATTATTATCATAATTTGATACATTATGCCATGATTGCATGATACCTTAATTGTGGAGATGGTAGCAAGTATTTATCCATTGATATGTTGATAATCTGCTAGTAGACATGCGAAATCTTGCTTAATGTTATAATGTGGAACATGAAAATAACATGTGGTGGATGTGGATATGTCGTGAGCATGTTGATGCTCCTTTCAGGATGGATTAATGTGATTTGTGATTATCATATCATATCATGTCATATGCATATGTGGATGTCGCCGCACTTAGCCGCGATCGTGCGGTACAAAGATCGTATATTGCCGTGTCGATGCACCTCTTATCCAGCTGGAAGCATCGTATATTGCCGTAATCGATGCACCTCAAATCCTGCCTGGAAAGAGTGATGTGGAGCATAGCATTCATATGCATTGCATTGTGGAAAGATTCATTTGCATACATATGCAATATGTTGTGGTGAAGTTATTTTGTGGAATATTCAACTCATAGTTGTAATGTGGATTATACAACTTCATAGTTGTAATGTGGAATTGGCTCATGTGAGCTATTTGTGGTATGAGGATTATGGTTGTGGACGTGGAATGGGGTTCATCCCTTGTGTACGGTAAGGTTTGTGATTGTGGCATGAGATTCTTTTCTCTTGTATTAATTGTTGATAACAATTGTGGATGTGAGAAATAATAAAGTGTTGAAGTAAAACATACATATGTTTTATTGCTTTTGCTAGTTGTAGTGGTTGAGAATTTAAAGTAGTCAAACAAGATTTTATTTGTTAATGCTTTAACGTCATTGATGGTGATTTGAGGTTGAGGATAATAACATTGTAATTGTGGAAGAATGTTGATGATTAACCTATTGTGGTTTGTGGAAGATTAAATGTTTCATTTGCATTTAATTGTGGATAAAATGACTGCATACATATGCCAATAAAATCTAAAATTGAAGAGGTATGATTCATGGAAGTTTGTGGTGGTTTAATAATTGTGGACATGAATTGTGGTTATAGTTGTATGGAATTATAAATGATGATGTATAATTGTTTGTAGTTTGAATAGCTCATTAAATAGTTTGCTTGCTGAGATTTTTATCTCACCCTTGTTTCCCCCTCCTACTGGTGGACTTTGAGCATGCATGGGAAGGGTAGAACGGCACCACACCGATGCACGTGAATCATATTTTTATGCTGTAATAAAGTTGAAAGGATTCTAGACCTTGCATAGCTTTGTTTACATTATCTTAATAATGTTAAATTTGTGAACTATGTTTTAGATTAAAATGTTGGAGGATGTTTTAAATAGTGAATTGCTATCACTATCCTGTTATTCCTTAGTTGTTTATGCTTCGCTTATACTATCTTGTTTAGTAATTGTTGCCGTTTATTTTATCTTGTAAATTGGTTCGTTGTAGAGCGTTTTAGTAGCATCCTGGGTAATGTGGGTCTGAGGGTGTTACTGATTGGTATCAGCGGGCGTTAGGTCCGTGGTAATTAAATTATTAAATTGACACACTGGTGCACAGTAGGATGGGATGGGTCAAGCATTGCACTTATGCTTTTGACTTGTTGTATTGATGATTTACATTATGAGATAATTTTGTATAATTATGATTTGCTCCTATGATGTTATGAGTGAGAATTGTCAATGATAAGATGTAGAGGTTGTATTTGCTGCCTTGGCATTGCAAAGTTATACCACTATTTGTAGCATGAGGATTAGCGATGCGTTACCTCGGGTAACTTAGTTGCGGATGTTGTGAGTGAGTTTATTTAGAAATGTTGATATCTTCCTTGAGTTGATTTTGGCCAATTCTTTGTCTATTGCAGTTAATGAATTTCTCTTGAGTTTGTGGTTCATTGTAGTTGAGGGTTTGCAATTGGTCTCTATCATTCGTTGAAGCAATTATTGTTTCTTTTGGACTAGTTAGACACTATTGCTGCTTGTGAATATTGTTGATTTGCAAGGTTAGTCCCTTTGTGAGAATTTTGTCTTGTTGTGAATCATGACTCATTGGTTCGCTTGGTACTTTTACCAATGAAAGTTTTGTGTTGCAAACTCATTAATAGGTTAAAGCCTTGGATCTATGTAATCCGCTTAGATTATTTTGAGTGTTGAAGTTTTTTCCACTCCTTTCGAAAGAGAGTGTTAAAACCCTTTGTGGTGTTTTGCTATGCTTAAGTGGAAGGTGGTAACCATATAAACTAATTCATAAGGTATGAATTATCAAGTTGAGATGTTAGTATGGTGCATAATTAATTTAACTAGCATCCTCGGAAATATAGTTGATTAATTTGATATCGCCTTGTAATAGTTTCTTGAAGAACGTGATTAAGAACTTGTCTATACATGATTGGAACTCATGGAGTTATTGAGGAGTGTGCAAAAGAATTAGAATGATTATTATGATTGTTTAAATTTCTATCATGTTGGATAAATTGAATTATTTTTGTTTATAGTAATTAATCGACCGTTTGGAATGATTAAGTAAGGAGGTGTTGGAATATTGCCTTGGTAATATTAACCTTTAATCTGTCCTTTATTTAGATACTTTATGAGCATGTACAATTGCTAGATTCATCTATCTTTCACCATGCTAAACTGTTGAAATATGTATAAAGAAATAGAGGAAGGTGGATGTATTGACTTGTAGAATCTTGTCTTACAAAGTGGTATTATTGAAGTTTAAAGTTATTTCGTTCTAATTTCGAACGTAAGGTGGGATCTGAATCTATGCTCATGATTGTTTTATGATTGTAAAACGGAGTTAGGATCATGAATGTTGTTATGATAAAATAATAACAATTATTGCTAGTAATGACTAGAGTACAATCAATTTGTGCTAAATTAGAGTTGAGCATCAATAAGAATTGAATATATGGAATCTAATAAGAGATTCATACTAGCATGTTTGTGAGATTGTCATGTTCTAGTATCATCTTGTTTAAAAGCTTTGATTTAATATGGTGGCTTATGCACTAGGATTTCCTAGATTAAGTAGTCGCAATCTTACTCGAGATAATAGAAACATGATGAAGTGATTTCTTATGTTTCTTTTGGAAAAGTTTATGAAGGATTTGTGGATATGATGATGCTTGTTAAGAATGTATTATTCTGATGTTAGCATGATGGTTAGTTGTGGTTGTGATGATAATGTTGAATGTTCCTTAAATAAAAGAATTTGATAACTTTCATGATACTACTTAAATCAAAAGTTTTGAGATTTGCGACGCAATCTTTTGATCTCATGACTTATGTGGCAGCTGAAATTGTTTGAGCAAAGTGACGTGTTGAGAGCTTTTATTAGTTCTTAAGGGATTAATGTGTTGTGATCTTTAAATCACTTTTGTTGGAATTGTCAAGGTGATACCGTAATCAAAGAAAGTTGTTCTCTTTGTTAAAAGAAAGAGTGCGGTAAAAGTATTGGTGGTTGAAGCCATGTCATGCAATTTTTTAGGTGTGTTTGACTTCTTAATTTCGCGCTTAAGAGCTTCTTGAACTCAAATGGCAATATTTTTTCCGCCGCCTAAGAGTTTCTTGAGCTCAAATGGCAATACTGTATTCTTATTGGTTGAGATTTGGTATTTTCTTCTTGAGGGGCATGTGCCTTCAACTGTGATCTTATCTTTTGCTATCCAAGATTGTTGCTATTTCTTTTGGTCTTGCATTTATTGCGGATGGTAGCATCATCCTCTGTGCTGAAATTTACTTCTTTTTGCCTCTTCTAAGAAAGGGGTAATCAATTTGGGTTGCAAAGTCCTTTAAGAGGTGTATGGCATCTAGTTGGTGTGGTCATGTGATTGATTTTGGTGAGAATGTGGGTGTGATATGAATTTCGAGTTGTTATCCTTAAAAGGATTAAGGTGTTTTAGGAATTATCTGTCAAAGTAATTCCATTGGTCGTTGTCTTGGCTAGAATGTATTTTTGTGGAGACAGTAGAGTCTCTCTGCAAGGGTGTGGATGATGTACTCAGTTTGAGCACATTGTCGAAGTTGCCAACCTAAGATAAATGAGTTGGTGTGTTGGGTGATGATTTGAAAATCCTTGGTTCGAGGAAGTTAAATTTCCAAAGGGAATGGATTGGGGAATTATTAATAACTCGAGCAGTAATATGCTCTCTTGATTCTTGTTTAAACTGTGTGTTTATGGCAGAGGTCATCTGCAAATTGAGTTGTTATATGTTGTGGTGTATTCTTTTCCAGTTAGGAAAAGAAAATGATTGTTTTGGTCTGTCGAGTGATTTTCACTCTTGGCTCGTGCAGTGTGGTTTTTCCAAATGTCTATTTGGAGAGTATGAATGGTTTTGTTGTGAATCCTTTGTTTTGGATTGTGGTCCTTTGAAGGAAGGTTGTTTGCTTATGTTGCTTCAGAATCCTTTATTCCTCTTTTGGTTGGGTTCCTTCTGCGAAGTTATTGTTCGTGCTTTGAGTAATTTTATGAGTGGAATTTGTGGTTGAATTCTTTAAAAGGGTACAATGTATTATCCGATTATAATAAATAGAGGAAAATGTTGTAGGAAGAAGGATGGTATTAGATAGTGGCTTGATAGTTGTGGCGGAGAATTTTGTGAGAACGACAGATCATTGGCGCTCAGAGCCAACAAAAGAGTTATGGGTGCTCGGCGTTGACCGGCGCGTGTCGTGGACTCATCGGAGTTGGACATGAGGGAGAGAGCCACCATGTATGTGGAGGCCCTCTTGGCGAATCAGTCCGAGCGGGAGGTAACGTGGGAGCTTGAAGTTCAAATGTAGAGGAAGGACCCGAGTTCTTCAAGGCGGGTGAGAACCCGTAGTTGTTGTTCCCTTGGGATGTTCTATCCTTGGGATGCTCTTTCTTGTGGTTGTTCTTTCCTTCATTGCTCTTTTCTTTGCTGTTCTCTTGGTTTGTGGTTTGAGGAGTTAGATTCGAGGACGAATCCTTTTTAGGTGGGGAGAATGTAATACCCTGATCGTCGATTCGGCGTAAGTTTTAAAATAATCGCGGAGTCACCAATTTTTCGGTAAATCGCGGGAAGGAAAAAATAAAAATTATAGAACAGTGTAAAATGAATAAAATAAATTAAAAATTATAATAATAAACTCGGATGGGCTATCGGAGAGTGGGCTGACCACCTTGGGCGGAGGCCCAAGGGGTGGCCGCACCTCCCCCTCTCCCTCCCCTAAAACCCTAAGCCACTCTCCCCCCTTTTCCCCCACAGCCGCCACCCCCCTTTCCCACCCTCTTGGGCGCAGCCCCCCTCCCTGGTTGGTGCCCCCACCCCCCCACAAGTGCTGCTGCCATTGGAGCCAAGGAGAGGAAGGAGAAGAAGAAGAAGGAAGGAGAAGGAAGAAGAAGAAGAGGAGGAGGAAAAAAGGGGTGATCCATCATCTAGGTAATTTTTCCTCATCCCAAACCCTCTGTTCTATGGAATAATTAGGGTTCTTGCACGGATTTTGAAGGTAGTTAATAGATTAATTGCCCGATTAGAGATTAGCTGATGTCTGCCTGTAGATTGATTCGCGCAGCGTGTCTGTTCGCAAAGTTTTGACCTAGTAAACGAATTTTCCTGCGGACCTTTCCAAAAGGAAAGTTGTAGAGGACTTCCAGATGCATCTCCTGTATTTGTTTCGGAATTTTATGCCATGTTATCTGGGAGTTACAGGGTCGGGAATACTGCTGTTCGTCAGGCGAGCAGATTGGTACAGACCGACGGTAATCTGGGAATTAGAGGTCGTAAATGATTTTTATGACCATTGCCGTAATTGAGAAAGTTGTAGATAATTTAGAGATCTAGCATCTATATAAAATTCAGAATTTTTTAGACCCTTTTACTGATGTTGGGACGCATTTGTTTATTGCTGTCCAATCTGCCAGAACAGAGTTCTTCCTCTGTTTTGGGCATTAAATTACACCTAGCTGTGATCAAAATAAAAATAGGTGTTCTACATGAATAATGTAGGCTTTTAAGTGATGAATCCAGAGAGATATCGTTTGCTGTAAATGGATCAATATTTTTAAAGTTACGAAAATGTTAAGCAGCGCTGCTGCAGAGGGTAATTTGCTGAATTGTTGAGCGGAGAGGAGTTTGTGCGGTTCGGGGTTCTAGCGACGTTTTTAATTATTAATGTCATGTTTGTATGCTGTAGCTGTGTGCTGAGAGTTGCCTTTTGGACAGGTGGTCTTGTCCCTGAGCGCTCTTGATTTTACTTAGCCGTCGGTTTGAGGCAAGTAAACGTGGCGGTGGTTGCTACCGTTTAACTTGTTATTCCTTCTACTTTCAGTTTACATTATTATCATAATTTGATACATTATGCCATGATTGCATGATACCTTAATTGTGGAGATGGTAGCAAGTATTTATCCATTGATATGTTGATAATCTGCTAGTAGACATGCGGAAATCTTGCTTAATGTTATAATGTGGAACATGAAAATAACATGTGGTGGATGTGGATATGTCGTGAGCATGTTGATGCTCCTTTCAGGATGGATTAATGTGATTTGTGATTATCATATCATATCATGTCATATGCATATGTGGATGTCGCCGCACTTAGCCGCGATCGTGACGCGGTACAGATCGTATATTGTCGTGAATACGATGCACCTCTTATCCGCGGAAGCATCGTATATTGCCGTAATACGATGCACCTCAAATCCTGCCCTGAAAGAGTGATGTGGAGCATAGCATTCATATGCATTGCATTGTGGAAAGATTCATTTGCATACATATGCAATATGTTGTGGTGAAGTTATTTTGTGGAATATTCAACTCATAGTTGTAATGTGGATTATACAACTTCATAGTTGTAATGTGGAATTGGCTCATGTGAGCTATTTGTGGTATGAGGATTATGGTTGTGGACGTGGAATGGGGTTCATCCCTTGTGTACGGTAAGGTTTGTGATTGTGGCATGAGATTCTTTTCTCTTGTATTAATTGTTGATAACAATTGTGGATGTGAGAAATAATAAAGTGTTGAAGTAAAACATACATATGTTTTATTGCTTTTGCTAGTTGTAGTGGTTGAGAATTTAAAGTAGTCAAACAAGATTTTATTTGTTAATGCTTTAACGTCATTGATGGTGATTTGAGGTTGAGGATAATAACATTGTAATTGTGGAAGAATGTTGATGATTAACCTATTGTGGTTTGTGGAAGATTAAATGTTTCATTTGCATTTAATTGTGGATAAAATGACTGCATACATATGCCAATAAAATCTAAAATTGAAGAGGTATGATTCATGGAAGTTTGTGGTGGTTTAATAATTGTGGACATGAATTGTGGTTATAGTTGTATGGAATTATAAATGATGATGTATAATTGTTTGTAGTTTGAATAGCTGTTAAATAGTTTGCTTGCTGAGATTTTTATCTCACCCTTGTTTCCCCCTACTACAGTGGACTTTGAGCATGCATGGGAAGGGTAGAACGGCACCACACCGATGCACGTGAATCATATTTTTATGCTGTAATAAAGTTGAAAGGATTCTAGACCTTGCATAGCTTTGTTTACATTATCTTAATAATGTTAAATTTGTGAACTATGTTTTAGATTAAAATGTTGGAGGATGTTTTAAATAGTGAATTGCTATCACTATCCTGTTATTCCTTAGTTGTTTATGCTTCGCTTATACTATCTTGTTTAGTAATTGTTGCGCTTATTTTATCTTGTAAATTGGTTCGTTGTAGAGCGTTTTAGTAGCATCCTGGTAATGTGGGTCCTGGGTGTTACATTGGTATCGAGAGGGCGTTAGGTCCGTGGTAATTAAATTATTAAATTGACACACCGGTGCACAGAGGATGGGATGGGTCAAGCATTGCACTTATGCTTTTGACTTGTTGTATTGATGATTTACATTATGAGATAATTTTGTATAATTATGATTTGCTCCTATGATCATATGAGTGAGAATTGTCAATGATAAGATGTAGAGGTTGTATTTGCTGCCTTGGCATTGCCAGTTATACCACTATTTGTAGCATGAGGATTAGCGATGCGCTTACCTCTGTAACTTAGTTGCAGATGTTGTGAGTGAGTTTATTTAGAAATGTTGATATCTTCCTTGAGTTGATTTTGGCCAATTCTTTGTCTATTGCAGTTAATGAATTTCTCTTGAGTTTGTGGTTCATTGTAGTTGAGGGTTTGCAATTGGTCTCTATCTGTTCGTTGAAGCAATTATTGTTTCTTTTCGGACTAGTTAGACACTATTGCTGCTTGTGAATATTGTTGATTTGCAAGGTTAGTCCCTTTGTGAGAATTTTGTCTTGTTGTGAATCATGACTCATTGGTTCGCTTGGTACTTTTACCAATGAAAGTTTTGTGTTGCAAACTCATTAATAGGTTAAAGCCTTGGATCTATGTAATCCGTTTAGATTATTTTGAGTGTTGAAGTTTTTTTCCACTCCTTTCTGAAAGAGAGTGTTAAAACCCTTTGTGGTGTTTTGCTATGCTTAAGTGGAAGGTGGTAACCATATAAACTAATTCATAAGGTATGAATTATCAAGTTGAGATGTTAGTATGGTGCATAATTAATTTAACTAGCATCCTCGGAAATATAGTTGATTAATTTGATATCGCTTGTAATAGTTTCTTGAAGAACTGTGATTAAGAACTTGTCTATACATGATTGGAACTCATGGAGTTATTGAGGAGTGTGCAAAAGAATTAGAATGATTATTATGATTGTTTAAATTTCTATCATGTTGGATAAATTGAATTATTTTTGTTTATAGTAATTAATCGACCGCTTGGAATGATTAAGTAAGGAGGTGTTGGAATATTGCCTTGGTAATATTAACCTTTAATCATCCTTTATTTAGATACTTTATGAGCATGTACAATTGCTAGATTCATCTATCTTTCACCATGCTAAACTGTTGAAATATGTATAAAGAAATAGAGGAAGGTGGATGTATTGACTTGTAGAATCTTGTCTTACAAAGTCGGTATTATTGAAGTTTAAAGTTATTTCGTTCTAATTTCTGAACGTAAGGTGGGATACTTGAATCTATGCTCATGATTGTTTTATGATTGTAAAACGGAGTTAGGATCATGAATGTTGTTATGATAAAATAATAACAATTATTGCTAGTAATGACTAGAGTACAATCAATTTGTGCTAAATTAGAGTTGAGCATCAATAAGAATTGAATATATGGAATCTAATAAGAGATTCATACTAGCATGTTTGTGAGATTGTCATGTTCTAGTATCATCTTGTTTAAAAGCTTTGATTTAATATGGTGGCTTATGCACTAGGATTTCCTAGATTAAGTAGTCGCAATCTTACTCAGATAATAGAAACATGATGAAGTGATTTCTTATGTTTCTTTTGGAAAAGTTTATGAAGGATTTGTGGATATGATGATGCTTGTTAAGAATGTATTATTCTGATGTTAGCATGATGGTTAGTTGTGGTTGTGATGATAATGTTGAATGTTCCTTAAATAAAAGAATTTGATAACTTCCATGATACTACTTAAATCAAAAGTTTTGAGATTTGCGTACGCAATCTTTTTGATCTCATGACTTATGTGGCAGCTGAAATTGTTTGAGCAAAGTGACGTGTTGAGAGCTTTTATTAGTTCTTAAGGGATTAATGTGTTGTGATCTTTAAATCACTTTTGTTGGAATTGTCAAGGTGATACCGTAATCAAAGAAAGTTGTTCTCTTTGTTAAAAGAAAGAGTGCGGTAAAAGTATTGGTGGTTGAAGCCATGTCATGCAATTTTTTTAGGTGTGTTTGACTTCTTAATTTCGCCGCTTAAGAGCTTCTTGAACTCAAATGGCAATATTTTTTTCCGCCGCCTAAGAGTTTCTTGAGCTCAAATGGCAATACTGTATTCTTATTGGTTGAGATTTGGTATTTTCTTCTTGAGGGGCATGTGCCTTCAACTGTGATCTTATCTTTTGCTATCCAAGATTGTTGCTATTTCTTTTGGTCTTGCATTTATTGCGGATGGTAGCATCATCCTCTGTGCTGAAATTTACTTCTTTTTGCCTCTTCTAAGAAAGGGGTAATCAATTTGGGTTGCAAAGTCCTTTAAGAGGTGTATGGCATCTAGTTGGTGTGGTCATGTGATTGATTTTGGTGAGAATGTGGGTGTGATATGAATTTCGAGTTGTTATCCTTAAAAGGATTAAGGTGTTTTAGGAATTATCTCACAAAGTAATTCCATTGGTCGTTGTCTTGGCTAGAATGTATTTTTGTGGAGACAGAGAGTCTCTCTGCAAGGTGTGGATGATGTACTCGGTTTGAGCACATTGTCGAAGTTGCCAACCTAAGATAAATGAGTTGGTGTGTTGGGTGATGATTTGAAAATCCTTGGTTCGAGGAAGTTAAATTTCCAAAGGGAATGGATTGGGGAATTATTAATAACTCGAGCAGTAATATGCTCTCTTGATTCTTGTTTAAACTGTGTGTTTATGGCGAGGTCATCTGCAAATTGAGTTGTTATATGTTAGGTGTATTCTTTTCCGCTTAGGAAAAGAAAATGATTGTTTTGGTCTGTCGAGTGATTTTCACTCTTGGCTCGTGGCAAGGTGGTTTTTCCAAATGTCTATTTGGAGAGTATGAATGGTTTTGTTGTGAATCCTTTGTTTTGGATTGTGGTCCTTTGAAGGAAGGTTGTTTGCTTATGTTGCTTCAGAATCCTTTATTCCTCTTTTGGTTGGGTTCCTTCTGCGGTTATTGTTCGTGCTTTGAGTAATTTTATGAGTGGAATTTGTGGTTGAATTCTTTAAAAGGGTACAATGTATTATCCCGATTATAATAAACAGAGGAAAATGTTGTAGGAAGAAGGATGGTATTAGATAGTGGCTTGATAGTTGTGGCGGAGAATTTTGTGAGAACGACAGGATCTGTTGGCCGCTCAGAGCCAACAAAAGAGTTATGGGTGCTCGGCGTTGACCGGCGCGTGTCGTGGACTCATCGGAGTTGGACATGAGGAGAGAGCCACCATGTATGTGGAGGCCCTCTTGGCGAATCAGTCCGAGGGAGGTAACGTGGGAGCTTGAAGTTCAAATGTAGAGGAAGGACCCGAGTTCTTCAAGGCGGTGAGAACCCGTAGTTGTTGTTCCTTGGGATGTTCTATCCTTGGGATGCTCTTTCTTGTGGTTGTTCTTTCCTTCATTGCTCTTTTCTTTGCTGTTCTCTTGGTTTGTGGTTTGAGGAGTTAGATTCGAGGACGAATCCTTTTAGGTGGGGAGAATGTAATACCGATCGTCCGATTCGGCGTAAGTTTTAAAATAATCATGAGTCACCAATTTTTCGGTAAATCGCGGGAAGGAAAAAATAAAAATTATAGAACAGTGTAAAATGAATAAAATAAATTAAAAATTATAATAATAAACTCGGATGGGCTATCGGGAGAGTGGTGACCACCTTGGGCCGGAGGCCCAAGGGTGGCCGCACCTCCCCTCTCCCTCCCCTAAAACCCTAAGCCACTCTCCCCTTTTCCCCACAGCCGCCACCCCCTTTCCCACCCTCTTGGCGCAGCCCCTCCTGGTTGGTGCCCCCACCCCACAAGTGCTGCTGCCATTGGAGCCAAGGAGAGGAAGGAGAAGAAGAAGAAGGAAGGAGAAGGAAGAAGAAGAAGAGGAGGAGGAAAAAGGGGTGATCCATCATCTAGGTAATTTTTCCTCATCCCAAACCCTCTGTTCTATGGAATAATTAGGTTCTTGCACGGATTTTGAAGGTAGTTAATAGATTAATTGCCCGATTAGAGATTAGCTGATGTCCACTGTAGATTGATTCGCGCAGCGTGTCTGTTCGCAAAGTTTTGACCTAGTAAACGAATTTTCCTGCGGACCTTTCCAAAAGGAAAGTTGTAGAGGACTTCCAGATGCATCTTATTTGTTTCGGAATTTTATGCCATGTTATCTGGGAGTTACAGGGTCGGGAATACTGCTGTTCGTCAGGCGAGCAGATTGGTACAGACCGACGGTAATCTGGGAATTAGAGGTCGTAAATGATTTTTATGACCATTGCCGTAATTGAGAAAGTTGTAGATAATTTAGAGATCTAGCATCTATATAAAATTCAGAATTTTTTAGACCCTTTTACTGATGTTGGGACGCATTTGTTTATTGCTGTCCAATCTGCCAGAACAGAGTTCTTCCTCTGTTTTGGGCATTAAATTACACCTAGCTGTGATCAAAATAAAAATAGGTGTTCTACATGAATAATGTAGGCTTTTAAGTGATGAATCCAGAGAGATATCGTTTGCTGTAAATGGATCAATATTTTTAAAGTTACGAAAATGTTAAGCAGCGCTGCTGCAGAGGGTAATTTGCTGAATTGTTGAGCGGAGAGGAGTTTGTGCGGGTTCGGGGTTCTAGCGACGTTTTTAATTATTAATGTCATGTTTGTATGCTGTAGCTGTGTGCTGAGAGTTGCCTTTTGGACAGGTGGTCTTGTCCCTGAGCGCTCTTGATTTTACTTCGCTTCGTCGGTTTGAGGCAAGTAAACGTAGCGGTGGTTGCTACCGTTTAACTTGTTATTCCTTCTACTTTCAGTTTACATTATTATCATAATTTGATACATTATGCCATGATTGCATGATACCTTAATTGTGGAGATGGTAGCAAGTATTTATCCATTGATATGTTGATAATCTGCTAGTAGACATGCGGAAATCTTGCTTAATGTTATAATGTGGAACATGAAAATAACATGTGGTGGATGTGGATATGTCGTGAGCATGTTGATGCTCCTTTCAGGATGGATTAATGTGATTTGTGATTATCATATCATATCATGTCATATGCATATGTGGATGTCGCCGCACTTAGCCG